>OY728134.1:118788543-121188543 GCA_963277665.1 Viscum album
CAATTATGGTTTCATATAAAGTGAACAATTATCATTTAATTAAATATATTTTCAATGTAACTTCAATATTATTGAATTGCCTTTGATGAAATGACTTATAACAATTTTTTTTATAGAATGGATAGAATTTGGATGTATGAAACTGATCGGATCTCAAGTGATTTTAAAAAAAATTGGAGAGATTTTTAGATTTTTCATTTCACAATGCTACAGATAGTGGTCGCATAAACTTCTCATATTCCAATTGTGTTGGTAGACCTTGGTTGATCCATGAAGAAGTCAGCTACCACATAACCAAATATGGTTTTCAAGAAAAATACTATGTGTGGTATCACAACATGGTGAAAATGAAATCTCAAATTGCTGATGATCCAAATGAGAGGATTGGAGTAGAGAATTTGTTATATGACTGGTTTCCATTTATTCATCATCATGAAAAAGAAAGGATTCCGACCCAAGAACACTTCAATATGAGCACACATGATGTGTATAATGAAAATGATGATGTTGTAAAGGTGAAAAAATTGAATGATGCTGCCATGACTCCAATATATCTACAATGCGATAAAATGAAAAAGCTAGAATTTTTAATCTGATTGTTTCATGGGAAAACTATGTATGGAATTTCTAATATAGCAATCGATTAAATTCTTACTTTCTTGAAGTATTTACTTCCAGATGATGCAGATATTCCCTCAAACCACTATATGGAATGGAAGTTAGTTGAGGAACTTGTATTTTCAAGAAACAAAATTCATGCTTGTCCAAAAGATTGTAGTTTATTATGGGAGGAAACCGCTAAATGAAATGATTGTATAAAATGTGGCACATCCCGCTGGAAGTTAAAATCTGATGGAACACCATCCTGCATGCTAAAGATAGTAATGTGGCACTTTCCATTGATCCCCAGATTCCAGAATCTTTTTATGTCTAATGAAATATCAATAAAAATGAGATGTTATGATACCAAGAGAAAGAAGACTAATGATGAGTTGGTTCACCCTGCAGATGGATTTTCATGGTAGAGATTTGATGCTCGATATACTGATTATGTAGCTGATGTGCGTAATGTGAGGCTGAGTCTTTAATGCGATGGTTTTAATCTGTTTTGGGAAGATGCTTACTTTGCACAACATATGGACAGTTTTTATACACATTTATCATATTTCCCCATGGTTTTGTATGAAAAAACCTTTCACCTTCATGATTATAATCATATTTGTCCCTTATGATCCTAACATTGATATTGACGTATACATGCAACCTTTAATAAAAGAGTTGAAACTTCTTTGGGATGTGGGTGTGCGCACATACGATGCATATTCAAAAGACATATTTCAGATGTGTTATGTGCTTATGGGGATGATCAATGATTTTCCAGCTTATGAAATGATGTATGGATGGAGAACAAAGGGAAAACAGTCATGCCCTATTTATATGAAGAATACACGATCCAGAAGACTGAAAAATCACCGTAGTTTCAGTTTTATGGGACATCAACAATTCTTGCCAATGGACCATCCATATAGAAATAATCGTCGAAGATTTGATAATACCATAGAGACTGATGATCCAACTCATCATATGTCTGGAACTGATGTTCTTATTGAATTGAAAGATTTTAGTTTTTCATTCAGGAAGGGTCAAATGAAATATGGAAAGAGAAAGAATGTTTCCACTGAAACCTATTACAATTGGAGGAAGATGAGTATCTTTTTTGATTTTCCTTATTGGTCAACCAATATGTTATGTAATTGCTTATATGTAATGAACATTGAAAATAATATATGTGAAATGTTTCTTTTGATACTTATAAATGTT
The DNA here is from genome assembly GCA_963277665.1 of Viscum album. NCBI lineage: Eukaryota > Viridiplantae > Streptophyta > Magnoliopsida > Santalales > Viscaceae > Viscum > Viscum album. The sequence continues at coordinate 118,790,365 of OY728134.1, forward strand.
AAGGGAGAGACAAAAGATGATTTATAGTCTTGGCGTGACTTGGTGGATTGGGGAATCAGACCAGAATTGCATCCTGTGTGTATCAGTGAAAATAAATGGAAAGATACATGTGCTTCTTATGTGATGACACCTATGAAAAAAACAATTTCTGGAAGTATTAGAGACTATTAGAGTTCTTAATGGATATTCAAGCAACATATCTAAATGTTTCAAGAGAAGAGAGTTGAATCTAAAATCTTTGAATACTCATTATTATCACGTTCTTCTGCATGAGTTGATTCCAATAACAATCCATCATCTTTTGTCCAATAACGTAAGGTTGACTGTTATTCGGTTGTGCCATTTGTTTAGAGATCTTTGTGCTAAGAAGTTGTCCAAGTCTTTCTTGCAAAAAATATTGAAATATGCCCCATTAATTTTGTGTGAGTTGGAGAAAATATTTCGTCCATAATTTTTCACATGCATGCTACACCAGACTATCCATATTCCCATTTAAAGACTTCTCAGAGGACCTGTTTCTTTTCATTGTATGTATCCAACTGAAATAAATATGTACACATTAAAGTCTTATGTCTTAAATAGGAATCATCCCGAAGGTTCTATCATGAACGGTTACTTGGCTCAAGAATGTATAGATTTCTGCTCAATCTATTTGTCTGATCTTACTACAAGAATGAACGTGAGAAATGAATAAGAACAATATATGAAAATTGAACACATTTTTCCATCACTTCCTCAAACTAGAGGAATTCCTGGATCATGTACATTGAATACATTAAGCCTTGAAGAGTGGGAGATGGAACATTGCACAATTTTTCTTAACTATGATTTGTTCAATGACTACATCAGGTAACTAAATTGAATATGTATATCTTGCATATATATCTGTTAAAATATTCATATTTTTTTATCTATAGGGAACATAAATCAATGATAAATAGAAAGCATTGTTCTTTATCTTTGATAAGGAGGGAGACTTTTCATAGAAAAGAGTTTTCTGCTTGGTTAAAATTGAAGGTAAAAATATTACTATTTAAAATAATTAAATCAATATTTAATTAAGTTTAATATTCATTTATATTGTAGGTATTGAGTTTTCCTACCGACTCTGTCTCTAAGGAAATAAGAGCTTTGGCTTTTGGTCCAAATACCGTGGTTCTTGACTGTAAATCAATTCTTATCAATGGGTACCAATTTATTTTCAATAAATGAGCAAAGAACATGAGAACACAACATGATGGTGTTATTGTTACAGCCACAATAGATTGTTATGCTAGTGCATCAGATTATAGACCACGGTTTGAAAATGTGAGTTATTATGGAGTCATTGAAAAAATAATAATATTGGATTATTACTCTCATGGATGAGTCACGATGATGAAATTCTATTGGGTTGATTCGATGATGAGACATGGAACATTTATTAATGATTGTGGATTTCAAGTAATTAATATGACTCACACTCTTGCTATCAAAGAACCATATGTATTGACATCAATGGATAAACAAGTTTTTTATGTCAAAGACCAACTTCGACATGAATTTGGTGTCATAGTTGAAGTAATTCCAAGACATATTTTTGATGATGGTGATGATGGAATTGACACTTTCCCTACCGCCATTGTAACCAATCCATTTATTTCCTTTGATGACTCTAATAGCTCAATTGTAAGAGTTTATTGTGAACCTGAAGTTGTGGTGGCAAATATATAGAATCATCCATGCATGTTCTCAATTATTTTGATTTACCTCGAGTTGGGTTGTTAAGGTTGGTACTATTCAAATTTATTTAATATTGATTATAAATATGTTGTATCCGACTTGACCACTATGCGAATTTTAGATGTTTATTGGTTGGAATTTTTATTTGAATTGTATTTCCTAATTTGGAATTGAACTGTATTTAAACCTATAAAACCAACATTTCTATCTTGGTGAACATTTCAATGCTTTGACTGTGATTTGTATAAATTTTTTATGACTCTAAGACATATCTTTAACATTTTACCATGTAATAAACATGATGGTTTCTATTCTTCTGCAGAACATGTATTGAAACCTGCATCATCTACCTAATCTAAAGAAATTAATTTTTTCCTTAATTTTGAAAACTGATTTTCCAATTATGAATCTAGTAGAATCATTGTTCCATGATTTTAATAGACTTATTACACTTAGTAAATAATCATCCTACTAAAAATTAAATTTCTTTATTACATCTTGTATGATTTGTTGACTTTATCGTATATTTTTTCAAGCATACCTAAAACAATGGTTAGTTAAATTATTCATGAATCCCCGTATTTCCACTAATTTATTTTATTTTTGGTTCACCCATTAGTTATCCTTTTATATTTACTTCCATATTTGTTTTCAAATGAAGGAAATGAAACCAATTAAAGAGAGGCGATGAAAATAGATTATGGACAAAAATCATCGCATGAATGAGTTGGGCCTTCTACCACTAGTGCTTGTAGTGAGTATTTTATTTCAAATATATTTATTTAAATAATATATAATTCTATGTGATTAATTTTTTTTAAATTTTTTTTTCAGGATACATCTATTAGGTGTTATTTTTTTGATGAGAAACCTATTAGTGGTCCCAGTACTCGGGGTGTTCGTATGAGGGGGGTGGTACGAGAGCTAGACGATATGGTCGGCGTACCCGATTAGACCCTACCCCTCCCACTGACATACCATCCGTCCCACATTCTGATCTCGGTGTTCCATTAGGGACACATGTGATATTTAGGCCTCCCATGTTTTCACCACCCTTTACATCTAAGCCTCCTCACCCATCTGTACCATATTCGATGATGATTCCCACTCCCCATCCAGCATTTGGCCAGGCATCCCTGTCATCTTCTTTTACTTATTCTTCTTTCTCTCCAGGCTTTTATATTCTATCTTCTTCGAATCATGCTCCACAAGAGTCTGTCCTTGCAGAGCATACATTGGGACCCACTCCATCTCTACAGGGTATTCCTTCAGTTTCTGCGGATCCAGTGGCACCCATTGATCAGACTACCACAAGTTTACTTATACAACCCTAACAAATTGTTACACCATTATTTATTTTCATTATAACATGTATTGCTAAAATATTTGTTTTTCTTTCATAATAGATACATCTACTGATAGGAGGTAGGGGCAGGGGCGGGGCCGTACATGCATGAGTGTGGTGTGGAACTGCCACACGCAGTTGATGGTGGACTACAATGAAGATAGTCAGATGATTGAAAAATCGTGACGCTTTCCAAATACACCAACATCATTCCTGTCAGCCCGCTCCCATGGAGACAGCTGCCAAATGAAGTCAAGGATAAATCCTGGGTAGAGATATGGGTAAAAAATTCTGTTGTATTTAATGAAATAAATTATTTTTTGTATTTATATGAATTAATATTTTGGTGTCAGCTGTGGTTTAATTTCCCCAATGGCGAGGGTGCACGAACAGCATATCTAATGGATTTAGGCAAGATTTGGAGAGCTTATAAGCATGATTTGTACATTGGATGGCGTTTTAGAGTGGGCACAGAGTTAGAGGCGGTCCCTATCATGGATGATTGTCCATTAGAACAGTATCGACATATGATTACACATTGGACGACTAACCAATTTACAGTATTAATCAAATTAGAGGTATTTAAATGAAAATTTTCATGTTTTTCATTAATACTAATTATTGAAATTTATTTAAGATGAATCTAGAAGAAATAAAAAAACATTGATGCTAAGAAATACATCCACACATTGGGACGTACTACGACGCCAGATCATGAGAGACAGTAGGTATGATAGTTTATAATCCTTCTTTATGACTTGCAATTTCTATTTCTTCATCAATGATTTATTTGATTGCTAAAGTTGTTATATAATTTTAGTTATGAAATTACTATTTTTTTGGTATCCTATTTTTAATTATTTTTTCCTACATTCAATTTCATTATAGCGGAATAAATTGAATATATAAGGATGTGTGCCTCGAGAAAAATTGTTTTACTCGAGTAGAAAGAAGAAAGATAGAAGTACGGTTAATGAACCGACTAAGTAGTAGATTGAATGTTTTAATTTTTAGATTTAAAATTTTAATCTCTATTTTTCAACTTAATAATCTATTTATATTTGTAACAGGCTACTTTAGAGGCCCTTGATTCCTAGGAAACTGACAATTTTGGGCTAAAGGATCACTTACATCAGTTGTTGGGAGATGAGCACTCTGGAGTACGCTGCTGACCCGGGAAGAGTATAGTTTTGAAGAGGTATTGGACCTTGTCATGTACAAGTTTTAGTGCCACCGAGTAGTAGTAGTTTAAGGAACAGGAATAACAGGCTGAAAAAAGGTCCATAGAGATAGCAGAATAGTCTGCTAGGGAAAACACTGCATTTATGAAACTGATGGAAGTTTTACGTCCAACACTTCCACCAGAGGCCAGTACCACTTGTAATGAATATATGTCATAGATGCGTTCTATATATGGTACACCAGGTGGAAGTTCTAGTGGTTTTCAATACTATGGTGAAGAGGAGGACGACACAGAGGAGGAGGGTGATGAGGAGGCTGAGGCTGAGTACGAGGGTGAGGAAGAGGGAAGGGACGATGATGGGGATGACGACAAGGACAGGGGTGAGGGTATTGATGATGGTGATTATAGTGATGGTGATGAGGGACAGATTGATCTATTACATTTTTGACTGATATTACAGAACTTTGATGTTTATTGATTTGTTGTGCCTGAATATATGTTTGATTAGGTAGGTCACATTATCTTTATTTTTTTATCTATAAATAATAAAACTTGACTTGATGATTTGATGTGACTGATTCAACCCTCTCCTAGACAGCCCCTACCCCCTAGACACCCCCACCCCCTTAGACAAATCGTACCCCCTGGATAGCCCCGATACCCCCGTGGATAGCCCGCCCACCCACCTGGACAACCCCACCCTCTATTCACGGGATGTCCAGTTATGGGTGTTGATTTGAACATTGATAAAACATCGATGGTTCCCTAATATTTTTCTCCATAAATAAAACATTAAATTTAATGATTGATAGGAAACAATATTCTAAATGATTTAAATAATTATTTATATATTATGAATGTTTTATTTTTAAAAATCATGGATGTTGTGAAATCCCCCTATTTTAATGAAATTGTAATTTTTTAGTAGAATATAGAAAATCGGTGGTCTGATTAGAAGTTGATATAATGAAATTATTTTTTTAACCTTCAAAGAATTTTATTAGAAAATATGTAAATACCATCCCATAAACCTAGGACAACCCCCCAGACAACCCCCCAGACATCCCCCCGGACAGCCCCCAGATAGCCCCATAGACAGCCCCCGAACAACCCCCACCCTCCTCCCTAGACCCTGGACAGCCCCCCGGATAGCCCCCCACCCTCCTCCCTAGACCCTAGACAACCCCCCAGATAACCTCCCCACCCTCCTTCCTGGACCCCAGATAGCCCCCCGGACAGCCCCCCAGACAGCCCCCTAGACAACCCCCCGAATAGCCCCTGGATAGCCCCCAGATAGCTCCCCAGACAGCCCCCACCCTCTTCCTTGGACCCTGGACAACCCCCTTTATCCTGGACCCTGGAAAACCCCCACCCTCCTCCCTGGACCATAGACTTACCCCCCACACTCCTCCCTGGACCTCGGATAGCCCCCTCCCCTCTCTCTGGACATATGTGGTTTGTGTTCTATTGAAGGTGTTTTTTGTGGTGTTTGAAGTATGTTTTTATATATTTTTTGTGTTGTTTTTTATGCTGGTGTATGTAGTGAGGTGTATGCAGTGTATTATGCAGTGTGTTATGAAGTGTGTTATGCAGTGTGTCTATTTTTTGTGCTCTTTTTATGTGTGTTTTTATGCAGGTGTATGCATTGTATTATGTAGGCTAGGCTGTTTTTATGTGTCTGTTTTTTATGAAAGGCTATTTTTATGTCTCTTTTTTTATGAAGGTGTATCTTGAGGATGCTTTTAGAGTTTTGTGTGTTTGGGAACTCCATGGATAGCCCCCTTCCTTCTTGGACCCTGGACAACCCCCCTCCTCCCTGGACCATAGATAGCCCCCCACCCTCCTCCCTAGACCCATGAGATCCCCCCACCCTCCTCCCTGGAACCCAGACAACCCCCTAACCTGACACCCCAACATTGGGCAAGTGGCGATTCGGAATATATAAAACATCACAACATTTCTCGAAAGGTTAAGGACCACCTACCTTGATTCCAGATACAATCACACTCTTAATTTAGTGTTTCAGATCCCAATCTAAGATCCCTTCAATATTTACCCTAAATCCCAAAGGAATAGAGGATTTTAGAGGTTCATAAGAAGATGAGAGAAGATTGAAAACCCTAATCTAAAAGAGGAAGAAAGGAGGGGATTAGACTCACCAGGATCTTCAATCCGCACTTGACGACACTCAAAACAACCAAGGATCGAAGGATATATTCCCTTAAGAGCTCTTGGGAGATTTTGATTGTGTTGATACTTTAGAACAAGGATCCATGGGTCATTTGTGATGTGTACGAGTCAACCTTGCCTCATTCTGAGGCACAGTGTGACCGGTACTACTCAAAGTGTCTCACTTTTATTTGAAATGGAAAACATTTTAAGTGAAAACAACAACTAGCATATAAAAAACCGACCAAATGCATTCGAATTCTATTGATACTGTAGGACAACAATCCATGGGTCATTTGTGACATGTAAAAGTCAACTCTGCCTCAATATAAGGCCCGGTGTGGTCGGTACCACTCAAACTCTCTCACTTTTATTTGAAATGGATATGATTTTAAGTGAAAAAAATAACTTGCATACAGAAAACTAACAAAACACTTTATTATTGTATTGATACTTTAGGAAAATTATCCATGGGTAATTGTTTATGTGTACGAGTCCACCCCACCTCAATCAGAGGCACGATGTGGCCGGTATCACTCAAAGTGTCTCTCTTTTGTTTAAAATGGAAACTGTTTTATGTAAAAACAACAGACATATGGAAAACTGACCAAACATATTTAGATTATGTTGAAACTTCAGAATAATGATCCATGGGTCATTTTTGACGTGTAAGAGTCAACCCCGCCTCAATTCGTGGCATGGTGTGGCTGGTACCACTCAAAGTGTCTCACCTTTATTTGAAATGGACAACATTTTAAGTGAAAACAAAAACTGGCATAAAGAAAATTGACCAAACTCATTTAGATTGTGTTGATACATTAGGAAAATGATACATGGGTCATATGTGACGTGTATAAGTCAACCTCGCCTCAATATGAGGCTTGGTGTAGCCGGTATCCCTAGAAGTGTCTTTATTTTATTTAAAATGGACACCCTTTTTTGTAAAAACAACTGGCATATGGAAAACTAACCAAATGTATTTGGATTGTGTTGATACTTTAGCACAAGTATCCATGGTTCATTTTTGACATGTACAAGTCAACTACGCCTCAATCCAAGGCACGGTGTGTCCAGTACCACTCAAAGTGTCTCATTTTTATTTTAAATGGACAACATTTTAAATGAAAACAACAACTGGCATACGGAAAACCGACCAAACACATTCAGATTCTGTTGATACTTTAGAAAAATTATCCATGGGTCATTTTTGACGTTTATGAGTCAACTCTGCCTCAATCTAAGGCACGATGTGGCTGATATCACTCGATGTGTCTTTCTTTTGTTTAAAATGGACACTCTTTTATGTAAATACAACTGGAATACGGAAAACCAACCAAACGTATTCAGATTGTTTCGATACTTTAGAACAAGGATCTATGGGTCATTTTTGACATGTACGAGTCAGCCTCGCCTCAATCTGAATCATTATGTGGTTGATATCCCTCGAAGTGCCTGTCTTTTGGTTAAAATGGACATCATTTAAAGTAAAAACAACTGGCATAAATAAAACTAACCAAACGTATTCAAATTGTGTTGATACTTTAGCACAAGGATCCATGGGTCATTTTTGATGTGTATGAGTCAACTCCGCCTCAATATGAGGCATGGTGAGGCTGGTACCACTCAAAGTGTCAAACTTTTATTTGAAATGGACAATATTTTAAGTGAAAGTAACAACTGGAATACTGAAAACTGACCAAACGAATTCGGATTGTGTTGATACTTTAAAACAATAATCCAAGGGTAATATGTGATGTATAAGAGTTGACCTCACCTCAATCAGTGGCACAATGTGGCTGGTATCACTCGAAGTGTATTTCTTTTGTTTAAAATGGACACCCTTTTAATTAAAAACAACTGGCATACAGAAAACTGACCAAACATATTCAGATTGTGTTGATACTTAATCACAAGGATCCATGGGTCATTTTTGACATGTACGAGTCAACCCCGCCTCAATCCGAGGCATGGTGTGCCTAGTACCACTTAAAGTGTCTCACTTTTATTTGAAATGGACAACATTTTATGTGAAAACAACAATTAGAATCTGGAAAATGGACCAAACACATTTGGATTATATTGATACTTTAGGACATCGATCCATGGTTCATTTGTGATGTTTATGAGTCAACCCCTCCTTAATCTGAGGCATGATGTGTCCGGTACCACTCAAACTATCTCACTTTTATTTGAAATGGATAGGATTTTAAGTGAAAACAACAACATGAAAATAGAAAACTGACCAAATGATTTCAGATTGTATTGATACTTCAGGAAAATGATCCATGAGTCATTTTTGACGTGTACGAGTCAACCCTGGATCAATCCAAGGCACGGTGTAGCCAGTATCACTCTAAGTGTCACTTTTTTTTTTTAAAAAATAGACATAATTTTATATAAAAACAACTGGCATATAGAAAACCGACCAAACATATTCGGATTGTGTTGATGCTTTAGCACAACGATCCATGGGTTGTTTTTGACGTTTACAAGTCAACCCCACCTCAATCCGAGGCATGATGTGGCTGATACCACTCAAAGTGTCTCACTTTTATTTTAAATGGACAACATTTTAAGTGAAAACAACAACTGGCATACAAAAAACCAACCAAACGCATTCCGATTGTGTTAATACTTTAGGAAAATGATCAATGGGTCATATGTGACATGTACGGGTCAACCCTCCCTCAATACGAGTCATGGTGTGGCTTATATCACTTGAAGTGTCTATCTTTTGTTTAAAATGGACATCATTTTTAGTAAAAACAAATGGAATATAGAAAACCGACCAAACATATTCGGATTGTGTTGATACTTTAGCATAAGGATCCATGGTCTAGCCTCACACAATCCACTTCTCATGGGGGGAACTACTACCCTTATTCTAAAACACATGACATTTAATATGCTAAGGACAAGTACATTCCCTAAGTCACACAAGTTCATTGATACACACCTATTATCATCATCACTAAATTCAAAGACACCCGCCCCAAACCATGGGACATTATATTTGTGTTTGGTTGAAGTCATTTATCCATTTCCTTATTTTGGGGTTATTAGCTTCTAATTTCTTAATTCAATCGTGTATGTGTTATACAAAATGTAATTTTTCATTTATTCTTAATTATGTATAAAACATATAATTACGTATTCAATTTTTTATGTATTGTATTCATAATTGATAATTAAATTATATATGTATTCAATTAATTATTCAATTATGAATTGAATTCAAGATTGCACATGTAATTGTCATCTCAATTCTGAATTGAATTCTAAATCAATTATGTTTGTTTATAATTACCTTATGAATTGTGTTTTAATTCTGTATATATAAAGTTGAAGGGTTCATTATGTGTTAAATATATACGAATTAATTGTGTATATTTATGGGTTATAGTTGGTTATTACAAGTAATTGGAGTTGGGGAAGCTAGAAATGCAGAAAGGGCAGCCTTCTAATGGAAATCACAGAGTAGAAGGCTGTTGCCTGAATTGCCAAGAAAAGTCTATGCCAACAGTTTACAACCATTGGCATATGGCTGTGAATGTGTTTTATAACAATGGTTCTAAGAGAACCATTGGAAAAAACACTTTCCCAACAGTTTACAAACTGTTAGGATATAGGTGAAATGTTTATACATACCAACGGTTTGTGTAAACCGTTGGTAAAAATCTTTACAAAACTATATTTAAACAGTTTGAAACCGTTGGAATATTATTTTTACCATATGTTTACCAATGGTTTCAAACCACTGGTGACAAGTTATACCAATGGTTTGACATAACCGTTGGTATAATGTAGATTTCCTAACATATACCAGCGATTTTCCAGAAACCTTTGGCATATGTTTTTCCCTATAGCTTACTTCCCTACGCTTTGGATAACCATGGGTATATATTATACCAATGGTTATCCATACTTTACCAACAGTTTGGAACCATTGGTAAAAGCTTCATTTCTAGTAGTGGATGCGAAAACTTTTGTGATATCCCTAGAGAAATTTTTAAGGATATGTCTTTGGATGTACTAAGTATTAATATAATTATAGGTTACAGTCTTAGAATTATGTAATGATCTTGAATAACCTATGATTAAACTTAATATTTTATTGATTGAAAGTACCCCTTGATTATGTTGTTTTCTAAGTATGCCTTTTTACTCTCACACTATTCCTTTTGGGTTTTAAAAAATGGATGGAACCTAAAGGAACTATTTTAATGATTAATGTAATGAGAAATGAAATAATTGTAAATCTATGAAACCAAATGTTATAAGAGCTACAATGAAAAATCTTATTGTTATACTCACACAAGCTATAAATAATGTTGTAATTACAAATGAGAAGAGGAGGGAACAACTCTCTATTTAATCCTTCACGAGGCAATATCCATCTTCTTTTAGTGGGTCTTCTGATCCACTTATTTATGAACAATGGATCAGTACCATAGAAAAGATATTTTCCATCCTTAATTGTTTTAAACGTGACAAAGTCAAGTTGGCTATTTATCGTATATAAGGTGAAGCCGATCAGTGGTGGACTCTTATTAAGAACCTGAGGGATAAAGAATAAATTCAATATATGGAATGAGAAGAGTTTAAAAGGATATTTTTTAGTAATTAATTCCCTTGTATTCTAGGAATAAAGATTCATAAGTAATTCCTTGAGCTTAATAAAAAGGATGATGAATCTATTGGTACATGTGAAGCTAGTTTTACAAGACTTGAAAGTTTTGCTTCTGGGTTAATCATTAGCCCTAAAAGAAGAATGAACTGATTCTTTGGTGGCCTAAAACTGAGTCTCTGAAAGGATTTAACCATAAGGGACTTTGGAAGCTATGAAGAATTAATTCTTTGTTCACTAAAAGTGGAAATTGAAGTTGGTAACTCTCAAGGTTCTAGAGATAAGAAAAAGAAGATAAAGCTTAATGGAAACTCTAGTGGTTTTCCACAAAGAGAGAAGAAAATGTATCAACATACTACGTTCAATTTTTTTTGAAAAGATCACTTAGAGGAATTTCTAAAATGAACAAGAATATGCTTTAAGTGTGGGAAGTCATACCATAGAGACAAAGAGTGTTAAAGTAGTGTAAAAAGGCCATTCAATGAAGATAAATCTCAATAAAATGCACCACCCACACTTAAATGCTACAAGTTCAAGGAAATGGGACCTTATGCTAACCAATGCCCTAATCAAAGGGTTATTGATGATGATCGATGTCAACAACCTATTAAGAACCAAGACAAAGGAAAATCACATTCGATCACTACTAGTGATGTTGAGTATAAAAATGAAGTAGTGTAATGATTGAGTGTTTATGTAATGGGATTAAAGTATAATATTGTAAAATCACTTTTATGGTCTTATGGAATAATGAAACATCTATTTATTGGTTTGCTGTAGTTTTTACATAAGTATTTAAGAGAATATACTGAATAATACTAGTAAAAATAAATAGTGATTGAGGAAATAAGTTGATGTTTTCAGAAAATACATGATTAAGGGAAGGATAACCCTCAATACGAGCATGATGACAAGATAAGGATATTTAGATAATGATATGAATAAGTAAATTGGACAATAATTATTTCCTTAGAACTGATTAAGGATTTTTGAAAAGTGGGTTATGATATCAAGGATGATGTTTATAGATTTTTCGATTTAATCATAAGGAAACATGAATGTTTTCAATAAGTATGTATGGTAAAGAGAATACATGATTAAGGTATTCACATGTTTGGAATGTGACAACCAAGAACATCTATAAGAGATATGAGAGATAAATGCTAAGTCGATTTAGTTCAACTCTTTCTAAAGTTGTAGATTTTTAGTTTTTAGAAGGATTATAAGGTTATACATTTATGGATAGTATAAGTTAAACTCTAGTATAAGTTTTTTAGATTAATTTATTATCTCACTATAAGTGGACTTATGCATATTTAATAAAATGTGCTAACCTTTTTTTTGAGACAGATGGAATGACCTATCAATCTATTTAAGGATCATATGATCTGATAACACTTCATGAATGAAAAATTCAACTTCATTTCTTTGAATAAGTGATAAAGTGGAAATTTTTTAAGGAATTACCGATGGTGAGATTGTACTGAAATCAGGTAAGTATTTCTTCTCATGAAAAATTCTTCAACTTTTGGAAAAGGATCTTGAAACAAAAATGTTATCCTAGTACCTTTTTATATGATGAATCATATGGTCCCTAAAATCATCATAGAGTTATAGATTTCGGATTATTGACTTTCTCCTAACCTTGTTCTATATTACTCTCCATCAGAAATTGATGTTTATATTTTTTTCGTCCATATATATGTTTTCACTTCCCACCTATGTTCTCCTATGTGAAAACCTAGGGATGAGTTACTTTGGGTAACCGTCATGTTTCAATTTTTTTTAAATGATGTTTTAGTATTCCTTTTTATGATGTGGGTTTCTATGATATAAATTTTCATGTAGTAAATCTTTTATAACCCCAACGAATTTCGAGGGTGAAATTCATTTTATGGGGGGTAGAATGTGAAACCCCAAGATTTTATGAGAAAGATTATTTTTAATTTCTTTGATGTCTTATGGTGTTATCTACACCAAGATTATCTTCTACTATATAAAACACCATATTTTCTTTCAGTATACACAATTCTATGCTTGTCTTGTGTTACACACAAGTTCATTTTCTTTAGATATAATTCCTTTCATACAAGACCGAGTATAAGTGAACAAATAAATATTATTATGTTACCTTATATCCTAGATGTTAAAATGGAGGTAATGAAAATTATTAATTGAATTATGAAATTTTTTTACACATATATTTAGTTAATTATTTTTTTGAAAAATTATTTATAAATAAAAAGAAAACCTTTTTAATCAAAAGGAAATGTTTTTTTGAAAAACTATTCAAATGAAAATAAGTGAGTTTATAAAATAATAAAATCACCCTTTATGAATTTTATGAATAAAATATATATTTAATATATTCAATATAATATTTAAAATTCATATTATATGATTTATAGGCATGATATAAGAACAAATTCAATTTTATGACTAAAATGAGAGTTTTTCTAAAAATGTAGTTTTACCGCCTTTTGATGGAGATCTCATTTTAAATATAGTTTTTTACATTTTTATAAGTTATTTTTGACAAAATAAACTTCTTATTTTTAAGTGGGACATCATAATTTACTTTGGTTTAATTTTTGGTATTTTTATATAATATTCATATTTTTATGAATAATGAAAAATATTGCATTTTTATTTAAAACTGCTTTTTCATCTGATTTATTTATAAAAAAAGGTTGTCCTTTTAATTGGTATTAAAGTATAATTATATTATATTTTTATCATTTAAACAAATATATTTATTTTTAAATAAATTCACAGCGAAAATAGATATAAACGCACATCAATCTTTTAATGGTCTATACTTTAGAAAAACCCATTTTCTCACTTTGACAACATGAAATTATTTTAAATTAAATTCTATCACTTAAGTGTTTTTAATTTTGAAAAATTGAATCTATATTTGGAATAATTTGGTCAAAATTATGTTAATTGGTTACTTTTATTTTTTAGATATTATGAATAGTGACTACGGTAATTTTTATTTACCACAGTTAAAGGTAAATCGAGTAAATTAGGGTAACAAACAATATGATATGGATAATAAAATTAACCTAACACCAGTAAAAAATTCTAATATATGAATTAAATTATACAAATTTAACCTAAGGGTCATATTTTATTCATTTAATATACTTTTTTTCCATGAAAGTGATGTAATTATTATTAAAACAAAAGAAAGTGACAACATGTCACTTTCTTATATCTTATAAGTATAATAATTCACATTTAGTGAAAAAATTGATGAAACAAGGAAAATAAATAGTATTTAAAAATATAATTAAAGTATATACATCATGAAAATTTATTTATAATTTTTAGAGATTAAATAATTACCATAAATGTTGACACAATAGGGATAGAATAATTATTTTACTAAGATAAATATCAAATTAATGATATTATAAATATTAAAATAAATATTATATAAAATAATATATTTCATCCACGATTTTTATAGGTGAAAATGACATTTTATAAGACTATTAAATTCTTTGGTTTCAAGTTATACCTATTTTTTGGAGTTTATTTAAATTCATTGAATTGATTAGTGTAAAATTGACTTAATTGATGTTTTATGAAAATAATAATTTATTAAATTATTTAAAAATCCTAAAAATCATTTAAAATCACAAAGTTACTATTATGAGGTTTAAAAGATCTTTAATTTTCCAATTATGGGAAATTTACCTCATATAAGTAAAATTAATATCCTCTAAATAATTAAAATGTTGTTACAATAATTAAAATTAAAAGAGAATAATTAGGGGTAAACCAAAAAGATAAGGTTTAAAATAAAATCAATACATATCTAAAAATTATTGTATGTTAGGGTTTAAAACTATCCTAATATTATATTTTATATATTTTAATTTGTACGCTTTTGGATTAAAAAATAATTTCAATTATTTTAATATTTTAAGAATTTCCAAGGGTTCCCCTAACCTAAAATTAAAAAAAGGAAACCTCTTCCCTCACCTATTCACTACAATTTGAGACCTCATGATTAGTAATCCCCTGAAAATTTCTCTTATAAAATTACCTATTTACATTATATATGTTATGGTATTTTCAAAAAGCAACTCTAGTGCCATTAAGAGGAGATCTAAAGGGTGTTCACAGAAGAAGAGGTAATCTCCTTTACCGACTATCTCAAGATCATTTCTTCTTTTACTTACTCTACCTTTGTTGTTTAAATTTTAAATTAATAAATCCATTATAAAATATATACTAAGATGTTATTATGGTTATGTAACAACTATATTGCACGTTTTATCCATCTTATGAAAAAAAATATCATCTAGCGTGCGTACATATGGCTTATCATCTCCACACCGTGGTGTATTCTGTTTTCACCAACACCTTAAAAGGATGGATATAATGATGTCAAAAATAACTATATATGATTATTGTAACATGATATGGATTCTGTAACAACATATATACCATGAACTTTCATACCATTTCACAATTATCAGAATGATATCGTCGTTTGTGTGTATGTACGACCTATCGTCTCCACGATGTGATGTGATTCATTCTACAAGATATACATTAAAAATGACTATATAAATGTACATAATGAATAAATATGATATGTATTAGGTTAATATCATTTTATAATGATATAAATATGACCTAAAAAGGACAATCAAAGCTTATTTGGCAAATCATGCATAAGAATATGAAGCAGTTTTTACCTGAATAATGAGTAATAATGAAATATTATTACCAAATGGAAGATAATATGATATTATATTTTATAATTATTGAATAAGTCAATTAAATTATTTAAATCATTATACTAGAGGTTCAGATACATATAAAGGATATCAGACCTAACGTAAGGGATAATTTTGCAATCTCATTATTATCCGAGATTGTTTATACATAAGTATTTACTGGGATATATTTATTATCCACATCCATTTTTTATATATGTAATATTATTTATATTCTTATATAATTATTTAAAGTTGATTTTACCCTTTGGTTAATTTTTTTTAAATGTTATGAACGAAATATTTTTTCATTATTTGATTCGAAGTACTTTTTGACTTTTCTAGAAAAAGAATGAGGAGAATGAGTTTTAAATTATACGACATGAATGGATTTTTACACTTTCATAATGCCTTATTTCTATGACACTTTACAATATTTTAATTTTATTTTCAATTAAATTATTTTCTTTTAATATTGCATAGCATTTTGAGAAAATAAAATGTTTTTTAAGAAGAAATAATATTTTCCTCAAGAATAAATTTGAATTATTTTATCATAATTATTTTCCATATAAGATTAAGGATATATTTTTCAAGTATACTACCCATATTATTCTTATGGTTTTATTATTTTTATGATGAAATTTTATTTATGAAATCTATCTCTTTACATGGATTATGTTATGATGGAATGATGTTCAAGAAGCCAATTTTAATTCCTTGGGTTATGCTATGATGAATAATTAAGGTTTTTGTGGTACATGTAAGAATTATTTAATTATAATATGGGTGGGACCTATATACCCCTCTAGTGAATTGGGTAATGATTAATAACTCATGAGGTATATATGTTATGCATGAACTTGATTTCATGTTTAAAATTCTAGGTGTGGACCTGGTTTTTATGTCCATAATTTTATGAGTGGACCCGATTTCCATGTCCATATGTTCATGCAAGGGCTTGGATTTGTGTCTTAAATTTAATGAGTGAACCTGATATATTTATTCATGTTTTCAAATTTATAAGTTTATGTGTATTCCACAATTTCATGTCATATATTACATTTATGATCTTATGTATAATGATCTTGGATTTGTCTTATGATTCAAGTTTTCCATAGATACAAAGGGAATGATATTATAATGTTTTGATAATGTTTTCATAAATCTTATTCTCATGTTTATGTTTACGTATCACCCATTTTTCCCTTACTGAGCATCTGAGATCACCATTTTTTTCGAGATATAAGGAATGGTTTTAGGTAGGAAAAATAAAGGGGAAGATCTTTATGGGAGATGTTGAAGATATTTCACCAAATTAGTAGAATATGTTCCTAGTTTCCAAAGACACTAAAAATAATACAATATTTGGGCTTTTATTAGTGTAATGTATTAAGTATTCTGCAAAATAAATTTAATTTCCCTGTATGTCAAGACTAGTTTGTTAGAAAATCACTATACCATGATTCCTGTTTATGGTATTTGATATGCAGGGTATGATATTCTATTTTCATGTTCAAGTTCTCATAACCCTATGCTCATGTTTGTGCTTAAATGTATCCCTCGTTTAAACATACTTAGAATCCCATTTTTAGGTTTCCTTTCCTAGGTTATGAAGATATGTATTACATTTGACGTGTCTAAGATGGGTGATAGTCAAGAAAATCCTAGTGGGAGATAATGTAGATCACGTATGTACTAGTGTTCATGTTTCAATGTTTGCATGTTTCTAAAGGCACAAGCCTAGTACAATATTTGGGAATTTATTTGTGTAGTGTATTAAGTATTCGAAAAAAGAAATTTAATATCCTTGTATGTCAAGCCTGGTTTGTTAGAAGATAACTATGCCATGATTTCTATTTATGGTCTTTGATATCCAAGTAATGATATTCTATTTTAATGTTCAAGTTCTCATACCCCTATGCTCATGTTTATGCTTAAATATCCCCCTTATTTACCCTTACTGAGCATCTGAGATCACCCATTTTTATGTTTCCTCCCTAGGTTATGAAGATATGTATTATGTTTTATTTTTCTAAGATGGGTGATTGTTAAGAAAATCTTAGTGGGAGATAATGTAGACCACTTATGTACCAATGTTCATGTTTCAATGTATCTATGTTTCTAAAGGCACTAGACTAGTACGGTCTTTGGGCACATGTTTTTGTAATGTTTTACATATTCTTAAAATGTTATTTAGTGTTAATGTTTGAAAAGTGAGGGTCACTATACTATTGTAAACTATTTTTGATATACCTTCTATATTTTTATAATGTGTTTTATATAATATGTTAATTATAACATTTTTAAAGTATTTCCATCATTTGAAATGTAACACATTATTTTTTTTTGAAATATTATCTTTGAATGAATTGATGGTTTATTTAAAATTGAAATAATTATTTGGTTAATTAAAATTTAGTATTATTATATAATCCTTAGTGAGACCCTATGAGGATTTTTACTTATAACCAACCTGTTCCTTTGGGTGTTTGTATATTATCTCTTTCCAGCTTTGAACAAGGGTAAAGCACCACTTGGAGGTGGTTCTAGTTGTTGATAATTGGGATTAGAGAGTGGTTTCTACTATGTCATGGGATTTTATCCTTTTTTATAGTACTTTTTGGTTTCTCTTTGGGTTTTTTATTCCTGTTTGACTTCTATTATAGTTCTCCCTGTGGTGTTTTTCTTGTATGAAAACTAACTTGTTTATATTTATTCCATTGTATTTTTGTAAAATTCATTCTCACTTTTATACTATATGATTATAGGTACTAGTCACCAACCCATGGGGATCATGAATTCCCTTCCTGATATTTTATGACTGAATCAATTATCAGGTTACCTTGGTGTCCTGCCATGTTTGTGACACGGTGGACACAGGTTCTGGGATTAATCTCATCCTGAACCAGATGCTTCACAAGTTGGGACTAAACAAAGTGGATCTGAGTCCATCTGAGCTGAAAATTTCAGACTATGACAAGAATCAGAAACGTTTGTGTGGCAATATTCAGTTGAAAAGCTAGTTAGGAGGATTTATTTCAAGAGATAAATTTATGGTTATATCATAGGACACCTCCTACAACACCCTGATGGGTAGGCCATGTCTTCATCTATATGTGGTAGTCCCCTCCTTGTATCACTAATGCCTCAAATACTCACTCAATGGTCAATTATTCATGATTCAATGTGTTATATCCCCCTTCAACTCCTTTTAATCATTCTATTTAGATGTTATCTATTACAAAATAATGGAAAAGAAATTTTAGACCAACGAGGTTGAGCACTCCAACATTACAACCATCCCATTGGTAGATTTGTATGACACTTTCATACTCTTGATTCATCAGTTAGAAGCCACAATTCTAGATTTTGGAAGTTTATTTGTTATTTATGAGAGAAAAGGGCACTACATACCTAAGTACAAGGAACATCAGGTGATTACCTCATATTCCTATATAGGCTAGGCCATGATGATACTAGAATCCCCTACCCTAGTGAGGTACCAAGATGTTCACCCCATGGATACCATTATACATCATACTCTCTTATTTCACATAAAAGGGGTGAATGACTAAAATCCAACTCACCACCATTACATTGAAATCAATCATGGACCCCACGGTTAAAAGTTTGATAGAATTGGTTCGAAATCCTTTATCATCATGGTTTTAGCATAGTAGGATCCCCCTAGTGAAGGTTCTATCTCTACCCAAGTGAGCTACAGTGCACCCCCAGAATTAGTTGGTCCAAATGAATCTCCTACCACTGATCCTCCTGCCTTAGATGATGCAAATTTCATGGAAGATGCTCCTCCTGCACCCGAATAGGGTGTCTCTACCACCGTTAATGAGTTGGTTCAGGTGAACATGGCTAATGAGGGATATCCAAGTATAACAATAATAAGTTCATCCATGTATCTAGAGGAACGACAACATTATGTTTATTTCCCGAATCATCATCGTGGAAACTTCACCTATATATATTATGAGATTACAGTACTAGAATCTCAAGTCTTTATCCAATGCCTAGGCCTCCTAATGAGCCATCACGGGTTTAGGAAGCATCCCATATAAATGAACTTCTCTCATGGTTCAATGGTCGAGGAAAAGTTTATAAGGTTGTTAAGGAAAACTTCATCAGGGAAGTAAAGAACCCCAAATGTATTGGAAACACCATTCAAGTTAGGAAGAAGAATTGGTAGATCAGAGTCGATATCAACTTCAATGATATTAACTTCCACTTTCCAAAGGATGAATTCCCTATTCCAGTGATAGAGCTATTGATTGATTCTATAGCTAGGTTCCAGTCACCCTCGGTCATGAATGGATATTCTGGTTCAATTATATCTGGATGGCCCTCAAATATGATGAGTCTACCACCATCAAAGTTTCTAAAGGGGCCTTTTTCAACCATGTAATGAATTTTATTCAAAATAATGTAGGAACCAGTTACCAACAGGCCATGCACCACATATTCAAAGAGATTATCGGTATGCAAGTGAAATTCTATATGGATGAATTAGTGGTAAATTCCCACCACCATTAGGACCATCTTAGAGATCTTGAGAAAGTGGTCATATTCCTCTGATCCAGACATTTGAAGATGAAATCGTTGAAGTGTTTCTTTGAGGTTACCTATGGTATGTTTCTCAAAATCATAGTCATATACAAATACATTGAGATCAAACATGATATTATCAAGACCATCATCCATATTCCTACTCTGAGAAACCTCTAAGAGCTTTGAGGAATTTTTTTCTATTTATCCTATACACTTAGATTCATTATGAATATGAAAAAAAACTATAATCCACAATCCAAACTCAATAAGAAAGGTACCTTCTACTAGTGGGATGAAGAGTTCCTATTTTCCTTCAATTAAATCATTCAGTATCTACTACAGGCTTCGATTCTGATGCCACCCATATTCAGGAGGCCTCTAGTCCTCCATGTGACCACCCTAGATCGAACCCTTGGTGCCCTTCACATCCAAAATAACAATGAAGGAAGAGATAAAAGTTTATACTATCTTAGTCGTATGCTCCTAAACATGGAGACCAGATACATCTCTATCAAGAAGAGATTTCACACTAGTTTTTGCATGTAGAATTTGCAACATTATATATAGAATTACGACTCTCTAAAGTATATACCAAATCTCCCAATGTTGAACGTATTATTCGATTATTGGGTAGTGATCCTTTAGTGGATTGACATTAGGCCTGTTCCACAGAAGTCCATCAAAGGAAAGGACATTTTTGGAATTTCTGTCTTCCCATCCAGCTCCTAAAGAGGTACAACTGGACATTGATTTTCTAGATGAGGTTATCCTTTTAATAGACCAGGCTATATTGTGTTGGAAGATGAACTTTTTTGGTTCCCCTCGAAGCCCAAATGGTAGAAGGATAAACGATCCCAAGCTCAATAAAGTAGGTGTGGGGATCATCTTAATAACTCCTTTACAGGCTATTCTTCCCTACTATATCCTATTGTCAGAGATCTTTAACGACAACAAAGATGGGTATCATGCTCTCATTACTAGTCTAGAATTATCCCTCAATATTGATATCCCCCTAATTCATGTAAAGATATACTTTGAATTATTCACTAAGAAGAATAATGGTAACTACATCGTCAAAAATCCAGAACTTATGCCCCTTATTTAGAGAACTCATTGGTGAATGGATCAGTTCCCTTCTCATCCATAGGCGAATCATGCTCCTTAGTAACAGAAGGGTTAAGCTGACACATTAACCAGTCTTTCTTCTTCTATTACAGAGCCTATCCAGGATGATTTTTTCATTCATAGGCCACATTAGAGAGTCATTTCCCCCATCATTTTAGATGATGATGACATATAGTAAATAAACTGGATCACTGTTAGAGCATCAACATTGGGACCTCTGGCCCCCCTGCAATAAATGAAACCTTTCATTAGAGGAATCATTTTTTCTTGTATATCTAACATGGTAACCTCCTTCCAAAAAAAATCATTTATGAGTAGATCTGTCACCATGCAATATATTACACCCTCTATAGTGAGACCAAACTTGAGAAGTATCTCTACAAATGTGGGACTAATTTAATTATCCTTTTTTGAATTTAAGGATATTATATTCCCAAGGGTATTCATGAATATCTTGTTGGGTATTTCAGTTCTCATCCTAAAGGTTTGAAGTTCTCCCACTCTATTAAAGGGATAGGTTACTTTTGGACCACCATGGTCCCCAGCCGCATCATGTATGCCAATAGGTGTCACACATGTCATATCAATGTAAACTTTTTGTATCAACCATCACAAACCCTTCACACTACCAAGTATTCTTGTTCCTTTTTGTATCATGGGGACTCAATGTTGTGGTGATGTATCTGTCAAAAATAACTCATTAAGGTAGTTTCATTATGATCATGTTAGATTCATTAGATGTGATTCCTATAAGGGGTGTTAAATCCAGATCAATGATCAAATTTAGGACCCCACACATTATCCACATATTCAGAGTTCCTCACACTATTCTCAACAATAATGGCACCAACTACTGGGATGCTGAGTTGAAGAATTTTATCTGCAATTAAAACATCTGATGTAACCATACATCCCTCTATGAGTCATAGGGAAATGGACAGGTCAAGGAATTCAAAAATACCCTCTCTAAATTCTACGTAAGATGGTGTCCTTAAAAAAATAAATTTTTCCCAAACAATCTCCCCAACAACCTTTGGGATTATCAGACTAGGATCTAAAATTCCACTCACATGAATCCCTATTCCCTGGTGTATGAAAAAGAGGAAATCCTTACAAATGAGGTTTAGTTATCATTTCATTGAAAATATCTCCATAACCTAAAGGTTCCATACATAATGGATGAAAACCATCTTGGTGAGGTGGAATCCCTCAAAGAGAATATGCTCCAAGCCATGAACAATAAAGAGAGGCACCAGAGAAAGATAGCATAAGTGTTGAACAAGAAACTTCACCTCCACTCCTTTCTCCATGGTGATATGATATTAGACCTTATAATGACAGTGATTCCTAGAGAGAAGACTCTAAATTTGTAAATCGAGTGGGAAGGGCCTTATATCATTCATAATGTCTATTCTAATGTGTACTATTTGATCACTATGTATGGAGATCTCGTTACTCCTCCTACCAATGCCAATCTCCTCACACAGTACTTCGCACAAAGGGGATCCTCATAGGTCTAAAATACATAACCTTTAATGGAGGTTATAAGTCCCAGAATTATGAATTTATATTGTGTAGGATCCTCCTCGAGAATGGGTCATATGACATAGGCCTCTTAGCCTATTATTCATGTTGGGTTACTCCTGATATTCCCAACATATCCCTTTTGGTTGAGGTGCTTCCCTCATTGGTCTGAAATCTATTACCTTAAACTAGGAGTCTGTATCCTAGTTTCATGATGTTAAACTGTGTAACACCTATCATTCTTACTTTATGATTCTAAACTGTGTGTAAACTTCCCATTAAAATGATGTTAAACTAGAAATATGGTCCAAAATCTATGACCTTTTACTAAGATTATTCGTCCAAGAATAAATACCTTAAACTAATAGCCATAATAGTGTCTATGAAATATGACCATAAACTATTTTTAAAAAATAGTTCAAGTTCCTTGACGTTCAACTAGGAATAAAAGTCCAAGAACCATGACTTTAAACCATGTGATAGCCTTCTTGGGAAAGTTTTTTATTGAATCTAGCCTCCTAGGCCCCCTTGCACATCAGGTTTATCACCCCGTCATGCCACATATGATTATTTTGGGAATCCACCTTCCATAGGTACAAACTATATATCCTTAAACTAAAAGACTATGGTATATGAAACATGACCATAAATAGTTGTAAAAAGGCCTGAGCATTATGAAATTAAACTAGAAATCTTAGTCCAATCATCATGAATATAAATTGTATGAGAGTTTTATCCGAGATGTGACATGTGGTTTTGGGCCTCCTTGGTCCACATTCACATTTGTTTTGTCATAACACCACACTATACACACCAATATGAGATATTAACACACCAAGGTATAAACTCTGTGACTATAAACTAGAAGTGAACATCCAAAATGCATCAATTTAAACTGAAATCTTACCCATAATATGTTCAGGATGCCTCACGATAATCGTGGGATGCATTAGTTCCCTCACAAGAGAGAACTGCTCCTACTGAGATTGGTAACTTACTACTCTATATTATATAACTATGTGTGGCTTTATTTCCATCCTTATGGGATATGTAGTGATGCTTCAACTTGTCATATCTAGGCCCAACCACAAATCCATAAACCCTTATGCAGTTTTTCCTTAGTTACAAGTCAAGAATTATGACCTTAAACTATGTACAGTCCACCTCAAGATGTGTATGTGGTGGTGGTCCTCCCAGTCCCTCATTCACATTAGGGTTATTATGGCACCATACTACACATATCCACATGATTAGATAACTTCCCCTATATAATTGGTATGAACTCTAGGACATCAAACTAGAAGTTTACATCCTCAACTCATGACAATAAATTGCGATCTTAATCAAAAAAAGTTCAGGATGATTCAAAATAATCATGGGATGAATCAATTCCCTCCCGAGAGAGGAATGCTTCTAATAGTGTTGGTCTCTTTATTTTTCTTGTTCTATAACTACATTTTGATTGATTCCTATAATTATGGAATATGTAGGTGAATCCATATTTATTTTATTTTGGTGTAGAAACAAATCAATCAAATCCTATGGCACTTGTTTCCCATTACAATCTATGATTTATGACCTTAAACTGAGAGTCAAAGTCCCAACATCATGAATTTGAACAATGCACAATTATTCCTTGGGAGTTTGTTGTGTGATGTGGTCTTCCTTGGTCTTCGTTCATGTCATGTTATAACTATTACACCATGAACAAAACTTTCGGGATACTTTCCCCCATGGTACTCATCACATGACATTAAACTACTATATTACCCTATATAAAATCAAGACGCCTCTTATATCTTAATAAGATATAGTGATTACCCCGATTTTAATCTGGATTCCTCATACGATAAGTATATAATGGTTAAAAAATGTTACTCTAGGCCCTGAATATGATATTCCCATGGGTAACTGTGGGATTCCTCATATTAAATTTTTCGATAGGATCACCCCTACTGGTGGTCATCTCTTACTACATCATGTTCTACAATTATGTGTGGCTTGAATCCCATCCTTATGGGATATGTAGTAACACTCGATCGTCTTATCTCCATGGCCAGCCAAAATTTCAATACCCCTTTGGCCCATTGGCCTCAATTACGACCCATGAATTATAACCTCCAACTATACACAGTTCATCTTAAGGTGTGTATGTGGCGCGTGATCCTTCTTGGGCTCATTCATGTAGGGTTTTACCTCTTGTGTTCAATATATTCCATTGGAATGAACATTTCTCCCACATTCTAAATTACATGACTCTAAGCTCTCCACCATCATCCAAACTTTATGAACATAAATTAAAAGATCATGGTCCAAACTCTAAGACCTAAAACTAGCATACATGATCCAAGAAATATGACTTTAAACTATTTTCAAAACCTGTATTTTAATATCATTTTATTGTATACACCATTTTAAACTTTAAGTATTTGTTAGTTTGAATACCCATAATCATTAAATTCTAGAAGGACCCCATGATGGTGATGGTATCAATCCATTTTGGCTCACCTCCCATTTTATAGCAACACCAAAATGGTTCTCTTGTAGAAAACATCAGATCTTGTGTTTCTAACTTTGTCAATAACAGATCCTGAATTTTCTTTTACCATTCATGAATGGTATGGTTGTGGTATAACATTCCAAACATGGTTAGTAGTCAACCCCTACTAACCATTCACCACTTTATCTAGGTCTTGAACATCTCTATTTACCTCATTTCCACCTATCTGTATCTTGGTGGATTCCCAAAACCATTGGTGTCACCTCTTCGTACATTTGTACTCATTAATTAAGAATTCTAGTGTTGCTGGGAAGTTCTCAACCCAATATCTCCTCACCCCTAAAGTGATCTTCCACATGTCAAGACGATCCCCTCACTACTCCTTGTTTTCCACACTGAGTATGACTCACATGGTCTTAGGAGTTCTGGTAGGGTGTGAACCGATGTGTTCAAGCTTCACAGATGAGCCCTTAGTCCAAACTATATGACCTTAACCTAGGATTCCAAATCCAAGCATTATGACATTAAACTATAAGTGAATCCTGCTAGGAGTGTGTAGTGTGGTGATGAGACTATTTGGTCCTCATTCATGTTTGGTATTCCAACCATCCATTAAACACATATCTATTTTGATCAAACCATGATCTGAGAATTATGGCCTTAAACTATTTGTATCTCCCACAGTCTAAGCTATGTGGTTTTAAAATATTCACCATTTCTTCCCTGATACATGTGTGGTACACAACCCTCTTCTAGCCCATTCATGTTAGGTTTATTTCATTCGTGACATAAAAACACCCCTGTAGAAAGCATGTCCAATGTATAATCCACAAATCTTTAAACTATATGCAACATCCCGATCACACAACGTTAGACCCTAAGATGTGTCCTAATGACATTAAATTAAATTATACTATACATTATCCTCACCGTATAGCTTTAAAATTCATGTATATAATCATCATTTCATGATTTGAAACTGCAATGAATCATAGGTCCACCACTAAGAGGTCTTATCCTATGGTACTGATGGTTTTCTACATCATTCATATTTTCAGTCATAGCACGACATTTGATATGATGTTTTCCTAGAAGTTGGGTTTGATCTTGGTTCTAAACAATTTAACAACACTAATGTTCTCTAATCCATTATGGCATAATTAAAAACATTCCATCAATCCATTTCCACACTTTATATTCCCCTTGTTTGGATACTCATTCTATTCCGTATCCAAAGGGACCCCCTAACAGCATGGTCTCATGCCATTATAGCTCACCTACCATCCTAAGCTAAAATCCTAGAAGAATTTGGTCAAATTTCAATGAGAGGTTCTGTGTTTCAATCTTGGTCATTTGGAGACCCTCATTTTTCCCCATTCCTTGATAATGAAATAGATGTTTTGTATCAAATGTAAGCATCAGTTATCATGTGCCTCTATTACACTATCTCAATGTTCTAGATTTTGGGAATTATTATTCACACTTCCCATTCCCATTTGGTTGGAAAGAATTCAATTCCCCTGGAATTATCCCATTTGTGCACTAGTATACATTTGAAAAACATGTCATCTATTAAAAGGACCCCATTAAACATTAAAAGTCTCTCCCAGCTTGAATTCTCTCGGTGGTCAGTCAAAAATAGTAGACACCAAGTTCTTGATGATTTTCTAACATTCGCATATGAAAATAAATCATGTGACCATCCCTTTTTTCTCACCTCAAGCATGAAACACGTGATATTAGGGATTGTTCACTGGTTTTCTCACAAATATGATCAATGTGAGATAATTAACAGGTAGAAAATTAATGAATCCATCCACACATGAATGTTTTAGATGAAAGAAATCAAGAAAACTATAGCATTAGTGAGGGTGATCCACATGCATGAGCCTCTCTGGTGTCATGGTAGAAAAATTTAACATATGGTTCTACTCTAGTGATCAAGTTCAGCAACTCAACAAACCTATAAGACATGGAATTCATTATCTTCTTCCACCTTCTAAGATCTGTTTCCTCCTCATCAGCTTCTAGTCAAAGAACATTGGCTCTGATCTATGCTCAGTCTCGTTTAGCTCAAACATTTTCTACTTGAAGTGTCTCCTAACATATTTGACTCTCGAACTCCTATAATTGAGAACTCTATTGGTTGCTGACATTCAATTGTGATTTGATGAATATATATTCATCCAAATGTTGAATTTCTTGAATTAAACATTCAAAAAGGGCATCATAGACTAACACATGAAGACCACGATCATCCACCCCTAAGGTGAATATATTCTATATCCATTGATGAAGATAACCCATATGTCCCAATATTTGTGATTATAGAGTATGAGGGATGAATAATTGTATTAATTTCCCCTCTATGTTCTAGATTATGTGATTCTATTTGACTACATCATGGTTAGAGTCTTCCATCTCATCAGGTGCTACATGATTTTACTTAAGAAAGGCATCAATAAGATTGGAAGTAGGGTCCTCCTATGACCAAATTATGGGTGGGATGAGCTCCAGATCATGGGGTTTTTCATCTTCACTTGACCCTACCTAAACAACATTATCTCATTCAACATTGAGTTCTGCCCCACCAGTGGCGTCACTCACAGCCATAACCGACCATTCGGCCGGGACAATGGTTGAGTCAGTTTTGATGAGCCACTCCCCAAGGATTGGTGAAACATTGAGAGAAGGGACCCTAGATGTCCCAACGACATCCACTTTTTAAGAAAATAACCATTCAAGGATTCCTTGGAACAAAAACATGTCAGTCAATCTGATAATAAAATGACCATTATGAATTTTTTAAAGAAAAATACTTACAGGTGTTGATAATCAGAATGTTGAGATCCTAATTCCTGATAGGGATTTCCACCATACGAGACCTTTCAATGAAAACTGTTACATTATCAACTAGCATTGGTTCCTCTTGCATTGGTTGTGAATAAACGCCATGGAACAACCAAACAGATTTAGACAAAGTCTCTATGGAAATATGATTGTGGATGAATAAATCAAGATGTTATATTACCTTTATGTGGAGGAATTTTGATGTTGATATTCTAGGACACAACCCTTGTAGATAAATGGGAGGGCTCAAGGTTTTGAAGATGTCACCCTGACTTCCATGGATGGCCCTACACCTACTTTGACCTTCAGTAAAGGTCCCAGAACATACTCCTCCACAACTATTGGTTCACCTTCACCCCCTTTAGTTAGGGTCCCATTACCATTGATTATAATTTACTTTATAGGACAGTACTCAATGATATAATCATGATAATTAAATATAAGGGTTCAGGATAGGTAAAAAAATTAAGACTTACCTCAATGAACTCATCAAATTATTCTTCTAAGGATTCAATTTCACCGCTCCCCTAGGGAATCCCTTGTTCTGTGGATAATCCCAAGTATTTTTCATAATTGGACTCTTGTATTTCCTCATCATTTGAGGCCTCCTTTTTTGAATCATCGAATGATGGTGTCTCCTTAGGCCCCAGATCTCCGTCGAACAACAACGACACTTGGTAAGAAGGAAGGATGGATTTCCCTCGTTGGCATGTGATGTCATACATAGTGGTTAGGTATGTGTGCCTCTCATGAATTTAAACCATGACTGTGATTCGTGAAATTTTATCCTCTGGATTCTCGACATCATTTTGGGTCAACCTCCACCACATTTCCTCCATCGACATCAACACCGGCATCATCCTCTATGCATACCAGAGAGAGTGAAAGACAACATAGAAATCTGGTTATAGTAGGTACTTCACAATAATTTGAGGATCCTCACTTGATTTCCCATGAGGCTGATTCTCATATCCTTCTTCTCTAAGAAGAATGGGTGTGACATCACCTTGATACATCCACTACTACAATTCCATCATGAGCTTCCCCGAATAACCAGATCACCCCTCATGGGATAGCCTACCTACTTCCTCACTATCCTGACTCCTTACCCTCCTGTTCATGAACTTAAATATTCTTCTGTAAGATTTCCTCTAGATATGATTCTACCCAGTTGCAAGTGTAGTTCTTTAACTATCCATCCTCAACCTTGGTTGGTTATAGTACAATTGTTTTACCATATCCCAAATTAACCAACATACACCATATTTTACAAAGGATATAAGGATGATTCTCTTAACATACCACCATGTAGAAAATCTTCATCACTCACTGAAGTCACCCAAATTGAATGGAAAAATAGGAAGACATGTGTGGCTCATTGAGGACATGTACTTTGATCTGGGCCACTAGTTCTACGCCTCTTAAACAATGCAGGTACTCCGTCGGTTCTCTTTATAGGTTCTATACTATTAAACATACTGGAGTCTATAATGGATGGAAGTTTAAGTTCACTTATTTTATGATCCAAACATTAACACTGGCCTTATCAAGAATCATAGGTTGGACCCAAAACATTCTCAAAAAAGAAGACCATAAGAAATCATTTAGATGGAAGATGGTGTTTGGGAATTCATAAACCCTAGAGGTGCACCATAATCTATCCATGTAAAGACTATAATGAAATGAAGATTATTCTTTTTGTGTTTCACCTTGAAACAAGAACCACTGATCCATAAAGATGGGCCAAAATAGGTACCCCCATGTTAAATCTGTTATTGTCTTCTAGAATCTCTACCAACACCATCACTCCAATATATATTCCAATCTATATTTCCTTGAACAATAGATTCCAACCACTAAGAAATGTGGTGAGAAACTTAGTGTAGTGGAACAATGGATCCCGCCCTCACACTATACTATGCCCCCATTTTTGAAAAGTACATTCCTCTTGAATCAATCCGTACGATCCTTGATTCCTCTAATGTGATTATTTCAGCTGTTTTTTCTCATCCTAACGTACTCAAATTCAAGCCCTTATCTAGAAACATTTGAAACCATTCCTTGAAATGGATATCTTTGAAAAATATGGGAGCATGACATAGCTTATTATTAAGTTACTCTAGAAGATGTTGCGTTGGTAGAGGCTTTTACTGCATTCCATTCTTGATATTCTTTGACTAAAGGAAATTGTCATACTGGAATCCTTCTAGTGGATTTACACCAATTCAATTGATGTCCCACAAGATGATTTTTAATTTCCCATGATGAATATGGAATATATTATTATCTGGTGACCATAAAATGAGGAGCTCTGGCACCAACTATTATTGATGATAAAAGTGGAACCGTGACATCCATGCTACCTTATACATTCTAATATAGTACATAACCACCAAATAATCCTGGAACATTTAGTGTACCCAGTATAACCATGCCCACTCTCTGGTTAAATCAACTCTAAATCACAAGTCCAAATCCATGTTCTATCCCAATTTAGTGTCTGATATGCTTCTTTGTAATGTGGTGTCATAATGGGATGGGAATACCTCTATCTCTGGATTCTCCCCCATTATTATCATAGTATTTTGTTCAGTGAATAATTGGAAATTTCCCCATGTTCCTTGCCTGGATGACCATAAATAATGATTTTTAGTGATTAAGATCATCTTTGAGTGTGAACTATGATCATGGTGTGTCGAGATAGAAGGATGGGATGATGAACTCATCCAATAACTGAACATTACATAGCGTGAGATACTCACTCAATTGATAGATTTTCTTTGTTTCTGTCATCATGGAAACAACCATATGATTGTTTGATATGTCCCTCCTATCTCAAGGGATATGAGGATTTCTTGTCATTTAGGCTCTCTGAGCAGTGCAAACAGATTTCATCCTAGTAGAGTTATGTCAGGTAGTAATTTCAAATGATTTTGAATAATTTAATGTAGGTTCATGTAAGAAGTAGGTTTAGGTGAACAAGATGCATTGGTGTGCACAATACTGTAATAGGCATTGAAGATCTTGTTCTGGTCATTCAAGGATAAAGCCCGAAAGAGGTATCCTTTGTGAAATATATGGATGATACTAATTTTTTCATTAAAATGGAGGAATTACATGAATGAGAGAAAAACATTTTATTATGCATAAAGTCTAGGTGTTGTAAAAGAGACCCCCACCTATTTATAGAAATGTTCTATAGGATTTCATGCATATGAAAGAACCTTCTATGTAAAATCATTAATTTTGAACACACCCATGAGAGAACATCCTTCTTTTTAGTATTACCCTCAAAACCTCACTATTTAGACCCCTTTCAGCTCAAATTCAGAGGGGGAATTTTTGTGTGTGCTTAAATTACAACTAAAGACACACACAACCAACTTTGGTCATCCCAAATCCATCATATGACTCGATGAACCATTCCTAGAATAATAACAGTGTTGCACACAATTTTAAGCTCATGCACGTAAGATCAAAATAACACACAAAATCCTTACACACCAAAGGCGATGAAATTTCATGTTCCTCCCCAAAAGTCTACTCAAATATCCAAGGAATCCGCATGAAAGATATTAGTGTTTCACGCAAGGAACCACTATTCATGAAAAAAAATATTGTGTGCCAAAGGAAACATCAAATTGTTTACTTATATGGATGGATATACACAGAAAATGGTGAATTTTTGAAGAATACCTCTTCTAGAACAATAATATTGTGTGCCCATCATAGAATATTTTATTTATAAATAGAAGTTCACCCCTTGTTCAGTTTGATCCTCCAAAAGATTAAGAATATCTCAATAGAATTTAAGAATGTTCTTCCACAACATTGTGAAATCATGGAATCCTCATGGTAAAAAATCTTGCAAGATAGGTTCCCTGTGGTTCCTCCACTGATTCGAACCATGGGTGAGTAGTCCTTGCCATATTTCTTTTATCCAATGTTGGGTGTGCACAAGGCTCTATATTGTGTGAAACCATAGAATTTCATGAAACATCTAGTATTTTTCATGCCTTACCCCTTTTCCTCGATGTAATACCCATGTTATAGAGCCCTTTTCTTGCACAATTCTTGTATGAAACCATCCCAAATTGTGGGAAACAAATTTCGGCCCCCTACCTGAAGCCTCTTTCCCTCCACAATAGCTACGTTTTAGCATGGGTACTCTAACCCAGGTAGCTTCTAAGTATGAGGACTCTTAAATAGACCTTTTTATTGAACAATTATTCCCTCTAATGTACCCTAGAATTTCCAATGTCATTCTCCTTTAAAGGGTGAATATGCTATTGTTATGTATGCCTAAGGGGATAGGAGTGAGTCCCCACCTTTGAGCTGCATGATGTAAAACTGCATAGTACTTCATCCTAGCTGTATAACATTAAACTACATGAAAATGTTCTTAGAGAATGATGTAAAATTGTTTTCTTACCCTGTGCAATGCACATGGGTTTCCCCATCTGTGATCATCATGGGATTCTACATCCTCCTCCAACACTGGGTGGGAAACCCTTAGTGGGATGCATTAATACGTAAGAACCACACACCTTGTGCCTCAAGAATAGGATGCTTCAGGTATAAATCACAGGGAATGAGATCCTACTCACATGGAATGAGATCCTCCTCACATTGAATGAAATACTTGACGAGAAGCTTCTATACATAATCCCAACATCATCTCCCATTCAAGCTTATTTTGTGAAATGATTGTTAGGTATTATGTTTCCTTTTGTTTTTCACACAAAGCATGATTCACATGGTCTTAATGGTTAGTAGCGATAATGAAATCTACACAAATATTCTCTATATGGGCCTTCTTTATAGATATAACCCCAAACTCCACTCCAATGGGCATCCACCTTAGGTAGAAGCACCATCCTATTCTGAACTACGTGGGATTTTATTCCCAACCAAATGGTATATGTAGGAAGAAAACCTGAGGTCCAAACTTAATTTTTACATGAATCCTTGTTTTATTTAGGTCATATCCCTAGTATGGTCAGGGAAATCTATTGGGAGACCACATCTCCACCAGGTCCCTCAGGCAGCTTAATTTGTACTCCCCATAACAAATCCAACCATAATAAATCCTTTTGTGAAGGGAATATACACATTCATAATCCCCACACTATCCCTCGTCGATTCTCCCTTTGTGAAGCAAGATTCCTTACAATAAGATGTTAAATTGGATGGATCTATACTATCATATAACCTTAAACTATAGCATCGATCTACATGGATTTTGATCCCCATCTTCAAAATATGGTATACATGATGCCTCTCTGATGTTCAATCCCTACCAAAGGTATACATATGTTCTCCCTCCTAGGTATGTACCCCCTTGATCTATCCCTAGAGGTTTTCCAATAAATCTTCATGGTGTCACATCTTCCCTTTCCAGGACACACCTGCTTGATCCTTCTCTAGGGGGAATTTTGATCCATCCATCTGGAAAAACTTCACGTATATCCATATGATGGATGTACCTTCATGGTGTGACATATTAACTTTATTGGAAACTCCTTCCAGATCTGTCGCCATAGAGAGTTTTGATCCATCCATAAATTAATCCTTCAGTGTCCTGCCTCCTAGGTATATACTATCATGGTGTGTCATCTTTTATTTATGGGAGACACCACCTAGATCCATATCCATGGTACATTATAATCCATCCATCTGGTAAACCATCAAGGTTTTCCCTCTTAGGGATACACCTTAATAGGGTGATACCTTCCCTCCCATGGGAAAATCTTCTATCTTAAAAATACATTAGGCTCATGCCCCAATCTATCTCAACCAGACGTTTCGATCTATCTACACAGGATGTAGAACTCATAATAACCTTAAATAGCTATCGCATGATAATCATGGGTTTTTAAGGTGAAAGAATTGGAAGATATACAACCCTGTTGTTATTTACCGCATGGAAAACATGGGATGCCTGAGGTGAAATTCTTGGATGATATATGCATTTGGTATTAGATTCATCATTATCGAAACAGGATGCCTTATGTTCTACACCTAAGAATCATCCATGAGATTCCCTCTTAGAGGGAAGAATACAACTGACTGATGATCTAAGAACCCATAAATTCCAATAATTCCCAATGTGACAACTCTTCTTACCAAATTTTTCTACCCTGTCAAGACCCATTATAATTTATAGACAGAAGAATTTTAATTAACCAGTGAAACAAAGAGATGGCATTAAGAGTAAGTTCAATAAAAATTACTTAACTCTCTGAGGGAGACATGGACTAAGTGAAAAGTTCAAAGGAGGAATTCATGGAAGGAGAAACTGACATTCCATCATCCAATTTTGATCAAGGAGAAGACATCACCGATGAATGTCCTGAAATCCGCATGCATTTGGAAAGAATAAATGCGGGACAATAAGAACACTACCATACATGAACACACAAGGTTGTTGTCCCAGATAATGAATCATAATTAGTATCAATATAATTATTTTCAACATTATAAATTTTAATTTTGAGTATAATAAATCTAACGATGAGGAAATTCTTATGATCTTCATCAAATTCAACTTTATCTTCACTATCATTCCTCATCTTCTCAATAACCATTTCATGAAACACAACCATTTCTTGTAAAAATTAGTCAATAACTTTGACCATATTGGATTTGATATCTAGTTGAAAATTCTTTACATACATAGAAATTTTGTGCAATTTTTAAAGTGAATTAAAATAATTATTTAAGAAAAATATCAAACATAACTTTATCAAAATTATATCTTTATAATTCTTCTTCAGTATGAAAAATGGATTGATCCATTTCTTCCACTTGGTCTCTGAGAGTGATTGACTTTCAGAACATCTTACTCAGTGAATCCTCTAGTTCTAAAGTTTATTCTTCTTGTAGTGCTTTATTATAAATGAGTTCCCTCATTAAAATAAAAATACTCTTAACCACTTCTTTAAGAATGTTATTCAAATGATATTTGAATTCAAATTGAATTTCACCAAGTGATTCAATATCTTCATATCTTTAAAATTTTTTATTAGAAGAATAGTAATCAGTATAATAATAACTAATTGCACCACTCTGATTACATTCAGTTAGTGGTATTTCTTCATTAATAGTTTGATTATTCTTTGACATCCTTGCTACTCTTCTCTTCATATTATTATGGGTTTGGGAAGAACTCCCCATATTTTTATCCATAAGAGTAAATTATTTGTTCTATATGTGAGGTAACTCAAGCACTTCCAAAAATATATACTTCATAATGGTTGTTAAAAAAAAATTAGGGAATAATTTTGGATCTTTAGAGGACCCGTGCTATGATACAAAATTTAGTGCCCCAGGTTGGATTAACTAGTGGTAGGGGGTGGGGGAAGGTGAATCAGTGGTTTCCTTTTTAAAAATTATTTTATTTTGAATTTATCCTCTCAAACCATTTTAGGTTCTCTATCCACTTAATGATGTATCATAATCTAAATTTTTATGAAGAAATAACCAACGAGAGCAGAACACCTAGTATTTACAATGTTCGGCAAAAATACTTACTACTTGAAATTTTGGTTAATAATCCCAAAATAGATTATCCAATATATAAGAAGGTGATTTCAATGAATATAGAATAAACTAGTTGTAAACCCCAGCAGTCAGTCCCACAATTGATCCTGGTTATTCACCCAAGTAAAATCTTATACCTCATTTGGTTAGACACCCTAACCATCTTCTATTCTCCTTATTTTAGACAATTTAGAAACCCCAGCCTTTTAAAACATCAACAACTTGTTAGAAACCCATTTCACAATCTTCTTCTTCTCAATTGTTGTTGATCCAATAATAAAAAGACCTTTTTTTCAGTGTTCTTTTTCAACACTTGAAAAAGATCATCCTCTATGTGTATACCAGATTTTTTTCACTCCTGTACAATTTCATGATCATCAACTACTTCTTGAAGTAAGAAAGTTGTTCTTGAAACTCATTCACACCATATCTTGAATGATCTGGTCCTTCCTATATTACTGAATGCTAATACCGAACTATTTTCCTATGAAATTATATTCTGGCTTCAGTCTATTCTACTTATGATCCTCAGTGAATGATAATATCTTCGTCAAATAAATTCTCGGTAAATGATTCTTTATTCTTCTAATTATGTCCATGCCTCAAACAATATGTACAAGTTCTGAAAAAAAATTATTCAATATTATTTTTTGAAAGGTAGAGACTTGTAAAACATAGAATAATATATCTTTTAAATCTCAACTCAAATAAATCTATGCGCTCATGTTTATTTCATGGAACCCTATATGATTCTCTACTTTATAAACAACAAACAGAATGATAAATTGATCATGTACACATCAAATGAGAATAGAAAAGAATAAATAATTTATTAAATAATTTTATTCTAATTTCTTCATGCTTTTAATATTAATTATTTTAAAGGAAATTTGGTTCTTTTTGAAGTACGTGACACTATCTTTATGAAATCACAATAAGGTTTAATTATCTTAGGATTCCCTCTATATAGAACTTTTATTCATTTTATTTCCTACTTTTATAAAAGAAAAATGTTCTTTTTGGTACTCAACTAGAGGAAAATATGAGCTTCCACACTCAATGAATAATTCTCCTAACATGATGTTGTTTATCAATAGTGTTAGTCATCTATTTAAAGGAAACAACGTGTAGTTAACTAAGTAGTTAAGGAACAATAATTTTGTGATCTTATGAAGAAGTTTAAAGTTGTTCCTCTCTTCATAACTACTTGGAAGCACCTTATCCGTAAACCATTATCCGCAAAAATCTTATTTTCTATACCAAATTATCATGGATGCTTTAATTTTCAATGTGGATTCCCAAAAATAAGCTCACTCACATTGGAGCTTCACCCGATAATCACACTTCTTCTTCAAACCACTGTCTACAAGGCACCATCCATATACCTCCTAGTTCGACCATAAGGCTACATGAAATTTCACCTTCTATACTTAGTAACTCATCATCCACAAAGGACCATAACCACTAACAACTTGGAAACCCTAAAAGTGCTTCATCTATGAAGAAACAAGTTTCCATGGAATCCACATAATCTTACTACAAACTATCTTGATCCACCACAAACTCAGCTGCATCAACCATGAACTCAAATGTCTCATCTGAATAGATGTTTGAAAAGGTACTACATTTTTAAGTATCACAACCCATAAATGAGGCCTTTTTTGTTCATTCACAAGATTATTTTTAATCACAAACCAATATATCACATGGAATATTCTTTGGTATCTGCAAGGTGTACATATTTTCAAATAGTTTTCCTGCAAGGAATTCACCCTCAAAGCATCATCATTGTAAATAATTTTTCTTTCTTTGTGAAAATATTCCTTATCATATTTTTAGAACCTCTAAGGATTTTCCGAGTACTTTCTACATGACATTATAGTTTGTGAGTTTTCATTCTGAAAACCCTCATTCAGAAGGGGTCCGTTTGTGAAGGGTTGGTTCATAGGGAGGAAGAAGATTAATCCTACAAGATCGAATGGATCAAATTCATAGTGGAGATTAGATTGGTTAGTAAATGTTATTTCTCTGTTTTTAATTAGAGGGTGAGAAGTAACTTTGAATTGTTGTCCCATATAAACCTCAGCTTTAGACGGGGATGCGGTTTAACAAACAACATACTATAGTGCCACCCAACATAGTAGTCTCACCTCTACACTATTCTATTTTGAGATTCCATCCCAAACCATGAACAACTGTAGTCACAGGAACCACGAGCCATATAAATGGGCTCTCTCGCTCCTTATGGGTACTATACAGACCACAAGTTTGGCCAGGGTTGCTCACTTTGGGGGTGGTTTACTTATGGGTTCCACATGTGTCCTTGGTTGAGTAGCCTTGTCTACCGTATGGGTTGGACTAATTTTTAATTGAGTCCTCCTTTGTATGAAATAGAAAAATACTTAAGAATAAGATGGAAATTTAAAGCTTTCTCAATTAAAAATGCCAAGCCACTCTCAACTCTTCTCAATTCCTCATGGAAAATAAAATTCAAGTGGAATTATATTAATTAATATTCTAAAAAATGTTGTAAACTATATTTCCTCCTTAAGACAAGTATTAGAAATTAACAATCACCATAATCCATCCCCAAATTTTGATTCTGCTTGATGATATATATATACATTTTTAATGGAAACCTTCTTTAATTATTCTTTTTCACTTCATGAAAATAAAAAATATCATGTTATTCCACTGGTTTTATACAATAAAATATTGAAATCAACACTTTTTTTTGAATTCCTTTTAATAGTATCACAACATAAACTTTACAACATAGAGAATTTCTCAAGAGTGACATACAATGCTATGAATCAATAGTTATTTCCTAGGAATCTCCACCGCTGATACCAACACATTGAAAAATTAATAATTTCCCAAGAATGACATCCAATTTTAAGAATCTATAACAATTCAACAGGAATCTCTACTATATACACCAAGAACTATAGACATATTGACAACCAATGCAACTTTGGATCAACAAAAATGTTCTAGATTCCCGACAAAAATACATGGCCATGATCATCTGACAAGGTATGATAATTCAATATTAGGTAGGTTATTGATTATATTATTTATGGAAATCAAGTAATGAAGTGACCCTAAATGTTGTTTGGCCATTTTTTTAATTTTCATTATGTTACAATTAGATAGGAAACCCTAAGTGTTAGGATACCATTTGATTGGATCAATGTATATATATTTGATGTACTGGTCATAGAGTAGATATATAAAATATCCATTAGTCATATATGATATCATTGGCATACTTTCTTACCCATATAGATAATTTAATGATTTTAAAGATAAATTTCGGTCATTATTTACTAGAATATATAACTTCAGTAATGGATTTGGTAGATTTTAATAAGGTAAATAATTTGTAGGGGATCATATTTAATGAAATTCATTATAAAATGAATATAAAACATGATATTCATCAAATGAAATAATATTTTTTAAATAAATTTCAACGACATCATCGAACATCACTTTGTGATCAATCATAGAGAAAGAATAAGATAAATACAAGAAACTACTTAAATTAGTGGAATTTTTTTAAATCATTATTATATAAGAAATAACTATTCTAATTATTATAGTGATACATTCCTCAGTATAAAAATGTTAATTTTTCTCAAAAAGTGAATCAATAAAATTATAATAAGTATAGATAATCTCACTAAAGTATTCAAAGAAATTATATGAGTAATGATCCAAGGAACTTTTGGGTCTACTCACAAAATCATGTTGATTGAGTGTGGTACTAACTTGGTGAGGCCTAAAAAATAATTTATGGAATGATCAAGATATTGATTTCATTATAAAAAAACTATTTGAAATTATCTAATAATTCGAATTACTTCTACATAAGTCTACCAGGAATAATCAATGTGTCATGGATAGATTAGCATGGTATGAGATTTCTAGTTTCTTTTAATGTGTTGAAATTATCATAGAGTAAATTTAAAACACCCAAGATTTAATTTAGTAAGTGAACATTTAATTTTTAAACTTACATTATACAGTGCATATTTTAATACTTTATATAACAAATATTCTAATTTTATAGGATGAATGTCGATTATAAAATTACTAGGTCAATATAATCTTATAATGAGTTTTTTGAAAATTTCCAATAGAAATAACATTTTATGATTAATTTAAAATGAATAATTTAAATATTAATCAATTTATTTAAAATAATGTTTAATATAATGTATAATCAACCATTTATTGATTATAAGTCTTATAGAAATAAATTTAAGACCATTTAGAGGTAAAACATAATATTTTTCAGAAAAATGTATTCAATTGTATATTTTTATTCCATTTTAATTAATCTAAATAAGCATTAATAATGAATCTTTTAAAAATAATTTATATATTTTATAAGTAAAAATATAAATTTAAATCCATATAATTCTTATTTTTGTCATATAGTTAATATAAGATCATCTTGTTCTTAAAAAATTCACTTCCTGAAAAACGGTTTTGCGTCACATTTTTCATGATTATTTTTAAATTAATTTCTCCCACTTATATGAATTGAATTTTATATGATGGATTACATATTTAAAATAATATTAAGTAATATTATTTAATAATGTCAATTTATTTTTGGTCATATTTTATAGTAAAAAAATAATATATTGATTACCATTGTTAAGGTCAAAATAGGTTTACTCGGGGTTAATATAATATTATATGGGTTGAAATGAAAAAATAGTTACTAAAATATCATTGGTTGGATGTATTTAGACCATAAACTTATCAAAATTTAATATAATTTATTTTTGATCTATCTCTAAAAGAATGTGACTTACTAATATTTTATAACTTTGAAAAATTAAATGATTACCACTCACCTAATTTTTTAACGAGAACCTCCACACCACACTTATTTACACAATGTGATCAATTTAGATCAACAAAAACAAAAAATAATATCTCCCAAAAAATTATTATCCATGTTATATAGGTTCTTTTATTCCCAAAATACCAACTATAAGGTTATTATGACGAGATACAATGGAGGCTTCTCTAAGAGATGGTAATTGTCTTAATGAATCTCTCTATTTATTTACTTCTTATTTTACCACCATAAATTATGTAATAATGTTAAAATATAATAATTAAAGTATTTTAAATATACATATATTTTATTATGTTGATTTAATAATATATATTAGTCATCTTCTACATCAAATGGGAATTGAAACCATCTCTCTTGTGTGTGGAAGAATATTTCCACGCAAATCGATGTAATTTATTTTCCATCACTACCTCACATGGATAGTCATAATGATGGAAATAATAAATATATATGATAATTTTGACATAATATATATTATTTTAATTTATTATAAAATTTAATTCCTTACAATTTCACTAATTTAAAAAAGATAACATCAATCATGTGTACCTATGGATTACCGTGTCCATGAAGGGATGCGATTCATTTTACATATCGAAAATTCAAGAATGGTTTTAAATTTTTTTATAATAAAAAAATGAGATATTATAAAAGAATAAGATTAATTTTTAATATTGTGAATCTATAACCTATTTGAAGGAACTAGTACATCCATGAAAAAATATGTATGACAAAAAAAGTAGTCGACACCTAAAAAATGGTAATAAAGAAATATTATCAATGAATAGGTGAAAAGATGTTATAAGTGAATCTTATAAGATATTATAAACACCAATATAGATATACTATAAATTAATAAAATTTTTAAAACTATTATATAGGATTTCAAGGCAATCTCAAAACTATGGAAGCATGAGATAAGGGGTTTCTTTAATCAATTTACATTCATTGGGATATACTTTTACTTCATTAACTATGCAATTTGGTGATTATGTGTGAAATAAACCCTTATTTTATTATTTTTTATTTTTGGGTGTATTTTAGGGATTTATTATTATTCTAAATAATCAATTAATTGTTTAATTATTTCTTCAATTATGTGATCTTTGAAAGGGTTTGCGTCCCAATTTTCACTCAATTGAGAGATATTTGGAATTATGCATATATTTATTTTTATTTGGTTTATATAATAACAATTTTATGTATTTAACATGAATTTATATTTATTTACGATGACTAATGTTTCAATTAAATACTACTCTATAAATGGGTTATATTTTAAAAGTTTCCAAATATATAATAATATATTTTAAAATACCATTTTTATTGGATTTTTTTTTCAATAAAAAATAATATAATATATCCTTCATTAAAATCATCAATTTTATTACCCAATAAATATTTATGATGATTTATGGATTTATTAATATTTTACACTGTTTCTCTTTAAGTATGACACAAAAATTTAAAACAAAACTCATTCTTATTTCTCTTTTGATCAAATATATTTATCTTACATGTCCATATTTTTCAAAATTGACTTTCAAAATTATTTTTATTTACTCATTATATTTATTTAAAACATTTTATATTATACATTAACATTTAAAATGTTTGAATGGATTTTTTTTAAATTACCTTTTCAACTTTCATTACAAAACGTCTCATGGAATATTTTCTTTTTAATGTATATGGAATTAAGGGATTTTCCCACCAACATAACTGTTTTATGATATTTAGCATATTTTATACATTTTAAATATTTTAAGAAATAAAAAAGATTAATGAATACTTATTTTAATGTCTCTCCTCCACTTTATTTTATTCTAATATACATTAATTTATTAAAAATAATATTATTATAATTAATTGATTCGTTATTAATTTTGTGGTTATTAACTTTATCTTGATGAATTCACATTCACGTGACCTTAATTTATTGGAAGACAAATATCTGTTATATATCCATATTCTTTGTATTAGATATATTCTTATGCTCAAAGATTTACACCATTTCTAAAAATAGTTTTTTATTATATATCTTATACGATTGATTGGGTAAATCTTAGTTTTATATATTATTTACACAAAATATATATTGGTTGATAAGGAATAATTATTAAGAATTAAATTTATAATTAATTATATATGGAATATATTGGGTATGATGTTACAAGTGGATTCCAATTATAAATATCCAGTTGATACATCAATAGGTGTTATGAGATATCTATGTTAGCGAAACTAATTAAATTGGTTTTTAGTGTGTACCTAAAAAGATTTTAAACATTCTTCTATAATGGCCTTATAGATAAATATTTTATTATATATGAGATCATAAAATTCAATATTATGAATCTCCTTCATTTATAATTCAATTACTATTATCCATGAGATTATTTCATTAAAATTATTCATATTTGTTTTTCTTTGTATTTGAGTTATTGAATAAATGAAGCGTGTATTCAGTTACTTACAATTACATATAGATTATGAATTATTTAATATTGATATATTATACTTTATATAACCCTTACTGATCATTTTATCTCACTTATATTTTTTTATCCCTTCCCCAGGATATGAAGAAGGAATCATTGAATAAGATTAATGATATAGAATATTTATTTTCACTAGGTTTTTTATATTTTACTTCTATTGATATAATGGAATAATGTTTGAATATGTTTCTTCAAGACTAATAAAATAATTGATAATTATTGATTTTATCCCTTGTATCTTATACTTATGTAATAATGAAGACACAAACTATGGGTTACTAGAGTTGGGGTTGTTATAATTGGTATCAAATCATGTTTTTTATAAACCTTGGAAAAAATATGTACAAAAACATATATTGGGGAACATAACCCTATAATAGACTTTCAGGATAAGTATAATTTTTTGATAATGTCAGAAATGTTTTGGCAAGGTAAATATTATATGGTTTTATAAGAAATTTATCCCTATCAAAATTCTAAAAGTGGATGTGGTTTTAGAATCGATGCATCAAGGGATAATTACTTTAATAAGAGTTTGTCGAGTATATTTT
This sequence comes from Viscum album, assembly GCA_963277665.1. Lineage (NCBI taxonomy): Eukaryota > Viridiplantae > Streptophyta > Magnoliopsida > Santalales > Viscaceae > Viscum > Viscum album. Next base: position 118,834,182 of record OY728134.1, read on the forward strand.
TTTCACCATTCTATTGCATGGGGAATTCCCATACTACACAACTAGTTTCTCACTCTTTAGGGGATATTCTTGGGTTAAATAAAAATTTCCTTAAAATATATTATGAATGATTTGAAAATATTTTTATGATTTAAATATATTCCCAAAGTAACCATGTATATGATTATGAGATAAAAAATGCATAAATTTTCTATTTATGTTTGGTGTTACACAAGATTTGATATTATATATTATGATTTAAAATTAATATTTTATGAGATAATCCAATATATTCTATTTTTTAGATATTATAGCGGGTAGAAGGAATTTTATCAATACTCATGGATAATTTAGATATTTATCTACTATGAAATCCAATACAACCAGTGTTACAGATGAGGAGAACATATCCATGTTAGGGAATGCAACCCATGGTATTACCACTTTCCCTACACATATGGAGAAACATGATGTTCCATGTCACGATACACCTATATTGGACCATTTAAAGAGACATCAACCTCTATATTTTAGTTGAACTGTTAATCCAGTGGTAGCTGATAAATGGATTATGTACTTGAAAAGATATGTATGGCCTTCATATGCGATGAAGCACACATGGTTGTATTGATAATATATATTATTCAATTTTATTCCGATTAGTGGGGCTGATTGATCTAGAAAAATATAGAGGAAGAAGAAATGGAACACTTATAATAGATATATTTTAATGTAATATTCTTCAATAAATATTTCTCTCGTTACCAATGAACTTCTATAATTATAAAGTACGCCATATTAAAATAAAATGAAGACGAATGTGTTATAGAGTATGTGGATACCTTTATAAGACTATCCATTTAAGGATTATATTATAAATATACACTACTGGAAAACTAACCTTTACCAACGGTTTGGAACCGTTGGTATAGGCCTCCAAACCGTTGGTATAGCCTATACCAACGGTTTGGAGAACCGTAGCCAAGTAAGCCGTTGGGATAGGTCTATACCAACGGTTTTGGAAACCGTTGGTTTAGGTAATATGAAATCTATACCAACGGTAATGGAACCGTCGGTATATAAATTCCAAACATAAAACATCCGCTGGGATTTGATCCCAAGACCCCTTGTTTATAATTGAACGACTGAACCACTAACCTAACATGACTTTTGTTATCATAATTACATAAATATATATATGTATTCTCATAAATAGTTTAAATTTTTATTTATATAATGTTCTCGGTACGAAGGTCCGATAAAAAATGAAAGTACCTATACCAACGGTTTGGCCAAACCGTTGGGAAAAGTGGCATATTTGGGGACCTTTCCCAACGGTTTGGCCAAAACGTTGGGAAAAAAGGTATATTTGGGGACCTTTCCCAATGGTTTGTCCAAACCTTTGGGAAAAGTGTCCAATTTGAGGGCCTTTCCCAACGGTTTTTCCAAACCGTTGGGAAAAGTGGCCAATTTGGGGACCTTTCCCAACGGTTTGGCCAAACCGTTGGGAAAAGGGACCTATACCAACGGTTTTTGAAAACCGTTGGTATAGAAGTGTTGTGAAAGATCTAACTTCTAGTAGTGATAATTTAGAAATAAAGAATGTACATTTATTTTAAGTGATTAAGTGAAGCCTTTGAAATGTGTTTTCTTTCCATAAAATTTAATAATATGACGAAATATTATTATGTTCCATGAAAATAGAGAATTATTTTTTATATCTTATTTTTTCAGGATTAATTAAGATAAGAAGTGTTTGGTTGAGAACCAAGAATTAGGGAACAATTCAATAAATAATAAGTCCATGAATAAATTTCTATAATGTGAAAATTGTCAAATGAATCATCCGGGAATTTTCTTCAAGGGCATTGGAGTTTGTTAAATGTTTTTAGATATGGGTCATCAATATAATGAATGTAATGTAAATAAATAGAACACTAATATACTGTTTCTCAACTAAAATTAAATGGATCATTATTCAAACCAATTTCTCAAGAATCAAGGGAATAAACAGTGGAAGTTTCTAAGGGTATAAGACCAAGTTTGTGGAATCATTACATCTAAGGCTAAAGTTCCAAATCTTATAGTGGGTGATACTTTAATCACATCGTAAAAATTATATAATTCTTTATTTGTTTCTATATTTTTTTTCACTCTTATATATCTTCCATGTTTTCCTTGGAAATTAGATACTTCCCTGGAACCTTTAGAAGGGAGTTTTCAGTCAAAACTCTTAGTGGAAATATCACTACAACATGGATGTATCCATTATCTCCCATTATGACACATAAACATGCCCTATTTGTACACATTATTATCATACCTATAGTTTACTTCGATATAATCCTTGTTATGGATTGGTTTTAAAAATCTGGTGAAAAAATTACTTCAAATAGAAGGAAATTATGATTTATGATAAATAAGGGGAATTACTTGTCTTTTTAGGGGATACATCATCATCTAAGTCAAATCTAAATCTGCTTTAATAACAATTCTGAATGATATTCGTAGATAAGAATAGAGGAAGCTATCTCAAGAAGAGAAATGTAATATTTTAATTTATGAAGTACCTATTATATAAGAATGAATTTATTTATTTCTTAAGGAATTACTTTGACACCCCCAAAAGAATAAAGTTGAGTTTTACCTATTATTTAATCCCTTATTCAAGACCTATATTAATGAATCCCTATAAAATGGAAACTATGTAAATAATGGAGTAGAATAAATAACTAGATGATTTATTTAATTAGGGATATATAATCCTTAGTGTTTCACCATGGGAAGACCATGTTATTTTAAATAATAAAAAATATTACTCTAAGAGGGTCTTCACTGATTATAAGGAAATAAATCCTATTATGATAATGAAAAAGTATCATCTTCCATTCATTGAAGAATTTTTCAATAAAATTATGGGAGCTCAATATTTTTTAAATAAGGAATTTCATTTTGGGTGTCATCATTTTCATGTAAAAGAGTATGATATTCTAGATACATAACTTCATATGATGTATAGACATTATGAGTTTACAGTAATTCCTTTTTAATTGAATAATAAAATCTTGGTTTTTATGGATCCAGTGAACAGATTATTCAAGTAATATGTTGATATTTTTTTGTTTTCAATTTATTTCATCATGATATATTCTAAAAAGATGAGAACCATAAGAATCACTTGTGAATTATTCTTGAGAATATTATAGGAAAATATATATATGAAAAATTTAGAAAGTGTGAATTATAAATTCATAATGTTTCTTTTATAGGATATATTTTCCCTAAGGATGGAGTCTCCATTGATCTGGGTAATACAATGGACGTCAATGAATGTCCAAAAAAATACAAATAACTGAGGTATGTATCTTCATTGGTTTGGAAGTTCACTATCAGTGATTTTCTCAATTTTTTTCCTGATTAGATAACTCTTTATCTAAGAATACATTTAACGATGTTATGTTCTTACGGAAAATAGAATGTGAATAATATTTTCAAGAATTGAAGATGATATTGGTTAGTGATATGATTTTTAATATATCATGAATATATGATGGATGTGTTATACATAGAGATGCATTAAATAATTTATTTGGTTTCATCCTTCCACAGAATAATAAAGTTAATACTTATGAATCAAGGTATTTAAGGATTCATTAACAGGACTATTAAACTCATGATATTGAGTTGTCAACTATAATCTTTTCTTTGAATATTTGGGGAAATTATCTATATGGTGAATGATTTTAGATATACACATATCATAATAGTATAAAATGCATTTTTCATTGGAATAACTCATCATGATTTAAAGAATATGGCTTGATCTACAAAATTATTATGATTTCTTGATACACAACCACCCATGGAAGGAAAATAAGGTAGTATATGCATTAATTATAAATGATCATGGAGTTCATACCAAAACGTGGATTGATAGTGATCCAATGTTCATATATTTAGTGAGGAATCATATGTAAATTATTAAGTATTTGGAAAGATCGCACCATTGTCAAATTATTTCCAATCCATATTTAGTACAAAAGGCAAAAATTTATCATCCTGATGATTAGAATTTTAAAAACATAATTAAATCCATAAAAGAAGGTAAATTTAAAAACATTTTATATGAAGACTACATTGTAAAATTTGTAAATATTATATGTTTTACATCAATACCTAAGAAGAAAATTGATTTATTGGATTATGATCATAACTCATATATATATATACACTTTGTTAGCACTAATAGATATAGTTTAATATTCCTGCACCCACACTCCTAGATCTAGTGCTCAAAAAATAATATTTACATTTCTGTATTTAATACTGATAAGTGTGATTTTATTTTTTCCATATAAACTGTACAACATCTAAAGAAAATATTAGATCACATACATACCTAAGGACCTTATAGGATTATAGTTTTAGGGAATTAGGAAGAACTCTACCATAAATATAATAATGACATAGATATTGTATTTACCCACTATTCATAGTATTTCTTATTCAATATTAATTCATATACCACTTACATAAACTCCATCACTTATGAATCCTTTTTAAAATCAAATCAATTAGTATCATTCTTCATAACCTATATAATATGAAACATAAGAAGGGTGATTGAAATTTTTAATAAGGGTAAAAATATGAATTAATAGCTGAATGTCATCTTTCAGAATTAGTGTGTGATGGAATAACAAAAGTACAAGAGAAAAAAAATAAGGGAATTCATACCCATATTTACATAGATCATCAATCACGAATCATGGAATAAATCTATAACAAAGGAAAGATACATTGGAGACAATAATTATGATCCATGTGGTTTCAATCTTGATCAAAGGATTCATCAAAACCCTATATCATTCCACCCATAAAAAGTATAAAATATTTTTCTTTAAATATATACTCCTTATATTTTCATAATAAACATAATATTTCCCTAAAAACTCATATAAAGAAAAGATAAAAATTTGGGTAATTAAGGTAACAATTTTCATATCACTCGTATATATAGAATAACCATAATGGTTATACATAGAGTAACTAGCGCAATTGCATATGGAGTAACTATCACAATTATAGTTGAAATAACCATCATGTTTATACATGAAAAAACCATCATGGAAAACTTCCATAACATTAGAGGAAAAACATAATTAATTAACTCAACCCTTTTAACAGATACACTGGACAGTTATAATAGGCTCACATGACCAGGGTTTATAATGAAACCACTGATCATCATAAACAATGACCAAGAACTATAACATAAATAAGGTATATAGAGTTTTAATTTCATCATAAAACTCTTAGAAACACCAATTATTCATTTAAAAACATGATCAAACTTTATAAATGTAACGGGTTTCATGAAAATCACATTAAAACAAGCAACATCTAACCTAAGAAAGATCCATGATGTTTTCCTTGAAAAATGACCCCATTGGAACATGAGTAACATTAATGGTTTTTATAGTCGATGAAGAGAAATACCATTAAAACATCATAAAAATATTTTTAAGGAAAATAAAATTTTCAATTTAAAAATCATAGTTAACCACTATAAATTCAAAAAATATTTTGAAATTCTTTTTTTTTTGAAAATGTCCCCAGGAAATTATAAATAAAGGTTTGGAGAAAATAATGGTCAGGACAACTAGAAAATTTGTTCATGTTGTAAATCTTAAAAATAAAAATTCTTTTCAAATATTTTGTCAAAGTAGTCTAAAGTGACTCATATGGAAAATGTTAATAAATTATATTTTTTATATACTTAAAAAAAAATTATATGTGAAATATATTTAGGAAATTATTTATTTTTAGTGAATATCATTTTATAAAATTATTTTGAAAACAAGAATTTAGAAGAGAAATATTCTTGATCTAAAAAAATATACATGATCAACATCACTTATAACTAACTTTCTTGATGTTTCACCAATAAATAGTAGAGGAAATGTATATTAACAATGTAAAACACGTTAATAACAATAGCAGAATAAAATACACATGTTTTAAGACAAAAATTTCATATGATTACATTCAAAGGATCTTTGGACATATAAATTATCATAATATCATAAATAACACTTCCATTTTTAAACGATCATTAGGGTAAAAAGGTAAGTATTATATTTTCTTTAAAAATTATCATAATATCATAAATAACATATTATTTATTAAAATATACTTATATATATCATCTATGTGTTGTGGTTATGAACATGAGTCTCATGGATTTGTGGAGGTGGCACTCCACACGTACGCATGAATGATATTATTAATTTTTAGTGAATGAAAAGGTAACAATTTAGATGATATAATCACATTTAAAAAGGGTAAATATATCTTTAATATCATATATTTATATTAATTCCTTCATTATAACCTTCTGTGTGTGGAATTGATGGAAAATGAATGACATCAATTCACGAGGCGGATGTCTGTCGTACACACAAATAGTGAATTATATTTGATAATAGATGGAGGTTCAAGATGGATATAGGTTATTAAATTAACATAAAAAATATCATTATATGATATATACTATTTTTATTATATCATCATTTATGAGTAATATTTCATGGAGGTTAAGGAAGAAATAAAACAAAAACAATCGATGAATAAAGACATATCTTCTTTCAGAAAACTACTTTTTCTTAACACATTAACACCACTCTGATTGGTATTATACCCAAAACAAGGATTATAGAATAGTTATAGGGATATTAGGATGGTATTTATACAAAAACTATATAATACAAAATGTTTTCAAAGTGTTAAGTAAAGAAGATATGAGGTTCCTTTTATAAGAGAGGGGAGGGTAACTTTTGGGGTTTCATAAGATAAAAAGTTAATATAAATTTTTTTATTACAACATGGAATTTTTTTGATAATATTTTAAGATTATAAGAATATAAGTCAAGATCCACTCTGTAGGGTCCTGAAAACTTTTCAAAGGGAAGTAAATACTCCCAAAATCACTTTACAGAGGAAATCAAACATTCATATCGGTCCATCAAGGCAAGTGGATGAAAATTGAATTTCAAACTTGGTAAGAAACATGAAGAAATAGGGTTTTCAAGAGTTTTAAGTGACCCATGTTCCATCACCAGGAGGGGTTCACGAAGCACATTAAATGAGAACCACCAGTATGTGGGATGACCTTCAAGGCGCTGGCTTGCTGGGCGATGGCCAGTGATCCCATGAAGCCACAAACCACGTCGTTAGAGGAATCAAACACACGATGGTCATCCACATAATGCCCCATGAACTCAGTAGTTCACAAATGAATCAAGTTTTAAGGATTCTATGAACTAGGAGCTGCGAAACACATTCTATGAAAACCCCAGTTGACTGAGACTTCCACGGTTTGAGATATATCTTCATGGGATTTAAAAAATGGTGCCACATTCTCAAATATATGATTCTTCCAATGACCTATAAAATAAGCACATGAGGAAGAAGAAGAGGATGGATGAAGAAAGCATGGAGGAGACCCTAGAGCTTGGAATAAAGAATTTAGACAGGATTCTGACTTCAATTTAGAATCATTGACGAACTGAAAATTGAAAATCATGTTTTTGTAGGTATAACCAGCTGCAAACCATAAAAATAGGAAAATTAAAAATAATTGGTAAGACACAAACATAATTAGTGTCATCGCGAACCATAAACTCACCACGGATGAACTCCCTACGAACTACAGGTTCCAAGACCCTCCTTCAATACAACACTCTATGTAATGCACCAACCCTAGTTACCCAAAGTCAGTGCAATATTTTAATACATTGGCCTGATTACAAGGAATCATGTCCCGAAAGACCAACCAGTTTAGCAGTCTTGGAAAATAGATTACATACATGAATGTTACATTACACCTTGGAAAATAAAACACAACATAAATGATCGTTTGAAAATTCCATTAATCCCCTAGATTAACCCTCCTTATCAATCATAATACACTTCTTGGAATAGTGGGAAAATAAAACATAAGAAAGGGGTGAGCTCAAACTCTCAGTAAGGGTAAGCAATACAATAAAAGATAACATAAACATTAATCTTGGTGAATAATTGAAAACACATGCCTTTACAAATAATAAACATAAATACTTTATGGTAGGAATATGAGCTGAGTAAATAATTCCATAATAAAAAATATTCATGGGTATTCTACTAGTCGAATAACCACATGAACCATTAATATTATTTTCATAATGAGGGAATGTATAATGCCAGACATTCTGAAACACTTTTTCAATGCCTCGACCAAGACGTCTAAAAATTATTAAGGCCTTGGCCGAAACCATATATCAAATTGGGAAATGCCTTAGCCAATTCCATGTCTAATAGTCTCAAGAGACCTATCGATGCACATATGAGCTATAGTGGGATCCACCCGTCACATACTAAGTCTAATACATTCCTCATATGAAAAGGTTGAAACATAACATAATCATTCATATTAAAACTAGCATAGTAAATGTCAATATTTTAACCATAAACCATGAATGGTATACAAATAACACATCCACAATCAAAAATATCAAAAAAACTTCAATACAATATTGAATATTTGTATCATAATAAATCAATCTTGATCAAGAATAATATCCTCTAATGTATGTTGACATAGTTGAATATGATCAGTAAAAATATTTGAGAGAAATATCCCTTTTTCATTAAATCATTTAAAAGTCACATAATTTATAAAGTAATTCATTTGAAATATATTTTTGAATAAAAGTGTCCCATACCACTTTGAAACTTTTGAATTCAATTAACATTTTAAAACATTCATGTCCATATAAATAAATCCTTAAAACCATTTTGAAAATATGGACATTAATGAGAAAGGTTTAGAAGAATAAATCTTTAAAACATTTAAAATGATGTTTTAGTAAAAATTCCCTTAAAATAATCCATTTAAAACTCTTTTATGAAATAGGTACATGGATAATAAATATTTCCAAGTAGATACTTACGTAAAAATAACATCAGATAATAAAGAGATTGTGAAATTAACCCTTACCTTGCACTTTCCTTTGGTCAAGGGTACGTTTAACCTCCTGTATAATGACCATAGAATGTTATTAAATTATACCAGAACCATATTAATATTTATTATATCATTCATGATTCATTTATGAGCTTATGCTACCCATTTAAGATTGATTTCCATGTTAAATTACATTTTGGGTAATAATCACTTTCATTATCGTATGTGTTTTAACTTGTTATTCTTGATCCTATAATTTAGATAATTATTTAAATAATTATAGAATATAAAACTTGATTTATATATCATTTATATTTATAATATAAATATTTATAATAGATAGATATATGAAATGTAAGGCACCGTTTATGGAGACGGTAGGCCGTACGTAGGCATAAATGCTGTTTCCGTTTTCATATCGTATTGAACGGAAGTAAGTGAAAAAGATATATATAAGTACATACATACAAATATATATCTTCAGTATCATTATTATGTCATATATTACATAATTATTAATAATATATATTTTTAAAATCATCGTTGAATGGTGAACGTGGGAATGAATCTCATCGCATCGTGGAGATGGTAATCTGTACGTACACACGAGCGACAATATCATTATATTGATGGTAAAATAAGATGTAATTGGATGGTATATCATATATAAAGAATAATTAATATGTTATATTTATTATTTACATCAGTTATACTCATTATTATACCCATCCAAAGAATGAACTGTTTGAATAACAAATTACATCATGACGTGGAGACGGTAAGCTGTACATGCGCACCTATGGTGAATTTTTCATTTAGAGGATGGATATAATAATGAATATAGTTATACCATATTTATAATAACATAACATTATGTAGGAGGTACTGGAGTTATTATTTTGGTATGAAAACAACAAAGAATGAGGAAGTGGGAAACGAAAAGAACATGAAAGAGGGTTGTGAAATTATTACCTCTTCTTCGGGTGTTTCCTTTTGAGCTAATCAAAAGGGCTCCTTAGGTTGGCTTTATGATCAAAGTAATGAATATAAGTTGATTTGAGGGAAGTTGGTAGGATATTTCGATAGGTTTTGGCCAAGCCAAAGGGATTTGGAGGTGTGATTTTGAGAGAAGAGGAAGTGTCCTTTTATAAGAGAGGTGATGGCCAATTTTAGAAAAGTTTGAAATATTATTTTATAATAAAATCATTTTCGGTTTCTAATGGATCCAAAATGATTTATTTCAAGTATAAGGCGGTTATGGGAAGAAATAATCTCAAAAAATAGGTTTTAGACAAGTTTAGTTTACAATTTTAACCTTATCTTTTAGATTTAACTCTTAGTTAAATAGTTTATCTTTTACCATGTGTTCTTGTATTCTTACACTATACGGTTAATAAACACACTCTAAACATCCAAGAGAACCAAAAGTGGTTAATTAATGACATTTATAATATTATTTAATCCCTTGGGATGAACTTTATATTTTTAGGAATATAATATCAACCAATAATATAGTATTTGTTTTAAAAACTAATTTATGTCAATTTTGACACTATTTGGTATTTTGTTTTTGTGAAAGTCATAACAACCTTATCGCTTAGAAAAAAAATTATCTAATCAATCCTAAAATTTCATATTAACCTATAAAATTAGTGTATTTCATTAGAATTCTCAATTTACATTTATTTGGATATTTATAATATCAATTATTTTAATATGTCATTAATAAGGTAATTACTACATCATCATTATGTCATAAGTAAATTACATTATTTAACGTATAGAAATTATAAATAAAATACCATTATGTAGGAAATTTTTTTATATTTCTAATGAATATTTATAGTTGAATTTATCTTTTGTATAACCCTATATTAAAAATGTTTTAGTTAATAAACTTTGAATTTAACACTTTTAACTCTTCTTTAAATAAAATAATTATAAATGTCTTAATCTAATCCAAGTGTACCAAAGAGTATCATATTTTATTCCTAAGGTTTTTTTTGTCGAATTACACTTATCCAATAGAATTAATATAGGTGTTAGGGTATTTATAATATCATTTTTACCCTTAATTACCCTATTTACTTTTAAACACGGTAAATAAAAGTCAAAAATCACTATTCGTCAAAAATTATTTTCATATTATTGAACCACATATTACTTACCGATGTCAACCATGTCTCTCGTATTTTTGAAATTCAACCCACAGAATCGGTAAAATTATGTTTTATGCAAATTTGCAAATGCTCCTAGAAGGTGGGTAAAAAACGTTAAAAAGTTCAATAAAATTTTATACATCTAATTTTATTATAAAATGACTCCAATAAATTACATTGATCTTAAATAGGTATTTTATATCTCTTTTGACTTAAAATAAATTTAAATAAAATAAATAAATTTTTCAATAAAATGTCGGTTTTAAATAATAACGTAGTGCTTTTCACTATTCATAAAAAATTGAATGTTTTCAGAAAAATACCAAAAAATTTACCCTAAGATATTTTTGATATTCAAAATTCCAAAATTAAGTCCATTTTAAGAAATTTAAAACATAGAAGTTGAATTTATTAATTTAAAATTAATATCCGTTGTCAAAAACCAAAAAGTGGGCTTTTTAAAAAGTAAAAACTATCAAAATATTGACATGTGTTTATGTCAAATTTAAAAGTGAAGTTACTTATAATAATATAAATTGTATTAAATAATAAAAATATAATCTAATTATACTTCAAAACCATTCAAATTCATAATTTAACACTATAAACTATTTCGATTAAAAAAGTTTTTTTCAATTAAAACATTGTATTTTTCAGTATTCATCAAAATATGAAAGTTATCAGAAAAGCACCAAATTTTTTTCCAAAGTATATTTTTATGTCCCACTTCTAAATAAGAAGTTTCTTTTCTCAAATTTAATATAATTTTCAGATATTACATTTATCAAAAATTCACCAATAGTAGGTGGTAAAATTGTATTTTTGAAAAATACTTCCTTTATCCGAAAAATTGAATTTGTTATTATATTATGTCTATGAAACACATAATATGGGTGTTGAAATTATGTTGAGTATATAAGCTTCAAAATGCAGTTAATACTATTCATAACCGCTTTCTGAACGGCTAGTTTGGTAAGTTGTGGTGTGTTTGAACTCGGTGTTGCGTGAAGCGCAAGCTATTGAATTACTTTGACGAGATAACATACTATAAAATATTGGGGTGTTACATTCCCCCCTCCTTCAATAAATTTCTCTCTCTCAATTTTATAATGTTCTTAGATAATAATTGTTTATAAATAGAAAAATACCTTTGTGGAAAACCCACATCAGACATTGGGTTAATAAAATTTAGTCTTAAGTTGAGGGAAAGGGAAATGAAAAAGACACCACCAAATTATGATCTTGATTAGGAGAACATTGGTGGAAATTAGAGAAACATAATTGGAGGAAAAACCTAAATATTCATAGGGAGGGATTGAAGTCATCAATCATAAAAAAGTGTAAAATCTAGGGCCTCAAAGCCATCAATCTAAGATGATGTAAAATATCATCGGTTCAACAAAACATATGGTATTAGGGTAACAAATTTTTTTAAAGATCCCTTCCCTAAAGTTTAAGAATTAAATTATTCATAGAATCATAGGAAATATATATATATATATATATACTTGACAAGTATAGTTTCATCCTTCAAATAATTCCTACCACAAACTCATCTTTAATTCCAAAAGATAATTGAATTCAAAAATATTATATTTATCAAAATCGTATAGGGTTAAAAAAATGAATTTATAATTTATATGTCAGACCATTTAAAAAAACTACATTATAAAAACCAAGAAATCACGTAGGCTAGTGGTAGGTGATTCACCCTTTTTTACCTTCGGTTGTGGGTTCAAGTCTCCCGGCCTTTCTGGACGTGACGGGTTATTGCCCGACCTCTGGGTTAACCTTTTTATAAAAATACAAAAATAATCTCAAGAAATTATTTAACCTTAACAATAATATCCATTGTCAAACTTAATCGATTCCAACCTTTAGACTTATCCAAACTAATTTTGTCCAAACTCACAATCCAAAATTTATAGCGAAGGTAAACACAATGAAGATCCTTTTTTCCATGTAAACAAATTTGAATACCTTCACAATGTATTCTTTTAAAACAATTTAACACCCTAAATTACCATAAAACTTTATTGATTACATTAATTCTCCCTTAATCCTTATAGAATAATGGATATACTGCTTCTATATAAAAATGTTGTAAACTCCAATAATGATGGAATATATGAATCATTAATCAGTTTCAAGGTAGTCATGAATATCCAATATAATTTATCCAAATCAATCACATATTATTCCAAAATCACTACCTCATTACTAGAACCATATTACGGTTTATCTTTATCTCAACCATATATTTTCCAAAATATTTAACCTACTATTGAGTCACTTTTCTTAGTTCCACACAATATTAAGTCCTTAATGAAATAGTATTGCAATACAATCATTATATACTCTATAATTCTTATAACATGTACATCATTAATACAGTACTCAATTGAAATAATAAATTAATAACAACATAAAAAATCTAATCATTCTTCTTCATCTTCGGTAGTGTTATAACTTGATTATTATCCAATAGCAACATTTGGAGTGTAATCTGATGATTTGGACATTGATTCGCATAGTGTCCCAACTCCTTGCAGAGGAAGCATTGTAAATTTTAAAACTTTTTCTTACCCTTGAAATAACTTACTTGGTGTCCTTTTTCTCCCCACTTATAAAAAACTCCCATTCCCTTAAAGAATTTACCAAGGTGATTATTTCCACAGTTATCACATATGGGAAAATCCTTCCTTCCCATCTTCCCTTTATATATATTTATATCTTCCATATGTTTCTTCTCTGGCTTCCCTTCAAATCCATAGGAGTCAGATAAATCTTTTCTTATGTTATTAACACATGATACAATTTCTTCAAATGATGAGAATAAATGGGAGACTATTTCCCTTCTAAATGTTGGCTTAATACCATTAAAGATATAATCCATCTTAATCATTGGATCATGCGTATTGTTGGAGTTATCATTCCTTCTACTAGGAACCATTTCAAAACAATGGAATAGACTAGGTTAGTTTATGAATCATAATGCATAGTTCCAAACTTGTAAAATACCTAATGTAAATTGAAAAGATTATGCATATAATCTGTAATCATAAAATGTTTTCATTGAGGGATTATTTACTTCTAAATAATTTATAATGGCTTGTAATGAAAATATGAATTATCCTAAGAATATACCTCAGGAGTGTCATAACCAAGAGTGAAGCAAGGCCCGTTTTCATGTACTAGGATACCCCGAGTCAAGCCCAAAACTCCTTGTCAGAGTTTTCACTCCTAGGTACATCTGTGTTAGAGCAGCCTCTACCTGCTCGTATCCAGACATGGATGTACTTCTTGGAAAATAAACAAAATCTCTAAATTACCAAATTATAGGTAGTTCTTATATACCAATCCTCAAAGTCTATATTAGGGTAATTTTATCTAATCAGATTTTATCTAAATCTATTTCCAAGGTTGTTTCTAAAATTCCTTTGATACCAATTGTAATGCCCCGACCCCAGTTATCCAGAGTCAGTGCATTATTTTGATACATTGGCATGATTACAAGGAGTCAATTCCTAAAGGACTGATCAGTTTAGAGGTCTTGGAAAATAGATTACATACACGAACGTTACATTACACCTTAGAAAATAAAACACAACATAAATGATCCTTTGAGAACACCATTAATACTCGAGCTTAACCCTACTTATCAATCATAATACACTTCTTGGAATATTGGGAAAATAAAAAATAAGAAAGGGGTGAGCTCAAACACTCAATAAGGGTGAGAAATACAGTAAAAGATAACATAAACATTAGGCATGATGAATAATTGAAAACACATGCCTTTAAAAAGAATAAACATCAATACTTTATGGATGAAATATGAACTGAGTAAATAATGCCATAATAAAACATAGTAATGATTATTCTACTAGTCGAATAACCACATGAACCATCAATATTATTTTCATAATGAGGGAATGTATAATGCCAGACATTCTGAAACATTTTGTCAAAGCCTTGACCAAGATGTCTAAAAATGATTAAGGCCTCAGCCGAAACCATATATCAAATTGGGAAAGGCCTCAACCAATTTAACGTCTAATTGTCTCATGATACCTACCGATGCACCAAGGAGCTATAGAAGGCTCCACCCATCACATACTACGTCCAATACATTCCTCATATGAAAAGGTTGAAACATAACATAAAAATTCTTATTAAAACTAGCATACAAAATTTCAATACTTTAACCATAAAACATGAATGGTATAAAAATAAAACATCCATAGTCAAGAAAATCACAAAACCATCAATAAAATATTGAAGATTTGTATCTTAATAAACCAACCTCTATCAATAATAATATCTCGTAAAGGATGTTGAGATAGTTGAAAATGATCGGTAAAAATCATTGAGAGAAATATCCCTTTTTCATGAAATACTTTAAAAGTCACATAGTTTATAAAGGAAGTAATTTAAAATGTAGTTTCTAATTAAAGTGTCCCATACCACTTTGAAACTTTTTAAATGAATTAACATTTTAAAAAATTCATGTCTATATAAATAAATCCTTTAAACCATTTTGAAAATATGTACATTAATGAGAAAGGTTTAGAAGAATAAATCTTTAAAACATTTAAAATTATGTTTTAGTAAAAATTACCTTAAAATAATTCCTTTGAAATCCCTTTTTGAAATAGGGACATGGATAATACATATTTACCAGTAGATACTTATGTAAAAACAACCTCGGATAATAAAGATATTGTAAAATTAACCCTTACCTTGCACTTTCCTTTAGTCGAGGGTACATTTAACCTCTTGTATAATAACCATAGTATTTTATTAAATTATACCAGAACCATATTCATATTAATTATATCATACATGATTCATTTATGACTTTATACTAACTATTTAATAATGATTCCCATGATAAATTAACATTTTGGGTAATAATCAGTTTCATTAACGTACGTGTTTTAACTTGTTATTCTTGATCGTATCATTTAGTTCTTGATTTAAATAATTCCAGAATATAAAACATGATTTATATATCATATATATTTACAATATAAATATTTATAACTGGTAGATATATGAAATGGAAGGCACCATTTATGGAGACGGTAGGTCGTACGTACGCATAAACATTGTTTCCGTTTTTATATCGTATTGAACGGAAGTAAGTGAAAAAGATATATGTAAGTACATACATACATATATACATACATATATATATATATATATATATATATATATCTACAGTAGAATTATTATTTCCTATATTATATACTTATTAATAATATATATTTTTATAATCATCCTTGAATGGTGAATGTGGGAATGAATCTCATCGCGTTGTGGAGGCGGTAATCCGTACGTACGCACAAGCCACAATATCATTATATTAATGGTTAAATCGTACATAATTGGATGTTATATCATATATAAAGAATACTTAACATTTTATATTTATTATTAAATTTGTTATACTCATTATTATACCCATCCAAATAATGAAGTGTTTGAATAACAAACTACACCACGACATGGAGATGGTAAGCCGTACGTGCGCCTGTATGGTGACTTTGTCATTTAGAGGATGGATGTAATAAAGAATACAGTTGTAACATATTTATAATAATATCAAAGTATGTAATAGATACTTTAGTTATTATTTTGGTATGGAAACAACAAATAAATTGGATGTGGAAGATGAAAAGAACTGGAAATAGGGTGGTGAAATTATTACCTCTTCTTTAGGTGTTTACTTTTGAGTCGATCAAAAGGGATCATTAGGTTGGAATTATGATCAAAGTAAGGACTATAGATTTATCTGAGGCAATTTGGGAGGATATTTGGGCAGGTTTTTTTAGAGCCAAATGGCTTTGGAGGTGTGATTTTTAGAGAAGGGGAAGCTCCCTTTTATAAGAGAGGTGAGGGTCACTTTAGGAAAAACATGAAATATTATTTTGTAATAAACTCATTTTAGGTTTCCAGTGGCTCAAAAATAATTTATTTCTAGGATAATGTGGTTATGGGTCAAAATACTCTCAACCAAAAGGTTTTAAACAATTTTAGGTTACCATTTTAACCTTATATTTTAGATTTAACTCTTAGTTAAATAGTTTAACTTTTACCGCGTCTTCTTGTATTCTTAAACTGTATGGTTAATAAACATACTCTAAACTTACAAGAGAACCTAAAGTGATTCATTAATAACATATATAATATTTTTTAATCCTTTTGGACGAACCTTATATTTTTATTAAAATTATATCAACCAAAAATATATTATTTGTTTTAAAAACTAATTTATTTCAATTTTGACACTATTTAGTATTTTGTTTTTGTGAAAGTCATAACATCCTTATCACTTAGAAAACAAATTATCTAATAAATCCTAACATGTCATATTTACTTATAAAATTAGTTTATTTCTTCATAAGTCTCAATTTACATTTATTTGGATATTTATAATATCAATTATTTTAATATTTCATTAATAAGGTAATTACTACATCATCATTATGTCATAAATAAATTATATTATTTAATGTTCAAAAATTATAAATAAAATACCATTATGTAGGAAATATTTTTATATTTATAATTAAAATTTATAGTCGAATTTATCTTATATATAACCCAATATAAAAATGGTTTATTTAATAAACTTTGAATTTAACACCTTTAACTCTTCTTTTAAATAAAATAATAAAAAATGTTCTAATAGAATCAAAGTGGACCAAATAAGATCTTATTTTATTAATAAGATTTTTTTGGTAGAATTACACTTATCCAATAGAATTAGGACGTGTATTAGGGTAGTTATAATACTATTTTTACCCTTAATTACCCTATTTACTTTTAACCGCGGTAAAAAAAGTCAAATATTACTATTCTCCAAAAATTATTTTCATCTTATTGAACCAAATTTTACTTGATGATTTCAAACATGTCTCTTGGGTTTTTGGAATTCAACTAATAGAAGTGGTAAAATTATGTTTTATACAAATTTGCAAATGCTCGTAGAAGGTGGGTAAAAACATTAAAAAGTCCAATAAAATTTTATACATCTAATTTTATTATAAAATAACTTCAATGAATTAAATTGAACTTATATAGGTATTATATATCTATTTTTACTTAAAATAAATTTAAATAAAGTAAATAATTATTTAAATAAAATTTCGGTTTTAAATAATACCGTAGTGTTTTTCACTATTCATCAAAAATTGAAAGTCTTCAAGAAAAGACCAAAAATTTATCCTAATATAATTTTGATATTCCGAATTAAACAATGAATTCAATTTTACCAAATTAAAAACATAGAAGTTGAATTTATTAATTTAAAATTAATTCCCGCTGCCAAAACCAAAAAGTGGGTTTTTAAAAAAGTAAAAACTATCAAAAGATTGACATGTGTTTATGACAAATTTAAATGTGAAGTTACTTATAATGAAATACATTGTATTAAATGATAAAAATATAATCTAATTATTCTTCAAAACCATTAAAATCCATAATTTAACACTATAAATTATTTTGATTAAAAAAGTTGTTTTAAATTAAAACATAGTATTTTCTACTATTCATCAAACTATGAAAGTTATCAGAAAAGTACCAAAAGTTTTTACAATCTAAATTTTTATGTCCCGCTTATAAATAAGAATTTTATTTTTTTAAATTTAATATAAAAGTATCAGATATTTCATTAAAAAAAATTCACCATTAGTAGGCAGTAAAATTATATTTTTGAAAAATACTTCCTTTATCTGAAAAATTGAATTTTTTCTTATATTATGTCTAAGAAACACATAATATTGGTGTTAAAATTATATAGAGTATATAAGATTAAAAATGTAGTTAATACTATTCGTAACCATTTTCTGAATTGCTAGTTTGGTAAGTTGTGGTGCGTTCGAACTCGATGTTGTGTGTAGTGCAAGCTATTGAATTACTTTAATGAGACAACGTACTATAAAATCTTGGGGTGTTACACTCAATATAGTGAATCACTATGCAGATTGAACCCCATGCCATGTACTACATTGTATGCAGATGCAACCCAAAGTGGTATGGAGGACCGCATCCAGGACCGCATACCCCTTCAGTACATGGTGGTCAAAACCTGATTCTACATATTTATTTGGTATGTGGATGAACCCCTATCCGCTTATCACTATGGTATGTAGGGCTCCCCTCATACCACATGAGAAAATAGTACGCCGAATGGGGCATCTTCAGGTGTCTTTCCCTCTTACTCCAATCTCACCCCTCCATTAACATCCAGTCCTCCACAGCTCTTCCATGAACTAGTCCACCAAAATCTGGCCGAAGCCTCCTCTAAAGCCATAAGACTTGTATGATCAGATTATTAGGAACATCAGTATGCCCCTTTGAGTCTACATAACCATGGTAAGCGGAGTTAGGAAGGTTTTCCCCAAAATGTTTTAGACGCCAAGGATGTCTGTAAGTCTACATTCCCATGGTAATCCAGAGTCCAGCCATGGGATGCTGATGTGAACCTCCCCATTCTAGGGATTAAGGGCGATCACTTGCTTTTCCATTCAATGAGGAACGATGACCATTCAAAGGAATAATACTTTATTATCCTTTTGATGAGGGACGACGTTCCTCCCCATTCCTAGAACACATTACATGGCACTCCCACTGAGGTATGATCCTAACTTTCTGAGAGCTGAGCCACATGGCCCCCAATGTCATCCCACATTGAAGGGTTCATTGCTCTGATCCCTCACCCACCATCACCTCAGCATATTCCACCATAGGCCTAGACTCTCCCATCAACAAGAGAGAAGATGCGTGGTATGTTGAATCTCTCACATCCTCTTGTTTTTCACACCGAGCATGACTCATGTAGGATTAGATATTTAAGATGATTACAACATCCACACTACCGACCCATCTTGAACTACGTGAACTCTTATTCTTGTTCAAATTAAGATACGTAGGATGCCTGCTTGAAGGCCTGAGCTCAAAATGGGTGCCTTATATAAAGGGTTCACCCAATCATGTTCCCGTCAATGGGTAGATTCCATGAGTAGGACCTAAACCATCTTGAACTACGAGAACTTTAATTCATGTTCAAATTAGGATATATAGGACACCTGATTGAAGGTCCGAGCTCAAAGTGGTTCCCTTTTGAAAGGGTTTACCCAATTATGCCACAAAAAATGTGCCTCCTCCCAGGTTTAAGCCCTAAGATAACTAAACTACGTGGGCTCTGATTTCTCCCCTAGGGATACATAGGAAGCCCATCTTATAGGCCCAATCTCAACATCAAACCACCTTTTGTCCCTCCTGGATGACGATGAACTCCAAATCACCTTATTTCATGGCATAACTCAACATTGTCTCCATAGCATCAAATCCATGTATATCCATGATGATCCTGCGAACCAGGGGTAGCCCATGGATTAACTCTTTAACCAAGGATTCATGAACATATGAACATGACATAAATCTATAAGAGAGTCCCAAAAAAGAAATAATTCTTCTTAAAAGGGTGTGATGAGCCCGACCTCCCATCTTCTCGACCAATAGAGTCCTTACGTTTCATTTGACAAATCATAATCTAATGAGCACCTGACTTTGGAAAGCAGGTCCATGAATCATGAATACTAGGGTTGTTATGTGTTTCTGGCTCCACAAATAAACCCGTTGGAGACCATCCCAGGAAGTCGTTTCCTAATAGGACTGATTGTGAAATTACTAAACCACATGCAATCACCGGTTGAGACCATTTTACAATGGAACCTCCTTCATAATGTAAATAGGGATAAATTGCCCAGTCCTCATGGGGTTGATCCAATTCCCCCTAAAGGATAATGATGTGGATCGGGCCGATACAAGTATGGCGATGTGAAAGTCTCTATAATAACAGAAAAATGCTTGTCACCCATCAGACCATATTTTTCCCCCAAAACACCACCTCATCTTGAAACAAAAATGGTGATCCCGACATGAATCCTCAACCATGGTGGTGGTTCTACCCCACTCAGGC
Organism: Viscum album; assembly: GCA_963277665.1. Classification (NCBI taxonomy): domain Eukaryota; kingdom Viridiplantae; phylum Streptophyta; class Magnoliopsida; order Santalales; family Viscaceae; genus Viscum; species Viscum album. The sequence continues at coordinate 118,855,315 of OY728134.1, forward strand.
CCCTTTTCCACACAAAAAAGGGAAGGGTGACAAGATGAATAATCAAATATGAATATGTTTAAGAGATGATACTTTGAAAGGGTTTCTTAGTATGTATATATCACACACACACACACACACACACAGATATATATATATATATATATATATATATATATATATATTTAGGTTCCCATAGATAAACATTTGATCCAAGTGACATCCCAATTACCAATACACACATGCGCCTCGACGATCTCGTAGGCAGCTTGGGCCCGATGAAGAGAAAGACCCCCTTGCCAAACTAGCATCTTCAACTTTGGGTATCCAATACACAAATTAAATATTACCACTAAAATGGTACTCTCCCTATAGTGGAGGTCACAAGGCAAGCCATCCAATCTATAAAATCTTGCTATCCACCTCCTCAACCATGACTAGAATCCCATCACAATGTGGCCCCAATGGTCATCTTGAACCATTTCGGGAGCCTGTCTCTGGAGTGTGACAAAAAGTAGCTCACTTATCTCAAAAAAAAATATTAAGTTGATGTTGATGACTTCATATAATCTACACAAGAGTCCTACTCATGGGCCCCTACCAGAGAGCATCATTACCAACACCACATGACCAAGTATCCTCATTCTGGAGAGAAGATTTTTTTAGGGCACCTACTGAAGTCCAGAAGACACTGTCCCCTCGGGCCACCCGCTGAGGGTAGAAGACATGAGATTAGGAACATGCTATCACCCTGATTTCCTAACTATGAACTCAGTCATACAAACACAGTGGAATTCAATGGGTATACATACAACTCTACCCCGTCCACTCAAGCCCACCATAGAAATAGGGTGGCATAATACAAGCACATGCACATATTTTCCAGTGCTCTCCAGTCTCACTATACTGATAGAGTGACAGATTATTGGAGAATATGATATCTTCCAATGTGAAAGAATCTTGTAATCCAAATAAGATTGAAACCGGCTATTAGTAGGCAAAAATACCTATCGATGCATATGAATCCCACCATCCAAATAGGGTGGAAAATAAATATTAGTAGAGTCAAATTCATGTGGATGTATACAAAGCCTGTGAGACAAATATAGTGGAAAGTGAGAAGATTAAAATTCCTTCTTGTGAATATGAAGCATTCCAGTCAAAAATGGTGTAAACTAGAGAAGAAAATCGGCAAAATTTTCATTCCTATGTCCCGGCATAGGAGAACTGCCAGTATCTACTGGAAACCTACAGAGGACTGGAGTAAGCAAAAACACTTTCTCCAACATTATAATGGGACTTAATACCTGTTTCATCAAAAGATATATCACAGCACATCATGGAAATTAATAAATATCAGACATCAATTCCAAACTATATCCTCCAAACATTCTAAGATATCATTGAATTAGAGGGAAAGGCAAGTAACTAGGACCATGAACTAGTTTACTCGAATGGAATGACTTAATCACAAAATGGGTTAGTCACTCTGGTGTAGTTATTTATCCCCACTCTAGTCCAGGTGTGTCGGCAGTAATATCCCGCGATACACAGACAACTGGATTGGGAACAAAAAACAGTTCTAATTGGGGGATGTCGGTCCAACATAGTGGTGGCTTCTGGGCAGGCATATATCCCTGTAAAAACTCAAGATGTTTGAAACCATATCCCGATGGAATCACATGAACCAATAAAATATGGACCTGTATATAAAGGTCGTTACCAATAGCTGGCAGCCCTAGTTACCTCCTAGAGAGTTCCAAAAAATGAAATGTGCCAAAGGCAATTAGAAAATTAAGAGAATATACATGATCTTTATCTGCTGGAAGATAGAGTTCATGACACCCTCAAGAATATATCAATAAAGGATCAAGACCCTGTCACTCCATTACCAGGTTATGGAAGTGATAGTAATAGTTGTGAAGGCCCTCCCCACAATGTTGCTACCAGTAGCTCTGAAGGTACTCCCCTAAGCACCCATGGGGGCTAACTCCATGGGCCAGGAATGATCGATCATGAGAGCCTATCTCCTAAGGGTACCCCTCCCCTTGACCTGAATATTAGATAGCAAGAATGTCCCTACTTGCTGTCATCTTCCCTAATGGTCCTCCATAGGGTATACACTGTAGATATACTTCCCCTTTTAGTTAGACGTCGAGTCATGATGGTAGTCCTCTCCATGATAAAAACCATTACGAAGGCCCTCCCCATAGTGGGAGTTGTTGTGAAGGACCTCCCCATAGAAAAATCAAGCAACTAGGATGTCTTAACCTGATTGCAGTACCTCATGAAGGCCCTCCAAGGGATGTACACTGCATAAATTCTCCCTACAGCTAGATATGAAGCTATGACAGTAGTCCTTTCCATCATAGCATTCAATGAGAAGGTCCTCCCCTCAGTGAAATCATGAAGCAATAAGGTCCTCCCTCACTGTAGCAAACCCTAAAGGTCCTCCCCAGGGTATATTCTATAAGGAAACTCCCCATATTCAGGAATCAAATTATAATGGAAGCCCTAACCATTGTAGCACTGATTACGAATGTCCTCCTCACAATAAGAATTCACATAAGAAATAAGGCCCTCCCCTTTACAGAAAAAATGTGGGAAATCCCCCATACGTCGAGGTGCTTGAAAAAATGGAGTTAGACATGTCAAGAACTCTATCTATGATGATTGATATCCTTTATAAACTAGAGGATGATCCTAGGCCACACTCATCTTCTAATCCACCCCTGTGCCGCTCACATATCGATAAGGCTCCCACCAGCCCGACTGCATGGAACGAAATCATTAAGAAGCAGTCAAGTGGGGAATACCAAGTAGAGGATTCCCTGAAAGAAAAAAAACATGATACATTGCTCATAAGAATACAAATTAATAATGATAATATACCAGTGATATCTTTTCCCATGACCACTTATCACTTTGACATACCAAGGGATTTGTCTGAGGAATGCATGCATAACATTCGCCTCAATATAAGGATGAATCTTCACCAGATAAAAGAAAATTTCTTTCCCTATAAAGGGTATGAAGACTATGTCAACATATTAGGGTTTTTTTCCATCTAATCGACCTAGAATCCCTCCCATCTACATGAAGACCATGATCATAAAAGTGAAAGAAAAACCTTGAACTGAATTTCCCCCATGCGCTACACAAGTTGCATTGCCTCATCAGAAATTTCCCATCTAGAGTTTATATTCAGGGATGTGGAAAACATGGAGCTCTACACTTCACCCCACAACCCATTTAGCAGACCTCTTTGGAAATTATATCTTTCAATTTCATTACCCAAAGGAAACAATCAAATGAAATCCATACTCAGGAAATATGAAATACTCAACAAAAACCAGCCCAAAGTAAGTCTCAAAAGCATCAGTCCCAACAAGATCAAGCCATCGAAAAGATTCTGATCCAGAAAACTGAGAAAATCAAGCAAGATTCCTACTTATGGGAATCCAACCAGCAAGTATTTCTCATGTATTCTAAAGCCAATAAATCCCTTGCAGATCTAGTGACATGCATGGATCAAACCTGTGCGAGAGTGCGTGAAATCAAAAATGTGGAAATAGCGGCGAAGACCGCCAAAATATATAAAAAACACTATCCGGTAAGGATGGGGGTATTTTTAACTCAAAATCCCCCATAATACCAACAAATATAGGTCATAGTGAATCAAAAATATAATGGGAGCAACCCCGACCCATAGGGTTGGGGGAATTTTTACCTCAAATTCTCATACAGTGAATATCAGTCTTCTGTCATCTAGGAAGGCCGGTGAGTAGAGAGGTAACTAGTTCAACCCCATCTCATGGTTCATACCCTCCGAGAGGAAATCATATCATGAGGTCATATCTGGGTTCCCTCTGGGTAGATCTTCACCAAGATATCCGAACGATGCCACATAATAGACGGAGAAAGTCCAAAAAAGGATGCAAAAATCTCTCATACCATTAGACACCGGGTACACCACCCCCAAATGTAGTATAAATCATTGACCATGGTGAACTCTAACCCCATGGATGTCACAACAAATGATACAAATAGAGATGATGAAAGAGAAGATAGTTCCCTCTCAGAGGCATCCCACACCGAGCCTGATGGTGTGCAAACCAAAACCAAAGAGTTGTCCTAAATTTTGGTCCCCCCTCATTAAACCGAATACTAAATCCCTCATGAATCCCCCAAAAATAATAATAATAAATCCCAGGTCATCTATGAACCACCTTCTCCTCCCCCTGAGAAAGTCTCCCTCACACTCTAGGAAAGACTTGCCAAGAAAGAGAAAGATTTGAATGAGATCAGGTGAATTAATTTTGTGATGTATCAAGGGAGTAATCTTTCTGAATGTGTTACTAAGGAAGAACATCGACAGGTGATCCCAGAAGAGATGCCCCTGTCATAGGAACTCATCACATTAAATTAAACTAAGTTTGTATTCCCATCCAATTTAGCACCGGGACTATAAAACTACTTGAATCTAGCCCCAAAAGGATATCAAGGCTTCCATCCATTTGGGAAGCATCTAGAATGCATTTAGGAGAACCCAAAAAGGATACCCCCAAACTGGGTATCCACCCCAAATTCTAGTAGTGCCAACACATCCATCTTTTCCCCCTGTTGCACTAGCCCATGCTCAAGTCTGGCTGGATATGCATCATGGGCTCTTGAATACCATCAAGAAATTGACAGCCTGACAGGAATCCATGAAAGGGAGATGCACTCCGATACAAATAGAGCACAAACCTTACCCTGATTGGGTGAGAAATGTTCCACCACCACCAATCTTTGGTAACCCATAATTCCCATTGTTCAATGGTTCTGGGGACCCAGAACAACATCTAATTCATTGTTCCTCTTACTATGACCCCATGATGGGCACCCTAGAGTAGAAAGAATTAGTAAAACTTAGGTGCTTCATGTGAAATATATAGGGTTCAGTCTTTGTGTGGTATACTAGCATTATAACTAACTCAATTACAGGTTGGAAGGACCTCCTATAACAGTTTATCTTCCAATTTAGTTCTAAATTTCCTAAGACAATGGTTATTGATCTCATGAACTGCAATCTATGAGAGAATGAAAGAGTTTATGAATTCATTTCTAGAAGGAAGGTCCTGAATTAATCTCTGAACTGGCACCTACCCTAGGATGAAATACTCTCTATGTGCTTCAATAATTTACATGATGAATTGTGGATACTACTCATACCAGTGATGTAAAAAAGTTGGTTTTGAGATTTCTCCACCATTTCCAAAAGGATAGAAGACTCCTTGCAGTGGACCAATCTCAAGTCTCAGGTGATCCCATCAACCATAGGGAAAATAATGGGAAAATCCAATGCAGCTTCTGTCAAGCTTAAGCCACCCCTACACCAGCTCTAGTCGTGAGGCCTCCACCGAACCGTGCTGGACCCCCTAGATGCCAACAACCACCCCACCTCAGCTAGATGAGAAAATGGGTTCTAAAAGGAATCAGTTCGAAGAACGAATAAATAAATTCTTCTATTTTAGATATGACCATGTTCATTGATATATCAAAGATGCCATTAATTTTAACTTTTTTTGGATACCTGTGCCAAATAGAGCCAATGAATTGGGTCTCGATGACCATTAAAATTATTGTCCCTATCACTGGATACTAGGGGACACCACCCAGTAGTGCTTCATCTTCAAAAATATCCTGAAATATATGGTGGATTCCGGACAAATAAAGTTGGGTTCTCCATCAGAATAAGTGGCTTATGTTTCCACCTTAGACCTGAGAGATGAAGAATAATGGAAAATAGTCACTGGAAAAAAGGAGAAAAAATTTGATAGTTGGATGACTCGAAAAATAGTCAACCGATCTCATGGAATCCTCCAGGCATAGTTGAACCAACCAACTATGCCCCCAATAGGTCCTGGTGTAGCACAACCATTATCCTTAGCCCTGCAGTCGTTTAAGGGCTAGAAGGGTAGAAAACATATGAAATAAGATTATCCTACACCAAATGTGAAACCATTCTTGACACTTTCAGACATCATGACAGTACAATTGAGACAATAGGCACCACCAATCCAAACAACACAACAGGAACCGCCTCTCCAAACAAAAAAATGGGCCCCACTCTACCAAATGGGACAACAGGCACAACCCCGCCAAATGGAACTATCAGAAGAAGACAGTTAGACATTAGCATTGTCAGATCAAGAGCTGATCTTAGACTCCCTTAATTTCATTCATTTTATGGAACCTTTATCTGATAGAGACTATGACCAAGAACTAGAATTCCCCACATCCAACTGGAGAGCCAGAGGAAGAGGCCATAGAGGATGAGGGTTTCCCAGAAGGTATGATCATGGAAGGAGTCAAATTCCTAGCCATGCCTTAACTCAAACTGTTAATGCCTTAAAAACTCACAGAAGAACCCTCCAACAAACTCGACAGGGAACAAAGTGTTTCTCCTCCCCCTTTAGAAGAAATATGAGACCAATAATCTTATAGTATCTTCCTGAGGAAGAATGGATATCCAATCACCCAAGGCATACAAAAAAATCAATTCAGTCAAACTCAGAAAGTACAGTAGCACCATCAGCTCCAGTCATAGAGGTCAGAAAATCTATGTCCAAAGCTAAAGTCCCTAAAGATCCCATGAAAGAGCATCCCTGAGCTGGGAATCACTGACCTTTAGAGTAGAAATATGATATTATAAATCATCTAGCCTTAGTTCCAGTATATCTATTGATCCTGGATTCCTTGAGTATATCCACAGACCTTAGGGAAACACTAATCAAATCCATACTAATTCCCCAAGAATTATAGGACAATGTACCAGCCGTTGAAGTCTATATGATGGAGGAAAATCCCAAATTATGCCATGTTTTCATCTCCTTCATATATCAGGATGATGAATCCATCATGAAATGACACATCAAACCCTTATAAGTGTCTAAAAAATAAACAACATTGATGTTCAGAGATTTTTCATCGATAATTGAACTGAAGTAAACTTCTTCCCATTGCAAACACTTAATAGGTTGGGCTATGATGAGGAAAGTTTAACACCCTTCACTGAAACTAGATTGGGATATGAAAAAAGTGAGAAAAATATGTTGGGGAAAATCAAGATTAAAACCTAGCTTGGTGACCTCATTTCTGATTCCAAGTTTCTAGTAGCACGACAAAGTAAGACCTTCAACGTCTTGTTGGAGAGGCCCTGGATGCATCAGCATGCGGTGATTCCCTCATCATACCATCAATACGTCAAATATTGTGATAATGGAAAAAATAGTACATTGCACACCGATAAATCCTCATTCAAATTCTGTGAATCACATTACATTGATCCAAGGTTCTTTAAACCAAAAGAGAAGCAATCTTTGGTTGATGATGTCAATTGGATAACCACACCAAATGGATTGGAAACGCCTCCCATTGATCACTTAAAACATATTGGGAAAGAGTATGAATTACCTATCAATTATTTTGAGTTCATAAGTTCAATATCAGATACAGACTCAGCCATATGCATAATTTCTGTTATGGCTGCCAAGTCCAAAGACACTGAAAAGTACCCTATCCCCTATGATAACAGGGAAGGACCAAACAAAGATGCTACTGACCCATCCTAAGGACCCCCTGACAATCCTTAACTTAATTACTAAGGTAGAAGAAAAAATCTTATCACCAAAAGAAATCAATGAAATTCCATACTCTTCCAAGAATTCCCTGTGGTCAGTTAGGAAAAAAAAAGCTGTTTCAGTTTCCATAAATCGGAGTTGCAAATTCTCTCAAAATACCAGATATTTCATCTAAATAATAATCTCTCCATAAAAAGAGGCATAAGATGAATAAGAAGAAGAAGAATAATACCTCAAATATTCCCCTCCCATATTCGAAGATCGTTTCTTCAGTACAATCGATGAACTTAAGGAGATAAACATGGGAACCGAAGATGCCCCACAACCCACTTTGTTTAGTGTGGCTATGCCATTCGAGGAGAAAGAGTCATACACCTTCTTCTTAAAGAAGAATCAATACGTGTTTTAATATAACTACAAAAAAAATCCAGGCCTTGATTTTGAGGTCACCACTCACAATCTGGGTCTTCCAGAAGACCATCGTTACTATAAGTAGGCTTTCAGAAGTACCCACCTAACACATGTTGCCGAAATAGAGGGTGAAGTTGAAAAACTAGTCAAAGATAACTTCATCCAAGAAGTCCAATATCCAATCTGGTTAGAAAACATAGTCCCTGTCAAAAACAAGAATGATCAAATTAGAGTCTGCATTGACTTCAGGGACCTTAATCGGAACTACGTAAAATACAATTGCCTTGTCCTAATCACAGAATTGTTGATCAATACGACTGCCGGATATGAGGCCCTTTCATTCATGGATGGATATTATGTACACAACCAGATCTGAATGGGCCAAGGAGATGAAGATGCAACTACTTTCATCCCCCCAGGGAGTGTTCTTCTATAAGGTAATACCCTTTGGGCTGAAAAATTCCAGTGCCACATATCATCTCACCATGCATCACATTTTCAATCCCTTACTAAGAAAAAAATTCAATTTATACATCGACGATCTGGTGGTTAAATAATGAAATTTCTCAAACCACTTTAAATATTTTTAAACCGTATTTAATAAGATAGGAAAACATAGTTTAAAAATGAATCCCCAAATTTTTTCTTTCGGCATTACCTCTGGGAAGTTCTTCATCTTCTTCATGTTTCATGGCGACATCGATGTCGACCATGAGAATAAAAAATTCATCCTCAACATGTCTCCACCTTGAAACCTCACTGAATTGAGGGGAATTCAGGGGCACCTAGCCTACATTCGGTGCTTCATAGCCAACCTTGTGGGTAAGTGTTTTCCTTTCACTAGGTTAATGATGAAAGGGGTCACATATGAGTGGGATAATGATTGTCAAGAAGAATTTGACAATATAAAAATATATCTCCTAATACCACTAGTGCTGATGCTGTCAGTTGGGGGGATACCACTCATTTTGTACTTAGCCGCCTTGGAATGGTCAATATGAGCCTTACTTGTATAGAAGAATTATGATGGTAGTGAGAATAGTCTCTATTACCTCAGCCGAACAATGATCGATGTTGAGACCTTATATTCAAGAATTGAAAAGAACTGCATAGCCCTGATCTTTATGGTTTAGAAATTTAGGAATTACCTACAGCACCACGAGGTCTATGTGGTATTCTGTTGAAACCCGCACAAGTATATCCTCAGCCATCCCATGCTAACTGGACTCCTATCTTGATGGGCAGTCATTATAGAATAGTTTTACATATGATACGTTCCCCAAAAATCCATCAAAGGACATACATTATTAGACTTCATGTAGGATCACCCCTCAAAAGAAATGACCCCACTGGATACTAAACATCCTGATGAAGAAGTATTATCCATCTAAAAGGGCCCCAATGAATGGAAAATGTACTTTGATAGTGCTTCCAAAATCCCAATAGGGGAAAGGATGGAGGATCCCAAGCTCAACAAAGTAGGGCTAGGTGTCATACTAATATCCCAAGAAAAGGACATCTTTCCTTACTACTTCCTGAATTCATAAGGGTTCACAAATAATGAAGCAGAATATTGGGCCCTCATTGCCGGCCTAGAGCTAGCAATTCATGCGTGAGTTAGATGCCTGAAGATAAAAGGTGATTCAGAGTTGGTCATCAAGCAGGTCAATGGTGACTATCCCATTAAGAAAGAAGTATTGGCACATTTGATGAAGCTTGTTTGAAAATTGATGGTAGAATTATCATTAGAACCAATGATGACTTATGTCCCCCAGTCACAAAATTCTTAAGTCAATGCTTTGGAAAATGTATCTACAACCCTAGATGATCCAGAACGGTATGAAATAATCATCATCATTTCCCACCGTCGGATGGTCTTTCTGTTCATTTAGAACAATATAGAGGAAATAAATGAGATTAGACTCATTTATAAGCCTTATTGTCACACCACCGACTGGATGACTCCCATTGAAAATTACCGTTTCATGGGGGAACTCTCACCAGATAGGGTAGGAAGAGAACAAATATGAAGGTGGGAAGTCAATTTTATCTTGTATAATGGTGAAAAATAGGAAAATGTTCTCTAAAAATGAGGCCTTGATGAAGTCCTTCTCAGGTTCATTGATGGATAAGAGACTGCTGCCATTATGAAAGAAGTGCATTCCAAAGCTTGTGGACTGCACTTGTCAATGGCCAATCTCTCCCATCAAATTCGAAGTCTTGGATACTATTGTCCCACTATGATATAGTATTGTGACAAATTCACCATGAAGTTCCATTCCTACCAAGTTCATTTTAATTTTATTATCCAACCCCAGAGCTAATTCACACAACTAAGTACCCCTATCCATTTTCCATATGGGGGATGTAACTACTAAAAGTTTAATTAATGAAAATTCATATTGATCTGATTAAATGTCTTATTATGTAAAATGGTTATATAAAATATTCACTTCTTTTGTTTTATGTTTTTTGGATTTTTAAAATATAATTAATAATTGTAACCATATCTAATATAGCCGTTGAGAATTCATCACATGATTAGTATAAATATAGGGCTCTAACAAATCCAATTTACTCAAACAGAGGAGGCGATGGCCCCATCTAGTAGACTTTCCCTATGTGAAGCCCAATTTTTGAGCTCATAAAGGAGGTGGCTTCATTGGGCTTTGCTCTTGACCAAACCAATATGAGCTTCAAAATGTTAAGCTCGAACAGAACCACCTATAGAAGAAGTAGAAGTTGATAGAGATTACCACCCGAGCGATGCTATCCGAGCCACCCAAGAGTCTATCACCATCGCACACCTTGCCCTAAGGTCTTAGGTGGGTTTTATAAGGGGTTATGTAACAAGACCTTAGAAATATGATTATGTGAATTTTTTTGTATATAATAAAGAATATACATTCATTTTATTATTTTTGTTACTTTGAAAATAGTTTTTAAGGCACAAATAGTATTTTTAGTTAATATTTAACTAAGAAATATATTTTGATAAATTAATGGATTTTTGAATTAAATAATATTTTAATAAAATACTATTATTATTAAATTAATTTTTAGTAAGTATAAATGACCGTATAAGTTTTAGGAATACAATTGTAATTTTTATTAAGGTTTGAAAGATGTTTTTGTCAAAACCCATGATTTTTGGATAAATGTAGGTTTTTATTTTAAAAGTGAAAATTTACAAATTTAGAAAATTATTTAGATAAAATGAATACTATTTTTGGAATCAGGAAGTTAAAATTATCCAATGGTAAATTTTTCATAATTTTTTGAGACAGTTGAATTTTTGGGTAAAAATTAAATACCATTTAAATATATAATGTGTTTTATGACATCATAAAGACCCAATAGTGATGTAATAAAATAAAAAAACATTATGTTCAGAAAATATATGTTTTACCATTAAAATAATGTGATTTTAGGTTTGTTTGATTTATTTTACAAATCTTTAGTTAACCCTCCAAGGAATATAAAACATTTTAGATTTTTAAATTGATTTCCTTGAGAGTGTGGCTCACCTCTACATAATAAAACCTTTTATTTTAATAATTTAAGCCATAATAATTATAAAATATTGTCTTCTACTCCCCATTGTAAAAAACCATGGGAAAAAACCATGGGGTGGTTTATGGTTTTGATTAGTTTAATGTGTGGTGTCCCAAACCTAATAATAAAGAATTCCATCTCATTTCCTATATAAACCCACCCATTCTCTCACTTAATCTTCACTCAAAGCCTTTTTAGTTCATCCAAAATATTCCATACTCTCTCTATAATTCTCCCAATGTTCCCTAATCTCCCAATAAGCCTCTCTGAAGCCCCTCTCAAGCCTTTGGGATCACTCTTCCAAGTAAGGGATTCCTTCCTTTCTCATTTTATCCAAGTTTCTTAATATAGTTATGTCCTTTTATTTTCAATTATAAATTATGGGGTTTGATTTTTAACCTCTCCCATAATTTCACAATTATGTTTCAATGATGACATACCCCTGTCTCACTCATTAATGCCTCCCATGTACACCTGTTACCATGCCGAAATTCCATAGGGAATTTCTCTCTCCTCATTTACATTCAAGAAACTTATTTTATATTATGCATCTAAATTCTATTAAATATGTTGGTATATTATTTAACATGATCCCATTACTTTCTATTAAATTTATAAATTATGATACACCCCTTTCACTCTCATAAACCCATTTTACGAATTTCTATTTGACGTCGTTATGCTGCAGAAATTTCACCAAAATTTCCATGCCAAAATCATTGTGTAGTGAATACCATACCCACTCCTCTATCAAGGGTATTAAACATTATGAACATGTACTTGTTGATTGAGGACATAAATTTATGTATTCCATATATCTTATTCATGGAATGAATTATGATGTTAACAAATTTGTGTTGTATGATCTATCTGGTACACTTATGCATGAAATGAAATGATTTTGAAGGGTGCACCCTAATAGCGCTCCAATGCATTGGGTAAAGTATAGTATCATGATAATTCATGTGAAATGGCTGTTTACTCATTCTAATTCAAGTGAAACGAGGGTTTAATCATGATTCATGTTCAATGAGGGTTTACTCATGCTCTATGTAGAATGATCCTTGGCTCATGCTAATTCCATATTAAGTGTTGTTGCCACATTTCCATGTTATGATTATCACGATTTTTCATGACTTTATGTTTATGTTTCTCTTGTGATCCATTGATATTCCTATTTTCTAAAATGTATTGTATTCCTCATGTTATTCTATTTTTATTCCCTTACTGGGATTTATAGGTCACCCCTTTCGTATGTATATCCTCAGGTTATCCCATGAAATGCTAAGTATGAGAGAATGTAGTGGTCATGTAAAGGAAGTATTCAATAAGATGTTGCATTATATGTTTTTAGTTGTTATGTAATGTTCCTAATTTCCAAAGATACTAGACCTCTCGATCTTCTATGTTGTATCAAGTGAATGTTTTTATGTAATAATTTATATTAAGTGTGTAATAAAAAGCAGAGTTGTTATAGGGGATGGATTTTGTGGGACCATATCCCCCCGCCAAAGCTAGAGAATTAATGTTCATTCTCACAACAACCGACTTCTTCTCAAAATGGTCCAAATCCATAAACCTTAAATAGGTTAGGGAAAAAATCATTGTTAGCTTTGTGAAATCCAACATCATTACTATATTTGGGGTCCCTCATACAATACTAACGAACAATGGCACCAACTTCTGCTCTTTTGAGTTGTTCAAGTTATACTAGGAGTATTGAATCAAAACCAACCATTCATCTTGCTACCATGCAGTGGAAAATAGGTAGATAAAGGATTTCAACAAGATTCTATTCAATATACTCTAGAAGATGATTTAAAATAATAAGAAATTGTGTCTAGAGAAGAACCTTAATGATTTATGGGATTATCAGACCATGGCCCACACTTACACCCAGGAAACCCCGTACTCACTAGTATATGGGGTAGAGGCAGTTTTGACAATTGAAATTCATGTTCCATCACTCAACATGACTATTTTCGATCAACTATCCATGCATGAGAAATCCCAGAAACAATTAGATGAGTTGGAGTAGCTGGATGAGAAAAGGCTACAAACTTTTCACCATTTGGAAGTTTACCAAAATAGGATCGCACGAGGATTCATAAAAAATGTTTGCCTTTGGTTTTTCTTAAAAGGAGAGACGGTGTTGGTCCTCAGAATCCTGATGATACTCAGGAAGAAACCCCCAAATCTTGACCTAAAGTGGGAGGGACCATATGTTATACATAGGGTCTAATCCAATGGAGCATATAAATTAATATCAATGGATGGACATCTCATCATGGATCCCACTAATGAAAGGTTTTTGAAGAAGTACTTTGCGTAACAACGATGAAAATGTCCTCACTACATGAATCTAAACTGCAAAACATAACATCCTAGCTGAAATACATTAACACACATAGCATAAATCATCCTAATAAAATATAGGGTTAAAAGTTTACTAAAAAAATGAAATTAAACTTTATCGAGTCCGTCCTTACCAAAATATGTCAAACTACTTGTTTTCCAAAGAACTGTGTATGGCATGATTCCCATTAATCAGTGGGATACGTATCAATGCCTCGACCCTCGATCTTAACCCATCCAGTATATGAAATCAAATTTCCCCTCCTCTTATATTCGAGTAAGATCGGTATAAGGAACATTTAGAACTACATATGGCTTGATTCCTACCCCTGCATGATACGTAGTGACACCTGGATTTAATATCCAGACCCAACCACCAATTAAACAAAAATTCCCTCTTATTTCCCAACATGTGTGCCATACCTCTATAGGGAACATTTAGAACTACTTATGGCTTGATTCCAATCCTTGCAGTATATATTGTGATGCCCAGATCCTTTATCTGAGTCCAGCCTCCCAAACAAAAGAAAAAAATGCCACTTCTTCTGTGTATAGGTCAGACTTGCACAGGGGAATCCATGAAAGGTCCTAATCTCATGACATTAAATTGAAAAGTTACTCAAGAGTCATGTGTGGCCCGATTCTCAGCATAATGAGATTCCAAACATACCTCCAATTTCCTACACAATAAACTCAAAGGGATGATAGAAATTATAAGTCTGAATTCTGACACTCAGAAGGAGTCGAAAGATTATGCTTCCTCCCACATATGAGTCAAATATATGTAAAATATTTAGTAGATCACAACTAATCATGATCTGGATATTTCTTATATTCCCTAACACATCTTTCCCATTTTTCAAACTCCATACTATGGGAAAGTTTGGGTCCCCATAAACATTCATGGACATCAAAGATGGAAGTCCAGTGTCCTACACACAACTTTTTTGACTATGCATACCATGTCCAGGAGGCTCTACATATGTTTCCTACAAAATGACCATCAATAAAAGGTAAATTAGTCCCTAGGAGAGTCCTTTCCTATTTTTGTATGCCCAATGGATTTAAAACCCATGTCATTCCTCTTGATCTAAGACCCCCTTAAGACTATGGTTTACACCTTCTATCATCGTTCATGTCTATGGAAATCCAGAATATCCTGACCATGATTGAAAAAATCTATTTATGGTCTTTGTGACATGTTTTCTCTATAACAAAACAGTGAACCATGATTCATAAGTCCTTGCTACATGATGTTAAACTGAATAGCATTGGTCTAAGCATAAAATTCTCCCTGCCATTGATTATTCCATTCTTAAGTGGTGACCTGAGATCCTCATAATCCATTATTTCTCACACCGAGCATAGCTCACATGAGATTAGGGACCTCAATGGAGATTCACCATGGAATCATGGAAAATTATTCAAGGAGTTTTGTCCTAAGAGCATGATCCTAAAAGGAATGTTATGGTTACCTTCCCCATAAAGAACATTAGGTCATAACCATATGATGTTGAACTAAATGATACTCTAAAGATGGGATGAATGCCTCACCCTACGCACGAGTCAGATCTATGTAGGGGATCAATAGATCCCATGGGTGAATCACAACCCTAAAATTTCTAATTTATCCACATACACTTCTTCTATACATAAAACTACATTCTTTTAGTAATCTAGAATATCCATAATCATCTTTGTCCATCAGAGATGGAAGCCTAGTGTCTTGTATACAACTTTTTTTGACTATGCACATCATTCCCCAATGGCTCTGCATATGTTTCCTACAAAATGGCTATCAATAAAAGGAAGATTCTTCCTTAGGATATTCCTATCCTACCTTAGTGCACCTAATGACTCCCAAGCCTCGTGACATCCCGCTTAATTTAAGATCCCTCAAAGTCATGGTTTACATTCCCTTTCCTACCCACATCTTGAATATATCAGAACATCCTGGCCAGACTAACCTTTGTTCCATCAAGGATTATGTAAAATAATAATACCCCATCTATATACATGAAGTTGATACACGTATGAAAAACAAATTCCCCCACCTATTTATTGTTTTTTTCTCGGTAAATTTCATCCAAAGAAATGTCTCCTTTCATGTATAAGCACACCCCCTTTAGTAATCCATAAATCGTGTCTAGAAAGGTCCCAATATCCATAATCATTCATGTCCATCGGAAATGGAAGGCTAGTTTCTTATGGACACCTTTGTTTAACTGTGCATATCATGCCTCGGTGGCTCTGCATATGTAGCCTACAAAACAGCCATCAACCAAAGGTAAATTTTTCCTCAAGAGAGTCCTTTATAGTTGTCATATTCCCACATGACATTTATGTCCCATATCACTCCCCATATTTGGAAATCCCCTAGATTATGGTTTACATGCCTTTAACTTTTCAAATTCCCAAAGATGAAAAGAATTTCTAATTGAACTGATGAATCACTTACTCCCCCTTTGTTCGATTAAAATGACCTCCCATAAAAGGTTTCAAGTGTCCTGGGGGAAGATGTTAAACTGTTCCATTCTCCAGGTCTCCCTTATACAAGTAAAATTCATATGGGAGTAGTTTCCCATTAAATGATAATAAAAATAACACCAATACTTTCAGACATTGTACCTTATATATGCCACCCGCTGTGGTCCCCAACCTCAAAAATAAAAAGTGTTATAAATTTCCTAAGCCATTAGATATGGAAGGCCAATGTCCTGTGGACATCTTTGTCTGATTATTAATATCATTCCCCGGTGGATCTATATATGTCTCCTACAAAATATCCATCTACCAGAGGAAAATTCATCCCCAGTAGAGTCATGTCCAATCTAT
Source organism: Viscum album (assembly GCA_963277665.1). NCBI lineage: Eukaryota > Viridiplantae > Streptophyta > Magnoliopsida > Santalales > Viscaceae > Viscum > Viscum album. The sequence continues at coordinate 118,872,075 of OY728134.1, forward strand.
GTACACCTAAAATGGCTCCCATGCCTCATGTGCATCCAAAACTTACAATGTTAGGGTCAAGAAAATTCCCCCATTCATTTCTAATATTATTAGGACATTCCCAGCTGATGAATCCCAAACTGGGTCCATTTCCCCATCAATAGTCAAAGATTTTTGAACTAAAACATCAATAATAAATCTGATAATAAATACTATAAACCACAAATACTCAAAAGATACATAAAGATTGTTAGGTCAATAACCCAAAAAGGGAGGCCTAAGGAAAAAACCATGTTATACCTGCTAATCCTGTAACAAACAGGCTTAAAAAACAATTAGGGTAATAATGGAAAAGATAGAAATGTTCATGAGGTTTTCCATAAAACCCAATAAATAGTCGAACTGTGCTTGCTGAGTCCCACAACTCGAGAAAAAATTAGTGCCTGAATCGATTATTTCAATTTACTAGTTTTGAATCACATTTGAAAATTAATACCTTATCAAAATAAAGTTTATATGGTTAATTGTGATTAATTAAAATTATAGGAAATGGAAAAGAAGAAGAAATGGGGAGAAAAAACGGTTCCATTAAGTTCATAAAAAATGGAGGAACATCCCCAGTTTGGAGTCTGTCTATAGTATCAAAACAAAGCCAGTACATTATGATTTGGGAAATTATAGTGGGGCTTGGATCTCCCTTTATATAAAAATGGAAAGCAACTACCTCAGGCTATCAATAATTTTCTCAAAAGTAGCTCTCTCATCCACTTCATCTTTGACCATTATGTATACGCATTCCATGATGGCTCTGAGGTCTAGCCCTTTCTTATAGATAACTTCATAATTAGCACACAAGGAGGCCAGTTGAGACTTCAACCTTACAATATGTTCCTCGTATTCTCACAGATCATCTTTTTTGGAAACCACCATGTCACGAGCCTTTACAACCTCAGTCTTCAGGTGATCGAGCTCCTTAGAGGCGTCTTAAAAGGCAGTTGGTTGATGATGTGAAGAATTGAATCTAGAAATCTTGTACTCAAAAGAATAAAGGTATTCCTAGGTTATGAAAATATGGCATATAAGAAATTTTAGATGCTTTTAATCAAATCTACCTAAGACCAATTCAGCCAATAATCATCAGAAGTTGTCTGTTTCATCGATAAAGCTAGACAGAGGTGTTTCCATGTAAAGGGAATATAACCAACGCCACACTGGTTTTCTCACTACTTGATTCCTACCTGCAGAACCATGACCTTGGTCCTCCCCCACCACAATGGGTATATAGGAATGAAGAATCATTATGGGAGTGGGAAGGGACCTAAGATAGGTTACCCAAGCAGGGGGATATCCCTTTCCTCAATTGGTTCGACCTTTGGAGCTGGACACAGGGGACTAGTCATGACTTCTGGGATATCTGATGACAATATGCTAGGGATAGCCTCATTAGAGATATGGGAAGTATCCATAGGAGGGGATAAATATGAATAACTCCCTTCGAATATAGGCTGCACAGATGAATCCCTTTCCAGATGCATCTGATAGCTGATCAAGAGTCTTCTCACCACAAGAGTAGGAATAGAAGGAGTAGACATCACAGTAATTACATGAATATGTATAGATGGAATGAGAATCAAGGTCAAGATGGGGCGAATGATGGTTTATGGATTTTGGACCCATCAAATTGGTCTTCCCAGCACCTCATCAGGGTACCAGTCCACCCACAGTTGGGAATATTCCAGTGATAGGAATGTGTACCCCATCATATTAGGGACGATGACCTCCATAATGGAACCTTCCCAAATCATTATAAGCCATAACTAGAAAAACATTACGGGATGGGAATCTCCCCTTAACTAAATGGAAGGAAGGAGAGCAGTCTGTTAAAGGCACCCAAATTGCCTGGTGAACTGGTAAGGGAGGTACATATCACAAAATGGATACTCGATCTATTCAAGCCGTGAGAATCATGTCCCGAAGTGTGATAATTTATGAGCGATCCTCTGAAGAACTGCCACCTTCATCCCTTAGTTACACATGAGGGGTAGGGTTTGGTGAAAATGAGAAGTGAGAAGTATCATTTAGTAGCTCAACCACATCACTAACACTTATAGTCATAGGATGAACAACAGAAATGTTAAGAAGGGAAGGTTGAAAGTTGAAGCGAGGAACCCTCACAGTGTGTCAATATTCATAAAAAGGAAAGTATTCTGCTATCCACTAATGTAGGAATTGAAATAGTCTACTGAGACGATGAAGAGGTTTACCTTATTATATTTTTTCCAACAACTCATAAAGTCAGTCAAGAGTAGGAATGAACATATTAATTGGTTTAACCTCTTCCAATGTAGTCTCCATCATCATAGTAAAAAATCTAACCTCGGTATATACGACGTAGGATAAGAAGAGCCATTCACACAGGAACATGGAAAAGAAACCTACTAATCTTAGCTCTGGTGACACATCCAGTCAAATTTCATATCCCCAGGTAATACATCTACCGGATTCGAGGGTGGGACATTATGACCATGGGATTCATCAAGACTGATGGGTTGGTGAGTTTGGCTGTGACGGGCCTTTGGCCTAGGCCTGTTCACTTATAGAAATGACCCTATCCTATCCTAAAATAGGATAAGAGAGTGAGCCTGGAGGGGGTGATTAAGTAGTCCCTTTTCTATAACATGTAGAATCCTTGTTAATGGGGAAACAGGGTTGGTATCATCCCATGTATAGTTGATGGAACAAATCATTCATACATATTTCCAAGGATGGGCATTCCTCCGAGCTGGATAATGTCTCATAAGCTAATCCCCACCTCTCCATGCGACAAATGTAAAGTATTGGTACTTGAGCACCAACAGCTCAGTAGTTCATGTAGGATTTTTGCTGGGGAGAAAACATCAAATTGGGAGACCCAAGCTCTTTGGTATAAGTTTACCACTTCTAAATGACAAGGGGACTCTAAAAAGGTTTGGTGTACCAAGAATGACTAGACCCATTCGTCAGAGAAACTTCTTCTGGCTCGTTGGTCCCATTTATTGCTCCACCCACCGTTAGGGTTTTCTCGAGAAAGGTTGATAATGGATGGGTACTCTTGGGTGACTAGTCTCAAGGTAGTGTTGCAAAAAGTATGATTGCCCTGATTACACACTGATAATTTTAGTATGAACACATTCTATTTAATCAGAGTAGCTATGATGTCTCCTGTTGAGAAAATATTGGCTCAATCATGACCTTTGGGTGCTTCCAAGAGAATTAAAGGAGTATTAGGGTCATCCAATGGAAAAGGAATGTCATCAGGAAGACCAAATCCATAAAGTGGAAAATGAAAAGATTATGGATAAGCTAGAAGCTCTAGCGTAGGGAGATATTTTAAGAAGGTTCTTGGAGGAATAATGTAGAATCGAAGATGGTATTCAATGTCCTCAATCATGGTTTCCCTCATCTTGGTAGATTTATTCATGGTCTGTGACAAAGCCATTGTCGCATGCACAAAAAGATCCAAAAGCCCACAAAAAGTCACTCCAATGAGAAAATTGTTGGATAAGTGCCACAAGAATGGACAAGGGGATTAAAAGAGTGTCCGTATGGGGCTCCGCGTACTGATCCTGGAAATGGTAAGCAAAATCCATTTCCTATGCATTTAAGTGTACGCAGAGGCCATTTCCCGCAAACTGTAGTGATACACGGATGCTATATACCACATATAGTCGTGGTATACGAAATTCTACCAAGGCGTTGGCCTGCTGAGTGTTGCCCAGAGAACAGAGGGGTTCATGGAAGGAAGAAACCAAGAACCAAGTCCTCTCCATACTCATATTCAAAGAATTTTGATTAAGAGTTTAACTTCGGTTTAATAAGGATTAATGTTTAGTTCGACAGTTTATGTTTAGTGTGCAGAACATCTAAACCGTGTTGCATTATCCTACATGTACGTCCATAATTTAGTTTTAAATTCCACAACGTAGTTTGAAAAACCCAAAATTTGGTTCGCGTGAAGAAGTAATTGCGAAGATTTTGGTTCATGGAATGTACAACATGGTTCTCGAATAAGGATTTTTTAAAGGAATCGGTACACAGACGTAGAGGAAGCTGAGGGAGAGTCAAGAGTACATTTCTCCACAAAAAACAGTAGAAGGAAAATGACTTGGGCCCCTATAAATATGTGTGTTCCCCTCATACCAGACCTATTTGTTATACCGTAAACCACTTCAGAACCACTTCTACATCGTAACAGTATCCTCTTTGTTCTGAATGGACCCTATTCTGATGGGGGCATTTGTAGGATCCTGAAAACTTCGCAAAGGGAAGTAAATACTCCCACAAGCACTTTTCAGAAGGAATCAAACAATCCTATAGGTCTTGAAAGTAAAGTGGATGAAAATTGAATTGAAAATTTTCTATGAAACTTGAAGAAATTTATTTTTTAAAGAGTTCTAAGTGACCCATGTACCATCACCAAGAAGGATTCGTGGATGGCATAAATCAGGAACCATAGGTATGCGGGACGAACCACGAGGCGCTGTCCCGCATGGTGATGGTCAGCGAGCCCAGGAAGTCGCAAACCACATCGTTAGTGGAATTAAGTAAACATAGGCCATCCTCATACCATCCCATGAACTCAATAGTTTGTCGATGAAGCAAGTTGGAAGGATTTCGCGAACCAGGAGTCGTGAACCGCAGCCTCCACAAACCCCAGTTGACTGAGTCTTCCATGGGTTGAGATATATCTTCATGGTATTCCACAAATGGTGCTTCATTCCCACTAATATGATTTTCCCAATTCTTTATAAATGGATAATGGGAGGAAAAAGAAGTGGAAAGATGTGGAAAGCAAAGAGGAGACCCTAGAGGTTGAAAGAAAGAATTTGGAGAGGATTCCAACATCGTTTTTGAATCATCAACAAAGTGAAAACCGTGAATCAGGCTTCTGTAGGTATAACCAACAATGAACAATAAAAAGAAAGAACATAACAATAATTGGTAAACCAAGAACCTAATCGGTATCATTTCGAACCATAAATTCCTCGCAGATGAACTCCCCATGAACTACAAGTTCCAGGACCCTCCTCCAATATGGTGTTCCAAATAGTGCATCACTATACAGATCGGACCCCATGCCATGTACTGCATCAATACATGGATGAAACTCGAAGTGGTGTGAAAGACTGCATCCAGGAAAACATGCCCCTTTAGTATGTGGTGGTTCACACCTAAGTCCGCACACTACATTGGTATGCGGATGACCCTCGAACCACATAACACTATGGTATGCAGGGCTCCACCCATCCTGCATGAGAAAATAGTACACGAAATGGGGATTCTTCTGGTGTCTTTCCCATGGATCCAATATCGTCCCTCCATTACTATCCAATCCTCCACATATCTTCCATGAGACAGACCACTAGAATCAGGACAAAGCCCCCTCCATATCCACCATACCCATAGGATCAGATTATTGGGCGCATCAGTGCGCCCCTTTGAGTCTACATACCCATGGCAAGTTGAGTCACAAAGGCTCTCCCCACAATGGTTCAGACTCCTGAGATGTTTGTAAATCTAAATTCCCATGTTAACCCAAAGTCCAACATTGGGATGATGACTTGAACCTCCCCATTCTAGGGATTAAGGGTTATCAGCTGCTTTTCCATTCAATAAGGAATGATGATCAGTTGAAGGAATCATGCTCGCTTCACCTTTATATAAGGAACAATGTTCCTCCCCTTTCCTAGAACACATTATATGGTAATCACGCTAAGGTATGTTCTTATCTTTCTGAGAACCAAGCCACATGACCCCCAATGTAATCCCACATATAAGGGTTCATTGCTCCACACCCTCTCCCACCATCACCTCAGCTTCTTCCATCGTAGGCCTAGCCTCTCCCATCAGTGGGGGAGAATATGTGGGGTTTGTTGGATCTCTCACATCGTCTTGTTTCTTAGACCGAGTAGGACTCATGCGGGCTTAGATATTTGGGATGATTACAACATACACAAAACCAACCCACCCTAAACTATGATTAATCTAATTCCTATTCAAATTAGGATATGTAGGATGCTTTCAGGAAGGCCTGAGCTCAAAAGGGGTTCCTTTCCGAAAGGGTTAAACCAATAATGTTCCCCTAAAATGGTTAGATTCCATGTGTAAGCCCCAATCCATCCTAAACTACGAGAACCTAATTACTATTCAAATCAGGATATGTAGGATGACTTCTTGAAGGCCCGAGATCAAAGGGGTGACCTTCCAAAAGGTTTCACCAAATTATGCCCCCAACAAATAGGCCTCCTCCCCGATCCAAGCCCTAAGCTAACCGAACTATGTGGGCTCTGATTCCTCTACTAAGGATACATAAGAAGCTCATCTTACATGCCCAATCCCAACATCAAACCACATTCTATCCCACCTAGATGAAGTTAAACTCCAGAGTGCCTTATTGCATGGTTGAAGTTAGCATTGCCACCATAGTATCAAATCCATGTATATACATGATGATCCTAATAACCAGAGGTAGCTCGTGGATACACTCTTTGGAAATGAACCATGGACTCATGAACATATGAAAACGACTTAAATCTATTCGAGTGTCATGGAATATACAATAATTCCCCCCAAAAGGGTGAAATGAGTCTGACATCCCATATTATCGACCAATGGAGTACTTAAGTGTCGTTGGATAAATCTTCATCCAACCAGCACCTTTATTTGGAAATCAGGTCTATGAATCACGGAAACTAGGGTCATTCAGTGTTTTTGGCTCCATGAATAAACCTATTGGAGACCATCGGAGGAAGTCATATCCTAAGAGAACTGATTTCACAAATACTCAACCCCATGTAATTGTTCACTGGGACCATTTGACTTTAGAACCTCCATCATAATGAAAAAAGGGATAAACTTCCCAATACCCATGGGGTCGATCCAATTCCCCCTTAAGGATAATGACGCAGATCGAGCTGAAACAAGAATGGTGATGTGAAAGTATCTATAATAATAGACAAATTCTTGTCACTCGTCGGGCCATCTTGTTTTCCCCAAATATACCGCCTCAGATCAAAACACTCTCATATTATAAATCTAGACATGTTTTGGATATATTTTTACACTTATCATTTTATTTTAACACCCCATTGGCCCTTTTCACACTTACATTGATCAAATTATTTTTTCTCCTCAAGGTTCAAGATAGTTACCATAAATAGAAATACAGATCATAAATTGACATGATTTATATATTAAAACATATCTTACTCATTTATAATATTATAATATTTTCACAAATTTTATATCAGTTTATAAAATATTATTTATTATACAATAATAGTAATGTATGTTTTGGAACTATTCATTTACTTTGAAATTTATAGTATCGAGATAACAAATGAAATTAAAATAGAATATTTTAAGAAAATTTTAAAATTTTATTTTTATATATAATGTTATGAATCAAATTATTTATTTAAGATTATATTCCTTTTAGATTTTTATTATAATTAATTGTATATTTTCTTTAATTTAATAATTACTGCATCAGTGTTCTATAATCATTTAAGGTAATTATTTCTACACGAAAATTAATATAAAATTACCATGATGAATATGAATTTTTTTTAGTTTCAATTACTATTTATAACAAAAATTATTCTTTATCCCAATTTAAAAGATATTATAGTTATTCAAAATAAGAGTGTGAAATTTTTGATTTCTCATTACATAAAATTTTATAAAAATCATACTCACATCCAAATGACACGTATAGAAATAAAAAAATTTGAGTATGGATGAGATGGACTCATATAATAAAATTATGGAAAATGTTAAGGTCATTTTATAGTCCTTAATAACTTGATTTACCCTTTAATATGGAAATAAAAAAAAACTAAAGTTACTATTTATAATGTCCAAAAATAAAAGAAAAATGTTTAATAAATATAAAACCAATGATTAGAAATATGGAATCCATTTTTCATAATTTAATTTCTATAATTGGGGAAATTAATTTTAATTATAAAATCATAAAATGAAATGAAAAACTGTTTTTAAAAAAAATACATTTTCAGTCACAAAAAAGTATATATACCAAAATCAAGTATAATTATGATTAAAATTAAGTTAATTAGAATATATATTAATAAATAATACCTATTTAATTTAATAACAATTGGGAATTTTTAGTGAAAATAAAATGTTTGTTTTAAAAATCAGAATGTTTCACTATTCACTAATAAATAGATTTTCAGAAAAATACGAACATTTTCCCCAAAGATACCTTTGATATAATGATTTCAAAATTGATATAATTTTTTAATATAAAATTTATAAAAATTTATTTAATTAATGATAATTATTCTATAACAAAAATATTTAAAAAACCATTCTTGAAAAATTGTTTGCCAGGAATAAAATGTTAACTATATAAATTGAGTTTTAATTTCCTATGAATTTAAAAATGAATTTATTTTGAGTAGTACCTTTATTAATATTTCATAATGAAACTAATAATTTTCACACCATCTAACTTAAAATCTAGGTTATAAAGGTCATATAATAATATTTTGTTGTTCATTAAAGTATGGGGGTTTGTATACTCTATGTTGTTAAACAAATCCATTCTTTCAAAATATTAGGGTATTACATTATACACATTAAAAAAAACAAAATCACAATTTGAAATTGTGAAATTTAATTATGTTTTTTATATTCAAAGATTTGTTTGTGGATACCCAAATCAAAAAAATAGTTAATAAAACTTCTTCTTAAAAAGAGGGAAATGGAAATATTAAGGTTATCTGGAATAACCTAATACTGGGTTATCCAATATGATAACATTACTGGGATAAGAAAATGTAGGAATTAAAGAGAAAAATAACACCTAATGAATGATATAGGGTTATAGAGAACATGGTTCATAAAATGTTAACGACCACAAATTCATAAATCTGTGATGGGTGAAGGGACCATAGGTTCATTGGAAATTAAGGCAATATGAAATTTTTTCTGATTCAATATTATTTTTCTAGTGTTGAGGAATTCGTTTACCATATTTATAAAGAACATAGGGAAACATACTTACTTTTCATGTATAATTTCATCTATTAATAAATTTCCACCACAATCTCATATTTTTATCCAAAGAATGAGTATTCAAGATGAGTTGTTCATTCTTGAAGTACCCGAATCAAAATCATAGAGACTATATAATAAAAAAGGATAAAATTATATTTATCCTATATTTAGAAATCATGAAAAACAAAAATGGTTAGAAAAAAGATAATATAATTCCCAAAATGAATAAGCCTTTACATGAAGAGATTATATAGTAATAACCAGTATTCAAATTAAATCATTCCATAAATAACTATCCTTTGAATTCATCAAAATAATCACGACCAAACATGAAACCCAAAGATCATAAGAATTTGATCACATATATTTCCATGATAAATTTAAAATTTTTCCCAAAACAACATTAGTCACTCATAAATTCATATACACAAAAAGTATATTACATAATCATTAGTCTCCAAAATTTGATAATAAATTCCATAAATTACCTGAATATCTATAAAGATATATTAAGTTAATATATTATTCCAAAAGGTAATTCAAACTTGACTCATCAAATAATACTTTATGTAAAAACTAAGGGTTACATATACATCATCCAAATAAAATTACTCCGAAAATATAAAATTGTAGCTTTAAATTCTATTACATGAAACCTCAAATGGGGTGCCTATGACATTAAAATTATGGTTAGAACTAAACTCATAAACCCATGATGGTATCAATAACTCTTAAGATAACCACATATGTAAATATCCTTGTAACACCTCTCTATATGACACTCTATCATGTGTCCAAAACAGGTTTCTTAATAGACCTCAAGTGTGACTCCCTATATGATAGAGGATAAAGACTAACATCAGGGGTGTAAGGAACATTGTTGGGATACTATAACCCATGGTACAAAGTTTTAATTCATCATAAATAAACAAATATAAGAGTGATATAAGTAAAGAAAATAATAAAACATAGAAGATAAACCAAAAAATAAAATTCAACTAAACAATCCAATGATAATTAGAGAATGATGTAAATATAGGACATAATATAACTAGTAGTCATGCTAAGAGTCATACAGATAAAGGAAAATGTTGAAATACATAAACTTAAAATACCTCTGTCCTAAACCCCATGTCGGTCCGATTTCCATGATCCAACACATCTATAAGGAAACAATCATTAACAATCTCCTTTTACCTTTTCCAAAACTACATCTATATACTCTTATTGGATACCAAATAGTGTCTTGAATAGGGTGTGAGTATAACTCAATATGCAAACACCACCACATATAAAAAAACAACATGATTGTAAGTGCATGTAATAATATGATAAAATGGTAGTATTAATTAATAAATTAATACAATATAATAATCAACCAGCTTCTTCACGATGATATAATAAATATATGAATGTATCATTACCATGATAACCACAACCAAAAGTCCATGGAATATTCACATTACTGAGAAAAAACCCTATGTATAACCATTTCAATAGAACCGAACCATACTTTATAAGCATTACAACATAAATGGGTCAAGACCTATATATATGAATTTAATCATAACTAGGATAAGACCTCTATATAATAATTTTATCATAACTAATCCAAGCCCTCAATATAACTATTTCAGCATAACGGGATAAGCCCTCTATATAATTATTTCTTCATATCCAGTCCAAGACCTCTATATAAGTATTTTATTATAACCAAGAAAATACATATATATAATCATTTCAGAATAATTGGGCCAAGACCTATAATCATCATAACATAATATACAACACAAGTCAAAATGGAACGAAAAAAATCAACATTACATCATTAACCACAAAGTTTAATTCCTCCAGTTACCTTTTCTCTTTCAATTCCATTTTATTCATCAAGTTATTTCTTAACCCATTAACATACCACTATACAAAAGAATATCATATCATTATATCACCAGTCACTTCAATAATCAATTAATCTATTTTCCAAAGTATTCCAATCATAATAAATCACTTATGGTCTCATTTCAGGCTAATTTATTTTTTAATCCAATTTGCAGTTCATAATCATTCAAGGGTAGGATCACCCTACAGATGGCCGCAAGCCGAGTCTCAAAACTAATAGATCCAAAGGGATCCAAGGAGTAGATCAAACACGTGATTATTATCAACCATTATTATATTAGTTAATAAACACATTGTGTTAGCATAATTTCATAGTATTAAAGATATTTAAACATTTAGAATCAGACCACATGGATTTTTTCTAGACCGCCTACATTTATATTAAAATCCAATAAACACTACCATCAGGGAACAACATCAAAGAAGGAAGGTGAATGAGATCACAAGGAAACTCAAGACCACACAAACATCTAGATCAAAACTCGATTAAATGGACATCAAGAGATTAAACCTCTATAACAGAGAATAGTGGAATAAAAAATGAAAACACAAAGAGATGTGACTCACCATAGATCAAAAACTTGTCTATGATATTTTAACGGGGAAGAATTTCTACAAATTTTCTTATAGTAATCATAGTGTTTGATAGAGGAGGATTCATGGTGGTTGAAAAACAAATCATATGCACAACATAGTTTAAAACCAATCATCCCGAGTTATTCATGAAGGTAAGATCTTTCAGAATGTGAATTTATCAATTTATAATATATAATGAAAAACAGAACACCTTTGGTTAAAATAATCTGAATATTCCATTTAATGATGAGAAATAGTTAAATAGTGTGTAAAAATTTCACTCTATAAACATGATCATGGAATATTCCTAGAAATATGTGCATGTTTTGTAACATGTTCATGATGTGAAAGTGTCCAAAAGATAGATCATGACCCATATTATGTAGAAAAAACTGAAATCACATCTGATTCTATTAAAAAACATTGATAAAAATCATAATCAATTTGAAACATTTATACCTAGACTTAGTTAATTTAAGAAATCATACATCCTTGAAAATTATTCCATTTTTAGTATCAAAATCTCTCCACCCCTAAAGAAATTGACCGATCACAGTGTTTTTTTAAGATAATAAAACCTAACTAAAACTGGTTTCACCAAAATTAACGAAGGACGTAATGGGAGGAAATGTGATTCTAAAACCTCCCCATTATATAATATCTCATCTAAAAAATTACACAAACATCACTATGGGGTCTTGGTGAATAGGTCGATCCATTGTACTCAAATACCTTATTGAAAATCCTAGGTAACATCTTTAACAAGCCCATGTTTCCAGTTCAATCAAACTAGTGGTATGTTATTTCCCTAGAGATACTTATCACTATATCCCAAAATCTGTATTAGATTCTCCCAAAAGGTTATATCTACCCATGCTCAACATCATCAATGACTAAAACATGAGAAAGGAAAGGATGGTATCAATGAAGATTCAATACAAGAAACACAACATGTATGGAACTATATTGTTGTAGAAGGGACAATTAGTATTCCCCTAGACAGAAATTTTCTACTGTCACAAACTTCATGACAATCCTGGGTGCTAGGTTCCCCTGTTTACTAATACAATGTTCCCCTAACTTATGAGACACCTGATGGAAAACAAGATAACCCTCCTCAAACTCCAAAGGCCATCTCTACTTCTTCAGTGTATGATCTATTCATTCCCCTTGAGGTTACAAACTAATTCCTAATCAATAGATCATTCTCATATGTCTCTTGAATGAGACTAGGTACAATTAACACTGACTCATCTTCTTCTAGCCAACAAATACAAAAATAGTACAACCTTCCATACAAATCCTCAAATGGTTCCATCTAGATCAATTAATAGAAAATGTTTTATATAAAAACATTAATACAACCATATGTTTCTCTCATGAACCGCCAAAATTGAAAATATAGGCTCATAAAATATCCTCTATAATATGAATAATATGTTCACTTTGATAATTATTCTGTAGATGATAAGGCTATACAACAGATAACCTTTGGTCCCAAGGACTTATGAAGAACCATCCAAAACTAATATATAAAATAAATATCTCAATAAAAAACAATAATACTCCAAAAATAATGCAACAAAACTATCTCCCACAGGTAAATACCACCTCGATCATTAATAATAAGGGGATACCCAATGGGAAAGAAGTGGTTTAACTTGTTCATCTAATCTAAAATCACCCATACTTCATCATTCAAGTGAGGCTTCCTCAGTATTCCAGTAAAAAAATACATAGTGACAAAATCACATTTCCACTCAGGAATAAGAAAATTCTATAATAACCCATAAGGCCTATGATACTAATCTTTCATCTATTGAGAGGTGAATCATATCTCCATGAAGCCCGCTATGATCTTCTTTATGCCCTTCCATAAGTACTATCTACTGAGATCATGACACATGTTTGTTAGACCTGTGTGTACCTCCCAACTAGAAGCATGAAACTATATCATTAGCTGCTCATGCATTATTGTAGGAAAACATACTCATCAATAGAAAAGAAATGAATTTTCACTACCATGAGACCATCCAGATGGTGGTTCACAACCATATAATATATCCCTCCAAGATAAACCCTTAAGATAAGATTATTAGTTTGTCTTTATCTTATCCAAAATCCTCGGTATAACATATTTCATGGTCAGATATATTCATATCTATGAATCCTAAAAATAAATATGCACATATTCAAAGAGTTATATCATTCACCACTTGTCAGAAGAATCCAACATTTTCTTTTATTCGTGTCTTCCATATCAAGGCATCATCAATGATGTTTTCCTTTCCTGGAGAAAAATTCAGTTAAAACTTGAAAGGATACTTATACTCGACCCACCTCCCCAGTGAAAGGTTTAGGTCCAACATAAAAAATATTTACTTGAGGATCTTGTGCTATATTGAAACCAAAAACCTCTTGTAAAAAAGATAGTGTATCCAATATCTCATGGAATGTTCCACCACAACTTACCCCATATCATGAGTTGGATAATTTCTCTAATGTGGTCTCAGTTTTTTAGAGCCACAAGAAATCACATGATTCTCCTACATAAGAACATCTCTGAGTGTAACTCTGTATGAGTCACAATACATGGTATATGCCTCACTTATAACTAGTAAAGTGGGGATTATCGTTGAGGTCATCCTACCCTTCAACCCCTAAAAAGATCTATCACAAGAATCAGACCAAAATAATACACCCATTTCTCTATCATATCATACATAAGTGATGTCATATGAGAGAAGTAATGGATAAATAACTATAAATATACTAATAAAACAAAAAATATCCTAATCTCAAATTAATTATTATAATATACACAACATTCCACTGCTACGACCTTCTCTAGGTCCACTAGCACTCATACCTTTGAGATTACATGGCCTAAGAAGAATTCATTATAAATATAGATTTTTTTATAAATATTGGTTTTATATTATTATCTCTCAATTTACTTAAGAATATTTCAAGATATTTAAAGTTATCATTTTATATAAAAGATTACACTAAGACATCGTCGATTAAAACCACCACAAGGTGATCTAGGAAAGGGTGAACTATATTATTTGAGCTGTCCATGAACACCATCTGTGTATTCATCAAACTAAATGAGACCAATATGAACTAATATAATCAATACATACTTATAAAATAATTTTAGAGTTTCCCCAATAGTATCACCCTTAACTCGTGTTACCTTAACCATAAGTAAATCTTGGAGAAAATATGGGAACTACTTTGTTGATCGATGAGATCATTGATACGTGTAAGGGAATACCAGTTATTTTCTGTAATCTAATTCAATATTGAATAGTCCACACAATGGTGAAATGTTAAAAATGGATGGGATAAACCCATTGTGACATACTAAGTCATATAAAACAATATATTCTAGATCATCCAACGGATCCTTCAATTCTTGAAGTTGTACTGGTTCCATCCAATATGGTGGTATAAAAACCGGCTCTTATCCCAATAGTAACTCAATCATGAACTTGATCTCCCACTCAGGTGGAAATTTGTTTAACTAATGAAGGAAAAAAACATAAAAGTTTTATACCACTAAAGGAAAAGTACCCTGAGGAATGACACCATCATCAAGAGAAAGATCTGTATTATAAGATGTGAGAAAATATTATCTGCACTGAATTGGTTCTCCATGACCAGCCTGAAGTTCCCAATCACCTGGGTGAAAATAGCTACCTACTTTTGGAGATAGAATGGTAACTCTATTACATTAATAGTAGATATGATATTTGTATATAACTAACCAATCCACACCAAGAATTAATTCAAAAAATTTCATTTCTAGCATAAACAGTTTCAAAAAAATGTTAACCAATAATTTCTACACGACATGCCTCAGAACTTTTGATATTTTTTGACTGCACTCCCAATAAGTTGTTGATGTCTATGACACCATATAATAATTGCACAAAAATACTAAACTATTTTAAAAAGTAAAATGTATAAAGGAATTCGATAATATTAAATCACAAAAAACACAATCCTATGTAGATGATTCCAAAATCCTACATCTAATAGTAGAAGGTCCTATATCCCAACTCAATGGAGTAGACTAAATAGTGTGCAGATGACATGCCCCTCTTCCCAAGGATCAAGTATGAACCCCTTCACTATTACCTCTACCATGTACTTTATCTTATTCACTATAAACCATGTTATCTACCTTATCCTGAACATCCAGGGTAACTATAGATGCTATTATACTAATGGGTAGTTGAGTCCTTGAGAAACTCTGGTACCTATCCTAACCCATTCCACTACATTGTTGTCTTATTCCCCTAAAAAAATATGTAGGTGGTCCATCATACTATAAGAATGAAACTATAAATTAGGGGGTTCCACTGAGTCTACTAGTCTCTAAATATTCCACAATGATATAACTACAATGGAACATGGTCATAAGATGGTTTCCCACTTCCCTGATTTCTCTTCCAACTATTTCCATAGTTATAACTATTATGATAGTACTTATTTCCAACAAAAGAAGCAATCCCAGTTCACCCTACTAAAAAAGCATAACCCCAATGTAGGGACTCTCCCATATTCCCTTCCATGATGAGAGCATAATTCATCACCTCCAAAATTCTACTTATACAAAAAAACACTTGTGACCTAATCTCATAGCAAATCATATATTTAAAATGTATCACCCTAGAAATTTCATCAGATTCTAAAGATGTAGAAAATTGTTATATGTCAATGAAACTTATAGAATAATCCATAAATAACATTCTCTCCTATATCATGTGCATGAACATGTGAGCCTTCTCATCCCTCAACATTTTAGGATAGATGTGTAAAAAAACAATTTCCTCGATGTCCTATAGGATAACTCCTCTTTCTTATTATCTTGATATAGAATGACCCAAAAATTCTTGGATGGTTAATAGAGAATTTATATAGAAAGATTAATCCTCCTATATTAAGGTGTATCTAGGTTCTTGAAGATCATATGTATTGATTCAATCCAGAACTCAACTTGATGGGTATGGAATCTCACCTTTTTATTACAAAACATTTCATTGCATGGTATAAAACATTTGATCTTTTCAAATTTAGTTTCTTGGAAAATGATACATAATACATGAAAACATAAAATATTCTTCTAAAATAACTTGAACTACATCTTCATGTGTTAACTATTGGATACATTTTCTACATCTCATATCATGGGGATACACATCAAAGTAAAGAGGTGATCATAAATCCTAGTAAGGTCATAAGAAAGAGAGACATATATCATGAAATCATGAGACATATCAACATAGAACATGATGCATAATGATTATTCATGAGAAATATGAGCACCATAATAATAATAACATGAATCATAATATAGAAATTTGGAAATGACATTTAAATGAGGCATTTATAATCATATCAGTAAGGTTTATCACCAAGGTGTCGTAAATGAAAATTACCATGGTTATTCACCATTGTATCATAAAACATGTCATATCTAGAGATTAAATTATTTAGACAATTTATTGAAGATATATAAAGGAACACCATTAATATTTAACAATTTCATGTGATCAGAATAGATTATAATAAATCATTTCATTAATAACCCAAGGAGGATAAAGAGTGGATGTCTTAACAAAAATCTTGACATATAAAATAACTTAAACACAATATCATTACATAATTTTTAACACACAAAAGGAAATGGGGGTTTCATATATGTAAATTAATGAATAAAAAGTAATCATTAAATCATGTAAAATACCCATTGAAAATAAAATATATTTGGGTATTCAAATTAAATGTAAAATGGAATTTCTCATGTAAAATTGGAAAATTTGAGGAGAAAATAAAACAACATGACAGGTATAAAACATGATTTTATAGAATAGTAAAATAAGATAGAGAAATTTTATACCATTCATAAAAGAATATTATTATAGTATGAAGTTAAAATAATTTTGAAAAAAGAAAATTATTTAGAAGTTAGAAGACATACCATACAAAAAGTGAACTTTAATGGAAAATTGATGTGATGATTAACCTCACCTAGAAGAGTTATTCATAAAACTTGAGGATGGAACCTTGGGGGCAGGAGGAAACCTTAGGGGGTATCTTTAGGAGTAAACACACCATAAATTTGTGAATTATTGATTGGGAATGAATTTGAATTTTAAAATTGGTGTGCATTGATAGAAAATCTGGAGGATTTGTTTAATAATTTCAAAATATTGGTTTTGGATAACTAGGTTGTTGAAAATAAAAAACCATAGGTGTACACATAGTTTTTTTCAAATGGTTTTGGAAATTTGAGTTATATTTTTTGATAATTTAATCATCCAAAACCAAAAACCATTATTTAATACTTATTTTTGGTAATGAAAGATAATGATTCCAAAAATTAAGGTTAAAAAAAACTCTTTTTTGTCTATAGAAATAAAATTATAAATTATAAAATTGGATAAAATATAAAAAAATAAATAAGATTAATAAAATAACATATTCTAGGTCATTTTTTATTTTTAATTACTTATTAGATCATCATGAAATAAATTTGATGTCATAAAATATACCGAAACCCAAAAACAATACTTTTTAATACTCCAAAAAAATAATATATTTTAGAAAATTCTCATAAATTAACCCTAATATAATTTTTAAATCCTCATTTCAAAAATGATGTTTATTTTATCAGAATATTTCTCTACATATGATAATTTTAACATTAAAATATGAAAATCGTTATTTATTTAAAAAATACAAATTTTCCAGTAAAGTCAAATTTTTGACACGAATAAAAATTTCCTAGGATTTTATAAAATCATTTTACATATGTTATTTAAATAAAACTATTTTGAATGAGTATTTTATTAATGAAGATACTATTCATACTACCTTGGTTTGTTATAATTCTTTTTAATATTTTCTAGAAAAATACAATTATGTTTAATTTACATCAAAAAATAAAAATATCAATTTCATCTCAATTAAAAATATATATTATTAAAAAAAACTTTTTATAAGATGAATTTGTGGAATAAAAATTTTATTAATACAATGGAGTTTAAACTTTTTGTGTCTAAGGTATGGAAACATAAACCCTTATTACGCATGAATACTTCCTAAGGGTAAGGTGTGAAATGGTCTTAGTTTCATGGGCTGTATCGGCTCACATTGAACAAGTGGTAATCTATAATATCTTAAACCAATATCATAGGTTATTTTATTCAAGTTTCACTTGTTAATGCTCATCTTGGGCGTGGTTAATGAGGAACGTAACATCCCAACCCAGATTCCACTAAAAGGGTGCCCTAATCTGGTGGGTTATAAGGCCTTAAGTGTACCTCCTCATACACCAAAGGATATCGACTAGCAGCAAGGGACTAGGATGTGATAGTGGGGAGAATATTCCCTTATATCAGAGAAAATAAATAGTCTAAATAGCTACGTATCAAACACATCTATAAAAAAATAGAGTGGGGATGTAGTAAATAAACTGAAATAGAACATGTTGTAATAATAAATGAAAATTCTATAAAACCCTAAATATTTATCCCATACATAAAACACTTTTCACCGACTATGAAAACTATATAGATATAGGAGTACAAAAAATATAAAATAAAATTATAGGTCTCAACTGAACACTCTAGTCCAGACCATGTACCCTATCTCTAGACACTGTCGAACGACAGCAGCCTGAACAGAAGAACCGCACAAGAATCTCTGCATGATCATATAAATATGGGCCCCAGTCGTACCCAGCATGAAAATGCGATCAACATGAAAAGAAGACATAAAGTGTACATGAAAAATGAGGTGCAAATTTAGGGGTGACAAATAATCTCAGTAGGCTACCTCAATGAGGAAACTATAAAACATGATAAAATAGGTGCATGAAAAAGTAACATGTTCAAACTAGAAGAGACATAACTAAAAATAAAAGTAAAAGCAATAACATGAGCCACATTCGAACCCTAGTTCCATAATCCCAATCAAACAGGAAAGTTACACCATGGAAATCCATATCTATATATGGATACATGAATAGTCCCATAACTATACATATATACATGAATATGAATATTCATGAGAAAATAAATGAAATAACATAAAACCATTTAGTAGTCTATCATTGGGTATGTAATCATGATTTCGTAGACATCTTATTCATGTGAATTTATATGGAAGTTCTACCACTTAATAAGTGTGTCATTAATTTGATCTATGGGTCTATGATCCCAATCAACATATACCTTCCTCTTCTATTGTTGGAAATATCTCTGAGAAGGCTACTTGCCAGAGGGGGATACATGTCCTACACCTTGGGTCACCCATACTCACCTCTAATCAATATAACCATGGATTCGATGAAAGTACATATAAACATCATGTAAATGGTAACTATGCTAGACATAATGGTTCCCAAGCCACATAAATCTAGTCTAGTGTATAATCCATAGGTCTCAGTTTATAGGATTTCACGACATTCAGAACATAGATAATCCCTAAGGTTCTAGCCCTTAGTTGGTCTGTAAAGAGAACTCACTGGTGAGACTCTAGGTCCACCCCTGAAGTATCAAATAAATGATAAAATTATCATTCCTATCATCTATAAGAGAATAGTTATTCTGAGTATACAATGATGAGAGACTCAATGCACCACACCACAGTTAAGTAACGAATCAAGAAAAACATAATCATCCCTATTACTTGAGAGAGAATAATCATCCATTATTACAATCCTTTAAAGGAGGGCCTAATAATCCACATCACATATCAAAAATTGAAGAGTGAAATCATACATGTCACTCAAGACAGCAAAACTATCCATGAGTATCATTACTATAGACTCTATGCCTAAATATCATAGTCTCATGCTCAACAGTGGGTTACAAGGAAATGCCTATAGACACCACAATAATATAATAATCAAATACACAGTATCAAAAAATAGATAAAAGGTAATACCTTTGAGTAAAGTAGTAAATATAAAAAATAACATGGATCAAAATCCAGATCCGAGGAAAGAACATTTGGGCATCTCAATGGACTGAAATTTAACATTTTTATTTTAAAAAAGATCACAATATATAGAGAAGGAAGCATCACAGAGGTCAAAAGTAATGAAACCCCAAAGATTCATTGACCACAAACTTCATCCCTTCACTAGGAAATGATCCCAAATTGAAAAAAAACCATACCACAGTTAGGTGAAGCCCTTGACGCCAGAAAATCTGCTACTGAATTCCCCTCCCGACATGTATGTGATATCTCTATGTGCGACCCCATTAGCGCTTTGCATCTCCTGACAAGATGGGTAATACTCCAATGAATTCTCCCCATATCCAGAAATGCCTAATACAGGAGAAGGGAATTTGTCTCCACCGAGGAAACATGAATCTGCCTACTGTAGCACATGTCCATGCCCTTGGCCAAAGCCAGGGCCTCCGCCTACAGAGAGTCTCCCTCCCCGAACGATGCAGTGAAAGCCGCAAATACAGACCCAGATTTGTCTCTCACGACACCTCCCCCATGCATCCCCCCCCCCCCCGCACAGCGAACCATCCAAATTTAATTTAAACTCTACCTTAGGAGGACTCCACCGAATCCAATGGCCCTGCCCAACACCAATCGACCGAAGTTTAGTAGGTAGAGGCGGTATCAGAGCACGAATCGTGAGCGCCGAGTGATAGTCCGGAGAAGGGCCTTGTTCCGCACATGCCACACTAGAAAATTGAATTTCTAGGGGATATCTTTGCCCCACAAGTACTCCCCCCATGGATCAGCATGCCCAACACTCCTCGTCACACAATCAAAATCCTTAATGGAGAAGGCACCCGATGAAGAGCCCGTAAAAACCAGTCGATCATCCTCATATTTAGTAACAATAGATCTGAAAAATTCAAGTTGACTGGCATCAAGAATGTTCTGTAAGAAACGTGGGTGAGTACACACCTCTTTAAAAGTTAAGTCCGGAGTAGGACACCCTGGGAACCACAGCCTGCCCACCCCCCAGTCCTGCTGCCAAAAATTGATATTCCCCTACCCACAATTAATCAGGCATTATGCTAAAGAATTTCCCGATATGGGAGGGCCAGGTTCCATATCCTCGAAGATTTTCATCTTTGAATATTCACATTTTGACCATAAAAATCCTACATGATTCTTCCCCATAAAGATTGGCCTTCCATTTCCTCCCCGGATAACTTAGCATAGAGCCCCTGCATGGTACTAGATACGCTTCTCATGTTTATACCACCTTCAGATAGAGGTCTTGCTAACCGTTTCCCCAAATCCCAATGATGCATACTTTCCAGCTGACCATCCCAAATTAATGACACCATAATCCTTTACAACTTGGAAATAACACTTTTTGGGACCTTTAGAGTGGAAATAACTGGCATGGTGATGGAAACAAAACACTGTTGACCAGAGTGATGCGGCCTCCAAAAGAGAGAAATCTATTCTTCCAGTTATGAATTATCCCTGTAATTTTGCTTATGAGATTGTCGAAGTGATGCACCTTCAGAGAAGAAGGAATAATCGGAGCTCCGAGTTATTCCAAGGGGAAATATCCCCTTCCCATGCTCAAGCTGGCTCTAAATATCCTCTCCCTCCTCAAAGGAATCCCTCTTGATGTAAATAAAAGACTTTTCTCCTTGTTCACCAGCTGCCCACTCCACTTGCAATATTCCTTCTATATCTCATTAAGGACCCTCACTGATATTCTACACCCATTGATAAAAATAATGGTGTCATCTGCGAACATCAAGTGGGAAATTCCCCTTGTGGAATACCTATTGTGATAAGGAAGGATTTCACCTAAGTCGAGACCCTTGTTGATGTAGCTACTAAAAGAATTTTGAGCAAGAATGAAGAGGGTAGGGGATAAAGGATCCCCTATTCTAAGACCTCGACATGCCTTGAAAAAACCAAAGTTCTTTCCCATGAAAGAGGTGGAAATCCAAGCTGAGCTAAAGCAGTGGAAAAGAAGGTCAATAGTCCAGTTGGAGAACCCCATACAAGCCAGGACTCTAAGAAAAAAACCACATTCCATCCTATCATACGCCTTGCTCATGTCCAATTTAACCACCAAATTGCCCCTGAAATACCTTTTGTTGATGCCACTGATCATTTCTTGGACCAGCCCAATCACACCCTGAATTGACCGCCCTTTAATGAAACCGTGTTGTTCTGGATTCATCCACTCATCTAGGTGAATGGATAATCTCTTATTAAGAATACTGGCTAGGATCTTGCATGGTAAGTTACACATACTGATGGGTCTAAATTTATCAATGGACTGAGTATTATTCACCTTCGAGATAAGAAACATTTTAGTAGCACATGCCATACGCGACAAATCCCCTCCCTGGAAGAAATCCTGCACAGCCCGAACTGGATCCCCTTTAATAATCTCCCATGAAGCCCTGTAAAAAGACCCAGGAAATCCATCAGGCCCTAGATAACTATCTGGGTTCAAGGTCCAAACAACTTCATACACTTCATCCTCATCAGGAAGTATTTTTAATTCAGCATCGATGACCTCCGAAACCCCACTGGAAATACCCTAAAAAATCTCAGCATCACCACTCGGGTACCCCCTGCCATGGTAGGATTAGGATCTTCCATTAGAGATTGAATGGATTCATTGATCATAACCCCAACTTCCTCCCGATATGTGGAGAAAGATCCATCCTCCCTGCGGATATTGGGCCTTTGGACTCACCGACGTTCCTTGATGCAGGCATGAAAATACCCTGTATTCTGATCCCCCTCCTGAAGCCATCACACCCATGCTTTCTCTCTAGAAACCCTTTCCTGTTTAAGAAGGCTATCAGATAAAGAGTATTTCTTCCTTCTTAGTTTAGAAATAATGGATTCATCCCACACTTGTTCCAAACCCTTCTCTAGACAACCCACCTCCTCACTGATCTTAGTGACACCATGGTCGCGGGCCGAGATTGATCACCTCCATCTCCGTAGATGATTTTTAACCCGCCTAAGCTTGTTGTGAAAAGTGGTCCATGGATTCCCATGGTAGTGCAAGTCCCAAGATTCTCTGACTGCTTCTAAGAAACTTGGTTCCTGCACCCAAGATGAGGAAAACATATCATGTTCCTCCCATGATACCCCCACACCAAGGGAAATTCATAGCGGGGAATGATCAGACAAACTCCAAGTCAAGTGAGCGACTTGGGAAACCGAAAACATGGATATAGCATCATTATTCATCAGGAAACGTTTAAGCCAAAAATATGAGCCCCCCCCCCCACGTTGGTTATTGTACCAGGTAAAGATACTTCCCTCAAAACCCGCATCTAACAAGCCAATCCGATCCCTGAAAGAAACGAAAGAATGACTGGCATTCCTGGGTGAAGCTCCACCCATTTTTTCTCATCCGTACTAGCCACAATGTTGAAATCTCCCTCAACAATACAGGGATCCACAATAGGATTGAAGCCCTCTAGATCACTCCATAAAGACTCCCTGTCCTGAGCATTTCACATGGCATATATAAATGAGAAGAAAAACTCTTGGAGCCCCACAATTATGTTGGTGTTAAGAGACTGATCTGTTGTACTCAAGAGATCAACATTGATGTGGTATTTCCAGAATAGCCAAATTTGAGAGTTAGGAGGGTCCCCATGTAAAAATCCACAAACTTTTAGCCTCTGAGAAAACTCAGAGATGCTGCTGGATGCATGTTTTGGTTCCAAGAAGGCCACCAGAGAAACTTGATTATTTATTAACTCACTGAGAAGAAAATATGACTTGACCTTGGCCCCAAAGCCATGACCATTCTATATTTTGGATTTAAACATTGACACGCGTCCATCTGTCTTTGGCCCCAGACTCCTAGCCCTTTCCCTTAATAGAAGAGATAACACTAACACCCTCATCAATTATTTCTTTTGACCTGGTTTGAACACCCATGTGTACCTGTGAGGAGGCCATAGGAGATAGTCCACTGCTGGACATCACCCTGCATGGAACCTCTGGAGAATCAAAGAACATGCCCTGACCTTGACTCTAATCCGCAGGAGAGGAGGAATCATCTAGACGGAGAGGAGATGTTTGCACTACTGGTGAGGATGGAGGAGAAGAGATTACTGGGCCAAGAAAAGAAAAAGAGACCACAAGACAAGGATCCAATAGAAGGAGGGGCATCCCCTCAGAATGCTGAAAATCATGCTGATCACACAGGCCCGACTCAACCTCAGAGATGGTAGAAATACAACTACATGTGGGAACACTGAAGTCCACCATTGGATCCTGATGCCTAAGGAATCTTCGGATGTCCATCTCGGAGGAAAAGAGCTCTGCCACTGATGGGGGCATCTTATAGCCTTTTCCCAAAGAACTCCTAACAGGAACCAGAGCGCGACTGGAGGAGACCCTCCCCTCCCCTGCCTGCTTGGAAGATGAAGCCGCCAATGGAAAATCAGGGAGACCCGAAACCTTACCACTTTATCTCCTATTTCCCTTAGATCCTATAAAAAGGCCCCGATCAGAAGACCTAGAATGCACCTGGACATCAACACCCTTCGGGCGCGTTTTGCGGCAGACCTGCAACGAGTGGCCATAGAGATTACAAAAAGAGCAAAATCTAGTATAAATAGGATAAACCAGAGGTCGAAGCATATCCGGATTCCGTTCAATCCGCAACACCATATGATCCTACAACGGTCAGGAGAGATCCATCTCAATGAAAATCCGGGCTACTGACGCCTCTGCCAAATGGAGAGTGCGATCATCCGCACACAGGAAGCAGCCCAAAGAATCCCCGATGACCTTCATAAAGGGTTCGCTCATGAGAGGCAGAGGTAACCCCGACATAGAGATCCAGACCGCTGCGCGAGAGCTTTCTCTGCCATGATGAGCATCCATCGACCACTGTGAAAGGGAGAACCTCCAGCGCCCCACAGACCGAGGCCTCCTACACCAGGAAGAGACAAAATCTTCCCTCGATGCCAACACTATGCAAAACGATTTGCGATCCAGAATCGACACCGAGGCCGGACAATCAAGATGACAACGCCTTACGCAATCTTGTAAAAACGCCAGAAAAGGCTTGTTCATGCCAAAACTCGCCACCAACTTCCAATGGAGATTCAAAGTCGTCTCCGCAAAAAACAACGCTAAAACCCCGAGCACCGGCGAACCATTTTCCAAGAAATACAAAGAAAAATCCAGGCCTACCGAAGCATCACTATGAGGCAGATCCACACCCAAAACATGCTAATGAAGAAGAGATTCCTTGAAAGAGAGACTAGGGGGGAGAGAAATACCCTCGCCGGATGCCGAAGAGCCTGGTTCCGCACCCTTTTTCAAGAAAGTAGATCCAACCTCCAGGCCTGCCGGTGCAACACTCTGAGGAAGATCGCCACCCGGTGGAAGCTGCTGGAGGAGGACATCCTAGAAAGAGAGACCAGGGGGGCGAGGCGAGGCCACGCCAGTCGCTGGTGAGTCTGGCACCGAGGAGGACATGACCTCGTGGAGCGGCAGAGCATCTGGTGGGAGAGCATTTGAAAAATCCATTTCTGAAAAATTGGGCATCTCAATGGAAATGACGGATCCTAGGAAGAACTTTTGAGAATCCCAAAGGGAATGAAATATTCCTCACATTAGGCTCAACAACCACCAACCAGGAATCACCTCTAGTAAAAATCACTACATTATCAATTATCATGTGAAGGATAAACAAAGAGTGTGTGTGGTAAAATGCCTAAAACCAATATTACTTCCATGTCCCCATGGTTTAAAAAGTTTGGAAAGTGTTATAAGGTGATTTCCACTACCATCTCTTTCCAAACTCGATGTACTAACTCTTGGGTAGCAAACTACTAGAAACCCACCTGGTCCCTCTAGAAAAAAACCAAGAGGAATCCTAAAAGGGATCTCTAAGGTATAAAAATAAGTGCATGCATCCTAAATGGGATCTGTAGCTGAAAGGTAATGGAGGAATCATACATAGGATCCTATAACAACAAGAAAATAGAGGCATCCTATAAGGGATCCTCCAAAATTTACTAATTAAAATGCGTCCAACATGAAACTCTCAATACTAAATAAAAAGAATAGGAATCTTGTATGGGATCCTTAGAACAATACACAAGTAAAGGAATACTATAAGGGACTCCCTAGATAATCTAATAAGAAAAGTCATCCCTCAGAGGATCCTTGGTATAGAAAGAGGATGGAGGCATCCTATAGATTATCCTCTAGGTGGAAATGGAAAAAAGTAATACTACAATGGATCTTTGATAAAACTAGTCTCAAATCCTAATTGGCTAAAAGGGAATATCTCATAAGGGGGATTCCTTCAAGGAAAATAAAAAAAGGAATAGGTCAAGAGATGATGCTCATGGATCATCTTAGAATAGTTCTTACTATCAGGAGACACTAAATTCAAATACTAGAGGAAGAACATGTCCATTAAGAAATGCATGAAACACCACCTAGGATTAATCAAAACACCAAAATGGTTTTACCATTAAAATATACATGAAATGATACCTAGAACAGACTACACATGAGTCCAATTATAACTCATGGGTGAAAAGATATGACAAACCCTCAAAGGGATATAGGGGTAAGTACACGACCTATCACGATGGGTACACAACATGTAATCTCAAATCCAATTATTGGTGTGTACTCCCTCTAGCATGGGTATGTAAACTCCCTAGGTACATAGATTGTGAAATGGGTACACGACATGTACCCAACATGGGGTACCTTCCTATGTACCTAAACCAGACTACCCATGTACTTATCTATCATTTTTACTTTTACATGGAATGCGATCCACATAGGGTCTATCCATGTACTCTACATGGCCATGTACCCCTATACGAGTAGCCTGGTCGGGAAATCAGCTACATGCACAAGACCTAGTACACTGTGTGCACACCCTATTACATGGAATTTACTTTAAAAATACATCTTATTGAAATGGAAAAAATAAAGGGCATGTAACCCAAAACCACATTCTATGTATCTTGGTTTTCCAAAATAGAAAACCTATGAAACACCTAAAACCCTTGTTTTTACCCCCAAATCAATAGATCATGCCACAAGGGTCCATAATCAAGAATAATAAGGGTTATTTTTTTTAAAACAACTAATATAAGTGGTAATTTTGTTAAAACATAAAAATGGAATACCTTTGGGTAGAAACCACGGAATATTTTCCCATTCCATGCTCCACGACTATTGTATGATGATTTGGTGTGTCCGGAGCTCTATGGAAAAAACTATTATCTTCCTCTATCCATATATCTTTATACATATCCCTTCTCTCTTAGTAATTTAGTGGGGGAATATCCCACTAGTAATACACAATAATCCAAAGGAGGAAAATAAATAGAAAGAAAAGAAAAAAAAAATAATTGAAAAAGAAAAGAGAAGAAAAAGTGTGTGTGTGTGTGTGTGGGGGGGGGGGTTCCCAGTGCCCGACCTAAGTTAATTCCCCCCAAGGAAAAACACTCCATTATAGACTCAAAAGTAGATATGGAATTTAAATTTGAAAATTAGTTCAAAATATATGTCTGAACAAACCTTCGAAAATAAATTAATATTTATTTTATTAAATATTAAATATTAATTATTCTTCTAAACTTTCAATGGATTGGTTTTCCACCAGAAATTCTCCCTAGGGTAAAAAACTATTCCAAGACCAATGGACTGAATACAAAAATTATTTGAGGTCATATTCTAGGTAAAAAATACTATTTTAACCCTTAAAATTTTCTTAATGAAAATAATTAAAATTTATACTAAAAAACTATAAAGACCTGGAATTTCCATGTAATTATTTTTAATTACATGGGAATTTTTCGAGACTATGAAATCTGAGGGCACTCGATTCTGAGGCCCGGAGTGCCCAAAATAATCCATCATTATTTTTTCTAAGATTTAATTAGCGCACGTAAGCAATTTTCCTAAAAAAAGTGGAATAAATCTTAAATGGTTACTTGGATCATAAATCTGAGGGCATTATTGCTCTCAGGATGGCGGGTTTACGCTAAGTGTGACTTAATCTTAGTCAGCACAGGCATCCTGTGAGAAAACTCAAAAATGGCATAACCGTAAATAAAATAATAAAATAAATTATTTTATTATTAAAATGCATATAACTCGCAAATGGCAGCTCAGATTAGAAATCCGAGACCACCACTGAACTCATGAGGGTATGCTTTATTTATGAATATACTAACTTTTGTCAGCACGAGCCACCCGTGAAAGTTAGTTTTTGGCCGTAAATAAAATAATTAAGTGACAATTATTTTATTGTAAAATCGAAAACTTTTAAAAGGTAAATCATATTGGAAATCCGAGAGTACCATTGGGTTCGTTGGGGCGTGTTTCACTTGGGAAAAGCCTAACCTCAACCGATGTGAATCAAGGGTGACTGTTAATAATTTTCCGAACTTTTTTTTGGGTACGTTCAGTAAAGGTGCGAGCGGGTTTTTCTAAATTTTGAACCGGTTCTCGGAATTGAAATCTGACGATACTATTGAACTCACATCACCAATATTTTCTTAATAATACTTTCACCTTGATGGTAGTTGGATGAGGGTGAAATATAATTTTGGGGTTATTTGTGGAAATAATAAAATAAAATAAACACATGTTTTATTTTATTTTGTTGTAACCACCCTCCATATGGAAGTTAGTAGTGGGGACCACCAAACCTTAACCTTCCACGAGAGGTTATGGTGGTGGGGACCACTCGAGTCTAACCTCCCATGAGAGGTTATGGTGGTGGGCACCACCCGAGGTCTAAACCTCTTGAACTCCCTCATTAATGTGGAGGAACCTCTTGAGATTCCTCTACATTAATTGTGACAACCCTTATTAATTAATGGTTCCAACCCTTGGTATCCTCCAATTTGAATTTTTATGCCAACCCAACCCATTTCTTGTTTCCAATTAATTAAACCAACTTTGATTTCCAAAAAAATAAATAGATAAACATATTCTATTTGGTTGGCTATTCATTTGTTGGAAAATTATTGGCAAAGGAGGATTGGGAGAACTTGGGAGAAAGATCTCCAATGAAGAAAGCTCTGCCAATGTTGAACACTGACATCCTTGGACCTTCTTCCTCGATACTTCTTTAGACATGGTATGTCCTCATCTACGGCGAATCGAAGACCATACTCACTTCTCATGCCAACCTCAACGAACAACATGAGGTAGGGGTTTATTTCTAATCGATTTTGGCTTTCCATGTTATCCCCTTATAATTATTTTGTGGGATTGGGAATTGATATTGACGTAGGTAGTGGGAAATGATGTTTTAAGATATCATTCATACACATTCATGCATTATTTTTTGTGAACCACTTGCTACCACTCTAAACACGGAGGGTGCAGGCCAAACGAACACGGACCAAACCCTCTGCCATTCTTCTTTGAGGTGTTCTTTGAAATGGAGGAAGGTGAAAAAGGTGACAAAGGCAACGACACTGCCACCAGTGGCCTCTACAACTCATGTTGTCCCACTGCGATTCGCCCTCCCGGCTGAACCAGCCCCACGCCTGGCTGAACCGTCCGCAGCTGGACCGCGCCACCCCGGGACAAACCCCCTCGCCACGCCACCGCCGTACTGAGCCACCCCACCACCACTTTGCCGTGCCGCCGTGTCGCCCCGGGCCGAACCCCCTCCTCGCGCTGTTTTCGTGCCAAGCCACGACGCCGCCGCCGCCCACCGTGACATGCAGCTGCACTGTCGCCATCTGCTGTGCCGAGCCGCTAAGCCACCGCTATCCACCGAGCCACGCCGTCGTCCACCGAGTCACACCTCTTTCCGGGCCGAGCTGAGCTGCACTACCGTTGTCCGCTGTGCCGAGCCACCGAGCCGCTACCGCCGTCGTGCCCTCGCCGCGGCCCTCCGAGCCACATTATCTGCCCTCTCTGCGGCCTTGCAGGCTACCCTGAGCTGAGCTGGCCCACATCCAAGTCGTTCTATAGCCGAGCCACCCTCGCAGCACCCTCTGAGGCCAAGCCACCTCCACAGCACCTCGCGACCGTCGGGTCGAACCCAACAGGCCAGGCTGCCCTGTGGGCCTGGCCGAACCCAATGCGTCGGGCCAGACCCAGCGGGTCAGGCCGGTCAACCCGAACTAGGTCAACCCAGGCCGGGTCTTCCATAACTGAATAAGCCCAGGCCGGGTCAGGTTGGGTCGGGCCGGACCCGGGCCCACTACGACCCATTTTTATGCTTTTAGAAAAAACTTTTGCACCAGACGTCTGTTTGACGAACCGTCACCGGCGTTGGAAATCTTGGACCAGGATGATCCCTTTGAGTGATACCCCACTATGTTTTGGATTAATATGGGGAATGGTCATGTTGGATCGAGAACGAATCCAACCGGGCCCCCGAAACTAAAAGGCTAATAACTCATAGAACGAGCATCTGAATGATGTACCGTCTGTTGCTTTGAGACCCCTAGGACGTGGTTGATCTTTGAGATGATTTTTCGTGGGACTTCGTGGTAGTTGGAGTATCGACCAGTAGCTTGTGGAGCGGATCCTCCCAGAGAGAGTGAGGATAGTGCGGACACCTAGTGGCTGGTTGAGACTTGACGACTACAGATCGTTTCGACTCAGAGTGACTCGATAGGCCCAGTGGGGAGCGCCTTGGTGATGCAGAAGACCCATGGTGGAGAGCACCTTGGGGATACGGTAGACTCACGGTACTCGACAGGAGGAGTACCTCAACAGGCCTTGAGGGGGAGCTCCACTGTGTGACGCGATAGACCCATGATGGGGAGTGCCTCTGTGTGACGCGGCAGACCCACAGTACTCGACAAGAGGAGTAATTCAAAATTCTAGGGTTAGTGGAAGGCGCCTCTGTGTGACGTGGTGGGACCACTGTACTCGATAGAGGATGATTTCTCCAGCAGCCAAGGTGTTCAACGTTGTGTTCGGAATGTTACTTGATACTACCCCTAGAATAAATCCTGGTTTGAGCTGAGTCATAACCTCTGTGTTTTCCTCATGTTTGAGATGTATTACTTGATAACATAGGTATATGTATGGGTATATACCTAAGTAAGGTTATCTGTTGATTTCATACTTTGTGTTTAATCCTTGTTGGTTTTGTGAGACCTAGAGGGTTTCGGGTTCCCTACTGAGTATCGTTATACTCACCCCTGCACGGGATATGCCCGCACCTTGTTGTGTTGGATGTAGATGATGAATAGTGCTGACTGAGGCTGAGAGTGTGAGGACTGGATGATACCTATAGGTGGACCTTACAACGAGTCGGTACATGAAGGAGATGGATAGACGAGGAGTGCTGAAGATGTGATCTGTACCAACCCTTCAGGTAGGAACCTCAGAGGATGATCCAATACCTATTTTTCTCTTTCTTCAGTTGTATTTCATTTTAGTTGTACTTTTAATTTCCAGTTAGGCTTGTATTTTTTCCCCTTTTTTCTCACTGTACTCACTTGTTTACTATATAGTTGACTTGCGTTCGTATCTTATTGTGTGTTTGGTTGTGTGTGTTTACAGGTTATAAAGGAAAAGGCTTCCCAGTTTTAGGGAATACGCCTTTGGTTCTAGTTGCCATCCCCTAGCCTATGGAAGGTGGGCTTGGGGTATTCACGACACGGGCCCTGGGGGATGGGTCGTGAAAAATTGGTATCAGAGAAGTCAGTTCTACCATATAACATAGGACTTTGATCATTCTTTTTAATGGTGACAGTGTTAAGTGTAATGAGTGTGGTTATCAGTTTAGGGAATCCAGTGTTGGTGCGGCGGCTGACGTATCCATACACCAGGACCCTGACTTTTGATTTCTTGACTTTGTGCACTAAAACACTGATTGCGCGTGTTTTTTGAAAAGTTATCTTTATGATATTTTGATTCAGCTCACCAGGTATAACTTTCATCTCACCAGGTATAACCTATTGACCGTGGTGCACCTGTTCTTTATTAGGATGCCACTATGTAGACAACCAGCTTTGATTCCTGAGAGAGTACATGATGACGGCCCACCGAGCGATGAGGATCTGGTGCAGGGACCTCTTACTATGTTGGCACCTTCGGGTGGTGTACGAGCAGCACCACCACCCATTGGGAAGAAGATAATACCAGCCGCACTGGCGGATGATGCATGCTGACTGAGCACGTCGCACGAGTTCCAGCAGTAGAGGCCTCCGAGTATTCAAGGCGAGACAGTTTCCCATGCAGTTGAGGGTTGGCTGGAGGCGGTTTCTAGAGTTTTCCACCTAGTTGAGACACCAGTAGAGTAGATGGTGATCTTATCTACTATACTTTTGCAGTGAGATACCATGAGGATGGTCCGGATAGTGATGAGGCTTCGGTACATGGACCATTACTCGAGATAGTTCCTTCGAGTAGTGTGTCAGCTATATCACTACCCGTTGGTCTGCAGTTACAACCGGCGGTACCGGTAAAGGACACATATAGGTTTAGTGACTTACGCGTGATTCAGCATCAGATACCCCTTAGGTTCTGTGGTGAGCCGACTCATAGGTAGCTGAGTACTGGATTGAGGAGGTTCCCGAGAGTTCTCTAGAGCTTCTCTAGCTTCGGCAGGACGACATGTCGGTACCTGAGTATTCATCGAGGCATACTGTCCATTCATGGTACTCAATGAATATGACACGATCAGTGATTTGGAGCTTGGAACTCTGAGCGATGTGTCTTTAGTGACATCCGAGCTAACACTATTCCTATATGCCTTCCTACTTATGTTAGGGTGCTAGAAATAACTTTTGTGGTTGAATATTCTTTGGATGGGCAGATGCATCCAGTGAATGTTATTAGTGGTAAAGAAGGAAACTAGCGCCAATATTAGAGACTTGGGCATGTAAAAAAGTTTCTAGAAGAAGAAGTGTCAGGAAAAAATGAATATGTAGGGAGGCATATGTGGAAGCAGAGCTAGGGGAGAAGCATGAGGTGGTGTACATTTCTACATGTTACAACCACCCCCCATTATGGTCCCCACCAGGCTCAGGGAGTTAGAGGATTGGGGAAGAGAGTGGGTTCATGCGGTCAAGGAGAGCAACCCTAGGGCTCTAAGAATGATTCGAGGTACGGTATGTGTCTAATACTAGCTATCGTATCAATAGACATAGGTATTAATCATTCCTTCCTTCCAAGAATCTTGTTCAAGACCTAGAGTTTCCGGTTAAACCGTTGACTTGACCCTCACGTCTAGAGATACCTTCGAAAGAAGACTCGATAATGAAACTTACGCCGACAGTGTGATCTAACCATTGAGGAGAGAGTTTCAGTTGGAACCTCTTGGTGGTAGAGTTGATGCCTTATGACGTTAGTTTGGGTATGACTAGACATCTACAATTCATACTCAGATTGTCCGTATTTGGAAAAAAGTTTGTGGTTTATCTAAAACATTGGTATGAGTTTTTCTATAGTTGGTGAAAAAGGAAACCTAGGCAGCATAGGATAAACTTCTGCATAGGAGGGTGTGGCTGATCACTTGTGAGTCGGCCAGACTCACCCTCGTGGTAGCGGATCTTTTGAGTTTTCAGTTCCCAACAGGGGTGGCTAGAGTTCCTCCAGGACTATGAATTTAAGATAGTCTATACTCCTGGGAAGGGGAACATGGTAGCAGACCCACTCAGCAGGAGGTCTAGCCTGCAGCTGCTGAGTGAGGCAACAGAGCAGCTAGCTGCTTTACAAATATCCTTTATGGATCAAGATGGAGCAACTTTTCTTCAATATCTTATAGTCACTCCCTCACATCATCAGAAAGTCAGGGGGGTGTAGTGTGGGGACACTGATTGCGAGACTTGATTGGCTCAGATATCCATAGGACAAGCACTTGATGGATTTTATGAAGGTGGGGAGCACGTCATCCTCTTCAGAGGATGTACCATGGTACCAGTGTCACTTCAGGAGGAAGTGTTGATGGGAGTTCCACACATCCCCTCTAGCGGTACATCAAGGGGTGGAAAAGATATACCATGACCTCCAACGACAGTACTCATAGCCGATAATGAAGAACGTAGTAGCATAGTTTGTCTCTCGATGCATCATTTGTCAGCAAGTGAAGGCAGAGAATCAGGTATGATCAGGCTTGGTTCAGCCTTTAGAGCTCCCAAAGTGGAAGTGGGATGGGATATCCATGGACTTCATCACAGTACTTCCACGTACATCCTGGGGTCATGACTCAATCTAGGTGTTTGTTAACCGACTCACCAAGGCGTCCCACATTATACTGATCAGAGAGCAGGGTTTTGTTGAGAGCTTGGGACACCTCTATGTGTAGGATATTGTGCGACTACTTGGAGTACCTTCGACGATTTTCTTTGATCAAGACACACGATTTACTTCCCCGCTATGGAAGGGGTTGTAGGAGGCATTTGGGATGGAGCTTTGTTTGAGCACTGCCTTCCATCCGCAAACAGATGGTCAAACTAAGCAGACTATTCAGAGCCTCAAGGACATGTAGCGTGCTTATGTCCTCAACTTTTGTTACAGCTGGGAGGATCACTTGCCTTTGGTGGAGTTTTCATACAACAATATCTATCAATCCACCATTGGGATGGAACCTTTCAAGGTGTAGTACGGGCGACCTTGGAGATCGCCTATGTGCTGGACTGACCCAGGGGAGTCAACACTCATGGGACCAGAGATGGTTCGGTCTACCAAAGAGAAGGTGCAGATCATCCAGGAGAAGATGAAGACTACACAGAGCAGGAAGAAGCCGTATGCCGACAGGAGATGGAGACCTCTGGAATTCGAGGATGGCGACCACGTATTTCTACGGGTCTCACCCCGATGAGGGATACAAAGATTTGGACGAGTCAGAAAGTTATCTCGGAGGTTCCTCAGACCTTTTCAGGTCCTCAGCATAGTTGGCAAGGTGGCATAATGCTTAGCACTTCAACCTTAGTTGCACCGGGTGCACGATTTCTTCCACGTATCCGAGCTGAGGAGATACATGCACGACCCTTATCACATCATCTACCATGGTGAGCTGGAAATTGACGATGGGGCGAATTTTATGGAGGTTCCAGTAGAGATTGAGGATCGACAACCACAGGCCTTTTGAGGATGGTCGATACCTCTTGTGCGCATTCACAGGCAGCACGAGAACCTTCTAGAGAGCACATGGGAGAGGGAGGATCAGATGCGTGATCAGTACCCCCACTTGTTCCCTTAGTTTTGAGTTTCAGCTTACAGGGACATAAATCCTGAGGATTTTCATGTTTTTTTAATTACATGGGAATTTTCCAAGGCTGCGAAATCTGACGGTGCTCGATTCTGAGGCCTAGAGTGCCCGGAATGATCTGTTGAAGTTTTGTTAAGATTTAATTAGCACACATAACCAGTTTTCATGAAAAAGTGGAATAAATCATAAACGATTACTCAGATAAAAAATACGAGGGCACTATTGTGCTCAGGATGGCGGGTTTACCCTAAGCATGACTTAAGTTTAGTCGGCGCGTGCCTCCTATGAGAAAACCCAAAAATGGCATAACTGTTAATAAAATAATTAAATTTAATTATTGATTTTTAAAATTCTTATCACTCACAAACGGTAGCTCAGATTAGAAATATGAGACCACCGTTGAACTCGTGAGGGAATTCTATATTTAAGAAGATACTAACTTTGGCTGGCGCGGGCCACTAGTGAAAGTTAGTTTTTTGCTGTAAATAAAATAATTAAGTGACAATTATTTTATTATAAAATCCATTAATTTTAAATGATAACTCGGATTAGAAATCCAAGAGTACTTTTGGGTTTGTTGGGGCGTGTTTCACTTGGGCAGAGCCTATCCTTGACCGACATGGGTCGAGGGTGACTGTTAATAATTTTTCGAACTTTTTTTCGGGTACGTTCAGAAAACGTGCGTGTGAGTTTTTCTAACTTTTGAAACAGTGCACAGAATTAAAATCCGAGGACTCTGTTGAACTCGAAGTGCCAATATATTCTTAAGAAGAATTTCACCTTGACAGTATTTAGACGAGGGTGAATGATAATTTTTGAGTTTTTCGTGGAAATAATAAAATAAAATAAAATAAACACACTTTTTATTTTATTTTGTTGTAACCACCCTCCATGTGGAAGTTGGTTGTGGGGACCACCAAACCGTAACCTCCCATGAGAGGTTATAGTGGTGGGGACCACCCGAGCCTAACCTCCCATGAGAGGTTACAGTGGTGGGGACCACTCAAGGTCTAAACCTCTTCAAGACCCTCATTAATGTGGAGGAGCCTCTTGAGCTTCCTCTACATTAATTGTGCCAACCCTTCTTAATTAATGGTTCCAACCCTTAGTATCCTCCAATTTGAATTTTTATTCCAACACTACCCATTTATTGTTGCCAATTAATTAAGAAAACTTTGATTTCCAAAAAATTAAATTGATAAAAATATTCTATTTGGTTGGCTATTAATTTGTTGGGAATGTATTGGAAAAGGAGGATTGGGAGAACTTGGGAGAAAGCTCTCCAATGAAGAATGCTCTGCCAATGAAGAATGACGACCTCCTTCGACCTTCTTCCTCAGGACTTCTTCTGATGTTGGACATCCTCATCTATAGAGAATCGATGACCATACTCCCTTCTCACGCCAACGTCAATGAACAACCCGAGGTAGCGGTTTATTTCTATTTGATTATCGCTTTCCATATTCTCCCTTTCTAATTCTTTTGCGGGATTGGGAATATAGATTGATGTGGGTAGTGGGAAATGATGTTTTAAGATATATTCAATACACGTTCATGCTTTATTTTTTGTGAGCCGCTTGCTACCACTCTAAACGTGGAGGGTGCGGGTCAAATGAAAATGGCCCGACCCCTACGCTGTTTTTCTTTGATGTGTTCTTTGAAATGGAAGAAGGTGACAAAGGAAAAAATGCCACCCTCAGGGGCCTCCGCAACTCGCACCGCCCCACGGCTCTCCTCCCTCCCGGCCGAACCAGCATCGCGACCTGCTGAGCCACCCGCTGTCGAACCAAGCCGATGCGTCGCCTCGGACCGAACCCCCTCACCACACCGCCACCGTGCCGAGCCACCGTGCTACCGCCGTCTTCCGTGATGAGCCGCTGCGCTACCACCATCTGACGTGTTGAGCCACTACGCCGTCTCCTTCTACCAAGTTGCGCCGCCGTCCTCCGAACCGCACTTCCATCCACCAAGCCACGCCGCTCTCAGGGCCAAGCCGAGTCGTGCCGCCGCCATCCTCCGTGTCGAGCCGTTGTGCCATCGCTGCCATCGTGCCCTCGCTGCGGCCCTCCAAGCCACCCGACCCGACCTCGCCACATCTTTGCGAGCCTCCCCGATCCGACCCGGCCCGCGGCTAAGCCATTCCGCGGCTGAGCCACCCTCACGACACCCTCTGAGGCCGAGCCGCCTCTGTGGCCCCTCACAGCCATTGGGCCGAACCCAGTGGGTCAGGCTGGGTTGACCTGAACCAGGTCAGCCCAGGCCGGGTTAGGCCGAGTCTTGCCTGGTCGGATCGACCGGGTCAGACCGAACCTGGGCCCACTACAACCCATTTACATAATTTTGACAATAATTTTAGCACCAGACGTCCATTTGACGAACCATCAGCGACACTGGAAATCATGGAGTAGGACGGTCCCCTTGAGTGGTACCCCACATTGTTTCGGATTAAGATGGGGAATGATCAAGTTGGATCGAGCATGAATCCAACCGGGCCCCTGACACTAAAAGGCTAATAACTCACAGACTGGGTGTCAGATTGACGCGTCGTCTATTGCGTTGAGACCCCTATGACATTGAAGACCTTTGAGATACTTCTTCTTGGGACTTCATGGAAGTTGGAGTATCGACCATTAGCTTATAGAGTGGATCCTCCCGGAGATGAGAGAGCATAGTGCGAAGACCTAGTGGCTAGCTGAGACTGGATGACTGCTGACCGTTTCGACTCGGAGTGACTCGATAGGCCCAGTGGGGAGTGCCTTGGTGACGTGACAGACCCATAGTGGGGAGCGCCTTAGTGATGCGGCAGACCCACGGTACTCGATAGGAGGAGTACCTCAGCAGGCCTTAAGAAGGAGAGTCTCTGTGTGACGCGGCATACCCATGGTGGGGAGCGCCTCTATGTGATGCGGCAGACCCACGGTACTCGATAGGAGGAGTACCTCAGTAGTCCAAGGATAGTGGGAAACGCCTCTGTGTGACGCGGCTGTCCCACTGTACTCGATAAGGGAGGAGTTCTCCAGGAGCCAAGGTGTTCAACGTTGTGTTCATAATGTTACATGATACTACCCCTAGAATAAATCCTGGTTGCGTCTAAGTCAGAAACTCTGTGTTTTACTCATGATTGAGATGGATTACTTGATAACTTAGGTATATTTATGGGCATATAACTAAGTATGGTTATCTGTTTATTTCATACTTTTTGTTCAATCCATGTCAGATTTTGTGAGACCTAGAGGGTCTCGGGTTCCCTACTGAGTATTTTTATAATCACCCATGCACGGGCTATGCCCAAACCTTGTTTTGTTGGATGCAGATGAAAAACATCACTGACTGAGGCCAAGAGTACCAGGACTAGACGATACCTAGAAGTGAACCTTACGACGAGCCGGTACACGAAGGATACGTACAGAACATGAGTTATGAGGAGGTGATCTATACCTAACCTTCAGATAGGAACCTCGACGGATGATTCAGTAGCATTTTTTTCTATTTCTTCAGTTGTATTGAATTTCAGTTGTACTTGTACTTTCCAGTTGGGCTTGTATTCTAGCCCCTTTTTTACATACTGTACTCACATGTTTACTATACAGTTGACTTGCATTCGTATCTTTCTGTGTGTTTGGTTGGGTGTGTTTACAGGTTATAAATTTAAACCTTCCCAGTTTTAGGGAATACGCCTTTGGTGCTAGTCGCCTGCCCCTAGCCTATAGAAGGCGGACTTGGGGATAGTCACGACACGGGTCCTGGGGGATGGGCCATGAAAAAAACTCAGTCCAAAAAAACATAGGTTCTTACAATATTCCCACCATAAACCTTTTCATCCTTGAGAAACCTGGTGGAAGGACTAAGATCCATTCTCTTAACTCTATCATCTACAAATGAAAGCTATCTGGAATCTCTAGTGATCAACCTTATAGAGTCAATAACTATCTCCTATACTAAAGACATTTAACTATGACCAATTTGGTAATTCCCACCATAAGAATACCCTTTTCATCATCTCAATAAAAAATCTTATCTGAATTTCCCACAAAAAATTCTGAAGTTCAAATTAAAACTAGGTTCACCACCCTCAAAAAACCAATGGTGCACTCCTCACTATATGTCATACCTTACAAATCTTCTTGAGCGCAACCTCAACATATTCCACTTCCTAACAAAAAAAATCATTTAAAAGAAAAGGAAATGATCTCAGCATAGGGTAGATGTTCTCTCAGTATACTCAAGAAAATGTCAAGATAGATCCTGATCATCTCTTATAGGAGTACACTATGATTTTAAAAAGGGTGTGTGTAGCTATTCTAAGCCACACTCAAAACAAAAAAGGCTAACTTGCATTTACTCAACACCTAACACCATGTCTCCCAACCATGTATGTCCAGGTTCAGCATTGATCAACTATTTCATGGCACTCGATTCACTCTCGATGCCACATATATTATAGAGGTACATTCTCTACATTAACCACAACTCCTAAGAAACAAATCCAATGACAAGTCATGAAATCATCGGTCCTCAACTAACACCCATCCACACACCGATTTACGATTAAATGACCCCATGCATAATCGGTGTGTACCTTATCACCCGACTCATACTCCACCAAGTCTTCCATTATATTTATAAGCTCAGAGTCTTATACAACACATTAGTCTACTTAATCCATAACATTCCTTGGAACTCATATTTAATATCATGCACCTCACATGTTATTTGATTTTATTTCACAACATTTCATCACCCATCGTCAATCCAGATAGAAGTGTCTACCAAAACAATGACTAAATTAGAAACAGTAGAAATACTAGTCGACTAAGACCAGAACCCAACAAATCATTCCCATAGAAGTTATTCTTACTACAAGATGACCTAAAGTTCATATTCGAAGCTGAAGGAATCAACATGCATATACTTCAAAACTCGAGCACCTATCATGTATCGATATCAAAACGAGTTTATGACCAATCTCACTAGCTAAAAAGGCTCCTAAAAACCCAATACTACCTCTCTCATGCAGGTTTCCATTGAACAAAACATATGTCAACCTATAATGGTCTGAGTCCAAATTAAGGGCCTCTAGGTCTCCCTCCTAGCCCTACTAAGTATGTCTGACTACTAGATCATAAGTTCCAACCACCTAGCCCAAAATATCATACCACTTGAAAGAAGGTAAAGATCACAATGACCTACAATAGTCAAAACTGAAAGAAAATCCTATAAAGAATTGATTTTCACCAAGAATACTCATAGGTAACTAGTTCCCAAAGGTCATGATACCAAATTAGAATTAAAATTCTACTGAAACACCCTAGGAATACACATAGGTAATACCCCCACAAGGTCTGGTTCATGAGAGAAGTCCAGGTACCTACCGACATCATACTCAGCAATCTGACTAGGTAACCGTGAACTGAGAGACAACACCATACAAGGGGGTACAATAGAAAGGAATCACATTATATATCAACATTATATGGTCAATACACCTCCCATGCATGAGGACTTAGTCTTCATCCTCTAAATCAAATTCCTCAACATAGATCCACATAAACTGCCATCAAAAGGAAAAACATACATATATAAGTAGGTCCAAAGGAACAGGACTCAATCGTTAGATTAAATTACAAAATAGAAATACTATATGATGTTAACCCAATGTTCCAAATATGATGCATGAGATGCCACTTTCCTTTCCTGGTCAATAGTCAAAATACATCCTTCACCTAATTCCATTAGGCGAATATAATTTTTTTATTAATCATAACGTCCACAACAAATATTCATTACTCAAGTTGAAAATAATATAATATTTTAACACTGGTGATTAGAATAGAAATCCTATAATCATGGAAACTTGGACATCTTATCGAAATAAGTTTTCCTAATGCACAAGTCAGATATCCATCATAAGTTTTGACACATTCCTAATAATCCTGTCTACCATATGCCGAATAGGAAATCCAAGGAAAGGGACAACTTTGATTACACTTGGTAACATCCCAAACACAATTCCATTAAAAATATTCCCTGATCTAGTGG
This sequence comes from Viscum album, assembly GCA_963277665.1. Classification (NCBI taxonomy): domain Eukaryota; kingdom Viridiplantae; phylum Streptophyta; class Magnoliopsida; order Santalales; family Viscaceae; genus Viscum; species Viscum album. The sequence goes on from OY728134.1 coordinate 118,913,812, forward strand.
GTTACAAGGCATCAAGAATGCCTCCTAGTATGCTAGAGGATGCCAACTAGAAGCGATGACCTTTGTTATGATAGTATGGAGACAATTACATCATATTAGAGTAAGAAAAAAGTGGAAATAACTAAGTATCATACACAACAATAAATTAATAGATCATAAAAGTAGTAAATAAACCGAAATAGAAGATTTTTTTAATAATAAATAAAAAATCTATAAAATCCCAAAAAACTATGTCATGCATACAACACTGGTCATCTATATGGGAAATCAGAAAAATAAAATAATACAAAATAAATGAAAATAAAAGTACTGGTCTCAACTACTAACTATGAGATAGACCACATACCTGGTCTCCAAACATTGTTGAACCGCACGAGTTGGAACATAAGAACCATAAGAGTATCATTACATGATAATACAAGTATGGCCCCCAATCCTCTTCACCATGAGACTATAGCCAACCTGAAAGATAGATATACGATCCACATGCACACCAAGGTGAATGTTCAAGGGTGATAAATAATATGAATAGGCCACCCAAATTAGAAAACCATAAAATAAACTACTTTAAGTTCATGAAAAATAAACCTACTTATCTTAGTTGAGTCACATCTGAAAAGATATTTAAAACCAATAATGTGAGCCACAGTCGAACCCCAAGTCTATAATCTCAGTAGAATGGGAATGTTCCACAATGGATGTCCATATCTATATATGTATACCTGTATAGTCCCATACTGATATATATATACAAAATATTAATATTAATGAGTATGTAAATTAAATAATATAAAACCATTCAACAGTGGATTCCTGGGTCCATTGTTCCGATCACCTGGACATCGTGTGAAAGGGTATTGAGCTGGATGTACCACTTAAGCCATATATCATTAAGCTGATCTCTAGGTCTATAATCCCAATCTATATATACCTGCATCATTCAATGGTGTAAATATTTTCAAGGAAGCTACATTACCACAGGGGGATACTCATCCTATATCGGGGTTCACCCGTACTCACCTTCAATCACTAATATACTGTCTTATAGGGAAGTCAATATGAATATCTTGTAAATGGTCACTAAGAAAGATGTCACGCTACCCAGGACATGTAGAACTAGTCAAATGTATGAGCCCTATGTCTCTATCCATAGGTGGTAATGACTTTTATAAATTTGATAATCCGTAAGGGTTTGATCCTTAGGCGGTATATAAAGAGAACTAACTGGTGAGATTACATGTCCACCCATGAAGTCTCTAATAAGGGAGATCATAATCATTCCTATCATCTATAGGAGTTTAATAATTCATAGTATCCAATGATTTGAGACACCATGCACCACACAACGGTCAAGTAATCAATCAGGTAGAGTGTAATCATCCCTATTCGTCAAGAGAGAATAACAATCCACAAGTATAATCATATCGAGGAGAGCATAATCATCATCATCACAAATCAAAAATAAGAGAGAGGAATCATCATTATCACTCAGGAGAGAGTAATAATCCATGAGTATCATTACTAGGCATTCCATTCCTGGATAGCATAGTAATATAATCAATGACCGGATAATATGAAACATCACGGGACATCCCAATAATGTAATAATAAAATATATAGGCTCAACAACCAGATCTCATGTAGTACCTCTAAGTATAAAATTATATATCATAAATAACATGGAATAGAATCCAGATCCCAAGAAATTACATTTTTATATCCAAAAAAACAATCTGGATCCCAAGAGGAACATCCATGCATCCCAAATTGAAATAGTCTCCTCACATAGGCTCAACAACCACCAACCAGGAAGCACATCTAGTAAACATTGATGCATCAGAAATAAACATGTGATGGATAAATGTAGAGTGAGGGTGGAGAAATGCCTAAACCCCACAATACTACCACAACCCCATGGGATTAAAATTTTGTAATGGGTTCTAAGGTTACACCAACTAAAATCTCTACCCAAACCCAATAAACTAACTTAGGGTCAATCAATCTTTGGGGAACCCACTTGGTACCTCAATCCAAACACTGAGGGGAATCCTACATGGGATCATTGGGGTATAAACCTATGATAAGGCATCCTACTTTGGATCCTGAACTAAAATATAAAATAGGAATCCTATACAGGATACTCTAATGATAGGAAACGAGAGTCATCCTACAAGGGATCCTCAAAATGTTACTCAGGAAAATTAATACTACATGGGGCCCTCAAGACAACATAAGAAGCATAGGCATCCTATGTAGGATCCTTGGAATGGTACATAAGTAAAGAAATCCTAAAAGGAACTCCCTAGATCATTTCATAAGAGAATTCATACCTCTAGGGATACTGGGTACATAAAGAATATAGATGCATCCAATATGGGATCCTATATGTTGAAATGAAATAGAGTAATCCTATAAGTGATCCTTGATAATGACTAGTCTCACAAACTCATAAGCCAGAAGGGAAAATATCACAAGGTAGAAGTATTTAAGGAAAATATACAAATGAATATTTCAAGGAAGGTAGATTATGTTTCATCTCATAACAGTTCTCACTCTCAGGATACAGTGAATTCAACTAATGGAGGAAGGACCTCTGCATTTAAAAATGAAGTAAAAACCACCTAGGAGTACTCAAAAGAAATCAAGGTTTTCACCATCATAATATAAATGAAAATATAATCAGAAAAGACTACCCATGGGAAAAATTAGAACTCATGGGTGAAAATATATTACAAACACTCAAAGGGTTACAAGGGTCCAGTACACGGTGTGTCCCTATGGGTACATGATGTGTACTCCCAAAGCCCCACATGGAAGTGTACTCGTACCAAACTTGCTATGTAAATCCCCCAAGTACATGAAATGTGAAATGGGAACAAAAATTTAACTAAACATGGGGTAGCTACCCATTTCACCCAACCGTCATAGACATGTACTTGGTCGGGCCGTGTACTTTTACATTTTGTGTGGCACACACTTTGTCTGGCCGTGTACTCTACACGACCATGTACCCTGACATAGGTTGCCTCATTAGGTACATGAATACATTATTGAGAACCAATACATAGTTTTTACACCATATTTCATGGTTTATACATAGAAATATTTAACTTCCCCAAATAGGAAAAACACACAACATGTCACCCTGAACCACATGTCATGTAGCATGGCTTTCCCGAATGAGAAACCTTCTAAATGCATAAAACCCCCATTTTCACCAAAACATCAATAGGTAAGGACACAAGGACATATAATAAACAATAATAAGGGTTAAAAACATGAAAAAATGAATATAAGATGAAATTGTGGTGAAACATAAAACCTGCAAACCTTTGGGTGGAAACTGCCGAAGCTTCACATGTTTGGACGATCCACTGCTAACACATGATGATATTGTGCATCCTGAGCTCCTCGACGACACCTAACCCTCTTTCAATATCCCTCCATCTCTACCTATTTATTCCCTATCCTTAACGATAGATGGGAAGATACTGTTGGTAATACATGGGAAGCTTAAGGAGGAAAAGAAAAAGAAAGAAGTGAAAAATAAGAAAACGAGATGAAAAGGGGGTGGGGAAGCCAACCATAATTCCTGACCTGAGTTTATGCCCCAACTAAGAAAACTCATAGTTCTAAACTCAATGAAGGTGAAATAATCTCAATCTGATGCTCCATTCAAAAGATATTGTTGAACAAACCTGCATGAATAAATTAATATTTATTTTATGAAATATTAAATATCAATCATTCCTCTATAATTCAAATTTCATGATTTCCCAAAAAACTTATTTCCAAGAGTAAAAAACCATATTTTAGGACCAAAGGAGTGGTCATAAAAATTTTATGAGGTCATGTTCTTGGGAAAATTTATCATTTTACCCCTGATAAGAATCAGAAAGAAAAAATTCAAATTTATGATAAAAAACCCAGTTCTGAAAAACACGTGTCCTTTCAATGACCCTGGTGAAAATAACTACCTCCAAAGTTATGATTAATGGGCTTCAAATAGATTCACTCTACTGGTTGAGACCATCTGTTATACTCTGTATATTAATTATACTTTGTCATTAATACTTATAAACACTAATTATATCATTAAAATTGTCAACCAGAGGTATAGTTTCTAATGGTTATATTGATCAATGGTTATATTGACCAATGGTCATATAATGGTCGAATATCAATGGTAACATTTTATAATATACCCTATAAATACCATATCATTATTTCACTCTAAATTCACTACAAATTCTATTAAGGTTATATTTTAGTTTCATAAGAAGTTGACTGGTTAAATTATTTATTATTTTTTTTCTATAGCATTTTCTGTGGGGATGATGATTCTAGTAGATTGGGAAAATCCAAACTTTTCCATTTTTTATATTCTATTTTTTCCACTTATAATATTATAAATTTTAATTGGTTTCATAGTGAAAAATGTAATGATAATTGTCAATGACATGAAATTTCTTTTATCTCTCTCTATTTTTAATAATATTAGATAAAATAAACTTTTATTTAGGGAAAAAATATAATTTAAAAGTCTAGATTGTTATATTGTTCCCCTTAAGAAATTTCATCCCCAAAATTGCAAATATTTTTCTTAGTTGAGAAAAGGGGATGATACTTTCATCTCATTGAATCCTCTTGTTCCCATGTATCTTATTCATGTTTGTGGTTCCTACACAAAAATTTAAAAAGATGGGTAGTCTTTTTGTTTAGAAACTTTTCTGTACATTTGAAGATCTCCAATGGATATTCCTCATAAGAGTGTTCATGTTCTAGTCGTATCACCTCTGGATTCAGTACCTATGAGGGATCAGGCATGTACTTTCTAAAGATAGATATGTGGAAAACATCATGAACTTGAGATTTTTTTGGTGGAAGTGTAGGTCGATAAGACATTACTTTTATGGAATCAAGGGTTTCATAGCGGCTAATGTATCTTGGGATAAGATTCATTTTCGTTTCCAAATCATATGAATCTCTTCCATGGTGATATCTTAAGTAAAATTTTCCCCAACATCAAAATCCAATTACATTCGAAGATTTTTATCATATACTTTCTATTGACTTTGATAAGACTTTATATTTTTTGGATGTAATGAACCTTTATTTCCATCTCCGATACAAGATTGGGCCCAAATTGTTTTCTCTCACTAGCATCTCCCCTAAAAGTATGAGTTCTACATATCTTTCTATATAGTTCTTCATATAGTTATATTTGATTACTTGAGTTGAGGTTGCTATTGTATGAGAAATAAACTATTAAGAGGTGTTGATACCATCCACTATTATATTTCATTGAACATGTTATCATCAATTCCTCGAGGGTTTGAATAATCCTTTTGAGTATTTCCATCAGTTTATGGGTGATAGTACATACTAAAATTAAATTTAGTACTCAAATAATGTTGGAGACTTATCCAAAATTTATAGGTGAATCTTGGCTCATGATCCTAAAAGATAAAAAGTGGAACCCCATGAAACCTCACCACATCATTTATGCATTTCCTAGAAATTTGGTGAAGAGAGGAATCTTCCCAAATAGTGATGAAATGGGTAGTCTTGGTGAGATGATCCACTATAACCCATATCACATTTTTTACATTGGATGTTATTAGGAGATCAGTAATGAAGTCCATAGTGATATTGTCCCACTTAAATGTTGGTTTGGTTAGTGGTTGAAATAACCCTTTAGGAAGTTTTCTCTTTACCTTAACTTGATGACATACCAAGAACCTTTTAGTGTATTCATAAATAACTATTTTTATATTATACCACCAATAATGTTCATGAATGTCCCTATAAATTTTTGTTCCTCTAGGATTTATAGAGAATGTAAAACTATGAGATTCATCCATCATCTCCTTCTTTATCTTTAGGATATATGAGACACATATCTTTGAATGAAATTTCAGTACACCTTATTAATCAACATTTTACCAAGGAAACATTCCATTATTCACAACCTATTTCATATTTTGTAAAAAGGATCTTTTCTTTGAGATTTCTATATATTATCTATTAATGATGGTTTATTAATTATTTGGGACAAGGTTGATGATATCCCTTACCTTTAGATTCTCATTTATAATTTTACGAGGACCTTGATCAAAGGATCTCCTTGAATTTTCATCCTTTATAGCATAATTGGTGCTTTCTTACATAATCCATTAGTGAAATTTTTTTCTCTTCTAAGGTGATAATGAACTAAATAGTCACAGTCTTAATGAAGTTACAACCATCCCCATTTATCATGTCCAATCCCTTTTTTATGAAAATATACTTCAACCTTTGGTGGTCGATATATATATCATATTTCTCCCCATAAAGACATTGCTTCTATATTTTTATAGAAAAAATAATTAGAGCTAGCTACATGTCCGGGGTATGATAATTTTTATCATGAGGATTTAACTGTCGAGATGCATAAAAAATAACCTTGTCATTTTGCATGTGGATGCACCCATGACCTTTTCAAGATTCATGTCTATAAATAATTAACCCTCACTAAACATAGTATACAATTAACATGTGTACAATAACCAATATACTCTTTAGTTCTTGGATGGTTTCTTCACACTACTTTGTCTAGATGAACTGAGCCCCTTCTTGGGTTAACTTGGTTAGTGGATTATAATTTCATGATTTTTTTTTCACAAAAATACTATAGCATCCTCATAAACCAAGGAAACTATGAATTCTAGTTACCATTATAGGATGATTCCACTTCTATAAAACTTTTTTATTTGCATGATAATCTGATATTCCTCTATTGGGTACAATTTTCCCTAAGATTGAAATTTTATATATATGGAATTCACATTTTCTGAATTTTCCCAAAAGATTCTCCTTACTCAGATATTCCAAGATAACACTTATATGATCCTCATAAACTTTACAAATTTTGTTTTATATCATAATATCATGAATTAAAACTACCAAGAAATTATAATTATATTACTTAAAGACTATATTCATCAAATCCATAAATATAGTAAGAGAAGTATTCAAACAAAAGTACTTAACAAAAAACTCTTAATTTATATATCTTATTCGGGAGTCTGTTTCTAAAATATCTAGTTTCTTCACCCACAATTGAAAATACCTAGATAATAGGTAAATATTTTAGAATAATTTATCTCTATGAATTTTGTCAAATAAATCATCAATACTTTGGAGAGGGTACTTTTTCATCACTATGATTCTGTTAAGTTCTCTATTATGAATGCATATAAAAATTTTTCCATCCTTCTTCTTCACAAAGAGAACTATTTCTCCAAAGGATACACATTTTTTTAGATAAATCCCTACTCAGGAATTTCTTGAAGTTGTTTATTTAGTTACTCTAACTCAATATTTTCTATTCTATATGGTGCCTTTGATATCTTCTTGGATCCATGTATGAGTTCAATAGAGAACTCTACCTATCATTCTACAATAGTTACATGAATATCTTTAGGAAATACTTTAATGAATTATTGAACTATGGGGATATTATCTATCTTTAAACTTTTATTTTAGTCTCCCAATTCACTGGTAATCTTCATAAACAAGGCTATGGGAGGAGCTTTTAGGCAAATTATAGGCCTAGAAACCTCTCATTTGAAAACAACTATCGGTTTTCCAATCAGGACAACTGGAATTTACTTAATTCTAAAATTGACCTTAACATTATACTTTTAGTGCTTTTCCATACCTAGTATAGTGTCAAATTCCACCATGGGAATGAATACTATATTTGTGATGAGTTTTTACTTGATAAATATAATACTAGAGTTTCTATACACTGTTGTTGCTAGAATAATTCCTATAAGATTCATGATTGATAACTCTACCTCTATATATTCTGGAATTGATTATATATTCTTTGGAAACATTGATCAAATAAATGTATACATGGAACCAAATAAAAACATATAACTTTCAAGATTTAAGAGAACAATGATTGCACCTTCCACCACACCACTTGGATCCACCACTTCAACCGTCATGATACAAAATGAATGACCTTGCTCCCTTGGAATATATTGAGGTTGATTATGGTTATCATCCATTATCATATAATTTGGAAATTGATTAGAAAAGTTCCCAAGATGTACAAACATGAATCATTGAATGTCCAGTAGGTCCTACACCAGATTCCCTTAGTTATTAGTGATGCGATGTTGAGGATTCACCTCACCCTGATAGTTTTGATCTATATAGGAATCTCTTCCTCACGTGTAGCACTTTCCACTCACAAGTAAGAAGTTCACCAAATGATTCATCCCACATTTGTTGCATGTGGGAAGTTTCAATTTCTATCCTTTTTTTCAAGATCAAAGTTTGTACCTATATTTACATATATTGATATCTTCTTCTCATTCAACCTATTTTACCAATGTGTTTCTCCAAATTCCAATTAAACCTTCATAGAATTCTGGACAATATCCTCATAGATTTCATAGTCTGTATTTTCTAAATGCCTACATAGATAGGGTCTCTATCCACTAAAGAATCTATCAACCCTTATATTAGAAAAAATAATAAATATAGAAGTGTATTAACAATATATTTTAAATTTCATTTCATAGACTCCCACAAATTCAATTTCATTCGACTTCAATTCAAGGAATCCATTCTCCATTTTATGTTTCATAAAATGAAGAAAATATTTATTTAAAAAGATTACCCTGAATACTTCTCACTACATATCATCAATCTCCCATATTAGATTCATGTTTTTAATTACTTTTCACCATTGAATAACTTCTCCTTCTAAAGAATATAATTCTAGGGTGACTTTATCTTTCCCCAAAGAATGGATTACAAAAAAGATTATTTCTATAGTTATTATCCATTCTTTATCCATCGATGGGTTAGTAGACCCATTGAAATAAGGTGGTCATTGATACATAAATGGATCAATAGAATTTTGTTTCCTTCTATGTGAATCTAGTCTCTTGACTTGATTCAAGTTATTGTTCATAACTCAAGTTAGTTGAACCATAATACAAATGAAGATTTTAATTAGTTATTGAATTTTAACTCTCACAGTTAATCATTTATTATACTCATGATTTACAGAGTTCCCCCTATTTCCCACCATTTTAAGAGATTAAATCCTTAGTGAGAAAAAGGTTAGTTTTAAAAATGATACAATTATAAATGTATTTTATATCATAAATAATCATTATTAAATATGTTGTTAATATCATTTAATAACAATTAAATTTTCTATATATCCTCCATAATGTTTCATAAAAAGAATTTGATTAAAAAACATATCTCTTAGGAGTGTCCATCCAAGAGTTAAACAAGGAACATTGTTATTCACCAGTTCCAGTTCATGTCTTGCTCAATTTGGTGTTTTTGGGGGTTACCCCTAGGTACATCATTTCCAGATCCACATACACTTGTTCATATCTAGATAGGTATTTATTTTCTTGGAAACCACTTACTTAATACTTCAACAAAATACCTGGATGTTTTCATATATTTATATTTGTGTATAGGGGTATTCATAAAATTTTAAAGTATGAATTTTCAAAATTAGATAAACATTATTTTCATATCATATATGGAATCCTTTCTTCTTATTACAAAACATTTCATTACAAGGAACAAAATAAAGAATATTTTCAAGTTTAATTTATTGAAAAAAAAGGTCGATAATACATGAAAACATAAAACATTATTTTACAAATAAATTAATAACATATTCATGGGATCTATATAGGTCACTTTTATAGATTCTCATATCATGGGGGTATACATTAAAAGAAAAGGGTTGAGCATGAGGCCTAGTAAGGGAATAATCACGAGAGACAAATAACATGAAATCTTGAGACATATAAACAAATAACATGGGGTATAATGATAAGGAATTACAAAGAGGAACATAATGATAATAATAAAATGAATAATAACATATAAATGTGGATAAAAAATTTAAATGGGAAATTCATAATCATATCACCAAGTTTTATCTCCAAGGTGTTGTAAATGAAAATTCCCAAGGTATCCTCCAAAGTTGTCACCAAGGTATCATAAAACATTTCATATGTAGAGATTAAATTATTTTTCCAATGCATTTGAGTAAAATCAAGGCACACCCTTAAATTTTAATAATTTCATGTGAGCCATATAGATCATAATAAACCATTTCATTAACTGTGGAGGATAAGAAACGAGTTTCCTATTAGAAACCCTGTCATACAAAAGAGATTAGAGACATGATCACTACATAATTATTAACTCCCAAAAGGAAATGTGGGTTTCATATATATAAATTCAAAAATAAAAAATTAATTTTTAAATCTATTTTAATACTAATTTAAAATAAAATATATATAGGGAGTATAATAAAAATGAAAGGTGAACTTATCAGGTAAAAGTGGAAATTTTGAGATGAAAATTTGGCTGTTTGACGGGTATAAAAACTGGTTTTATAAAATGTTAAAATGAAAAGGGAAATGTCTATACCATTAATTAAAGACTATTTTTATGTTAATGGTACAATATAATGTGGGAAAAATAAATTAGTTTGTAAATTTGAAGACATACCAGATAAAAAAGTGAACCTAAATGGAAAATAGAAGTGAAGATTCCATTACCTTCAAGATTTGTTCCTAAAACATTATGATGGAACCTTGGGGGATGGAGGAAACATTTGGAGGGACTAAATGAGAGGATAAATCACTATAAAATTACAGAGGATGGATTTTAAGTGAATTCACGTGGAGAAATGGGTGGTTATTAATAGAATAAGAGAAGGATTTGTTTAATAATTTACAAGTATTGGACATGAAAAAATAGGCAGTTTAAAATGAAAACAATCTTCTTACCCTTGGTTTCTTCCCATGGTTTGGTATATTTGGGTCACATTTTATGATAATGTAATCCTAAAAAACCTAAAACCATTATTTAATATTTATTTTATCATGTGAAAGTAAAGATTCACCAATGTAATCTTTTTAAAAATCAAATTTTCATTTTTGACATTGGAAAGTAACTTATAGTTATGAAAATTGTATAAAATCCCATAAAATTCTAAATAATAATAAAATAAAATATTTTAAGTCATGTATTGGGTCTAATTAATTATTACATCATTATGATATAAATGTGATGTCATAAAATACATTGAATGCCTACAATTATATTTTTTAATATTCATGAAAAAATAATGTATTTTATATAATTCTCATAAATTCACCATAACCTAATTTCTAAATGATTATTTTCAAAATGATGTTCATTTTATGAAACAAATTCTCTAAATATGAAAAATTTATCATTTAAATATAAAAATCCTTATTTATTTAAAAATAGAATTTTTTAATGTAAAGTCAGATTTCTAACACTTATAAAATATTCTGTGGAATTTATAAAATTATTTTATCATTTATTAATTAAATAAAATTGTTTTAAAAAACTATTTAATTAAAACAAATACGGTACAAAAATAATGTGGTTTATTTTAAAATTTTTATATATTTTCTTAAAAAATATATTTATGTTTTATTTATGCTTAAAAATAAAATTATCACATTCATCACAATTGGACCTATATTTTATGAAGAAAAATTATTATTAATATGAATTTATGGAATAATAATTTTATTTAAAAAAAGTAATTTACACTTTATGAAACTATGTTTTAGATATGTAACTACTTATTACACACACATACATCCTCGGAGTAAGGTGTCCAATGGCTGTAGTTTCATAGGGTGGATCGGCTAACATTAACTGAGTGGTAATGTCCATTAACCTGAACTTATCTCACAAGTTACTTCATTAAAGATTCACTTGATGAATCTTGGCTTGCTCTTGGTCAAGGGATTACCCCAGTGACGATATCTCCCTCCCATGTTATAAAAAATGGGCTTAAATGAACATGAATCTTTTGGTCAAGGTCATCCATTATCCTCTCTGTATCAATTATCCATTTCATTACTACTTATAAACACTAATTATAACCTTATGATTATCAACCAAGGGTATGGTTTCCAATGGTAATGTGGACCAATGGTCATATAACAGTCAAATCCCAAAAGTCACATTTTCCTTTATACCCTATAAATTCCATTTCATTTCTCACTCAAACTTCACTTCAACTTCTATTAAAATTATAGTTTAATTCCATAATATTTTTATTGGTTTATATTTTTTTTATTTTTATATCATTAATAGTGGGGGTAATGATTCAATTAGATTGGGGAGATCCATGTATTCCTAATTTAGCTATTATATTTTTCATTTTTTGTTCAGCTGTAATGCTTAGAATTTTGATTTTATTTATAGGTCACTAATGTAATGATGATTTTTAATGAGAATAATTTTTTTTCTGTTTAGTTTTTTTTATATTATATAAAACCAACATTTATTTTGAAAGAAAATATCATTTAAAAATTCCATGATGTTACATTATTCCCCCTTAAGAAATTTCTTCTATAAAATTTCAACTCATTATCTCAGTTGAGAGAAGGTGAGGGTACTTATTTCTCATTGACTCCAATAGTTCCCACATTGCTTATTATTTTTTATGGTTTATCCACAATACATTGACAAGGTGGGTGGTCTTGTTGTGTTGAACCTTGTCTCTACATTCCAAGATCTTCACCATATGCTCCTCATAATAGAGTTCATGTTATAGTTGTACCACATCTAGATTCAACACATCTGAGGGAGCAAGTATACTATTCCTCAAGAGAGATATATGGAATACATCATGAACATGATACAGGTTTGGAAGAAGGGCTATTTGATAGGCCAGTGCTCCTATGTGATCATGTATTTCATATAGGCCAATGTACAAGTGATAATCTTCCCTTTCATTCCAAATCACATGACTATCTTCCATTGTGAAATTCAAAAGAAAAAATTATACCCAATATCAAACTCAAAGTCCCTTCAATGATTATCATCATAGAACTCATGCTGAATCTGAGTATCCTTTATATGTTTCTGGATGACATGATCCTTTTCTATTATCTCTTTCATAATATTGGGCCCATGAAATTTCCCCTTACAAAATTCACCCCAAATAAGTAGAAGTTATACATCAATTTCCACATAGTTCTTCATATGGTAAAATTTTAATACTCGAGTGTAAGCTATTGTTGAATGAGAACTAAACTAATAAGAGGTGTTTAACCCACCCACCTTTAAATTCCATTGAGCATGTTTCTAGCGTGTCCTCTACTATATGAGTAGTCATTTAAGATTGAAAATCAGTTTGGGGGTGATAGGTCATATTAAAATTAAATTCAATATTTAGAGAATGTTGGATAATTCTCTATATTTTAGATGTGAAACTTTTATCATGAAGATAAATGATAGAAAGTGGAACCCAATATAACCTCACCTCTTTCTTTATATGTATCATGGAAATTTGGTCAAAAGAGAAATCTTCCCAAATAGTGATTAAATGGGCAGTTTTGGTGAGATGATCCAATATAACCCATATCTCACTGTTTCTTTTTTATGTTCTTGAGAGAATATTGAAAAATTCCATAGTGATGTTTTCGCACTCCCATGTTAGTATAGGTAGCGGTTATAATACCGATTTAGGATATTTTCACTTTGCCTTAACTTGATAACATACTAAGCACCTTGATGTGAAGTTGTAAATATCCCTTTTCATATTATCTCAACAATAATGATCATGAAGATCCTTAATTTTTTTTTCTTCAAAGATGTATAGATAATGTAGATCTATGATCTTCATCAATTAGATCATTCTTTATATTCAGGATAGACGGGACACAAAGCTTTGTATGAAATTTAAGTACACCTTATTCAACAATATTAAAATCAAGAAAGTTCTCATTCTTCTCAACCACTATCTTATTTTCTAACAATTAAACATATCTTTGATCTTTCTTGATATTATCTAGTAATAATGTTTGAGAAATAATTTCGGATAGGATTTATGAGGTTCCTTCCATTAGGATTCCCAAAACCTATTTTTCTAGGCCCTTGATTGAAGGATATCACTGAATCCCCATCATTTCCAGAACAATAAGGTATTTACTACTTAATGAATTAGTGATTTTTATTGATCTCTCTAGGTGATAATGAATTTACAGTTATATTATTTTTTAAGTTCCAACCATCTCATTTGTCTCATGTTCAATTCATTTTACATGAAAATATTCTTCAAACATTGGTAGTCTATGTATATATCACATTTCTCACCATAATGATAATTCCTCCATGTTTTAAAAGAAAAAATAACTATATCTCACTTCAGGTCATCCATATGATAATTTTTCTAAAGATTCTTTAACTTGGGATATGCATAAACAATCACCTTGTAATTTTTCATGAGAATTAACCTAATCCATTTTAGGGATTCATGTATATAAATAATGAATCCTTCTCTGATAGAGTGTAGTGTTAAAATAGGTGCATTATCCAATCTCTTCATTAGATATTGGAAATATTCATCACACTCATTTATCTAGATGAACTTAGCCTCTTTTCGAGTTAAATTTATTCACGTAATATAAATCTATGAAAATTGTTTTGTAAACCTCTATAATATCTTGATAAACCAAGGAAACTATGACTCACAGTTAACATTTTAGAAAAAGGACACTCCCCAAAGAGAATTTGTCTGCATAGGTCCACCTGATATTCATTCATTGGTTATAATGCGACCCAAGAATCAATCTTTCTTTAAAAAAAATTCAAATTTTCTGAAATTTCCAACAATATTCTCCATCCTATGTGTTCCTAAGATTTACCTTAGATTACCCTCATGCTCCTTATGACGTTGGAATTATATCAAAATATCATCAAAAAATACTTATATGAATTTGTCAAGGTAGTCCTAAAAACTCTATTAATGAAATCCATAAATATATCAAGAAAATTAGTCAAGTCAAAGGGAATAAAAAAAACTCTTAATTTCCATATATTATTTGGAAGGAAGTCTTTGGAATATTTTTTTCTACACCCTAAATTGATAATACTCATATCGAAGGTCAATCTTGGTAAGAATTGATCGCCATGAAACTGGTCAAATAAATCATCATTCCTTAGGAGAGGGTACTTGTTCTTCACAATGATCCCATTAAGTTCCCTATAATCAATGCATAGTTTCATTTATCCATACTTCTTCTCCACAAAGAGAATTGGTTCTACCCAAGGAGAAACACATGGTAAAATAAATACCTTCTCAAAAATATCTTGAAGTTGTTTCTTTAATTCATCCAACCCCATATTTTCTATTCTATATGGGGTATTTGATATCAGCTTTGATCCTTGTATGAGTTTAATGGAGAACTCTTCCACCCTTTCTAGATAAGGTCTAAGTAACTCTTCTATAAATACAATAATGTATTCTTGAATGATAGGGACATTATACATCTTTATACATTAATTTCTTTCCCCCTATTCAATTATAATATCCAAAAATAAAGATTTTTTTTGATTATATACCATTTTATGGCCATGATATCTTATCTTCGATAATAAATATAGGTGTTCTATTCAATAATAATATAATTTTCTTTATTCTATAGTTTATCTTTTCTTTATACTCTGAGGGTCTGTCCATCACTAGTATACTGTCAAATTCCACCATGGGAATGAATAATAAATTTGTGATGAGGTTTTACTCAACATAGGTAATGGTAGAGTTTCTAAACATATTTGGTGTTAGGAAAATTTCTCTAGGCATTTTGAATGACAAATCCCCTTAAAGTAGTTTAGGTATTAATTCATTATTGTTTACAAACATGGATAGAATATAGAAATTCATAGATCCAAAATTAGATAAAGTAATAGGTAGATTTTAGATCAAAATGAGTGTACATTCCAATACATAATTTGGAAACTACACATAATCCATCATTATAGACAATTCCCAACCTTTCTCCCTTGGCCAATTCAAAGGTTGATGGTGGTTCCCCACAATTATCTTCTGATTTGGAAATTGATTGTAAGATTTCCAAATAATTCCACCCTTGAATCATTAAACTTATGGTTGGTCTTGAACCAGATTCCTTTTTCCATTAGTGTTTATAAGTTAAGGCTTAACCTCACCATGATAGTTCTAAGATATATTTCCATCTCTTATGCACTTGTAGCAATTTTCAATCCTTAGTAAACAATACCTTGAATTTTTCTTTCCACTTTTTTTTTTCATGTGAAACTTTTCACATTCTTTCCACCTCTTCCTAATAAAAGTTCCTCCATAAGTTTGGATCCATTTATCTATTATTCTATTTAGACCTATGTGACTAATGTGTTTCACCAAAATCCTATTCAACATTCACAACACTTTTCACTATCTCCTCATTACTTACATAGTCCTGATTTTCTAGATTCCTTTTCATATAGGGTATCATTCCACCGAAAAATCTATCAAACGTTCCCTTGGGATCCCTAATCAAGCTAGAGTTTCATCGATCATGTATTATAAAAATAATTTCATAGACTCCCACCGATTAATTTTATTTCTTCATTAGCTTGAGTAATTCCTTCCCCATTATCATTCACATTGATCGGGGAATATATTTACTGAAAAATATTGTCATAAACTCTTCCCACTCCTTAGAATTGATATCCCTTATTGTATTATTGTTTTTAATTAGAGTCCAACACTAATAATACACTCCTTATAAACTATATAATTCATGGGTGAAATTCTCTTACTCCAAGAAATAGAGTACAAAAAGATCTTTTCTACAGAGCTTATCTATTGTTCAGTAATCAATGGGTCGTTAGATCCACTAAAAGTATGTGGAAATTGATTCATTATGGTATCAATATAAAGTGGATCTCTTTCAGGTGAATCCATTCTCTCAACATGAAACAATTTATTATTCATAACTCAAGTTTGTTGATTCATCATCTTCATGATGTTTGCCATTCCAGCTTCTATCAAAACATCATTAGTTCATTATGCATTAAAACTAACAATTTATGTGGTTCCAACAATTTCCTATTTTTTTTAAAATATAAGACCTTATTGAGAAACATGATACTTTTAGGAATGTTATAATTCTATTGTAATTTTATGTATTAAAATATCATGCTTAAATATGTTAAAAATATCCTCTAATAATAATTATATTTTCTGTTTATCCTTTATAATGGTTAATAAAAATCATGCGATTGACCAAACATATCCATAAAGAGTGTCAAAAAATAGTATAGAACTTCCCATTTTCATGGATTTATTATTGTTTGAGTCTTATTCAAATTTTTGTTTATGGGTGTTACCCCAAGGTACATATATTCTAGATCCACATTCTCTTGTTCATATCTAGACCTAGATTTCATTGCTTAGAAACCACTAAATTAATAATCAAAAAATACTAGTATTTTTTAATATATTTATTATTATACATAAGGTTATTTCTAAAGTTTTTATGTTCTAATTTACACAAATAAATAAACCGTGATTTGATACATACTATGGAATCACACCATTTTATTATATAACTTTTAATTACCTGTTACAAAATAGAGGATCTATTTAAGTTTTGTTTATTAAAAAAATGTTACATAACACATGAAAACATAAATAATTATCATAAAAAATTTAAAGTCACCTTAATGGTTTAATCACAGTTAATTTTACTGAATCTCATATCATGGGGACATACATCGAAGGAAATTGGTGATCATAAAGCTGAGTAAGGTAATAAGCAAGAGAGATGTATAACGTGTGATATTAAGACATATAAAAAAAAGTGCATGATGAATAATGATATAGAATGAGAAAGAATTGGATCATAATAATAATAACATGAGTATTAACATATAATAATTTCCATGACATTTAAATGAGATTCATAATAATATCACCATGGTTTATCACCAATGAGTTGTTAATGAAAATTACCAAGGTTATTTACATGGTATCATAAAACATGTCATCTATATAGATTAAATTATTTAGAAAATGAATTTTATTTCTAATAGGTGTCACCATTCATATTTATTAATTTAATGAGAACCAAAGAGATCATAATAAATCATTTCATTAGTAACTCATGAATGATAAAGAGTAGGTTTCTGATAAAAAACATAGAATACAAAATAGTCTAAAGACAAGATGATTACATAATTTTTAAACCATGAAAATAATGTGGGTTTCACATATGTAAAACCCTAAATCAAAATGTAATTTTTAAATATAATTTAATACCCATTTAATATAAAATATATTTTGGGTATTCAAATAAAAAGAAAAATACAATTTCTCATGTAATTAGAAAATTTGAGGAGAGAATTCGGCAGTATGATGGGTATAAAACAAGTTTTTAGAAAATGGTAAAATTAGGGAGGAAAATTTTATTCTTTAAAAATATAATATTATTATATTAAAGGGATAAAATAATTAAAAAAACATATTTTGGAAGTTGGAAGGAATACCACATAAAAAAGTGAATTTAAATTAGAATGAGAAGTCAATGTTTCCCTTACCATGAAGGGTTGTTCCTAAAACATGAGGATGTGACCTTAGGGTCTTGAAGAAATATTTGGGGGAATAATTGGGATGAAAAGACACCATAACATGTTATTTTATGGATTGGTAGTGAAATTAAATGGGGAAATGGTTGACTATTTATCGATAAAGTGGATGATTTGTTTAATAATTTCGAAATACCGGTCTTTAAAAATGAGGTTTTTGAAATTAAAAACCATTGGATTACTCATGGAGTTTCCCATGATTTTGGACATTTGGGTCACATTTTATGACAGTTTATTCCTATAGAACATAAAAAAATTATTTAATTCTTTTTTTGGCATGAAAAAATGAATATTTAACAAAGTGATGTTTTTTAAAATCAAAATTCTCTTTTCATGACATGGAAAGTAACGTATTGTTTAAAAATTTAATAAAAGTAATTAACATAAATAATATTAATAAATTAAAATATTTTATGTCTTGGATTGTGATTAATTATTTTTCACATCATTATGAAATTAATTTTATGTCATAAATATACTAAAACCCTAAAACTGTATTTTTTACTCTTTGTGAAAAAATAATGTATTTTATAAAATTATAATAAATTCAAACTAACATAGTTTTGAAAATATGATTTCGAAAATTATTAGTATTGTATCATTAAAAATAAATAAATATCAGAATTAAAGTTTTAAATATAATAGCCTTATTTATTTAAAAATGACATTTGTTAAGTAAAAGTCAAATTTATGACAAATATAAAAAATTACTAGGGCTTTATAAAATTGTTTTATCATTTATTTTTTAATTAATAGTGTTTGAAAATAATATTTCATTTAATATACTATTTATAATACCTTGGTTTATTATAAAAATTTTATATATTTTTATAGAAAAATGAAATTCTGTTTTATTTGAGTCTAAAAAACAAATTATCGAATTCATCTCATTTAAAAATATATTTTATTAAGAAAAAATATTCCTAAGTGGAATTTATGGAATAAAAATTTTATTTATAAAATGGAATTTAAAATTTGGGTAACTAAGGCCTGGACACATAACTCCTTATCTCACCTACATAATTCATAAGGGTAAAGTGCACGACTGTCATTGTTTTGTGTGGTGGCTTGGAAAACATCGACTAAGTGGTAATCTACAATAACTTGAATTATCATGCAATTGATTTAATTCAAGCTTCAATTATTAAATCTCATCTTGGTATTGGTCTAGAGAGAACCACAGGGATGTTACATCCCTCCCATGTTCTAACAAATGGGCATTAAACAGAATAAGTCTACTAGTCAAGGCCATCGATTCTCCTCTCTATATCAGTTATACATTTTCATTGCTACTTAAATACACTAAATATAACATTAAAATTATCAAAAAAGGTTATAGTTTCCAACTATCATATTGACCAATAGTTATGTAATGGTAGAATCTTAATGGTCACATTTCTCTTTATACCCCGTAAATACCACTTCGCTATTTAACTCAAAGTTCACTAAAATTTCTCTTAATTTTATATTTTAATTTAAAAATACATTGATAGGTTTAATTTTTTTTATTTATGTTTCATTTTCTTTGCGGGAGATTATTCTAGTAGATTGGGGCGATCCATACTTCATTTTAGCCATTCTATTTTATATTTTTTACCCAGTTTTAATGTTTGGAAATTTAATTTCTAATCATAGAGGACTAATTTAATTCTAATAGTAAATGAGATGAAATTTTATTGGTTAATATTTATTTTTTATAATATTATATAAAACACACATTTATTTAGGAAACAAATATCTTTTAAAATGTTTGGGTTGTTATAATGGGGGCCTCACTCCCCAGTAAACGTAGGTGGATTCTATATATAAAACTCTATCATCATCTTAGACATAAAAGTTATAGTAAAAATTGTATCTCATTCTATTAATCACATGAACCTATTAAAGTTTCCATGAAGATGGACATCCATTTGATCCTTGGGAGAAATATGAATCTCTATTTCATCCACATTAAGAGCATGTTTAATTTTTCTCTCCCAATTCTCAATTATTATATGATAATGAGGAATTTTATCTAAAATAAAAACACACTTTTTAGAACATTGGATAACATCAAGGTCAACATAAAAAGGTAAAAAAATATAGAGAACAACTAGCTCATGGTCTATTTAAACATGTCTTAACAAGTGAATTTTCATAAAATTACAATTCATTCATTTTATTTATTAGATAAAGGAGGGGTATCATTTCATAGTTCATATATGAATTTATATCTCATGCTGTAAATATGTCTCTATCATGGAAAATGTATTTTAATATATATATTTATCCATACATGACTATCATGATGCATGTGTACTCATCTTGTACCATAGTGGACCAATAGTATAATTCATGAGAAACAATCACATCACATAACATGTGAATCCCCCTTGGTGAAATAATATCAAACATAACAAGTGAATAAAATTAACAACAATACAATCTATTTTCACTAATATTTTCCCCCATACATGTGTTATTTAATCTCGTGTATAAACAAATTATGAAATCCTCAAAAATCATAGTCTCCTTTCTACCATTACCAAATATAATATAAATAGGAAAGAAAACATAATCTCCTATAATAAAACTTTGTGATGTATCCTGATCTAGAACACTATCATGTGGCCAAACAAGGTTGGATACTGGACCTCAAGCCCACCTCCGCATACAAAAGATGCTACAAACTAACAATGTTGGTGTAATTAAAATAGTGGTGAGATCACACCCCTTGGTACAAAGTTTTAATATAGTTAAAATAAAAAAATATAAAAGTGATCGAAATAGAGGAAATAATAAAACACAACAGATAAACCAAACGTTAAATTAAAATTGAACAACCAAATATTAATAAGAGAATGATGTAATGACAAGCTGGACTATAACTAATAGTCATGATAAAAAAAATACTGATAAAAGAAAAAGTTGACATAGATAAACTCAAAATACCCATTTCCTAAACCCCACATCGGTCCTATCTCTATGCTCAAACACATCTAGAAAGAAATAATCAACAAAAATATCTTTTTTATTTATCATAAAATTCATTCATGTAATATTCTTGGGGACCAAATGACATTCAGAATAGGGTCTGAGAATAAATTTGTAGTTTGACACCACCATTTCTAAACAAAACCAATCTGCTAGTAAGTGCATATAATAATTCTGTAAGATATAAGTATTAATTAATCAATTAACACAATATAACAATTAAAAAGTTTTGGAAACATGGAATAATATATCTGATCATGTAGGAATACCTTATGAACCGCAACCAAAAGTCCATGTAACAATCACATAACTGGTCAAAATCCCTATCTATAAGATTTTTTTTTCATAACTGAGCAAACCATTATTAGAATTACAGCATGATAGGGCCATGATCTCTATATAATTATTTCATCATAAGAAATCCAATCCCTATAAATAATAATTTTAGCATAACTATACCAAGACCTATATATAATAATTTTAGCATAACCGGTATAAGCACTTCTACATAACTAGAAAAAATACTCTATATAAGCATTCTATTAATACCAGAAAAGACCTATAATAATCACAAAATAAGATAGAAGATATGTTATAATGGAAATAAGAACCCAATATTTCATCATAAACCAAAAAGGACAATTCATCCCATTACCTTTTATCTTTCAATTACCTTTTATTCATGATGTTATAACTTAACCGATTAACAATCCAGTGTACACAAAAATATCATATCAAAGTGCCACCAGAAATTTCAATAAATATGTAATTCATTTTCCAAATATATCATATTTCAAGTAATAACCTATTATTTCATGTAATTATAATTATTGTTTTAATCCAATATCATATTCATTTCAATTAAAGGGTAGCCTCACCCTATGGGTAGCCACAAGAAAGGACTCAAAATTAATAGATCCAAAGAGATCCATGGAGTGGACCAAACAAATGATTATCATCATCCATTAATCTATTAGTTAATGCACATGTTGTGGAAGTGAAATGGTATAGTATTTAACATACTTAAACTCTTATAAAATTACCATAAGGCTTTGTTCTTGACTAACTAACATTGTTCGATGATCTAAGAAACACTCCAAATAAATAATTCCAATGAATAATGATAGAGAATGATATCACAATGAAAACCTATATATCATAAACATTATGATCAAAATCTGATTAAATGGTTTTTAATAGATCACACATCTAAAATAGTGAATCCTGGAAGAAAAAATGACAATACCAAAGTGAAGGGACTCATCAGAGATTAAAATATATTCTCATACATTTGGAAGGGGAGTAATCTCTCCAAAATCACTTTGAGTAAACCTACGGTTTTAAAGTGGAGGTTGTATGATATAAGGAAGTTAAATCATATGCATAAGGTGGTTTAAAACTGCTATTCCTGAGATATTCATGGCGTGAAACTACTTCATGATATGAATTTCTTGATTTATAATATATTAATAAAAACACATCACCTCTTGTTAAATTACAATGATTAAACATTTCATGTTGTGAGCCAGTTTCATGATGTGTAACCGATTAATTCTATAGAGTAGTTCACATCATATTCCAAATAATACGTGCACTTCATGTTACATGGTCACAATAAGAAAGTGTCGAGTAGATATATCATATCTCAGAAACACTAGAAAAATCTAGAACAGCCTCCAAAACATTACAATCCCATAAATAACCCTCACAGTACATTTTAAAAAATTATACATATACACCATTCATTAAAAAAACATACAACCTAGAACATTAGGTTATTTTCCCTACCAAAATCTCTCCACCCACAAAATAAAAGGCATGACCACAAAGGTTTTAAGAAGAGTTGAAAACCCAATTAATTGTATTTTGACCAAAACTCAATAAGGTCGTACCTGTAAAAGATGGGATATTATATTATAAATACAAAAAGATGACTCAACCCTAGACTGAATCCTACTATAATAACCTCAAACCCACTCTCGTGTATAAGGTTCTAAAAAATAAAATTCACATCTTGGACGTTAATAAGGATAAAAGGCGACACAATTTTTTCCATCCAATATGTATAACATAAAAAGGATATATTGGATAAAAAACATAAACAAATCCCAATTAGGTTTATATTTTTATTGAGTTACATCAAACTCTTACGTAAACAGTAGTCATTAATCCAGGTGGTCAGTTTTCCCACTTTAACTATCTTTTCATATTCTATGTTAACACTTCAACGTCTCCCAAAAAATTATTCACTTATTAAACATTTCTAGAACCAAATAATTGTATATCATATTTAAAATCTTGGGGAATAGGAAACCTAAAAAGGGTGATCTAAATTTCTTATTAAGTGTAAACATAATCATTAAAAATTGAATTTATATATGGGAATAAGGGTATGATAACATAATCATAGTTCATGGTCATAATATAAGGTAATTTGATCACATAAATACCTTGATCATTTATTATGAACCATGGTATAAATATTTAACAAAAGAAAGATTAAATGGAATCAGTAATAATGAGAAATTTAATGTCAATATTAACTAAAAAATTCATCAAATACATATAGATTTTAACTCATAAGATATTAAAAATGATTCATTAAACAAAAACTCATTAGAATACTGTTATAAATCATATGATTTCTATAAATACCCCTAGAAATCATAGAAAAAAAATGTAGGTAACTTGGGGTATCATTTTCATGTCACTATAACATATGGAATAACCATCATGATAATTCATAAAAATATCATTGTTACACTTAGATTAACTATCAAAAGTACACATGAAATAACCATAATGGTTATACATGAAATAATATTCATTATAAATTACCATAATCTCTTTGGATAATCCTAATCCATTAACTCTGTCCTATTATTCTATGAAATGAAGTGATACTATAGGATCAATAGATTATAATAATAATGTAAACAACAATTATCATAAACAAATCACAATAACCACAACACAAATAAGGCATATAGGGTTTTCATTTTATCATAAAACTGTTAGAGACATTTACTTTTTCTTTCACAACATGATTGACCCATGGAAAAGCACTGGGTTCCTTGAAAATCTGTTAGATGAAATCATATCCATCCATAGTAATAATGATAATTCTATATTTATATAATATCCCTAATGTATCATAAGTTACACCATAGTTTTTGGTCCTTGATGAATGGTAATTCCATTAAAATATCATAAAAACATTCTTGAGGAAAATACCATTTTCTCATTGAGAATCAAATTTATAAGATAAAAAATCCTAAAATATTATGGAAATACATTTCATTGAAAATATGATTCAAAAATTATAAATAAATCTTCAAATAGAATAATTTTAATGATGACTGGAATATCTGTTCATGTTGTAAATTAAAAAAACTAACTTTTCAAACATTTTTGAAAAGGAGTATAAGGTGACAGATTTGGGAAACAAAAAGAAATTTGATTTTCTAAACCATTTAATATGTGTTCAATTACTATATAAAATATAATTTGTAAATAATTTATGAGTAGAAAATATTTTTTTAAAACATTTTAGATAACATGGATTCAGAAGGGAAATAATCTTGGCCTAAAATAATATACAAGATTAATATCACTTAAAAATGTATTTATTGATTTTTAATTAATAAATTAAGAATGAAATGTAAATTAAACATGGAAAAAAATAATTACTCGGTTAGAAGTAAATATATGTGGTTAATTAAAATGATATCATATCATTTCCTCTAAAAGAACATCAAATATAAATAATCATTAAAATTAATGTGATTGTAACATAAATCTTTTGCACTTTGGTAACCCTTCAATCATAACCCCATGAAAGAATATGTCAAATGAAAATTTAAATATCATGAATATAAGATTATCCATGATATATCATTTCAAATTGGTATTATATGCACCTTATAAAAGAATATAGGTGGATTCCATAAACATATATCCCAAGGAAAGAATATTTGATATGAATAACGCTTATAAGAATCATATCATTAAATTTGGAATTAATTAATGAAAAACTATTTGTAAAAAATTTAAATCCAAAAAAAGTGTTAATAAATAAAAAATAAACTTAGATGTAAATTTACACATAATCATGTAATAAAAAATCCAATTGATAAGAGTTATAACCCAATGAAGGGAAATTGAGTTCAGAAACCCATTACCACATGGTAACATTCACGTCAAATCCCCTTGGACATAATAATTCAAATTTCAAGATAAAATATAATTAATTATTAAAAATGCATGATATAACATGTAAATGGGTAGTATATACACTATCTAAAACAAATTAGGTGTATAACAATAAAATATGCCTCAATGAAAGGAAATTTAGATGGAATCCCTTACCTCAAGTACAGACTTACTAAGAATTCCCTTTAAAACATGAACAATAAAAAATATTTACTATTTTAATTTATTAAAAATATTATAGTCTTAAAATCTTATAATTACACCATTAATTGCATTTACTATAATCAAATATCTAATTACATAATGAGTTATGTCCACATCGTGTATTCTAAGGACATTCAATTCATAATTTCCAAAAAAGATTCGGTGTGTTGATGGTGGTAAAATGGACCATTGTTACATCATCTACATGATAATATTGAAGTGCCCAAATCAGTGTGAATCACTGAGAGGGGGAGGGGGTGAATCAGTGATCCTTTAAAACTTTTAACTAATTGATTCTTAATCAATTAAACCTCTATGACTTGTTAAGGCCTCGATCTACTCTTCTTATGTCTCTCAACCTTTCCCGGATAATGCAGTAATGAAAAGGCACAAGACACAAGGATTTACAAGGTTCGGCACCAAAGGCCTACATCCTTTCCATGCTCTCCCAGCATGGATTCTCCCATTATAACTTGTTAGAATTACAGTGGTCGATATAGCTTCCCACCGTATCTCTCCTGAGTCCCACAGGAGGGTCTTTATACTGCGTCCCACAGTGTTACCAGAGTCCCACTGGCCTGCTCCAGAATCCCACATGAGACTTCCTCCACCCTGAGTCTCACAGGGGTCTTCTCCTGGCTGCTCGAGTCACACGAGTAGCTCTTCTTCTTGTTCAGCTCTTCAAGTATCTTCAGCAGTCTGGGATAAAGACTGCTGGCCTTGCTCTGTACCTCTGATCACTTGTGATGATCAGGTCTTCTCGTCTTGCTCAGGATTTATCTCCTTCTTCTCAGGATGACCTGGCCTCTCTCTTCAAGAATCTTCAACAGCCTCTGAAAAGGTCTGTTGGTCTTGCTCAGCAATCTTCTGATCACTTCACTTGATCAGGCTCTTCTCAATTACTAAATACTCAGACAACTGATGTCTTTAACTTCAGTCTGGTCCAGTCTCACTCACTTCAACTTCATGCACTGAGTGCATGGCAGCTCTTCATCCTCATGCACTGATAGCATGGCCTTCTCAATTCTTCAAGAACCTCCTGGTCTTGGACAACTCAAATGCACACCACTGATTTGGCTCTGTTCACGTGTGCACGTGCATGCATGCATGCATGCACTCTCCTCTTTCTCCTCTTGGTGCAATAAACCCTCAAAGGGTGTAGTCACTTTAAGCACACACCTTCTCACTAAACTTCACACACTTTATTCTCTTTTGATTACACACATAAATGTGTGTTATACACTAGTGTGGATATCTTCTCTTCTTCTTAGTGTGTACACACTTTGGTTTGCACACACACTAAGGTTCGGCCACTTATTTTAATTTTCACACACACACAACATAGGTTGAGTTGTGGTCTTCACTTGTTGCACACACATGACTTGGCCTTCACTTCTTCTTGCACATACCAAAGGCTACGGCCTCCACTTTGTTTAGCACACACTTGGGTTCGGGTTCTTCAATTGCACACACACACAAGATGTGGTGGCCTTCACTGCCTTCAAACACTTAACCCGTAGGTGTAGTTATACTCCTCCCGAACTCAAAGGAGGTGCGCAAGGGTGCAGCTTCTGTTCTTCAACACTGCCTTCTTCTATTTTTGCACACACAGCCCGAACTCTTTGGGTGCAAGGAAGGCGCACAAGAGCAAGGGTGCAAGAGCACTTCTTGTCGCGCAAGCACCTCCTGCCGCATAAGTTTGCGGGCAGCGAGGGCAAGAGTCTCGAGAGCGCAAATATGCGGCTCGGCTCCTTCCTGTCGCGCAAGAGGTGCGCACAGGGATCTCCTCCTCCTCCTTCTTCTTGTCACGCAAAGAAGTAGCGCGCAAGGAACTCAAGCCACGCAAGTTTACTTGCGCGGGGCTTCAACTTCGTGAGGCAAAGCTCTCACGGGACTCGGATTTTCAACAGAGTTTCAGCAAGCATATTCATGCCTCGGGTGCTCCTTTTATAGGCAGAGAAACACTTCTAAACATCCGCGTGATAATAACTCAAGTTCCCGAAAGTTTCGGATCTTTAAAAATCTTTCAAATCATGATATCTTCCTCTGTTTCACACGCGGGTACTTTTCTTTTTCATTTTCCTCTCCTCTTCGTGCATGCGACTTAGAACGCATGCAAGCCTTCAGTTTAGGCGTTCGAGCAACGTGGCACGCCCTCGGCAACTTTGTTTGCCTCGGCCTCGACCGAATTCATCATCTCATTGCATGCATGCATATTTTATTGCATGGTTGTGTACATACGGCTCAGAAAAACTCCATGGATGCTTCGGCTCGATCGGAGATGGCCGGGAACTCGAAAACATCGTTCGGGAGGCTCCTGGTTCGAACGGAGCCCGCGGGTGGCTTCGGGGTGGCTCGACGAAGGAGACGAGCCGGGAGCCGTCGGATCAAGCGTTTGCGATACATCGGACGGCCGAATTAAATTGCGGCACGCGGCAGATGAGATGAGCGGCTGCGATCCAGCGCGCGATGAGACGGACGGCTCAGATCTGTCCCGAGTGAAATTTCCGCGTCCCACATCGAATCGTCGCGCTGTTTTTCCGCGCTTTATCACCCTAGCGCCGCCTCAACCCCTCAGTTGAACTTCTCCCTCCACGGTGCCGCCCCACACCGTGTTCTCTTTGCGGGCGTGCTCTGCGCCCACTCTCGCCTCTGCGCGCGCGCTCCTAGCGCCCACTATGCACACTCGGGTGCGCGGGCTTTACCACCGCGTGCCCTCGGGGGATTATACACGGCCCCTGCCGCGCTCCTCCGGGCGTGCCCCAGGCGCCCATGTGGTGTCCTACGGGTGCGCCCCTGCCTCAAGGATGCTGCCCTGGCCTTTGAGGGTTCACCATGGGCGTGGTGACCTTGAGTCCCACAAGTGCCTTGGGTGATGACCCTTGGCTGGCCTCCTTGGTGGCCTTATTTTTTGCTAAGTATAGGAATAAAGACTTTGTATAAAAACAAAGTATCCCCATATGCCAAATGCCACTTGAAGCCTTCTTCCTCATTTTTTCTCATCTTCTTCTTCATTTGAATTCCTCACTCCTTCTCAACAAATATTAATTACTTATGAGGGAAATTCTTGAAGGTTCTTTCTTCATCAACCGAGCTCTTAATCACATAAATTCTTCAATGAACTTCATTGATCTAATCAGAGATCAAGTTGGATCATCTTCATGTTCACATGCACTTAGTGATAGTGCATGGACTTCATTAATCCACTTCATCCACTCAGTGATTGTGGATGGATCTCCTTTCATCTCCTCAAGCATTGTCAATACAATGCATGGTCTTCTATCATTGTTGTGACATTGTATCTAGGTGATACAAGTTCTTGGAACTTAAAGAGCAACTCAACAATCGTCTGATATACATAGAGAATGTTTCAACCATAATCTCCTATGTCACTTAGTGAATCTCCTAAGTGACATGCATCTTAGTACCATGGCCATTCTCCTTCATCACCATCACCATCACATCCTTTGTCATTCACATATTGAAACTCTCTAACATCCATTCATTCCAAGACAACTTCATGCCTCATTGACAACAAATGCAACACAATGCACTTCAATCTCCCCCTTTGTATTTGTTGTCAATACACTCCTTCAGCACATATGAATGGGTCAATATGTGTGCCAATATTTTCTCCCCCTTATTCGCAATCAAATGCAAAGGTGTGGTGTGGTTCTCTTCCAAAATATCTCTTCCTCCCTTCGAATAGCATCTTTTTGAAAACCACTAAGAGAGGGATGATGTCACATGTTCTCTTTAGCAAAGAACCTTTAGTAAATCATCTCTAAGTCTACTTGGGCTAACCCGGTGTAGAAAACAAGAGTGATGTAACCAAGGAACTCAATGCTGTCCAAAATTCACTGTACATGTGAGATCATGCTTCAGGGGTTTGAAATTTTTCAGATATATCAATGAATTGCTAAATCCTGCACATACTTCACAAGACTCATTAGAAAGTTCAGTGCAAAGATAAAGCTCCCCCTTTCAATCATTTGTCTTCAATCAATACTCCCCCTTAATTTTCATGATGAATACAATTAAGAAACAAGGGATGAAAGTATGATTGGAATACCTTCAGCTTTTTTTTTCAAGATGGTATTAAATCTCAGAATCCCATCTTCTTCTGATTGGCTCCCCCTCAAGGGGTGCACTCCATTCTGTCCAAACCACTCTCCAGATGAGAATGATCATCATCTTCAATTCCCTGCAATGTTAGCACATGTATATACCAAGAGTATAAGGGAATAAGATGGAACCTCCTTGGTTCATCAATGTGAACAACAAGGTTGAGAAGATTCTCTCAACCGAGATGTACCATTTTCACCAGTCTTCACACTTGCACATTTGATCTTCATTGATGATTGTGCTGGTGTGGTTCTCAAAACATCTTCATGTGAAACCTTCTTCTTCCCTTTTGCTTTAGCAATTGCCAGAGCTTCATCTTCAACTCTTTGTAGTTCTCTGGAAAGTTTCAACTGATGTGACCATATGACAAGTAAATCATTTGGAAGAGTGGCCCCAGTTCTGGAAGTTCCACATGGTTCCTTAGATGCTGTCAAGCTACCTTTCTTAGGCAACTTGTTTTCAATCAATCCCTTCTTCTTCTTCTGGATTGATTGTCTTTTTGAGTCCAGTCTGCTTCTATTTAATTTCATGGCTTCTTTACAAAGATCCATGATATGTCCTTTCTTCCCACAGTAGAATCATTTCTTGGTGGTCCTTCTGGATGCATCACCCTTCTTGGATTTGAATTCCAAGGACTTCTCTTCATTCTTCAAACTCTTCTTGGGAGCATCTTCCACTTTCTTCTGCTTGCTTCCCAAGGAATCTCTTTTAGCCAGGTTCAGTGATCTTCTCTTCATTCCAGCTTTGGATACAATTGGAGATTGACATGTATCATTCTTTTGACCACTTTTGCAGTCATCCCAGATGTTTTCAAGCAATCCAAATCTGTTAGCAGTAAACAGATGTCTCTGGACCTGTGGATGTTTCTTATTTCCTTCTGGATTGCTCCCCCTTGGCATGAGCTTCCTTTGTGCTTTGACATTTAGTGGATTGTACCAACAATCCTTTGCACAGTGCCCATACTTATTACAACACCAACACTGACCCACAAATCTTGACCTCTTCAGTCCTTCTGATTGTTGGGTACTTTTCTTGACTTGCTGTGTTGTTTCAGGAGAGCTCTGCTTCTTCATTTTCTTCATCCATACTTGTTTGGAATTATTTTTCCATCCTGCACTTTTTGTGGAAACACATTTAGAAGCATCAGTACAAGATGGGATGGATGGTACCTTCTTTCTAGAAGATGTTTCCCTTTCATTTGAGGATGTCTTTCTTTTAGAATCATCCTTCTCAAAGCATACTTGAGTAGCAACATTTCTCTTTTCAGCTGACTGGGAGGCTTTGGCTTTGGGTGATTGCTGATTTTTCAATATCACCTCCAGTTCTAAGAATTTCATATTGAGGGAGTTCTTCTCATCCTCAACCAATCTTATCCTTCCTTCCCAATTTTCTTTCAGCTCTTTCACCTGGTCATCATGCACCTTTTTCAATTCTTGCAATGAGTTGTCAAGCTCCTTCACCCTATTTACTTTGTCTTCAAGTTGAGCATCTATGACATTCATTGAAACTCTGTGCCTCTTTTCCAATGCTTGGAAAACATCTTTAACCATTATCATAAAGAATTCTTTCTCAGAAAGGCTTATTTGCAATTCTTCAGTAGTGTCTTCATATATTTCATTGCAAAGAGATACTGTTTCATCTTTAGCCTTCACCAGCTTTCTGAGAGTGTTGGTTATGCCAACCCTTTTTGCCAATTGATCTTCCATTGCATTGGCTTCTTCTTCTAACTGTGATTTTTCTTCTTGAAGATCAAGGATTCCTGTAGCTATACACATTACCACTTCCTTGGGGACTGTCTTCTGAAGATATTCGATTGCATTTTGAAGATCATTCATTATTCCAACTTAATCACAGCTAGGACATGCTTTCTTAATCTTCTTGGCCTGTTTCTTCTTTCTATTTTTCTGAGTCTTGGCAGATATCTCCATTTGAGGCTGGTCGCTCATTTCCTCAAATCTGCACTTCATAAAGACTCTCTTGGATCTTTTATAGGTAACCTCTGACGCTCTGATACCAATTGAAGTGCCCAGATCAGTGTGAATCACTGAGAGGGGGAGAGGGTGAATCAGTGATCCTTTAAAACTTTTTACTAATTGATTCTTAATCAATTAAACCTCTATGGCTTGTTAAGGCCTCGATCCACTCTTCTTATGTCTCTCAACCTTTCCCGGATAATGCAGTAATGAAAAGGCAGAGGACACAAGGATTTACAAGGTTCGACACCAAAGGCCTACATCCTTGCCATGCTCTCCCAGCATGGATTCTCCCATTATAACTTGTTAGAATTACAATGGTCGATACAGATTCCCACCATATCTCTCCTGAGTCCCACAGGAGGGTCTTTATACTGCGTCCCACAGTGTTACCAGAGTCCCACTGGCCTGCTCCAGAATCCCACTAGAGACTTCCTCCACCCTGAGTCTCACAAGGGTCTTCTCCTGGCTGCTCGATTCACACGAGTAGCTCTTCTTCTTGTTCAGCTCTTCAAGTATCTTCAGCAGTCTGGGATAAAGACTGCTGGCCTTGCTCTGTACCTCTGATCACTTGTGATGATCAGGTCTTCTCGTCTTGCTCAGGATTTATCTCCTTCTTCTCAGGATGACCTGGCCTCTCTCTTCAAGAATCTTCAACAGCCTCTGAAAAGGTCTGTTGGTCTTGCTCAGCAATCTTCTGATCACTTCACTTGATCAGGC
Organism: Viscum album; assembly: GCA_963277665.1. Classification (NCBI taxonomy): domain Eukaryota; kingdom Viridiplantae; phylum Streptophyta; class Magnoliopsida; order Santalales; family Viscaceae; genus Viscum; species Viscum album. The sequence goes on from OY728134.1 coordinate 118,946,502, forward strand.
TCTTCTCAATTACTGAATACTCAGACAACTGATGTCTTTAACTTCAGTCTGGTCTAGTCTCACTCACTTCAACTTCATGCACTGATTGCATGGCAGCTCTTCATCCTCATGCACTGATAGCATGGCGTTCTCAATTTTTCAAGAACCTCCTGGTCTTGGACAACTCAAATGCACACCACTGATTTGGCTCTGTTCACGTGTGCACGTGCATGCATGCATGCATGCACTCTCCTCTTTCTCCTCTTGGTGCAATAAACCCTCAAAGGGTGTAGTCACTTTAAGCACACACCTTCTCACTAAACATCACACACTTTATTCTCTTTTGATTACACACATAAATGTGTGTTATACACTAGTGTGGATATCTTCTCTTTTTCACAGTGTGTACACACTTTGGTTTGCACACACACTAAGGTTCAATCACTTATTTTAATTTGCACACAGACACAACATAGGTTGAGTTGTGGTCTTCACTTGTTGCACACACATGACTTGGCCTTCACTTCTTCTTGCACATACCAAAGGCTACGGCCTCCACTTTGTTTAGCACACACTTGGGTTCGGGTTCTTCAATTGCACACACACACAAGATGTGATGGCCTTCACTGCCTTCAAACACTTAACCCGTCGGTGTAGTTATACTCCTCCCGAACTCAAAGGAGGTGCGCAAGGGTGCAGCTTCTTTTCTTCAACACTGCCTTCTTCTGTTTTTGCACACACAGCCCGAACTCCTTGGGTGCAAGGAAGGCGCGCAAGAGCAAGGGTGCAAGAGAACTTCTTGTCGCGCAAGCACCTCCTGCCGCATAAGTTTGCGGGCAGCGAGGGAAAGAGTCTCGAGCACGCAAATATGCGGCTCGGATCCTTCCTGTCACGCAAGAGGTGCGCACAGGGATCTCCTCCTCCTCCTTCTTCTTGTCGCGCAAAGAAGTAGCTCGCAAGGAACTCAAGCCGCGCAAGTTTACTTGCGCGGGGCTTCAACTTCGCGAGGCAGAGCTCTCACGGGACTCGGATTTTCAACAGAGTTTCAGCAAGCATATTCATGCCTCGGGTGCTCCTTTTATAGGCAGAGAAACACTTCTAAACATCCGCGTGATAATAACTCAAGTTCCCGAAAGTTTCAGATCTTTAAAAATCTTTCAAATCTTGATATCTTCCTCTGTTTCACACGCGGGTACTTTTCCTTTTCATTTTCCTCTCCTCTTCGTGCATGCGACTTAGAACGCATGCAAGCCTTCGGTTTAGGCGTTCGAGCAACGTGGCACGCCCTCGGAAACTTTGTTTGCCTCGGCCTCGACCGAATTCATCATCTCATTGAATGCATGCATATTTTATTGCATAGTTGTGTACATACGGCTCAGACGAACTCCATGGATGCTTTGGCTCGATTGGAGATGGCCGGGAACTCGAAAACATCGTTCGGGAGGCTCCTGGTTCGAACGGAGCTCGCGGGTGGCTTCGGGGTGGCTCGACGAAGGAGACGAGCCGGGAGCCGTCGGATCAAGCGTTTGAGATACATCGGACGGCCGGATTAAATCGCGGAGCGCGACAGATGAGATGAGCGGCTGCGATCCAGCGCGCAATGAGACGGACGACTCAGATCTGTCCCGGGTGAAATTTTCGCGTCCCACATCGAATCGGCGCGCTGTTTTTCCGCGCTTTATCACCCTAGCGCCGCCTCAACCCCTCAGTTGAACTTCTCCCTCCACGGTGCCGCCCCGCACCGTGTTCTCTCTGCGGGCGCGCTCTGCGCCCACTCTCGCCTCTGCGGGCGCGCTCCTAGCGCCCACTATGCACACTCGGGTGCGCGGGCTTCACCACCGCGTGCCCTCAGGGGCTTATACACGGCCCCTACCGCGCTCCTTCGGGCGTGCCCCAGGCGCCCATGCGGTGTCCTACGGGTGCGCCCCTGCCTCAAGGATGGTGTCCTGGCCTTTGAGGGTTCCCCATGGGCGTGGTGACCTTGAGTCCCACAAGTGCCTTGGGTGATGACCCTCGGCTGGCCTCCTTGGTGGCCTTATTTTTTGCTAAGTATAGGAATAAAGACTTTGTATAAAAACAAAGTATCCCCATATGCCAAATGCCACTTGAAGCCTTCTTCCTCATTTTTTCTCATCTTCTTCTTCATTTGAATTCCTCACTCCTTCTCAACAAATATTCATTACTTATGAGGGAAATTCTTGAAGGTTCTTTCTTTATCAACCGAGCTCTTAATCACATAAATTATTCAATGGACTTCATTGATCTAATCAGAGATCAAGTTGGATCATCTTCATGTTCACATGCACTTAGTGATAGTGCATGGACTTCATTAATCCACTTCATCCACTCAGTGATTGTGGATGGATCTCCTTTCATCTCCTCAAGCATTTTCAATACAATGCATGGTCTTCTATCATTGTTGTGACATTGTATCTAGGTGATACAAGTTCTTGGAACTTAAAGAGAAACTCAACAATCGTCTGATATACATAGAGAATGTTTCAACCATAATCTCCTATGTCACTTAGTGAATCTCCTAAGTGACATGCATCTTAGTACCATGGCCATTCTCCTTCATCACCATCACCATCACATCCTTTGTCATTCACATATTGAAACTCTCTGACATCCATTCATTCCAAGACAACTTCATGCCTCATTGACAACAAATGCAACACAATGCACTTCAATCTCCCCCTTTGTATTTGTTGTCAATACAATCCTTCAGCACATATGAATGGGTCAATATGTGTGCCAATATTTTCTCCCCCATATTGGAAATCAAATGCAAAGGTGTGGTGTGGTTCTCTTCCAAAATATCTCTTCCTCCCTTCGAATAGCATCTTTTTGAAAACCACTAAGAGAGGGATGATGTCACATGTTCTCTTTAGCAAAGAACTTTTAGTAAATCATCTCTAAGTCTACTTGGGCTAACCCGGTGTAGAAAACAAGAGTGATGTAACCAAGGAACTCAATGCTGTCCAAAATTCACTGTACATGTGAGATCATGCTTCAGGGGTTTGAAATTTTTCAGATATATCAATGAATTGCTAAATCCTGCACATACTTCACAAGACTCATTAGAAAGTTCAGTGCAAAGATAAAGCTCCCCCTTTCAATCATTTGTCTTCAATCAATACTCCCCCTTAATTGTCATGATGAATACAATTAAGAAACAAGGGATGAAAGTATGATTGGAATACCTTCAGCTTTTTTTTTCAAGATGGTATTAAATCTCAGAATCCCATCTTCTTCTGATTGGATCCCCCTCAAGGGGTGCACTCCATTCTGTCCAAACCACTCTCCAGATGAGAATGATCATCATCTTCAATTCCCTGCAATGTTAGCACATGTATATACCAAGAGTATAAGGGAATAAGATGGAACCTACTTGGTTCATCAATGTGAACAACAAGGTTGAGAAGATTCTCTCAACCGAGATGTCCCATTTTCACCAGTCTTCACACTTGCACATTTGATCTTCATTGATGATTGTGCTGGTGTGGTTCTCAAAACATCTTCATGTGAAACCTTCTTCTTCCCTTTTTCTTTAGCAATTGCCAGAGCTTCATCTTCAACTCTTTGTAGTTCTCTGGAAAGTTGCAACTGATGTGGCCATATGACAAGTAAATCATTTGGAAGAGTGGCCCCAGTTCTGGAAGTTCCACATGGTTCCTTAGATGCAGTCAAGCTACCTTTCTTAGGCAACTTGTTTTCAATCAATCCCTTCTTCTTCTTCTGGATTGATTGTCTTTTTGAGTCCAGTCTGCTTCTATTTAATTTCATGGCTTCTTTACAAAGATCCATGATATGTCCTTTCTTCCCACAGTAGAAGCATTTCTTGGTGGTCCTTCTGGATGCATCACCCTTCTTGGATTTGAATTCCAAGGACTTCTCTTCATTCTTCAAACTCTTCTTGGGAGCATCTTCCACTTTCTTCTTCTTGCTTCCCAAGGAATCTCTTTTAGCCAGGTTCAGTGATCTTCTCTTCATTCCAGCTTTGGATACAGTTGGAGATTGACATGTATCATTCTTTTGACCACTTTTGCAGTCATCCCAGATGTTGTCAAGCAATCCAAATCTGTTAGCAGTAAACTGATGTCTCTGGACCTGTGGATGTTGCTTATTTCCTTCTGGCTTGCTCCCCCTTGGCATGGGCTTCCTTTGTGCTTTGACATTTAGTGGATTGTACCAACAATCCTTTGCACAGTGCCCATACTTATTACAACACCAACACTGACCCACAAATCTTGACCTCTTCAGTCCTTCTGATTGTTGGGTACTTTTCTTGACTTGCTGTGTTGTTTCAGGAGAGCTCTGCTTCTTCATTTTCTTCATCCATACTTGTTTGGAATTATTTTTCCATCGTGCACTTTTTGTGGAAACACATTTAGAAGCATCAGTACAAGATGGGATGGATGGTACCTTCTTTCTAGAAGATGTTGCCCTTTCATTTGAGGATGTCTTTCTTTTAGAATCATCCTTCTCAAAGCATACTTGAGTAGCAACATTTCTCCTTTCAGCTGACTGGGAGGCTTTGGCTTTGGGTGATTGCTGATTTTTCAATATCACCTCCAGTTCTAAGCATTTCATATTGAGGGAGTTCTTCTCATCCTCAACCAATCTTAGCCTTCCTTCCCAATTTTCTTTCAGCTCTTTCACCTGGTCATCATGCACCTTTTTCAATTCTTGCAATGAGTTGTCAAGCTCCTTCACCCTATTTACTTTGTCTTCAAGTTGAGCATCTCTGACATTCATTGAAACTCTGTGCCTCTTTTCCAGTTCATGGAAAACATCTTTAACCATTATCATAAAGAATTCTTTCTCAGAAAGGCTTATTTTCAATTCTTCAGTAGTGTCTTCATATCTTTCATTGCAAAGAGATACTGTTTCATCTTTAGCCTTCACCAGCTTTCTGAGAGTGTTGGTTATGCCAACCCTTTTTGCCAATTGATCTTCCATTGCATTGGCTTCTTCTTCTAACTGTGATTTTTCTTCTTGAAGATCAAGGATGCCTGTAGCTATACACATTGCCACTTCCTTGGGGACTGTCTTCTGAAGATATTCGATTGCATTTTGAAGATCATTCATTATTACAACTTAATCACAGCTAGGACAGGCTTTCTTAATCTTCTTGGCCTGTTTCTTCTTTCTATTTTTCTGAGTCTTGGCAGATATCTCCATGTGAGGCTGGTCGCTCATTTCCTCAAATCTGCACTTCATAAAAACTCTCTTGGATCTTTTAGAGGTAACCTCCGATGCTCTGATACCAATTGAAGTGCCCAGATCAGTGTGAATCACTGAGAGGGGGAGGGGGTGAATCAGTGATCCTTTAAAACTTTTTACTAATTGATTCTTAATCAATTAAACCTCTATGGCTTGTTAAGGCCTCTATCCACTCTTCTTATGTCTCTCAACCTTTCCCGGATAATGCAGTAATGAAAAGGCACATGACACAAGGATTTACAAGGTTCGGCACCAAAGGCCTACATCCTTTCCATGCTCTCCCAGCATGGATTCTCCCATTATAACTTGTTAGAATTACAATGGTCAATACAGCTTCCCACCGTATCTCTCATGAGTCCCACAGGAGGGTCTTTATACTGCGTCCCACAGTGTTACCAGAGTCCCACTGGCCTGCTCCAGAATCCCACTGGAGACTTACTCCACCCTGAGTCTCACAGGGGTCTTCTCCTGGCTGCTCGAGTCACACGAGTAGCTCTTCTTCTTGTTCAGCTCTTCAAGTATCTTCAGCAGTCTAGGATAAAGACTGCTGGCCTTGCTCTGTACCTCTGATCACTTGTGATGATTAGGTCTTCTCGTCTTGCTCAGGATTTATCTCCTTCTTCTCAGGATGACCTGGCCTCTCTCTTCAAGAATCTTCAACAGCCTCTGAAAAGGTCTGTTGGTCTTGCTCAGCAATCTTCTGATCACTTCACTTGATCAGGCTCTTCTCAATTACTGAATACTCAGACAACTGATGTCTTTAACTTCAGTCTGGTCCAGTCTCACTCACTTCAACTTCATGCACTGAGTGCATGGCAGCTCTTCATCCTCATGCACTGATAGCATGGCCTTCTCAATTCTTCAAGAACCTCCTAGTCTTGGAAAACTCAAATGCACACCACTGATTTGGCTCTGTTCACGTGTGCACGTGCATGCATTCATGCATGCACTCTCCTCTTTCTCCTCTTGGTGCAATAAACCCTCAAAGGGTGTAGTCACTTTAAGCACACACCTTCTCACTAAACTTCACACACTTTATTCTCTTTTGATTACACACATAAATGTGTGTTATACACTAGTGTGGATATCTTCTCTTCTTGTTAGTGTGTACACACTTTGGTTTGCACACACACTAAGGTTCGGCCACTTATTTTAATTTGCACACACACACAACATAGGTTGAGTTGTGGTCTTCACTTGTTGCACACACATGACTTGGCCTTGACTTCTTCTTGCACATACCAAAGGCTACGGCCTCCACTTTGTTTAGCACACACTTGGGTTCGGGTTCTTTAATTGCACACACACACAAGATGTGGTGGCCTTCACTGCCTTCAAACACTTAACCCGTAGGTGTAGTTATACTCCTCCCGAACTCAAAGGAGGTGCGCAAGGGTGCAGCTTCTCTTCTTCAACACTGCCTTCTTCTGTTTTTGCACACACAGCCCGAACTCCTTGGGTGCAAGGAAGGCGCGCAAGAGCAAGGGTGCAAGAGCACTTCTTGTCGTGCAAGAACCTCCTGCCGCATAAGTTTGCGGGCAGCGAGGGCAAGAGTCTCGAGCGCGCAAATATGCGGCTCGGCTCCTTCCTGTCGCGCAAGAGGTGTGCACATGGATCTCCTCCTCCTTCTTCTTCTTGTCGCGCAAAGAAGTAGCGCGCAAGGAACTCAAGCCGCGCAAGTTTACTTGCGCGGGGCTTCAACTTCGCGAGGCAGAGCTCTCACGGGACTCAGATTTTCAACAGAGTTTCAGCAAGCATATTCATGCCTCGGGTGCTCCTTTTATAGGCAGAGAAACACTTCTAAACATCCGCGTGATAATAACTCAAGTTCCCGAATGTTTCGGATCTTTAAAAATCTTTCAAATCTTGATATCTTCCTCTGTTTCACACGCGGGTACTTTTCCTTTTCATTTTCCTCTCCTCTTCGTGCATGCGACTTAGAACGCATGCAAGCCTTCGGTTTAGGCATTCGAGCAACGTGGCACGCCCTCGGCAACATTGTTTTCCTCGGCCTCGACCGAATTCATCATCTCATTGCATGCATGCATATTTTATTGTATGGTTGTGTTCATACGGCTCAGACGAACTCCATGGATGCTTCCGCTCGATCAGAGATGGCCGGGAACTCGAAAACATCGTTCGGGAGGCTCCTGGTTCGAACGGAGCTCGCGGGTGGCTTCGGGGTGGCTCGACGAAGGAGACGAGCCGGGAGCCGTCGGATCAAGCGTTTGAGATACATCGGACGGCCGGATTAAATCGCTGCGCGCGGAAGATGAGACGAGCGGCTGCGATCCAGCGCGCGATGAGACGGACGACTCAGATCTGTCCCGGGTGAAATTTCCGCGTCCCACATCGAATCGGCGCGCTGTTTTTCCGCGCTTTATCACCCTAGCGCCGCCTCAACCCCTCAGTTGAACTTCTCCCTCCACGGTGCCGCCCCGCACCGTGTTCTCTCTGCGGGCGCGCTCTGTGCCCACTCTCGCCTCTGCGGGCGCGCTCCTAGCGCCCACTATGCACAATCGGGTGCGCGGGCTTCACCACCGCGTGCCCTCGGGGGCTTATACACGGCCCCTGCCGCGCTCCTCCGGGCGTGCCCCAGGCGCCCATGCGGTGTCCTACGGGTGCGCCCCTGCCTCAAGGATGCTGCCCTGGCCTTTGATGGTTCCCCATGGGCGTGGTGACCTTGAGTCCCACAAGTGCCTTGGGTGATGACCCTCGGCTGGCCTCCTTGGTGGCCTTATTTTTTGCTAAGTATAGGAATAAAGACTTTGTATAAAAACAAAGTATCCCCATATTCCAAATGCCACTTGAAGCCTTCTTCCTCATTTTTTCTCATCTTCTTCTTCATTTGAATTCCTCACTCCATCTCAACAAATATTCATTACTTATGAGGGAAATTCTTGAAGGTTCTTTCTTCATCAACCGAGCTCTTAATCACATAAATTCTTCAATGAACTTCATTGATCTAATCAGAGATCAAGTTGGATCATCTTCATGTTCACATGCACTTAGTGATAGTGCATGGACTTCATTAATCCACTTCATCCACTCAGTGATTGTGGATGGATCTCCTTTCATCTCCTCATGCATTGTCAATACAATTCATGGTCTTCTATCATTGTTGTGACATTGTATCTAGGTGATAAAAGTTCTTGGAACTTAAAGAGCAGCTCAACAATCGTCTGATATACATAGAAAATGTTTCAACCATAATCTCCTATGTCACTTAGTGAATCTCCTAAGTGACATGCATCTTAGTACCATGGCCATTCTCCTTCATCACCATCACCATCACATCCTTTGTCATTCACATATTGAAACTCTCTGACATCCATTCATTCCAAGACAACTTCATGCATCATTGACAACAAATGAAACACAATGCACTTCAAATATTAATCACATAATTATAATTTTTATACATTAAATAAAATTTTAAAACCTATCATGAGATATGGTTATGAAAAATTAATTACCTTACAATCATATAGACGGGAGGTAGTACATAGTCGTGATTAACATTTCCCTTTTTCAACGATCATTATGGAAAAAGATATGTATTATTTTATCTTTATATATTGATAATTATTTCATTAATTAAATATTATAACATTATCCATACTTATATATATATATATATCATTCAAGTGATGTGGGGATGAAAGATGCATCACACCGCTTTGTGCAGTTGGGAGTCCACATGTACACACGAACAACGTTATAATTTTTCTGTGAATGGAAAGGTAAGAAAGTAATAGATATATTATCATTAAAAAATGATAAATATATCATTAATATCAAATATAAAAATTAATTAAATCTTTATAAAAATATATGAGAGGCAGTGATGGTAAATGAATGACATCAGTCTGGGACACTATAGTCTTTCAAACATGCAAATAATTAATTATTTTCCAACTTTTTGGAGGTTAGAGATGTATATAGGTTATAAAATTAACATAATAACATCTCATTATATGTGATATAATAATTTTATTATCTCATAATTATTGAAGATGATTTTATGGTGGCAGAAGAATAAATAATATAGAAATACTCAATTAAGAATGATATCTCTTTTTTCAGAAAACCTCCTTTTCTTAACACCTTAAAGAAAACTAGGGATGATATTCTTTTGAAAACAAGGCCTATATAACATGATTATGCATGATAGGTATGTATTTGGGTAGGTAATGGAAAAAAATGTTTTTTATTTCTTAATTAAGGAGGAGAGGAGGTACCCTTTTCTAATATAGGGGAGGGGCACTTTTTGGATTTCATAAAATATAAAATTAATATACAATAATATTGATGTCTAAATGGATTAAAAATTATAATATATAAAGTTATGATGGGTATTAGTCATTATAATATCATATGATAAATTTTTATGTGTTTGGACAATGTTTTTAACCTTATCACTTGGTTTTAAGAACCTGTTATAAATTTTCATACATACCATGAAAATAGGGGGTTTACACCATGAATTCCACGATAGTTATAGATGAAAAAACATCCCATAAATAGACCATGTATTATATGTTAAACCATATCCAAATAACTTTTATGATGATAGTATTTTCTGGAATTTTATATCATTCAATAAACTATTATATATTATATAATAACATTAATTTAAATTTTAGAACTATTCATTTAATTTGGTTTATAAAACATCATAAAAAATTAAATTTGGATTGTATAATTTCAAACATCCCTAAAATGTTTTAATTTTCTATAATATTATTGTATCACATTAATTATTTTAACTTATAGTACATTTAATAATTTTAATATCGTTTATTTTAATTTTCCATTAATTAAATAAATACAACATCATCATTGTGTAAGAATTTAAGGAAATTATTTATTAAATAAAAATTAAAAATAAATTAAAATTATTAAGAAAAATAATATATATTTCCAATGAATATTTGTAAAAAAAATTTATTATTATTTTTATCCCCATGTTGATAATATTGTATTTATTAAAAACAATTGTGTGACAATTTTTACTTTTCATTACATATAATTTTATAAACATCACAATCATAATGAAATAAAAAAATAGTTCATATAACCTAATCATGAATTACTATGGATTAAATGGACTCATAAAATAAAATTAATGGATGTGTGGGGATATTTTTTAGTCTTTAATTACTTGATTTAACGTGTATTGAGGTAATAAATATTACTAATATTACAATTCACAATTTCTAAAAATAAAAGGTTACTATTTAGATTATTTGGACCAATAATTAAAATTATGGAATCCGTTTTTCATGATATTATTTATATAAGTGGTAGAAATTACTTTTAAATATAAGTGCGTAAAACGCATTGAAAACTATTTTCAAAAAAAAATTATTTTTATTCACCAAAATGTACTTCTACCAAAATAAGGTATAATGATGATTCAAATAAATTTCATAAATTACATCTAATTGAATATTAATTTTTTTTATATCAAATTATTCTTTTTAATGAAATGAAAATAACGGTTTTATAAAAATTTGTATTTTCAATATTCACTAAAAATCAATATTTTCAGAAAAATATGAAAGATTTCACAAATATTTATATATGAAATTATAATTTCAAAAGTAATATCCGTTTTATCAAGAAAAATTTAAATAATTTTAGTAAATTAATTAAATTAATTTCTTATAAACATAAATATAAACCATTTCTAAAGAAAACATGTTTTGAAGAATAAAAATTTCTATAATAAAAATATAGTTCCTTCTTCTAAGAAAATAATAAATACATTTATATTAAGTATTAAATATATAATTATTTTTTAATTTATTTAATCCCATACATTAACTGAAATTTAATATATTATTTATAATCGTTATACAAAAACATTTTTCATTCATTTAAACTTGTTTTTACGTCTCTTATACCCTATTAATGGTTGTAATTATTTTAAAAACATACTATATTTTAGAAAGTAAATTAAAAGTTTTTTTTGGATAATATGATGTGATAATTTTTTTTATTATATATCATTATTTTTGGTTTTCTAATAGGTGAATTCTGATATACAATATCCTAGAGAAGTCCTTAAACCTTTATCTATTACAAAGTGGAAATGTGATGACATTACTATAGAATTGGTCACTGGATTAAAAAAGACCCAGAGATAGAATAATGAAATATGTGTTATTATCGATTGTTTTACCAAATTTTCCTATGTCCTTTGTATAAGAGATGTCATACCTCTTTTTTACCTTGAAAAAATATATTTTAAGGATGTTTTATGCCACCATAGATCACCTATTGCAAATGTTTTTTATCATGATCCCTGATTTAAATTGAAATATTAGAAATGTCTTTATAATGATCTTGATTCCAAGATTTACATGAGAAAAACATGTCATCCTCAAACTGATGGAAAAACTGATTAGACTATTAAAACATCAGATGAAAAGTTGATATCATACTCCCATGACATTCAAGGTATGTAGGATCTATATTTATCATTGGTATAGTTTTCCTATAACAATATATTCATTTCAAGTAATAAAATTACACCATATGAATCATTATATAGAAAGAGATGTTATAATCAATCTTGTTGGGATGATTTTGGTGAAGGGAAGCTCATTGACCTAGATATTTTTAAGGAGACAATAGAAAAGTCATGAATATTCAATCACATTGTAATATATCCCAAATTGGGTAAAATATTTATTCCAATAACCCAATGAATGATTGGAAATTTCAATTTGGACACCACATTTTATTGACATTATCACAATGGAACGATGTTATAATGTTCAGTAAGAAATGAAAAATATTCCCCATGTATATTTGACATTTTAAAATTAATGAAAGAATCATAGTTGTGTATTACCATTTGGAAATGACATTGGTCCTATCTAAAGTTCATGACGTGTCCCATATCTCATTTTTAAAGAAGTAACATATATATCCAACTCATGTTATCCCTTATATAGATATAGAATTAGAACCTATCCATTCTTACTATGAAGATCATATCCACATACCTAATGTAATAGAAAAAGTGGTGGGGAATTTGATGAATCGACTGGTAAAGTTACTTTGGAGAAATTCTAAAACAGGGAATTAAATGTGGGATCCTCAGTATTTTATTATAAATACCCATCCACAATTTCTTATAGAGTATTATCCATAAAAATTTCAATGTATTTTTTTTAATTAGGGAATAATGAAAGACCCATGGTTGAACTATATTAGTTGACCATTTTATTACAATAAAACACAAATATATTTAAAATTTTAATATTTCATGGAACAAAAATTGTAATTTTATATCATGAATATCATTAAAGAAAATACTATGTCAAAATAATCCGATATTGAGTTTTTAAATTTCCCTTATAAATTAGAATTTATGAATAATTAAAAATGTATTATTTAACTATTCATACTTTTATTTATAATAATATGTTAATTATTTATAATTAAATATTTATTGATAATTAGTTTTATTGAAATAATTAAAAATTCAATTGGGGGTAAGAAAGGGATATTTTTCTGAAAATTATTTTAAAGTGCATATTATCTTTCCATTTTAATTAATATAAATAATCATTAATAATGAATTATTTTAATCAAATGTATATTATATATATATATATATATATGGATTTAAATCTATATAATTATTAATACAAGTTATATAGTTAATATAAGATCATCATATGCTTGAAAATGTATTTCTTGAAAATCTATTTATTTTCATGTTTTGCAGGATTATTTTTAATTAAATTCCTCCACTTATAATAATTGAATTGGATAAAAAGGATTATATATTTATAATTATCACAATTATTATTGGGTAATAATTCAGACATAATTTTTTATTATAATGAATTGTAAAAATAGTAAAAATTTACTACCACAGAAAAGGTCAAAAGTGATTTACTATGGGTTAATCTTAAAAGATATTGGTTAAATGAAAAAACACCTTATAAAACTACATTGGTTAGTATAATTTCTAAACTAACCTTGTATCATTAGAATATTATTCATTTTAGATCAATTCCACCTAAAATACATTTAATAATATATTAACACATTGAAAATATACAAAATTTCAACATCATTTATAAGATTGAACCTTCATCCATCACATTATCACACCTTTTAAAAAATTTAAATTTATTAAAAACAACCACAATCTCTACCCAATAACCATATACAAGTTATATAGGTTCTTTTATTACCAAATTCCAAACCTATGGCATTTATAAAGGGATCTAAATGAGGTTTCTCTAAGAAAAGGTAACAATCTTAACAGAGCTCTTACTTTTTTACTTCTTATTTTAACACACTATATTATGTCCTAAAAATATCAATATATTAATTCAATTATAAAAAATATATTAGGATATTATTATTTTGAAGTAAATTTTTTATCCATCTCTTTATATTTCTAATTGGAAACAAAACTGTTTCTATTATGTATGACGGACTACAGCCTCACGAATTGATGTAATTTATTTTATGAATGACCATTTTACATAAATAGAAACAATTATATAAATAATGAAAATATATGATACTTAAGACATAAAAATATTTATTGGAATTTAATTTATCCTCCTATTCTTTACCCTTTTACCCATTTTAAAATGATGATGTCCATCTGGAATATGTAAGACTTACCATCTCCATGAAGAAATGAGATTCATTTTCCATGTAAAATTTTTAATAATTATACTAAAAAAGTATCTAATGAAGAAATATGATATTTGTAAAATTAATATTATTTTATATACAATTAAACAATATCATATGTTGAAGAACTATATTTTCTATTAGAAAAAATGCATGACAAAACGAAGCAGTTAACATCCAAATCAATAGTAATAATTAATGAATGTTAACAAACATGTAATAAGATACTATAAGTGAATCATATATGATATTATAAATATGTACTTGGTTTTGGAAAAAATTAATAACTACTATAAAAATATTATACATGAGTTTAAAGTACCATTACGAATGTTGAAGCTTGTGGTAGGAGGTTTCATAAATCGATTTCCATTTTATTGGTTATACTTATATTTCCTTGCATATGTTATGATAAGATTATGTGTGAAATTACCTATTATAGAAATATTATTTATTTTCACTATTATTGTTTTTAAAAATTTAAAACACTGTGACATCATTGATTAATTATCATAATAATTATACGATCTTATTAACGTATTTCCTCTCAATTTCAACTCCATTGACACATATTTGGTATTATAAACCTCTATATTTTTATGTGATGTATATAATTTCATTTTTATGTATTTAAAAAATATATATTTTTATTATTGATGAATAATGTTTCAATTCAATCTTACTATTTCATGTGGAATAACTATAAAAGTTACAAAATAGGTAATAATTCATTTTATAATATTTTGAGGGATTTTTTAATTTTTCAGTAAAGTATTATTATAATATATCATTAATAAAAACCATATTTATTCTTATCCACTATATATTTAAGGAGTTACCATGTTTTATTACAACTTTTCATCTCTTTGGAACTTAAATCATGTAAAAATAATTTTAAAGAAAAATGGATCTTATTTACCTTTTGGTTGAGTATATTTTTTTCCTTGTCCATATTTCTAAAAATTATTTTTCAAAATTATTTTTATTTACTGAAATTATTTACTATGTAAATTTTATTCTATAAATTTCATTTTCTATAGATTTAGTGTAATATTTATAATTTTGTATGAATCTGAATTTTTTTCATTGATTATTAAAAGTCAAAAGGAATGCCTTCTTTTTAATGTATAAAGTGTTAGCAAATTTTCACAAAATGATATAAAAATATGATATTTATTTTGTTATTGATGTTTTATATGTTATAAATATAAAAATATTAAATGATAAAATATTTCAATGTTTCTCTTCAAATTTATTTTATTATTTAAAATATATGAATTTACTATAAAACCTATGTATCTAATTAACTGATCTCTTGTTAATTTTTTTGGTTATTAAATATATCTTGAAAAAATAAAAAAATTATAATAAGGTTTTATTGGAAAATAAATATCTATTAAATATAAATATTCTTTGTATCATAAGTTTTTTATTTCATAATCCACATACCATTTATATATAAGGTTTTTTTACTATGAATGTTATTTGATTGACCAGGGGAATCGTAACATTACATATTATTTACTCAATATAGATATTTCTTGATAAAGAATATTTTTATTGAATTAAATTGATTATTGAATAAATGATGAATTAATTGGACATGAAAAGATGGGGTTTTCCCAGTTATATATAGCCCCTTGATGCGTTGACACGTCTCATTTAACAAAATAGTTAGCTAAACTTATTATGGTTTTTCTAGGTGTGTATGTTCCCATAGTTTAAACTATCTTGGTGAATTAAATTTTTTTAATGATATCATGATATCTAAGATCATGAAATAAAAATTTATTCATTTACATCATTGATAATTCATTTATTATTATTCATGATATTATTTAATTGATATTTTCCATGGATTTATTTTTTACTTAAGATATTAACTAAATATGGCGTGATTTCAGTTATTTACCATTCCATATTGATTATGAGTAATTAAATCATGATATGTTCCTTAGAGAGTATAACTTAATCAGAATTTTAGAACACCAGCATTTTCTTTCCTTTCCACTAGATATGAATCAAGAATATTTTAAAATTTAAAGGATGAAGAATGTCACGACCCGTCCTCGGGGCCCGTTCCGGGACTACCCCAAGCCCGCCTTCCATAGGCCAGGGGCTGGTGACTAGCACCAAGGCGTAAATCCCAACAAAAGGGAAGGTATTGCCTTTGAAAAGTAAACAAGCACCACAGAGTAAGCAAGCGGAAAAGTAAACACTAAGTAAAACTGTAACAAGCTGTGCTGGAAGTAAAAGGGCCGGAAATACAAGCCCAACTGTAAAGTACAACTGAAAGGGGAAAACAACAACTATAAAGAAAAGCCGCAGCGTCGAGCCGTCCTCTGAAGGTCCCACCTGGAGGGTGGGTACAGATAGCCTCCACAGCTCCTCGGTCCAGCCGTCCGCTCCGAGCACGTCCCGCCCAGTGGTCCACCTCCAGGTACCGTCCTGCTCCACACGCCTCCACCACGATCAGTGGTGTCCGTCGTCTGCAACCAACACCACGAAGTGCGGGCATAGCCCGTGCAGGGGTGAGTATAAGCTACTCAGTAAGGACCCCGAGACCCCCGAAGGTCTCCCGAAATCCACGAAGGATAATCCACAAAGGAAAGATTCAATCACGAAGTAACATCTGACACGGCTTAGGTATATGCCCATACATATACCTAAGTCATCAATTCTCGTTTGGCTCCAGCGTCCGAGCCCAAGCACAACCCAGTCCACACAGGAAAGCAAAACGTATACCCACACAGGATAGCACAACACAATCCACAAAGGAGAGTAAACTGTAAATCCACACAGGATAGCTTAACACAATCCACAAAGGAGAGTACACAGAAGATTCAGCTCACACAGGTATACATCATCGAAAAGGGGTGAAAGAGATGATCGGTACTGAATCATCTAAGCTGGGACCCACATAGGATACAAGACCAGCCATCCTCATCGTTTCATTTATGCTGGGACCCACATAGGATACAAGACCAGCACGGAGTCATCTAAGCTGGGACCCACATAGGATAGAAGACCAGCACAGCTAGGACCCACATAGGATACAAGACCAGCTGTCTTCATTGATTCAACTATACTGGGACCCACATAGGACACAAGACCAGTATTGAATCATCTAAGCTGGGACCCACATAGGATACAAGACCAGCACAGCTAGGACCCACATAGGATAAAAGACCAGCTGTCTTCATTGATTCAACTATACTGGGACCCACATAGGATACAAGACCAGTATTGAATCATCTAAGCTGGGACACACATAGGATACAAGACCAGCATAGCTAGGACCCACATCGGATACAAGACCAGTATTGAATCATCTAAGCTGGGACACACATAGGATACAAGACCAGCATAGCTAGGACCCACATAGGATACAAGACCAGCTGTCTTCAACGTCGCAGTCCACTGAGGATCTCTGCACCGTCGTCGACGCAGTCCACTGAGGATCTCTGCACAGTCGTCGCCGCAGTCCACTGAGGATCTCTGCACGGTCGTCGTCGCAGTCCACTGAGGATCTCTGCACGGTCGTCGTCGCAGTCCACTGAGGATCTCTGCACGGTCGTCGTCGCAGTCCACTCAGGATCTCTGCACGGTCGTCGTCGCAGTCCACTGAGGATCTCTGCACGGTCGTCGTCGCAGTCCACTCAGGATCTCTGCACGGTCATCGCTGTCGAAGTAACAGTCGCAGCCAGCACTAGGGTTCCCGCACATAGCAAGCTCATTCGGGAGGGTCCGCTCCACGAGCTGAGAAGCCGATACATCAACTGTCACAAAGTCTGAAGTTTATGTATCCAAAAGTTCCGTACCGTCAACAGGAACTCAGCGTAGCAGACGGCGCGTCATTCAGACGCCCGGTCTGAGAGTTATTGGCATTTTCGTCCCAGGGGCCCGGTTGGTTTTGAAGGAAAAACCAACCCGACCGTAATCCACCTGCGTCCGAACCTCGGGCGGAGTATGCCAAAAGATCCGTCTCACTTAGAGGAATCCACCATAACTGACGGCACGTCAATCGGACGTCCGTAGCTCAAGATATGAGCGTTTTCGCTCCGGGGGCCCGGTTGGTTTCGTGTATGAACCAACCCGGCCGAACTCAAAGTATTCCGAAACCTTGAGTGCGATATACCGAAACGACCGTCTCGATCCAAGGGTCGCGTTTCCATAGATGGCTCGTCAAACGGAGGTTCGTAGCTCAAGTTACGGGCATTTGACCGAAAGCAGTCCGAAAAACCGGGGCCCGACCCCCCCCCCCCCCCCCCCCCCCCTTGGTCGGCCCAAACCGGGTCGACCCAGCCCGGCCAGGGCCGGTCCGGCTCAGCTAGGCCGAGCGGCCGAGAGGCCAATGCGGGGGGGGGGGAGCCGCCGCCCCGCGTGACACCTCTGCGGCACCCGCGGGGTGTCGGCCAGACAGCCGGACGCGCCGCGAGACAACCTCGCGGCACCCGCGGGGTGTCGCCCTGGACACCCGGGCGGGCCGTGTGAAAACCCCGCGGCACCCGCGAGGTGCCGCCCTGGACACCCTGGGGGCGCCGCGTGACAACCCCGCGTCACCCGCGGGGTGCCGCCCTGGACACCCTGGGGGCGCCGCGTGACAACGCCACGACACCCGCGGGGTGCCGCCCTGGACACGAGGGGGGGGGGGGGGGGTGTCGCGTGCCAACCCCGCGGCACCCGCGGGGTGCCCCCTGGACACCCTGGGGGTGTCGCGTGCCAACCCCGCGGCACCCGCGGGGTGCCCCCCTGGACACCCGGGGGGTGTCGCGTGCCAACCCCGCGGCACCCGCGGGTTGCCACCCTGGACACTCGGGGGGTGTCGCTGGACAACCCCGCGGCACCCGCGGGGTGCCACCCTGGACACGCGGGGGGTGTCGCGTGACAACCCCGCGGCACCCGTGGGGTGCCACCCTGGACACGCGGGGTGCCACCCTGGACACCCGGGGGGTGTCACGTGACAACCCCGCGACACCCGCGGGGTGCCACCCTGGACACTCGGGGGGTGTCGCGTGACAACCCCGCGGCACCCGCGGGGTGCCGACCTGGACACCTGGGCACGCTGGACCCGCGCAGCCATGGGTCCGCGGGCGCCGCCGCCTCCGGCCGCCGGCGACCCGCGCCGCCGGAGTCGCTCCGGTGGCCCGTTTCCCTTCCCGTCTGCGCCGTTGTTCCTCCCGGGTTCCGTTCTTCACTGCGGGATCATCAAACATCCGTTGCGGCACGTTCCGTCGTCGCCCACCAAATCCGAAAAACACGAAGAACGACGGAGGGTTGTCGGGCCGCGTTCGTTTGACCCGCACCCTCCGCGTTAGATAAAAACAACGGGAGAAATTGTTCAACGCATGAACCGAAAATTTTAATAAAATAAAATTGTTCATTTGAAACCGGTTCTTTAATTTTTAAAGAACGTTCACGGGAATATAAAGAGGGGTATTCCAAAATTATAAAATCCCTACCTCGTTGGTCGTCGCGCGTGAGCGTTCTTCGCGGAATTGCTCGTCGCGGAAGGGTGTCGCGTCGTCGCGGAACACAGCGTTGAGTCGGCAAACTCAATGCACCATGAAACAACAGATTTAATTTAATTAATTAAATCCGTGTTTTGGTAAAGTTCCACGAAGGAGATAAAAAGGAAGGTCCGAGACTCTTACCTCAAGCTGCCGATTGAAGATCCGTCGCGGAGGAAGAGACGTCGCAGAAGAACGTTGTCGGCGTCGCGGATCACGGCGTCGCGTCGTCGATTTTCGGGTTCGGCGTTCTTCGCGTTCTTCGCGTTCTTCACGAAGGAGGAAGAAGATACAAGGATTATGTCTCAACGAGTAATCCTTCAAAAGATTTTGGTTGGTCTTATTTTATTATTATTCCAACACACGAAAACGGGTAAGTAACGACCCATCAATTCGTTGAATTAATTCAACGAAAGAAACATCTCATTTAATTTACGAAATAAACAGCCCAATTAAATGGTCTGTTAAGAATTTAAGAAACGCGTCAGTTGACATTCATAATGACGGGTATTCACGAGTGCGTTACTTAGCGGTAAGAAACGGCGGGGCTCGTGCGAGCCCCACCTCACAAATATCCTACAAAGGGGGTAGGATATCTCTGGATAGCATCCTATCCAGATCAACTCAGTTTAAGCCATCTTTAAGTGGCTTCAAGTGGCTTCCAAGTGGCTTAAGTGAAATAAAATAAAGTTGTCATAAAATTATTTTATTTCTTAACTTTAAGCCCGAAAATTAAAAACCACACCCGAGCAAATGCAACTCCGGAAGAGGTGTTTCTAGGAGAATACCGGTGCTGCTATTTCATCGGTGCCCTCAGAATTCGATTCCGAGCACCGGTTCAAAAGTTAGAAAAACCCGCTCGTCCGTTCACTGAACGTACCCGAGCCAAACTTCGGAAATTGATTCTGGGCACACCGGGCCTCGGACTCAGGTGCCGTCAGAAACTGCGTTCTTGTAAAATTCCAAAGAAAATTAAAAAAAAATTTCCTTGAAATTTACGGGTCTTTACAAAGAATATTTTCATTCACTATGTTTTTATATTTCACTTCCACTATAATAAGGGAAGCACGTTTCTATATTTGTCTTCATAAATACTCTACTAGTCGATAAATTATGATGTGATACATTTTTTCTTATACCAATGTATTAAATTTAACACCAGTTATAGGTTACTAGAGTCTGGGTTCTTCCAAAATAAATTATTCATAAAATAAGGTTTGTTTTTTCCAATACCCATCATCTATAATTAAATTATAAAATAGGTTTTAGGATGAAGGGAATTCATTTCATAGGATATAATTTTCTTAGGATACCTAAAAAGGTTTAAAAAAATCTTGAATGGTCCATGTTAGGTATTTATGTTATATAAATAATTTCAAAAAATTTGATGGGTATATGAAACCAAATTAATATTTCAAAAAACAATTAAATATGTATAATTTTGAAACAAAGTTAATATTTAATATACCATATAGTTTTATTAAATTGATGAATAAAATGGTTATTAAATCATGAAATTTAATAAAAAGAGAAATGTCAACCTTAGTTTGATATATATAATCAATATGTATTTTCATCTTATTTATCAAATTTAAACAGATTATTTTTTGAAAATTATGTTTTAGTTCTAAATAATATGATAAAATAAATATGATTTAGGATTCACAAGATTAAATACAATTATTTTCAATAAGGTAAAGGAAAATGTATTTTTAGCATGGATATATAATTTAACCTAAATAGATAAAAAATTATGATGAATTTAGATTCTTCTATGCATTATTACAACATTTAGATGAATAATATTATGATAAATACATTACTCTAACCACATAAAATGACACATATAATATGGATAAAATAGTATACTGTAAAATATTACTACAAAATAAAATATGTGTTGTTTCCTAAATAAAAAGAGATTTTGTTTCTTACTATGACATAAAAAATTGTTTCTAAGAGGATAGTAAGAGTATGATGGGGATTTTGGATGTTTAAATATTACTAATTAATGGATTATTCTAATTAAAATTCAAAGTGAATGTCAATTAATATCTAAAATTAGTTTACAATGTATTGATAAATAGAAATGTGAAGAATTAAATTTATTTAATTTTATAAAGTGATTATTTATTTATATTCTAAAATTGGTTTTGGATATTTTTTTAAGGAAATATATAAGGAGATAAATTTGATACCAATTTATTTCATGGTGAAAAAATGATTGAAAAAATTCATAAAAATATGAAGATTATGAACATAAATAGAGTTATATGTAGATAATGAATGTTATTAGCATCACATAATTTTATGTTTTGAAGTTAACAAGGATGAATACATGTTCAATAATTTGAACATTAGGAATATGATTCTTAGGTATCACCAATATTAAAACAATATTTTTTATTAACATTACCCATTGAAGAGTTCAGTGGAACTATCACATAGACATAATGATATGTTGTTGTAATATCATTGAGATATAAAGATTTTCAGTAGAATATGAAATTTATATTAACGATAAGGACTATTATATGGTTTATCAGATGTGATATGATTATACCAGCACATATGTATGGTTTTTTATATATTTTAAAATGTTTTTTAATATTAAAATTTTTCATGTTTAAATTTTCATTCTTCCTCATTAGAAATATATTTCATAGGAATGATATTTTTAATTTACCTCTCAGTGTATGACTTTCACATATCGATAAATATTTTTCACCATGAAGTATTATTGATTGTGATATAATGGAAATGTATTTATTAGTATGATTTCCTATAGGCATATAGAATGTGATCATGTGTCAAAAATTATTTTTCATTAATAGATAACCCACCAATTATGCTTCATGGAGTTAAAAAAGACTCTTCCCTCTATGGTGTATCTAATTGGAGTTTTTTGTGATAGATGACCCATAATTGAGGTTATCAGGATAAATAGAATAAATCCTTCACAATTTAATACATTTATTTTCCAATACATTATGATTAAATAATATAGGGGTAGTTTGGTATATTTTTGATCATTTAATTGGTTGAGGTTAACTAAGATGGGATTCATCCCCTCATACAATTTGTATGAGATTTGGGCCGCCTATTGGGGTGGATGTTGGAAGTGTATTAAAATACAATGATAAAGTGCATTTGATGATCTTGCCTATTTGGGTGAGGGTGTTATAATTTTAGCATCTACATTGATAAATAACATCTTATGTATTGATAAATTTTTCTAGCTAATACTCATAGAATCAGTAATATATGGGTCTATTTTTTGGGATTGATATACTCATTGTCCCTTGAAAAGTTTTCATCATTGAAGAAGGGATTATATGTTTTTCTAATTTTATATTTTATATATGGTGGACATAAGTATAAAGATAAATTTTTTATATATATCACCCAATTTCCTTTGACTCATGAGATGTATTCATCTTTTTTTGGTTAGAGACTATGTAACAATATGGGTGAATTTAGATTTAAAATACTTTCCCACAAGAAAATTAATTTTAGATAATTTAAAACAAGTATAAAATTATTATCAATTTTATGATGTGTATAAATTTGAATAGACATAACAAATAAAAAATATAGTGGTTTGGGGCACAAGATGCCATAGTCAACTCAACGAACACTCAACTATAACATATTAGTGATTTTACAATCTTCAATCCATTTCCTAGGGAAATCCCAACCTGAATGCAAGAAGATGTAACTTGTTAAAAATACAAGATCTTTTACTAGGATAATAAATATGGCTTCTAGATTCATTTCATCAAAGTAATCATTAGAAGGATTTTCTAATTTTAGCAATAGTGAAGAGAGATATTTAAAGAGATATAGATGTGGTACACAATTTCATGTAACAATTAATAGTAGAGAAGAACCTATACGAGAAAATATAGAAATATATGGATTATCCTAAGGTTATAATTAAAAAAATAATGATTAAAACATGAAAGTATAATAGTTTTAAAACTGTAATTTTTTTATTTTAATTATATCATGGAGATGTAGTAGAGATTTAGGATCATTGGGAGAGACAATGACATAGTTTTCATTTATTTTGATTTTCTGCTTCTACGAATGATTCTATTTTTGTTTAAAAGATATTTGGAAATTCTAGTAGTAGAGAATGTCAATTTTTTTGACAAACTCATGTAAGTATAGAACATCAGTTATTGGATAAAACAACAAATTAACGTTTATAAAATTAACTCAATAAAGATTAGAGTGAAATATAACAAATGTAACTCATTCATTTAATGGTATGAATATTATGTTGGAAAAATGATTTTAGAATAATAAGGTTATATATTATTTAATTCAATGCGATCATAATTTATTTTCACTAAAAATAAAATAAAAGTAATGAATATTTGGGTTGCAGTACCATGTAGGTAATTCTAGTCCAGAAAATAGAAAAACAAATTCTATCTAAATTCACATTGCAAATATGATCCCTATGTTTATTTTTACATCGATTATTTATTTGTGTATCATTAATAAATAGACATATTTATAATGTATCCATATCTACATTGTTGACTTTCTCACATTTCTAAACATTCTCACATAGCCAAACTAACATAGCCGAGTGAATCACATAGCTAATTTTAACGACGTAGTCATTTATTCCACAGATAAAAAATCATGTAGCTCAATCCATTATTTATCCTATTCAACAAAATTGATGTCTTTTCATATCCACTATTTAAAAGACAATTCCATGATGAAAATTATTATCAAATAGATGATTTTTCTATGCAACATATTTATGTAGCCAAAATAACTAGACTTAGGAAAATTTCAAAAATATTTCATATTTTAGCTAAATTATATATTTAACTCAGGTATGAAGTATAATACTAAAAACTATTAGATCATAATTAAAAATTTATTCATTAATAACATGATAAGGGTTTTAATATCATCAAAAAATAATGAAAATTGGATATATTGGACCAACATTAATAGTCTAACAATATCACCATTTTTAATGATAAAAAACTCATTAAATATTAAACATGGAATATTATAGAGTTTAATATAAAATATAAATAATTAATTGAAGTGTTTGTGTTCTCCCATTTCATCTCCCCCTTTTTTTGAAATGAAATATTAAATTAAATAACTGATAAACACTTTCAATATATCTCATTTTTTGATAAATTGTTAGATTATATGTCTGAATTGAATATAGAGAAGTCATGGACTTAAATATAAAATTTTAGTTATGTAACATTCATAACACATAAAAACCAGTAAATAAATAAGAATTATATTAGTGAAGTAAAATTGGAAAACAATTCATGTACAAAAAATAAATTGAATCACCCAAGTCTATGTACAAGATGAAAGGTAGATGGGGATTTGGGTAGAGGTTTTATAAAGAATTGAATGGGGAAGAGGTAGATGGTGGGTTTTCTTCTAGAAGAGGAAGACTCCTTAAAAGAGTTAACTATGTGCAGTTTTGGGATCTGACTCCTAATATATCTTGAGGAAACTTTTCAAGCATTCTCAGTAATTTATATGTTTTCTCAGACTCTATAATGAAAAAATATGAAATGGTATAATTTAAGGATGCTAAATTCACATCCAATGTTGGAGTAACTTCAGTTCTTATGTTCTATTCTTCTAAAATGAAATTTATGATATATTTCTAATAGAAAATTGAAGGATCACGAAAGATTTCTTGCTTCTGCTTTGATCCATTATAGCTATATGGATGTGTTGGGAAAATAGGTATTATTCTTTTTAGATGAAGAGTACATCAACACACATGTATATCCTCTTGATAATATTTTTTTCTGACGCTTTCTCATGGGCCCACACGTCCATCTTGTTTGAGGACGACAACACTATTTATCGCCCCACATTCATGCTTTCCAAAGGTGGGCGACATCTATTCCTTGTTCAGGGAAATTTTCTCCTTGACCAAAACAGGATGATGAGATATCAGTTCTTCCTACTAGGGATTCCTCTTTAGAACTCGTTACCTAGTCCGGGTCTCCCTTATAGATTTAAGATGTTTTTTGTGAAACTCTTCCTAGTGTCATATCTTCATGGACACCAGTTAACAACACTGCTTCTGTCGGGACATTCCAAAGGGTCCGATCAGGGTAGCAAACTTCGGTATGGGGAGTAGTCATGTGAGACATCACTAGCGTGTCTGGATGTTGGGACACTAGCGCGTATGGGTTTCTTCCCCATATTATAGGGCTTCTCGAGGGTGTGTAATCCTGAGACATCCCACGTCGAACGCAGGGAATTTTATGTCATAGGTAGGTATCCGAGGTTTTCCTCAGCTTCCCATGTTTAACACAAGGTATTCCACGAGTTTAATGTCTAGCGGAGACGGATCAGACTGATCAGAACACTGATTAGAGTGGATTTAATGGGTGAAGCCCCTAGAGGGAACATTGATGTTGGGTCCAACGTGTGGTTAGCATCCCGGTTGTTGTTAATGGGAATGGGGAAAGAGGTGGCATGATCCCACAGGGATGTGGAGGCCTGGGTAAGAATCAGGATGGATATTGGAGGTTTAAATGAAGTAGGTGGAGAATGAGATGAATTCAACTCAAGGACGATAGTGATGTTGGGCTTGGGTCTCGAAGAGACATCCTACGTATCCCCGTGGCATGGAATTAAAGTCTGCATAGTTCAGTGGGATGATGGGACACCTGAGGAGGCGACCCATGAGAATAGAGGCGTGGATGGGATCTGGAGGAAATAGAACCTCTAGGTTGAGTCATGACCTTCCCAAAACACATAGGCTTGGTAGAGAGATCAGGATGAGGCATGGGTTATGTTCTTGAACCTTAGGGAGGTTTCCTATGTATCCCCATGGCAGGGAATCAAAGTTCGCGTAGTTCATATGATGACGACTTACCGTCGTTTGGGGACTTCGATGTCTTACCACCGAATGAGGTTGAAAATATATTACCACTGAATGGGGTTGACAATGGCATACCACTGGATGGGGTCACAACGACTTACCACTAAATGGGGTTCCAACGGATTACCGCTAGATGGGGTCACAACGGCTTACCATTGGATGAGGTCGCAACGACTTACCACTGGATGGGTCACAACGAGTAACCGCTGGATTGGGTCACAATGGCATACCACTGGATGAGGTCACAATGGTTTACCGCTTGATGAGGTCACAATGGATTACCACTAGATGGGGTCACAACGGCTTACCATTATATTTTGGATGCAGTTTAACGTCGTGCAGGATGAAAAGGAGGCATTCAGTTTAACGTCATGAGGGATGAAGGAGGTCGAACGTGAAGGGTGTGGAACCCAAGGTTGTTGGGATTAAACCTCAAGGAGGATTCCTACGTACCTTGCCATGGCAAGGATCAAAGTCCATGTAGTTCGGGATGGTGGAGTGGGAACTGACGTGAAGAGGGGTCAGAACCAATGGTTGTTGGGCTTGAACCTCAGTGAGGCTTCCTACATACATTGCCTTGACAAGGATCAATGACCTCGTAGTTCAGGATGGTGGGAACCGACGTGAAGAGGGGTCAGAACCAATGGGGTGTTGGGCTTGAACCTTAGGGAGGATTCCTATGTACCCTACCTTGGAAAGGATCAAATCCCATGTAGTTTAGGATCGTGGAGTGTGAACTGAAGTGAAGAGGGGTCTGAACCAATGGTTGTCGGGCTTGAACCTCAGGGAGGCTTCCTACGTACCTTGACATGACAAAGATTAAAGAACTTGTAGTTCAGGATGGGTTGAACCGACGTGAAGAGGGATCAGAACCAATGCGGTGTTGGGCTTGAACCTCAGGGAGGCTTCCTATGTACCCTGCCTTGGAAAGGGTTAAAGTCCACGTAGTTCAAGAAGGTTATAAATCGGAATCTCATGGAAGTCAATTTCATTAATAAAATAAAAGGGAGGGAGTAAGAATATTTATGGTCGTTCTTCCATTCACATGATATAAATCCTATATATAGATGTTACTGGAGTTATCATGATCATTTGGACATAGGAGGTGAGGAGAGGATAGCAAAAGAAGATAAATTGATGTGAAACCAAATAAAAAAGAAGGGTGCTTTACCTCTTGAAATAACCCCCTTGAGAAACTCATTAAGGGAAGGGGTTTTGGTCTATTGGGAAGAACAGAAGCTTCTTGGACGTGGGGAGAGACTAGGGAAGGGTAATTGGATAGAACTTTGGGGAGCTTCAAGTCTTAGAGGAGTGAAGAGAAGAGGTAGTGGTGGGGGGTTTTATAGTGGATGAGAGGGGTAATTTTTGAATATTTAATTCATTATTTTATTATTTCCCTCAAGACAACCAATAGTACTGTTTCATGTGACTTTTAATAGTAATAATGGCATGTCAGTTCGAACCAAGTGGGCTTACATTATCCTTGCATCACCTTTGATGCAGTAAATCAAGTATTTAGCATTTATTGTATTTTATCGTATTTTACTATTCATAAAAAATTCTTGTATTTTAGAAAAATCCCAAAAATTCACCCATACCATTTTTTGACGTGAAGAATTCAAAAGTGAAATCCATTTTTCAAAAATAATTTTCTAAATATTATTAATTTAATTTTCAAATAAGGTTATAGTTAATTAAAAAAATAACAATCTTAAAGTGCAATTAGTTTTATTTCTCATTGAAAAACTAATTAAGATCTCATTATCTTATTTCCTTAAGAAAATAAAATAATATTACTAATTACTATTCAAGGGGAATATTACTATTCATATTAGTATTTATAAGGGTATGTTACTATTCACCAAAAATCATGTTTGTTATATCAGACTCCAAATGACTTAGCGAACACAACTCTAGATGACCATTTTTCGAAATTCAAAACATAGAACAAGAAAATTTGTTTTTATAAAATTGAATTCTATAAAACCTTGGGGTGTTACATTCTCCCCTCCTTATAAAAATTTTGTCCTCAAAATTCACAGAATATTGCCTAAAAAGATTCGGGTATGTCTTTAACATAAGCTCCTCAGGCTCCCATGTTGCTTCCTCCATCTTAAGGTTCCTCCATAGAACCTTTACTAGCCGAGTCTTCCGATTTCCCAATACTTGTTCTCTAGTATCAAGAATCTTGATAGGCTCTTCACAGTAAGATAAACCGGGCTCAAGTTCCACTTCTTCATAAGTGAGTACATGTGTTGGGTCTGGCATGTAATTTCTTAACATTAACTCGTGGAACACATTGTGAACCTTGGAGAGACTTGGAGGCTTTGAAAAACGGTAAGCTACGGCTCCAATTTGGTCTAGAATTTCAAAAGGTCCAATATACCTGGGACTTAATTTCCTCTTCTTACTGAATCATATAATACCCTTCCATGGAGACACCTTCAAGAAAACGTGTTCACCTTCTTGAAACTCTAAATCCTTCCTTCAGTTATCTTCATAGCTCTTTTTCCTACTTTGAGCTATTTTGATATGGTTCTGGATAATCCTCACCTTTTCCATTGTTTCTTCAACAAGTTCTGCGCCCATGCACTTTCTTTCACCAACATCATCCTAGCAAGTTGGTTTATGACATCGCCTCCCATATAATTCTTCATAGGGTGCCATCTGTATACTTGAATGGAAGCTATTGTTGTAGGAAAACTCAACGAGAGGTAAATACTGATCCCACATGCCTTAAAAATCAAGTGAACAAGACCTCAACATGTCTTCCAATGTTTGAATAGTCCATTCTGATTTTCCATTAGTTTGTGGGTGGTAGGTAGTGCTCAAAATAAGATCAGTATCTATGGCCTTCTAAATAATTTTCCAAAATCTTGATGTAAAATGTGGATCATGATCAGAAACAATCGATAGGGGTACTCCATGAAGTCTCAAAACATCATTAATATGTATTCTTTATAGACGTTCAAGTGGTAGATCTTCTATTGTAGCAAGAAAATGTGCTGAATTGGTAAGACGATAAACAATGACCCATACTGCATCGTTACTTCTAGGAGTATTTGGTAGTCCCATGAAAAATTCCATCATGATATTATCCCATTTCAACTCAAGTATGGGAAGAGGTTGCAATAATCCTCCAGGCCGTTGCCTTCCAGCTTTCACTTGTTGAAAAACCATATATCTTGACACAAAATTAGCAATATCCCTCTTCATGTTGTCCCACCAAAAATGGTCATTCAAATCTCTATACATCTTAATGCAACCAGGGTGTATAGAGAAATTGGAACTATGAGCGTCATCCAACAATTCCCTTTTTAGATCAGGTATATTGGGAACACAAAGTCTCTTCCCAAATTTCAACATTCCATCTTCATATACAAAGTCACTCAATCTCCCATCATTCACAGCTTTAATCTTCTTTTGAAACTCCTCATCATCAGCTTGAGAACTTTTTATCCTTTATAGTAAAGATGGTTTGGAAACTATATGAAAAAGCAATGATGTTTCACCTTCCAAGGTTATTCCCATATCCATCTTTACAAGATCCATGAAAATAGGATCCCTTTCAACTCTCATCTTGTTCAAAACTCCATGATACTTTATTCTCAAAGCATTTTCCACCTTATTAACCTTCCTCGGGTGGTATTGTACCGTGAAATTATAATCTTTGAGTAGTTCAGGCCATCTCCTTTGCCTCACGTTGAGTTATTTTTGTGAGAAAATATACTTCAAACTCTTGTGATCCGTTTAAATCTCACAGTTTTCACCATAGAGATAATTTCTCCATATAATCAAATCAAAGATCATAGTAGCTAACTCAAGATTGTGAGTTGGATAGTTTTTCTCATGTACTTTTAGCTGTCGTGATGCATAAGCAATAACTCTATCATTTTTGATAAGGACACAACGAAGTCCTTTCTTTGAAGCATCACTATAAATAACAATCACGTCATTCCCTGATGGTAGAGTCAATATATGATCATTGACTAATCTTATCTTCAGTTCTTCGAAACATTCTTCATAATATTTTGTCCAAAAAAATTTAACCCCTTTATGTGTGAGCTTCGTTAGTGGGTTAGCCAATCGGGAAATATTCTGCACAAAACGCCGATAATAACCTACTAAGACAATAAAACGGTGTACCTCAGTTATGTTTATTGGCGTGATCCATTCATGTATTTGCATTGCCTTTTCAGGATCAACTAGGATTCTATCCTTAGAGACAATATGGCCTAGAAAAGGAAATGACTGAACCCGGAATTCACATTTGCTAAACTTCCCATATAATTGATTTCTTCTAAGAGTTTTCAGAATAGTTTGCAAATGATCCCCATGGTCTTCATAGATTTTTGAGTATACTAGTATATCATTGATGAATACCACAACAAAGTTATCAAGATATTCCTTGAAAAATCTATTAATTAAATCCCATAAAACAGAGGGTGCATTTGTCAGTCCAAAAGGCATCACTGTAAACTCATAATTCCCATACCTGGTTCGAAATGCTGTCTTCAAAATATCTTCCTTCCTCACACACAGTTGATGCTATCCAGATCGAAGGTCAATATTTTAAAAGTATTGAGCTCCATAAAGTTGGTCAAATAAATCATCAATCAGTGGCAGAGGATAATTATTCTTTATTGTAATATCATTTATTTCCCTGTAATCAATGAAAATCCTCATGGATCCATATTTCTTCTTGACAAATAGAATAGGGGTTCCCCATGGAGAAAAAATAGGTTGAATAAATCCCTTTTCACTCAAATCATATAGTTGTTTCTTTAGCTCTACTAATTCCACAGTGGCCATTCTATAGGGAGTCTTTGATATAGATCTTGCATCTGGAATTAAATCAATAGAAACTCAACTTCCTGCTCTGGAGGATGTCCAGGTAAATCATCTAGAAATACATCAATGTACTCTTTCACAATGTTCACATCTTCAATTTGAAGGTTTCTTTCCTCTCCCATAGATATTGGTTTATCTTCCTCTCCAAGTATTTCATTCAATAGATCTACTGGGGTAGTTCTAGATATGAATTAGGTGGAGAAGTTTCTGCCCTATAGACAAGGGATTCTACACCATTTCCAAAAAATTTAACTTCCTTTTTCTTGCAATAAATACTCACATCATAATTTGATAGCAAATCCATACTGAGAATTATATCAAATTCAGTCATGGGTATGATGATAAGGCTAGCAACTAAAGCACGTTATGGTGTTTGGAGGGGGACTAGTCGACATGCCTTTGTTGCAATGATACATCCCATGGGAGTTTTGACTGACAACTCCTTTCTTAAATCAAATTGGACATATATAATTTTCTTGGAAAACTTAGAGTATATAAATGAATGTCATGATCTGGAATCAAATAAAGTGTTGGCTAAGTTTGAGGAAATAATTGAAGTACCTGCAACCACGTCACTAGGAACTTCAACCTCTGCGGTTGTAACCGCATAGGTTATCCCTTGCTCTCTTAGTTTTTTCTGAGGCATGTTTCCTTGGTGATTAGGACACTCAGTTTCATAGTGTCCCATCTCTCTGCAATTGTAGAATTGAACATCATTGAATTGTTTCTTCCCCTTGAATTCATCAGATTGATGACCCTTTTCTTCGCAGTTATAGAAGACTCCCTTGTCATTCAAGAATTTCCCCGGATGATTCTTTCAACAGTAATCACATAATGGGAAACTATTTTCTCCCTTACCCTTATTTGGTTCTTCTCCTTTTCCTTTGTTATCATAATGCCACATCTTATCTTGGTTTCCTTTGAAAAAATTTGATCTAGAAAATTCTTTCTATGTTTTGATGGCACTTGATACAATTTCATCATATAATGCAAATGATTGAGAAGACAATTCCCTTATAAGACTTGGATTAATACCTTCAAAGAAATGATCAATCTTGTCCGCTCAGTCACGAACATAATCCACGACATACCTGGCCAGCCGTGTGAAGGTTGCCTCATACTCTGCAACACTGTTATCTTCCCTTTGTTTCAAGACAAGGAATTTCCTCTTCATTTCAGTTCATTGCTCACGAGGGAAATATTTTTCATAGAATATTTCCATAAAAGTCCTCCATTCCATATCCTATATCTCTTCTTCCTTTGTGGTATTTTTAATCAAGGACCACCATTGATCAACGTCTCCCTTGAGACAACATACGGCTAGTACTGCATTTTCATTTTCATTACATCTTAACGCCATGAATATCTTTTCAAAGGAATTGATCCATTGCTCAACAACCACTGGATTAGTAGTCCCACTGAAATATGGGGGCTTCTGCCACCTGAAACGATCCAACACAGGTGTTGAATGGTTATTCGTTACAACTTGAGTAAGTTGTCTCAATATGGTCAGGATCTGATCTGCTCCAAAGTTGACTGTGTTGACTTGCTAAGTAGGGATATCCCTACCTTGCCCATGAGTATTGATTCCACTTATTCCATTAGACACCATTTCTAAATAATGGGATACAGTATATTTGTTTATGAATCTCAAATAGAGAAGCACTCAATATAGATTGAAATTCTATGTATAAACATGGTTCCCCTAAGGAAAAATTTACATTTAACTCCTTTATAATGGCTTGTAAGGAAAACATGAATTATCCTAATCATATCCCATGGGAGTGTCGTACCCAAGAGTGCATCAAGACCCATTGTCATCCACCAGTTCTAGTTTGAGTCTAGCTTAAAGTGGTGTTTTTGGGTTTTACCCCTAGATACATCTGTGCTAGAGCCGCCTCTACCTGCTCGTATCTTGACATGGACGTATTGGTTAAAATATCTACACAATATATTCCTTACAAAAATACTTGGATGTTCTTGTATGTTAATCCTTAGATACTACCTTATGGCTTTGTTCCCTGCTATACATTTCCTACTCTAGTTTCCATGTTTTCTACTAAACTTCCTCTGATACCAACTATAACACCCCGACCCCTATAGGCTGGAGCCGGTGAATTACTTGTGATATTGGCATGGTTAGAAGGAATGAAATTACCAAAGGAAAGATCAATATAGT
Organism: Viscum album; assembly: GCA_963277665.1. Classification (NCBI taxonomy): domain Eukaryota; kingdom Viridiplantae; phylum Streptophyta; class Magnoliopsida; order Santalales; family Viscaceae; genus Viscum; species Viscum album. The sequence continues at coordinate 118,979,821 of OY728134.1, forward strand.
AGTCTTAAAGAAACTAGATACATAGATGTTACTCAAATTACATTGGAAATGGTTACAAAATACAATACATATCAAAAACTAAAAATCTGCATCCACATGAACTCAAAATAAGACCTTCTCTTCATCACCAGTCGAAGGTATACAATGAAAGGGGTGAGATAAAATTCTTAGTAATAGTTACAAATAGTGGAACCATGAGTAAAATAATAAGTGAATCACAAATAATCTGACATAATCAATATGGATTAGTGAATAAATGAATAACCAATTCCATTAATAATTAAAAATAAAACTGCATCCAAAGATTTTGTCATAGTGAAAATATCATGGATATTAATAATAATTAATAATGAATAAAGAGAATGATTATTAATTTGATGTCATGTATCTGGAACATGAATCCATAATACCATAAAAGAGGTTTAGTTCTGTGGGTAGAAACCCGTCTGATTTTTGCAAACAAACTCGAAGGGTTTGTCGCCAAACTGTTTTGTCTCATGAGACCTACCAATGCATCAAGGGGATATAGCGGGCCCCACCCACCACTGCATGTCCAAATAATTATTTATACATTGATTCAATACAAGAAAAATATGTCTTTTCAATATCCATATAGAGTAGAGTATACAGATTCATAAATATTTCCATAATTAAAATAACTTTCCAAGTAAACACCTTATGTAAGATGGTATATGGTTTAGAAAAAAAACATATAAATGAAATTATATTATGGATATTTAATATAAATATAATTTAAAATGAAAAGTGATCTCAAATGGGAAGTAGTAACACCACATAAGGATTATTAGGTGCACAATACAAAGATAGTCACAACGAAAAGGTAGTTGAGACAAAGTCCCTTACCACAATGTAATCAGTCGAATCATATGACCAGAACTTAATGAACATCAAGTGAATCATTGAATAACATGAATATAAAGAGAATCATGTTATTATATATCAAATGGTAGTACACATATACCACATATAAGAAATAAGTGGAGAATAATGAAAATCTCATAGAAGTGAAAGTGAGATGAGAAACCCCTTACCTTAACTCCAACCGTGTTCCGCTCTTGTACTTAAGCACCTAGAATATGAAATTATACATGTTAATAAATTTTTTCATGACCTATTAGACATTTATTTAGTTTACCATAATTCTTGTTAGTTCATTTATGTATTTATTGATAAGTTATTGTATTGAATTTCATCATTCTAGAGTGTTCGTTTCCTTTATTTTCATATTCGGTTCACTTGTTTTTAAGTAATGAAGTTTATGTGGAATGGTTATAAATCTCCAGGATTGGAATTATATATTATTAATGAACATAGATAATTGATAAGGTTCATTTATATCATTTAGTTACATGGAATGAGGATGAATCATTAGATGACCACCACTTCCATTATTTGGCGATATTTGGAATATTATGAACTAGTTTTATCATATAACTTAATTATATGTACATATTCTGGTTCCTGAATATTAATTAGGTTATAACATATATATTATAGTCTGTTTAAACCATGAATATGGTTTCATGACTAGTAATTAAGATGAAATTGAAGAAGAAAACTTCATCGTCCACGAAGGTTATAAATCAGAATCTCATGGACGTCGATTTCATTTATAAAATAAAAGGGAGGGAGTAAGAATATTTATGGTGGTTCTTCCATTCACATGATATAGATCTATTATATAGATGTTACGAGATTTATCATGATCATTTGGACAAAGGAGGTGAATATAGGATGGCAAAAGAAGATAAATTGACATGAAACCAAATGAAAAAGAAGGGTGCTTTACCTCTTGAAATAACCTCCTTGAGAAACTCCTTAAGGGAAGGGGTTTTGGAATTTTGGGAAGACCAGAAGCTTCTTGGAAGTGGGTAGAGACTAGGAAAGGGTAATTGGGCATAACTTTGAGGAGCTTCAAGGCTTATAGGAGTGAAGAGAAGAGGTAGAGGTGGGGGGTTTTTATAGTGGAGGATTTGGGTAATTCTTGAATATTTAATTCATTATTTTATTATTTCCCTCAAGACGACCAATAGTATTGTTTCATGTGACCCTTAACAGTAATAATGGAATTTGAGTTGAAACCAAGTTGGCTTACATTATCCTTTCATCTCCTATGATGCAGTAAGTCAAGTATTTAGCATTTATCGTATTTTATCATATTTTACTATTCATAAAAAATTCTTCAATTTCAGAAAAATCCCAAAAATTCACCCCTACCATTTTTTGACCTGTAGAATTCAAAAGTGAAATCCATTTTTCAATAATAATTTTTTAAATAGTATTAATTTAATTTTTAAATAATGTCATAGTTAATTCAAAAAATGACAATCTTAAAGTGCAAATAGTTTTATTTCTCATTGAAAAACTAATTAAGATCTCATTATCTTATTGCCTTAAGAAAATAAAATAATAATATTTTTTACTATTCAAGGGGCATATTACTATTCATAATACTATTCATAAGGGTATGTTACTATTCACTAAAAATCAATTTTGTTCTATTAGACTCCAAATGACTTACCGAACACAACTCTAGATGACCATTTTTCGTAATTCAAAACATAGAAGAGGCAAAGTTGTGTTTATAAAATTGAATTCTATAAAACCTTGGGGTGTTACATTCTCTAACTGTAACACCACGACCCCTCTAGGCTAGAGCCGGTGCATTACTTGTGATATTGGAATGGTTAGAAGGAATGAAAATCCCGAAGGAAAGATCAGTTTAGTAGTCTTGAAGAAACTAGATACATAGATGTTACTCAAATTACATTGGAAATGGTTACAAAATACAATACATATCAAAAACTAAAAATCTGCATCCACATGAACAAAAAATAGGACCTTATCTTCATCACCTGTCTAAGGTATACATTGAAACGCGTGAGCTCAAATTCTCAGTAAGGGTTACAAATAACGGAAGCATGAGTACAAGATTAGAACATATTTGGAGTTAAAGTAAGGGGTTTCTCATCTCACTTTCACTTCTGTGAGATTTTCATTATTCACCACTTATTTATTATATGTGGTATATGTGTACTTCCATTTGATATATAATAACATGATTATATTTATATTCATGTTATTCAATGATTCACTTAATGTTCATTATGTTCTGGTTATATGATTCGACTAATTACATTGTGGCAAGAGACTTTGTCTCAACTACCTTTTCATTGTGACTATCTTTGTATTGTGCACCTAAAAATCTTTATGTGGTATACCTACTTCCCATAAGAGATCACTTTTCATTTTAAATTATACTTATATTTAATATCCATAATCCCATTTCATGGATATGTTTTTTTTCTAAACCTTATACCATCTTACATACGATGTTTATTTGGAATGTTATTTTAATAATGGAAATATTGATGAATTTGTATACTGTACTTTATACAGATATTGAAAAGGAATATTTCTATTGTATTTAATCAATGTATAAAGAATGATTTGGAAATTTAGTGGTGGGTGGGGCCCACTATTTCCCCTCGATGCATCGGTAGGTCTCATGAGACAAAATAGTTTGGCGATAAGCCCTTCGAGTTTGTTTCTAAAAATCATACGGGATTCTACCCACAGAACTAAACCGTTTTTACAGTATTATGGTTTCATGTGCCATATACATGATTTCCAATTAATAATAATTCTCTTTATTCATTATCAGTTAGTATTATTCTCCATGATATTTTCACTATGACAAAATCTATGGATGCAGTTTCATTTTTAATTATTAATGGCATTAGTTATTCATTTATTCACTAAGCCATATTGATTATGTCAGATTATTTGTGATTCACTTGTTATTGTACTCATGATTCTGCTATTTTTAACCCTTACTGAGTATTTGATCTCACCACTTTCATTATATACCTTCAACAGGTGATGAAGAGAAGGTCTTCTTTTGAGTTCATGTGGATGATGATTTTTAGTTTTTGATATGTACTATATTTTGTAACCATTTCCAATGTAATTTGAGTAACATATATGTATCTAGTTTCTTCCAGACTACTAAACTGATATTTCCTTTGGGATTTTCATTCCTTCTAACCATTCCAATATCACAAGTAATGCACCAGCTCCAGCCTAGAGAGGTTGGAGTGTTACAATATTATCACCCATTTGTTAATAACATTTCTTTATTACTCATTATTTATGTATTAATGGATTCATTTTCTTATCCATGTCTTGTTGAATAAGTTCTGGTTATACTTCTTAGATCACAGTTAAATCATTATAAAATGACAATAACATAATATATACCATATTTATACATTCTATACATTTATATAATCACTATTTAACATATATCACATAGAATAAATCACATCACATCATGGAGATGATAGGTCATACGTACGCACGCGTGATAATCTCATTCCCATAATTATGAAATGGTATGAATGTGGATGGTATATATTTTTTTTCCAAAATACATATCATGTTATAATAATCACGTACAGTTATTAGTTCCATCATTATACCCATGCAAGTAAGGTGGTGGTGAAAACAGATTACACTATGGCATGGAGACGGTAAGTCGTATGTACGCACGCGTGGTAATTTTGTTTTTAATAGGATGGATAGAAGGTGGAATATGGATGTTAAATAATCATAATAACATATAAATATATAATTTATACTTTATTTACTACTTTATAATAGAAAAAACTCATGAATAGGAAGTATAAGAAGAAAGAAGTTTGAAAGAATCCGTAGAGGATATTATAACTTCTTCGACGAGCTCCCTCTAGATCCCCTCTTTATGAACTCGGAAAGTTTTTTAGAGAAATCCATAACCTCTTTAATGTGTCTAGGTAAGTTGATAAGGGAAATGAGTAGGGTATGGATGACCTTGAATGTTGAAAATGAAGTGAAGAAGTGACAGATGAGGTTCCCTTTTATAATTGAGGTGAATGGAACTTATGGAATCTCCAAAACATATTATTTTATAATAAAATAACATTACTTCCAAAAAACTAAAAAATTTCTTAATTTATAATATTAGATGATATATGGTTATAATATTATCGAAAAATAAATTTAAATAAGTTTTTAAGTAAATTTAAACCTTATCATTTTAATTAACACTTCATTATTCTATTAACTTTTTATCAAAATTAACAAATATTTGAATATTAAGAGGGTGGAATATTTACTTGTTTTAATTTAGACCAAAAATAAATACTTAATAAAATTTTACAACATATAATAAATATAATAAATTTTATAAAAATGTTTTCTGATTTATAAATAATTTAATAAAACATTATTTTGATAAAAAATAAACATTGTCATTTTTTAAACAACCCAATTAATTGATTTTTCAAAATATTAATATAAAAAATTAACACAAGAAAAAACATTTTATCATATTCATAAGATGTAAAGGTCATATAAAGAATTCATTGGATATATTAATTATTCCAAATAATATTTAATTTAATATTTTTTAATGCATTTATTTCTTTTATCCATTAATAAAATAATTACCATGTCAATTTTGTGAAATTATTTAATATAGTTGTGGAATAAAAATTAAAAATAAAATAATAAGGATAAGATAAATCCACTAGATTATAGATGAATACTTATAGTCAAATATATATTCTGTAAAATCCAACATAAAAAATGTTACATTTATTAAAACATGAATGTGAAAACTTTAACATCACTTTTAATAAAATATTATAAGCATCATAATATTTTCCATATGGATCCAAATGGTCAAAAAATAGACCCTTGGATGATTAAGGTTGATATAAAATTGAAAAATAAGATTTGGTCAAGTGTATTCATCTTTTAATGGTTGTTATCATTTTAATAAAAATTACGTTATTAATTTCTGCATCATCAATGCATAAGACTTTAAGGTAATTAATTATTTACCAAAAATTATAAATAAAAAAATTTATATTTAGAAATAGGTTTATAATATAATTTATCTTCTATATAACATTATCTTAAAAAGATATAGTTATTAAACTTTGTAAATGACATATTTTAATTTTGTTTAAATAAAATAAATTAAATGTCGTAATCTCATACAATTGGCTTAAAAAGGAAACCATTTATCCCTAATGATGAATTAGGTTAAAACAAACTCATACAATTATTTTAGGACATGTGTTATGGTAAATTTATAATATTATTTTTATCCTTAATTACCAGATTTACCCTTTTATAGTATTAATAACAATGACTAATGTTAATATTTATAATTCCCAAAAATAAAAGAAATATATATAAAAAATTTAGACCTAATCATTCCAAATAGAGAATCCATTTTTCAAAATTAAAAAACAAATATGTTTTATTAATTAATTTAAAATTAATCTCATTATCGAAATGAGAAAATGAGTTTTAAAAGATAAAACATTGCAAAAGATTGAAATGTTTTTATATCTAAATTGCATGTAAAATTTATGACAATGACCTAAATTACATTAAATAAAAAAAAATATTCTATTTATAATTTAAAATAATTAATTAGTGTAATTTAAAAATATAATTTTTTCTGATGCAAAAAGTTGTTTTCACTTAAAATTTTGTATATTTTTACTATTCATCAAAACATGAATGTTAACATAAAAATATAAAAAATTCATCCAAGTAATTTTTTATAGAATTTTTCTAAAGAAGAGGATTATGTTATTGTATAAAAAATTTTAACTTGTAAAAAATTAAATTTAAAAAAAAATATATCCATTAAAAGGCTGTAAAATTACCCTTTTGAAAAAAATATATGTTTGTATACATAAAATAGGGTTTATTCAAACACAATGACTAAAATATAAATTGGATGAATATAAAAAATATTTTATTAAATATATAAAATATATACTTTATTAATTTCATTTACTAATTGTAATTCACTAAATTTATTAATAAAAAAAATACAAATACTTCTATTACATTTAATTTGTTTATATTTTTTCATAAATAATTGGTAGGTAGAGAATTAACCATACATTTTCATATGTTAGTTATATTTATTCCCTCTAACATATCGTCTAGGTTATAATGTTAATTTTATACAAAGGGAATCTTTTGGTTCATTTAAACTCATGATTGTATTGAATGCAAGATATTGGAGAATTAAAATTATTTAAAAAAAATATTTCATAAAAGAATCCGGATGTTACACACCAGATACTAGTACAGGATTATGATATATTGAATAATACCTTAAAATGTTGTTATGGTCACTATGAGTACATGGTGATGTTTTTTGGCATGATGAACTCCCCAGCTATATTCATAGGACACATGAACCAAATCATTCAGCCTTAATTATATCGGTTCGTGGTGGTATTCATCGATGATATCCTAGTGTATTCATCATTAGAGGAGGAGTAAGATAAATAATTAATGATAGTACCAAACACACTCTGAGACCACCAACATTATAATAAACACTCAAAGTGGTAGTTTTGGATTCAAGAGGACCATTATCTTGGATACCTCATCTCAGAGTTCGGAGTTGTAGTGGATCTAGTAGAGGTTGAGGTAGTTCTTTCTTGGGATCCACCAAAGGGTATTACCGAGGTGTGGGGTTTCCGTGGATTGATGGGGTACTATCTTAGGCTTGTACACAAATTCTCCATAGAGGAAGCACCCTTAATAGATTTTACATGAAAGGGGAAATATTTCATGTGGACAAAAAAGTGTCAGTAATGCTTTTAGGATTTGAGGTAGAGGTTGATGAGCACTCCCATATTGATGTTACTGGAGGAAGGCATCAAGTATGCGGTGTTATAAAATGCATCATGGACTGAGCTTGGTTCTGTCCTAATGAAGAGGAAAGCAGGGATTTCATATGATTAATGCCATGTGAAATGACATGAGTATAACTATCTGAACCATCATCTTGAGTTATCATTGGTAGTATTCTCTTTGAAGATGTGGTTACAATACTTGATGGGTGAGTGTTTTGTCATCTACTATAATCACAATAGTGTAAAATATATCTTCTCTCAGAAATATATTAACATTAGGTAGTGTAGATGGCTAAAGTTCTTATATGTACATGACTTTGAGATTTTATATACTATTGGGAAGTGGAATGTGGTGGAAGATGATATGAGCAGGAGATTTATTTCAAAGTTGCTGAACGTGGAATCATAGCAATTGACCAAGTGGTAGATATCATTTATGTATGTAGATTGATCATCTTACCTTCCAGTTGATGGTTGTAACCCACTAAATATTACATCAATTCAAGGAGTTGTAACTCGATGATACCTTATGCAAGACCATACGTGGTCATATTTTCATATGGCATTCTCTTGATAGATATTAAAAAGGTCGGGGGCATGTTTTTTCTCTTTAGAGGATTCATGATGTAACCATTAATGTTGCAGGAGGATGTTGTGAGGGAGTTTCATAAATCCCATTTTTTGGAATATTTAGTTGTGGAAAAGATGTACCGGGACCTCTGACACCATTTATGGTGTCCAGAGATGAAGAAAGGAGTTGTAGAGTTTGTTTCTTGATACCTTACTTTTCAGAAAGTGAAGGTTGAAAATCATGTTCCAATGAGTTTAATATCATCCGCTTAAAGTTCCAGAGTGGAAGTGGGATGTGAAATCTATATAATTCATGAAGGACATACCAAATACATCCAAGGGACACGATTCCATCCAGGTGATCTTTGATCAAATTTCTTTGTCTGCCCACTTTATAGCTATTTTAGAGAAGATTTTAGTAGAGAGATTGGGGAACCTATAAATTTAGGAGATAGTTCCACTCTAGGTATTTCCATCGACGATTGTTTATAATCATGATGATCTATTTAAATATCAGATGTTTAAGGGATTAAAGGAAGCGTTTGGGACCCATTTACGCTTGATCATACCATTTCACCCATAGGTAGACCGCTAGATTGAGTGGACCATTTAGGTTTTGGAGGACATGTTGTGAGATTTCATGATAGACTTTGGTCATATTTGAGAGGATCACCAACCACTATTGGAGTTTGAATACAACAATAGACACCATTACACCGTTGGTATGGTTCTATTCAAGGCCTTGTACATGCAACCCTGTAGGTCACCACTTTGCTGTATTGACCTAGGAGTGTCAGCACTCATGGGACCTGAGTTGGTGAAAGCTACTAAATAGAATGTGAATATCATCCAAGAGTGGATGAAGAATATAAACAACTATCCAAATTCTTATACTAATAGGCATTTGAGGCCTTTAGAGTTTGAGGAAGGAGACCATGTGCTCCTTCATGTATCACCTTAATGCAGATTACGAAGATTTGGTAGGGTGGAAGGATATCTATATGGTTCATTAGCCCTTTCCAGGTACTGTGTAGGGTTAGATAGGTGAAGTAACTCTTATCCCTACAACCACAGTTAAATAGGGTACATGATGTATTCCACATGTTGTAACTGGGGAGGTACTTGCATGATCGATCGAACATTATCAAATGGGGAGAGATGAACATCAAGGATGCATAGACATTACTAAGTAACTAATGGAGATTGAAGATAAGTAGGAGAGGAACATTCATGTATAATTCATTACTTTGGGGTGTTCCTGGTGGTAACAAGGGAATCTCTAAAAGATCACATGGGATCAGGAGGCTCAGATTTGTTCTCAGTACCCTTATCTATTAGAGTATCCCTTATTTTGGATTTTTAAGGACAAAAATCCCTAAGGTGGGAAGAATGTAATGTACTGTATTTTCCATGTATTATTTTTTGACATTCTATGGATTATTTTCGATTTCAACCACTGAGATAGTGTGTGATTCTGAGGCTCAGTGTGTGTAGAACAAATGTTTGAAAAATATTTAAATATTTAATAACACACACATGCAGTTTTCCTAAAAAATGGAATAACTCCTAAATGGGTGACCAGATTGGAAATATGAGGGAACCTTTATGTTAAGAATAGTGGATTTACCCTAGGTGCAACTGAAAATTTGTCAGTGCGGGTCATTTGTAAAAAAATTTCTTCAGGTGTAAAATGAATAAAATAATTAAATTATTTTATTGACATAGTGATGCAACAAATTATTCTTTAGGTTTATCCTTTTTTCAAAATTACAGGGTTAGTTGAATAACCCCATAAATTTTGTAGGATCATAAAGAGATATCTCTAGGAATAATTTTTGAGGAATGAAAAAAATAAAGGATCGACTATTGACACACATCAATTTTTAAGGATCACACCAATGAATACAACACAACTTTGTTCTTCATCAGCAATAAATAAATATTTAGGTAGGGAATGTGATTTAGTTGAATTAATCTGAATTCATTATTTATACGATTAACATGAATCAATCAAAAAATGGATTGGTTTATGGATCATGTGTATTGTGAGATTGGATTTATTTGATCTAAATTTCTAACCCAAATCCCTCATTATTGATCGTTTTCCAAGAATGCTTGGCCAACAATGACAAACCATTGTTCTTATGCCTTTCTCGTTCATTTCTCATGATCTTCACTAGTGGGATCCTCGTGGTCCCATATCAATGTTTTTGGGTGGTTCCGAACTTGATTGAACACTTTAATTTAAGGAAAATCGACAACTGAGGCTGGATCACCGTACATCGGGACACAAGGAGCTTAGATCTTTGATAATTTCAATTTTCAGTCATCAGAGGAGGTGTGGTGGTCCACATAAAGGACTAAAAACATGTGTCACATGGGGACACATGACTGAGGATTGGGTATGGATGACAGAGATGTGTGTGGCCATGATGGAAGGGGGGGGGGGGTCATGTGGGTTGGTGGCTGCGTTACTACAGAGGATGAGGTGGAGATGGTGAGGCTGGTAGAGGTGGATGTGCTAGTGGACATAGAAGCGTGGAGACAGACCCAAGAGTAGAGGTGGATGAAGAGTGGTCTGGGATACATTGTTGGGCTGGGTCAGGTTGATGGGAATGGTTGGATGAGATGTACCCAGGTCGGACACGATTCAAATTTGAGGAAATCGGAGCAGAGCCTCATTTCATTCGACCATTGTGCCTCAGCAGCTCGAGCTACCAAGGGCACAACAACTTTGAGGATGCTCCATGTTGAAGGTGGACTAACCAAGTTAGTAGGTGGAACAATGACTGTGGTAGGTGGACTGATCAAGGTGGTAGGTGGACCTAATGTGGTGGTAGGTCCATAGGCCCCAGTTGGTCTCTAGGAAGCATCATTCAAATGACCATAAATTTTAAATGGAACGTCTAAACGACATGCCATCAGTGGACGTGTGAACCTAATTTTAAGACAGTCAAATCAAGATTGGTTGAGATCCGTCCTTTTCACAGTTTATAATAGTATAGGTTGAGTGATTTCCGTTGGTAATTTATTTATGGGTACATTGTGACATTACATCCACATCACTGGATTGTAATCCTCTCTAGAGAAAGAGAATCAGATAGAGTTATGGAATGTCTCTGTGAGACTCTTGTGAGATACTTTATCATACCCAATGGAGTTTTTGGAATCAATATGATATCCCTAATTATCATGTTGATCCTCCATTGAGTGGGCCACATCAGTAGGTTTTGTTGAATAGTTTGCATAAGATCCCCTACGTAGCAGTTTGATCAAGATTGGGTTTATGTTATCTCCAAGAGGTTCTTAGCGGGACCCCCTCTCTGTGTATCATAGTATTCATAGATAAGTTTTTTCTCTTTGGATGAGCCACAAATGAGATATACATTTTTGTTGAGTGTATCAGATGATATCATAGCTCGAGGAGTGAGTTCTACAGAATCAAGTGTGCTTCAAGCAGAATCTTTTGGATGGCAGTTGGTTTTGACCGCCTGATGGTGTGGTGTCTCTCTTAAGTATATATGGGATAATTCTTGTTCTATTGTATCTATTATACAGTTTTACATATTGTATTGAGATGATAATACATGGTGCTTCGTGTTTAGTGTTTCTTGGATGTCCTACTGTGAATTGTTATACTCACCCCTGTATGGGATTTTCCCGCACCTGTCATGTCTTATGCAGAGAGAGGACCATTATATAGTGTCTTATAAGGGAAAAGAGTAGGTGGAGTATAGATTGAGCTGGGTAGACTGTTGTTTTTAACAAATAATACCTTATAAATTTTCCTCGACTTTGGAGAAGGTTGGTATCTTTACAGTTTCAGTTGGACTTGTGTACAAACTCTTTATGGTGAAATTGTATTTGGACTTGTTTACTTTTCCTTTACTTCATATTGTGCTCTAGTTATAGGATCCTAGTTTTATGAATGAATTATATTAGTTGTTTTACTTTTTATCATTGTTTGGATTGGAGATGTGTGTGTTTGTATAGGAACTTTAGGTTAATGCCTTCCATTTGTGGGAATTGCCTACTCGGTGCTAGTCCCCATCCCTTGGCTTATTTGAGGAGGGATCGGGGTAGTCACGACACATGACAGTCTAGGATGGGCCATGAAAAAATATATTTCCCATATATGAAAACATACATTGGTGTCTCTCATTTATTTATGGAGAAATGATCCAAATGTTCCATTCATATTATTTCTTTGAATGGTTTATATTTATATGCCATGATCTTTATGAAATATATTTCTCTTTTATGGGTTATATGCTTCTAAAATACGCTTCCTTTCATGGGTTATGATTTTGATGAAATTATTATTAAACCTATCTATTTTATATAGTTTATGATATTATTACATGATTATGATACCCATTTAATTTAATGGGTTATAATATTATTTCTATGATCTTGTGGAAAAGGTATATATGGAATCATTATGAGATGGGTGCGACTTGTATCTCTATCTAATGCATTAGATAAAGATTTATATCTTGTGAGATAATTATGCGAATCATGTCGATAGTATTGATCCACTATAGAAGATGGGGGAACTTGATCCACTATAGGATAACAGGGAAACCCAATCCACTATTAGAATATGGGGAAACTTAATCCCTTAGAATGAAAGAACCGTGATTGGGGATGGGGTTGTGTCCTGCCCAGTAGGTGTTGTTTCCATGAAGTTCCATGATAAATATTTTGAAATGATACTCAACTTATTGGCAATGATATTAGATGTTTATATGTTTACCCCAAATTCTATGCCTTATGCCTATGATATACTCACATGGATAATGTTCTTGATTATCTTATGAATCATGTCTTATGAACTTCCATTCCTTATGATTTGTCCCATGTTTCTGATCTTTGATATGCAGGGTATGATCCTAAAATGTTATTCTCAAGTTCTTGTACCCTTATATTCATGTTATACTTATATATTTTAATTATTTACCCTTATTGAGCATTCGATCTCACCCATTTACTATGCTTCCTTTCCCCATGTTATGAAGAATGTGTTTAAGTAAAATCAATAAATGAGAAGATATGTGTGGAAGAAATTGAATATATTTCACCAATTTCTGATATTTGTTCTAATTTTCCAATTATAATAAATGATAACGTTCCTCGGGCAAGTACTTTTTTAATGTACTGAATATTAATAAAAAAATTATTTAATATCTATCTATGTTAAACCTGGGATTCTATAGTTGGTATGAGATGAAAGGTTTAGTCAACCATTGGAAACTAGGATGATTAAACTTTATTGAAATTCCTATTGATATTTCTAAGGATATTTCTAGATGTATATCTAAGGAAAATTCTAAGGACGAGTAAATGGTGAAGAAAATGTCATGGATTTTTTGTAACTGATAAGGGGGTGGTTTCCTATAAATACATTCCTTTCTTGATATTATAAGTGGATATGGTTATAGAACATATGATCATAGGAGTAACAAATTTAACAAGGTGAGTCAAACCTATCTCAAACGTAACCTGGTACATGATAATGGGTCTTGTTGTGCTCTAGGTTTGACACTCCCGGGGGAAATGCTTTGGTATCTTACAAACTAATTTTAAACCATCATGTAGGATTTAAATATAATATAAATATGAATAAAGAAGGACAAACCCAAGGTTTCATATATTAAATAAGTATGTGAAATTATTTAGTCATCAGATAAGTAATATTTCATGATTATGTGGTTTTCTACTATGATAAGTGTCTCTCACCCTATGCTTTCTATTCTTAGTCAATAGTAGGAAATAGTAGGAACTGGGATAAAATTGGATATTTTAGATGAGTAAATTCCATGAATTATTCAAGTCAATGTCCTAAAGGGAAAATTCATCAATAGTACCATGAAGGTGGTTTGAGTTTTGGATATACATCAAAAAATAAGGATAATACAAATGAAATATGAAGGGTATGGAATGTTCTTCCACTATTTTTTACATTAAACACAAGAAGCATGAATAAATTAATGTTGAGGAACCTTAAGAATTGATTCTTATTTAATATTAGAAGAAAGAGGTATGAAGGAATATGTTGATGAAGCTTGATTAATGGTTTAAGAATATGGTTAGATGATTTAAGTGTATATGTTTTGGAATTAAAATATTATGTTATATGAATCATAAAGTATATAAGGATTATTTGTAGAAGTTTTTAAAGTATTTTCATGAATGTGCTAAATGATAATAATGATCAATAAAATTGATTTAATGGAAATGTTAAATTAATGGAATTTAACTATTAACATGTTCATGAGGATGAGAAAAATATATTTAATATAGATAATAAGGTGATTATATGGATAATGAAAATTGGATAGTATTTATGACATCAGAACTAATATTTTTTTTTAAAAAAAGTGGTATATGTTGTCATGGACAAGGCTTACAAATTCTTGGATTCAAGTAATATATTCAGTAATCTCTGTAATAAAGAATAATTCATGTTTTTTAAAAGGATTTATGGTAATTCAGGTTATTACCATGTTTCAAGGGAATATACGATGAGGGTATTCACATGTTGGTAATGTGACAACCAAGTGAAATTTTATGATATATGTGGGATCAATGTGAATCTAATCTTGTGATATTCTTCATGAAGTTTTGTATTTTTCAACTTTTTCAACGGTTATAAGGTTAACAATTTATGGAAAGTCTAAGTTAAACATCAGATGAAGTTTGTGAGATTAAATTACTATCTCACCACATTAGGATTTATGAATATTGGATTACCTATTATAATAAATTTGTGTTGATGATAATTGATGATAGATGGGATGGATTATAATGGATCCCATGATCTTTTAGATCTTATAGTATGAAAAATTAAAAAAAATAAAGAGAAATGGGTGAAGTGGAAATTGATCAATGAACAAGAATGAGTGAGTTAGTCCTGAAATCAATAAAGTATACATTTTCATGAAATTTCCTCAACTTTAAGAGAATGATCTATAAATAAAATGTTACACCAATACCATATGTTTTGTTTAACAAATAGAACTTTAGATCAGAAATTTCTTATTAATTTTAGGCCTTCAACATTCCATTGATCATTCACTTTTTTTTTGTGATTTATGACCTAAATCACCCCCTATAAATATTTATGTGTTTCCACCATGTCCATATTTTCACTTTTCGCCAATGTTCTCCCATGTGGAAAACTAGTTATGTGTTACTTTGGTGTAACAGTCATGATTCCATCATTCGATTTTAATGGATGTTTTAGTTTTAATTATTCCAATTTGGGTATCTATGAATGGAACCATCAAGTAGTAGTCCTTTGATAAAATAGAAAAAAATTTAGGGAAAAATTCATTTTATGGGAGGTAGAATGTTACACACTACGATTTGGTGAATTTTTATTTTTAAATTAATTTATTCTTGTATCATTTTTCATTTCTTGAAAAATTGAATGTATATTTCTTATATATAAAACAACTATGTTTGTCTTGTGTTACAAACAATACCGAGTCCCATTGATATCTTTCATAACATGCACACCTGAGTATTACCAAAAAAAATATATAGTTAATAATATTATTAAAATTTTATTATATCTAAAACCTTTACATTGGAATGGAAGATACGAATAATATTTATTAATTTTAAAAAGATGCATTTTAAATTAATTTAAAATTAATCCTATCATTATAAATTAGTAGAATTAAATAAATTAACTATTTTATATTAAAGAAATTACTTTTCTAAGTAAATTATTTTTCTATGTACAAATAAATTTTATCTCAATAAATTAAATAAATTTGTTTTTGATTAATGATTAAATAAAATTTATATATTATATATTCAATAAATATTTTTGATACTAATACAATATATTTTATAGGTATAAGATAATAATAAATCCAATTTTATGAATAAATGATGTATTTTTCTAAAAGGTAATTTTACAAAAGTTATATGGAAGACCCATTTTAAATCAAATTTTTATACTTTTAATAATTTTATATGTCAAAATAAACTTAATATTTGAAATTGTAATAAAAAAATTATGTTAGGGTGAATTTTTTGTATTTCTGTAAAGTTTAATATTTGATGAATATTTAAAAAATACTGATTTTCCATTCAATAATTATTTTTAATCAAATTTATTTATAATAATAAATTATATTTTTATTGATTTTGAAGTTTAATTAGATTATTTTTATATCAATTAATCAAATTTAGTTAATTGGGTTTAATTTTATATTAAAATTGGATATAAAAACTTACCAAACTTTTGTACATTTTCACTTTAAAACCCCGCTTTATCATTCCATCTACGGAATTAAATTTGAATTAAATTATGACACTTATGTGATTGGAATTTTTCAAAATGGATTAAAAATATGAATTCATAAAAATTTATAGTGTTTAATAAGGTCAACATATTTTTCTCAAAAAATATTAGTGAATGTGATTTAAATTACTTACAATGATTAAGAGAAATATTATCTTAACAAATGATAAACCGTAATCCTAAAGGCCAAAATGACCATGAAACTTGACAAAAAGACAGTATATGTCCATATTTAGACCATATAAAATATTTTATAGTGTTTTTCCATTATTTGATCCACTTTTATTTGGAAAATATTTCTGGAATTACATTCTAAAAAATTTACAATAATGTCATTCCTCTTCCACTATAAAAATACACTCAACTCTCCCACTTATTCACCCATTTCATGCCATTTTATCGTCTAAAATATAATAAAATGACATCCCAACATCACTACCTTCATCCTAGAAGCCTACATTTGATCAGAAATCCAACTAAGTAATCTCTTTGGTGCAAACCAAAAGGAGTTACCCAAAGAAGAGGTAACTTCTTTTCACGAGGTCCTTTATATTATTTTCTTTATCCACCACCTAACTTGTTTTTATTACATGATTAAATATCAACCTAAGTATCCTCAATATACCATTATATTTTTATTTTAGGGGTTCTACATAAAATTAAACACACTTCTATCAAATGGGTGAGGAACATACCATTCTTGTGTATAGAAAACTACCACCTCACGGAACGATGTAGTTCATTTTTCTATTTAACACCTCTCATGGTTGGTCATTATGATGAAAAAAATATTATTATATGATATATATGATTTATTTATTCTTTTTTAATTTTTAAATAAATCATACCTTTCTTCTTTTCATTTTTTGTATGTATGATAACTTCATTTGTGGATGTATGGACCACTATCTCCTCAAAGCGATGTGATTCGTTCACACATTACATGGAATGAATTAAGGATGAGTTCAGTGAAATTATATAATATATATAAAATAATTATTATTCTATAATGATTTAATATATATAAATATAGGTAATTTAATTTCTTTCTTTCAATACAGATGTAAAATATAAATAACGTTCTTTCATACATACGACCTACCATCTCAATGAATGGTGTATTCCATTTCATAATTATATCTGTGATAGACTGTTATAAATATTTATATAATTAATATATATAATACTTATATAGTTTCTTAAATTATTAAAATAAATAAATCAATATCTTTCTAATAGTATCAAGAATAACAAGTCAAAACATATATGAAAAAACAAGGTGGATATTACATGAAATGGAATGTTAACATGATATTGTTAATAAATGTATAATATAATGTCATGAAAAATCATACATGGTATTATAAATAATAATATAGTTCAGTGTTAGATTTATAACAAACACATATTTATTATACATGAGGTTTTATAATGTATGAATAAAGTTAATACATAAGGTAAGGGTTTTCTCATATCACTTCTTATATTTGTGAGATACATGCCTTATTAACCACTAATTTATTTTCTATGGTGTATATAATTACTGTGGAAGTATTCTCTGTTTATTATACTTAATTTTATGGGTATTTACATATCTATTTATTGATATTTATTTCATGGTGTATATGATTCAAAATTTACCAATTCAGGAAAGTAGTTTTGCCTAAATTTTCCTTCTTTGTGACACATTCCATTAACTTCAAAAACCATATTTTCAAAAATTAAATTTTCAGATAATTTCCAAGGAAAAATTATTTTAATTTTATTATGGATTCTAATGTTCCTTTATATATTTTAAAATCCAATTTCACAGAAAAAGGTTTTTGAATCTATTTTATGTTTTAAAAAGCATTTTTGAATGAAGAAATGATATTATTCTCAAGAAATGTTTTTCAAAGATCTTCCCAAATTATTTTCAATATAAGATAACATCCATTGGTATTAATAATAATTTTATGGGGAAATGATACAAATGTTCCATTCATATTATTTATTCTAATGGCTTACGTTTTTATGGAATTATTTTTATGAAACTTGTTTCTCTTTCATGGGATATATGCTAATGAAACCTACTTCTTTTCACTGGTTATGATTTGATTAAATTATTATCAAAAATATATATTTTCCAAATATTCTGATATGATTACATATAACATCCCACCTTTTTATCACATAAACTTTCATTACATTTTACAAAACTGAGGATCTTTAAGGTTTAGTGTCTTGGAAACCAGGAACTTATTACATGACAACATAAAACATTATTCTTAAACACCTGAAAGGATTATTTATTTGTTCATCCTAAGTTCATTACAACATCTCATAACCTGGGAGAAAACATCAAAGGAAAGGGTGAGCAGAAGGCCCAGTAAGGGAAACAAGGGAAACATTTTACATGTGAACTTGAGATACATCAAAAGTCATGAAAAATAACTTTAAGGCATGGGAAAGATATCATGAGGCATATCATAATAAAAATAACGTGTTTCATAACATCAATATGTAGCTACAACATTTAACTTATTAAATCATTTCCGTTTCACCATGGTCCATCCCCAAGGTGTCATTAAAAATTACCATGGTTATTCACCAAAGAATCGTTAAAAATGGTCATCTCTAGATATTAAGTCTTTACCCAATGCATTGAAGCGCTATTAGGGAGCACCCTTAAATTTTCCATTATTATCATGTGATCCACATATATAATCATCAATAATTTCATAAACAACCCATATAGTATAAAAGAAATGGGTTTCATTTCATAGTCATCACTTTTTAAAAACTGCTTTAAAGACGTGATCTTTATGTCACTTTAAACCCATGGAAAAAGGAAAGTGAGTTTCATGTATGTAAGTCCCAGAATTAAAACAGAACATTTTGATATATATGTTCATACCCCTATAGAATAAATATTTTTTAGTATTCACTTAAAGAAATAAAATAATTTGAGATAAAGAGAGAGACATTTTGAGACGAAAATTCTACAGCATAACAGCTATGTTATAGGGTTCTAAAAACTACTGAAAAGAGAGGGGACATGGGTCAACCATTCTTAAACGATCCATATAATATTATATAGACAGGATATAAAGGATATAAGAACATGGTAATTAAATTTTAAAGACATACCATATGAAATGAAAAACATGGAAGGAAGACAAAAATAAGATTTCTCTTATGAAAAATCGGCTGCCTAACGACGTCACTTAAAACATCAAAAAATTGAATTGACGCGATCAAATTGGGTATCTCATCATATGAAAATAAAAGATCAGTATGATAGATATATAGATAATAACCCAAGATAATAAAAGGAACTTGAATGACTTGACATGAAAATAGAACTTGAAAATAAGAAGGGTGAAAGAATCCCTTAAAAATTCGGCAGCCTAACGACGCCACTTAAAAATTCATAAAATGAATTGATGAGAGAAAGAGGGGGTCTCTCATCACATGAAAAGGATAGTAGGATGAATATAAAATAACATCCCCAACATAAGAACATGGAGCATAAAAGAAATGACATAAAAGAGAGTACTTAGAAAGAAAGAGAGAGGTAGGATCCCGTACCTTGAAGAGTAACATCGAAATCATGATGTTTGGGACCTTAGGAGGATTGAGGGAACCTTGATAGGACTCCTTGGGAGGTAAGGAGACCAGAACATCATTGAGGAGGATTTTGGAATCGAAAGTATGAGAGAATGGCATGGTATTTATAGGGGAAGTGAGGGGACAAGGCATTAATGGCCAAGTGACACCTCATTGGTGGTATTGGAAAAACAAGTGGTATTTCCTCATGGTATTGGCCACTTGGGACACCTAATACCTTATCTTACTTTTCATAAGTCGACCATCCCTAAAAATATCTCATGAAATCATCATGACGCAGTTATGATGTCATTAAACATACCAAAACCCTAAAACTGTATTTTTACTATTCACTAAAAATTCAAATTTTTCAGAAAACTCCCAAAAATTTACCTTGACATTATATCAATGCTCTGAATTCAAAAATAAAATCCATTTTATAAAAATAATTTTCTAAATATTTTTAATTTAATTTTTAAATAAAAAAACTATTCACCGACAATTCATTTTTTTTTTCAGAAAAAACCCCAAAAATTACCTTAACATAATATCGATGTTCTAAATTCATAAATAATTTCCATTTTATAAAAATAATTTTCAAAATATTTTTAATTTAATTTTTAATTAAAAAAAACTATTCACCTGAAAAAACTAATACTTGACAAATAATTTCTGAAACAGTTATTTACCTTTTTTATTTAATCACAATACTTAATCAAGGTGCCTATATTATATTAATACTTTGTTTAAGTGAGATTACTAATCCATTTGGTCACATTATTAATCCTAAGAGTAAAATCACCATTCATAAATTACTGTTCACTAAAAATTAAGTTGATCTTATTTGACTCCAAATTTCTTATTGAACACATTTGGAGAAGACCATTTTTTGAAAATCATTACACATCATTAATTATTTAAGGTTTACAAAAATATTTTAAAATATCTTTTTTTTCAAATTCATCAATAATATACATCCTACATTTATCCAGACATTTGAAAATTTACAAACTTCACCATAAGAAGAAAACAAAATTTTATTTATCTCAAAGGATTACACAAAGAAGTTATGGTCTCCTTACATAGCCCCTTATAACCCCAGAATAGGACCTAAGTGTAAGGTGTGCTATGTTGAGAGAATTCGAGGGCAGCTCGGCCAACATTGCACGAGTAGTAATTTCAATCAGTTTGAACTTCTTACAAAGGCGATTCCGTTATAGATTCACACGATGATGTTCGGCTTGGGTTTGGTCCAGAGCAAAGCCCAGTGGTGCTACCTCCTTCCCATGTTCTGTTAGATGGGCTTTGATTGGCCCGAGACTACTGGATGAGGCCATCTAATCTTCTTTCTATATTAATTCACCAAGATCACTTGTATTTAGAGACAATAATCACAACATTTAGTTTCCAACGGTCATATTAACCAATGGTCATATAACAGTCGAAACCCAACTGTCTTATTTTAATTATACTCATGTTATCAAATGAAACAGTTTTGTTGAGTATAAAATAAAATAACACACAAAATTAGGAAACATGATTTATTCAAAATTTTCGGGTCATTACATTCTTCCCCCCTTAAGAAATTGCGTCCTCACAATTTTCAAAATTGGTCTTGGAAATTTCATTGAAAGTCCCACAACGAAATAGGAGTCAGTAAATCTATTACTTTAAAAGAAAGAAAGGGGAGTACAAAGGTCACCTGAGTTAACCCATACTAGGATTCCATGTAGGAAAACATGGATATGCAAGAGAAAATAAATGGTAAATTTCTAACAAAGAGTGATAGAAAACATGATTATGAGAAATTTAACCACCAGAAAATCACAAAATTGTGATGGGTTAAATGGTATTGGATTTCCCAGTAGGAAATCTTAACAGACAACGTTTTTTTTTGTTCCTTTTCATAATTTTGAGGAATTCATTTACTACATAGAATAAAAACATAAGGAAATATTCTTACCTTCAAGTAGAGTTTCATCCTTTAATAAGTTTCCAAAAAAACTAATCTTTTCTCCAGACGATGAGCATTAAAAAACACTTGGTCTCATCAAAAGCACAAGAATCATCTTCTAGAGAATCAAATAATCCAAAAAATATTATTTATATATTTCTTCTATCTTTAAACATTATCCCAAAAATAGAAAGGGTAATATAAAACAACTCTTCAAAAATAAAGAACCCTATAGGAAGGGAAACTACTTTTAAATCTTCAAAATTCAACGGTACTACCCAAAGTTCATCATAGACCATTCCATAAATAAATGTCCATAAAATTCCTTACAAAAAACCAATCTATGATTGAAATACAAATTCAAGAAGGATTTGATAACATAGTCTTCCAAGATAAACTTTATCGTTCATCTCCAAACAACATCAAACAGTCTTAACATATTATAACAAAAGTAACTAACCTAAACATATTTTCCCCAAGATAGGTTAACCATTTCCATAAGTAACCTAAATTACTATATTTTCACTTTAAATTCATCAATTCTTCAAAATAAAAGTCAAACTTTACTCCTCAAATAAAATACCATAGTAATCTATTTACCTCGATCATATAAGGTTCCCAAAATAGTGAACGTCTTCCAAAATAATAATAATCTTTTAATCCCCTAATCATCTTTTTTTTTCAAGAATAAAAACTTCACAACATCAACATGTGGTACATAACAATGGATGTCTTCCTTAATGATATAAAACCATATTATGTAGTGACTCAATGTTCTTAGAAAACATTAAATATATGCTCATAGGGCACGAACTAAAATACAACATGACATAGAACATTATTGCAAAGAAGTTACATGTACTTTAGTCATCATGATCCATCTCAGCATAGGACTTGCATTGTTCCCTTATCCTTGAAGATTGTTGATGCTCATCATGCTTCTCATCCCTTCCAAGAGAGAATTTCCTTGGATAATGTCCAACTTCTACATATTTACGACATTGAAAAGTATAAGGTACATTAGATCAAACCTTATCTCTATTCATCACATTATCCATTTTTAAAGCAATTGGATACATAATGCCCTATCAACCCACACTTAAAAAATCTCCCGGTTCCTTTGTGACATTCTCCTTGGTGCCTCCTTCCACACTTTTTGCACAAATGAAATTGGGTCTTGTTTGCCTTATCAACTTTATCATATGAACATACTTGAGACTTTTTATTATTCTTCCTTGATGAATTTGGGCATTCAACCAGGTACCAATTATTAATTGTGATTTTTGATAGCTGGTTTGTCATAATAACAATATATTTAACTTGATCTCTCGTCATATCTGTCATATTAATAGGGAAATCATCACATTTCCAATCACATTGGTTGTTGGGACATGTTCTTCCATTTCCCGCCATAAACTAAGAAAAGAAAGTATAATTAGGGGGCTTAAATACTTATCCAATAATCATGAAAAGGAAACTTAAAGCATAAAAGGATAAAATTGTAGAAGAAAAGTATACCCTAACATCGAATCCCCTAGGTTCAAATCTAGGTTATCCATGATCATATATTCTTATGTGAATCTTTATTTTATTTTATCTTTGTCCCTTTAATAATGGTACTTACAAAGCTTATGAATTTACCAAAGCATATCCCCCAGGAGTTTCAAACCAAGAGTGTAGAAAGGCCCGTTGTCATGCACCAGGTTACCCCGGGTCAAGCCCAAAACACCTTGTCAGAGTTTTTACTCCTAGGAACATCTGTTCTAGAGCCACCTCTAATTGTTCGTATCCAGACAAGGATTTATTTGTTTGGAACCCACTTACTCAATACTCACCAAAATACAAGGAAGATTTCCTATCTTTAAACTTTTCTATAGGGTTATTCCTAATGTTTTCATATCCTAATTTCCACAAATAGCTAAGCCATCCTTTGATACCAACTATAACATCCCGCCTTTTTATCACATAAAATTTCATTAGATTATAAAAAACTAAGGATCTTTAAGTTTTAGTGTCTTGGAAACCAGGAACTTAATACAAGACAACACAAAACATTCTTCTTAAAAACATGAAAGGATTCTTTATTTGTTCATCCTAAGTTCATTACAACATCTCCTAAACTGAGAGCATACATCAAAGGAAAGGGTGAGAAGAAGGCCCAGTAATGGAAAAAAGGGAAACATTTTACATGTGAACTTGAGATACATCAAAATTCATGAAAAATAACTTTAAGGCATGAGAAAGAGATCATGAGGCATATCATAATAAAAATAATGCATTTCATAACTTGAAGATGTGGCTACAAAATTTCGCATAGACAATAATTTTTGTTTAACCAAGGTCCATCCCCAAGGTGTCATTAGAAATTACCAAGGTTATTCACCAAGGTATCGTTAATAATGGTCATCTCTAGAGATTAAGTTTAACGTCCCGGACTCGGGTGCCATGCAACGGGTGCCCCGAACCCGGTTCGCCACGTGACCTCAAGCTCATTTTCCCAAATGCCAGAGGCTGCTGACTAGCAGTGAGGGCCCAGGTCTGATAGTGGGGAAACTATGCCCTCATTTGTCAATGTGTAGAATAGCAGAATAAAAAATAAAAAATACAATGACAGCGGAAGAAATAAACCATAAACAACTGAGATAAACAACTGCAGTAGATATAACCAACCAGATATATAGATATGATGCAACATGCCTAAAATTCTAAGAAAATAGCCAGAACATGTTATACATCAATACAGTACAACAAAATACAGAGTACAACAAAAAAATGTAAAAAAACTGGCAGCGGCATCGCGAGCTTGGGCTCAGACCCATGCCCTCCTACTCCTCAACAACAGTCAAGTACCTATATAGAGACTCTTTCCCCTATCCACACCTGCAGCAACAAAATCTTTTTGGGCCGAAAAGCATGACCCAAACAGCGTGTGAGAAATATATCTTAGTAGGCACCTACCAAAGGCGCATGCCCAACCACATGTAAAACATGCAATAACAGGGTGAAATAGTAAAATGCAATAAAAGTAAGAAGTACCAAAAGTAACTAACTTAACCAAATATATTTCCCTTTTAATATCCTTTTTATAATTTAATTTAAAAATATCACCAGAGTGAATATTCTAAGTAAATGGCTAGTGTCCTCAGACACGTAAACCCCTACCCTTAGGTAAAGAGTATCCAACACAAGAATCTGCCCTCAGGCATAACAGATTTTTCCCTCAGGCATAGGTAGTGTCGCCCACAGGCACAGAATCAGCTGCCCATAGGCACAGAAGAAGTTGCCCTCAGGCCGAAATAACTACTGCCCTCAGGCTAAATAGTGTAGTTCCCACAGGCTAATCACAACAATGCACTCAGGATAAATAGGTAACTAGGCCATGCCCAACATGAAAATATGTGGTAAACAAGAAATTCCTCTTGAGGGAATTCTATAATTACTATATTCAAGGAATACCCTTGGGTATCCTGGCCAAATGGCTAAATAGTGGAACACACCCCCGGGGTGGTTCCGGATCAAAGAAACGATCCCAACCAGCATTTTAATATCACATTTAATTACCTATACAATTCTAGGTATTAAAATAGTCACGACCTCAGCCACACGACACCCCCAACATGGGTTCGTGGCACGAAAATGCACAAAACACACGGCGGTTGAAAAAACTAACACCAAGCCACCTACCTTAATCACCCACGAATGATATACGCGAACGATGCCTTCGGAAACGTCCAAGAACGTCGTAGGTTTGGGGTAAAATAATTCTCGCTTAAATGAAAATAAATCCCATTAGGGAATAAATTGGCAAGAACTACTTAAGGAGAAGGGAGGGATTACCCGTGCGGTTCCAACGAGACCGTCTGAGGCGGAAATGGATTCCGGACGTGCGCTCAACGGATCTCCGAAGCTCCGGACGTCCCCTCCAGCTCTTTCTTCCTGTTCTAAGCCTTCCCTATGAACAGGGGAGGCTACTGCCCATTTTAAGTGAAAAAAACAAAGTACACAGCGTGTAATTCCCATTCATTAACTGTTCCTTTGGCAGTTTCCCGCCAGCATGGCACTGTTCACCTACCGACATGACTACACGACATGTCTCCTTGAGTACAGGGCGTGTGCTACCCCACAGCTGTCCATAACCTTACTATTTGTCTACCGACTGACTACACGACATGTAAAGGACCACTATACAGCGTGTAGTCGGTTCCTACACCCTTCATCACCGGTATGGCCACATGCCCTATGTACTCATTCCACGCGGCCAGATGTACACGGCGTGTACTTCGAAAATTTGGGATTTTCCCCCATTTTCCATATTTTCTCAAAAACACTTAAGGAAAAAGGAAAAGAAGAAGCCCATACCTCAAAACTAAGAACTTGGTTCTTACAAACTTCCCCCTTATAGCAATTTGTCCCCGAATTTCCCTTCCAAGGGTGGTGAAGATATAGCCATGAACAACTCTGGCCACTAAGCACGTACATCGGTCTCCCACTCCCAGGTCTCTTCCTTCACTCGACCATGCTGCCATAGCACCCGTATGAGAGGAACTGATCAGCCTCGGAGAACCTTCTTACTCTTGTTAAAAATACGAATCAGATGCTCCTCAAAGGACACATCCATCTAAAGCTCAACATCTAGTAGATGAATGGTGTGGGATGGGTCTGAATGATAGTGACACAACTGAGACACATGGAAGATGTCATGCATGGATCAGTACCGCTGCGGTAACTGTAGCCGATAAGCAACCAACCCGACTCTCTCCAGAATCTCAAATGTCCCCATATACCTTGGTGAAAGATTACTATGTCTCCTGATCTGTCTGTGTCCCAGCCTCGGCGAAACACGCAAGAAAACCTGATACCTGACCACGAACTCCAAAGGTCATCTGCGGAGATCAGCATAATATTTCTGACAAGACTGCGCGGTAGCCATCCACTTCTGAATCAACTGGACCTGCTCAGAAGTGTCCTGTATGAGACGTGGTCCCTGTAAAGCTACCTCACCTGCCTCAAACCAGCACAATGGTGATCGGCATGGCCTACCATATAAATCCTCGTATGGTGCCATCTCAATAGTCGCTTGAAAACTATTGTTATAGGCAAACTCGACTAGGGGTATATGATTCTCCCAAGATCCCCAAAAGTCCAGGATGTATGCACGCAACGTGTCCTCTAGTACCTGTATCATACGATCTAAATGGCCATCGGTCTGAGGGTGGTATGCTGTTCTCAGAAGCACCTATGTAAACAGTTCCCTATGAAAACTCTTCTAGAAACGAGACATAAAACGGGCATCCCTATCTAAAATGATAGAACGAGGGACCCCATGAAGATGAACGATCTCTCAGATATACAACCTTCTGAGCTTGCTAACACCAAAGGTCTCCTTAATCAGAAAAAATTGAGCTACATTCGTCAGTCTGTCTACAACAACCCACACGACATCATTGCCTTGTGGTGACCTCGACAATCCTGTCATGAAATCCATCGCGACATCATCCCATTTCCACTCTGGAATGGGTAACTGCTGTAACAGTCTAGCTGGTCTCTGATGCTCCATCTTCACCTACTGATAGGTGGAAAACCTTGTAACAAAACTAGCCACATCTTTCTTCATACTCGGCAACCAGTACTGACGTCTCAAGTCACAGTACATCTTGGTAACCCTGGGATGAACTGCCAAAGCTGAAGCATGAAACTCCCGTATCAGCTCCCCGTGTATATCCTCGGGAACTCATACTCGTCCACGAAAATGTAAAACCTCATCATCGCCTATCGTCCAATTAGGTGGAGGGTCCTCACTTTCCACCGACTCCCGTAGAACTAGGCCTTCTGAATCAGATTGTTGTCTCATCCTCACCCTGTCCAGGAGGGTAAAAGTCACATCTAAAGATGAAAGATAGGTCTGCCCCTGACTATCGTGCACCTCCAAATGGATCTCAGAGAACAAGGACATGAGTTGCCACTCCCCACTGGCCTCCTGCACTTCCTGTATCTGAGTCTTCCTGCTCAGTGCATCATCTACTGCATTACCCTTACCAAGTGTATAAGAAAGCTCAAAATACAAGGACTGTAGGCACTCAACCCATCTTCTCAGCCTTAGATTCAGGTCACACTGAGTAAAGATATACATGAGGATTTTGTGGTCTGTGAAAACCACAAAATGATCTCCCAATAGATAATGTCTCCAACAGCGCAACGCATGCACAAATACAGTCTAATCAAGATCACGAATCAGGTAATTCCTCTCATGTGGCCTCAACTGCCGAGACCCGAACAGAAAAACTCGATCGCCCTGCATCAACACTGCTATCAGCCCAATACCTGATGCATCACAGTAAAATATATAGCTCTTCCATTGCTCTGGGAGTATCAGGATCGGTGTTGAGGTTAACCTTCCTTTCAGGTCCTGAAAGGCTATCTTGCAAGCTTCCGACCAAACAAACTTCACACCCTTCTTAGTCAGACCTGTCAACGGTGCTGCTAAGTAAGAGAAGTCCTGTATGAAGCGCCTGTAGTAACCTTCCACCCCCAAGAAACTTCTTATCTCAAACACATTCTTAGGATTCCCCCAGGAAACTACTTCTCTCACATTCTATGGGTCCACGAAAACTCCTGCCTCTGAGATGATGTGACCTAGGAAGTGAATCTGGTCCATCCAAAAGTGGCACTTTGAGAGCATAGCATATAGCTGATGCTCTATCAGTGTACTCAATACGATCTTAAGATGGGTGGCATGGTCGTGTCGAGTGTGAGAGTACACCAAGATGTAATTCCTGAATACTACCACAAAAGAATCTAGGCAAGGATAGAACACACGATTCATCAGAGCCATGAAAACTGCTGGCGCGTTTGTGAGTCCGAACGACATAACCAAGTACTCGTGCATACCATATCTACTCCGAAAAGCCGTAAGTGGTATATCCGATGGTCTCATGCGCAGCTGATGATATCCTGACCTCAATTCAATGTTCGAGAACACTTGTTCTCCACAACGTTGATCAAAAATATCATCAATCCTCGGCAAAGGATATCGGTTCTTGACCGTTAACTGGTTCAACTTTCAATAATCCACACAAAGTATGAGGGTACCGTCTGCCTTCTTCGCAAAAAGGACCAGCGTACCCCACGAAGAAGTACTGGGTCGGATAAAACCCTTTTCCTGTAACTGCCTCTTGAGCTCCCACAACTCTGGTGTAGCCATCCTATAAGGAGGAATGGACACCAGTGTTGCCCCTGGAACTAGCTCAATAGAGAAATCCACCTCACGCTCTGGAGGTAGACCTGAAAAATCGTCCGGGAAGACATCCCTGAAACGATCAACCACTGGAGGGAAATCCGTCTGACAAGTCCCCTGATCATCCAGATATAAGCTCTCAATCTAGGCTGTGACTCCACCCCACCAACGATGACATGGTCCAACTCGACTTTCCTGAACATCCCATTCTCCTTTTTATAGAAACTCTCCTCCCTCTGGTGACGTGCAATGCACCCTGCGATGGTAGCAGTCCAAAAAGGCTTGAAAGGGAACCAAACAGTCCATCCTAAGAATGACGTCATAAGCTGTCACCTCTAAAACATAGGGGTCCCATAGAAAGTGACACCCGCCAACCTCAAGGGGCCACTCCTTTCACTAATGGACACCAACCTTTCTAGTTCCCAATGGAGTGTCTAGCGTCATGATATCAGAAAAAGAAGAAACACAGAGCCCAAGGCTCTCCACAATGGGCATAGATATGAAACTATGTGTAGAACCCGTATCTAAAAGTACCGAAGATAAAACAAAAGCTACTAGAATAGTACCTCTGACTATAGAAGGTTTGGGATCCTACTCTTGCTGGGTCTGTTGCACTGCATATGCCTGCCCAGTGTCGTGGCCCTGCAACACAGCCTGGCTACCCTGAGTTGTCCCACCCTACTACCTCTGAGATACTAGTGTCTGGCTACCACAGCCACGACGACCATCTCTGCCTGCACGCCCTGATGTATTCCAGTTCACTGACTGGTAAGAAGCCACTGGTCCTGATCCCGCACGCGGATTCTGCACAGAACCCCTCTTACTAGCCACTGGTGGAAACGCCCTGCAAAAGCACTGTAGATGACCCATCCTGCCACAAGCTCGGCACTCCACTGGATCACGTGGACAGTGTGGCCTCTTGTGCCCCTCTCTACCACACTGGTAGAACATGACCTGGCCACCTGATGCATTATTCTGACTGGTACTGCCACCTTGAGAGAAGTCCATCTGTCTCTTCCTATTGCTAGTAGAAATAATACCAGTAACTAGTGCTGAACCGCCCTATCCCACACCACTAGATTATCGCAGGTTCCTCTCTGTAATCAGTGCCTGGTTCAAAATAGCATGTACCGAAGGCAACCTGAAAACATTCACCAGTGCTCGGATGTCATAACGTAGACCATCCTCAAAACGTCTGGATCTCAACGTCTCATCACCCAGCAACACGGGTGAAAAATTCTAAAGCTCGGTGAAACGAGCAGAATAGTCCATCACCGACATAGCGCCCTGCTGCAGATTCATGAACTCTCGAGCTCTATCTGCCCTCAGCATCTCCAGAAAGAATAAGTCATATAAGTTTTCCTAAAATTATTCCAATGCTATGTCCCTGTGATGCTCTGAATGGGTGGTAACATCCCACCACCTCTTAACAGAATCACGCAGCATGTAAGTCGCGAGCTTGACCCTTCTCCCTGGAGGCGTCTCAAGATGCATGAAAATAGTTTGCATTGACCCCAACCATGACTCTGCAGCCTGTAGTCCGCCATCCCCCAAAAACATAGGCGGATGCTGCTACTGGAATATACGATTCAGCTCGCCCATAGATGTGGCAGCATGCGGTGCTCCCTGAATGGTCTATATGAACCGCATAAATCCTTCACAGAACTGCGCCTCCGTGCCTATGTCCGATATAACAGCTGGCACTGCATCTGGCTCTACTGGAGGATCAAATGGTAGCCCATGGCCCACCATCTCTAGAGTATTCTTTTTGCCGCTCTCCTGGTAAACAACACAAGGTTTTCTAGGCGGTATCACACTACAAGGTCAAAGGCACCCCTTAGATTCAAGATTATCAAGACTGAAAGCGAAGGAACCTCAAAGGGAACAAGAGGAAGAAGACATTTCAAGTTTTGAAAAACAAGACTATATGGCATGTACAATGACTACAAGACATGTAGTTGACTTCCCTTCCCCTGCTTGGGTCCTTCTACACGGCTCCCATTGAACAAAACTACACGGCGTGTATAATATCTACACGACGTGTATGATGTTATTTTCCAACTACCCATGTCGCTTCTGACATAGCTGACTACTCAGATTGACACTACACGACGTGTTACACCTGAAAACAGCTTGTACCCCATCCCATTTCCCAGACACACGGCTAAACCACATGGTCTTGTCCTCAGAAAAGACTACACGGTGTGTTCAAGGCGTGTTCAAAGAGTGGTGACACCAGCCCGTGTTGTTAGTCACACGACTGAGTCCCCAGGTCACACTACACAGCGTGTTCATCATTGAAATGGCGTTTTCTGTAAAGGAGGTCACCGACCCGTGTTGTTAGTTACACGGCCGATTCCCCAGGTCACACTACACGGCATGTACATAATTGACACGGCGTGTATGTCTTATGGTCTACTATGTCTGTGTTGTTAGTTACACGGACGGACTCCGGGTCAACACTACACAGCGTGTACATCAGGTAAATGGCGTGTTTTACCCAAGCTCTTCCCTTCCCCATGCCTCCGCCTACACAGTTTGTGACACGGGAAGAGACTACACGACATGTACTCTGGGTACACGGCGTGTACTAAAGAAGTTCATTTTTTTCTTTCTCGAACAGAAGGCCATACAAGGAATGTTTAAAGTACTACACGGCTTGTATACTAGGTTTCCAGATAGTATGCCACAGAAACTACCCCAAAACCCAGAAAATACTGAAAAACAACACCTAAGTGTCCAATTATGACCCGTGAGGGCCCATAATCCCCACGAATCAAAGTTTGACATCTTATCTGTGTTATAACAAAATAAACAGTCAATGAGACACCAAATTCCGGTCAATGAGGGCCCATACTCCCCAGAGACTAAAGTTTGGCGTTCATTCTATAAACAGGCTCAAATAAAATTACCCTATCATGGAGAAGGTATTTTATCAAGTAGCTATCACAACAAAATGCTTTTCTAGTACAAAAACTATCTAAACAACATGCAATTTCTAATGCACCTACATGGCATGGAAACTATGCATGGCATATGATATCTAGCATGTGCCTATATGATGCATGAAATGGGATACCCTCATCTCATCAGGTTGCAACTAAATAGAACCCATAGATAAAATATAACCAGCACAATCTCAAGTGTGTCACCCAATGCTGAAAACAAATCAACTGTAAATTGGAAAATTAGTAAAATTGCAACATGAGGTAAATTGGCTTTTCCCTGTACACGGGTTAGCTACGCCCTGGCACATCTTATTACCAACTATCGTTCGTCCTATCCCTAACTACGGCTCCAAATAGTAATTCAAAGAAAAGAACCCCTCTGATACCACTTTTTAACATCCCAGACCCAGGTGCGACGCAACGGGTGCCCCGAACCCGGTTCGCCACGTGACCTCAAGCGCATTTCCCCAACCGCCAGAGGCTGCCAACTAGCAGCGAGGGCCCAGGTCTGATAGTGGGGAAACTATGCCCTCATTTGTCAAAGTGTAGCGCAGTGGAATACAAAATAAAACATATAATGACAGCGGAAGCAGTAAACCATAAACAACTGAGATAAACAACTGCGGTAGATATAACCAACCAGATCTATAGATATGATGCAACATGCCTCAAATTCTAAGAAAACAGCCAGAACATGCTACACATCAATACAGTACAACAAAATGAAGAGTAAAACAAAATAAAGCAAAACAACTGGCAGTGGCATCGCGAGCCTGGGCTCGGTCCCATGCCCTCCTACTCCTCAGCAAAAGTCAAGTACCTGTATAGGGACTCTTTCCCCTATCCACACCTGTATCAACGAAATCTGTTTGGTCTGAAAAGCATGACCCAAACATGGTGTGAGAAATATATCTCAGTGGGCACCCACCAAAGGCCCGTGCCCAACTGCGTGTAAAACATGCAACAATAGGGTGCAATAGTAAAATGAAATAAAAGTAAGCAGTACCAAAAGTAACTAACTTAACCAAATATATTGCCCTTTTAATATCCTTTTAATCATTTAATTTAAAAATATCACCACAGTGAATATTATAAGTAAAAAGCTAGTGTCATAAAACATGTAAACCCCTACCCTCAGGTAAAGAGTATCCAACACAATAATTTGCCCTCAGGCATAACAGATTTTCCCTCATGCCTAGGTGGTGTCGCCCGCAGGCACAGAATCAGCTGCCCACAGGCACGGAAGAAGTTGCCCTCAGGCCGAAATAACGACTACCCTCAAGCTAAATAGTGCAGTGCCCACAGGCTAATCACAATAATTACCTCTAAATAAATAGGTAACTGGGCCATGCCCAACATGAAAATATGTAGTAAAGTAGAAATTCATCTCGAGCCAATTCTATAATTACTATATTCAAGGCATAACCTCGGGTATCCTGGCCAAACCACTAAACAGTGGAACACACCCCCGGGGTGGTTTTGGATCCAAGCAACGATCCCAACCAGCATTTTAATATCACATTTAATTACCTATACGATTCTAGGTATTACAATAGTCACGGTCTCAGGCACACGACACCCCCAACATGGGTTTGTGGCACGAAAACGCACAAAACGCACAGCGGTTGAAAAAACAAACACCAAGCCACCTAACTTAATAACCCACGAATGATATACATGAACGAAGCCTTCTGAAATGTCCAAGAATGCCGTAGATATGAGGTAAAATAATTCTTGCTTAAACGTAAATAAATCCCATTCGGAAAAGAATTGGAAATAACTTCTTAAGGAGAAGGGAGGGCTTACCCGTGCGGTTCCAACGAGACCGTCCGAGGCGGAAACAGATTCCGTACGTGCGCTCAGTGGATCTATGAAGCTTCGGCCGTCCCCTCCCACTCATTCTTCCTGTTCTATTCCTTCTATATCAACAGGGGAGGATACTTCCCATTTTAAGCAAAAAAAAAAAAAAACAAAGTACACAGCATGTACTTCCAAGTACACAACATGTACTTCCCATTTTGTAACTGTTCCTCTGGCGGTTTCCCGCCAGCGTGGCACTGTTCACCTACCAACATGACTACATGGCATGTATCCTTCAGTACACGGCGTGTGCTGCCCCACAGCTGGCCACCGCCTTACCATTCACCTACCGACTGACTACACAACGGGTAAAGGACCACTACACGACGTGTAGTCAGTTCCTACACCCTTCATCCCCGGCATGGCCACACGCCCTGTGTACTCATTCCACGTGGCCCGAAGTACACGACATTTGGAAAAGTACATGGCGTGTAATTCCAAAATTTTGGACTTTTCCACAATTTCTATATTTTCTCAAAAACACTTAAGGAAAAGGTAAAAGAAGAAGCTCGTACCTCAAAACAAAGAACCGAGTTCTTACATTAAGTCTTTACCCAATGCATTGGAGTGCTATCAAGGAGCACCCTTAAATTTGCCTTTATCATCATGTGAGCCACATATATCTTCATCAATAATTTCATAAACAACCCATATAGTAGAAAATAAATGGGTTTCATTTCATTGTCATCAAATTTTAAAAACTGCTTTAAAGACGTGATCTTTATGTCACTTTAAACCCACAGAAAAATGAAAGAGGGTTTCATGTATGTATATCCCAGAATTAAAATAGAAAATTTTGATATATATGTGAATACCCCTATAGAATAAATAGCTTTGTGTAATCACTTAATAAAATAAAAGAATTTTAGATAAAGAGAGATACATTTTGAGACGAAAATTCTGTAACATAACAGCTATGTTATAGGGTTTTAGAAAATACTGAAAAGAGAGGGGACATGGGTAGCCCAATCAAAAATGATCTGAAAAATAGTATAGGGATAGGATATAAAGGATATAAGAAAATGGTAATGAAATTTTAAAGACATACCATATGAAATGAAAAACATGGAAAGAAGACAAAAATAAGATTTCTCTTATAAAAATTCGGCAGCCTAACGTCACTTAAAACTTCAAAAAAATGAATTGACGAGATCAAATAGGGTATCTAATCATATGAACATAAAATATCAGTATGATAGATATAGATATAATAACCAAACATAATAAAAGGAACTTTAAAGACTTGACATGAAAATAGAACTTGAAAATGAGAAGGGTGAAAGAATCCTTTAAAAATTCGCCAGCCTAACAACGCCACTTAAACATTCATAAAATGAATTTATTAGAGAAAGAGGGGGTCTCTAATAACATGAAAAGGAAAGTAGGATGAATATAAAAGAACATCCCCAACATAAGAAAACAAATCATAAAATAAATGACATAAAAGAAAGAGAGAGGTAGGATCCCTTACCTTGAAGAGTAACATTGAAATCTTGAAGTTTGGGACCTTGGGAGGCTTGAGGGAACCATGGGAGGACTCCTTGGGAGGTAAGGAGACCAGAACTTCATTGAGTAGGATTTTGGAATGGAAAGGATGAGATAATGTCTTGGTATTTATATGGGATGTGAGGGGACAAGGCATTAATGGCCAAGGGACACCTAATTGGTGGTATTGAAAAAACAAGTTGTATTTCCTCATGGTATCGGCCACTTGGGACACCTCATACCTTATATTAGTATTCATAAATCTAAAATCCCTAAAAATATCTCATGACTTCATCATGACGCAGTTATGATGTCATTAAACATGCCAAAACCCTAAAACTGTATTTTTACTATTCACTGAAAATTCAACCTTTTAAGAAAACTCCCAAAAATTTACGTTAACATAATATCAATGCTCTGAATTCAAAAATAAACTCCATTTTATAAAAATAATTTTCTAAATATTTTTAATTTAATTTTTAAATAAAAAAACTATTCACAAAAATTCATTTCTTTCAGAAAAAACCCCAAAAATTACCTTAAAATAATATCAATATTCTGAATTAATAAATAAAGTATATTTTATAAAAAAAATTCTAAATAATTTTCATATAATTTTTAATTAAAAAAGACTATTCACCTGAAAAAACTAATACTTGACTAATAATTTCTAAAACATTTATTTACCTATTTTATTGAATCGCATTACTTAATCCAGGTGCCTATATTATATTAATACTTTTTTAAGTGAGATTACTAATCTATTTGGTCACATTACTAATCCTAAGCGTAAAATCACTATTCATAAATTACTATTCACCAAAAATCAAGTTGATGTAATTAGACTCCAATTTTCTTACTAAAAAAATTTGCAGAAGACCATTTTTTGAAAATCATTACACATTATTAATTATTTAAGGTTTACAAAAATATTTTAAAATATCCCTTTTTTTCAAATTCATCAATAATATACATCCTACATTTATCCGGACATTTGAAAATTTACAAACTTCACCATAAGAAGAAAACAAAATTTTATTTATCTCAAAGGATTACACAAACCAGTTACGGTCTCTTTATATAGCCCCTTATAACCCCAGCATAGAACCTAAGTGTAAGGTGTGCTAAGGTGAGAGAATCCGAGGGCGGCTCGACCAACATTACAGGAGTAGTAATTTCTATCAGTTTGAACTTCTCACGAAGGTGATTCCATTCTAGATTCACATGGTAAAGTTCGGCTAGGGTTTGGTCCAGAGCAAAGCCCAGTGGTGATACCTCCTTTCCAAGTTCTGTTAGATGGGCTTCGATTGGCCCGAGACTACTAGATGAGGCCATCAAATCTTCTTTCTATATTAATTAACCAAGATCACTTGTATTTAGAGACAATAATCGCAACCTTTAGTTTCCAACGGTTATATTAACCAATGGTCATATAACAGTCGAAACCCAACGGTCTCATTTTAATTATACTCATGTTATTAAATGAAACAATTTTGTTGATTATAAAATAAAATAACACACAAAATTAGGAAACAAGATTTATTAAAAATTTCGGGTCGTTACATTATAGGCTTTCGATACCCATTTCATTTCATGGTTTATGATAGGTTTTTTATGATTTTGTGACACACATTCATATGACTTCATTATAATATGGGTGAGACCTATATATCACACCAATGCATTGGGTAAAGATTTATATCTCGTGATATAATGATGATAATAAAGTAGACAGGATTGATCCACTACAGAAGATAGGTAAACCTCATCCACTAAAGAAAAATTGGGAAATATGATCCACTAAGGGATGATGGAAAAATCAGATCCACTATAACAAGATTGGGAAACCAGATCCATTATAATGGAAAGACTGTGACTGGGGATGTCGACATGTCCTGCTTAGTAGGTGTTATCTCCATGAAGTGACCATATAAGTTCTTGGGAATGAGCCTCAACTTACAGGGAATGGTATTTATTTTTTATATGTATTCCAAAAATCCTATGTCTTATACCTATGATATACTCATGTGGTTCATAGTCTATAATATCTTATGATTCATGTCTTATTAACTACTAATATTTATGCCTTTTATCATGTTTTTAATCTTTGATATATAGTTTATAATCTTAAAATGTTATTCTGATATCCTCATACCATTATGTTCATGTTATTCTAACTTATTTACTTTATTTAACATTATTTGGAATTCGATCTCATACCTTTCTTATATTTCCTTTCCCTAGGTTATGAAGATCGGTTTTAAGTAGAAGTGCCAAATGAGGGATCATTGCCTGAAAAATTAAAGATATTTCACCTAGTTAGACTATTTTGTTCAATGTTTCCAAATACACTAACCTATTATGGTCCTCAGAAATGTAATTTTTTAATGTATAGAATAGTCATAAAAAATGATGTAATATACATGTATGTTAAGCTTGGGTTTCTATACTTTATTTTTAAAATGGAGAGTATCCAAGAAAAATATTAAAATATATGAAGACCCTAGTGATTAAATTCACACCAAGGCCACACAATAATAAATATCTCTATCATGAGTTTAGGGTATAAATTCTTCCCCCTAAACTCAAGAAATTAGAATTTTTTTTTTCATTTACATTAGTCAAAAATAGGTCCTGAATATCACAAAGGAAATTTTTAAATCACTATTAAGTTATAGACAAATTGCTCAAATAGGATTCAGGGTTTCCTTTCATCAAACCCAAAAAACCATTACTTGTATATGAAACACCTTCTTCCGTATAATAAATATTTTATACAACCAAGAAAGATCAATTGAATTAACTAAATAAGCTCAATGAGGTACTCCACTGATCTTGGATTTCGTTAAAGAACTAGATCCACTATTTTCCACTCATTTAGATATATCCATTAGTTTATATTTTTTTTATGTTAGAGTGATAATTTGTGAATTAGGTGATGGATTTTTTTTATAGAGAATGCATGAAACTAGATCTTTCAATAGAGAACCAATGATTAGTTCGAAGTAACTAAGTTTATAAAAAACATATGTAAGAAATTGTTTTTTTATACCATTGAAAATGGGAAAAGTTACTAATTTTTTTTTTGTATAGAAAAGAAATCAAAAAATATTTTAAAAAAATTAAATAAAAGAAATGGTTTTACAAATTAGATTAAGGAAGATCTCATAAGAAACAAATTAATTAAAATTGAAAACAACAAAAAAATATATTATGAAATTAACAGAATTTTAAAACAAAATAAATATAAATGAAATAAAATAGAATAAAATAAATAAATATCAATTAAATAAAAATAAAACTTATTCCCTCTTAATAGAATAAAATTTTTTACATCGGAGAGCCTTAATAAAAATATATGCTAAAAAAATTTATATAGAAAAAAATTCATGAAATATATCACAATTTTGAGAGTGATATATCAAGAAATGATACCATGAATATATATGATAGTTTTTGAATGATTTATTATATTATTAAAAAAATTAATAGCACTAGTATTATCACATTGGATTAAAACATTATTAAAATAATATCCAAGTACAATCGAGGTGTTTTTCATCCACAACACTTGTTCATAACAACATCCACCAACATTATATTCATCTTCATTAGTAGATAATGCAACCGAGTGTTGTTTTTACTATACCAGGACTCCATATATATTTCAATATGGTGATAGGATTCTAATTGTGTCTTTAT
This sequence comes from Viscum album, assembly GCA_963277665.1. Taxonomy (NCBI): domain Eukaryota; kingdom Viridiplantae; phylum Streptophyta; class Magnoliopsida; order Santalales; family Viscaceae; genus Viscum; species Viscum album. The sequence continues at coordinate 119,019,215 of OY728134.1, forward strand.
ATCTATTCTAAAACCTCGGAAATCAACCTATTAATATTATTTCAATTGAAAATAATTAGATTTAAGAAAAATCAGAGAAGGTGACACAGTTCATTTTAAATAATTTAAAATAATTTTTGTTGCATGTAAATGAAAATTTTCAGGATTTTCATCATATCTATAACAAAGGAATAATGAAAAAATTGGTCTACTTGTAATGAAGTACAACTAGCCTCTATTAATTACTCTATATAACTTGGTTTGAAATATATTTTGGGTTCATACACATCTAGTTTTATATTATAACTCGTATGATTTATATGATTCTTTTTTTAAGGTCAAAAATGTTTATATAAGTCATGTAAGTATTTTATTTGATTTCCCACTATTCCAATTTCCTTTTTTAATGGTTAAAAACAAATAATGATATTCATTTCACACATCATGAGCATTTCAAATTAACTTTTCATGAGTTTGGAAATATATGTAAGTAATTTGGGATTTATCGAGCTAAAATATCATATCATTAATATATATATATATATGATGTATTCTGAAAATAATTTGTGTATTATAAACATACTAAAAATCCATTTGATAAAAAAAGAACCTATCCTTTTATACAATTATTTTGGTTCTTACTTCAATACATAAAGATATTTTGTGTTCTTAAAAATAGAATTTGAGAAAAAGAAATTTTCAAACCTGGAGGATTTTCAATACAAAAGTTCTTCACAAAAAGAAATTTAGAAATGTTTATTAAAAATATTTAATATATAGTTTGAAATTCATATGAGAAGCATAAGAATTAATAACTCTAAAGACTTCTAATATAGCTATAGGGGAAAGGATTCCTAATACTCTATTACATGATCTTGATTGAAACTTTACCCACTAATCTCACATTATACCAATTTATCACACCATGACCATCCTTTGTATTTCTTAAAACCCAAATAATTCATATAAAATAGTTTTTAAGTGGTCTATCCATTATTTTGTCAAACGTTGTTCCTCATAAATATGTTTATCTCATATTCAAATGATAAAAGACAACTGTTATCAATCATAGATTCTATTACAGTTATCTATTCATTATTAGATAGAAAAGAAGATAATTATAGGTGGTTTCATATGAAACTTTAAGCTCTAACTCCATTATATATAATTCTTATGACTTTTTAGAATGAATGATTTCTCAGTGTTCTAGGCTATCAAGGAGAGACACATTCATGTTTAGTAGTTTCTATCATTTTTATTCTAGTTTCCCTAATGTCAAGGTCAAAATAATTATCCCATGTATTGTTGGAAAGTCGATCAAGAGTCTTGTTTTGACAATAATAAATTAACTTATCATATTTTTTTAATTAAATGGATCACATTAATCAAATTTCACATGATTTGATTCATAAACAATCTTAAACCCTTTTTTATAAACCCTATAAGCCAAATAAGTTATATAATAACTATAAAATATTCCATCACCATTCGTTTTACCAAATTTACCAAGATATTTCTTGGTTTCTATAATGCAAAAATTCTTCAAAACCATATAATCTATCCAACTTTTTGCATTATTTAATTCTATATGTCATAAGAAGTTTTCTTTAAATCAGTCATAATTAGAACACTTTTAACAACATAACAAGTTGTATTTATAGATTCATCCAAAAAATAGAGTGGTAATTTTATATTCAAAAAACATAGTCCTAGAAATTTTATATAAGGTATTGTTCTTATATTCAACCAGACTATTCTATTGAGGTGTCTTTTGGGAAAAATTATTTTTTCTACCATGTTCAAAAAAATAATAATTGAACTCAAGGTATTAAAATTATCTTCATTGATTTCTTTCAAAAAAATATGCTTTTTGTTATTCAATTTTTTAACCAAACTCTAGAAAATTATAAAAATAGAACAAGATTTAATTTTAATTATAAAAACTCCATTATATAAAGAAAAATATATCAATAACACATATTTAAAATATTTCCCTCTTAATCCAGACAACATAAAACATTCCTTGCGTATATGTTTAATAGGTCTAGAAATATAAAACTCTAAAATTAATTTAAATTATGAATTGTGTGACTTAACCATTTTGTATGCATAACATATTTTCTCTTGACACAATTTAAGATAAGAAAAATATATAATTAGATTTTTTTTGACCAAATTCACAATGAATGAAGACTATAAAGACCATGTATTCAATGAGAATTATGAAAATTATTTTTTATCATTTAAAATGTTAAATTTTTTTATACACCATAAATTAAGATCATAACTATATACATTTTCAAGTTTTTTTATAGTAAAATTAATTTATTTATCCTTATAAATAGAATACACATTATTTTATATATATATATAAAACCTTCATCACAATATTTAACATAATTATAAGGTTACGTTTCAATCATTAAGCATAATGAATATTTTTGACGTGAACAATGAATGGATTTCAAATTGATCTAAATTTGATAATCAAGCCTCTAGAATTTTCACCATGTGTCGAATAGCCTATACTAATTTTGTATAAATAATAGGAATATGAAAAATCTCCACTCATATATCATGAGCATAATCAATCAATATACAAAATTTCATTGATATCATGTTTTTTTCCTAAAAAATTAATCAAATAAGAGTTTTTTGGTACCCATATTCTATTCATTCTAAAATGCTAGAAACCAATGATTTCAGAATCCGAATATTCTTGTAAAGATAGGAAATTATAGACCAAATTTTTTTTAAATATATTGAAATAAAATAATTATTATTACTAAAACATATATGGCTACTTATACTACAAAAATTTGAATAATTTATAAACTGTTTGAAATGAAAAAATAACATTAAACCTGTTTTTATTTATTAAACTAGGCCCAAAATAAAATTTTTCATAAAATTTTTATATTTATTCCAATTACAAACCTATATTTCTAGGATTTATTGTTATCATGGATTTGGTTTATGGAATTTTCCCCTTAGTGAAGAAACAAATAAAATCTCTATGGAATTTGACCTTGATTTTTAGATTTAAATTTTGTTACCATGTTCATCTTAAGAAACATCAGAAATTTCCAACTTGATTTTAAGATATGAAATTTTTTGTTTATGGGATTCTTTTACTAATAACAAAATAATAATATTTTCAGGGAATTTTTTTTATTTTGAAAGAACTCATAATTAGTTTTGAGCATGGATTAATATCCATTGAATTCATAAAAATGGAAATATTTAGTTTTAAAATTAGATTCCGGTTTATTAATATAAAATGAATTTACCTCATTAAATTGTTCCAAAAAGCACATGATGGAGTTTTTATTTTATATTTCACCATTAGTTTCCAAAGATGTTAAATCACTAGATTACATATAAACAATCCATTGAGATTTCATTTCCCTTTTTTCTTAATTTATTAAAATCTTGTATTAAATAGTATTTCCTACCATATTTCATTTTCTATTTTTTAATTAAATATTTTTTTTTTGATATTTACAAGCATCCTAAAATCATAGAATCACACTTTATTTAAACATCCACAATAATTTATTGAAATTTTTAAGGGATTCTCGAAAGCTATTATTTTCTAATATTACATGATAAATTTACTAGAAAATTGTACTAATTCACCATCAGAATCTGAATTTCTTTAATTATCCTCATCATATGATCAAAAAATATTTATATATTTTCCCTTCTATGTATCCTTTTTTATATAAACATTCAAAGATGTATTTCTATTTTTAAAAATTTTATTCTCATCAACCTCATCTTCCATTTCGACCTCCTATATCATTAATGTATCAATATGTTATTTAATTTTTAGAGCCATAAGTAGTGTTGAATATCTAATTGTAGTTGATATTCCATTAAAAAATATATATAAGAATCTAGGAACACTGTGGAGTTGACTAGGTTTTGGAAAATGGGTTTGAAAAGATGAAATATTACTTACAATTTCTGAAAGGATTCCATTCATTTATATTATTATTTAACCACCACTAATTCTAAACGTTTTAAACATATTATTTGATGTATTATACATTAACTATCTGAAATTATCCTAACCAACATATGAAACACATATTATTTCACAAATCTTATTGAAGATATCACACTGAGGGACTTTATTAAATGAATTAAACTAATACCACATATGATAGCATTAAGAGCTTCTAAATATAGTATATACCCAGCCTCTTGAATCACTCCATAGTTTAGGTTCTCCATCAGACAACTCTTATATCTTGAACCCTTTTATATAAAATTTTAAACCAATATTTTCTAAATATACAATCATCCTTAATTTCCAGAAACAATAATATTATATGTAAAATTTGGGTTTTATATAAATAAAAATACATTTATATATGTATTATATAAAAAATAATAATATAAAAACATTAATATGGAACTAATTGATGGTTGTGAGATTTAAATAACTACTCTGATTCCAAATGTTGTGATGATATTATGGCTCAAGAGGGGATGAATTGATCTCTAAAGTTCATTCCCTCCAAAAAATTTATTTTCATATAATTTAAAACTAACATTTAAGTATTAATAGAGTTATGAAGTAGATAAATGAAAAATTATAGATTGGAAGGTCATCTTTATGTATAGTGTTTTAGGGTATAAGGATCCTACAGTTTACTCCACTAATACTCTTCTTATAGAGCTTAGTGATTTCACTATCTCCATTCGTTTCCCTATGAAATTCCTAATCTAAGTGTAAGAATCCATCACTTAAAAAAATTTGAGATAAAAACATTATTTTACAAACTCACAGGCTTAAAAAACTAAGTACAAGGAATATCTATATTAAACTGCAATGAAGAGAGAGTGTCAATGAGATACATATTTGGTACATAGTTGAAAGTATCAACTAGCAGTGAAGAAGAAAATCTAAAAGATAATATAAAAAATATGTATAGTATATCGAGGATATTCTTAACACCCTAATATTTTAGAAAATATTTTTCTATAAATAATTTTATTTCTAGGATGGCTTATGGTGCAAGAAACTTAGAGTTTAAATGAACCATGAAACACTATTAATATATTATTATTTAATGTGATAGTTATAACCTAGCCATTTATATTCTGGGTATGAATGTGATGAGATACTTTATGATATATATATATATATATATATATATATATATTTCATACTCACTATCAATGTGTCGATAAATTCTTATTAAATAATCATTAAATTTTTAGCAAAGTCATTTAATTCCTGAAATATATGTTTTATCCAAAAAATGGGTTTTATTAGTAGTAAATATTATAATTATGTTCTGAATGTTTTGGGAAATTTATTTGAAAAAATTAATTTCATTTTTGAATTTATCATGTCAAAATTATCTTATGAACAATTTTAGAGAATTTTCAGAAAAGGCTTATTTTTCAATGATCATTGAAAATAATGATTTTTATTTGTGCTATATTTTTATTTAAACATATTTAAAAATTAAAATTATATTTTTTTAGTATTAATATTTCACCTGTTCTTTTTTATTTAAAATAATTTAATTATTATTTTTGAAATAAATTTAATAGTTGAAATGTTTATAGAAAAATTATATTTAAAAAGGTAATTTTTCTAGAAAACTATTTTCTTCATAGGGTGTTTTTGTTTAATTTTATATTAAATTCAGAAAAATTTGTATTTTGAATTTTGATAAATGGATTCAATATTTTGAATTAGTGATTCTAAATTTTGTAAATAATCCCATTTTATTTTTGTTTAATATGAATTGTAAACATAGTAATTTTAGTAACTATAGTGTGTACCTTATAATTTATTTTAAAAAATATAGTGTTAAGGACTCTTAAATGACCCCAAAACTTGATTAAAATTTTCTATATAATTTATCTTCAAGCATAATTATTAATTTTACAGTTATAAAACATTCTTTCCATTTTGATGAGGATAGTACCTTTATATAATATTATTTCTTTAAAGGTCAATCAAGTCAGAATCTTATTTTAAATAAGTATAATATTTTTAATATAGGGTTACCTATAAGATATCCAAGACTATAAATAGTCTTTTTAAAAAAATTATATTAAAGATGATAATTTTTATTTACTTTTTAGTGAATAAATAATGACCATAAATTATTTTTTAAAGGATAAAGGAAAATAATCTTTTATTAGAAAATATGAAAAGTAACAGCGGAACAAAACAAATGGTATAAGAAAATAAAGAAAAAATGGCCAAATAAAAAAGTTAGACACCTATCCTTTTCCTCAACCTTTTACCAAGATTTATTTCTTCCTCCTGAATTGCATTCCAATAAAATCTTCCACTTCCTTTCCCCAAACCTCTACTTCAAATCCTATATAAAGTAAGGGATTTTATCCTTTCATGTAATTTTTTATCACCACTAATATCAGATTCAAATTATCAGTATAATTCTTTTTAAGTTTTTTGGGAGAGGAATCCCTTTCCACTAGAGTGGTCACTTCTACCTTCTTTGATTGAAGAGATATTTATTTATTAATTGATTCTACATGAAGTGTATCAGAAGGGCCAAGATTTTCATTTTATATATCATCAATGTATTTAGTTTTTTGAATAGAAATATGGGTAGAATTACCTTCATTTAGTGTGCCAACCCCCACTTGAGAATCAATCGGTACTCTTGTATTCATGGAAGAAACACGTGGAAATTCCTCTCTATCCACCATGTATTTTGATGAAGAATTTTTTAAACCTTATAAAGATGAGTTCTTACGATATTTTCTAAATTTAGTAGTCACTGAAGAGTCAGATTGTAATATTTTCTTACCCTTTTGGATACATTAGATAACAATCCTTTCATGTGAAAGCTATTAACCAATGTTTTCTTGTATATCTACCTGATTGACTTATTCAACCATCAATTCAGTCTCAATGCCTATAATATTAGGAACCATTTGAGTCTATGTTCTATCATCAGTTCTTTATTTTCTATCATTGTCAGTATTATTCACATTAGCTTCATTAGAGAAGATATAAGGCCAAGTTTTCATATTACTTACAGAAGCAAGGGCTTTATCATTTTACAAATCGCTTGGATGGCCACCCTTATCATCATCCAATGTTTTGGATACCTCAACAAGAAGATAATACTATATGATCAATTTTACATCATTTTTAGTGGTATTATTAACCACATCAAACTAATCATGATTTTGGATATCTTTATTAATAGGAGGCACCTCTATCTGAGGAACAACATCACTCTTCCAAATAGATAAGTCTATAGTTTTCTTAATATTTTTATTCAAATCATATCAACACATGAAACATAAAATTCACACTATAGAGAACCTACATTTAAAATAATCATGAATAATAACATTACAGTTTTTACTCAATGCTTACTCAATAATTAATCAATTAAATAAAAAATTCAATAAATGGCAATAAAAAAGTAAAAAAATTTTAAATTTAGATAATTTATGTAATCCAAATATTTTATAGAATAAAATTAAATGATATGGCTTTATTAATATTTTTAGTTCAAATTTATTATTTTTTCAAGATATTATTACTGTCAATGTATTAAGTACTTTCAAAATTGAAAATATGATATTTTATGGAAATAATACTTTACTAATAATTTAAAAATCATAAATATCATAAATCATGATAAATTGGATAATATATGGTTTCAAAGTTCATCCCATATCTATTTATAGCCCATTTAGAAGAATTTAACTCTAGAGTTCTCTTATTATAATTTAATCCTTTGAGAAATTTCAATGGTTCCCCTCACCTTAATTACAAAAGGGCCCCCTAATACACACATTATTTACAACATAATTATACCTCTACATTAAAAATATCCTTAAAAATTCTCTTCTAAGCTTCTTTATTCTCCTTTTGAATATTTTTTGCTTTCCAAAAACCAACCCTAGATCCCTTTAAAGGATATATAAAGGATTTCTTTTGAAAGAAGTGTTAATCACTCTAACCAATCAATTTATTTTTCTAATGTTATTTTTACTCCTATAAAACAATTATATTTATCATAAAATAATTAATTTATTATCCTAAATATTTAGAATTGTTATTATTATTATGAAAAAACACGTATACCACATTTATCACATTATATAATAAGTGAAAGGATCGATCATGCGTATGTATGGATTACCGTCTCTATGTAGTGATATAATTAATTTTTATTCACCATATTTGATGTATTAGAATTGTGAAATTTTTAATGTTTATTTATGATTTTTATGAAAAAATTATTCAATGGGAATGATAATATCATCTCTAACTTCTTATTAACCAATCTTTTGGGAAACAATAACATCACTCGTGCATTTGTATAGTGTAACACCCTAATATATTGTGAAAAAAATTTAATTAATTTAATATATTGTTGATATTTATAATTTAATGAAAAATTGAATCTAGATTTTTTTATATTGATCCTCTAACTTTGTATTGAGTTATACACAACACCATGTTAAGCTTGCACTACATGCAACACCATGAACATAAGGGAATATAATATCCTAAGTTATTACAATATATTTACTATTTTAAAATATATATATATTTTCAACATAGTATGAAATACATGTTATACTAAGTTATTGTGTATCACATTCAAGAAAAATATTCTTCGATGACTTTTTTTACACGCATTACTAATTTTTACTAAAGAACAAAATATTTTTAAAATAGTATTATTTAATATAATAATATATAAGCTAGCTGTTAATTAGTGGTTATAAATAGTATTAACTAAATTATAAAAATTTATGGTTTATAATAATATAATATGAATTAATTGGTTACCAATTAATTAGAAATGAAAATGTAAACCAATTCAATATAAAGGAAATATTTTTTTTTTGTACTCACAATATTGTTTTATCCTAATAAATTAAATTATTTACAATTAATGGGTGATATTAATGTCAAATATACTTTATATATTAAATAAAATATTTTTTTATTTTAATTATACTATAATTATATTATATATATATATATATCAATATATGTCCTTTATATTATTTCTTTTAATACTATAAAGAAATATAGAAACAAGGTTCATGCATACATACGGCATACCATCTCCATGATTGGTGTAGTCCATTTCATATTTCCATATACTATAGATTATTATAAATTCATATATACTGAATATAAATTACATTTTAATCTTTTTTTAAATTTCGGAATTCATGATACAGCTATGAATACAAAAATTTTAACAAATGAAAAAAACAAAATCGATATTAATCGAAGAAAAACATTAACATAAAAGCATTAATAAGTGAATAATTTAAAGTAAAAATAAAACCATATATGGTATTATACATAATAATATGGTTCTTTAAATAATATATAATAATCTTATATTTATTATACCATAGGTTTTTATGAGTTTCAAGAGATTCAAGACATCTGGTCACAAAATTTCATGTCACTTTTTATTTCCATGAGATACATGTCATGTACTTCAATCTTTTATTTTGTGTGGTGTATATACTAATCATGAATGTATTAAATTATTATTATTATTAAATCTATGGATAATTACATATATATTATATTATCTTTATTTAAGGGGGCTTATGTTTCAAAATTTAACATATGAGTAAAATATGTTTCTCTCAATTTGGTTTCTTTGAGACACATGTTTTGTTATGCACCTAAATTACTTTTTTATGTGTATATACTTCTTTTTGACATGATACATCAGGAGTATACTTATTTTTATGATATTTTAATATTCATTTAATTTCATTTTTTACATTAAGAGTATTATCCCATGTTACCCTGTGGTAAGAGTTTATTGAAACAATCACATTATATATTAGGATTGTATATGATTACGCTCCCATTAATGAAATATTATGATCCATCTAGAAAGAAAAACAATGAGTTTTATTATATATGGTTTATTGAAGACATCTCCATGAAATATTACCATTTTACACTCTTTTGTACTTAAAATAATTAATAAAAAGTATTTTGAAAAAATATGACTTTATTTCTCTATTCAATAGAATATAAGTTATATTTTAAAAAACATTTTTTCAACAATGTTTCCAAAAATGTTATACAAAAATGTATTCAAATGATATTTGATGACAATTTTCAGGGAAAAATGAATTTAATTTTTTAATTGTTTTCAAATCTTCCTTTATAGGTTTTCAAAATTTTCTATTCAAATAAAACTATTTCAATGATTTTGAATCGTATTTTATAAGTTTTTGAAGTATTTTTAAAGGAAAAGGTTTTCAAAATGTTTTTAATATTATTTTATAAGTTTTCAAGGAAAATGGTTATCAATAAGATTCCATGAATACTTTAAATGTTTTGAAATTATTTCTGAATAAAATTTTTTCAAACAGTTTTATGTTTTTGGAAATATTTTTTATAAGATGAAAAGATATTTTCCTCAAGAAATGTTATAAAAATATATCTCAAAATTATTTTTAATCTAAGATGACATCTATTGGTGTTACTAATTCCTTTCTTTTAAATGATATAATGTTCCCATTTATATTGTTTCTCTAAATATTTTATGTTTCAACAGAGTAATGTCTATGAAACTAGTTTCTCTTTCACGGGTTATATTTTTATGAAACATATTTATTTTCCATACGTTTTATTCATATAGATACCTATTTCATTTCGTGGGTTATGATTTAATGAAATGATTATGAAACCTATCTTATTCTATAGGTTAAGATGTGATTACATGTTTATGACGCCCATTTAATTTCATGAGTTATTATATAATTATGTATGATCTTGTGGTACATGTATGTACGATTTCATTATGAGATAAGTGGAAAAAATTTATACCTCAAAAGCATTGGACAATGATTTATATCTCATGAGATAGAATAAGATGGTTATGGGAGTAAACTTTTACTACTACGATGTCCATGGAAGTGAACCATGACTACCAAGTTAGTATTGGGATTGAAATAGTACTACTATGATGGACACGATAGTGAACCATGGAAACCAAGATGGTATGGGGAGTGAACCCATACTACTAAGATGGCCTCAATAGTGATGTGTAGACTAATATGGGAATACTTTTATATGTTTATATTTTTTCCTCAACTTTATATTTTATTCATATCTTATGCTTTCATGTCTTATGTTCTTTACTTCCTTTTGATTCTTGTCTTCTAAACTGTCAATATTTATGATACGATTTATGATTATGATATTTGATATGCTGGGTACGATCTTCTAATGTTATGATCAAGTTATCATACCCTTATGCTCAAGTTTATTCTTAAATGTCTCCCTTATTTACCCTTAATAAACATTTTATATCACCCTTTTTTTACTTCCACAGTTTATGAATATATATTCTAGGTATGGTATGTCTAAGAGGGGTACTGGTCTTAGAGAACCTAGTGGGAGATAAGATATCTCTCTAACGTACTAGTGTTTGTGTTTCTATGTTTCCAAAGGCACTAAACTAACACGGTCATTGGGGGTCTAATTTTTTGTAATGTATTTTGTATTCTAAAAAAGTGATGTAAAGTTAATGTATGAAAAATGAGGTTCACAATAGTTGGTATCACAGAAAAATATTAGTTAACCTTTGAAAATTTTGATGAGGAAACCTTAGTGGGAACCATAAGGACATGTTTAAGGACATTTCTAAGGATTAGAAAAGTATAGGAAAATGTCTTGGAATTTCGGTAAAATAGAAATTGAGTAGTTTCTTGAAATACATACTTTTTATGGATAATATAAGTTTTTGTGGATCTGGAATATATGTACCTAGGTGAGACAACTCTAAAAAGGGGATTCAGGCCTGACATGGTGTAACCTAGTGTACAATAGAATATCTTGATACACACTTGGTTTGACACTCACGGAGGATGTGTTGTGAGAATTTAGAAACTATTTTTGAACCATCATGAAAGATTTAAATATAATATAGATATGAATAACCTAAGATAAAAAATTGGTTTCATAGAATAAAGTAGTAGGTGTCATGATTTAGACATCCTATAATGGATTTTTCAAGACTATATTTCCTTCTACTATGATAAGTGTTTCTAATATTATGGTTTTTAGATTTAGTCAATAGAGGGAACAAGATAGAACTGGGTTAAAATTGAATGTGATTGAAAATTTTCTAATGAGAAGTCAAATGGTATGATCACTAGATAAAAATATATCATGATTATGACGAATCAACTATCATGACACATGATTTAAAATTTTATAATTGGTGATATTCCAGACTCACCAAAAAATAAAAAGATGTAATTTTATAAACCATCACATGGTAAGTAATGTAGAGGAAAGAAGATTTGGATTCCATCATGTCAATAATAATGGAATAAGAACCTTGAGGAATACCTCAAAAGGATGGGATGATGTTATATATATGTGAAAAAGTGTCATAGATTATTGAACTATCATGTAGTTCAATGTATTATCTATATAGGACATGAGTATTACCGAAATCAATGCCCTAACCTTTGAATTTACATCTAAAACCAAGAAGGACCTCTTCCATGACAATCATTAAAATTGATGGATTGATGTATTTATGTGTTTTGATTCTAGAATTATTATTGGTGAACTATATAAGGATTGTTTAGTCTCTGTATTTGCTAAGGATTTACATAAATATATTGAATGGTTCTAACAAAATAGAAAGGTAATTTCATGAAAGGTGATATTTTTATTAAGGGAAGGTAACCCTTAATTTATTCATGATGTTGGTATAATGATGATTTGATAAATATGTGTCATATATTAATAAGAGAATTGGATGGTATTGATTACCTCCTGACTGATAAAGGATTTATTGATAATGTAGTCTATGTAATTTAAAACTTCGTGGATTAAAGTAATATATCTAGTAACCTATGGAATAAGAAATAATGCATGTTTTCCAAAATTGTTTATGGTAATTAAGGTTATTACCATGATTTAAGGGAATACATGATGAAGGTAGTCACAAGTTTTTAATTCGAAAACTAGGAGATACTTCATAATATATGTGGGATCAATGTTAAGTTGATTTCATGACTTTCTTTCAAATGTTTTGGATTTTCATCTTTCAGATGTCTTGTATGGTTAAAACTTTATGGAAACATTAAGATAATCTTTGGATGAAGTGTTTATGTATTGAGGTTTTATTAACAACCTTAGTTAAAAGTCTATTTAGTTATTAACATTATTTAAAGGTTTTACATCATATTTATTTTAGAAATTATATTAATGTGATTTTAGAAAGGGGCATCTTATATGTTGGGTGGCAACTCATCATGTATGGGAAGGCCGTTTGTCTGGAAACCATGACTGATGGATGATAAGGGTTTCATGCTTACCACTATCCTACATGAAGTACTGGTTAATATTTATTTTTTTAGTCAATCAATTTGAGTAATAAATATTAAATATGAACCAGTAATTTTACGTTCTAGGTTCAGAGATTAATGTATCAACCATACTGACTTTTTATAATAGTTATAGAAAAATAGCTAGACGTTTCAATCTTTTATGGGCCTTATGATCCATTAAAAGTTTATTTTAGTGCTTCAAGTATCAAAGTTAATTTTTATATCAATTTCTTGATTTAATGGATGGATTAGAAATTGATTAAAGAACAACCAAAGGTTGAAATTGTTTTTATATAAATATATTACATAAGTATATTAACTTAAATTCTGATTCAATAAAATTAAATTGATCAAATACATGTTTTCCTCAGAACTGATTTTTTGTAGAACTGATAGGATTATAAATCATTATAGATTTATGAATCTAAGGCCCCCAACTTTCTATAAACCATCCAGAAGTCTCTGATTTTTTACCTCAATCACTTTGAATTAATATTTATGCTTTCCCTCTAAGTCAATGTCTCTACTTCCCACCAATGTTCACCTATGTGGGCAGCCAATTATGATTTAGTTAGGGTAACCATTATGGTTCAAGCATTATTTTTTCAAAGGATATTTTTTATAAAGATACAATGTGGGTTTCCATGAAAGGAACTTTAAATCATTGATCCTTTAATACACTATTTGAATTTTGTGGGAGAAATTAATTTTAATAGGTGTAGAATGCCAAACATAGAGAATTTATATTTTTTAAAAAAATAAATGTAATATTTTGACTATATTTTTCATTTCACACATAACTTGATCTATTTTTTTATATTAATGCAGTATGTTTGGATTTCAATATAAACAACACCAATTTAATCTTACACTACATGCAACAATAAGAGAATAAGGGGATAAAATATCCTGATAAATTATAATATTTTTACTCTTTTAAATAGATTCAATATATTCCATAGAACTATAAATGTATGCAATATTGAGTTAGCATGCATTTCACGTAACAATGAGTTTCTTCGATTACTTAGGTTACACACATTGTTGAGTTTTGCCAAACAACAAAATATTATTAGAAAATTATTATTTAATATAATAAGATATAAGAATATAGTTAAATAAGCCTTTATGAACAATGTTAATTTACTTATGACAATATAAGATTTATAAAAATATAATATAAATTCATTGCTTACTAATTAATTAGAGAAAAAATATAAACCAATTGAATATAAACGTTTTTTTATTTTTATTCTAAAAAGTTGGGTTATCTTAATAAATTAATTTCATTACAATTAGTGATAGTTATAAATGAAATATATATATTATATTTTAAATAAAATATTTTTTATGTTCATAAAATATATTTTATAAGAATAAGATAAAAATAAACCAAATATTTCACATAAAATGAAATTTTTTATAAATGTAGTTTTTCTGACTTTTAATGATGAACCTATTTTAAATCACATTTTTTGAAATTTTATAAATATATAATTTCAAAATAAAATAAATATATTAAATAGAATCATAAAAATTAGGTTGGGGTGAATTTCTGGTATTTTTCTCAAAAGTTTCATTTTTTAGTGGATAATGAAAAAATACTAAATTTTAATTCAAAAATTCCATTTCATCAAATTTAATGACATGGTTAATTTATATTTTAAATTATTTTTTAATTTTAAGTAGATCAATTTTTTATTAATTAATCAAATTTAGGTCATTTTAATCAATTTAATTTTTAAATTCACTATAAAAACACAGAAAACTTTTGAATGTGTTTACTTTTAAAACCTGTATTTTTGTCCCATCTGCAGGATTAATTTTAAATTAATTTCTTCCAATTAAGTTATTGGAATTTTGAAAAATAGATTACATTTTTGGAGTTAAAATAATTTATAATTTATAATAAGGTACACTTAGTATTTGAACAAAAATATTAGTGAATGTAATTAAAATTAATTATAACAATTAAGGGGAAATTTAGATTTACAAGGGAATGAACCATAAGCTTAAGGGCCCAAATAACCTATAAAGTTTTCCAAAATCCATTTTATGGCCATATTTTGACCCTATTAAATATTTTATCTACTTTAGACTATTATTAGACCCAATTTAAAATAGAAAAAGTTTTTTTAATTTCATTACCAAAAAATTACAAGAGTGTCACTCCTCCTCTATTATAAAAAGGCCTCCTCTCCTCCCACTTCATCCTCATCTCAAGACACCTTGGGTTGACCAAAATTTACCCAAATAGATCCTTAAAATCCCAAAACTCATCATAGAATACTCTATTTGAGAATAATCCAATCTAGGGAATCCCTTTGGTGAAAACAATGGGGCGTTACTCGAATAAGTGGTGACATCATTCCTCAAGCTCTTTTATTTTATTTTCTTTCTCTAGGAACTAAATTCTTCTTCTTAATTTACCATATAAAAACACAATAATCCTAAATATAATGAGATTTTTATTAAAATTGTTTGAACTTAACTTACACACACATCCATCTAATGGGTAAAGTACATACTATTCTTGTGAATGGTGAATTACCACCTCACGAAATGATGTGGTTCATTTTACCTTTACCACCTATCATAATAGGAAATTATGGTGTAAAATATGATTTTACATGATATATATGATATATATGATGTATTTATATTTTATTAGTTTATAAATAATCCATACCTTTATTCTTTCCATTTTTTCAAATATATAATTTCATTTGGCATAGTGTCGACTACCACATCCTCAAAGTGATTAGAATCGTTCACACACAACATGGGTCACATAAATGATGGGTTTAGTGAAATTATATGATATATATGACATAATATTAATAATATAATGATATTATATATATATATATATATATATTCTTTACTTTGTTTATTTCAATATTACAATGAAAAACTAAAATAACGTTCATGCGTACGTACGACCTACCGTCCCCATAAATGGTGTATTTCATTTCATATTTATATAAAATTTAAATTGCTATCAATACATATATAATGAATATAAATTAAATTTATATCATGTTTTAAACTCTTGAAATCGGGATATAGGCATGAGGACCAAATATATAACAAATTAAGACACATGAGAAAACAAAGAGAATATTACCTGAAGCGAAACCATAACATGGAATCGTTAATAAATGGGTATATAAATTCATAATTGAACCATATTTGGTATTAAAAATAATAATATTGTTTTGTGAAATAATTATAATAAACCTAAATTTATTATGCATGTTTTTTGTATGTGTGTGACGAGATTTAAGACAAAAGGTAATGGAATTTCATCTCTCTTTTTGATTTTTGTGAGATACATTCCATGTTCACCTGTATTTTCTTCTTCAGGGTGTAAATACTAACTATGAATATATAATATGATTAATATTCATAAATTTATTATTATTTACATATAAATTCTATGATATTTCTTTCATAGGGTTTATGTTTCAAAAATTTCCTAATTAGTTATATATTTTTGTCTCAATTTTTATTCTTTGAGGAAAATGTTTTCTTATGCACCTATTTTTTATTGAGGAGTATGTACTTCCATTTTAAATGTTATATAAATAATATCCATATTTATATGACATTTTATACTTCATGTAAATTCATTTTCTTACTTGTAGAGTATAAACACAAGTTACCATGTAGTATGATTTTATTGAAACAATGTCATCATTTATTGGGATTGTTTATGTTTATAAACACATTAATGAAATATTATTGTAAAACTCTCAAGAACACTCAATATTTTTCTTCTAATTTTTTTTATTAAAGATACCTCCATGTACTAGTACTATTATTCCACTTTTTGGTACTTAACATGATTAATAATTTTTGTAGGAAAAATACTACCATATTTCTTTCTTAAATTAGAAATCAATTTTATTTCAAAAACCATGTTTTAAAAATGTTTTCAAAAATGTTTTCATATAGTATTTTAAAATGAAATTTAAAGATCAATTTCATAGAAAAAATTATGTTAAAATTTTATTTGTTGTTTTAAAATAATCCTTTATATTTTTTCAAAATATTGTTTTCAAAATAATTTGTTTCAATGATTTTGAATCTCAATTTATACGACTTCAAAGTATTTTAAAAGAAAAGGGATTTAAAAATATTTTTATGATTATTTTATAGGTTTTTAATGTATTTTTAAATGGAAAATATTCTCAATATATTTTTTGGAATTTTTTATATCTTTTCAATGAAAAATATTTTCAAAATCATTGTATACCTTCTTTAAATGTTTCCAAATAATTTATAAGGATAATGGTTTTAAAAAGGATTTATGATTTTTAAAATTATTTTTAAAAGGGGAAAGGATATTTTCCCGATGATATGTTTTTATACATATCTCAAAAATATTTTCCATTATGGATGACATATGTTGGTGTTAATCATGACATTTTGGGAAAATGATTCAATGTTTCCTTTCATATTCTTTCTTAATATGGTTTATGTTTTGATAGAATTAATTTTATGAAACCTTTTTCTATTTCATGGGTTATAGGTTTATGAAACCTGTTCCTCTTCCACAAGTTTGATTCTTATCAAAACCCCTTCTTTTCATGGGTCATACTTTGATGAAATGATTATGAAAACTGTCTTTTTTATAGAATTTAACATATGATTATATGTTTATGAAACCCATTTTCTTTCTTGGGTTATGATATTATTTTTTATTATATTGTGGAACATGTATGTATGATTTCATTATTAGTTGGGTGGGATCTATATCTCCCTCCAATGCATTGGGTAAATATTTATATCTCCTTAGATATACTGATATAGTATTAAGAGTGAATGTTGAATACTAAAATGGACATGGGAGTGAATAATGACTACTAAGATGGTATGGGGAGTGAACTCATACTATTAAGACATCCATGGGAGTGAACCATGGATACCAATATAGTATATGGAGTGAACCCATACTAATAATATGGCCTTGGTAGTGATTACTTGAATACTATAGAAATCATTTTATATACATATAATTTTCCACAATTTCATATTTTATTCTTATGTTATTATTTCATGTATTTTTTTATTTATTTACTTATGATTCATATCTTATGGGCTTCCAATATTTATTCTATGATTCATTATTATGATATTTTATATGTAGGGTATGATCTTATAATGTTATGATCAAGATCCCATAGCCTTTTCTCATGTTTATTCTTATATATAATCCTTATTTACCCTTAATAAGCATCTGAGGTCACCCTTTTTTCCCTTCCATGGGTTAGGAAGATATATTCTAGGTATGACATGTCTAAGAGGGGTGCAAGTGTTAGAGAACCTAGAGGGTGATAATGTCACTCACTCATGTAACCACATTTACGTTTCCATGTTTCCAAATGCACAAAACTAAGATGGTCTTTGGGAGTCTATTTTTTTTAATGTATTACATATTCCTAAAAAGTGATTTAATGTTAATGCATAAAAAACGAGTGTCACTATATTGGGATTTCCTTCTCCACGATTAGATATGGATCATTTTTCATTTATATTTACCATGGATGTTAACGGGGATGTATTAAATTAATATTTTTGATATATTTGATATAATAATAAATATGGGAAATTGAATTATTATTTAACTTTCATTCATTCCATCAAAAAAAATGGAAACAACATTCATTTGTATGTATGACCTACCATCTCCATGAATGATGTAATTACTTTTTAATTCTCTAACTGTTATTAATGATTATAAATATGTATATAATTAATATGTATTATGTTTATAAAATATTTCAAATTATGGTTACTATTCTACTATGATCAGATTATAAGGATTGGTACTTCCAAACTAGAACATGATTGGAAAGCAATGTATTTATCACCCAAAATAGTGATTTTAATAAAAAAAATTAATAACTAGTTTATAAGATGTTATAAATAAATAATATATCATATTATAGGTTTTTAATCAATAAATGTATAATACATCCATATTTATATTATAATAGTTGTCAATGTAAACATAAAATGGATAAACTTTAGGTGAGTGTTTATTTCACAATCACATCATTATTCAAGATTGTTTACATTTAAGGCTATATAGAGAGATATTTCTATTCTCTATCTATGTTTTATAAAAATGTCTTTAAAAAAGTATTTGACTATTTTTTATCTAATTTTTACCCATTTATTAATTTTAATAAATAATTTTAGAGGAATCTTATTATCATTTTACCAACATGGAATATTGTGACTTTTCTGACAAAAATACTGAAGGAATGTTATTTTTTTTAACATATACAACCTGAGATGATTTTCTACCAATCATAATGCCTCATTTATTTAATGAATTATTTAAAAGTTTAAAAGTTTATTTAATTTTTTGTTCATTTATTAGAGCACATATTTTTTAAAAAATATGTGATTTCAAAATAGAAAAGTTATTTATCTCATGAAATATTCCATGTGACCTTTAAAAATATTTTTCCATCTAAGATGACATACTTTGATGTTATATAATTTTTACTATAGATATGATTCAATTATAAAATATATTTTATTTCTCTGGAATGTTTTTTATGATTATAATATGTTGGTAAAAATTGTTCTATTTTCTATGGTTTATAGTTGGAAAAAATGTTTATGAAATCCATTTCATATCCTAAGTTCTAAGATGTTGATAGTTTTAGGATACTATGGAACTCATATGTATTATTTGATTTATGTTATTGGAGGGACAAATCTATCACTCCAATTAATTCTATAAATCCTAAAAACTTCTGAGTTAATAATGGGAGGAAAATTCATTGGCTTGATCACACTATTAGAAATTGGTACATCAATATCTACTATCAGAAAAATGTGAATCCTAATCTAAAATGGAAAACATGTGTGTCATGATGTACTATGAAAAATAGGTTCATATTGATGAAATATAAGAAATAGTTTCTTCCTGATCTATAATGGGAAGTATGTGTTTCCTAATCAATTACTAGAAATAGATGAGTCCAGATCCATAATGGGAAACATGTGATATGTCCTGATCTACTATGTTAATGGTCTTGGTAGTTAACCTTGAAATTTGAAATGGTTTTAAATATTTATAATGGGTTACACTTATATGTCATGATATCATGGTTTATGATTTATTTATGATTATTTCTCACTTTTATGACCCATGTGTTCTGAAATGATATCATTTTATTCTAGGACTCATCGTTATGATCTATAGCAGGTTGGGTAAGAACTTTGTAATTTATGTTTTTGGTCACATACCCTTATTATAATCTTTTTCTTACATATTATCATAGATTTATTTATAATTTCTTCACCCATTCTAGGAATTTGAGATCACCCAGTCTTATGTTTCCTTACAAAATATATGAATTAATGTTTATGTAGGGTATTCCTGTGAAAGGGTTCTAGGTGTGAAGAAATTTTGGGAGATGATATACATTTTTATAAGCAAGCTCTCTATTATTTAAAGTCATTTATGATTCTTCCTAATTATATATAACTATAAACCAAAAGACCATAAATATTAAAGGGATCCATTATTTCCTTTTAATTTTTTTATATTTGGAACTAGGCCACATTTATTGGTATCAAAGCATGAAATTTAATGTTTATGTTTTTAACATCAGATCCTACAGTGCAAGTTGAAGGCTATTACAATTTATATCAAGGTTCAATTTGAAGAACATTGGAGACTAGGATTTTTTCATGAGAAGTAATTTTACGAGTTATAGATACTAACATGGGTATATAATTTTTAGGTTGACTATATGGTTAGAATCATAGTCACAACATTTGAGGTTTTATTTTTTAATGTGACTAGTGATATTTTGGGAGAAATTTATTTTCAAGGTTTATTTAACCCTTTGGTTTATTAAAATATAATTTGATGAAGAATAATTTTTTTATTTTTTGGAATAAGATTAATGGTATAGAATAATAGCAGGATTCATATGATTTTTATTTTGAGGTAATTATGGGTATTAACATTTTGGGATGAAAATTCAATAGTATGAGATACAATTTTTAGATTAATTCTTTTGTTAATTTTTAATATATTAAGGTTGTTTTTTAGGTTGTTTCTAGATTTTCTATAATTTTTTAAGGACTCAATTGAAATATATTTAGAAGATGTCTAAACAACATGATGGGTGAAAAGCTGTCACATCCAGTAGTCCATGAGGGTTAAAGCCTCAATGGAATGGAAATAAGGGTGAAATGCCTACCACTAGCCTATGTGATGTCCTGGTATGCATGAAATTGTTTTTAATTATTTAAACTATCTTATAGAAAAAAATTATTTTCATTTTGGAAACATATGTTTTTTCATACAGATAACCATGAGATTGGAAATTAATTTGGAGTTAAGCGATTAATGTTTTATCGGAAGTTGTTAACTATTTTGGTAACCATATATGATGAAGGTAAATAAAATATTAAGTAACTATATTATAGGAATAAATATTTATGTTTATTTCAGAGTAAAAAAATTTTTTATTGTGTATTTATGTTGGTTCATGTTATTAATTGGAATTCTTACCATGTCATGGAAATTATATGTTTTGGGCATATACATTTTGGGAGTTAAATACTAATTTTTTAGAAGACTTTATAATCGAATCCTTCTATTTTTTGGGTTTCAATCACTGTCTAGAATATTTTTTTTGGAATTTTATTGATATTTATTTGTTGAATGATCTATGTTGATCTTTGGGTGTTACTATTTAATTCTTGAGATTTAAAGTAGTTTTCCTCATACGAAGATTTATTCTTATTTGGGAATGATCTTATCATATGCTAACCATTTTGGTTATTTTAAATTCTAAATGATATGTTAAATGGGTCATTATTATTTTGTGTATTATTAGATCCATTATAAGTTTATTTTAGTTCATTATGGAAGAAAAAATCAACTAGAATTATAATAATTTTGAACAAAATATCAGACTGTGGTGGAAATTTATTAAAGGGTGAAATTTTTCATTAAAATTAAGTATATTTCCACATATTCTTAGTATATACACTAAAAAACTCATCAATTATATGGAAATTATCATGAAATTAGAAAAATTTATATTCATCATTCGTAACAAGAAATCAATAACCTTTTAACCCATCACAGATTTATATTTTTCCAATGGTTGACATTCCAGTCACCCTTTTCTCCATCACTCTCTATCGGTCTAGGGGAGTTAGTTTTTTCTTCCATATACATATATTTTACATCCCACCTATGTTTTCATATTCAAAATCATAGTTATGTGTTATTCTATATGACCTTTATACTTACCTTTATGTATTTTCAAGAGAAATTATTTTACCTTTTTTTACGATTCGGGTGTCCATAAAAGAATTTTCAAATGTAAACCCATTGATTACCAATAAAAAGTACGAATTGAGAGGATGTAATTTATTAATGGGAGTATAATGTGACAACTTGAGACTTTAGAATATATTTCCCTTTAAATAAATTTATTTCTTTGATGGATTATAGTACAAGAAACACCCTATTTCAACAAACCGGGATACACAATTAAATTATTATTATTTATTTTGTTAGTTATAACTAGTAGTTAATTATGTGGTTATGAATATGATTAAATACTTTATAAGATTTATATATATATATCCTACATAATATAAATCTATTTTTTTAATTTTTAGAAAATAATAACTCAATTTGTAGAAAATTAATTTAATTCTACAAAAATATATTGTCTTGAAAAATGGTTTTTCTTTTGAGTAAACATTATAATTAATTTCCTAACGTTTTAGATAATTAATTTTATAAAAATTAATTTCATCTTCAAATTCATCATTTCTAAAATATTATAATATAAATTTTTGAGAATTTTATAAAATGATTGATTTTTAAATGAGCTGTGAATATATATCATTATTGGAAACTGTATTTTTGTTTTAATGTTTTATAAATTCATAATTTATTTTTATTGGTATTAAAATTTTATTAGTTCATTTTTATTTGAAATAATTCAATAATGGGTTTTAAATATATTCTATACTTTAATTTATTATAAAAAAAATTATATTTAAATATGTTAAATTTATGACATAACATTTTTTTCGTAGAGTTTTATGTGTTTAAATTTAAATTAAATTTGGGAATCTTGTGGGTTTAATTTTAAAAAATTTATTCTATATATTTAATTAGTGAGTCAATATTTATTAAATAAGCCCATTTAATATTTTTAATAATATGAATTGTAAACTCACTAATTCTTATTACCATGGTAATGGTATCTAATTTCACACTATGTTTAGTTACAGGCCATTTGAAATCATTTCAATCTATAATAGTCTTATTTTAATTTTATCTTTCGTTAAATTTAAAAAATTCCAACACCTACATTAATAAAGGAACCCTACTCCCTCACTTATTTATAGAAATTTTATCATTATATATTAACCATACCATTCCAGAATCTCTTCAAAAAAATAATCATTCACATTTTTGGGTTTCTTAACTTTCCATAATATAATATATAGTTCTCTTTAGAAGAGATCTAGAGTTGTTTCGAAGAGCCGGTAATCTCTCTTACAGGTCACTATTTTTTATAATATTAATTAGATCCACTATATATATTATTATTATCACAAAATAATAATTTCATTATTCTAAATAATATGAATTTTTATTATTATTATGAGAAAAACATTATACACCCACATTCCCATCAAATTAAGAGTGAAAGTGTTTCTCCTATGTTTGTATGAGTTACCACCTCCACATAGCGATGAAATTAATTTTTAATCACCATTTTTTTATTTAAATTATAGTGGGATTGATATTGAAATTTTATATTTATGAAATATTTGTACTTATTTAATTATAATATCATGTTTAACTTCTTATTATCCAATATTTTGGGAAATGATCATGTCGCTCATGCATACTTATGGACTACCATCTCATTGATGCGATGAGATTTTTTCATTTATATTTCAAATTGATGGTAATAAATATTAAATTGATTAATATATATGATATAATAACAAATCTGGAAATTTGAATTATAATTTACCTTTCTTATATTGCATCAATTATAAAATGGAAACAACGTTCACACATAAATACGATTTACCATCTCTATGAATAATATAATTAAATTTTCTACATCTAATTTCTATGAATGATTATAAATATTTATATAATTAATATATATTATTTTTAAACCATTATTAAAAATATGAAAATTAAAGTACTAAGAGAAAATAATAACAACCAAGACTACCCAATCAAATGATGCTTGGAAAACAAAGCAGTTATTACCTAGAACAATGATTTTAATAAAAAATTATTTATAAATGGGTGCTTAGATATTATAAATAAGTAATTAATTGTGTGATTATTATATTTTTATTTAATAAATGTAAAATAAAAACATATTTCTTATATATGAGGTCTAAATTTGAAAATGAAAAGTAAAAACTTGAGGTAAGGGCTGTTTTTACAATCTCAATATTATTCTGGATTTTTTAAGTTTATATCTCCATTTGGGAATACTTATATTCTATGTCAATGAATTATAAAAATGTTTTAAAAATAGTTGTTACTATTTTTAAATTAATTTTAACCTATGTTTTACTTTTACTAAATGGTTCTAAAGAAATATTTTATTTTTATTTCCCAAATGAGGTACTTTGTGAATTTTCTAAAAAGATACAAAAGTAATGTTATTTATTTAACTTATATAGAATGAGAGGATTATCATGATTTTAGGACTCTACTATAATTGGATTCATACTTTACATTTTTATAATTTTATATAAAAATTAACCATTTTCATTTACAAGAGAATAACTTTTTAAAAATAGAAGATATTTAATAATAGAAAATTTATTTTCCTCAAGAATTATTTCAAGTGATCTTTAAAAATAATTTTCCATATAAGATGAAATTATTTGATTTTGCATAATAATTATGAGATATTTGATCCAATGATACCATAATTTTTATTTATTCGAATGGTTTATGTTTATAAAGAAAATAAGTTAGTGAAAACCATTCCCATTTTCAAGGTTCATACTTTAAAGTAATGTTTATGAAATCTATTTCATTGCATGTGTTATGTAATGAAGAATATTTTATGATATTGTGGAAAAATATTTATTATATGGGTGGGTACTATTTGTTCTTAAAATTAATTGGGTAAATCTTAATATCTCACGATATGACAATGAGAGACATGTTGATGGGTTTGATCGCATTATAGGAAACATTTACATCCTGATACACTATGGTAAATAGGTGCATCCTGATATATTATTGGAAAATGTTTCACCCTCATATGATATGGGAATATGTTTCATCTTAATATTATATGGTAAATTGGTGCATTCAGATATATTATTAGAAATAAGTTCTTTCTGATATACTATTGGAAACAGGTGTTTCCTGATCCAAAATGGGAAATAGTTGATATATCATGATCTACTATATTGATGTTCTTGGTTGTTAACCTTGAAATATGATTTTTTGTATATTTATGATGGTCCACACTTTTATGACATGATATTATATTTCATGATTGATTTATGATGATTTCTCACTCTTATGGCGCATGTATTTTGAAAGGATATTGTTTTATTCTATAACTCATGTTTATGATATATGATAGGTTAGGTATGAACTTTTTAAGTTATGATCATGACCACCCAACCTTATTATTATATTATTTTTTCATAAGATCATATATTGATATATCATATTTTTATCCTTACTGAGCATCCAATCTCACCCTCTCTTATGTTTCATTACCCATGTTACATAGAAATGATGTGATAGGGTTTTCTTGAGAAGGGTGATATACATGAAGAAATATTGGGAGATAATATTATGGTTTTAGAAAAAAATGTTTATTTTACTAGGATATGTAATAATTTTTCATGATTATATATAAATTTAAAACTGAATAGTATATCATTATGAAGGTGATCCAATATTTTCTTGGCTTTTGGATTTATTGGATATTTGAAATTGGTTCACATTTATTTGTATCGAAGACTAAAATGTAATGATTATGATTTTCAAAACTAATTCTGGAGAGTAGGTCTCAGTATGTTACAGTAGTCTTCTATTATTTAAAATTAAAAATATAAAACATATCATTTGTTAAAATCAAATTCTCTTCTTTTAATTCTATCATAGAGAAGTAGAAGAACTTGAAGAGCTTTGAGAATGATAGAGAGCATGTGTGTGATGAATATTTCTTATTATTTCAGTTTTTATTCTTCAAATTGTTACATTTTTATCATAAAAAATATATTTTATTTTTAAACATATTTTAAAATAAAATTTATTCCAGAATATCATTAAAATTAATGATGTCAATTTTCTAGTAAAAAAATATACTTCATTTTCTCAAAATAACCTCATAAAAAGCACTTAGTAATAAAAAAATATATTTCCTTTCATTGTACATTCTAACATTTTCATAATGATTTTATCATAATAAGGAAATATTTTTTTAATAAATTGAGATGAATAGTGATATTCAATTAAAATACTCTAATCTTAATAAATACTCGAGTTTTAGTAACATGTAGCTAATTCGAGTTCACTGCGTACGAAATTACATACATATAAGTTCATATAACCAATATGATCCAAAATATTATTCGTTACATTGAAAAATAATGCAATTATCAAAATTATATATATATTGATCATGTCTCTAAACATACATAAATAAATTTTTCATGAAACCAAACTTTATCACATAGCTAAACTAACAAAAGTGAGTGAATCACACAGCTGGTTTCAACCATGTATCGAAATATACCACATATCCAAAATAACATAGAGAAATCAGTAAAATAGACAATTCAACAAGAATAAAGTATCTTAATATCTAAATTAATGTATCCAATTCCCATACATTTACAATTCTGAAATGATTGATTATACAACCTAGAAAATTTAGAGTTCCAAAAATTCCTAACATAGGAAAATTTTAGAAAACAGTAAGATATTTGATACAATCTATATTGGAGTCAAGTATAAAGAATAAAATTAATATAAATTAAAACACAACTAAAAATAAATTCATTAGTATAATATGAAGTATTTTCTAGATAAAAAATTATAAATAACTGGAGAAATAATGAAACAACATCAGTGTTCTACTGGATTTCCTCAAATATTGTGTTTATTTAAATTTATGAGAAAAATAATTCACATTTTTTGTCAATGATACAATGGACTATGGGGCCTCATGATATGTTTGATTGAATAGTGATCAGTTTTACAAAACTCACAGAGTTTCTCTAAAATTGTATTGGTGTTTGTCTAATTTGATTCCTAGGTTCCCTTATCATATATAAAATATGATTGAAAGGAAATAATTTATATAACCTTTTTCAAAAAATAATTAAATCTAAGAGTACATAGAGATGGGAAAATAATAAATGTATTTATCCAAAAATTATTATTTAAAATATATTATACCATTCATTTCCTATTAATTTTACATGTTCTCTATCATCATTATATTGAAAACAATTATCATTAATCAAATGAAAATTATGTCATTAAAAAACGAGTTATTTTATTGAAATATTTTAAATTTCATTTAATATTCTAGAAGGAAACCAATTGAAGGTATATGTGGTGCCTTTTAAGGGTCTGACTATAAAATAGACGCATGACTTCAAATTAAAAAAGGATTACCATTGGGATCAACTTAACCTCCACTACAATGGAAGTCATTCCATGTTCATTCCTAATATAGAAATATTTGACCCAAAATGATAAATAATACAAGATAATAATAATAAGATTAGAGGATAAATCATGATTTGTCTACTAGAAACCAATGTTAATTTAGAGTCTTTTATTTGTTAAATTAGTGAAGAATATATCACTGGAAAGGTTGATCAAAGCCCCATACTTAATTAAATATTATAATTAATGAAAATAATTCTTCTAAAATTTATTATATATTATGATTCATGGGTGCACAATGATTATGAGAATGCATTATAGAACTTGTCTCCTTCCCACATTTATCTAGTTAAAAGCGAGATAATCATCGATGTGGAATAAACATGGGTGGATTCCCATTATCTAAGGAATAAATAATGTATTTCAATGAAAATAATGATAAAAAATATTAGGATTAAGTTCTACACCATTGGGATACAAGAATAGCTAATTTTGTGTCCAAAATATTGGACTATCTCCAATGTGGGACCCTTCAAATAGATAAATTTTAAAAGGAATGGATTCATAGATTAGTGATGAATTTAATACACTTTTATATAATTAATAATATGATAAATATGATGAAAATAAAACAGAATAAATATATTTTATATTTATTCACATAATTATAGGATAGATCTCATAAGAAACACACTGCAAGAATGAAATTTTTTTATGTCATTAGTGATTAGTTTTAAATAAAAATTAGTTCTTGAAATATTACACATTTCATCCAAAAACACCTACATAAATTATTCCACAATTAAAATATTTGGTATTATATTTCTTTTCATTACTATAGAAAAATGGAAACATAATTAAATGGTGTGAAAGAAGGATTGTTAAGTGAAATAGAATATGAATGATTTATAAAGGATTTATCTTTAGATTAGAAATATATGACAAAAAAAAATTCCAACACTATAATTATTAATGGAATAAATCCATGGATTCATTGGATTTGATTATATGTAATGATCGAATAATCATAGATCATTTAATATTATATAAGTCCTTAAATGGATCATCAGAAACTAAAAACATATATGATTCTCGAATAATATATAACCATATTGAAACATTTATGAGTCTTAGTGACACAAATCAAAAATGTGTCACAAATATAAGCAGGAAAAATAATTTATGAATAATATTACTTCTAAAACCATCATAACATTGTGAAAATAGTTAATCAAGTCATTTGCACACATAATAAAGTGATATAATGAGATATAAAGCATTAACCAATGTTTTTCGGGGTATATTATTCTCTCCCATCGGTAAAATTGTTAAAAAAATTCATATGTATAAAAATGATATCAATAATTAATTATAACAACATTATCCCCCTCATAATACCTTCTTTTTTAATTAACAAAAACCAACTTTACTTTCAACAAGGAACCAAAAAAAAACAGTCATGATTAAAGAACAAAAAATTTTCATACCTATAAACCTTGGCCTTTTCATTATAAAATTTTAAAATATAAGGAAAACATAAATGCAAATTCATGGAATAAATGAACAATCCATGCTTTGATCCTATAAAAAACATTTCTACATTGAGTTATAACCTTTTATTTAGGAATACAATATTTATTATAGCTTCATTAACCAGAGAAATAAAATAATTATAAAAAAATTCATAATTTATCACATGAGAATATATAAATAATTAAATTTTATAATGACTAAAAAAATCATCCTATGAAATATTTCATAATAGAATTTATAAAGTGATAAATAATTGACAGTTATAAATTATTTATCATCCATAAAGGAGGCTAAAATTGAAGACAAATTATGAAAAGTGGATTTGTTACATTTTGTATCTTTAAAATATAAAATACATTGTTATAATAAGTATCACTTTCCAAATACAAAAAAAATAATAATTTAACACTGTATTTCAATAATAAATTTCCTAATAATGAAATCCTAAAATGATGTAATTCTAATGTATAAGAAACATGGAGTGAAAGATAAAAACTAGTATAGAAGTTGAAGGGAATATTTTTTATTCATATTATGAATTTGATGTTACTAACATCAATGAAATAGATATAAAATTTCCTTTTAAATATCATTAAAGGAAAATAAATTTTCTATATAAGAGAAAAAAAATTTCACTTAGTAAATAATCAATCAAAATATTATTTGTAAAAGAGATCACAAAATTGATGGTAATGGTTTTCCATTCTGATGATGTATTTGTTTTAAAGTAAACAAAATATGTAAAAAATTAAATTTTTATGGTGAATAAAATAAATAAAAAACTAGGAAAATATAAAATGAGATAGAAAATGATACAATATATAAATATAAGAAAATATATTTATATAAGAATGATTATTGCTAAATTAAAAAATATTGTGTCAAGAAAGCCCTTACCTTAGAATTTATCTTATATAAAAACTCTCTAAATCCCACTATAATCAATGTAGTATAATAAATCTCCAATATAATAAATTTACTTTTAATTATTTTAATTAATATAACTTCTTTATATTACATTCTATATCAATAATAAATCAGTAATAGATATTATTCATCATTAAGGGTTTATTGTTCCATTAGTTCTATATGGGATTTTATATAGATATTTCTATTCATGATCCATTACTCTTGTGTTAATATGGTTAAAACATTTCTTGAAGATAAGATATCTATTTCTTATTCGTATTTATAGTCTCATTAATATTTCCTGGAAGTTATGATAATGGATCGTAATAAACTTCATGAAATTTTACCTTTTTGGGACAAATTAATTAATTAATGGTAATGATTTCATTAATTACTATTAAAATACATATTAATAGTAAATAATTATAAAAAAATAATTGAATTAATCAATAAATACCCATATTATAAATATTAATGTTTTCATAATCATCCATGATAAAAATATTATAGTGTTATTAATATAGGTTGTTAAACCGACAGAAAAATAGAAATTAAAAAAAGTGATAAATTCAACCTTTATAGATGATTAATTATTTAAATTACATTATATTAATGTTATAAGTGAGATTCAATAAGATTTTTATAAATAAAATAAAGGAAATAGTTAATGAAAAGACAACACATACATTGATGTTTTAAATCCTCTCTTCAGAACCTCATTCAGAATGGTGGATTTGTGGCTTAGTGTTCTAAAAAGAGTCTCCTAGATATAACAAATTCTATAAATATAAGTAAAATATTTTGATAGTGTAATTTAGAATATATTAGAGGTGATTTTTATAGTGGATATAGGAGAGTTCAGTTTAAAGGTGATTTTTAGTGACAAGTTGTCACATACACAATCTATAATGTAAAAAGAATGTGATTTTATATTTAATGTGTCTAAAAAAGGAACAACATATGTTATTATACGATTCATACCATTATAAATATATTTTATAACAAGGTTTATAGTTAATTTACCACTTTACACCATATTTAACCTTTTCCATTAGATTACCCTTTTCTATTGTAATGTTTTTTTACTCACATAATTATTTTACCTACAAAATTAAATGGATATTAGTATATAATTTCAACATTATTATTCAAAATATTATTTCAAATTTATTATGTTCAATTTCTCAATGTATGAAATAAATTAAAATAAAAATGTATAACACTTAATAAAATATTTTTGATAAATATATTTTTAAACATTAATTGATTTTTTTATTCCTAAAAATGAAATAATTACTTGATTAACGAAAATTGTTATTTCTTATATATAAAATATACATTTCATTAGATTTTATACTCCACATATGATAAATTTAACTTTTGAACAACATATATTATATAATAAAATAATATTTTTGAATAAAACATATTTCATTAATAATAATCAATTAAAATTTTATTCCTTAATTATATCCTTATGATAAATTATTTAATTTACTCTTAACTAAATGAATTTAATAAAACTATTTTTTAAAATCATTTATTAAATGTTATAAATTTAATATTAATGTATAAATCATAAAAATAATTTCATTAAAAATAATTTTATATTCACAAAATAGTTAACACCTTTTTATTTTATAAAACTATTATCTATTATGAGTTAATTACTTGTCTATTTATGATGTGATTTTCTCCTTAGGGGCCCATTTTGGTTGTTTTGACTATCACATATATATCTCCTTTTCGAAATTTAGTGGTCTCTTGAAAACCTTGGGTACGAGTTATGGAACCTTTTTTATAAGAGTTTATCCAAGGAAATATTATCCCATAAAGTATCATACATCTTTATCTATGACTCTCTTATATTGTTAAGTCACATTAATGAATCCTCACCACACATAATATTGATTAACCATAAGAAAAATTAACTGATTACAAATATCCAATAAAGTTGACACTACATGTGGGAATTATATTTTCACTCATTTGACACAAGTATGTAGTCACTATATAGATTAAATCAAAACATATAGGTTATCCAGAGTAAATTTCTTTTTATAGAATCATTGAGATTCTATTCAAAGGGGAAGGATATTTTATTAAGTTGGGATCAGACCCTTAAAAGTGGCTTATAATATATTTAATTGAAGGGAATGTAAAACAATATAGTATTTGGTAATATAATGGGACATGACCTTCCTTTCAAATTTATGCTATAAGGACCACAATGGTTCCATTTAAATTCATGCATACATGATAAATTACATGTATTTTAGTCTCATCAATTGTGCAAAAGTATCATAAAATGTTGTTTTATATTCCTTCTGTTTAGGTGATAAGTATTCTTATGATTGTTAGATATTAAAAAGATATATTGGGACATATTTTACACATGTCAAGACATGAAGGAATATTCTAATCATGATAACATGATGATTGGATATTTATATTCTCATCACCTAGGTAATATTAAGGTCATCATATAAGGGTGTACACTCTATTTATGGCTGAAATCACCTTATTGGGAGAGAAGGAATAATACTGGTACAAGTATATAACCTTGGGGAGGAATCCTACGTACGCCACTAGAACATGAATAAAAAACGATGTATTTTATGTTTTATAGGTTCTAGATGTACGATTGGAATGTATGATTTAGTTCATCATCAGATAGAAATGATTATTTTCTATTGAATTTTAATTCATATAGAAAGGACTACATGGTGAAAGGTACCAAGAAACTATTTTGTGTTGGGATTATGCAAGAGTGGACCTTTTTTCTAACTAGGCATTATACTATCCATGATTTTGGTTCGCAAGTACTTCAGTTCCAATGTGGTTTGGAAATCATGTAGTCTACTTCCCATGTGGTTTGGTGTTATGGTTTTCAAGAACATTTAGGGTCTTGTGTTCATGTGTTCAAGAGGTCCTGTGGTCTATCAATCATGTCAACATGTGATTAAGTGTTCATCTCGTATATTTATAGCCAATAAAGAGGTCAGGATCTCAAGTGATTATTTTCAAGGATAGAGATTCAACTAAGTGGGAATAGATTCTAACTATTCTTTCCCCTCTCACAATGATTCCAATCAAAATGTCACCTAAAAGAGGCTTTATTTTTTATTTTTGTTGGTGCTTATGTATGATCTGAGTATGTACTTGTTCCTCCACATCCATATAGTTTAAAATTAATGAGGCATTGAGGTACTTATATAGGTATATATTTTCCTTATAAAATGAAGGATTTCCCAAGGTAGAGTGTTCAAGGAGGTTTATGTGGTGCTAAGATTCTTGTGGCTATTTCATGTGAGGAATAGAATATATACCATTGGAACAAAAGGCTAGGTTATGAGAGGCAATGAATATGGTTGGATTTAAAATTTTTGTGAGACCATAAATAGAAAATAAACCCTCTAATTTTAAATGGCCATAAATTTTGATTCAATTATCAATTTAAGCTCCATGATCTAAAAAAATCATGTAAAACAAACTATTCAATAAGATATTAGTTTCCCCAAGAGAAGATTTTGTGTGTGGAAACAATGTATCCAGTAGACCTTTAAAATAGGTTTTATGATTTCAATAACATATTTCATCATCAATGGATGATATACATGTCTTAGTCCTAGTGACAGTTTCTTACCACCACAATAGTATAATATAAAATATTTTTGTTGGATATTTATCCCTTAATGAGTGAGAAATAGTGTTTCATAGATATCACAATGTAAACTTCTTAATTGATATAGATTATTTTCTTCCCACAGTTTAAATGTGTTATATAGGTGAGGGTCATATCATGAATTTAATGGAATAGTCTATGGCACACATTCTTATTTAAAAATAAATGACACCCCCCACATAATTAGATTTTATCAAAAAAATATTATTGTGAAGTAATGTAAGGAAGTCTTATTCATTATTTGAAAATATGGTTTGTTGATGTCGAAACACTAATGAGGTGATGTTCAATATGTGGTGTATCTCAAATAAAGTATGCTTGTAAACAAGTGAAATATCTCAACTCAAGGGGTTTAGGTATCATGGATGAGGATTTTGAAATGGGGAATTTTTATTACATAAAAGACAATATCCACTCAAGGATTCAGGATTACCATGATAGGAATCCCGACTCATGGATCTTGATATCCATGCACATTATTAATGGATGAAAATTGGACCTCATGTGGTCTGTCTAAATAATATAGTTGTATGGGAAATAGAATAAAATTTTAATTTAATGCTATATTTGTGATAATAAATAAATATATATCAATATTTAACCTTCTAGAAAAGAACTCTAAAAACATTTAGTTTTTAAAAGTGTGTCTCTATGCTAATTTGAATCATACACTAGAGATAATGCAAAATAACTATGAATTTTATCACCCAATAGTTTTTTTTCTCAATTTCTTTAGTGCGAATTTGGTTTGTCAATCATGTGGTCTAATGACAAAGTGGTTTAGTGTTACAGTTTTTACAAACTTTTATAGTCCTGTTATCAAGTGTTTTAGAGATCAGAAGGTCTTTCACTCATGTACAAAGATGTTTAGGTTGTCATTTCCAATGTTTATAGTCACTGAAGAGGTTAGTTTTTCAAGTTATCATTTTCAAGGATAGAGATTAGACTAAGAGGGCCTAGATTCTGACCATTATATCCCCTCTCACAACAATTTCATTCAAAATTTCTCATAAAAGAGGCATTATTTCTCATGTGTGTTGGTAAATACATATGATGTAAGTATGAAATTATTCCTATATCCTCTTATAGTATAAAATTAATTAGTAAAAGAGGTTCTTCTATATTTTTTACTTTTCCTCATAAAATTAAGGATTTCCTGAGGTAGAGTGTTCAATGAGGTTTATGTGGTGCTATGTTGTATGTGGATATTGTATGTGAGGAATATTATATAGATCATTGTATTAAAATTATTATTTATGTGAGGAAACTAACATGGTTTTATTTCACATTAGTCTAAGTCCATAAATAAGAAATAAATCCCTTAATTTTAAATATCCATAAAATTTTATTCTAGTATCAATTTATGCTTCATGAGATAAAAAATAACATCATTTAAAAAAACAATTCAATAAGATAATTGGTTCCACTAGAGATTTTTTTTTGTGTGGGAAAAAGGTATCAAATATGCCCTTAAAATAGATTTTATGATTTCAATAACAACTTTCATCATCAATGGATGATATATGTGGATTAATCCTTGAAAAATTTTCATAGCACCATAGCTGTAGAGTGGAAAATGATTTTGTTGGATCTTTATTGCTTTGTGAGTGAGAAATAGTGTTTCATAGAGATCAAATTATAATATTCTTCATTGATATAGATTATTTTCTTCCCACGTGTGACATGTGTTGTCTATTTGAGGGTCATATCAATGATTTAATGGAAAAGTATGCGGTACACATTTTTTTTATACAAAACAATTACACCCACCACATAATTGAATTTTATCAACTAAAAAAATATGATTTTGAGGTAATATATGGAATTATTCTCCATTACATGAAGATATTATTGGATGATGTTAATACACTAATGAAGCAATGTTCACTATGAGTTGTATCTCAACTCAATAATTTTTGGAACCAAGTGAAATATCTCAAATCAAGGTGTTTGGGTATCATGGATGAGGATTTTAAACTGAGGAATTTTTATTACATAAAGAAAAATATCCACTCAAGGATTTGAGATTTCCTTGAGAAGAATCCAGACTCATGGATTTTGATATACATGTACATTGTTAATGGATGAAATTTTGACCTAATTTGGTCTATGTAAATAATATAATTTCAAGGGAAATAGAATAAACATGGAATTTATAGCATTATTTGTAATAATAAATATGCAAATACCTATTTAACCTTATAGTAAAGAAATATATCCACATATAGTTTTTAAAAGCATGTCTCTATCCTGATTTGACTCATACACTAGAGATAATAAAATTAATTCATCCTATAATAGTGTTTTTGATTAAATACTTACATGATTTGGTAAACCCATAAAATTATAACTCTTAAATAAATTGGGATCAAACATATTCCATTCAGGTCACATAGAATTTTCCACTCTAAGAGAGTGATGGTTTTATAGGATGGACTATTGAATCATTCTATTTATGGTAATGTAATGAAGACTGTAGTGTCCAATGGGATTTTTCTAAGAGGATATTCTAAACTCATGGCATTGGGGTTTCAAAAATTATTATCTCAACTCAATGAATTTTGGATACCAAAAAGAGATTATCAACTCATGTTATTTTGTTCTTCACATAAAATTCATATTTAGATATAAAAATGTAAAATGTAGGATATCAGAATATCTCTTCTAAAATTTGTATGATTCATGAAAATACAGAACCAATAGAGTTTGAATACAGATGAATTTTTATTTTATGATATTATTAAATCAAAACAGAAGAATGTATTAGTATTTTCGAAATTGAGATAGGCATTAATAAGTTACCCATTTTTAATGGAATTCCATTTCTATATGAAGATGTGTCATTATATTCAATAACAATGGGAACATTGTATTGTTTAAACTCACATGAAGGAAACAATAAAATATAATGAAACATTTTAATAGACCATTGTGTACTATGAGTGTATAATGAATTTTTCTATGCCTATGTTCTAGCCTAGAAAAATTTGTTTCTTTTTAAGTTTTATGGTCTATTTTTTTGCATTAACCAAGGAAGAAAATGTCTTAGTGAGTATATAATTGTATTTTGAATTGTAATACCATAATTTTTTTAATACAAGAAATAAATTTTATATTTTTTATGTTTTATGTTTTATATGGTCTCTGTTTTCCGAATCCATCACAAGGGAGGGATTAGAGACAAGAGCATTAACTTTTACTCAGGTCACCATTTATGGGTTACTAAACGAATAATACTTTTTGTCACTTTCAATTGTATATTATTGTATTTTAATTTTACCATGAGAGGAAGATGTGTATAGTCATATTAATTTAACCAATAGTTCCTAATTTTTAATTTTGTATATCTTTTACCAATCGTGTATGAATTTTATAATCATATATTTGTGAATCCATATGAATGTATGATTGTGATTATTATGAGGACCCTAACTATTAAAGAGGTTAAATGCGGGGATTTATTTACCATAGGAATGAATGATCATGTGTGGGTAACAATGATGTTCCTCATTGTTAGGATGTATGTATCTGATGGGCATTAGGAGGTTTAACAGATGAAATTATCAAGTTTTAATTTTGATCTGAGTGAACCATTTTGACATTTTTCAGAGGATCCATGATGAAAGCGAACGATATACAGAAGGAGGGAAGTGAGAGAGAAAGCTTAAAATAACCTAATGATACCACATCCCATATACTATTATAACTATATAGTATGGGGAATTATAAAGGGGTTCTTCAACATAGGGTATTTCTTCATGGGATATTTTATTCAGGGATGAAAGGTTGTCCCCTCTACGGATGACCAGGTAGGTCCATTTTCTCAGGAATTAAAACCCTTTTGAACGAGGGATCTTTGTTGAGGATCCCATTGAGGGGTATCATTTAACTTGTGGTATGTGGTAATAGGATTACATACAGAACTTGATGTCTCTCACATAGTCTTCTCTAGTCTCATCATCCTCTCTTTCTATTGTCTTCCCACTACCTATGTATACATTATAGTTTGAAAATTATGTATTTTTAGGGAAAATGTATATCCTTTTTCATAGAACATCTAGAAACCACATAACATACCTGACTCTATATGGTACATAATAAGACTAACACCCCAACTGTAAGGAACTTCTATTTATGGCATCAGTCCAATCACCATCTCACACCAAAAATGACTTTCTTTTATGTGTGTGTGTGGGGGGTTGGGGGGGGGGGTTACCCAACCACATCACAACACAAACAATTCTAATTTATAGGGGTGGTTAGGTAATCCCCTAACATGACAAATTATTTTCATTTGTGAGGTCTATTGGGTCACCACATCACACAAAAAATGAAAATAACTTGTTGGGAGAATGCCATTATCTCCTCAAACTATGTAATAAAATTATTTATGCTGTTGTGATATAACAACATCACGCCATAAATGAAATAATTTTTGGGGATTCTATATGAATCGTTGGTCCCACATAGAATGTTATTTATATAATATTTGGCTATCATCTTTTTAGTTCTCTATACTTTTCTATTTTTAAATCCATATGTTGTTCTCCTAGTTTGATTTTGGATTTCCAAAATTCACAATAGTTTTCTTGGATTTTCATTTAACATTTTAGGGCTAAAAAATTCCTCCATTGCAATGTGATTCAATCCGCATGATGAAGAATACATTCCAATAATGACCTCACACTATTTTAATGCTTCCTAATGTACTTAGAAACATGGAGGAGGTCCCACACCTATATAAAGTTGGCAGGCTGAACACATTTGTTATTTAGTGATGAAAACATTGTGATTTCCAAAGAGATATTATTTTTTTTCTCCCTCTCTCCACATAGAATTATTACTTAATTAGATCCCCATATACATATTGAAATGTATTCCTCTACAAGTTGGTATTAGAATGAACAAAATTTATCGATTCATATTAAAATTTATTTATTCATAGAAACCGCATAGTCTGTATTGAATGCTATATGGTTTACATTATATGCTATGTAATCAACATGATATTAAAATATCTAATTTCAAAATTTGGAGGTATTTTATATAATTTTATGATAATGGAAATAGTTTATGATTTGACATGCATTTCTTGTTTGATAACCTTACCTAATTAGAGAATTACTATTTTCTAAATCATTATAGCCAACCCTCGATACCTCATTACCCCTCATGATGGGATCATAAGGTATATATATCAGTTAAAGTTCTATAATTATCCATTAATAGTATACTACAAGTGAATTGTTTATTTTATATGAAAACCCTATAATTTTTTGAGTTAGTCAATTCCTTCCTTCTTATTGGTTTGAGACCTCTTTATTCTATGTTCAAACAAACATTTCTACAATAGGTCACGTAATCCTAGATTCCAGTATAATAGGTTATTCAATTTTAATGGATCGTCATGGAATTAGGATGTCCAAGGTGACCATGATATTTCTCTACAACCAAATAATGCAATCTACCCTTCCATTTTCAACCATTCCTGAAATGATTTGAACGGAGGATGGAGCTAAAAATGGGACTTGTAGTGTAGTTGGATTTTTTTAAATGAAAATATTTCCCTTCATCAGTGCAATAATGTTTTTTTTAATTTCTGAATTTATTTAACTTTTTTGGTTTGTATCAAGAAATATTGATATTCTAGTTCATTATGCAACTTCCCTCTAGGATTTTACCTTATTTTATTAGTCATATATTCCCATGTACTAACACATTCTATCTTCCACATGGTCAAATCAGGATCAGTTAATGGTATATCTATCTACTTATAAGAATCTTGATTCTTGGGTGGGATGCATGATGAGTTTTTCCTGTTTAAAACACATAGGCATATGACTCGTAGATTTCTCCACTACTAAGAGAAAAATTAAGTGTGGTAGTGATGTTATTGGGTGAATTTATTCAACCTCATTCT
The DNA here is from genome assembly GCA_963277665.1 of Viscum album. Lineage (NCBI taxonomy): Eukaryota > Viridiplantae > Streptophyta > Magnoliopsida > Santalales > Viscaceae > Viscum > Viscum album. The sequence goes on from OY728134.1 coordinate 119,059,295, forward strand.
ATTATCTCATTTAGTGAATTGGTAAATAACATTCTACAAAAAATCATAATAAAGAAAAGGATGGGCACACTACGAGCTACCGTACTCATCAATATTGAATGTTTTTGGGTTCATATGGGGCCACCCTAAATGATGGTTAGTCTACCATGTGGGGTAAGAAGGCTTTATCAAATTTGAATTTAGACATTTAATTAGTGGGGTTCTTGTCCTTGTTCTTCATTTGATGGATCTTTCTAGCATACAATTATTATTATAGTTTTATGGTTAGCACCTTTATAATGGCGGTGGCATTGGAATAAAGACAATCCATTAACTTGGTCATATAAACCCAATCTCATATTTATTTTCTATTGGGTCCCATACATGTAGAAAGGTGTCCAAACTTCCAGTGTGGGTTTTTTCAGTTTTTATTTTCATAAATTGAATATAAAATCGTTTCTATGAATAAAAAATCACCTCTATGGTCCCCGATTCCAAATATTAACATATTTAACATGGTCTTGCAATCATTCACCCAAAATCATTGAATATAAATGGTGATATTGAAATGTTTAGTGACCCCTTTTTCTTTAATTTGATTCCTTATAATATACCATCTATGATGGTAATATGCAATGGTGGGGGCTCCCTAGAGGAATATCAATTATCGTCGCATTACAAGATGTGATTCTAGTCTCTGAAATAAATGGAGGGGTCAATTAGGAGCCCCAAACCCCTTATAAGTTTTCATGGGAATTTGGAAGATTATAAAAAACAATTTAACCCATAATTATATGAATAAGATATAGTGACATCCATCCATCTTTTATAAATATGGGTTATTATTTATGCATGAAGATATCATCATGGAAAATATAATGCCTCCCATCAGTGATTTGATTGACTTGTGATTATAATATGAACAATAATTGGTAGAATATTTATCTAGATGGAGTATTGTGGAAAACGGTACAATAGGTGAATAGGAAACACACTTATTTGATCCTATCACTTGTTACACTTCCATAACCAATTAGTTGGATAGAAAAAATGCATGGATAATAACTTGAAGCTTGTTGAACAGTTTTCATCTTCAACCCCCTTCATATAGGGAGTAATTATATATTTTCATTATTTAATTATTCTTCTAGCCATGTCACTAATGTTGAACTTGTTGTATAAGGATCAAGAATATAATCGGTGGATGGAATAACTATCAATTAAATATTTAGAATTGAGAAGAAATCTATTAAGTGGGTCCCACTACAATTTGGTAACAAGATAGAAATAATTTGTCTATAATAGATCTAATTTTGGACTATATACTTATAGAAGAAAGTGAATATTGTATGGACCCCAAATTCATTCTAGAAAACCATGCTATGAGAAAATTCCATTTGTGATAGCTTAGAACCATTACCATGGAGACTCTATTAAATAATATATCTAATAATGTGTAAATGCTCCATCATATATTCATTTTTTTGGTATGGGTGGGTTTGACTACCAACACTTTCCCACCCCAGTTAATCACATCATTATCGATCAGGTGGAGATATTGTTCCAAGAGTGCATCCATAACGAATTTTACCATGCTAATAATTATATTGGAGGAAAATAAGATAATGATATGGAGATGCATCATGTAGTTTTTATGGACATACACCTCCATTATTGGGTCACATTGAAGACTTTCAAACAGTTAGAATAAGAGGCTTGTGTTGAAAGAGTGAAGCTACATTTATCGTCACAAAACACTAGGATATAAACTATTAGTCTCTAAATCTAGTAGCTAGGATATTATGTTAAACAAAAAGACCATTGGTTGAAGCGGATGATAATTTATAAACCAACCTTGAGAGTTCCCCCAAAAATTATAATCAAAATTTGGATAACCTTTTGGGAAAGATCAGTTTATGTTTACAAAATGTATTTATCTTGTTTACCTTTTATAGGGATTTGAAAGATTGGCTCCATGTTTTTGAAATTCCTCCATTATTATATTTTTATAAATAAATGAAATATTATCCATTCTCAGTTATTTTTTATTCTTATCTTTTTTATCATCATCTCACAACCACATGAAATCCTTTTAAAAGAAAAAAATATGATATTCCAAATCATATGAACACTAGAAAATAATATCTGTAATAATTAGAAATACTTTTGTCAGAACACATTCTATTTCATATTAATGTATTGATCATATATTGGTATAGGTTTAATAACCATCACCATAACACCAATGTTTTCATCTTTTAATGGATGATCTTACATGACACATTTTCAATTTTTTTTAAATATCTAAACTAAAACATCAGGATAAAACAAATGATGTAATAAAGGTTTGTCTATACTGAGGGCATAACATGAATAGGTGACATTTTAGGAGTATTTGGGTGGAACCCAAAGGCTTTATGTCCTTTATATAATTTAGAAAATGTTTTCCTAGGCTCGATTAATGGAGGAATTAGAAAGAAATAATGCTTAAAAATACTGTGACTGTGGAGAATAAACATTTTCAATCATTTTAATGGAGTTATCATATTTGATATAGTTACATGGGACATGTACATAAGGAATGAATTAATTTCATATTTGAAATGTGGATTCAATTAAAATACTTTTAGGGCTTACATAGATAAATGAATTTTCTACTCAGAACAAAGATACCACTAGTTGATAGGCCACATTGGGGGTGTGTTATGCAGTGACATATTAGGGAAGTTTATACATTTATAAAAAAGATGAAGTCATGACCCGTCCCCCGGGGCCCGTGCCGTGACTACCCCAAGCCCACCTTCCGTAGGCCAGGGGCTGGCGACTAGCACCAAAAGGCGTATTCCATAAAACTGGGAAGGCATTTCCTATTAAACATGTAAACACACTCAACCAAGAACACAACAAGATACAAACACAAGTAAACTATATAAAAAAAGAGTTCTAAAAGTAATAGGGTGAAGAATACAAGCCCAACAGTAAAGGTACAAGTACAAATAAAATAAAATACAACTAATAAAAGATAAAGACAACTACAGGATTCCCGCACTATGCTTTCTTGTCTCCAGGTGGGTCCACTACTCATGCCACTGGTCAATACTCCAACTACCACGAAGTCCCATGAAGAAGTATCTCAAAGGAATGTCATGTCATAGGGGTGTCAACGCAATAGACGGTGCATCAAACGGACGCCCGATCTATAAGTTATTATCCTTTTAGTCACGAGGGCCCAATTAGATTTGTGCTCGATCCAACCCGACCATTACCCAACTTTATCCAAATCTCTATTGGGATAAACCAAAGGGACCATCTCGCTCCAAGGTTTCCATCACCATAGACGGTTCATCAAACGGATGCTCAGTGCTAAGGATATGGACAAAAGAGCGAAAATGGGTCAAAGCTGGTCCAGGTCTGGTCTGACCCAGTCAGCCAACCTGGCCTAGGCCGACCAGACCAGTTTCGGGTTGACCTGGCCCATGCTGGGCGGCCCAAACAGGTGGAGGGGCGGCGGTGGGGCGGTGCGGGGGCTGTGGGGTGTCGTGGGGGCCGCGGGGCGGCGCGGGGGCTACGGTGCGGTGGTCCGTTGCGGCTGGACGGAGGGCCAACTGTCCCCCTAGCGCTGCGCAGTCACGTGCCGTGCCCTTACCGGTGGCAGGCTCGGCCAGCCGTCCTCCCTTTTCTGCCACGACACAAGCCGTAGTTCTCTTCTGTCGGGCAGCGCGGCTGTGCCGACGCCTTATTCACAGCCGTCCATAGTGTTGGCCACCGTTCACGTGCCCCACCGATGTCGGTTTCCATCCTCCTCCATCATGAAGAACACAACAAATTATCACAAAGATTGCGAAGAGGTTGGCCATGTTTGTTTGGCCCGCACCCTCGATGATAGAGCAGTAGCAAGCGACTCAATTATTTCTTAAAACACAAATAATTGTTAAGAATGGTCAAGGGGGATAATCAAATGAACAATCCCTACAACCTCCTGCAATAATTATTCTGAAACCCACAAAAGAAAATATCTGTGGATCAACTTGTTAGAGATTTGATCCGTGTTCTTTGTTTAGAAGGGATGAACATAGTAAAACAATTAATCACACATAAATAAACCCCTACCACTACTTTTTGTTGATGGATGTGGTGAGATGGAACCGACGAAGGCGAAGAGGATTCCAACGATTGTCGCTTATGCAATCACGCTTCTGAAGTCAGTTCGAACTTCATCCTCGTTCCTCAATTCCAAAGTAAGTTCTTCATTGAAAAGGTTCTTCATTGGGAGGTTTTCTTCGTTGGAGAAGCATAATGTTTCTCTAAGTGTTGGGTGTCATGACACTTTACCAGCACTTTGTTGCTTGGTGAAGCCATCCCAAATCCTCTTCCCAAGCTCCATATAAATAGGAGTGGGGGGGGGGAGGTAAATAACGATCAGGGAATTTATGATGGTTCATTTATTAGGGACCTTCCTAAATTCCAACAGTGCTCTTATTTAGTATTTAAAAAGGGTCAAGCCAATTAATTTACATTGGCGCTATTAATTGTGAGGATTCTAAGGGTCTTCCCCACATTTAAGAGGGGTTCGGGTGGTCCCCACCACCATGAATTCACAAAATGGGGTTTTCGTTTAGGTGGTCCTCACATATTTAACAATAAGTGGGAGGTTTTAGTTCATGTGGTCCCCACCTCTTAAACATTCAGTTTGGAGGATAAAAATAAAATTTTATTTTATTTTCATTCCCAAGAAAAAGAAGAAAACTATCTTTCACCCTTGACTAACTACCATTCAGGTGAAATTCTCTTTAAGTGAATATTGGCGCTGTGAGTTCAATGGTGTCCTTATATTTCAATTTTGAGCTCTGGGTCAAAAGTTACAAAATGCCGCTTGTGCGTTTACTGAACGTACCCAAAAAAAAGTTCAGAAAATTATTAATAGTCCCCCTCGACCCGCACTGGTCAAGGTTAGGCTCTACCTAAGTGAAACACACCCTAACAAACCCAACATTACTCTTGTATTTCCAATCTGAGTTACCATTTAAATGTTATGGATTTTACAATAAAATAATTGTCACTTAATTATTTTATTTACAGCCAAAAACTAACTTTCACTGGTGGCCCACGCCGGCCAAATTTAGTATCTTCCTAAAAAGAGTATACCCTCAGAAGTTCAGCGGTGGTCTCAGATTTTCAATCTGAGTTACCGTTTGTGAGTTATAACCATTTTAAAAATAAAACAATTTATTTAATTATTTTATTTACGATTATGCCATTTTTGGATATCCTCATAGGAGGCTCGTACTAACTAAACATAAGTTGCGCTTAGGGTAAACCCGCCATCCTAAATGCAACAGTGCCCTGAGATTTCTGATCTGAGTTACCAATTAAGATTTATTCCACTTTTTCAGGAAAATTGATTATGCGCGCTAATTAAAACTTAACCAGACTTTGATGGATCATTTAAGGCACTTTGGGCCTCAGAATCACGCGCCATTAGATTTCACGGTCTCGAATTAATTCTATATAATTAAAAAATTATATGGAATTTCCAGGACATTACATTCTCCCTAGATTAGGGATTTACTTCCCCAAAAGCCACAACTAAGGAAAAACATCCAAAATAAGGTACTAGGCATGAATATGAGCCTCCCACTTCAATGTGCTCTCTTGGAGGTTCTCGTGCTGCCAGCAAAAGTGCACTAGAGGTATCGACCACCCATTAAGGACCTGATACTATTGATCCTCAATCTCTACTATAACCTCCATAAACGTCACCCCATCAATGAAGTCCATCCCACCGTGGTCGATGATGTGGGGTGGGTAATGCACGTATCTCCTTAGCTGGGATACGTGGAAGACGTCGTGCACCCTCTCCAACTACAGTGGAATATCGAAGTGGTATGCTACCTCGCCTATCTTCCGAATGACTAGAAAAAGACTAATAATCCTCAATAATAACATCCCCCTCGACTAAAAATCTACAAACCTCATAGAGGTGAGACCTGTATGAGGACAAGGTCTCCCTCCTCCTGTCGGCAAAAGACATCTGTCGGATCTGAGCAGTTTTCACTTGCTAACAAGTGAGGCATCGTGATACAAAATCTGCCACTGCTTTCTTCATCCCTAGCCACCAGTACTGACGCTGAAGGTCTTGGTACATCTTCACCACACCAGGATGTAATGCTAGAGGGGATGTGTGGAACTCCCTCAACACATCCTCTTGAAGGGACACAGGTACCATGGTACGTCCTCTGAAGAGAATGACGTGCTCCCCACCTTTAGAAAATCCATCAGGTGGATGCCCTGAGGATATCTGAACACATCAAGCCTCACAGTGAATGTCCCCATGTTGCACCTCCCAGACTCGTTGGATAAGTGAGGGGTGACTATCAGAGACTGAAGATAAGATTCTCTAACTCGATCCACGTAGGATATCCGCAAAGCAGCTAGATGCTTTGTTGCCTCACTCAACATCTGCAAGCCAGACCTCCTGCTGAGTGCATCGGCTACCACATTCCCCTTCCCAAGAGTATTGATTATCTCAAAGTCATAGTCCTAGAGGAACTCTAGACACTCTATTGGGAACTGAAAACTCAAAACTCCTACTGCCACGAGGGTAAGGCCGACCGACTCAAGAGTGTTCGGTTGCACCATCTTATGCAAGAGTTTATCCTGTGCTGCCTGGGTTTCCTTTTTCACCGACTAAGGAAAAACTCATCCCAAAATTGTAGATAAACCAAAACCTTTTTTCCTAATATAGTCAATCTGAGAATGAACTGTGGATGTCCAGTCCATACCCAAACTAACGTCGTAAGGCGTCGACGCTGCCACCAAGAGGTTTGAACCGAAACTCTCACCTCAAGGGTCAGATCACACCATCGGCGTAAGTGTGATTTTTGAGTCTCATCCCAAATGTATCTCCAGACATGATGGTCAAGTCAATGGTTTAACCAGAAACTCTAGGTCTTGGAAAATATTCTTGGAATGAAGGAATGATTGGTACCTATGTCTATTGATATGACAGCTAGTAGTAGACACAAAACGCACCATGAATCATTCCTAGAGCTCTTTGGTCACACTCCTTGACCGCATGCATCTAATCTCTTCCCCTATCCTCCAGCTCCTAGAGCCTAGTGGGGTCCAAAAAATGGGGACGGTTGTGTAATGTAAAAATGTACACCACCTCATGCTACACTATTGGCATTGCTTCCACGTTTTCTGCACTACAAATTCATCTATCCCTGCCACATCCTCTTCCAGAAACATCTTACATGCCCAAGTCTCTGAGACTGGCGCCAGTTTCCTACTTTCCCACTACTAACGTTCACTGGTTGTATCCACTCAGCCATAGAACATTTAACCACAAAGGTTCTCTCTAGCACCCTAACATAAGTAGGAATTCATAGTGGAATAGTGATGGCTCGAATGTCCTCAAACACACCTATCTCGGAAGTCTGAGTCCTGAAGCACTAATCATATCGTATTAATCGAGTCCTAGGAATGGTCGGTACACCTCGATGAATAATCAGATACCTACATGTTTTCCTACCGAAGATGTAGAAGCTCCAGAGAACTCTCAACCACCTCCCCAAGCCAGTCCTCAGCTGCCTGTGATTCGGGCTCGCCTTGTAACATGAGGGGTATCTGATGATGAAACTCGCATAAGGCACTAAGCCTTTATGTGCCCTCTACTGGCACCATCTGTTGTATTGGCTTCCCAATTGGTAGTGGTGCTACTGGTACATCACTCGAAGGTGATAATGCTATAAGAGGGTTGTGCACCGAGGCCTCATCGCATGGTTGGCCGTCATCGCGTTCTATACCTGGAACCCTAGATTGTTGTCTCTGTGGAGGAATCCTAAAAAGAAACAGGTGTTCCATGGTCAATATGTTATACCTAGTGAGCTGACTCAAAATATAACAAAGAAAACATTTCAAAACACACACACAATTAGTGTTCTCATGCATTGAGTCAGAAATCAGAAGGCAGGGTCCTAGTGTATGGATACGTTGGCCGCCACACCAACACTGGATTCCCTAAACTCATAACCACACTCACAACACCTAACACTACTTTCGTTAAAAGATCAGAATCCAATGTTCTACAGTAGATATGACTCCTCTGATACCAATTTTTCACGACCCGTCCCCTAGGGCCCGTGACGTGACTACCCCAATCCCGCCTTCCCTAGGTCAAGGGCTAGCGACTAGCACCAAAAGGCGTACTCCCTAAAAGTGGGAAGGAATTGCCTTTAAAACTTTCAAACACACTCAATCAAGAACACAACAAGATACGAACACAAGTAAAATGCATAGAAAAAAGAGTTTTGAAAGTAAGAGGGGCTGAAATACAAGCCCAATAGTAAAGGTACAAGTACAACAGTAATACAATACAATTGAAGAAAGAGAAAGACAACTACAAGATTCCCACACTAAGATTTATTATCTCTGGGAGGGTCTGCTTCTCAATCCACTGGTCGATAATCCAACCTCCATGAAGACCCATGAAGAAGTATCCAAATGGACCGCCACGTCATAGAGGTCTCAACAAAATAGACGGTGCATTAAACAGACGCCTGATCTGTAAGTTATTATCTTTTTAGTCCCGAGGTCCCTGTTGGATCTGTGCTAGATCCAACCCAACCATTCCCAAACTTTATCCAAATATCCAGTGGGGTAAACCAAAGGGATCATATTTTTCCAAGGTTTCTAGTTCCGCAAACAGTTTTTCAAACAGACGCTCAGTGACAAAGATATGGCCAAAAGAGCAGAAATGGGTCAAGCTAGTCCGGGTCAGGTCCGACCCAGTCGGCTGACCCAGCCCGACATGGCCTGGGCCGATCTAGCCCGGTTCGGGTCGACTTGGCCTGCTTCGTCTTGCCTGACCCATGCTGGGCGGCCCAGCCCATGCTTAGGAGTCTGTCCTGGCGGTGGGGTGGCTACGGGGGCTGCGGGGCGACGCGTGGGCCACGGTGCGGCGGTCCATCACGGCTGGCTGGATGGACAACCGTCCACTCTGCGCGGTGTACTCGTGCACCGCACCTTCACCGGTGGATGGTTCAGGTGACTATCCCGCCTTCACCACTGTTGCATGAGCCTTAGTTCTCTTCCATCAGGTGGTGCGGTTGTGCTGACGCCTTCATCACGGCTGGCGGTGGTGCCGAACACCGTTCTCGTGCCCCACCTTTGTCAGTTTTCATCCTCCTCCATCATGAAGAACACAAAAAATCATTACCAATATTGCAGAGAGGTCGTCCATGTTTGTTTGGCCCACACTCTCCACATTAGAGCAGTCGAAAGTGGCTCAATTATTTCTTGAATCACAAAAAATTTTCAAGAAGGAGAAAAGGGGATAATCAAAAGAATAATCCCTACAACCTCAGGTAATAATTATTCCCAAACCCGCAAAAGAAAATATCTGTGGATCAACTATTTAGAGAGTTGATCCACGTTCTTTGTTTAGAAGGGATGAACATTTGAAAATAATTAATCACACATAAAAAACCCCTACCTCGAAGGTTTGTTGATGGAGGTCGGGAGATGGAAATGGTGAAGGCGAAGAGTATGCCAACAATCATTGCTTCTGCAATCACGCTTTTGAAGTCAGTTTGAACGTCATCCTTGTTCCTCAATTTTGGAGTGCGTTCTTCGTTGAATAAGTTCTTCGTTGGGAGGTGTTCTTCATTGGAGAAGCGTAATGTTTCTCCATGTGTTGGGAATCATGACACTTTACCAGTGCATCATTTCTTGGTGAAGCCATCCCAAATCCTCCTCCCAAGCTCCATATAAATATGAGAGGCAGGGAGGTAAGTAACGATCATGGAATTTATGATGGTCCATTTATTAGGAACCTTCCTAAATTCCAATGACGCTGTTACTAAGTATTTAAAAAGGTTCAAACCAATTAATTTATGCTGGCACAATTAATTGGGATGATTCCAAGGGACTTCCCCACATTTTAGAGGGGTTCGGGTGGTCCCCACCACCATGAATTCACAAAAATGGGTTTCAGTTCAGGTGGTCCCCACCTCTTTAACAACAAGTGGGGGGTTTTAGTTCAGCTGGTCCCCACCTCTTTAACATTCTGTTGGGAGGAAAAAAATAAAAGTTTATTTTGTTTTTATTCCCATGAAAAAGCACAAAACTGACTTTAACCCGCGACCAACTATCGTTGAGGTGAAAGTCTCTTTAAGCGAATATCAGCGCTATGAGTTCAACAGTGTCCACAGATTTCAATTCCAAGAACCAGGTCAAACGTTACAAAATGACACTTTCACGTTTACTGAACGTACCCGAAAAAAGTTCAAAAAATTATTAACAGTCTCCCTTGGCATGTGCTAGTCGTGGTTAGGCTCTGCCCAAGTGAAATAAACCCAACGAACATGATGGTACTCATGGATTTCCAATCTGAATTACGAATTAAAAGTTATGGATTTTACAATAAAATAATGGTCACTTAATTATTTTATTTATGGCCAAAAACTAAATTTCACTGGTGGCTAGCACTGGCCAAAGAAATTATCTTCCTAATGAGAGTATACCCTCACAAGTTTATTTGTGGTCTCAGATTTACAATCCGAGTTATCATTTGTGAGTTATAAGCATTTGAAAAATAAAATAATTCATTTAATTATTTTATTTACGATTATTCTTTTTTTAGATTTTCTCACAGGAGGCCCACACTGACTAAAATTAAGTTGTGTGTAGGGTGAAACCACAATCCTAAATGCAATGGTTCACTCATATTTTTTATCTGAGTTATTTATTATGAGTTATTCCACTTTTTTTCGAAAACTGCTTATGCACGCAAATTAAAACTTAACCAGACTTCGAAGGATCATTTCGGGCATTCTGGGCACTCCGGGCCTCGGAATCGTACGACGTCAGATTTCGAGGTCTCAAAATAATTCTATATAAATAAAAAATATACAGAATTTCTGGGACATTACAGTTGTCCCTCAAAGTCATATACTCATACTTATGATAATGAATGAATGTTTTTGAGGATACTAGTTTATCAAAATGGTGATGTGTGACTCATTGAAAGAGAAAGCTAAAATCATGACGGAAGACTTGATTATATTATGATGGGTTGTCTGTACACCCATTGTGATTATAAGACCAAAATTTCTAGGGTTCACATAAAGTATTTTCTTGCATGCATCTAGATCATACAAATGGGAAAAGGGGAATTTTAATTTCATCATGGTTGGGCCTGGATGTGGGATCTGGGTGTCACTACCTATCTCATTTGTGGAAAAACCAAGCCACATTTAGCACCAATAATATTACATAAAATGGCCTGGAACATGTTTAAAGAAGGATATGCCACATGATGGCCACTCTAAATAGTCTGAATCCATATAATATAGGCCGATCACCCATTGAATCCTGGAAATGATTAATTATACAAACTAAAATAACTATATGAATTATATAACATCATATGAGTCATGATCAATTTGAGAATAAATAGAAAATTTGATGATTATCTAAATTGTGTTATGAATTCCAATCAATGTGTTGTTTGGAGCATGCACCGCTTTATTTTTTTTCTTGTGGTGGGAATGATTTATGATATAGAATACACCAAAATCATTTGGAAATGAGTATGAAATATTGTATGCCATGATATCCTGGTGCATGGATTTATGAAATCAATATGGGACAATTATGTAGGGAATGGATACATACCATAATCTAAAGGCGGTTTATGTTTTGATGTCGTTAGGGAATATAGAAAAAATTAGACATTCTACTGAGTATTAATATTACTCTAGTTTATATAACAGATTAGGGTAAGACATTATGTACAACTATATTAGATGTTATATGAATTGTAAAAATAGAGTTGTCCTTTAGAGTTAGATACTTTTGTCACCAATATCCATGGAAAGCTTATTGGGGTATGAATATCCCATGACATTGTATGTAATTTTTGAAAGGGTCATTCCCAAAGAATATGAATGAAGAATTAAAAAAATGGTTTTATAAACTCCATATATAGGTTTTATTGATATGTTAGGGTGAGTTCATTTGTATCCATCATGAGTTTTCAAATGAATGAAACTATGTCTGAATCTCCTTCACTAATCTGGGATGTCTACAAGAGAGGGGGTGAGTGTTTATTTATTGTTTCATAGATGAGGGTGGAATAAGGGTTCCATGTGAAACAATGTGTCTAATCAGAGCAAGAATCTAGTCACACATAACACTCAGATGAAGTTCCCCATGCTAATTAAGCACTTATCTGGGGAGATAATTTTTTTATCATATGGTGGATATTCTAGGAAGTATGATCTCAGCGTCACTAACTATCATATAGATAGAATAATTAAGACCCGTATAGATATTTAAAAGAACACTAGTGTGGAAGGAAACCAATACTAAGAGTATAGGTCCTTTCATGAAAAGACTAATTTATCATGTAGTTAATGTCACCTGATTGGGATGAGAACCATGAAATTTATTGAATTATAGTAAGGATGATTAAAATGAATTTTAAATTCATATGGTGAGGAATATGTTTTTTATAGTTTAATAATATATGTCATAGATATTGTCCTATAATTTAACAACATGGGATTATGACATAAGTGTTCTTCAATTTATGGTGATATAACATTGATATAAATTGGATATTAATGATATCAATACAATATGGGAATTGAGAGAAAAAGACTTAAATAGAGATCCCAAATGAAAGTATATAATATCTCATAGAAATTAAAACTTAGTATAATGACGTAGTTCTTAAAGAGATTTGTGGTCAAAGTCTAAGGTTACGAAGAATTTACCAATTTTATATATTTTCAGGTCTTACATAGAGTCATGTGATAATGACTGGTACATTATTCTGGTTATGGATTGATGTAACCATGAATACTAGAATAATCACTAAATATATCTAAGCCCATGTGTGAGTCATTCAAAATGTGTTAAATAAGATAAGTTAATAAGATATCCAAATTTCAAAAAAAAAATCCAACCATGGATCATTTAAGGATGGTGGTCTGACCAAGAAAAAACAATAGGTTTATAGTTATAAAGCATGGAAGTTCTAAGACATGATCTCTAGGATCATGGACATATAAATGTGATATAGGAAAAATACATATGTAATTTCTATGGAAAAAATTTGTATGGTGGTTTTTGTTATGATATTTTCTATTTGTATGAAGATAAAATTATTTTCTCCTATAGATGATAATTCCTCTAGGTTACAATCCATATTAGGGACACACATTATATAGAGGAATAGTTGGTTTAGTATATATAGTAAAAATAGTGGTGTCCTATATTATTGGATATTTTTTAAAAAATATCCAGAGAAATCTTATGGGGGCTTGAATATCCCAAGGAATTGAGTTTTATTTGGTAAAGGGGTAATTTATAGAATAGTAAGCATTCATTTAAATTTTCATTATCCATGGATGTAAAAAAATTAATTAATAATTAAAATCATGTTAGACGCTCAAGTATAGGTTAGTGTATTATGAAAAGGGGGTATTTTTTTATTTTTTTCTAGTCCAAGAATGAAAAATTCAATAATCTCTATGTATCTCAATTAATAGAGAATAAATCCATTTGTTGTTCTATTAATAGGTTCAGATGGATAATGATACCATGAATTGTGGCCATCTCTAGAGAGGGTCATCAAATCACCCAATATTAGATAAAGTTAAAGGGACATCAACCATACAATAGAACATATCAAGTAAATGATGATGTTTTATATAGTTTGACATATTTTGTCATGGAAATTATCCTCCATTTCAACATCATATCACTAAGACCCTATATTTGTCATTTTGTTTTAGGTCCGGTGACAAGGACCATTAATAAGTGTCTTGGTCAATTTATATGTTTCTTGAGAAAACTTTCATTGGTTTAGGGGGTGATACAATCAAGTTTGAAGGTAATTCAAAAATTAGCACCATTGGATTTTACCTTACTTATAACAAAGGCCCCTCCTATTTTGGTTTAAGATTCAATTGTATCTTCTAGTTTATCTTTTGGGTCCTATGATCGAAAACAAGATCTCAATGGAAGAATTAGTGGAGGTAATATATCTTGATGAAATATCATGCTATTATATTATAATGGACCACTAAATGATTCAAGGTATTTATTCTTTTCTTATTTTTTCATTCAAATTCATATAGTTTCTTTTGATATTGGTTTCCCATGGATAACTAATCACAAATGGAAATGCAAAAGTGAAGGAAATTGGAAATTGATGGACATGACTACTTTTTTCTTGTATACCAGTAGATATGGGGTCACCTTTCTAGAAGAATCAGTTTTTGTATGGAAACCCCAATGGGTATAAGTAAATTTATAGAGATTTAATTTATATCATTGTCTTATATTTTCAAGAGTATGCATGATAGAGTTTTATTCAGATCCTTTATTTGTTCATTCATCATTACATTACAGAGGGATAATTTTCTAGACTTAAGGTTTTAATCCAAGTATAGCCTTTTTAATATGTATTAAAATAAACTGGTGTCATTGTCTATTAGTACGATGTGAGGGATACCAAATTTTGTGATGTTGTTGGACATCATGAAATCCATTACGCTCTTTTACCAAACTTCCTTGATTGGTATTTATTTAGCCCATTTGTAAAAGAATAAGGTATCAGTAAATATATATTTGACATAGTTAATTGTAGTGGGATGATATGGCCACACCATATACATAACCTATATAGAAAAGATCCAGATGTATTTGGTCGTATGAAAAAATCTTATTATTGATGGATGTAGTTCTCATGAATTTGATAGGATTGCAACATCTTGGTCAAATTCTTAAAATCCTGTATCATTAAAGGCTCAAAACATCTCAGATTTTTTATAGGAAAGTATAATCCCTTAATAATGGGAAAAATATGAACCTATATATACTTATTCAATAATAGAAACATTATCTTCTATATCAATACATATAAGAGGGACTCCATCAAATCTATGTTTATAGAATAACTTGTTATTATTTGGGATTTCATAAAGAGTAATGTTCACTATATACCATCATATTTTTTATTTTATGGATACTTATGATAGAATAAATATATTTTAGAGATAGTCCAGTTTGGGATGCATCTAACTATTTATAGGACCATCGATTTTCGTGATGTAATCAACCTCGTTGATCTCTAAAATTTTGTCCTGAAAAAATATTAAGAACATTCTACAGTGAAAAATGATGATGAATATTTTTCATGGTCTAAATATACCAATGTTGTAGCTACATTTAATAAATCATCATCATAGGAATTCTGTGAGCATGTGACAAGAGTTAATGTTGTCTCTAAAGTAAGTTCCTACATCATCCCTCATATATAGTCAAGAAGGAGAATTAGATCTTCCTTTTGGATAGTACAATAATCGTTGATGTAATTTATCACTAACTCTAAATCACCATTAACCCTTTGTTGGTACAATGACATTTTCAGTTCCATTTCTAGACCCACAATGGGAGGTTGGTTTTCTTCATCATTATTGGTACAACCTTCTGAATATAATAATGAATAAGGTAGAACAACTTTTGTTGTAGAGATAACAATGACTCCCAACCAGAAATTATTCATCTTGGGGCCTTCTATTATCTTTCATATTGGTCTTTTATATACAGCATCAAAATACATCTCCCATTTATGGGGGACACATTGAATAGTTAAAATCTACTTTTCATGCACTTTAGTATTCAATAACATTGTTTCTATAGGGGTATATTCTGCATGGAAATATTAAAGATCCTAGAATTTGATCCTCTTATTTGGTGTGATTTGAATGTCAAACTATTACAATATAAGCACCCACCATTCCATGAGCCAAGATAGTGTAAAGAAGTTGAGCATTTTATTTTTTGGGTTTTCTTGAAAGTCTAAATTAATCTCATGAATATGTGGTAGTGTCGTAGTTTTTGAACTACAAAAATTATTCTGATGAAACTATTCTTGATGTATAAATAACAAGTATCAGAATAAACCATAGTTCTACTAAGATAATATAGGCCATCAATACTTTCATCATAATTTTACTTAGTGAGGAATGTACCCAGATATCACACTAAAGATGACATATAAATAATGAGTGTATTTCATTTGAAAGGGTGAATTCACATTGGAATACTCAATATATTCTTCTTGAGACTATCAAAGGATACAATATATTATATGGTTTATTGATACGTGGTTCATTTAATCCTTAGTTTGGTGAATAGTAGAAATGTGTCTAATAGATTTTATATAAAAAATTTGATGCAGTTTAGGAACCCCTATAGTCCTCTCAACTCTTTGAGGTCTCAAGGATGTGAGATGTCGAAGACAGATGTAGTCTTCTCAGGGATTAAATTTGATGTTACAAAGGCATGATACAAATATGATAAACATACCCATGGAAACACTAGAAACAAATTTCAGTGGATTCATTTTAATGTAATGTGGGAATTGATCATAAAAAATAATCTAAATATTAGAGATTTGATCAACATGATAGTGGGATTTCACCACTAGATCATCATCCTGGAATTTGAAAAAAAAATTAGGATGAGTTTTAAAATATTTTTCATGGAACATTTTATGTTGAATTAATGTTCTTAAAACTAAAATTAATCACCCAATAATATTATGTCCCATTGGATGACCTGAAAGTAATGGCCTCTTAATCCTTAGGTGCCATCCAGATTTCATTTTATTCTTTATTACCATCTATAGTTATTTATGTATGGACATTATTTCAATGATTATTTTAGTAATAAGAAATAGAAAACAATATTTTGTATATTTTTGGTTTAGATATTTATAGTTAATTGAAACTATGATATAAAAATTCAAAATTTTGACAAGGAAAATAATGGCTACCCATTTAAGGGTACAATAATTCCGAAATGTTATTGTTTTTAATGAGTATATAAATATTAATTTTGACTTTATCATCATGAGATGGATTTATTCTTCAAGTATCCTTATTGTAACCATGGTTAATTTTTTATAAATCCCATGTGATGGGTGGCTACATCATGATCATATCCTAGAATTTCTATGTAGTTCTAGGTGAACAAGACTCAATGCTGCTTTAAAAAAGAGTTATATATCTATTTGTATTTAAAATTAATGGTCGTGCTCAATAATGTAGGTCATTGATCTTTCTCTTTACCCTAATTTATCATTTATAGTTTATCGATTGTGGTATAAATTCCATCCTCTAATATAAGAGGGGTTCCTTTGAGGTCCTCTTATTATTTTTCCTATTCTTTCTCCATACTAATCTAAGGAGAAGTGGTGGTGAATGGTATTGTTCATATTTGGGAGAGTAATAAAAAAATTTAAATCCAGAAGATGGGGTAGTGGTATTCTCATTACCCATTAATGATATAATGGCTTCTACTAAACCAACTGATGATGTAGGGGTCTTCTAAAGCTTTGGGAGGAAACATGGGGACTTTCACCTAGGGATTTGTCATCTTTTTGGTGGTTAAAGATTTCTATAATATTTTATTTATTAGTTAAGTAAACAATTATCATCAAATTTTATGCACATAGATAAAAATATTAATGCCCACATTCAATTAGGATGGTGGGAAATAAATATGCATCCCTGAGAACTCTGAAGGGGTCAGTCAATTTAATTTTTTGAGCAATTAGGGTTGTATAATTTGAAACATAGTTGGTCATGGGTAGTTTCCCTTCCTTTCAACTAAATCATATGTCTACATATTGAGATTGAAAATATCTAAATAAATCTTTATCGCCAAATTGTGTCCGAATTTATCCATTGAAATATTATTAAATATATTTATGGTATTATGAAGGTATTGATTCATAATGATGTAAACATGGCCTTTCCAATAGGAAATTGATGTCCTTTTCCTACTAAATGACTAGGGATTCAGAGCAAGATGCATTGTCTCCCAATTGAGTAATGAGCTTCTTCTAGTCATTATGGCTTTCATTCCCTCTTTCAATAACCCTAAAGTGTTAAAGGTGTAAGGGAAAGGCATATTCACTATAACCTAATATAAAAAGTGGTGAAATAGGAATGAGTTTGACTCTTGATCCATAATTAATGAAACCCATTAGATTTAATTTTCATATAGACTTCCATACACATACATGGGTCTGATGGGTCATTGTATAATATAACCCTTATGTTATAATTTTAAAGAGTAAATAATATGAAAATATAATGGATAATCATCTTCATGATATATATAAACAATTATAAACTAGTATATAAACTCATAAGGTATTACTATGGACTCTATGAAGGATTTTGTAAGGTATTTCTATAAATTGAGAGCATTCATGATTTATAGATTATACGACAGCTATGCCAATTTTTTAAAAATTTCATACTTGTTGCCAATTTTCTATATTCCCCCCATGATATTTCTCAATAGTAGGATATTTAAGGAATGAATTTCTTAAAATAGTTAAGTATGGACTTTGAAAATGATTGATGTAACGCCACTCACTTGTGGATTAGGTTATCATGGTTTTCCTACTCACATGTGTTGATTGAATAGTTGAACCCACATTAGCCATTATCCTATAACTATTGAGTCTAGATGAATTTTAGTACATTTGGGAGCATTTTTGTGATTTTTTTTCTCACTTAAGGGCCTTCCCATGAGTTTTAGCGACATAATATCTCTAGTGGGGACATAACTAGAAGATTTGGATCATGCACGACTAATCTTTTACCTACTACCATTGCTAATACTACTATTGTCTCAAGTTCCAAAAATCATACATAGAGAGAAAAGATTAATATAAATACTAATCATCAGTGAAGGGGACCAATAGATGAATTCTTGTAATGGAATCGAAGGGAAATTATTTTTCCAATGAGTCTTCTATTAGACGAGGTAGAACCCATATTCTTGGGGATGGAGTCTTGAAGTCTGAGAGGGTTAAGAGTGTATTTGGGCTTAGTGTAGGTTCATATTCCTATGCTTATATTTTTTCTTTACCCATTCTGTATTTCATGGAATAATATCTTCTCAAGGACTATTGTAATTAATTTTTTGGTCGAATAATGTAAAAGGATACCAAGGGTACAATTAGCGAGTTTAACTATTCTCAGAGGATAACATGAGTCTGATAGATTATATTTCTAGTCATATAATCCCTAAAATAATGTGTAACCTTCCTAGAAACTTTATTCCACTAATATTCTTCCTTTGTGATAGTAATAGAAATGGATTCCATATATTTAGGTTGATTTACTAGTATCACCCATCCAAAATCAACCATATTTTCTATAATGACTTTAAAATTAATGATATCAAGGATATTGTGGTAAAATGTTTAGAGAAAGGGGTAGTAATTTTAGTGGTCATCAATACCAACCTGGTTAGAACTTCCAAGATTTGGTAATTTTAAAAATTTATTTTCAATGGATTTTATTACGTAAATGATAATGTTTTTATCTTAGAAGAAAAAAAATAATTATTTTTTTTCCAAAAACTAATTTCATTTATGTTCCCTTTTCACATTCAGAAGAGGATGTGTATATTGTTTTTATTTAGGGGGAGGTTCCAAATAATAAGGTATAGGCATTGGAACTAGAGATGGTGTCAGAGAAACTTTAAGAATGAAAGTCATATATTCCACTCTAACCATTCCCTTTCCATAAATAGTCAAGAATTTTTGAGACTTAGTATTGGATTATAAGATATAGACTTCCAATATTTGGAAAACTACTTAATATTCTTGAAACCAACCTCCACATTTCATAGGAATGGGTGCTTTCTATAATTCATCATCTTAGTTCTCTATATAGAGGTCTAGTAAACCTTCTAGAATAAAAATAATGATTAGAAATTATGTCTAACACTTAAACTAAGAAATTAAATTATATTCTCTATCACTCTCCCTCTATTTTAAATTAACAATGTTAAGGATCATCATCTTTCATATCATTGAGGTAAATTGATATATAAATTAAAGATTGTGATATTATCATCAATTGATAAATCCAGATGGTAAACTGGTATACCATACAAAGGATGATCCTTACATGGTCTATATGAAGAACATAATTTTATCTTCTTCTTATTATTCATGGGTACCCATAATGATAGAGTATTGGGACCTCAAATGTGTCCCATGTTTTTCTAGATCCCTCAAAAAACTAAATTTTAAAAATATATCAATTATGAAGATAGGTGTTGGAGAAGTTACATTTACCCATTTGTGGCAAGGCTTACTCTATAGCTTTATCAGTGTACACTATCGATATATGGATTATAATTGAGAAAAAGAAAACGAATTAATAGTGTTTATGAGATCTAGGGGGACATCCTATTGAATGGGATATTAAAAATGGTCATGTTAGGTAAAGTTTATTGTTTTTTATTTTTTTGTATTTATGGTTCACAAACTGCATAGGATGTACTTTGATAATAGTTCTGAGTTGGGCCTAGATGTTTCTTTGATAGAGGGAACTTATAATTTACCACCATAATTGGGTCTAGATAAATTTTTTGTTTGGCCCCTAGGTTGACTAGAATTTTTGGATCTACTCTCATTGGAAATAAAAGCTCCACTTTTTTAGGGAAGTCTGCTGAGATTGTAATATGAGTCTATATATGAAGAACATACATAGTAGGGATATTGAGTTTGAGGAATTCTTTACTAATTCTATTAACCTATTTTATCTCATCCATATATAGAGTGAATCCTTCCTCAATCATTAGTGGATCATCTTTTTCTAAAAAAATGTAGGATGTGGCCACACCCTTACCCTTTTACTTGGTTGAAGAATTAAATGGGAGTAGTGGTGGGTCATATATGGGAGTCCCTAATATTTTTTTCAACCCTTTTATTTTTGGTATGTACACCTTCTTCAAGATTTCCAGTGTGGATTGTGTTTTGAATTGAAACATCCTCTCATATTCTACAACATTAGATTCTTATTCTTTAACCTTTTCACGGCTTGTGGTAAATAATTCTATTGATACATAATTTATTGAGGGTGTTGTGTCACTATTGGATGAATAATGTCGTAAATTTCCATTTGAAAGGTTATAACAAATGCCAAAATCTCAAGGAGAAGTTATGATTGGGCCATATCCTCACATATTAGGTCATTTTCATAGACTTATCCATTTGGTTGAGGATTATAACAAGGCCGTATTTTGAAAGGATACACAAAGAGAGTCCTTAAGGAACCTCATTGTATACATTATCTCAAAGGAAGGAGTAGAAATAGATAAAGCAAATAGTGAGTACCAAATTTGTGACATGCCTCCTAGCCAGGAGAAGACCGACCTGAATGGTGGTTGTGGATGGGATTATAATTCCCCCAACACAATGGTATGGGGTTTTATCTAATCCAATTTTTTATCACCTCATACCAAATGCGAAGATCTAAAGGATGATATTGTGGTGAAAAATCCACTAGAAATGTAGGATGTATTTTCTCCTATATCTCCATGGATACCATTTTCCTGAATTTACTCTTGATTTTGTGAACCTCTATTTGATCTCGAGTAGGGTGGAATATAACATTTACACATGAGATACTTATTTCTAAAGACATCACAACTACATGATGATTGTATTTTCTTAAGTGATATGGTTTTTAAATATTTTCATACACCTCACCAAATATTATTTATGTGGATTTTTATTTTAGAGCCATATACTTATAGTATTTAATAATTCATGAATCAAACTATGAATTACCTCTATTGTAGAAAAATATTTCTTCTGAGATTCAACATGGAGAAATGACATTGCAAGAAGCCTAAACTGGTGGGATTTTTTGAACATAGAGTAAAGTGAAATTTAGTTCTTTGTGCTTTCCCCATATTTAGATATAGACTCCGGATGGGGTATCTACTATCAACATACAATGATTTTGTAGGTGATTAAGAAAATCTCATTAGAGACTCTCTAAATATTTTCCCAGTTTTATATGTCATGCATATTAAAGGCACATTAAGATAATATGATGATGATGTTCCTAAATATGATCATTATAACCTCTATAAGGGGGACATTTTTTTAAATGGTTATGAGTTTTTCACATATTTAGAAAAAAATTGATGTATGTAACCCTATAATATAGTTTTAAGAATATCACACTATGGAGTGTCCATAGGCCAAAACCTAACTCGTATGTGATATTTTTGTAGTTTTATCTTCATGCGAGACATCTTATCTTAATATTATATGGGGGGATTTAGTACATTAATAGAACAAAGTAGGTATTTCCCATATCCCCTATTATAAGTGTAGAGATTGGTTGGAATATCATATACTATAATGGAAACCATGTGACCTGAGGGCGGTTTAGAGAATGACTATTTCTTAATGCTATATTTTTATTGAGAAAGAAATTCACATGTCAATAATAATGAATCACACATGACTGACCATATATTCCCGAAAACATCATGTTATGAGGGATTTATCAAAATTTATTTTTCAGGGAGAGTACCTTCTTATCGAAATTAATCTTCACTATGGGGAGGAACTTCAATTTAAAAACCATCATGGGTAGGATTGACATAATAGATTATTTTCTAGAAACATGGTGTTCTGAGGAATATACCATGTAATGTTTCTTTATAGTTGAAAAAAGTATGGGGATGAACTTTTTTTCTTTTGAAATTTTACCATGGGTACGATTTCCATTTTCTCAGAAATATAAAAATACATAATTATCAATCTTTTTGTGGATTGTAATGAGTTATTTATGGTGAATATTCTGCGGAGGATCCTTAGAGCTACAACAGGTAATGTTACCAGAATGAAATCCCAAATGTAACTAATTCTTCTTTGAAATAATAATATGTCAAAAAAATATTGGGATTCCATTTATAAATTTGTTAGGGCCTCAAAAATTTTATAATTCGGAAGAGTATGGATTTTGTCCTGCATCACGATTTATGATCACATTTGCTGAGATGTCATTTTAGATGTTATCTATTGAGTGATCAGTGTCACATGTGGTTGAAAATGAGTGAAAAATGAAGGATCTGACCTTAGTGACCAATGTGCTTCTACAGAAATATGGTAATTGGTTTCTGGGATTTTGGAATGTATATGTGCCTACCCAGTACTGGAAAATGAAATGTACTGATAATATCTAGTTGTAACTAGTGTGTTTTCCGGATCCTATTGCCCATTTATCAGGAGAATTTAGAGATGAACCTCAAATATGTGATTTTGAGTATGTTCTCCCTATAGTGTAACCCTCAAATTATGTTGACAAGATTCACCAATTTGAAGGAAAGGGTCTCATGAACACTTTCTAAACACATCCACTTCTATCATTATATCATTAAAACTTTATAGAATTTTGTTAGGGAGGGATTTTTTGCCTTCCACTACCACAAGGATGTGTTGAGTGACATTCACAGCAAGAATATGAATATATTCCCATTCCTTGGTCGGAGTAGGGATATATGCATACTATTTTCATCCATAACCTTCTAGAATATGCTCGAATGGGTTTTGTAAAGGGATGAAAGCATAAAATCTCTTAATTTTTCACTAGGATACTTGAACAATATTCTTCAAGTGATTTTAGATTTCCTTTGTAGGGTTTTTGGGTTTAGTCAAGGATATATAAAAGCACAGATATTGCCCACATATATTGGTGTTCTTACAAATTGGGAAAAGGATGTTGTCCCATTACTAGTTGACTATTTAACACCCTTGGTGGGAAATCTAGGGAATTAGAACCTGGGTGGGATGAGTTATGGGATGTAAGGTGGAATCCTCATTACAGTTAGGACTTCATGAAACACAAAATTTTCAAAGGTGACTACTGGTAGTAGAACGTTGGGGGACACATTCACCATAGTGACGAGGTTATCATTGAACTCCGGAATAGACTCCCTTTGATAACGGAGAACATGTAGTTTCATTCAAGGGAGAGTATCTTGAAATGATTTCAAATTTATATGTTTATAGATTTTTTATTTCCCCTTATCCACCATTAGGTAGACAGTTGGAAGGGATTCATGTCCTCAAGGGATTATTATGAACCTTCTGACATCTTTATAGTATCATTAATATGGCACTCATTGATAATATATTTAGCCACCTTGTGCTAAAGGTGGTGAGTGGGTGACAAAGTCATAAAATTGGATAATGACCATGCTCACAAGAATTCCAATGCATAAGTATCTTTCAATTGGTAGGACCCCATTTTTTTCAAAGTTAGTTCTGATAAAAGAGGATGTTACTACTAAGTGATAAAAAAATAAACATGTCAATGTAGCATAAAAAGTAGTTAAGTACAAGAAAATTGATTACTTTGAGACAACCATGTTGGTCCCACTTTCATTTCATGTGTTTAAATATTATGAAATGGAATAAAATATCTGTCATATAGGTATTTCAGTTAATGAGTGATTCACAAAGTGTTTTCATTTTTTGGGCATGTTTTTTGGGATGTTTTTAACGGGGCTATATCAGGGAACAAAAAAGACCCAATGGTTCCAACATCAGTGATATGAACATATTTTCAAAAACAATATTATAACAAGGATTATTTCTAATGATAAATAAGAAATCACATTGGTCTATAGGATGGGATTTTGGGATCATCTCACCATTTTGGCAGAAATTATTTCCTTCTCTTGGACCCTATTATAGATTTAATTAATATTCAAGAATCCTTTATAAACCCCGATATAATATTATTCCCCCATCATATATTTAAATTAAAAAAATGAAAAAAAATAATTTTTTTGTTATTAATAAATTAAAATAAATGTTACAAAGGAAATAGGCAGTAAGAACCCAAAAACAAGGGAACTAGGGATGACTATAACAGTGAAAACCAGAAGAATCCACATGGACGAGGCCGAAAAATTCTGGTAGAAGACTTCCCACATTTGAGAAAATAATCCTAGGATCATTCTGAACACCCATGAAGGCTAAACAATTAGTCACTTAATTACCTTCAAAACATGTGTGTCGGACAACTACACGATCAGAAATGTGTCGAATTCACCATCAGATGTTGTAATCAATCGACTAGGGGATATTTACCATTCCTTGTATGTAATTATAAATCACTGTGGATTTTTTCCGATAAAGTAAGGATATACATTAAATTAATTGATTATTTATATCCCATTAAGAAGACCCTTAACCTCTACTTTGATAGAGTCTCCTTGACCATAAAAGCTACTAAAAGTAGTGAGAGATAATCCGTTGATATCTCTAATCACTCCCCCTCCACACATCATACCAATACTGCACAAAACATCCACATTGAGATTAAAACCTCTGATGGGTGGTTTCTAAAGGACCCATATTCCTTTCCAGGGTATCACTTGAGCATGATGAAGAGAAGGAAACCTCATAGTAGTAGTGAAAAAATCCTCACGATTTTTCTTCTATCCCATTGATTTATCAGATATCCCAAATCCACCATTAAACACATGAACCATACATGTATGGATTATGAGGAGATCCATCTACCTTCACGACATGCTATATTTGGTGCCTTCCATAATGTAAAAAACCAACAATCATCAGAAAATAGTGAACCTTATTCTATTCTTCATTCGATCCAGTACCCATTGTATCATTTTGAAGGAAATCCAGACCAGCAGCAGGATGAATATCAATAAAAATTACATTACCAAATAATTTACAAACTAGTAAATCCCAGTCATATGAAAATAAAAAATGTTATGCGGATTCATTACTAGTATTCATGAAACACCAACATTTCGAAACTATATTTAAACCCTTCCTACTAACCATTTCATCCATAAGAATACAACTATTGTGAATCCTCCAGAGTGAGAAGTTTTATTTGTTTGGAAGATATATATATAACAATATGCCTCAAAATAATTATTTACTTCACTAAAATTAGGTAGATCCAATATATAATTATTGGGCTAGAATAACACAATATTTTATTTAGTAAAAACTACACAATCAGCATTAAAAGTGACATCAATCCCATCAAAGAAAGCACACTGTTGTTGATCAAGAATAGCTTGAATGAAATATGGGTATTGAATTGCACATACAAAGGAAAAATCATGTGTTGGAAATCCTAGAAAGTCAAGGATATTACCTAACCAATTATTATACCAAAGGTTGATATCAAAACATTCCATGATCTAACGAGAATGTTTATTAAGGGCCATGATGATCTCACATAGTGATTTCTAGAGCCATTATATATTACCCCTTAGAGCATCCATGTTTGACCCATTGTTATTTTTAATAAAATTAATCTGCAAGTATAGACCTTCAAGGACCTCCCAAACCAACCTTTCTTATAGGTAATTCATGAAACCCTCTAAATTATAAAGATTGATATCCCCATTACTCACCGGCCTATCCATTTTTATCCTAGATGCCCATCAGTACCTTTCTTCTCCATGATAATCATTGATAAAAGATTTCAAATACTATTCAATATTTATCAATAAAATATTAGGAACTTTATGAGTATATAAGATGTTCATGAGGATCATGATAAAACGCAGTTTAGAAGGTTAATTCTTACACTAATGGAAAGAAAATAGTTATTCATACTGTTGATCTTACTAATGATTTTGTTAAACATCCCTTCATAATTTCTAATTCCCAGCCATCCCAGAAATAGAGGAGCTCTTAGAAATTCTATGGGGAACTGCATTCTCATAATACCCAACATATCTTCTATTTTTTATCCACCTATCTTAACATGATTTTTGAAAATAAATACTACAATTTTAATAATTAATTTTCCCCCACTAAATTTAGGGTAATATTTCGACACTATATTAAGGATTCTAATATATCTGTAACCTCCATTGATGAAAAAGATAAAATCACCCATGCAGATAAAGTATGAGATTCCATTAATATTATTTTCACATTTAAATGGTGGAATGTTTCCATTACTAATATTTTTTTCAAGTAACCTACTGAGAGGATACATTTACAATATAAATATACTAGAAGATATTAGATATCCCTATCTGAGTCATCAAAATGGTTTGAAAAAACTAGTTCTCTTACCCATTAGAGACACTGATAACCAAGGTGAACTAAATCTCCTAAAAACAGGCACATAGCTTTAAAAAAACATACAAGCCATGACCCTGATAATGTACACCCATTAAATACTATCATAGTCCTTATCCACATCAATGTTAATAACCAAATTTGACCCATGATTCTTTTTTATGATATCTACAAGCATTTCTGAGGTAATACCAATGTCTTATTGGGGGGAAATTCCTTTAATAAAACCTTCATTCACCTCTGCAACCTAATCTTGTAGGAATTTTGACACTCACATGTAATGAATACTAGAAAAAATTCATGAAGATAAATTAAACATACTTATTTGATGAAATTTATGGAATGATGATAGATATTTAAATTTTGGAATCAATATTAGAAAAGTTACAAATAAAACCCTTAGAAGAGATCCAAAATGAAAAACTTCTTCGATTGATTCAATCATATCCTGTTAGATAAGATTCTAAGAGACAGTGTAAAAAGATGTAAGAAATCCATCTAGTCTAGGGGGTCTATTATGGTTTAGGAATACAGCAGCCTAAAAAATTTATTTGTTCTCCTGTATTCCACTTAAAAACTATTAAAATCATTAAACACTATGTGAGGAATATGATCAAAGAGATCAGACAAAACTTGTTGATAATCACCCTATTGGATGAGATTAACATCAACACGAAGTGATATAATTTAGTTTTCATCCATACATCCAATTATCACTAGATCATTTGAAATGTTTCCATCATCCATGAGATTATTTAGTTTCATTCCAGATATTTCTCTCTGATATAGGCCTAAAAGAATTCTTTATTTTTATCTCCATATTTAATCCATGTGGACCTTTCTTTATCCCAGACAACCCTTTCTTGTTTGAGAAACTTCCCATTAAGATTATTATTCATATTAACATAGATTATAAAAACAACCTCATCCTAATCATCTTCAAGACCAGTTTCAATTCTCTCAATTTAATTTTTGAGATAATCTGGATCTCCAAATCATGAAGGTAGCTGCTCATACCACTTGAATTAATCATCCATCAACCATTTGAGTTTTTTCTAAAAACTATTCTAAAATATTTCATTTATAGGAATAATCTATGAATTCCTAGACACTAAATGATACTCTGGATTGTCAACCAAATTCATGGAAAATTAAAAATGATCCCTATGAACCATTCTAACAACCATGAGAATGAGTTATTAAGAGTGATCAGATATAGGTATAACCATATGATGAAATATAGAATTCAGGAAATTAGAAACCACTTAATGGTTTAGTAGAATATGATCCTATTGAAACCATGGCGGACGACGACGTTTTTGATTACTACACCATGTAAATTTATCTACTATATAGCCCAAATCGAACAGGCTATCCTTGGCCATAAAAAATAAAAACTCCTTCCGATCTATCTAGGGGTAAACATATACTCCTTTAATATCTAAAAAATCTAATATGGTATTAAAATCACCACCCAAAAACCATGCAAACTCACCAAAAATGAAGGATTCTAAATATGACCATAAGATCTTCTTTTCCCTCAAATACGATTTCACATTAACAAAAGTAAAAACAAGGCAATGTCCCCCTGAATTGATATTAGTCATTAAATGCTACTTTGAAACATTTAATCTATCTAATTTAATTAAGGAGTACCAAAACATACAAATATTGTGATTCAAATGGTCCCTATATAAGTAGGAACATAAAATAATACTTCGATAGAAAACTAGAATTATGGATTTTCTCTTATTTGGATCAAGACGATCCAGAAGATATATTTTGTTACAACGAACTTTATTTGATAGATATTTTGTCTTTACAAATGAATTGAAAAAAATATTACATATTATGGTTGTGATCATTTTGAAACATGAAGCCTAGATTTTCCCTTGTAGAATGAGAAATCGATACACGTGTGGATAATTCTGACACATGATGTCTCGACCTTGATCTTCAATAGAGACCACTAAAAGTTAGAGACAAAATAGATAACCTCTGGTTTGAAACATGGTGATCCTGCTGTAGAATATAGAAACTATTTTAAGTACGTATTTTAGAAACATTAAAAGAGAATGGGTAATGAAAAGGAAGACATAGAGAAGAAACTTATGAAAGAACCACTATCTTTTTCAAGTTATATTTACTCATAAGATTTTTGAGATGAGGCTAAGAATCCTAAAAACTAGCTTTTTTCCTTCCTCCATCTTGTATAATTGGGTAAAGATTTTGAGTCAATCATCTCTAATGTATAAAAATGATGGAAACCTACTTAAACTGAGGGAGAGGCCATGTCTCCATGCACATAAAATATAGAACTTTTTTCCAATGAAGATGGTTGGATACAAATGAGTGGATCAAGAACCTAGTTAAAATGGGGATGGGACCCTAAAGTCCATAGGGGTTGATAAGTGAACCGAGGGTACCAAGATGAGATCCACACATAGAGGGGTAGAAGAAGATGACCATATGAGATCTAAAATGATAGGGAGAGGTGGGGACAACAGAGATATATATGATAGAATATCCTAGACCTTATTGATCAAATGAGGAGTGAAATCATATGGATGAGGATCCCTTGCTGATAGGGATGAGGATCCACCACTGGTTGTGAGATCTATCTAATGCAAAGATGAGGGATGTGATAGGTGGTTTCTGTACTCTGAAAAGGCATGATCAATAAGGAAAAATAATGATAAAATGTGTGACATCAATGGATACATGGTATCATTTATCCATTCAAACACTCCTTTAGTTCAAAATATATGTTGAAATAGGGGTAAAGAAGAAAAATCCATAGAAACACAAATTCTTTTCAATGAGGATTCATGGATAAAGAGGGTCTATTTGAAGATGCAAAGAAAATACCCATGTAATTCTAATGATTTATACAAAAATGAAAATGTTATGAAATAGTAGTGGAAGACCAGGTAGATGAACCCAAACCACATCTTAAGGGGAGTTTCGGCCACACTGAACCTCCATTGACCACTAGAAGGGTTGTAAGTGACATATACCAATAGATATTTTATGTTGTTCCCAAGATTTAATTAATTATTCAGGGGATGCTCAGATCACGAAAAATTATATTCTATTTAGAACTGAAACCATGATCTGATGCAATGAACACCATGAGTGACCAAAGGACTAGAAGATGTCTAATAGTTGTTTATCTACCCCAAAATAAGAAACTAGAGTCTATCTAAGCTGATTTATAGCATCGAGAATGGTAGAGGAAGGAAATGATATCACCATAGAGCCTTCTGAAAGCCCTATACTAGAAAAATCATGGTAGAATTCTAGAAAAAAAGGAGAAAACTAATGGATAAAAGGAGGGTATGAGACTAAACACATTCCATGATAGTCCAGGTGAAAAATCATTACTCAATGGATGATAATCAACCGTTCGGGAAGAAGAAGCTAGAGAGACATTCAAAATCGGAGATTGAGAAGTGTTATGATCCATCATGAATTCCCTATTAGAATGGCTTGTGATGTTTCATTGTGAGATGAATCAGAACCCACATAGACTGGTTTCACTCAATATGACATGTTTTACCTTTTAAGTTCATATGAAAAAGGACCAAACTATGCAGTTCAACATCACATAGAAATTACATCTAGGTGAAATTTTCTTACAGAATCCAAGTGTTTTACTTATGTGTAATCAGCCATTTTAGGTTATCCCCATCGGTATTATGGACTTAAGGTAATTTATTGTTCTTATAGAGATTATGGAAATGTATATATAGATTTCACTAGGATCATGGGATGGTGATGTTGAAATAAAAAGTGATCTGGGAGGAATATACCCTCAAGAATAAAGGGCGGTTAATCATATTGGGGATATAGACCAATAAAGTCAGTAGTGGATTTGAAATGTTGGGTTTCATCCTTAAGTGGTATTCATATGTATCCAATTGATATGGGAAATTCATCCCAAGTAATACATTATTTTTCATGGTATTACACCTGAATTGGAGGTCCATTTGTTACTCTATTGTGAATATGGACCTTTCAAGGTTTTTTTACATGTGAAATGTGACCCTTTGACTAGATGATAATATTATAATGGGATTAAAAATATTGGGAGGGATGTTTGAGTACTTTTACTTTTGTAATTACATAATTACCCCTGATTTCTAATCCCACAGGTTTCATTCTTAGTATTAGAAACATGAGACAATTGGAGGATTTCATGTTGCATGTTTATAACAAAAAAGGGACATAAACCATGATTATAAGTCCATTTGATATTTTATTCTTCATATGTTGGTGTATGATAGAAGGTATATTAAATGATGGAGATGTATGAAATCCTACATGAAAGTCATGGGATTTACTCGAGGATTTATTCCTATAGGACACTTACTCTTCATCTTCTAGTGGACATGGTCGATACTATGATAGGGAAGTCTGGGAGAAAGGATACACATAACCATTTCAATCATCTAGATAGTTTCTAAACCCTATGTGAGTACTTTTTTTATTAATTTTGATACATCTTCATTTTCTTCACATTTTAAGCTGCGGGGTTGGAATAAATTCCACTTCTTACACTCTTTCCACTATACCTAATGATGGGATGCTCATTTCTTATGTATGGAATTATTGGAAATCTTAGAGGGATATGGTATTATGAATGTGAAATGTGCTATTTCCGTTTCCATGTGAATTTATTATCCTCATAGGTATATGATGGTGTGTATTATTCCCATGCTAAATGGATTTGGGGGTGTGGGAGGTCTCACAAATTCCATTCTCTTGATTCAATGCTGGTTTGAGGAAACTAGTTTAAAAATTCATGGAGGGGCCATGATAAATAAGAATTCGACACACGAGGAAGAAAACGAGAGAAAAATGGTGAAATACCCTAATGATACCCCATTCCCCATATTGTTCTCACTATGGAGTATGGGACATCTTTAAGGGGTTCTTCTAAAAGGGGGATTTCTTCATTGGTGTTTATCTTCACGAATGAATGGGATACCACTATACGGATGATAAGGATAATCATTTTTCTCACAAAGGGTACTCCTTTGTAGGTGGGGAATCTTTGATGAAGATCCCTTTGTGGGGTATTCATTTAGTATTTGGTATGCTGTAATGGAATTATCATTAGAACTGTATGTATCTTGCTTAGTCTTATTGGTCATCTCCACCCATCTCTCTATATTATCTCCCCACTATCTGTGTGTTATTTCTTTTGAGAACATTAGGTATTTATAGGGTACATGAATTTTTTTTTTCTGAAAATGTCAGGGGAATCACATATCATACCCAGAAAAATCCTACATGTAATAAAACAAAGGCCCCATTGAAGAAGGATTTCCATTTTCAGGGTCATTTTGGTAACTACCTCACACCGCAATTTTTTTGTGGGGAGAGGTATGTTGATAGCCAAAAAACAAAAATGATTTTTGTTATTGGGGCTGGTTGGATCACTAGATAACACTTTAATACATTTTAGTATGTTGGGATATCCTTACCACTACCTTGCACAAAACATGATTTTTTTGTGGTGTAGTCATATTAACACCTTTTGTTGTAAACAAAAATCATTTATGGTGATGTTGTGTTAAGTGAAGGTCCAACTTAATTTGGGTGATATGAGAGAAGGGGATGTATTCTATTCAGTTCCACATAATTTTCTAATTCTAACTCTATTTATGATTCACCCAGTTTGATATTGGATTTCCCAAATCCATAATAGTTTTATGGGATTCTTTGTTAACTTTTCTATCTCAACCCTATCATTGGGTATTTTCATCATAAAAAATATTAGAATGTTATACACTAATGAATAAGTGAAATATAAAACCACTTACCCAAGCCTAATGTAAGAGATCTTATTTCACTAATCATTTATAGTTGTATTACAATGGTTCTTTTATATATAATTCATGTTCTCCTTAGGGTGACCATAGAGTAATGAAAAGATTTTGTTTTCATTGGATCCATTATCCATTTATATATATACTCTTAAATCCTACAAATAATGATAAATCAACACTCAATTATTTTATCCAAACCATCGATGGTATCGCAAATAATAGGAAGGGTCCCTTGAATTTACATTATTATATCACATTTTACACCAGATCTTAATAAAATTATTCTCTAAGATAAAGTTGAAATACATGGAAACATTGTCTGGTTGGAAGGAATAAATCTTGTTTCATCTGTCTACATAAGGTTTACAACAATTTTCCTCATCTATATCTCATATTCCTTTTTCATCATAGGAATGTTATTGAATTTTTTATTTTGGTTGAAATTCCTTATTATAAATAAATTAATTTAATGATGTTGTGGATATTGATGACTTGGACATTGATGATATATCCCCAATACTGGATAATTGTTTATATATTGGGGAATATATATTGATTACCAAGGTCAAGTGATGTCAAGAATATAGTCGATACATGGGTGAATAATATGAAAATCAAACCATCATAGTTGTATTGGGGTAAATCACTAAAAGGGAGACTATTATTGTTAGATTCTTGAATTTTTCCATGAGGAAAGAATCTCTAAAAAACATTATAATTATCTTATATATATTCTTATTTTTTATATAAATTAAATGGTTTTTGTGACAACCAAAAATTATAAAGTAAGAACATTGTATTCAATAATGTATATGAAATGCAACACCAAGCGTGTAAGGGAATATAATATCCAAATAATTTATAATATAATAACTATTTTAAATAAATTTAATATATTCTGTATCTTTTAATTCATGAAAAACTGAGTCAGCTTGCGTACAATTCTACAACAAATTTCTTTAATGACTTTCATTACATGCTGGGCAGAGTTTCACCGAACAACAATATATTAATAAAACAATATTATTTAGTATAATAAGATATAAAATTTCCATTAAATATGGTATTATTAATATTATTAACCATGTTATGAAAATAAATTTTTAAAAAATATGATATCATTTTATAGGTTACCAATTAATTAGAAATGAATACAAAATCCAATTGAATATAAAGGCGATGTTTTTGGTGCACGTAAGGGTGTTTGATTTTAATAAATTTAAATAAATAAAATCAGTGAGTTATAGTAGTGCAATAAATATATTAAGTATTCAATCAATTTTTTGATAGTAATCCAATAAATTTTATAGTCATAAGATGAGAATAAACTCATCCTTATGTATAAAAAACATATATTTTTGTAAAGGAAATTTTACCAACATTTAATGGATAATCTATTTTAAATATAAATTTGGGAAATTTTATAAATTTTTATGTGAAAATAAAATTAATTTTTGAAATTGGAGCATAAAAATTAGATTATAGTGAATTTCTTTTATTTTTCTAAAAATTTTCATTTTGTATGAATAGTAAAAAATACTGTAATTTAACTCGAAAATTATTTTTCATCAAATTTATTTAGAAGGATAAATTATAAATTAAACAGAATCTAAAGTAAATTTATATAAATAAAAAATTTAATCCAATTTATTTCATTGGAATAAATTTCCCATTTAAATTGGATATAAACATGTCTCAAGATCTTGAACATTTTTACTTTTAAAAGCTGCATTGTCACCCATCGGTGGGATTGCATTTAAATTAATTTACACCAATTTTTTGATTGGTTTTTCAAAAAAATAGGATTCCAAATTGTTAAGAACCATACATTTTTAATGTATAACAATTTCAACATATAATTTACTAAAAATATTAGTGAAGGTAATTAAAATTAATTAAAGTGATTAAGAAAAAATTAGCTTGACAAGGGAATAAACATTAATCTTATGGTCAAAAATTACCTAGAAATTTTATAAAATCAATTGAATGGGAATATTTATACCATATCATAACTTTTATTTGATATGGTTAATTATTGTATCCATATTACGTGGTACAAATGTAGGTGTATTTCCCTTTCAAAATATTTTCAATAATGTCCCTCCTCCTTTACTATAAAAAGGAACTCACCCCTCCCACATCCTAAAAAATATAAAACCACATTGGATCATAAAAAATATTCCAAAATAGATCCTAAAAATACCAACAATCATCTTACAATACACACCTTGGGAAGAAATAAATCCAAAGAATCCCTTTGGTGAAAACCAAAATAAGTTACCTGAATAATAGGTGACATCCTTCCTCAAGTTCTTTTGTTATACTATATTTATCTACCCAAATAAATATTCTTATTCCATGATTATATAATAACCTTAATATCCTTAATGTAATGAGATATTTTTCTTTTATGTTTTTTCCCACACTTACACGCACTTCCATCTAAGGGGTAATGAACTTACCATTTATGTGTACGATGAACTACAGCTTGGAAAAACAATGTCATTTTTTTAAATTACTACCACTCATGGTTGGGAGTTATGTTGGAAAAAATATTTATTTAAGATATATATTATATTTATAATTTCTTCATGCTTATGTAATTTTTATATCAAACATACCTTCATGCATTCTATTTTTTGGGAATACAATAACATCTTTTGTTGAAGTGCAGACTACTAACTCTCAAAGCGATGTGATTCGTTCACACTATATAACAAACTAATAAAGGATTGGTTAATTAAAAATATGTGAAATATTTGAAATAAATATTATATTTGAATTATAATATACATATAAATATATGTCATTTAATTTTAATTCTCTTAAATATGACAAAGAAATGAAAGTAGCATTCATGTGTACACACAAACTACCATCTCTAGAAATAGTGCATTTCATTTCCTATATCAAAATATTATGATTTATTATAAATAAATATATAATGAATATATATGGTATTTAAATAATTTATTAAAATATAGATATTAGGAAAAAATTAAAGGAACAATATGTAACAAGTCAAAACATACATGAGAATCATGGAAATTACGACCTGAATTAGTGAAAATAATGAATGATTTCTAACAAATAGGTAATAAGATAATATAAAAAGATTATATATTGTGTAAAAATTATTAATATGGTTATTTAATAATTTATTAACAAGTTTATAACCATTATATAGGATGTTAAATTATGTTCATCTAAAAAGAAACATAGGGTAAGAGATTTTCATTTAACTTTTTTGCATCTGTGAGATAAATGTAAAATTTAACACTTACTTCTTTGGTGTGGTGTATCTATCGGCCATTTCAATATATAATATCCTGCATTTTTTATCTTAATTTTATTTATAATTTTAATTTTAATTATTTCTTTTATGGGGATTTGAGTTAAAATTTACCGAGTGGTAAATAATATCATAACCCAATTCCTTTTCATCAAGTTATATTATTTCTTGGT
Source organism: Viscum album (assembly GCA_963277665.1). Lineage (NCBI taxonomy): Eukaryota > Viridiplantae > Streptophyta > Magnoliopsida > Santalales > Viscaceae > Viscum > Viscum album. The sequence goes on from OY728134.1 coordinate 119,095,568, forward strand.
TTTCGTTAATATTATATGATTGTGAATGTAATTAATTTTTACTATATATTTTGGTATTTATTTTTTTATTATGATTTTTATTTACCAAACATAATATATTAATTAAATTATTCTCACATCAACGTTATGTTATTTTTAATGGTTTATTTTAAATACTCATTTTGTTCGAGTTTGTTTACAATTTAATTCAAATCATATGGAATTATTGATTAATTCATTAAAAAATAATTTATTTTTCATATGATATAGTTATAAATGATCTTTTCCATGTAATAGTTTAATTTTTCAACTCTTTGGTACTCAAAATGTTTTATAAAATGGTTTTTTTTATAAAACTCGAATTCATTTTTTTATTTAGTTGGATAAACTTTTTTCTTCAAAAAAAAAACCCAATTTTCTAAAAATTTATTCAAAAATGTTTTTAACCTTAAAAAATTATTAATTGAAGAAATAATTACCCTTTTTGACTTTTAATTTTTATTTCAAATAATCTTCTTTTCACTTTATAAACAAGGAACGTTTTTAACCTTTTATATTACAAAAGAAATGTTTTGTTTACCTTGTAAGACATGTACATAATTATCTTTCATCATTTCATTGAAGCTTCCTTAATATGTTTAGAAGGATAATTTTTAAATAATTTTTTTTAAAAATCTACTTTCATTGAAAAGTATTTTCAAAAAAAATTCCGAATGAAATAAATATTCTCTATAATATGGTTTTTAAAGGATCCTCTTCCAATAATTTCATTCATCATCAACAATAACCCGTTATTTTACAGCACATGTGATATGGTAAATTAATACTATCCTTATTATTCCTTTGTATGATTTATGAATTTTTTACCAAGAATTTTACTGACATTAACTATCATGATTACTTTTAGTCCCCATGAAATATTCAATTTTCCATGTTCATTGAACATTGAATTTCCCCCAATTATACATATCATTTATCATGGGTATTTTTATTATATAAACCATATTTTATTACATAAGGTTTTTAAATCGATAGTTATTTTAGTATCTATGGAAATATTTATAAATCCATATCCATTATTCAATATATATATTTGATAAGTCAGATTTTTCATTAATTAAATTAATTATTTCACTTTATGAGGAATGATTTGGAAATTCACTATATGGGTTGGGGAATGGTAAATGTAATAACTATTGGTTGGGGACCGGTTAATGCAAGCCTATTGGGTTGGGGACTGATTAATGTAAGCCCATCGATGCATTAATAGTCTCTTGAGATGAAATTAGTTGAATAAAAACCCTTCATGTCGGTTTCCAAGAAGAATAGATGGGTTTCTACCCATAGACTTAAAACATCTTTTGAGCGGTATTTATGATATAGTTTTTCATATTACTTAGACATAATGTCTAACAATTAAGCACTTCCTTCATTTTGATTCTGTTATTTATTATCCATGATATTTTCATAATGACATTATTTATGGATGCATTTCATTCTTATTTCATTGATTGAATGGCATGTGTTTTCAGTTATTTTCCCTGAAATATTTTTCTCCACTTCATTCTATGTTTATTGACTTTATGGAATGTGTATTCAGTGATCACCTTTTCATATTAAATATTATAATTGATTCATTATTTATTCCACTTTACTTTACCCTTACTAATATTTTGATATCACCCTTATTTTATTTTATTTTCCCAGGATTCCATAAATTTTAATAACAAATATATTGAAGGATATTATAGATAAAATAATGTTACCCTTGAAAGAAAGAAAAAAATCTGTTATAATTATTATATTAATTTATTATAAAAGACTATTGCATGTATATAGTTTACTAATACTAAAAAACTCTTAGGCCCTTAGGGATTTGATATCTGGTAATCATGAAAATGTAATTGTAGTATACACCAGCTATGGCCCTTCAGGGGTAGGTTCGCTAGAGTTGGTATTAGAGACAGTTTTGTAGAAATCCAATAAACTAGATTTAGAAAACATAGATTATAGTACATAACCCTAATATATCATTTGAAGATAATTATATAATAATATCCTATAGTTTTGGTAAGGTAGAGATCAAGTGGGTATTCCTAGAAATATATCAGTGTTTTTATAATAAAGGTGGATGCGATTCTGACACAAATATACTTGAGGGTAACAACTGTTAAACGGTGCATCGAGCCTAACTCAAGCATAACCTTATAAATGAAAACAAGAATTACTGCACATTATGTTTGAAACTCTTGGGGGATATTCTAAGTATAATTCACATTTTATTTACAAACCATTGTTAAGAATTTGAAAATATAATTTTAATGAATAGCCTAGGTTAAACCTGATTTGTATTAGATTGAAAATAATGGGTCATTATTTAGACATACTAAAAATAATTATATATTTTTTCCAATATGATAATTGATACTCAAACTATAGTTTTTGGTTTTTGGGAATTCCATATTATAAAGGATAAACTCTAGACCAAATAAGGACTAATGTATACTTAAATGGATTATGTATTTATCCATTTGGGTTGTATTGAAATCCTTATTTTAAAACGCTATTTAAATATTAAATTTATAGTTTTTCTATCATATTTTTTTGGAAAATATTGCAATATGGTTTTTGAAAAGGAAAGCTCGTATGTGGGGTAATAAAAAATATAGAAAATCAAAGACTTGGGACATAAACCAATTTCCAAAGGACGATAAGGGTTTCAATCCTACAACTTGAGCACATGATACCCTGGTTAATATATTATAGTTTTTAGTTGACTAATTTGATTAAACTATTAAAGATGAACATGCAATGTTTCTTTTTTATGATTGTAGATTAACCATATTGGATTTAGAGAATATTTATAGGAAAGTATTTAGACTATTCACACTTTTATGGGTATGAAGATCCGTTTAAAGATTATTTTTGTTCTTTCAGTGGAAAATTTAATTATTTGATATCCATTTCCTTAAGTAATGGATAAAATTGTAATTGATCTAAGTTTATCCAAAGGATTAAATTATGTTTATAGATATATATCAAGTAATTACATTATCATATATTCTTATTCAATGAAATAATTCTTCAACATAATGAAAGGTATCTAAAAATAAAATGTTTTCCTAATACACTAATATTTGTTGACCTAATTTTATTTTAAATCATAAAAGATTTAAGGATTTGAGAAACTCAAGTTTCCATTGAATAGTCACATGTTTTAGATTTATGCCCTCAATCAATCCCTATAAATATTTACAATTTTTCACCATGTACATATATCCACATATCACTAATATTATCCAACTAAGTGACCTAGTTACATGTTAATCTATATGACCTTTATAATTCCCATTCTCTCTTTTCTAGATGATGATTTACGAACCCTTTTCATGATGTGTTATTTCAAAAAAAGGAATTATCCAACAATATATTACCAAATTATTATTCAAATTCTGAGGACTCAATTTATTTATGGTGGGGATAATGTGACATCCCCAAATTCTAATGTAAGAACATTTTATTCGACATCATGTATGGAAAAAACAATGAGCGCGTAAGTTAATATAATACCCAAAAACAATATTATATATATTACTATTTTAAATAAATGTAATATAATCTATATCATTCAATGCACACAACACTGGGTCAGATTGGGTTTCACACAAAAACTACTTTCTTTGATGATATTCATTACATGAGAGACCATATTTTACCATAAAAAATTTATTAATAAAAAATTATTATTTAGTAAAATAAGATAAAAAAATGATGTTAAATTATAGATTACAAATATTATTAAGTAAATTATGAAAATATATTGTTTTAAAAAATATAAGATGAATTTATAACTTACCAATTAATTATAAATGAATATAAAATCCAATTGAATATAAAAGAAATGTTTTTTCTTACAAGGGTGTTTTATTATACTAAGTTAAAATAATTAAAATTATTAAGAGAAATTAATGATATATATATATATATATATAAATAATGTATTCAATAAAATAATTTCAACATTCATCCCATATATTTTATAGGCATAAGATGAGAATTACCCCAATTTTACACATAAAAAACATATATTTTTATAAAGGCACTTTTACTACTTTTTAATGGTGAACATATTTTAAATATAAAATTGGGAACTTTTATAGATTTCACATATATAAATAAACTTTTTCTAAGTGGAACCTAAAAATCATCTGAGTATGAGTTTTTGGTATTCTTCTTATAAGTTTCATGTTTTCTATGAATAATTAAAAATACTGAATTTTATTTCAAAATTGCTTATTCGTGTAATTTATTTAAATGGATAAATTATATTATAATTTTATTTTAATGTCATATAATTACAATTATACAGAAACTAATCTAATTTATCTCATTTTAATGAATTTATAATTGATATATGATATAAAATTATCTCAAAATTTTGAACATTTTTACATTAAAAACCCGCATTATCATCACATCAGAGGGATTAAATTTAAATTTATTTAAAAAAATTATTTTTTAATATTTTGAAAAAATTGATTCCATTTTTGGAATAAGAATATTTTATAATTTTAAATATGGTTAATAAATTTTTTTACCAAAAATATCAGTGAAAGTAATTATAACTAATTACAGTGATTAAGAGAAAAATTTGGTTAACAAGGGACTAAACCTTAATATTAATGGGAAAAATGACCTAGACACTTATCGAGAAAACATTTTTTTACACATATAGACAATATAATACACTACATATGTTTTTTTTCATTATTGGATATGCATGACATGGAATAAAAATTTGTGGATTCCCTTTCCAAAAATTTACAAGAATGTCACTCCTCCTCCACTATAAAAAGGCACTCACCCCTCCCACATCCTCACACCTATAATGAAACTATAGCTAAATAAACTCTTCCAAAATAGATCATAAAATTACTTTACCTTATTATAGAAGTCTTACCTAGAGAACATAGTAAATTAAGGAATCCCTTTAGTGAAAACCAAAAGGAGTTACCTTGATAAGAGGTAACATCAAACATTAATCTCTTTTGTTTTATTTTCATTACCCACCTCCTCAACTATTATTATGAACTCATTATACAGTAATGTCATTATAATAAATATACTTATTTTTTATGTTAATGGATTGGCTTACACTTACAGACACATCCATAAAATGGGTAACAAACTTACCATTTATGTGTACAATGAACCACCGCCTCACAAAATGATATCATTCATTTTTCCATTACCACCTCTCAGGGTTTGAAATTACAATTGACACACTGTTTTCATATGATATATGTTATATTAATAATGTATTTGTGATTATAGAAATTTTATATTACAAATAACTTCATGGTTTCTATTTTGTGGGAATATAATAACATCATTTGTGAAGGTGTGTACTACCACCTCCTCAGAGCGATGTGATTCGTTCACACTATACATGGAACATATAAAGGAAGGTTTTACCAAACCTATGTGAAATATATGAAATAAATATGAAACTGTAATTAAAATGTACACACACATATATGAAATATAATTTTCATTCTCTTAAATGCGATATGGAAATGAAAGTAGTGTTCATGCATACGTATGTCCCACCATCTCCATGAATGGTGTTTTTCATTTCATATCCCCAAATATAATGATATGTTATAAATGAAAATATAATAGAAATATATGATATTTAATTAATTTTTTACATTCTATAGATGATGAAACCATTATATGAACAAAAATTAACAAGTCAAAACATACTTGAGAAACTGGGAAATTAAAACCTAAAATAGTTATGATAATGAATGATTACTAACAAAAAAGTAATAAGATATTATAAAAAGACACTATAGGATATCATATATATTAATATGGTCTTGGAATAATTTAGTAACATTTTCAAAACCATTATGAAGGTGTTTAAAGGATGTTCATCTGAAAGTAAATTAAATGTATGATATTTTCATCTCACTTTTGACATCTGTGAGATAAATTTCATATTCACCACTTAATTATTTTATGTGGTATATAAACTAAATTTTTTGAAATATTATATCATTAATTATTTTATAGTCATTGTATTTTGGGTTTCAATTTGAATTATTTATTCTATGTTGATTTGAGTTAAAAGGTACCAAGTAGTAAATAATCTCATAACACGACTCATTTTCATTAAGTTATATTACTTCCTCACTACCGTTAATTTTCAATTATTTTGTGTATAATAAATTTTAACTATCTATTTTGTTATTTACACTTGTTTTATGTGAATTTAAATTTGACACACATAATCTTTTCATTAATTTATTATCACATCATTGTTGTGGTATTTTGAAGGGTTTACTTCATAATATCACTTTTCTTTGGATCAATTAAAATTGAATTTACATAAGCAGAAATTATTGAATAATTATTTAATAAATTATTAAGTAGTATTCTCCTCTCATTATCAATAAAATTTTACAAGTAATTGTTCCATTTTTCTACTATTTGGTACTCAAAAATGTTTTAGAAAATGTTTTTAAGAAATCCTGAATTCATTTATCACTTTATCCAGAGATCTTATTTTCTTCAATAAAAACCATGTTTTTAAAAAATGTATTTGGCCTTTCCAAAAATTATTTTTAATGTATTTTTTACAATTTTTTCTTTTCCAAATATTTTCAATGGAATCTCTTTGTGACTTTCTAAACAAGGAACTTTTGATAACCATTACCTTAGCAAATTAATTTTCTTTTTTAACTTATAAATCATGTATATAATTACCAACTTTTGTCTCCTTGAAGTTTCCATTTTATGTTTAAAAGGATAAAAATCAAATAATTTTTTTTCAAGAAATTATTTTCAAAGAAATGGATATTCAAAATGTTTTTTCGAATAAAAATGATATTTTACTTGAGTTATTTTTAGAATATCTTATATAGAAATTTAATTCATTAACAATAATAAAACATTATTTTTACACCACTTGGGATATGTTGTATTAATATCATCCTTATTCTACCATTGGGTGGTTTATGATTTATTTCACTAAGGGTAGAATTTAAATTACTACCTTGATTTATTTTTTCCTGTGAAATATTAAATTTACTATGATCTATGAAAATTTTATTTCCCCTATAATACCTATCATTTATCATGGATATGTTTAATTCCAAATATATATTTCATTTTTTTCATACAGTTTTTAATTTGATAGTTATTTTACTATTTAAAGAAATATTTATAATTCCATATCCATTATTCAATATAGATATTTTATAAGGATCTTATTTCCTTGGTTAAATTGATTATTTCAATATATAATGAATGAGTTGTAAATTAATTATATGGGTAGGTAACTGGTTAATGCAATCCCTATGGGTTGGATACTGTTTAATGAAAAATATATGGATGAGGAATAATTTAATGTAATCCCCTGGATGCATCGATAGTTTTATGAGATGAAATTAGTAGTAAAAAACCCCTTCATGTTACATTCCAAGAAGAATAGATCGGAATTTACCTAAATATTTAAGAAATACTATGAATGGTATTGATGGTTTATGTTTTTATGTTCCTCATACATGGCACCCAATAATTAATCACTTCCTTCATTTTGATAAAGTTATTTATTATCCATGATATTTTTAGTATGAAATCATCTATAGATGAATTTTATTCACATTTCATTGATTAAATGGAATTTTCTTTTGGTTATTTAACTTTTCATACTATTTATCATCTTCTTTATCATATTATTGATTAAAAGGAACGTGTATTTAGTTATCACTTTTCCATATTGACTGTTCTTATTGATTCATTATTGATTCTGATATACTTTAACCTTATCAATAATTTGAACTCACCTATATTTTATTTGTTTTCCCCAGCATTCTAAGAAGTTTAATTGGAATTATATGAAAGAATATGCTAGATGGAATAATCCTATAATAAAAGGAAATAAAAAATTATGGTGTAACTAGCGCATTCATTTGTAATACTAGACTCAAGAATGTATCGGGTTTTCCAAGACAACAAACGCTTCGGCCCTTCATGATTTGATTTCTTGTAATCATGCCAATGTAATGGTAGTAGACATCGACTATAAACTTTATATGGTTGGGTCACTACATTATATTCTATAGAAATGATATAATTGACTTATGTATGGAGATGAGAATAAGAATAAGTGGAAATATCCTTACCTTTCTCAATGGTATAATGAGTAGTTAAAAGTGGAAGTCTAGTTAGGATCTGTAATGGTTGGATTATCCTTTTCCATCGAGCATATGCACAATCATTATTTTATCATGATCTATCAATATAGTTTAATATTTCATCTTTAGAGTTGGGTTGGGTATCAGAAAGATAAACTTCACTAAATCTAGTAGTAGAGGATCAGAACAATTTTTAATACTCAGATGATTGTATAAGTTTTTGATCATTCTAATAAAGAGTGTGCTCATCTGAACGTGGTCAAAATTATTCAGAGTAATTTAATATCATAATGATGAAAATAGAGGATCCCATTTAATATAATTATTCTTTCTTAATTATACTACTCATCATTTGAATAACATTGAAATAGGTGAATTCGTGGTCATCCTGAAATCTGAATATCATTTATTGGGAAGGTTCTTGTAGTCTCATTTTATAATATGGTGCTTATTGTGTCATTAAATGGAATGATTCTAATTATCTCAATTGGTGTGATGGTTCCTATTTCTCTATTTGTGGGATGGCTCATATTGTACTATTTTGTGGGATAGTTCTAGTACCCCAAAATATTGGGTAATTTTGTACGCATGATTCTGGACTTGATATAAAATTCTTATGGATCCCCCTTTATCCTTGTCTTACTTTTGATAATTACATCAGAACATGGGAGGATAAGAAATATAATATGTTTTAGTCAAAGTTATTGACGGAATTTGGGAAATAAAATATTGATTCTCCCATTTTCTAATAATGATATTTTAAATACTTAGTATATTCAAAATCATATGATAATAATGGTTTTGTGTATTCCCATACATGGCCTAATGCTTTTCTTCTTCTTCTTATAGGATAATGAAAAATAGGCATGCCACATTTCATTAGTAATATCCAATGATACATGAAATTAATTGAATATCTTTTCCATAATTAATTGATTTTAATTCATTATTTTATTTTTTACCTAATATATGATGGTACAAGTCATAATTTGATGAACCATTCAACTATAATTTTAATTTATTCATGAAATTTAGAAACATAAATATATCTATCAATAACATATGGATTAAGTTCTATATAATTGGATTATTATTTAAGGATTAAATGTTTTTCTTACTTCCATAAATGTCTCATCACATGAATATTATTTTATAGATGGTTAATGTAGTTTTTTATACTTCCCTTGAATTATAAATATATGATTGTGGTTCTTTTTGAGCTATTTGTTTTGTTCTTCGATATAATTCTATAAGGAAAATTCTAGTCCCAACCCATTATCTTAGGAGGGAATGAGGTTCCACAAACAATTGGTTTATTCCCTAGATACCATATTTTTTCAATACGTTCTAAGGGTATATGAAATCATATATGATAACTTTACCATATACAAAAAAACAAGTAACATAAAAGTAAAATGGTATAAAATAAATATAAAATATTCTTGATAGAAAATCCCAAAAAATATAATGAAATAGTAATTAGAGATTTATTGTAATCAATAAAAAAATTTATATGTAAACTCTAGAAACTGAAATACAACCCATCTAATGAATGTGGCACTACAACATACTCTCCATCATAACCAACTATAATCTCCATTCTCCATAAACAATGAATACTACATCCATGTGCTATGGTAGAAATGTAATAAACCATTCCCTTAACTATTTTTTGATAAAAAAAATATTTTCACGTTCACTAATGTTAATATACATGTGAAGAGTAATAATTCAATTATTAAACCCACTATATACTTTCCACACACACCACTAGGACAACAACTAGGTATATCTATATAAATATACAAAGAAAAATAAAATAGAGAAATTTGATGACCCAATTTATTGGAAAAAATAATAGAAATATCCATGATATACATATAAACACTCCCAATATAACTGGTTCATAAATTTAATGCATCCCAAATAAAAAAGTGATTCCTAGAACTATCACATGGAGAAGTACCCCAATGTTCACCAATTGACATGGTAGACATGTTTGAATAAAAAATACCACTTAAAATGAAATATGAGTGAATTATAACACCATTTCCCTATATAATTTGAAAAACAAAAGTCTAATTATAAAAAACAATTATAATTATTATAAGATAAATTGTTTAAAATATTTCATTAAATAAAAGCAGTAACATTTGATACGTAAGTAATGATTCTCTAGAGAACATTATAGGGGGAGATAAGAATAACCTAACTCAAATTTATTCATCCAATAGAGAAATAAAGATGCATAATATTCATCCAAAGTCACCTATGGAATAATTTGATTATATAAACCATGAGAGAATAAAAATAATTGGTGTTTCAAGGGAATAATAAAGTTTTCCATTTAGTTATAATAACTACCCAAAAAAATTGGCACACATGGTTTCCCATTAAAATAAAAATCTGAACCATAAAATCAATAAATATTTCAATCATTTTTTAAAATAATGATTTCCACCACCACTAGCACACATATTTAATTATGAGATTCTCCTAACTACTTATCCCACCAAACCCATATTATGGTCTGGGTTATGGGGAGGTAAATATAGAATCATTGTTTAATATTAACATGCATGATCAGATCATTAAAACTATTGAAACCACGAAACATTGCATCCTAGGTGTTTAAACATACCCATTTTATATTGGAGTACACCCCATGTGATACCCTCATCAAAAATCCCTTTGTCCTAAAAATTGTGTCTCCCATGATAAATTAATCATCATCCAACTCCAATAATTCAAAACTACCAAGACATTTCATTTATTCCCCACCTAATTTCTCATAAGAGGGAACATCTTTAATAATGTAGGTTCAAAAAACAACTTTTAGGGGGATTAATCAGTTACTTTTCAATTTTATGTTTTTCCTTCAAAAACACATTTTCTACTATTTATAGTGAATTATTATGTCAACCCAAACACATGAACACACAATCATAGAATGAGAGATTTACATGATTAAAAAATAAATGTGTATAGATAGTTCTTGGAATGATCTAACTAGCCCCAAGATCCTATTATCCACAATAATAAAATTGAACCACAGTGAGTAGGGAAAATCATTTAAAATCACTTATATGTCTCCCGACGATTTTATACATTTAGTATATCAAGTGTATCATGTACTAATAAGAAATTTTAATAGTAAAGAGACAATAAATAATTCATCATATTATAGAAAATAATATAATTTTATATTATACCAAGTTATTATACTTCTTTTTTCCTTCTTTATCAAGAAATGATTCTGTTTAATTTTCATGCAAAAAATTGCATTTAACCACTCCATTTTCCATTACAGATATTCACAAAACCTATTAAAACACCAATAATTATAACTAAAATAAACATATAAAAACTCTAATCACCCATGAAGTTTACATTTTAAATTTCTTTCTATTTCACATATTTATTATTCCATTTAAATATATATTAATTTATTCTCCTTAGAAATACTCTATTTGTTCCTTACAATAAATACCATGGAAAATAGACTCTATATCTATTTGAAATTGCATTGAGCTATGAAGATATTAACACAACATCATCAGTATTCAATAAAATCTATTTTTTTAATTATTAAATACATGTGTATTTATATATCCATTAATTATATAGTTAAAGGGTTAGACCAGGTTCAATATTTCATTTCTTCCTCTTGAAGAAAAACTACCTTCTTTTCACGAAATAAACATAACTCATCACATGATATACTAATAAATTTATGCATGAATTCAATATATATAATATTCCATTAAAATTGAGTATAAATATTATCATGATAATTTTTAATATATTTCATTCAACCTGTATATGACACCTCAATATGATGTGGAACTTCACATCCAACTTAGTCAACTATCCTTCTTTATGTGTGTAAAAATGTGTACAACATACCTTTCATCTTTTGATCACATATTTAGTGAAATAGGATATATATTGAAAATTTAACCCTTTTATAAACTCTCCACAACTATATATTCCCCATATTTTGGTAAAAAAAACCAATAGATAAATTATATTTTCATTTTCATCCCTTATTGACAACAGAATCAAAATTCAATAAGAGAATGGGTGAAAACCAACATTCTTTAGACTTGTATAGGGTGAACCTAAACAACCAACATCAACCACATATTATATCAGGAACCTCTACATAAATTAATAGACAATATATTACTAATGTTCTCCTTTAATTAAATAATCTCCAAATTCAATTCATTTCTCCCCAAAAGATACATGATAATGAAATATTTAATATCAAGGTTCTACCTTTTGGAATTCTGAAAAAAATTCATTGAGAAATTTATCGTACTTTGGTTATCATATCCATGAAGAAGTGGCATATTCATAAAAACAATAATATCTTCTATATTTGTTTTCATCATCATCACCTAAGTTATATCATAGTCTATAGACAAATATTCAACTTTAGTAGTGATTATTATTATTCATTATATCTTCTTTGTGTTCCAGAAGACACATTTGTAGCTTGATACGAAAATTACACCATATATGGATTTTCAATCATCAGTACATCATTCCACATCTATATCCAGATAACCAAAATATCTGAATTTTATATGTAATCATATTTCTATCTAATATCTCATTTACTTATTTGAAAAAATATAATTCTATTCCCTTCAATAAAATAAGGCTCTTTTGTATCAATTTGATATCTATCATAAATAGTTAAAGCTTATAATATCTTTAATTGAAGATGTATTGTATAATAATATATCAATGAGATTTCTAAACACACTTTTATTAATGACTTTTCCTTATTACTCTTTAGAAAACATTATTCTTATTAAAATTGGGTTGAAACAAATTATGAATCCTCGATATTAAATCCTTTCAATTGTCCCATTGAATAAATTTTCAGAGAAAGATAAATGTGAACATTTTATTTAGAGATTTATAGATCCTGAAAGTATATCATCTCTCTAAGAATAGACATAAATCCTTCACTTAAAAAACATTTCACAAATTTAATTTTCATTTCTGTAATAATAGGGGTTAATCTCTATTAAAAATAACAAAGAGAGATACCTATTTATTTTCTTTAATTTATAGATTATTTTCCACTCTTTAATTTATGAAATTAACCCTCTTCAATCAAGATTAAATATTAAAATAACATCTCTTAGGGCTTGTTTCATCCCATATGATACCTCATTAATAGGGAAAAATTCAAATCCTCTCCATGTAGAATCTAGCATGGTTGCTCAATATAAACCCCTTCCATAAATTATCTGTATAAAAATGTAGACTTAATATCCTTTTCATAGATTATATAATGAATTTTAGAAGAATATAAATGAAAATTATAATGGTTTCATGTATTGAAATAGTTTCAATAGTCTCATGTATGTCAACTCATTCCATCTATGAATATCCTTTTTATACGAATATTGATTTTTTTCTCTCATTTTCATCTTTTTCATTCAAAAAATTTCAAAACACCCAAATTTTACCAACAAAATTCTATCATTTAATTTATGAACTAATTACCTAGTATCATTCTATGTGATTTTATCCAATTCTTCATTCATAGAACCAACCCACTCTTTATTCCCTAGAGCCTCCTCAATATATTTATGTTCATCTTGATTGAATATAGAAATATGTGATTATATCTAATGAGGTATTTTAGTTTTTACTTGTTTTTATTGATTTAAAATGATTATTTGATCTTGAACATGTATTCTTAGACTTGGGTGAGTCAGATGCCATTGTTCATCATAAATTAAGGTGGGTAAATCTTCTCCTTCATTGTAGATATCTTCTACATTTTCATCTATGTATTTAATTAATTTATTTATTTCAATAGAATTATCAGTATCATTATATTAAAAATAAGATTTGTTTTGGATAGTTTACTTATATGAAACACTAAGGATATTCACATCAGTTTTATAATTGAATATATCAATTCCATTTTTATATTTTTAAATTCCTCTTACATTTCATGGATAACAATGTAATATTATAGAATCACCACTTGGATAAAATCTACTAAAATTTTCTCATTTATTCATAATGATACAATGTCTTAAGAAAACGTGACATGCTTCAATAATTGATTCATATTGTAGCATATATTATATAGTTTCATATTAGAAATTTTCTTATAGAAGTAGTGTTTTTGAATATATACTGGTGCTCTAATAGCCCACCTCCTAAAATTCCTAGAAATGTCATTTTCTTTCAATATTGTTCTGTTCAGATCTACCAAATGTATATTATTTTATTGAGATACAACATTTTTTGGTGGTGAGTACAATGATCTATATTGATTATGAATACCATGTTCTCCAAGCTATGCTTTAACCCTAGTATTAGTATCCTTAGAACTATTATCTATCTAAAATCATTCTTTAGAGTAATGAAAATATTTTTCAACATATGTTCTGAAACTCTTTAACATCCACAGAGCCTTTGACATTACTAAAAATTTCATTAAACCTTGAGATGAAACTATCAGTAGTCTATTCATCATTCACTCATAGATCATCGTAAATGTGTCTCTATAATTGTAACTTTTCCCACTTTGCTTTTATATTACAATAAATGTTATTCAAAATTTTATATCAGATTTTATTTTCAGATTTTATTCATCTGATAATAGACTTGTCCATTTTGTTATAGAAGATAAAATTTCATAATTATCCTGTAAATAATTTTTTAAATTTCTTATAACATATACTATAATGTAAAAACCATCAGTATAAGGAATAAATCAATCCGTTTTTAATTCTAGAACATCATAATCAATACACAAGAGATATGGTAACATCATATCCTTCTATATATGAAATCCATTCAAATAAAACATTTTAATCCATTTTTTATTAATGAAATTTAAATAATATATTAACAAAAAAAGAGAAATATGGAAAACTCAAAAATCATGATCTCTAATAGTGAACCACCAAGGAAGGAATCCTCCCACTGATAAAAAGTATCAAAACACAACATCATGTAATAAATTATATGGGATGTATTAGTGATTTATAATTTTTATTTTTTCCATTAAAAACAACCTATGCCACTAGATAAACTTAATCTAGATGTTAAACATAACATAAGAACATACAGAGAGAGAAAGTACGATTTATAAGGTTTATTACTCAATGATGTTACATTGTCCTTGGTTGGATCCTGTAAAGATCTTGATCATATGACCTAATGAATAATTTCTATACATGAATGAGCAAGGAATTTTTTAGAACTCATATCTAAGCCTCTTGATTTTTTGGGGCATCCTAAAAATAAATTTCATCCACAAAATCAATTTCATCCAGAACTAATACAAAAAATTAAATGACAAAAAGAAAATAAATAAGTCATTATCATTCAAATAGTAATCATGTTTTCCATTATGATAATAACATCTTATTATTCTTCCCTTAATAATTATCTAAGTCTAAACCGCAATTTTTCATTCACAATGTAGTAAGAAAACACTATTTCTTCAATGAAACCTTTTTCTCAACATACTCAAACAAAAAACATCATATCTGATAAAATATGATGAAAATTTAACATGTCATTATGGTTACTCATTATTAGTTCTAATTAATTCTAATTTTTATGATATCCCAAAAATATATTTGAATTCAATATCCTAGTAAGAAATTAGATCTTCTCATTATAATAACTTTCATGGGAAACAACATCTATAACTATTTGTAACTACCGTGAGTCATGAATAAATTAATACATCATGTTCACTCTTCATTTAAACCTATGTTTCATTAACATTGAGTCTATATATATGTGTCAATGTATGTGTGACTTAGATATGGTATTATTCAAACTTCAATATTGGTTTTCATCATTTTAAAATTTTTCCTCCTTAATTTGAATAGAAAAAGTATAACTTATCATAAACAATAACAATGATTATATAAATGATTCAATTTGGAAATAAATACATTAAAAAATAGAATAATTATTTCAATAATTCCTTTTTCCAAACATCTTTTAACTAGAATATGACACCTCTTTATAAAGGTGGAATTTGTGGCCCACTCGGCCAAATTCCCCTATTCTTCTTCATGAGTATACAGTTATGTACATCGTAACATTTTTTAATACATCATTTATTTTGTGCTCTAAAATAGATGAATTAGATCTCACATTCTTTACACATCCTTCTAAATTCATTCTAGATTCAAATACCTTGTTACTCATTGTTTATATTTTTTCATGGAATAGTTTCATCCCTCAAGGTCGCATATGGTGGTACAAAATCCTAGGGTAGCACCTAATAGTTTCACCAAGCTATAAGACTTCACTAGTAGAAACTGAATGGTACCACCCTGGCTATATCATCACAATGGAAGAACCCAAATAATTGGAAATACAATGGTAGTACCCTAGTGGAGTCACCCGAACAGTATCCCTCCAATATCATCACACCTAATGGTAGCACCATGGTGGTATCACCTCAATTGTATAATCTTAGAGGTTAAAAATTGAAATACTATAAAAAAGAATTAAAAAAACGAAACATCATAATGAAAAATCCATTTCTTACTAACGATATTCTTCACCTAAACCAAGAAATAAATAGTAATACATATGCTCATGGTCTCAATAACCTCCTCTCAACGAACTGATCAAAATGGAAATATTGTGCATTTCACTATCTGTTGTACACCAAGAAAAAATGGTTTTTCCCAAAAAACTATATTAAAAAATTCATTAAAAATACTATATTATCAAAAAATATTTCCATATCACACCATCCACCATGGGTAGAATTATGGCATGGTGGACCTCAGAAATAAATAATTATATTTTATAAAAAAATAAACACATAATCCATTGGAAACCAAAATTAACCATATAGAAAAATAACATAATGCTATCAAGAAGAAACATAACTCAAAATATGGTTGTGAAATTCTCATCAAAATTTTATTTGTTTCCTTATTAAGTTGGAGGATGTTGGGGTGTTAGAAAGTTTTTTTCGGATGATCATAGATAAACTGATTTTGTTCCCATGTTTATTTATGATGAAAAACATATTTCTGTACTATCTGTACTAAAGAGAGACATATTAATTTCAAGGTATTTTCTTTACCAAATAGAATGTGTATAGGGGTGTTAATGATTGAAGTGTATAGATTAAGAGTTAGTTATTTCAACATAATCACATGTGTTATATTTGGATAGTTCGTTTTCAGTTGAATTTTGTAAAGACAATTATGGACTAAAATAAATAATGGTGGTATAACTAACTGAAATGGAACTTCACTAATGTTCTCTAAAATCACATATAGTCCAAAAAATCTTGGATTAGTTTCCCACTAATCCATTTGTTAGTTTCGTACCCTTATTGAGACTCAAAAGAAAATTTTATCACCAAATGTAAAAGATACAGACTGATGGCAGTGATTTTCATTTGAATTTAGATGGATTTAGATTATGGGAATCCCTTTTTGAATCATGAGAGTCTATATTGTTTCATAAAAAATACCATTTTTATTAGGTATTTTTATCTAGTTATTAAGCAATAAAGGGTTGATCTAAATGGTTATCCATACATTTATTGAAATGGAGCATATGTATCAATAATTAATAACTATTATTATATGAAAAACAAAAAATTAAAAAATTATCCTCCCACGAACCCCCAAAGGACATCACCCATGATATGTGGTTGTCCTAAAATGATTGAATATCATATTTTGGATACCCATTAGTTTGGTTATTTTATGTTGTTATCATTTTCATTTGGGATACAAGGTCTTGTTATAGATACTGATAAAATCTTTATGTATGTATACACATTTAGTTAGAGATAACCGAAACTCGTACCAAATGAAACATCTAACTCTCTCTAATAAATAAATTTTCCAACTCATTAATCAATTTCTTCTCAAAAGTTGAATTTAAGTATTGTTAAATGGTAATTCAATAAATAATAACACAAATTTCAACATTCTTCTAGATCATAATTGATAATACAATGAAAATATATAGGGAAATATTCTCTTATTTCCATGTGTATGTGAATAGATTGAAAAATATTTAATTTTTATTAATGTATAGCCTTTTCCAGAAAAAATGTTAGGCATCATACAACATAATGAGGTTCCCCAAACAACCACTCCATTTTCTACTTTCAAAATAGTATTTACAAATTAACAATGATACCATGGGAGATTATCAAATATAAACTGTCACAAATTTCACATTAGTATTTTTTCTCACAAGACTGAGAGATCCATTTGGTTTACTATCATTATGAAATAGTTATATGAGAAAATTATTCTAAAAACCATATGAACATTTTTCAATAATCACACCATAATAGAAACTATTCTATACATTTTATATGTTCCACTCATATTCCAAAATGAGAGAAATGGAAACATAAGAAATGGATGAGAACTAATACTGAAAAATGGTAAATTTAAAACAATTATCAAAGATCATAAAAAATAGTACAATGTAGATATCAGTATAATTAGGATAAAAGTGAAAACTATACACTATAAAAAGGCCATGAATCATGGAAATGTTCAAAATAATTTAATAAAAACAATATAGAAATATTTGTTAATAAACATTATAAAGGAAATCAAAACATAGTTATAAAAATAAACATAAAAAGGTGGCATAACATTTTAATTAGGAACCTTAAATTCATGATCCACACCATGAGAGAATAAAATAATATTAAAAACATATTTTAAATATGGAACAAATATTAGTATTAGTGACATCACATTCATGAATTTCACCATCAGTTCCCATGCTTATGAGAAATTAAAATGTACTCATAAATAAATTTCTTATGAGATATAGACATCTAAAAAATACATTAAAAGGATATATAGGACCCCATCTATCATTTATTTATACATACAAGTGTAATAAGAAATTTTTCATTCCAAATATGATAAATATCAAATGGATATAAAATGAGCTTAATTCAATACATCATAATGAATCCATTGAAAGAAAATGAGTTTCATTAACCACATCATAAAGATCCAAAGGAATGAAATTGGGTTACATATCCTTTTACGATGGATTAACATAATGATATAATTCATTATTAGATAAATAATTATATCATGGAAAAACACATAGAGAATAAATTAGTTTTTAAAAAATTTGGTAACATTATATATAAATACCATTCAATCAAGATAATCAGAATTTGGTATAAAAATCACATACGCTATGCATTTTCATATGCTACCCCATCCATGTCGGTAGGGTGAGTGACACTAAGTAGACTCTAGTAGGGTATTTTATTAATATTCATAATGTAAAGGAGTGAATGGCTTAGTACCCCTCATTCCCTTCTCTCATGTAATGGTAATATTTTATACTAGTATGAATAGTGGTTAACATCCTAATATATGTGTTTAGAGTAATGTAATGTTTTTTGATATTTCATAATTATGTATCTATATATATTTATTCTTATGGATTATAAATTGTATATTATGTATCAAATGTGATTCTTTGATGTACAATACTTGATATACATATTGTGGTGGAACTCAAAAACTATTCAGTTACTATCTAGAGATATGGAATGGGATGATGAGAGGATGTAAGGTGTGGGTTATGTTGTATGTGATGATTATGTCATGTGATTAACATGGTTCATGGTATGATATAGTATGCTATGGGTCTCTGTATTGGATTAATTTGGGAACGATATGGATTTGAACATAGTATATTGTGGCGGGGTATGGTAAGATTTTGAGGAAGTGGTAGAAGGGTAACTTTTTTATATGTTAGATATTATATGATTAATTTCCACTTATACTTTGTGAGAGATCATTTCTATGGTTTGTGACATTTTATACATGCTTAGGTGATGAGTTAGCTTTACATATTTATCTAGTGAGTTTTAGTATGATTTCATTATCCTTTATATGAAAGGTGCTATGGGGGGTCCTACTGAGTGTGCCAATTATGATCACCTAATGTATATATAAATGATTTTACAATCCATAGGATTCAGTTTGTGATCATGTTTTACATTACTAGCTCATAGGGAAATTCATGAGATTTTTTTGAATCGATACCACTATAGTTGGATTTCAATTAATACTTATTTTTTCTATTGTTTAGTTTAAATGAAATTATGTTCATGTATTTATATATATAATTACATTTTTTGGATTAAGAGTATTTTGGTGTTTCTAACTTATCTCTCATTTAAATATTATATAGGGAAATGCCTCACATTTTTAGTGTATTATATACCCTTAGTTATTTCCAAAAATCAGTGTCTAGTGGTATGGATGCAGGTATCATTAAATCCATTCTCTCAGTAAAGGCCCAGAAGGGGTCCTTTGGTGGGAAAGGATATGAAATTTGGACATTAAAAAAAGAATACAATTATTATTCCCATTTAAAAATGGAGGTTCAAGTTTGATATAAAGATACAGGACCCTTCTAAATTATAAGAAACACGTGGGATAAAATATGATTCATTGGGAAATGAAATTTTTAGGGGACATGTAAAAACCCACGAATAACCAATAAAATTGAAGTGGGTTTTGTAAATAATTAAAATTTAATAAATTGTTTATATTTTAAAATAAATATTTATTTTAAAATGTTTTTTCAAATAAATACACTTATGGTTTCAAAGAAAATTAATCGAAATACCCTTTTAAAATAGGTATCATTTGAATCAATAATAGTTTAAAAACATGATCTTTCTATTAAAACACCATTAATTAGACAAATATGGTAAATTTTATTCATTTTTTTGCAACCAAATTACAATAAATTTATTGTGGTGTATAATAATAAATATATCCCATGAAATTATATTTATCACATAAACCCATTTTCCTTAAAACCTAACATCCAATAAGGCTCTTAAATCTCCTATATAAATAAAATAACTAGCATAATAACCAATTTAAGATCCTTTTTAACATCTAAGACCGTTTATTAACCTCTTTCATAATTATTGTCGATTTGAATATTGTATGTTATATGTTTCATTATCAGGTATGTATAACCCTGACCATTTTAATTTATTTTCCTTGAAGAAGTGTTTCTCTTGATTCTTCTCCCAACATTCACTCTTAACAGGTAATAATAATTTATGTAATTTATTATATTTAATTTAATATAAATTTATAATTTCATTCAATGTGATTTTTGATTATGATCTATAAATATGAAAATCAATAATGAGAATGTTTGTGTGATAGTTACTAAATGGGTTTTTGTATCTTAATTAATGAGATTAATATCATTTTTAACGCTACAAAAATAAATAATTTTTTTTACTTATTAATATCATATATTATCTATAGTTATCACTCATAGTTATTAGTGGTCTTTTCTTATTGTGGTTAGACCAACAAAAACATGAACATACCAAATTAATGGATGAGTATGGTTATGAAAGTGATTTATTTTTGCATGATATCATTATTAAAAAAGAATAGTAATATTAATTTTATGTTTTTTAGTGTTTAATTGTATTTTAATAGTTTTAAAAAAATTAAGATGAAATTATATTAAAAAAAGATAAGTTAATTTTTGGAGGCATTAGTCCACACATCCCCTAGTTAACATTCCCACTTCATGGAGAATTTTATGGAAAAAAATTCTATTATATTTTTTTATCTTTATAATTATATTCATAATATATATTACAAATTGTTTTTTAATTACATCCTTACCAAATGTAAAGAGTGCAAGTGGTCAGAAATGGAAGATGTCACTTCGTATAAGAGGTAGTCTATACAGTGCACAAATGATGGTTCCATTGTTCTTTATAGAAAAGGGGAAATGTAGTTACTGTTGATTCCATTATAATAAAAAAATATACTATACAAAATAATTATTTAATTATATTTGAATTATGAAATTATATTTTGGAATATAAAAAAGAAAATAAACCGAGTTTTGAAAAAATTCACTGACATTGAGGACTGAGGATTTCAATTGGAAGACTCTAGAGAAATGGAGGTCTTAGGATAAACTATTTTTACAAAACTACTCAATGAAAAGGGAAAATATTAAAGGAAAATAAATAATTGTATATTTTCAATGGGATTTCATATTTTTAGTGTGGTCTTGAATGGGTGGTAAGAATCCCCATTTTAGAAGCGGTGGAAATGAAATTATTTTTAATATTTGAAATTAATATAAGGAGATCACAAATCCCAGTAGACAGGAATATTAAAAAATAGAAAATAATAGACCAAGGGTTTGAGATTTGTTCTATGATCCATCATCCATTAATTTTACGACGTATTTTAAAAATTATTTTTTTCTATTACTCCTATATTCTCTAATTTTTACCAATTTTGGTTTTACCATGGTAAATAGTTTTTACTAAATTAACATATATTGAATTCATAAAAATAAATTCGAACAAATTATATTATTTCTAGATTTTTAATATCTAGATGAAATCTATTATATCATATAATATTTATATGTATGGGAAAAATCAATTTTAACGGTCTTACATGTAATGGATAAAACCTTATTTTTTTGAAAATTATTATTTATAATCATCAAATCTATGTTTAGGATAAGTTTACTAATAAATTTTATTTTAAAGATATATATTTTTTATTATAAATATTATATTATATTCAAAATATTCTAATACTAAATTTCACAATCATAATATTTAATTAAAGGAATAGGAAAAAATCAGATTCTTTTTTTAATATAACCTTTTTTTATTAAACAAAGGTTTTATAAATTCATATTCTAAATTATAAATGTTTATTTTAAATCCTTAATATTTATTTTGTCACAGAAAAATGTGTTATATGTGTTTATGTTACAAAAACTTCTGGATAGTCCTAAAAATATTTAAGTAGAAATTGTTTTTATTCAATATTAAAATTAAAATAAAATATTCAAAGTATAGTAAAACTATACCTTAGGATAATATTTATTATAATAATTAAAAAAATAAATTTAATTTTTTATTTTCAAAATAAAAAAATAAAAAAATTTATATTTCAAATAAAAAAGTATATATAATGTAAAAATTCATTCATTAAAATAATTTTTTTTAAACATCAAGTGTCTTTAGTATTATTTCATATAAATTTCAAAATAATTGAATATTGAATTATTAGATTATAAATCAAAATATTATCTATTAAAATAAAATTTTAAATATAATCAATATAATCTATTATGTTAATATAAAATAAAATTTTAAATGGTTCTTTGAATGTTATTGTGTCTTAAATACTAATAAATGAAAAAAATAATTTCCTATTTTTTATTAATTATTTTATTATTATCAAATACCTAGTATATTTTTCGTGCAATTATATTCTACCATGTTTCTTTTTATTTATATGTTTTCTTAGTTTTTTTGTGTGGAAAAAACTATTGAAGAAATAATAAATTTAAAGGGTCCAAAATCTCATGTTATTGCATTTTACCCTAATTCAATAAATTGTGTCCTAAATTTTTTAATTTTTTCTCATCGATGAATGTATTTTAGGATATACATATTCATTAGTAGGGAAGTAACTTCTAATATTACATCCATATTACTCCTCTGGGATATATCTAGTTACTTAAATTTACTAAAACAACGTTACTCTTGAATACAATAATATACTAAGGTTTTTGTATTCCCAAATGATAATTTTAAATAAAAACATTTCCCAAAATAATTCGAATCTTCTGATAATTATTAAAAGTTGAAATCATATATTTATCTATAAATTAAATCTTTCTCTGACCCTAAAATGGTAACAACCACTAGTAAATAAGGTCACACACTAGTCAATATATATCATAATCTAAAAAATAAGACAAACTTCACCAAAAATATCATTAATCAATTATTAATTCCAAGGATACTAATACAGTCTAACTTAGTTTTTCAAAATTTATTATCCTATTATTATCTCAACAACATGAATATATTAATCCTATGTTTTATATATTATTATTAATTTTTCCTTTAAATATTTTCCCTAAAAATATATCCCCATTATAAAATCACCATCCATGGTTATTTATATAATTTAATAAAAGATTCAAAAACCATAAAGAAAAGAAACTATATATTTCAATATACATATGATTCATATAATCATGTTTACAATAATATAATTGATAAATATTAATCCTAAATGAAAATAAATAAAAGTATCAATAATTGATTTATATTATAATGTAAACCTCACAACTTTATGGAAGACAATAAATCTAACATTTTCTACCAAAATTGGAAAATAATTTTTTATGAAAATATTATATAATCTTCAATATATGGTTATAATACATAGTGTTTTTTGGATATATTACATTCTCATATTCATTTATAAGATCATTTTTCAACTGAATACTAAAATAGAAATGGTTATGATAGTGTACAGTAAATTAATATGGAAACATCAATGTTTAGATGACTTCCCCAATTGTATATGTTTTTGACATTTGGTAATTTAAATTCATCTTATGACCCTCTTTGATACTTCTTCAATTATTCATTTCCATTTAACAATTAGTTTATTCAAAATAATTAGTTAACATAATACTCAAATACTTGATAATGGTTCATTATAGTGAATGTTTATTAACCATAGAATATACCCCCATGGAGGTTTCATACTCGGTGTATTATTAAGACCCTTATCCATGAACAAGGTGATGATATAATCAATACCCAATCCACAATTTTTAGGTTTATTACCCCTAAGACCATTATTCCATTAGCATTCATCAACTTAACTTATCCAGATTTAGATATTATTTCAATGAAAAATGCAAAATATTTAATTTACCATAATTATAGGATGCTATCTTCTACATAGATATATCTATTATGCCTATAGCTAGGGTTTTTTTCAATATTATCTTATCCAAAATATCAATAAATTATCCATTCCCCTAAAATAACTAAACACTCATTTGATACTAACAAATATATGATTTTACCCCTTAAACATGTCCCTAGGGTTTTTAATGAATTTTATTTTATCTTAATGAACAATAAATGAATTATTCCCCTAAAAAACAAAGCACTCCTTTCATACTAACTTAGTAAACAAATACATTCACTCTTATTTATAATGCTAAAAACTAATTATTTGACATTTAACACTGATACATTATGATATGATCCAATATAATCATCCACACATTTTATATTAGTTTAAAATCCAACAATAATCATAGACAACATAGATAAGAATTTAGTTTAGTGTATTTGAAGAATAATTAAATAAACAACTTATTTTATAAATTTTTTAATATTTATACTTAATCAAACCATACTAGACTCAATTCTTGACTTCTTAAAGGTCACACTCTTCTTTATAACCTAGGGAAATTGAACCCTGATAAAGGGGTGCACTACTATTATTAGAAAGGTTAAACATATGTGATAAAAATAAAATATCATAAGTTTGAAAAAGATAATAATATGGGTATAATCAGGATATATAATAAATTTATACCATAAAATGAACCTATCATAAATCATGGCTTAATTTAGGTGTCATGAATCAAAATACTATGTATATATTACTTAATTAAGATGATCCAAGAGAGAAAAACATAGTCAATAGAATAAGTATAAAATAGTGTAAAAACATTCTTATAAAGAAAATTAGAGTCATGATAGAAAAATGAGAGAATGAGAAATTAATGATGAAAATACATTCAATATATCACATATATTAATGTAGGGATCATTACATTCTTAATCCACACGACTACAACCCATTTTTACATATAGCTGAAACCTACTCATAAATTAAATTTTAATGAGATATAATATATTTTCCAATGTATTAGAGGGTGATATTGGAAACCAGCCATCATTCATCCATGCTTATGGAGGCCATATAAAATTAACAGTTCAATATATAATATGGAAACCACAGAAGAAAAATGGGTTTCATTTAATACATCAAATACATCCCATGGGATGAAAATAGTTTTAATTCATCACATTATAAAGAAAACATTGAAATAAAATGTATTTTATATCATTTTCAAAATGATAAACATAATAAAATTATACAGAATTCCATAACTAATCATAAGATGAATGAACATTAAAAATAAATGAGTATGCAATGATATTAATTAATTTTTTATCTAAATATTCTTAAATCAAGATAATAAATCATATATTATTTAAGAAATATAGATAAATGGTATTTGGTAAATTCAATAATTTCCCAAATCAATTTATGTATGGAATATTTTTGTACACATATTAATCATAAGAAAGAAATATATATTGGTCATAGAGTAAATGCACTAAAAGAAAATTCAACCTTATTCATGATTGATGGTTAGGTAGGGGAGATGAATTAATATAACATATCATTAATAAAAATGAACAATACAGAATCCGTTTAATAAAATAAGTGGTATGGTATTATATTATGAATACCATTGATTAAGAATAAATATTATTAATGTATAATTATTTTGATGAAAAAGATATTCTACGAGTTGAAGAAAAATCAATTAGAAAATAAAAAATATCCTATATCTTTTACATACATTTTAATAGAAATAATTTATAAAATAGGAGAAAAAAAATTTCATTTTAAAACTAATAAAATGTATATGAAAATAACTATTTAAAATTTCAAATTTGGTATAAATACATGATC
The DNA here is from genome assembly GCA_963277665.1 of Viscum album. Taxonomy (NCBI): domain Eukaryota; kingdom Viridiplantae; phylum Streptophyta; class Magnoliopsida; order Santalales; family Viscaceae; genus Viscum; species Viscum album. The sequence goes on from OY728134.1 coordinate 119,122,392, forward strand.
ATATAAAAAATGATAAAAATAAAATTTTTTCACATTTTCAAAACAATTTCCCACATAGGAAATGATAACAACTTTAATAAAAACCTCAAACAAGTTAAGGATGTAGGTTATGACCTCATGAAATTATTTTGTCAAACATAAAGAAATTTTTAAAACAATCTAATGTTATGGAAACTGAAAAATTGAGGTTCCTAGTTGATAATAATATATAAGGCTGGTACCACTTATAAAAAATATTTCATTTAAAATATTATTCAATGCTAAAAGAAATTTTGAGAGGAATTGTAAAATCCCTAAAATATCTCTGGAAACTAATGAGGGGATTTAGAAATAATAAAAAATATAATATATATTATATTTCTGAAATAATCTTGATTTGAAAATATGTTTAGAAATAAAATCCTTGATAGTTTGAGTAACATTTTATTGAAAACCCATTTCAAAATCGGAGGCTTTTGAATCAAAGTCCATTTATTAAAAAACATGAAAATTATCTTCAAAGTTAATTAATTTCATGAATATGGAAATTTAATTCAATATTTAGTGACCTTTGGGTATTAATATGATCATATTGCACAATACAAAATATGTCTTGAAAAATTAAATTTGAAATATGACCCCTTGCCTTGATTTATTAATCCCTTTAATGCACTTGAATATTCAATATAAAAATTTAACTAACATAATATCCAATTTAAAAAATATTTCATGTTTATGAAATTTTATAAATTTCATTCATCTTTATTCTCTATATGTATATTTATTTTTTTTATTTTTTATATCACTTGTCATTAATCATGATCATTTTGAACTAGTTTTTGAGTAAAGATTTTGTTATTAATTCTTCTCCAAGAGTTCTTCATTCTCAGATAATATAAAGTAGAATAATATTTTCTATTTAATTATTCTTAATTTTACATTCCCATTCTATAAAATTTGTGGATATAATCATTATTGTTGAATGTCATTGATAGTTATGTTTTGATGTTTATTAATGATCACATATTGGATTTTTTCTTAATAAATTTGGTATTAATGTTACTAATCCTAAAAAAATAAAACCATTACTTACTTATTTATATAATATATTTTCAGTAATAAATTTATAATATTTATATATGATATTTTTTCTATCATTTTTGAAGTAGTTGTTTAGAGTAACCCTAACATGAATATATCATAATTAATTAATGATTTTTAATGAAAGTGGTTCATTTTTTAGTAATATCATTATTAAATATTAATAATGATATTATTTATATAATTTTATGTTACTGAATCATATTTCAATAAAATTTATTAAATAATAAATATACAATATGAAAATTTAGATACGTTAGCTAGTAGAGGTAGTAGTCTTCAAAACCCGAGATTAATGTTTTCATTTATTGAGGAATTAAGGGGAAATAAGGTGGAATATAACTATTATATTCATTTCATATATTTAACATTTTTCTATAATTATATCCACAAAACAAGTGAAGAGAGGTGGTGGATAAAAATAGAAGATGCTTCATCATATAGTTGGTAGTCTTCACAATGCCTAAACGATAGTTTCAATTTTTTTAATGGTAAAAAAGAAAATTATGTTAATACTTATATACCTAGAGTATTATGTTTCTAAAAAAATTATTTATTTAGTAATATGTGAAATTTAAAATTATATTTTTGAAAGTAATAACGAAAATAAATGATGTTAGGATAAAAAGTACTCACATTGATGACATGGGATTTCCCTTCGAAGAATCATTGGAAATAGAGTTATTAGGATAATATATTTTTAAGAAATTAACATGGAAAAGTTATTTGATTATAATTAATGGTATTGGGGAAGAGTATCTAGGGTTAAATTAATATTTAGTGTGTTCTTAAAGGTGACCATATAGGTCCCTTATTAATAAATTTGAAAGGTATTTTTATAAATATTTTAACATAATATGAACAGTGTTGATGTTTCAATTATATAGAAGACTCAAAATGGAATCAAAATGTATTGGGATATAAGGTATGGTTGATTATACCTTAAAAATATATTTTAACTAATTTTCTAAACATTATTTACGTCCTTTACTCTTAGAATTTTCAATTTTTTCTTTTTTTTACCATGGTGACAAGTTTTTACATAAGTAATTTACATTTAATTTATAATAAAAAATAACCCTTATTAAATAATTTGTAACAATTTATTACATATATGTAATCTATTTGATCAAAAATATATTTTTATGAAAAATTACTTTCAAAATTTGGAAATGTAACACATAAATGTTTTTTTAGAATAAGTCTATTTTAAGTATAAAACTATATTTTTGGATAATGTTATCAATTTCATTGATTTAAATGGTCTAAGTATATTTATTATAAAATAAATTGATCATATATTCCATTGAAATATCGGAATATCATAATTCTGAAACAAACATTCAATGAAAACGAAAAGGAAAAATTAGTTTCTTTTCTCATAAAATATTAATATGCTCTAACAGATTGGTTTTCTAAATTCACATAAATATTTAGTGACATATATTTTTATTATTAATACATAATGTATCCTAAATAATGTTTTATACCTTTTATGTTACACTTGATTCATGATATAGTCATATACTTTATGAATCTAGTAAAATAATTTATTCTCACTAGTCATAAAAAATTGATAATTTGTAAAAAAAAATAAACCATGTTTAATATTGATAAATATAATTAAAAAAATGATTTTTTATTTGAAAATTAAATTTGTAAATTTAAATATTTAACTTATAAATGAAAATACAATACATATTCAAAAAAAATATTGAAGAATTTGTTATTTTATATTCCAGAGTAATTAATATCATTTCATATGTATATATATAAATAATTAAACATTTGAATATTATTTTTATACATAAAAATCTCACCTAATATAATAGAATTTTATCTGTGATCAAATTATTATATTAAGGAAAAATAAAATATCTTTTTTAATGGTTCTTTAAAATATATAAAATTTATATTATAACTCAATGAAATAAATAATTTTAATTATATTAATTGATTATTATTTGTTTATCTACTATAGGTTATTTAGTTATTGGATTTATGAAAATTTTTTATTTGTATTATTCTAGTGTGGAGTTGTTTTGGTGTTGTCTATGACACAAGCTATTAAAAATAACATCAATTTAAAGGGTCTAAAATCTCAGGTTGTTACCCATACATAGAATCCCTTTAGTTCATGCTCGACCACCAAAAGTGGTTATTCATAATATGATACATATTTTTAATTCCAAGGTGGATATACCACTTTTAAATATGATTTGAACAATAGAAAAATTCATAAAAATTTATGAACTTAAATCTATCCTAGTTAGTGATTTATAGAATAATCATCCATTATCCATCTATCCATGAGATCCACATCAATAAAATTTGGCCTAATTGTAAGGAAGTTAGGGTTTTACAACAGATCTTCATTTAGTTACTCATCCGTGTTATGGATAACTGTGTAAAACAGGTCAATGACGAACACCACAAGTTATTCTGTCCAACATCATTTCCTTAGAATAAAATACCCATGTGAAATTATATATTTCTATATTTCATAATCACTAAATACTTTAATGTTATCCCCAAAGAGGTATTGGATCAATTTTTATATTGTATGTACTATGGAAACCAATTCAAGATCATACATTGGATAGTTATTTTCATTCCCCTGACGTAATTCTGATCCATATACTACTAAACGTTCTCCCAAGTTGAGAATAAAACTGAGACTAGTACCATATATATTACAATAGACCATGTATCCCTCACCCAATTATGCAAAAGCTAGAATAATATATTATGTAATATGATCTTTATGACATGAACATTATTTCATATAGTATTTAATCTACTAGAATTTAATTAAATTCTTATCTAAGAAATTCATTGGCGAAAATAAAAAATGTTAAATCATAGATAAAGCATCGATTTTAACCAAGTAAGACCATGAATATTCATCTCTATAATAAATTCATAGTTGTTTTCTAGTATATGGTAGTAATAATTTTCTCTGGATCAGATGAATACCATTCAAATATTTAACATATCGGTGAATTATAAATTCTCATATTCATAAGTGACACCTAGTGAACTATTCATATAGATGGTTGTCTCAAAATTTAGATATTAAAATATAAAGTGTCATTCATTGTCGCTTCTTATTAAAGTGTAAAACAAATTTCATCAATATAAACCACCATATATGATTCCAAATATCTCTAAAAAATACACTTCATTAATTACACTATGATTTATACTGAATTTATTTGATCAAATGTCATGAATGATTAATTGTTTCCAAGGTAATTAGTTCTAAAATATATCTTCTTATTATCCTCTTTTATAAGTCAAATTTGGTTTTCCCATGATTATAGAAGAATATTTATAAAAAAATTGGATCTAATAAATTGATCAAATATAAAATAATTTCATGAATGAGGATATCAATTATTTATCATATTTTTATTCAATTTATGAGAATCAATGAATAGATAAAGAGAACCATATTTCTTATTTATAAATAACATTGGTTTTTCAAGTAAATGTACTTGATTTAATAAATTCCATGATTTTCAATTGTTCATAATATACATTCAATTACCAATATTATATTTGTGATGTTACATATAAATGAAGTGAATTATGACTCTTTCTTTGAAACAGAGTAATAGAAAATTCCACTGATTGTTAATATAATAGCCCCAAAAAATCATCTAAAAAAATCGGGTTATCGATCCACTATATATAAAAAATAATAACTTCATATTGCACCAATATATCCTAAGGAAACAATTGTTAATTTATATGAGATAGTTATAACTACATTCACTGAATTCCCTCCCCTCCCATTACTTATATCACATTCCCATTTAAATATAAAATCACCTCCATTATGGGATTTTATGAAATCCCATAAATAATTTCAATCAATAAAACCTTTCGATGTTATAAACCATTCAATCCAAAAAATCAAATCAAAATGTCGATTTCTAAGAAAGTGAAGTCCCATGGAAAATGGATTTAATCAATGGTGATAGAACATTCCATACACCAAATTCCTTTATAATCTAATTACCTACAATGAATCATTAATCTCAGGACATGAGGTATCATCTCTACATAGAACCCAATTTGATTCACTACTTGAGAAAAAAATAAAAGATTAGGCAGTTTCCCTATTAAATAATACTGGAATTATAGTATAATTAGGAATAATCATATGTCTCACTATTGAGTGAACCAGTTCTCTATTAATTATAGAATTTGTTTCTCTATAATGTTATCAGTCAAACCCCCCGGATAGTTCCTATACTCATTCTCAAATTTACCTAATTGAGATAAAAAAGTGTTAATAGAATCATTCTAACACAACCAATGTTGATAATGATATCCACTCTATTGAGATCTTCAAAGTGGAGAATAAAGGTTTGAGTTGAATTAGAAGTAGCTCAACTATTTGAATTTAGTGGATACTAGAAGAAATGCTGGAGATCCCCCAGGTGATCGTAGTTTTCAAACAACCAATGTGATCTAATACATTCCCATATGATTCAGTAAGTAAAGAAACATCAGAGGAAACTCCAATAGTTGAAACTTCTTTGATGAAGATATAATTTCCCTATAGATTGGATTTCAATTGGATTATTACCAGGGTAATATTTCTCCCTCAAATAATTATTTCCACCACCATATTTTCACATATTCATAAATTGTAAATATTTTTCCATCTACTAATATTACGAGAAAATTTATTTTCTACCATGATAACCTTATTTAACAATTCTATTTACAATCCAGTAATGAATTTCACCACACTAAAATGAATTTATGGTTATATGAAAAATAAAAAGCTGTATGATTTACTAAATTCACCTACTTCCACTTCAAATAGTGAGAGAGATTAGTATTTGAATCAAGATTTTTGTTCCATAATCTAATTATTTTCTTACATATGATCAAAATAATTTTTCATCCTTGATTCATGGAAAGTATGAAGATATAAGTTGTTGTTAAATAAATATTTAATTACTTCAAATGTAATGCCTTGTTCAATCATCATATGAATAGATATGTCCAACCATTATCATTATAAGACTTATATCATATACAATGATTTCTTTGATTTATTTTCTTCTGGGGTACTAGGTTAATTCGATATTTTGTTCAACCAAATAAACCATGCTTCAATTTCTTCCAACACAAACTCACCTTAGATGACTTCGAGGTTTTTGTTTTGAAATTCCACCAAGTGATCCACTTATTCGATTTCATAAATCATATTTCTCTTTTCAAAAAATAGGAAATATTCAAAAATGTTGCAAATGATTTTTGGGATCACTTTGGTTTTAGGAAAAACCACATCCTAGATAGATCCCTATTTCTAATTTGAATGTCACAAAATCAAAGGCATTTTTTATAAACATAGAACGAATCACTACTTAGAACGCCCTAAAAATATATAGTTCATTATAAATAATTTAGATATGCCTCTGTATACTATATATATTATTGAACAACACATATAATCTCTACACATACCATTCCAACAGATGGAATATAACAAACTAATATCATTTATTACTTCTTTTACCCTATACATTAGCTTAGGTATGACTAAGGTGACACTATCCATAACGATATTCCCCATGAACCAAGGGATATAAATAAATGGAAATGTTACATTAAATCATCAGGAGATGATTTACCCTCATGAAGAACACAATTTGTAATTGATAATCACAATGGTATAATAAAAATAAACATGATGCATAATAGAGAACTTGGTAACAAAAATCTGGTAAAAAAAAGATAGTAATCAATGATGTATTATAATCAGTAAAACCAAATGTATCCATAAATACAAAAGACCAAAAGGCCACATAGGGGTCCAATAATGTAATTTCACCATACTCTTACCAATGAAAAAATCTAAGCTCCATCCTCAATAAATAGTGACTAATGACCCAATGTGTTATAATAGAAAATTTGGAGACCAATACATTAACATAATTATAATAAAAACACATCTTTTATAGAGGGTGAGAATAAACCCTAGTAATATATAAACAAGAAACATTTGACACATAACACCAGGAAAAGATCAATACACCTCTATATATAATAATGTGAAAAAATTAACCAAATATCATATATAAATGCTTATGAAAAAAACTATTTAAATAACCATTATATGAACCTAAACCCTCCCATATAGAATTATTACTTGAATCAAGTGAACCCCCCATCATAATATAATTCCTCAAAAAAACACATATCACAATTAGAACCCATATCACTCCAACTAAATCATTCACTTGGAAAAGTAACCAATTGTACCCTAATTGGAACAACATCCAAGTCTAATTCAACAAATCCCATTACAAAGCAATATGAACAAATATCAATTCTATTCGTATATATATTTCACATAAACAAAATAATTTTATTTGTATAAAAATAATATTAATAGTACTTAATGGGGAAAATTTCTAGAATAATTCAATGAATCAATTAGAGTAACATTAGATACACATGAATTCAAGTTATAAATAATCATTGAGAGAGATATGTTCTACATACCTATAACACATTCATCCTATAGATTCTATGAATGATCTGTTTAGATTGAGATGATTTATCCCAATAGACCTCTAAAATACTCAAATTTAATAACTATGTAATGGATTGTAAGAATTAGTTTTTTAAAGGTATTATTTGAGTTAATTATTAATTTAATATCTCAACTAAAATTATCACACATGATTTCCCATTAAAACATGCATGTCCCGCTAAAACATGGTGTTTATTTGGGATTTAGTGGAGAAAATTCTTGACCACATCCATGTTCTCCCCTACAGGGCGGATAGACTCTACTTACCATTTTATACTACCAGTGAATTTTTTAATAATGGTATATGAAATTGTTAAGTATCTCTCTAAAAATATAAATCATTCCCTTGTCTCAAAATGACCCAAAACACCACTATACATTTCAACCTAGAACTTTTAGCACCACTGGTTTATATAGGAGGATTTTACTATAGAAATAACTCACTCAAACAACTAGAGTGAATACCTTGGTTTCCCTAATGTCATGAAAATACCAAATTAATCAAACATACAATACTATTATCAATATCATAGCATGTTTCTTCTCTTAATTTCACATAGGACTGAAAATCCTCTCAAAAAACTGATTGAAATATTCATTTTAGGTATTCAATTGACCATGGTTCACCATGAACCAAACCCCAGATCCCTATGGCCTATATTCCAAAAGTACTAGATAGGTTTTCCTTATCTATGACTACAAATAACAACTCCCTCTACTATTCCTAGAACTATGGGACAGTGAACATAAAAAAAACCCAAAATCCTTTTTTCAACCAAGAAACTATCAATATATCTTGAATCCAAAGGGAGACATGAGAAAGTATCAATTAAAATGATTATAGATATATATAACTCATACTATATTGGTAAAAATAAAGATTAATTGTTATACTTTAAAGCTCTATAAAAAAACCAGAGTATTTTTAGGCATGAGTGTATTTTAAAACTCATACTCAATGTTTTCCTAAAATATCTAATTCAACTATTCCCATGGGTTCTTTATTTATATGAATTATGATAAAATCATCCCTCATGCAATGAAATATGTTACACTCTATGTAACAACCATGGATTTTATAAAAGTAAATAACCTTTATAATTAACAGTTGTTTCATATTTTGGAAGACAGTGTAAAAGAAAATATCATTATTATATAAATGTAATATATAACAAATTTAAATAAAAAATCAATTAAATAAAAGTGTTAAAAATGATGAAATACACAACTGGTACCAACATGATGTAAATATATGTTTAGTAAAATATTTGTGAATAATTTTTTTATAATATAATTTATTAAATATTTGGAAATATATAAATTATTTTATTTTAATAATATAACTTCATTACACAATATATATATATATATGATAAAATAACATTATAAAAAATTTATAAATATTAATATGGATTTTAAAATTGACCATGTTAAAAAAATTACAATATTTATATAAATAAAGAACTTAGTTAAAAATTAAATTTCTCATAATTTGAATATTACTTTGATACGAGGGATGTAATTTTTAGAATAGGAACATTGATAAATGTTTAGGGGGATTATTTTATAATTTTCAAAATAAATAAAATATAGAGGTGATGATTGAAATATTATATAAGTATCATACATTGTTGTATCTTGTATGAATTAATTATTGAGTTTTTTTTAACATTATAAGAATATTTTTTTGGGGACCACACTCTTGAGTTTCATTCTCATTAAAATTTAATTATGTATTTGGTATATTTCTGAACATATACTAATTTATTATAATATTTTATTACAATACACTACACTATTTTCCATATTAATAAAACACTTCACCACCCCATTTCATCTAACACTATGAGATTATATAATATATTTCTCTTTAAATAAATTTGATGTGTTCAGAAACTATTTTAGCCTACAAAACAAATATTCAAGATAACCAGGTTATACTATAAAAATATTATTAATTAAATGTCCCAATTAAACCATAGATAAAAAATTATATTTTTTTGGACTAATGAAATTATGAAAAATGTAATTATTTTATAATCCAAATTTATTAAATTTTAGTAGTGTCATTATATGCTTCAAAAATATAATTTTCCATAAACTTGGTTTCTATTTTTATTAGAATGTAATATAAATAAAGTTTTCCATATTAAAAAATATATTTGGAGAAATAAAAATCATTTTTGAAATAATATTTTCATTTTTAGATTATATTTAATTATTTATAATTTTCCAATACGTTTTATTTTGTTTGAATTGATAAAATACTCATTTCTATAAAAACAATTTGTTTCTACTGTTTAAAAAGTGTCCTTTTTCTTTAAATGGTTTAAAAAAATCAATAATTAAATTATATTATGAATAATCTAATTATGGTCAATTGAATAAATTTTTTGTGGTATTTTGGTATAATAATTTTTATACATATGACATTTTTTCTGGGATACATATTTTCTTCATGTTTTGTTGTTTTTATTAGAAATTAAATTCTACCAATACTATAAATTGAATTTTATAAAATGGATTCAATATTTGTAATCATCATAATTTATATTAGGAAACATGTCTAGGTAAATTTTTTGTAATAATTAATAGTAAAAACATAAAAAAATTGTTATAAAAACTAAGGTAAAAATGGGGTTACCTTGGGATAAAAAAGTGATAAGGTTATTAGTTTCAATTATACATGTTTAAATACTACTGCTTTGAAATATTTATACCAAAAAATATTCCACCTTAAATCCTCAGGCCATTTTGAATCATTTTTCTTTAGTGTGACATTACTATATTTTATTCATGAAGAAATTCTAAGGGTTGCCTCTCCACAACATATAAAAGAAAACAACTAATTTATTTTATTTAAATCACATTAAGACTTATATCTCAACCAAAAGATACAAAATTCTCTTATAAACATCATTATATAGAAGTTATTGGTTTTGATCTTCAAAATAGTCCATTCTAAGGGTCCTTAAAAAGGGATCAAAAGGAGGAAAATTGATGGGAAGATAATCAGACAATGCGACATCTTTCATATAATTTATTCATTTAATTCCTATAAATATATATTATTTATAATGAAAAAAATTAAATTTAATAGATATACTAGAATGTTATTATGATTACATGAAGGCCGTTTACACCCTTTTTCCAAAAAATAGGAAGTGAAGGTATTTCATTTGTGTATGTGTGGACTTCCACATCTATATAGTAATATAATTCATTTTCCATACCAATTTTTCAAGGATTTTAATTAAAATGTGTTTAAGTTTTATATATAACAATTATTATATCATTGTGTTTCTATAATATATTATAATTTATTCCATCTTCCCTGTCTATTTATTAGAAAATGATAATGTCGCTCTAACGTACGTGTGAACTACCACATCCACAAAGAGAATTAATTTAGTTTCTCATTTATAATATATATGGTTGGTAATGAGGATAAATTTAATGAATAAAATTTTTATATATATTATATAATTAATATTATGTTTAGGTGAATTATTATTTACCATTATTTTGTTTCATCGGTGAAAAAGTAAAAATAGTGCTTATGTGTATGTATGGCCTACCATCCCCAAAAATAGTGTATTTAATTTTTCTATCCATATATTATATAGATGACTTAATGTATTTATATAATGATAAAATATGGTATTTATATCATTATTAAAATTCTTAAGAATATGGAACCATCTAAAATATGAAATAATCAAAACTATCAAACATAAAATACATGAAAAGAGAGTGTGTTAGCACTCAAGAATGATTATTTTTATAAATAATTAATGGTTGTGTAAATTTTATAAGCGGTTCATATATGATATTATAAAAATTTATTTATTTCTATTATATAAGTATAATTAATTTTAATTTATCATATATGTGGTTAAAATCACTTATGATTTACGTCAGACCTTAGGTAAGGGTTTCTTTCAAAATCTCATCATTATTTGGGATTATTGATGTTTATGTTTAAGTTTGGGGAATAATATAAAAATCTATCTTAAAAATATATATTTTCACATCCTTTGTTAATATCTATAATATAATTCATTTCAATTGATTTTCCTCCCCCTAGGTACTCATAATTCTAAAAACCATTATTGAGTAAAAAAAATCTATTTATATTTTGGTCAAGAATATTTTCTCTATATCAATGTTTTAAAAAAAATCAAGAATAATTTTTAATATCCTACTATAATTTTTAAAAATCATATTTACACATTCTTAACATCTATAAAAAATTCAATGGACTTTACATTTTTCATCCAAATGAGGTAGTTTTGACTATTTTTCAAAAATGGGAAAGGAATATTTATTTTAAGGCACTCATTGTGAATTGACATTACCACCACAAAAAACAATCAATTATTTGTAGTTTCATTTAAAAGATTTCATTTTTATTTCCAAATTTTTTTTTTGGAAAAAATCGTTTTTAAAAAAATTTATTTCAAAATGAAAATGGTATCTCCATCAATAAGTATTCTAATTATATTTTAAAATTATTTTAATCTATGTAAATGTATTTTAATGTATGAAATAATTCACTAATGATATAATATAATGCAATTCAATAACAATAGTATACCCCTAGGCAATGTTTTACTTTATTGCTTTGGAATAGATATAAGATTCAAAAACCAAATTAGAGACTAGTTTTATCCATTTTGGAAAACCATATTATATACATGATACCCATTTTACATTGTTTAAAGAAAATAAAAAATAATACATAAAAAATTATAATAATTTTAATCCTTGTGAACTTATTCAATGATCTCTTCTTTATAACCTAGGGATAAGAATAAAATTAAGGGTAATATCAAATACTCAGTAAGGGTTACATACATCCAAAGCTATCATAAATCAATTAGAATAAATCAAAATGGAAAGGTAAATAACTGAGAACACATTCCATTCAAATAACAGTATAGGGATAGTTTAAAAACTGAAACACATACAATTTAATCAATAATATAAAAATTTAATGAATCCATAGATTTCTTCATAGTTAAAATCTTCTTTATAATAAATAGAGTGAATTTCGAATGAAGTAAATTATTTAATATTGGACGTTATGTATTTGAAACATGAACCACTATACCATCAAGATCTATTCCCAGTATATTTTAAACTACTCTAATTTGGACAATTGATTCATCCCAAAAGTTTACTAATGCATCAAGGTTATATCTATAAATGATTCCCACCCCTGTCTACCTGACCAAATAATTCCTCATATATTTAATAATCTATTTAACTAATAAAAAATATTCTTTATCATCAAATATGTATATTGAATAAAAGATACATATTTAAAGGTATTTCAAAAGTTAATCAAATAAAATTAAAAGTAAGAATCAATATATAAAATGTAATATGGTTTAAGAAATAATCATATCCATTTTATAATAATATGGATATCACAAATAAGTATAATTCAAAAAAAATTATGAGAAATTTATTATTTCAAGATAAGGATAACCACCACAAAATAAAGAGATATTATAAGATAATGTTTACCAATTGGTAATATTCTAGTTAAAACCCCTTGGAGGAGAAAATTTGAAGTAAAAAAAATTAAATACATTGAATATAAAAGGATTCATGATATAATATATAATAAGTGGTAGTAGATACTCTGCACAAAGTATGTATGTGGTGAAAATGGCATGTGCCTCATGGAATGGAAAGTGAGATAACAATCCCTTACATTGAGTTTTACTTGTTGTGTGTGTTTTTATCTTCCTAAATAATAAACCTATATTTGTTTTATAATTTCCTAAGAACCATTTTCATGTTTATAAATACTTTTACTTCACATTTTACATTATTTTATACGACTAGTTAAAAATTAAGTTTATGTTTGGTGTTTTGAAAAAAGTTGGTTAATTTTGGAAGGTCACCAACTCTGAAAGGGGTCATTATATAAACGTATAGAGAATAATAATCAATAAATAATAATCAATATTATATATCAATTATAATTTTAAATACAATCAGGAAGTATGGTCATGAAAAACAAAACAACGTTATAATATTAGAGATGGTATGTCATACATACACATGAGTAACGTTACCATTTTCTGATTAACATTACGAAAATAAGTAATGTAACATTATTACATCAAAAAATGATAATTATATCATAAATAAAACACTATTTTATAATAAATAATTATATATATATATATAATTCTTCTGTTTTAAAATCAATCACATCACATTGATGAGGCGGTAGTCCAAGCATCCATAAATGACATTATCACTCTTTTAAGTGTCTAAAAAGGGTAATAAAGAGAATTGAATAATATATTTCTAGAAAGGTAATTATTTCATGAATATCATAAAAATCTAGTTTATGTCACTTATTCTTAGTTTATATCATTATTAATACATTAAATGTAATGTGTGAACTTATCACATTGCTTTGAGGATGTGGTATTCCACACCTCAATGAAGGATGTTATTGTATTTACACCAAACAGAACATTGTTTTTGGCACTTTCGGTAGGGCAGGTGCATCCGTCTGTTTGAGGAGGATGAGGACATGTTGACTGTTTCCCCACATTCCTTCTTTTCCAAGGCGGACAACATCCATCGCTTATTATGGGACATTTGATCCTTGATCTAAATGGGATGATGGGGTGTTAGTTCTTCCTTCCATGGATTCCACCACAGAAATCATCACCTAGTTCAGGTGTCCCTTATAGATTAAGATGTGGTTCATGAAACTCTTTCCTGTGTCATATCATCATGGAAGCAGGTTAATTTCACTACTTCTTTCGGGACATTCCAAGGGGTCCATCCAGGGTAAAAACCTTCGGTCGAGGGATTAGTCACATTTGGACATCACTGCTGTGTCAGGATGGTGGAACACTAGCACGTATGGGTTTCTTCCCCTTATTATAGGGCTTCTCAAGGGTGTAGAAGCCCAAGGCATCCCATGTCAAATGCAGGGAATTATATTCCATAGGCAAGTCTCTGAGGTTTTCCTCAGCATCCCATGTTTAACACAGGGTATACCGTGAGTTTAACATCTAGCGGAGACGGATTAGACCGATCAAAACACTGACAAGAGCAGATCAGGTTGGTGCAACCCCAAGAGGGAACACTAATGTTGGGATTAGTGAGAAAGTGGGTGACATAATTTCACTGGGAAGTGGAGGCATGGGTAATAATCAGGATGGATGATGTGGAGTTGAATGAAGTGGTGGGGGATGAGATTGAGCCGATGTGAGGGCGATAGTGATGTTGGGATTGAGCCTCAAAGAGACCTCCTATGTATCCATGTTTCAGGGAATCAAAGTCCACATAGATTGGGATGGGGTATATCATCGGGGTGTGCCCAGAGAACATCAACCTGATGATATACTGGGGCTTACGCGTGGTTAGAAGCTTAAGGATGGTCTGAAACCAATAGGATTGATTAGGTATATGGGTCCCAACATAAGGAACGACAATGACTTACCACTGGGTTTGGGTTGATAACGGTTTACTGTAGAATGGGGATCACACTAGCTTGACATTGTGTGGTGTATACAATAGCTTACTGTTTGGTATGGGATCACAACAACTTACCGCTAGATGGGGGCACAACGACTTACCACTGGATGGGCATAACAATGGCTTACCGATGGATGGGGATCAAAACGGTTTACCGATGGATGGGGATCACAACAGATTTCTGCTGGATGGGGATCACAACGGCTTACTATTGGATGGTGATCAAAATGGCTTGCTGCTAGATGGGGATCACAACGGATTACCATTGGATAGGGTTAAACCTCATAGGGGATTCCTACATACCCTATTGTAATACCCCAATCTTCAGCGGTACACTTGTCTTTGAATAATACAATAGCGTGTGTTGTACGGAACACTGAGTTCAAGTACACCACGACTTACCAAACTAGCTATTCAAAAGAGGTTATGAACAATATTAACTAAATTTTAAATATTATATTTTCCTTATAATTTTAATCCATATTATGAGTTTCTAAGACATGATTTATGAACAAATTCATTTTTTCAGATAAAAGAAGTATTTTTCAAAAAATGAAATTTTACCGCCTTTTAATGGAGAAGCCTTTTTAAAAACAATATTTAAAAATTTTATATATTCAATTTGACAAAATTAAATTCTTCTTTAGAATCGGGACATAAGAATTTAGTATCAATAATGTTTTGGTGTCTTTCTGATGACTTTCATATTTGGGTGAATAGTGAGAAATACTATATTTTAACTAAAAACAACTTTTTAAATCAAAATAATTTATAGTGATAAATTATATTATTGAGTGGTTTTAAAGTATAATTAGAATATATTTTTACCATTTTATCCAATGGTGTTCATTAGAATTAATTTCACTTTGAAATTGGACCTAAACAATTGTCAATCTTTTGATATATATTGTTTCTTAAAAACACGCTATTTATTGTAATAGCGGGAATTAATTATAAAATTAATTAATTCAACTTATATGCTTAGAATTTTTTAAAATAGACATTTTCTTTGAATTCGGAATATAAATTATAGCTTAGGGTGAAATTTTGGCATTGTTCTGAAAAACTTCAATTTTTGATGAATAGTGAAACTACTACGTGGTAGTTAAAAAAAACTGAATTTTTCATAAAAATTAATTTTACCGCTTCTGTGAATGGAATTTCTAAAATCCGAGATACACGGTTAATATAAATAAGTAAAATTTGGTTCAATGAGATGAAGATAATTTTTGTTGAATAGTAACTTTTTACTTTTATTTACCACGGTTAAAAGTAAATAGGGTAATTAAGGGTAAAAATGATATTAATATTACCCTAACACAAGTCCTAATTCTATTGGAAAAGTTTATCTCGACCAAAAATAACCTTAGGAATAAAATATTATCATTTAGGTCCACATGGATTAGATTCAGACATTTATTATTATTTAATTCAAAGAAGAGTTAAAAGAGTTAAAATCAAAGTTTATTTAGTAAAACATTTTTAATATAAGGTTATAAATAAGATAAATTAGATTGTAAATATTCATTAGAAAGCTAATAGTATTTAATAAATAATTATATTTTATTTATAATTTTTAGACATTAAATAATCTAATATATTTATGACACAATGATGATGCAGTAATTAACGTAATAGTGAAAAATTAAAATAATTGATATTATAAATACCCAAATAAATATAATTTAAGACTTTTAATGAATTAAAATAATTCTCTCGGATAATATGACATATTAGGATTGATGTAATTTACTTTTTTCGAAGTAATCATTCTGTTATGAGTTTCACAAAAATCAACTATTGAATAGTGTCAAAATTGACATAAAAGAGTTTTTAAAACAAATATTATATTACTAATTGATATTAATTTCCTAAAAATCTAAGGATCGGCCAAGAGACTTATATCATGGTAGGTATATTATTAATGGACCACTTGGGGGTCTCTTGGATGTATATAGTATGTTTATTAACTATATAATATAAAAATACAATGTGACATGGTAAATGTCAAACTAATTAACTAAGAGTTAAAACTAAAAGATAAGGTTAATACAGTGACCCAAACCTGTCTAAATACTGTTGGTTGAATGGTTTTAGACCTATCCCCACCTTAAAATTTGAATACTAAACTTTGGAGCCATTAGAAACTGAATACGAATTTATTATAAATTAATATTTTTAGCTTTTCCAAAGGTGCCTCTCAACCCTCTTATAAAAGGGCACTCCTCCTTCTCATTTCTTCACACATTCAAAGCCTTTTGGATCGGCCAAACCCTTCCCAAATACTCTCTAAACTTACCTAAGTACAACCTAGAGGCCTTAGTTTTATCAAAAAGCCAACCTAAGGAGCCCTTTTGATCAAATCAAAAGGAAGAACCCGAAGAAGAGGTAATGTTTTCACCACCCCTTTTCAAGTTCCTTTCTTCTTCCACATCATCTTTATTTGTTATTACCATTATAAAATAATAACTCAAGTATCTTATATATACTGTGATGTTATTAGAAATATGGTACAACCATATTCAGTATTCTATCAACCCTTTGAATAACATGTCACCATACGTGCGTACGTACGGCTTACCGTCTCCACGTTGTGGTGTAATTGTTATTCAATATATTATTATTTGGGTGGTTATAATAATGATGTGTAACTCATTTAAATAATAAATATAACATGATAATGATTCTGTATATATTATATACCAGCCAATTATATATTATTTTAATATCAAAAGAATGATATTGTCGCTCGTGCGTACGTACGGACTACCGTCTCCACGAACACGATGAGATTCATTCTCCATCATATCCATTCAAGTATAATTATCATTTGATGATTTAAAAATAATTTATAAGAACCTTATATGATTCGGGATATGAATATTATACAACCTATCCATGACAAACATGGCTTACGTAACAAAACATATAAAATAAAACGAGTAAGTTAACACCCGAAACGACTATAATTCTAAGATATTATTAAGAAAGGAATGTTAAAATACCATATACGATATCATATTAATGTATATGATTCATGAATAATTTAATAAAAATTATTTCAACATTATACAGGAGTTTAACCTACCCCAACCAAGGAAAAGTACAAGGTAAGGGGTTTCTTATCTCACTTTTAATTCCATGAGAATTCCATTGTTCACCACTTATTTATTGAATGTGGTGTGTGTACTGCCCATGATTGTATTCATTATGTAATATAATATAATTTATGGATATTTAAATCATCATGGTATGATCCTTCATTCATGGGTGTATGTTTCGTAAGTTACCTAATCGATAAGGGAATTTGAAATTTCAATTTCCACTCATTTGGCTTTACGCATATTTCATTGATTATATTACCCCAAGATTATGTGTGGAATCACTATTAATTTGATTATTTCAAAATTTCAACTCCCCTTCCTATGGATATACTTTTGATACACATAATCACTCCATTGATAATTTCTCAAGTCACTGATATGAATTTGATAAGAGTAATTTTAACTCATTCTCCATTTGTTGAGTTAAACATCCAATTCGTTGGTGTTGTTTTTACAAGAATATGTGTGAATGTCCTTTGATTGTTTTACACTGAATATCCAATCATATTTAGTGTATTTATATTTTTCACACATAATTATGTCATTTATTTATCCTTAACCTAAGGATACAACCTTTATGAGAGATTTCATCTCAATTTACATTCCATTGAGACTTATTTGTTGTTATACACCAAATCACTTTTATGTGGTGTATATAATGTACTTTGACATAGTATATCATGAATTCATTTATTCTCATGATATTACAATGTTTTGATTACCTCAATTATTTGTATTCAAGTGTCTCTCTTTTGGTTAGAAACTCTAACTAAAATACCATTTTTAAATGATTTAAAGACTTATTCTTCTAAATCTTGCTCATTAATGTCCATGTTTTAAAAAAATGTTTTAAGGATTTATTTATATGGACATTAAAGTTTTAAAATTAAAACACCTTTTAAAAGTTTCAGAGTGCTATGGGACATTTTGATTAAAAAATCTATTTTTAAATAGCTTCTTGACAAATACTGTGACTTTAAATGATTTCAAGAAAAAGGGGGATATTTCTCTCAAATAGTTTTGATCTATGTCAACATCCTTCATTATTCTTGATTGAGGTTAATGTGATACAATATAATCTTCCATATTGTATTGAATGAGTTATGTTTGACTGTGGGTGTGCTATTTTTATACCATTCATGGTTTTTGGTTAAACTATTGACATTTCGTATGCTAGTTTTAATGAGAATGTTTATGTTATGTTTACACCTATTCATATGAGGAATGAATTGGACTTAATAAGTGATAGGTGGAGCCCGTTATAGCTCCTCGATGCATCGGTAGGTCTCATGAGACAAACTAGTGTCTTGGCACAAGGCCTTGGCAAAATCTTATTTGTAGTCTTGGCATGAGGCCTTGGCTATGTGGTTATTATAGTCTAGCATTATGCATTCCATCATTATGAAATTGGTTATTGATATTGCATGTGATCATTCGACTAGTAGAATATCCATGTGAGTAAGTAAATGGCTTTATTTTATTTAATCTTTGCCATTTTATGCTGAAGTTCAATTTTAAAAGGCTTTTGTTTTAGTTATAAACCGCCTTAAGTGTTTATGCTTATCTATTGAAGCTTCTGCTATAATGTTATCCTTACTGAGCATCTGATCTCACCCCTTTCAATGTTTTATTTTTCCTAGGATTATGAAGAAGTAATTTATGAATGAACTGCAAGGATAGTATGAGGGGAAATGAATACAAGATGTTGTCGTTGTTTTTTTAGCTTATGATGTAATGTAAGACTTATGAATATATCTAGTGTTTCCAAGACTACTAAACTAATCGGTCTTTTGAGACATGATCCCTTATGATCATGCCAATGTTATGTAATAATGCACCGACTCTGGGTATCTAGGGTCGGGGTGTTACAGTTGGTATCAGAGGAAGTTTAGTACAAACCTTGGAAGATAGATTTAGATAAACTCTGATTAGAGCACATAGACCTAAGATGAACTTTGAGGATTAGTATAGAAGAACTTCCTAGAATTTTGGTATTGTAGAGATTTTGTGAGTTTTTCGAGCAATACATCCTTGTCTGGATACGTGCAGGTAGAGGCGGCTCTGGCACAGATGTATCTAGGGGTAAAACCCAAAAACACCGCTTTGAGCTAGACTCGAATGGGAACTGGTGCACGATAACAGGCCTTGATGCACTCTTGGTTACGACACTTCCGGGGTACATGCTTAGGATAATTTACATTTTCTTTACAAACCGATTTAAAGTATTATATATATAAGATGAGAGTAAATGACCTTGGTTAATCCTAATGTGTTTCAAATTGAGAATATGGTGACATGTTAATCTCTAAATGATTGTATGACTACTATTACTCACATAATGATTTCTTGTTTTAGTCAATGGCTGGATTCCAAGGAAGTCATAATGACTTTGAGAATGATGTACAAGTTCGGAATGGTGGTGGCAATGAGCAACAAAATGGAATGTTGATAGGGGTAAAAGATATCATCTTTATGCCAAATAAATTTTCCAAAAATATGATCAACAATATATATATTAACCAATTACCGGACTTAACAAAGAAGAGAAAGGTGATGAATGATAAGAGCTCCAGTAGTGGAGACCATGGAGAAAGAAATCCTCAATTTCCAACATGCAGGAAATGTGGAAGGAGACACCCAGGAAAGTGTCTCAATGGGACAAAGAAATGCTTTACATGCGGGAAGGAAGGACATAAAGTGAATAATTGGTGATGAAAAATGAAGAGTACTATGGAAGAAGATAAAAATGGTCCCAAGAATCCATTTACAGTCATTTGCCGTAAATTTAGGGGACCTGGCCATTACCCGAGTGAATTTCCTATTCTATAGGATATTTTCTTGTTCAGAGAAGAAGCTATGTGGAAATAAATGGTTGGATAAATGTTTAAAAATTATTAGTGATCCTTGTTGAAGGGTTTACTTTGGAATAATTTTCTCTTGTATTTGTAACCCTAACGTTTTCCATGTGAGAATGATATTTATGGAAGAATTATCTTTTCACTTGTGGATATAGTTATAAATAACCATTTGGTTTTATATGATCATTGGGTTTGAGGCAATTACAAATTATTATAATTTGGGAGGAAAATGAAAGGTATGAGATAACATTTGTGGTTAAATTATGTTATGGTTATTTTGAGGAATTTATATCATTTTGATAATGTTATAAAATATAGTTTTTGAAAAAGGAACACACGTAGACCATGTGACAACCCGTCACGTCGAACAAAGCTGTGGGAATCGAACCCACAACCAATGTGTGATTGGGATTTATCGCCTAGCACTGGACTACGTGAAGTCCATGGTTAGTGTGACTATTATTTTTAGTTAAATGATTTTATTGATCAATAATAATTTGATTTGGGATCTTATGTATTATCAAATGAATACCCTTAGTATAGTAAAATGATTTGGTGATTAAGTGATAAATGTTATTTTGGATGTTGTTTGCTATGTTGAGAACACTATAAGCCAAAGGAAAATAGAGTAGTATGGGGTTTCATTTGTAGAGTAATGGGGGATTTTTATCTATATTTTTATTGTGGATTTATAGTTATTTGGGTTATTTATGGAAATGATTAACCTATAATAGAGAATATGTGATGAGGTTAATTACTTTTAAGTATGTGACATTAAGAGTATTTGATGTCATTTGGAGATACAATTTAACATGGGAGACTACATAATCAAATTCTTCTATGTTTTGGGTTTCAATATTAGTATGGATTATATTGAAGGATTTTCAGGACAATTGATTATTGAATGGTATTTATTTAACTTTGGGGTACTATTGGGTTAATTTTAGAAATTAAGATTAGTGTTTATTTCACTCAAGGAATATCCTTTTAGGGGATCATTAGATCTTGTACTAACCATGTTGGTTTTGATTAATCTCTAAAGACATTGTAAATATATAGTTTATCTTGCATGGATCATGTGATTCTATAGAAGTTTATTCTAGCTCTTCTAGTGTGACCAAGTCTTCTTGAATACTTATTGTTTAAAAAAAATGAGTTAGTGGTGGAAATTAATTAAATAATGAAACTCTACTTAAAAAGTATGTATATATCTTTATATTCTTAGTCAATATCATAAATGAATTCCTCATACTTATGTAATGTAACTTAAAACAAAATATTTTGTCCATTTACTTTTCCTACTAGGAGACTAATGATCGTTTGTCCCAACACAAGTTTGTGGTTTTCTTATTGTTAACTTTCTCCTGATCATGATTTGTATCCCTCTCCATCAAAACTTGACACTTAGTTTATCATCCACATCCATGTTTTCCTACCTGGAATCCTAGTATGGGTTATCTTGGGTGACCTTTAGTCCCCTCTTTATTTTTTTAAAGTGATAGTTTTATTGACTCTTTTTCCGATGTGGGACTTTCCATTCTCAGGCCGAATTATTAAAATTGTGAGGACGCAATTTATTGAAGGATGGGTGAATGTAACACCCCAATATTCCACGGTATACTTCTCTTTGAATAATACAATAGTGTGTGTTGTACGCAACACTGAGTTCAAGTACACCACAACTTACCAAACTAGCCGTTCAAAAGAGGTTATGAATAATATTAACTAAATTTTAAATATTATATTATCCTTATAATTTTAATCCATATTATGAGTTTCTAAGACATGATTTATGAACAAATTCATTTTTTCAGATAAAAGAAGTATTTTTCAAAAAATGAAATTTTACCGCCTTTTAATGGCGAAGCCTTTTTTAAAACAATATTTGAAACTTTTATATAATCAATTTGAAAAAATGAAATTCTTCTTTAGAATCCGGACATAAGAATTTAGTATCAATAATGTTTTGGTGTCTTTCTGATGACTTTCATATTTGGGTGAATAGTGAGAAATACTATATTTTAACTAAAAACAACTTTATAAATCAAAATAATTTATAGTGATAAATTATATTATTGAGTGGTTTTAAAGTATAATTAGAATATATTTTTACCATTTTATCCAATGGTGTTCATTAGAATTAATTTCACTTTGAAATTGGACCTAAACAATTGTCAATCTTTTGATATATATTGTTTCTTAAAAACACGCTATTTATTGTGACAGCGGGAATTAATTATAAAATTAATTAATTCAACTTATATGTTTAGAATTTTTTAAAATAGAAATATTTTTTGAATTCGGAATATCAATTATAGCTTAGGGTGAAATTTTGGCATTGTTCTGAAAAACTTCAATTTTTGATGAATAGTGAAACTACTACGTGGTAGTTAAAAAAAACTGAATTTTTTATAAAACTTAATTTTACCACTTCTGTGAATGGAATTTCGAAAATCCGAGAGACACGGTTAATATACATAAGTAAAATTTGGTTCAATGAGATGAAGATAATTTTTGGTGAATAGTAACTTTTTTCTTTAATTTACCACGGTTAAAAGTAAATAGGGTAATTAAGTGTAAAAATGATATTAATATTATCCTAAAACATGTCCTAATTCTATTGGAAAAGTGTATCTCGACCAAAAACAACCTTAGGAATAAATTTTTATCATTTTGGTCCATTTATATTAGATTAGGACATTTATTATTATTTAATTCAAAGAAGAGTTAAAAGAGTTAAAATCAATGTTTATTTACCAAAACATTTTTCATATAGGGTTATACAGAAGATACATTTGATTGTAAATATTCTTTAGAAAGATAATAGGATTTATTAAATAATTATAGTTTATTTATAATTTTTATACATTAAATAATTTAATATATTTATGACACAATGATGATGTAGTAATTACCATAATAGTGAAAAATTAAAATAATTGATATTATAAATAACAAAATAAATATAATTTAAGACTTTTAATGAATTAAACTAATTTTCTAGGATAATATGACATATTATGATTGATTTAATTGACTTTTTTGGAAGTAATAATTCTGTTATGAGTTTCACAAAAATCAACTATTGAATAGTGTCAAAATTGACATAAAAGAGTTTTTAAAAAAAATATTATATTACTAATTGATATTAAATTCCTAAAAATCTAAGGTTCGGCCAAGAGACTTATATAATGATAGTTATATCATTAATAGACCACATGGGGGTCTCTTGGATGTATATAGTAAGTTTATTAACCATATAATATAAAAATACAAAGTGACATGGTAAATGTCAAACTAATTAACTAAGAGTTAAAACTAAAATATAAGGTTAATATAGTGACCCAAACCTGTCTAAATTCTATTGGTTGAATGGTTTTAGACCTATACCCACCTTAACATTTTAATAATCAACTTTTCATCCATTAGAAACCGAATATGAATTTATTATAAATTAATATTTTTATCTTTTCCAAAGGTGCCCCTCACCCCTCTTATAAAAGGGCACTCCTCCTTCTCATTTATTCACACATTCAAAGCCTTTTGGTTCAGCCAACCCCTACCCAAATACTCTCTCAACTTCCCTCAATAAAACCTAGATGCCTTAGTTTGATCAGAAATCCAACCTAAGGAGCCCTTTTGATCAAATCAAAAGGAAGAAACCGAAGAAGAGGTAATGTTTTCACCACCCCTTTTCAAGTTCCTTTCTTCATCCACTTCATCTTTCTTTGTTATTACCATTATAAAATAATAAGTCCATTATCTTATATATACTGTGATGTTATTATAAATATGGTACAACCATATTCAGTATTCTATCCACCCTTTGAATAACATGTCACCATACGTGCGTACGTACGGCTTACCGTCTCCACGTCATGGTGTAATTGTTATTCAATATATTATTACTTGGGTGGATAAAATAATGATGTGTAACTCATTTAAATAATAAATATAACATGATAATGATTCTGTATATATGATATACCATCCAATTATATATTATTTTAATATCAAAAGAATGATATTGTCGCTCGTGCGTACGTACGGAGTACCGTCTCCACGAACGCGATGAGATTCATTCTCCATCATATCCATTCAAGTATAATTATCATTTGATGATTTAAAAATAATGTTTAAGAAATTTATATGATTCTGGATATGAATATGATACAACCTATCCATGACAAACATGGCTTATGTAACAAAACATAAAAAAGAGAACAAGTTAACACCCGAAACCACGATAATTCTAAGATATTATTAACAAAGCAATGTTAAAAGATCATATATGATATCATATTAATGTATATGATTCATGAATAATTTAATAACAATTATTTCAACCTTATACAGGAGGTTAACCTACCCCAACCAAGGAAAATTACAAGGTAAGGGGTTTCTTATCTAACTTTTAATTCTGTGACAATTCCATTGTTCACCACTTATTTATTGCATGTGGTGTGTGTACTGCCCATGATTGTATTCATTGTGCAATATACTATAATTTATGGATATTTACATCATCATGGTATGATCCTTCATTCATGGGTGTATGTTTCGTAAGTTACCTAATCGATAAGGGAATTTGAAATTTCAGTTTCCACTCATTTGGCATTACGCATATTTCATTGATTATATTTCCCCAAGATTATGTGGGGAATCACTATTCATTTGATTATGTCATAATTTCCACTCCCCTTCCTGTGGATATACTTTTGATACACATAATCACTCCATTGATAATTTCTCAAGTCATTGATATGAATTTGATAAGAGTAATTTTAACTCATTATCCATTTGTTGAGTTAAACATCCAATTCGTTGGTGTTGTTTTTACAAGAATATGTGTGAATGTACTTTGATTGTTTTACACTGAATATCCAATCATATTTAGTGTATTTATATTTTTCACACATAATTATGTCGTTGATTTATCCTTAACCTAAGGATACGACCTTTATGAGAGATTTCATCTCAATTTACATTCCATTGAGACTTATTTGTTGTTATACAACAAATCACTTTTATGTGGTGTATATAATGTACTTTGACATAGTATATCATGAATTCCTCTATTCTCATGATATTACAATGTTTTTATTACCTCAATTATTTGTATTCAAGTGTCTCTCTTTTGGTTAGAAAATCTATCTAAAATACCATTTTAAATGATTTAAAGACTTAATCTTCTAAATCTTTCTCATTAATGTCCATGTTTTTAAAAAATGGTTTTAAGGGTTTATTTATATAGACATTAATGTTTTAAAATTAAAACTCCTTTTAAAAGTTTCAAAGTGGTATGGGACACTTTGATTCAAAAATCTATTTTTAAATAGCTTCTTGACAAATACTGTGACTTTAAATGATTTCAAGAAAAGGGGGATATTTCTCTCAAATAGTTTTGATCTATGTCAAAATCCTTCATTATTCTTGATTGAGGTTAATGTGATACAATAAAATCTTCCATATTGTATCTAATGAGTTATGTTTGACTGTGGATGTGCTATTTTTATACCATTCATGGTTTGTGGTTAAAGTATTGACATTTCGTATGCTAGTTTTAATACGAATGTTTATGTTATGTTTAAACCTGTTCATATGAGGAATGCATTGGACTTAATAAGTGACGGGTGGAGCCCGCTATAGCTTCTCGATTCATCGGTAGGTCTCATGAGACAAACTAGTGTCTTTCCATAAGGCCTTGGCGAAATCTTATTTGTAGTATTGGCACGAGGCCTTGGCTATGTGGTTATGATAGTCTGGCATTATGCATTCCATCATTATGAAAGTGGTTATTGATATTCCATGTGATCATTCGACTAGTAGAATATCCATGTGTGTAAGTAAATGGCTTTATTTTATTTAATCTTTGCCATTTTATGCTAAAGTTCATGTTTAAAAGGCTTTTGTTTTAGTTATAAACTGCCTTAAGTGTTTATGCTTATCTATTGAAGCTTCTGCTATAATGTTATCCTTACTGAGCATCTGAGCTCACCCCTTTCAATGTTTTATTTTTCCCAGGATTATGAATAAGTAATTTATGAATGACCTGCAAGGATAGTATGAGGGGATATGAAGACAAGATGTTGTTGTAGTTTTTTTAGCTTATGATGTAATGTAAGACTTATGAATATATCTAGTGTTTCCAAGACTACTAAACTAATCGGTCTTTCGAGACATGATCCCTTATGATCATTCCAATGTTATGTAATAATGCACCGACTCTGGGTATCTAGGGTCGGGGCATTACAACTATATATAGGGAAGGTATCAAATCCCATGTAGTTCGAGTTGGTGAACCGACGTGAAGGGGGTCAAAATAAATGGGTTTTGGGCTTGAACCTCAGAGAGGGTTCCTACGTACCTTTACTTGGAAAAAATCATAGTCCAAGTAGTTCAGGAGGGGTTGGTGAAGCGATGTGAAGATGGTCAGGACCAATGGATGGTGGGATTGATCCTCATGAAGGCTTCCTACGTACCTTTCCAAGGCATGGATCAAAGTCCATGTAGTTTGGGAGGAGTTGGCGAACTGACGTGAAGATGGTCGAGACCAATGGATGGTGGGATTGAATCTCAGGGAGGCTTTCTATATAACTTTCCTTCTAAAGGATCAAAGTCCATATAGTTCGGGAGGG
Source organism: Viscum album (assembly GCA_963277665.1). Taxonomy (NCBI): domain Eukaryota; kingdom Viridiplantae; phylum Streptophyta; class Magnoliopsida; order Santalales; family Viscaceae; genus Viscum; species Viscum album. Next base: position 119,150,146 of record OY728134.1, read on the forward strand.
TTTGGGGCATATACGCTGAGGCATCCCAGAGCGGATTCCATGGTCGATGTTTACTCTATTCCCATGTAGTTCATGCTCGGTGTGATAAATTAGAGGCATCAAAGACCTGATGATCACGTTTCAAAAGGTGCGTTTGGGGGAAGTGGAGTGGGGCTGACATGTAGATAGTGGCCTAAAATGGAAACAAGGGCTTACACGTGGTCTACAACCAAAAGAGGAAACTGGGGATTACACGTGGTTAGCATCCCATGGAGATGGATATTGGGACCTACTCCAGGGTGGGGCCTAGTGGTGAAAAATCCCAAAGGGAGAGGGATTTGGCATGGAAGAGAGGAGGGCTTCGGTGCCCAACCCACCTCTCTGGTCTTTGGCCAGGAAGAGGATAGGAGGAGCAGGGATGTTGTCTCCCGCATGAAAGGCTATTGGCTTACACAAAGATGGTTTCCTTTTCCCCACATACAGACGCCACTATGGTAAAGAGGATCCCATTCCATGTGAGGAATGATCTAACTCCCATTGAGACTAGTGGGCATAGAGAATGTCTAAGACGGGTCACCCCGTGTAAGATTCACGGGGCATGGTCACAGTTTAACGTCATCTACTGAGGACTATGGCACTTACCAGTTTAACATCCTGTAGCTCGGACTAGGTGGGTTCACCCCACACCACTAGGACATACATAACTGATACCTTCCTTCCATTGAGGAAGGGAAGGCATCAACAATGCTTCTATGAGTGTGTGTTATGGGGTGATCTATTGATGGGTCCATGTTACCGTGGATATGTGAAGAAGAAATAGCCATTAGCATGCCTATGTGAAGAAGCATGAGGCAAAGTGACACAATGGGAAGTACCACCCAAGGGACCTTGAAATCACTTCGTGCAAAACTGGAGGGTCGCACGAGAAAAAGAGTTATATAGTAATGTGGTTCATAGGTAGAAGCCTCATGAAGTTCTGGTGCTCTATGTAGTGAAGGGGCTCCGTGAAGGGGTATGCTTCATGAAGTGAAGTGGACTAGTCTAGGCGTAGGGCGTAGGTGCATATGGAAGGTGATTCGTGAAGTGGAAAGGAATTTGCAGAGCAGGGATTTGTGAAGCAAGGGTGCCCAGTAAAGCGTAGCATTGTAAATAAATGTGCTTTGATAATCATAGTGACCCTTCCTTAGCATGTGGGTCACATGTGCATGTAGGGTATTTCGTGAAGCATAAGTGCTCTGCAAATACCCAAGTCCCCTTGGCGATCCCCTTCTTTCGCGGAGGCTCGTGGGCTCTGTGAAGGGCATCCATGTTTGAAGGGGTGTTGAATTCAAGGAAAGGGGGAGGCACTTCACAATGTTAAAGTACCTTGAAAACTCATGGTTTGCAGAGTAAAAATTTCTTCACGATTTGAGATCTAAGAAGGGGAAAGGTCGGAGGATCCATCTTTTGGGCTCGAGGGGAGCCCGATATTTATAGGCAAGAGGCGCCTTGAAGGGGAGATTGCTGGGTATGAAGACACATAGTATTTATTTGTAATCGCAATGCATCCCACCTCATTGCTATATGGCGACATCACAAATGTCAAACTGGTTTTCCAAGCATCCCGCCTCCTTGCTCTACAGTGGCTTCTCAAATGTCAAACTGGTTCACGGATCCTCCCTCCTCCTTGCTCCGTGGCTGCTTCACAAATTTCAAATTGGTATGTGGGGCCTCCCACCTCCTTGGTATAGGGCGGCTTCGTAGAGGGGGAGTTTCACACCGGCTCCAGTGTAGTGGGGCTCCACAGGCAATCTTCATGAGTCGTCCCCAAGGGTCCCATGCATTCTTCTCCTCTTCCCAAATTTTGGTGCCAACAAATGCCCCCTCCCTGAGACTGGGAGTCGAGGAGAATGTGAGGGTAAAATTCAGAGGGTCAATTGCCAAAATTCCCCAGTCAGTCATGAAGCTGACTTGCAAAGGATGTTCACAAAGCGGAGAGGCAATGTGTGGGCTAAGTATGTCATGATGCCAGCCTCGGTCGAATGCACTGTGAATCACAAGGTTTCTTCGCATATAAATATGGGAGGTTGACCTCTCTTTTTTCATTTCTCACCTCCGTGTTTTGGAATTTAGAACTCTCGATTTGCGAAGCTCTGCATACTTCGTGATTTCTATAAGGCCCCAGCCTTAAACCATACTTAATCATGAGTTATTACAAGATTACACATTGAGGATCTTTTCAGGATTATAGTTTTAGAGAATTAGATCATAAAACATGAATTACACTCCACATATAAACAATGTGGTTACATAAAGATAGTATTCTTCATTCCCATCAATGGAAACACATTTAAAATAAAACATGGATTATTTCTTGACACATCCTTTACTCTATCATCTTATCATGTACCTTTCCCTTGACCTGTGAAAAACATTTCAAAAACTTGGGATGAGCATAAAAACTCAGTATGGGTTATAAAAAAAACATGGAAGGGAAACATGAGTTCATATATATACATAAGAATGAAATCATACTTTACCCATAAAACATAGGCACTTTAACATACCTCATAAAATCATGAATAAATCATAGAAATCATAAGACATAAAGGTAACTTGAGGCATTCATAACATTCTTACGTAGGGAGTAACCCTCTTGGTTACGTTTGGAATACCCATCACAGTATATTCCCTAAAATCTCTTCGGAGAAACCTTAACGTTTCAATCCTTAGCGTTACCCAATGCATTGGAGAGCTATAACGGGCTCACCCGCCCTTAGTTTATCACGGAACCACCTATCTTCATAATAATGCCCAAGAACCATAACATAATCATATCACATAAAACATGTATAAAGGAAACATAAAATTTCCACATTTCAATCACGAGATATCAATACAACACATTGATATAAAAACATTATGAAAACCATTTTCAATACCAAAATAAAAGAAAAGTAAAATATGGTATTTATTTTTCTTTTAAAAAGAAGGTATGGCTTGTAGAGGAAGCCGAAACTCAAATAACGGTCACGACGACGGAAAAGTCGTTGTCGCCGCATACGTACGACAAAAACATTCCCTTTTTGTCGTTTAGTAAACGCTTCGTATAAAAAAGATTCCATTTGAATAAATGTAAAAGTCAAAGTGGTTTATACACCGTATAAAAGAAAGTTGTGTATAAAAAAAATATGCCTCAACGAAAGGAGATTGAGACGAAGTCCCATACCTCGTATCCGACTTGACCCGACCGTTCTTTAATCTCCTGAATAATAAACTTGAGTTAATATCTACTTGCTTATGAACCTTTTTCAAGTTCATTATTCCTTTTATACCATGTTATGAACATCATGTAATCAGTTATGTTAATAATGTTCATTTTGTCGGTATTTGGTTCTTAAGTCAAAAATAGACTTCTTACACTTACATGTTGTTAATTTGGTCAAAGGTTCATTATATCCATAATGGTATTAATGATTTAGATATCATATATGTCATATATATCCAGTACATAAATGCATTTATAATATTACATAATCATTTAGAGGTAAGAAATGAAATGCACCGTTCATGGAGACGGTAAGCCGTACGTACGCATGAACGCTACTTTCATTTCTATTTCGTATTTTGTAGAATGGAATCATAATGATATAAAGGTATATTATAATTCCAGTATAATATCATATATAATATCATAGTTCCATCCTTTATATGTCCCACGTATGGTATTTAACGAATCAAATCACTTTGAGGGGGCGGTAGTCCGCACTTCCTAAAATGAAGATATCGTGTTTACACATAATGGAAACCATAAAGGTATGCCCAAAATGAAAAAAACAGAAGCTTAAGGAAAACATAAACATATTATATATCATATATAAAAATAGTGACATCATAATGGCCACCTTTGAAGGTGTTAAATGAGTTTTGAACAATCATCGTTTCGGGAGGCAGAATTTCGCCATCCACAGAAACCGTATGTTCTTTAACCATTTGATGTAGTTGTGTGAGAGTGTAGCTCAAATAAATCTTATAAAAACAACCTAGTATATTGGATATACTGTTTTTGTTACAAAATAAGTAAATAAAAAGAGTTTAGGGGGATGGAGAAACAAAATAAAACAAATGAACATGAGAGAATGAATTACCTTTAAAAGTGTAACTCCTTTTGATTTGAGCCTAAAGGCTTCCTTTGAAAGGATTCTGCCCAAAAGGAATCCTCTAGGATTATGAGAGGTATTTGGAGAGAGTAAATGGGCAGGGGTTGGCCGAGCCAAAGGATTGAGGTGTGTGTGAAATGAGGTAGAGGTGGGGGCCTTTTATAAGAGGAGAGGAGGGGCACTTTTGGAAAGTAAAGAAATATTACTTTATTTGAAAATGTGTTTCGGTTTCAAAAGGTCCCACATTAATATAATTCGTGGATAAGGTTATAAGGCTTCGAAATCCACTCATCCAATAAGTTTCGGACATGTGTAGTTCATAGATTTTACACTATCTCTCCATTTTATTTAAATCGTCAAATAATGATGTCATCGCTGCATCATTATTATGTCATAAATAATTTAATTTATTTAATGTCTAAAAATCATAAAAAAAATACTATGATGTAGGAAATCTTTTTATATTTCCAATGACTATTTATAATCAAAAATAGGATCTTTATAACCCCATGTAAAAATTGTTTTCGTGAAACATATTATGTTTGTGTCATTTTTACTTTTACATTAAATAAAAAGTTATTTATGTCATTTCCAAACCAAAGTGTCTCCATGGGGTCCCCAAGTTTACCCATGGCTTTTCTTGGTCGGCCATGACACAACCAATAAGGTTGGGACATGTGTCTAGGTCATTTCTTATTATTAAAGCATTATTTATACCTTAAACTACCCAAATTACCACTATTTGCGATTAAGAACTTAATAAGTTACTATTCACCCAAAAAAATATTATAATCTCATTGAACCACATTTTACTTCTTAATGACAACCATGTATGTCGGATTTTCAAAATTCAATACACATTAGTGGTAAACTTTTATTTAACTGAAAAATCAGTTTTCTTGATTACCACTTAGTGGTTTCACTATTCATCAAAAATTGAATTTTTTCAGAAAATTACCAAAAATTCACCCTAAGCTATATTTGATATTACGAATTCAAAAATGAAGTCCATTTTACAAAATTCAAATCATATAAGTCACATTAATTAATTTAACAATTAATTCCCGCTGCCAGAGAAAATAGCGTGTTTTTACAAAACAATAAGTATCAAAAGATTGACACCAGTTTAAGTCTAATTTCAAAGTGAAATTGATTCCAATGACCACCATTGGATAAAATGGTAAAAATATATTCTAATTTCACTTCAAAACCAATTCAAAACATAATCTAATCATATAAATGAATTAGATTAAAAAGCAGTTTTGATGTAAAATGCAGTATTTTTCACTATTCATTAAAAAATGAATATTGTCAGAAAAATACCAAAAATTCACACAAAGTAAATTTTGATGTCCCAATCATAAAGGATAAGTTTATTTGGACAAAAATAGTTTATAGAATTTTCAAAATATAGATTCAAAAATGGTTTGCCATCAAAAGGCAGTAAAACAATCTTTTAAGAATATTAGTGTATTCCCTGCATAAGATTGTATTTATTTTCATTTTAAGCCTCTACAACAGTATCTTAATCATTAATATAAATAGATAAAAATATCTATTATTCATTACTTACTTGGGATGTTACATCCTTCCCCCCTTTAGAAAATTGCGTCCCCACAATTTATTTACTTATCGAATAAATGGGGGTACTTATCCCTCATTGCATTTTCAGATTCCCATGTTGCCTCTTCAATCATGTGGTTTTTCCACAAAACCTTTACCTGCTTAATCACCTTATTCCGTAACACTTTCTCCCTGTGGTCAAGAATCTGGAACAGTTGTTCCTCATAAGATAGGTTCTCTTCCAGCTGAACTACCTCTGGACTCAAAACATGAGATGGATCTGGCATATACTTTCTCAACATCGAAACGTGAAAAACATTGTGTACCTGAGATAAACTCGGAGGTAAAGCCACTCGGTATGCAACTGATCCAACTCTCTCTAGAATTTTGTATGGTCCAACGAACTTTGGACTCAACTTTCCTTTCTTACCAAATCTCATCACGCTTTTCCAAGGAGAAACCTTGAGAAAAACATGATCACCTACCTCGAAAGATAGATCCTTCCTCCGGTTATCCGCATAACTCTTCTGCCTGCTCTGAGCTGTTCTCATGTGTTTCTGAATCAGCTGAACTTTTTCTGCCATCTCTTCTACCAATTCTGGTCCCATCAACTTCCTTTCACCCACTTCATCCCAGAAAGCTGGAGTTCGACACCGCTTCCCATATAATGCCTGAAATGGTGCCATCTGTATACTGGAATGAAAACTGTTATTATATGAAAACTCAACCAAAGAAAGATGTTGGTCCCAAATTCCCTGATAATCCATAGAACAAGCTCGTAGCATATCCTCCAATGTTTGAATTGTTCGTTCTGACTGCCCATCTGATTGAGGATGAAAAGCTGTACTAAAATTTAATTCAGTACCCAACGACTTCTGAAGGCCTTTCCAAAATTTAGAAGTAAACCTGGGATCACTATCCGATACAATGGAGAGAGGGACTCCATGTAACCTGACTATCTATTTAAGATACAAATGGGAAAGTTGATCAAGAGAGAAAGTATCTCGTATAGCAAGGAAATGAGCAGATTTGGTCAAGCGATCAACAATAACCCAGATTGCATTATTACCTCGAGATGTCTTCGGTAATCCAACAACAAAGTCCATGGATATATTCTCCCATTTCCACTCTGGCACTGGTAAAGGCTGAAGCATCCCTTTCGGTAACTGCCGCTCTGCTTTAACCTGCTGACAAGTCAAACACTTCACAGTAAAATCAGCAATATCTCTTTTCATTCCATCCCACCAGTAATACTCCCGCAGATCTCTATACATCTTAGTACTGCCCGGATGAACTGAAAACGGAGAACTATGAGCTTCACATAACAACTCTCTCTTCAACTGTGAATCACAAGGCACACACAATCTCTTCCCAAATCTCAAAACGAAATAATTATCAATGTTGAATTCAGGAAACTTACCTTTCTGAACCAGCTCTACCTTTTTCTGCAACTCACTATCTTGCTTCTGTGCTTGCTTGATTCTATCTGATAGAGATGATCTCACTGATAACTGAAACAAAACAGAAGGACTTCCTGCACCAACAACTTCTATGCCAAAGTTCATCAAATCCTTAACCAAAGGATCACGTTCCAAACACAACATTGTTAATGAAGCATTACTTTTTCGACTCAAACCATCAGCCACTTTATTTGCTTTTCCCAGATGGTAATGAATTGTACAATCATAATCCTTTATTAATTCCAGCCATCTCCTTTGTCTCATGTTTAACTCTTTCTGAGTGAATATATACTTAAAAATTTGTGATCGGTATATATTTCACACTTTACTCCATACAAATGATGCCTCCAAATTTTTAAAGCAAAAACAACAGCAGATAATTCCAAATCATGTGTAGGGTAATTTACCTCATGAGTTTTCAACTGTCGTGAAGCATAAGAAATTACCTGATCATTCTACATTAGGACGCAACCAAGTCCTTTCAATGAAGCATCACTGTATATAAAAAACTCACCATTCCTGGAAGGTAGTGCCAAAACTGGAGCATTCACCAATATTCTTTTCAATTCCTGAAAACAATCATCACATTCTTTTGTCCAGATAAACTTAACACCCTTCCGAGTTAGCTTAGTCATTGGAATAGATAACCATGAAAAATTTCTAACAAACCTTCGGTAATAGCCAGCCAAACCAAGGAAGCTACGAATCTCGGTTACATTTGTGGGTCTTGGCCATTCTTCCACAACTTTTGTTTTTGCAGGATCAACAGTTATTCCATCTTTAGAAACAATGTGACCAAGGAAATAAATTTGTTGCAACCAAAACTCACACTTGCTGAATTTCCCATACAGTTTATTTTCTTTTAAGGTTTGCAAGATAACCCTTAAATGTTTTTCATGCTCCTCTTTACTTTTAGAAAACACCAAAATATCATCAATGAAAACCACCACAAACTTATCCAAGAACTCATGGAAAATTATATTCATTAAGTCCATGAATACAGCAGGTGCATTGGTTAGCCCAAAAGGCATTACTACAAATTCATAATGGCCATATCTCGTACTGAACACGGTCTTCGGAATATCTTCCTCCTTTACCTTCAGCTGATGGTACCCCGATCTGAAGTCAATCTTTGAAAAAAACTGAGCTCCCTGGAGCTGATCAAACAAATCATCAATATGAGGCAAAGGATATTTGTTCTTAACAGTGATATTATTCAAGGCTCTATAATCAATGCAAAGTCTCATAGAACCATCTTTCTTTTTATCAAATAAAACAGGAGCACCCCATGGTGATGTGCTAGGTCTAATGAAACCTTTCTCTAATAAATTTTGCAATTGCTCCTTTAACTCTAAAAGTTCAATTTGTGCCATTCGATAAGGGGGTTTTGAAATTGTCTTAGCATCAGGAACTAATTCAACAGTAAACTCAACTTCTCGATCTGGTATTATTCCAGGCAACTCATCAGGAAAAACATCAGGATACTCATTTACCACTGGAACATCATTAATCTGAACAGTTCCTTTATTTTCAACGACGTGTGCAAGGTAACATTCATTTCCATCTTTTACAAGTTTCTCGGCCTCTTGATATGTTATCAAAAGTAAGGGTTCATTCTTGTAAACAAACTGAAAGTCTTTCTGAAAAGAAACTTCATTAGCTCTACAGTCAATCTTAGCATGGTAAATAGAGAGCCAATCCATACCCAGGATAACATCAAACTCTACTAGAGGTAGAACAATAAGGTTTGCAAGTAGGTTCTTTCCACAGATAAGGATAGGAAGATTCTTATAAATTCTTTTTGCCTCGACACTTACCCCAGGTGTTTTTACCAAAAGTTCAGGAGTTATTTCTTGAGATGGTATTCCCATTTTACTAGAAAAGGTTTCAGAGATGAAAGAATGTGTAGACCCCGAATCAAACAACACACTGGCATAATCTGAAAAAACAAAGTACCTGATACATCTTCATTTGATGGCCCGACATCTGCTGAAGTAGTTGCAAAGTATTTCACCACCCCTTTCTGCATGTAGTCTAACTGCTTCCCATCACTCAAGCTCCTTGTCGGACACTCGTTTGCATAGTGACCCATCTCATTGCACTTATAAAATTTCACTAACTGTAAATCAAATTTGTTCTTACCTTCACCTTGATCCTTTTCAGTGCAATCACGAGCCTTATGTCCCATCTTACCACATCGGTAGCACTTCCTAGAATTCAGAAGACATTCCCCAGCATGCCTTTTGCCACATTTATCACAAACTGGAAACTTAGTTCTCTTACCATCAGACTTTTTTGAAGAATTATTACCTTTCCCCTGCCACCTCAGTCTCTTCTCCTGCTGGTTGTTATAGAAAACTTGGTCATCGTCAAACTCCATTTACACCTTCTCATCACATCGAACAAGCTTTTCATAACTTTTAAACTCACGAGAAGCTAATGCCCTTCGATACTTTGGCTTTAATCCTGAGTAGAAATGATTGATTTTACTATCAAGGTCCCGGATAAAATTTGGAGCATACCTTGCCAATCGAGTGAACCTTTCTTCATAGGCAGCCACTGAGTCTTCCTCTTGCCTCAATTCCAAGAATTACTTTTCCATCCTAAGTCGAACAGCCTTAGGAAAATACTTCTCAAGAAACATACCTTTGAATTCATCCCAGTCAAGAGCATCAATCTCATCGGCGTCCCTGATATTTTTAACCATAGACACCACTGATCTGCTTCACCCTCCAAACGGTAAATAACAAGACTAACCTTTTGATTGTCTGAACACCCCATGACATCAAAAATCTTCTCTAGTGCTTTAATCCACCCTTCAGCTAGCACAGGGTCAGATGATCCTCTGAATGATGGTGGATGTTGCCTCATGAAATGTTCCACCACTGACATGTTCCTCTGTGGTTGGTCTGGCTGATCTCGTGTATGGATACCACCGCCACTTATCGCCTGAGTCAACTGCGCCATTACTGAAACAAACTGTTCAGTTCCAATTCTGACCATTTCTGGATGCTGATTCGGAAGGTTATTTCCTTCTGTATTCCTTCCTAGCACTGCTTCCCTGTTTCCTCTGCGGAAAACCATTCTGAACAAAGATGTCTTAGATGAAGCAACATGGTAATCTTAAAATGCTATATCATTTCGGAAAAAAAAATATTTTTGGATAATCATTTAATAGAATTCTGACTCCTAAAGTTATCTAAACCGACCATTAATACCAAATATAAGGCCCCAGCCTTAAACCATACTTAATCTTGAGTTATTACAAGATTACACGTTGAGGATCTTTTCAGGTTTAGAGTTTTAGAGAATTAGATCATAAAACATGCATTACACTCCACATATAAACAAAGTGGTTACATAAAGATAGTATTCTTCATTCCCATCAATGTAAACACATTTAAAATAAAACATGGATTATTTCTTGACTCATCCTTGACTCTATCATCTTATCATGTACCTTTCCCTTGACCTGTGAAAAACATTTCAAAAACTTGGGATGAGCATAAAAACTCAGTATGGGTTATAAAAAAACATGGAAAGGAAACATGAGTTCATATATATACATAAGAATGAAATCATACTTTACCCAAAAAACATAGGCACTTTAACATACCTCATAAAATCATGAATAAATCATAGAAATCATAAGACATAAAGGTAACTTGAGGCATTCATAACATTCTTACGTAGGGAGTAACCCTCTTGGTTATGTTTGGAATACCCATCACAGTATATTCCCTAAAATCTCTTCGGAGAAACCTTAACATTTCACTCCTTCACGTTACCCAATGCATTGGAGAGCTATAACGGGCTCACCCTCCCTTATTTTATCACAGAACCACCCGTCTTCATAATAATGCCCAAGAACCATAACATAATCATATCACATAAAACATGTATAAAGGAAACATAAAATGTCCACATTTCAATCACAAGATATCGATACAACACATTGATATAAAAAAATTATGAAAACCATTTTCAATACCAAAATAAAAGAAAAGTAAAATATGGTATTTATTTTTCTTTTAAAAAGAAGGTATGGCTTGTAGAGGAAGCCGAAACTCAAATAACGGTCACGACAGTGGAAAAGTCGTTGTCGCCGCATACGTACGACAAAAACATTCCCTTTTTGTCGTTTAGTAAATGCTTCATATAAAAAATATTCCTTTTGAATAAATGTAAAAGTCAAAGTGGTTTATACACCGTATGAAAGAAAGTTGTTTATAAAATAAAATATGCCTCAACGAAAGGAGATTGAGACGAAGTCCCATACCTCGTATCCGACTTGACCCGACCGTTCTTTAATCTCCTGAATAATAAACATGAGTTAATATCTACTTTCTTATGAACCTTTTTCAAGTTCATTATTCCTTTTATACCATGTTATGAACATCATGTAATCAGTTAAGTTAATAATGTTCATTTTGTCGGTATTTGGTTCTTAAGTCAAAAATAGACTTCTTACACTTACATGTTGTTAATTTGGTCAAAGGTTCATTATATCCATAATGGTATTCATGATGTAGATATCATATATGTCATATATATCCAGTACATACATGCATTTATAATATTACATAATCATTTAGAGGTAAGAAATGAAATGCACCGTTCATGGAGACGGTAAGCCGTACGTACGCATGAACGCTACATTCATTTATATTTCGTATTTTGTAGAATGGAATCATAATGATATAAAGGTATATTATAATTCTAGTATAATATCATATATAATATCATAGTTCCATCCTTTATATGTCCCACATATGGTATTTAATGAATCAAATCACTTTGAGGGGGCGGTAGTCCGCACTTCCTAAAATGAAGATATCGTGTTTACCCATAATGGAAACCATAAAGGTATGCCCAAAATGAAAAAACAGAAGCTTAAGGAAAACATAAACATATTATATATCATATATAAAAATAGTGACATCATTATGGCCACCTTTGAAGGTGTTAAATGAGTTTTGAACAATCATCGTTTCGGGAGGCAGAATTTCGCCATCCACAGAAACCGTATGTTCTTTAACCATTTGATGTAGTTGTGTAAGAGTGTAGCTCAAATAAATCTTATAACAACATCCTAGTATATTGAAGATACTGGTTTTGTGACAAAATATGTAAATAAAAAGAGTTTAGGGGGTTGGAGAAACAAAATAAAACAAATGAACATGAGAGAATGAATTACCTTTAAAAGTGTAACTCCTTTTGATTTGAGCCTAAAGGCTTCCTTTGAAAGGATTGTGCCCAAAGGTAATCCTCTAGGATGAGGAGAGGGATGTGGAGAGAGTAAATGTACAGGGTTTGTCCGAGCCAAAGGCTTGAGGTGTGTGTGAAATGAGGTAGAGGTGGGGGCCTTTTATAAGAGGAGAGGAGGGGCACTTTTGGAAAGTAAAGAAATATTACTTTATTTGAAAATGTTTTTCGGTTTCAAAAGGTCCCACATTGATATAATTCGTGGATAAGGTTATTAGTCTTCGAAATCCACTCATCCAATAAGTTTCGGGCATTTTTAGTTCATAGAGTTTACATTATCTCTCCATTTTATTTAAATCGTCAAATAATGATGTCATCGCTGCATCATTATTATGTCATAAATAATTTAATTTATTTAATGTCTAAAAATCATAAAACAAATACTATGATGTAGGAAATCTTTTTAGCTTTCTAATGAATATTTATAATAAAAAATCGGATCTTTATAACCCCATGTAAAAATTGTTTTCGTGAAACATATTATGTTTGTGTCATTTTTACTTTTACATTAAATAAAAAGTTATTTATGTCATTTCAAAACCAAAGTGTCTCCATGGGGTACCCAAGTTGACCCATGGCTTGTCTTGGTCGGCCATGACACAAAAAATAAGGTTGGGACATGTGTCTAGGTCATTTCCTATTATTAAAGCATTATTTATACCTTAAACTACCCTAATTACCACTAATCGCGATTAAGAACTTAATAAGTTACTATTCACCAAAAAAAATATTATAATCTCATTGAGCCACATTTTACTTCTTAATGACAACCATGTATGTCGGATTTTCAAAATTCAATACACATTAGTGGTAAACTTTTATTTAACTGAAAAATCAGTTTGCTTGATTACCACTTAGTGGTTTCACTATTCATCAAAAATTGAAGTTTTTCAGAAAATTACCAAAAATTCACCCTAAGCTATATTTGATATTACGAATTCAAAATTGAAGTCCATTTTACAAAATTCAAATCATATAATTCACATTAATTAATTTAATAATTAATTCCCGCTACCAGAGAAAATAGCGTGTTTTTACAAAACAATAAGTATCAAAAGATTGACACCAGTTTAAGTCTAATTTCAAAGTGAAATTGATTCCAATGACCACCATTGGATAAAATGGTAAAAATATATTCTAATTTAACTTCAAAACCAATTCAAAACATAATCTAATCATATAAATAAATTAGATTAAAAAGCAGTTTTGATGTAAAATGCAGTATTTTTCACTATTCATTATAAAATGAACATTGTCAGAAAAATACCAAAAATTCACACAAAGTAAATTTTGATGTCCCAATCATAAAGGATAAGTTTATTTGGACAAAAATAGTTTATAAAATTGTCAAAATATAGATTCAAAAATGGTTTGCCATCAAAAGGCAGTAAAACAATCTTTTAAGAATATTAGTGTATTTCATGCATAAGATTGTATTTATTTTCATTTTAAGCCTCTACAACACTATCTTAATCATTAATATACATAGATAAAAATATCTATTATTCATTACTTACATGGGATGTTACAATTTCTCTCCACGAATCGGGCCTTCTGCTTCACGGTGCATAGTGAGACATAGACTTCATGACGGTGAGCTCTACGACTTCCATATGAAGGCTAGGGAAGGGCTCCATGAACTGTCTTCACGAACGAACTCTGCGAATGAGCATCGCGAAAGAGCCTCGTGAACCAAAACCCAAAAACTACCAAACTCAAAAACTAAATGGCTCACCAAGGGGCTGTCAGGGGGTCCTTGTGGATGCTGCCTGGAGGGATGTGATGGAAGATAGCTCGGGTATAAGGGAGTTTGTGCGAATCCATTATGACCATAAATCACTAGTGGCATTGCTGTCAGAAATCTAGAAGAAAAATCCACTTTGTAGGAGGCTTCCTCTATATGGATTTGGCCTACAGGATGACATCTTCATTCCTGAAGCGAGTAGGGAAGAACTAGCTTACTAGTTTAGAAGTATGATGTGTCAACGACAGTGGTTTAGGGTGGTTTATGACCATGCCCGGGAGGACTTCACGACTATCAATGCAGACTATATGTACTATCATATGAAGAATGTTGACAAGAAGGAACTGCAGCCGGAGACATCTCCCCTGTTGTACCATACTATCTTGATAGCATCCCTAAGGAACCTGGAAAAGAGGTGGTATGATGAGTGGGATATGTGACAGGGTGACAACTTCATAAAATACTGGGCCTAGGCCTACTAGGTAGTTGCCTCGTGAAAGGAATTCACAACAGATCTAAGAAGTGTGGGCCTGTATGAGGCAGCTTGGGCCTCCCATTTCCATATCTATTAGCCGAAGCAGCTGATGTTGGAGTTACTGAGCAGATGGTCATCGAGGACCAATACCTTCCACTTGCACCATGGAGAGATCAACATTAATTTATTGAACCAACATCATATCTCGGGGGTCCCGATACAGGGGGTGATGTTTGATAAGTTCCTACCTATTATGGGTGCGTGGGATAATCTGGAGTGAATGCCACTGTTGGAGATGACGTTGATGAACCTAGTATAGGGAGAGGACAAGAAGTCGGTGAGGGATGTCCACTTTAAATGGTGGTTTATGCAGTTCTTGAACTTCCTAGAAAATAGACAGTTCCTTGTGGGGCCTCAGACCTGCCAGAAGGGGGCTCAACGATGAAAGGAGCACTCGTACTGGAGGCTCTTAGAGGATATCCAATTGAAGATGTGAGGATTTAGCATCAGTATAGAGCAGAAACCGGTAGTCAGGTTGGCTACATTCATTGTGGCACTCATCTACGGTTGGATCATGCCGGTGAGAGACATGAACATTGGAGTGTGACCAAGCATGTTTATCATGGTGTCCATGCTGACGATAGGAGGATGGGTCAACCACGAGATCTCGATGCTCTCCAAGATGTACAAGATGTTGTGGAATATCAGCAAGGGGATGAAGCCACAGAGAATATATGGTCCATTCCACCTCCTGTATGGGTGGAAAATGGCACACATTGGGGGGTTATATGAATATCCAAAACCAATCTCCTCTCCAATATCAGACTTCCACCAGTCCATTCTGAATTATGTGGGTGATTTCCGACCAAGATGACCATGCAGGTTGTACGGAAATGTGTATGTAAGGTAGACCGGTTCAATTTTCACCCATTCCTATTACTAACAGGCGTGTTCAATGATGATGGTTAGGAACAGAAAATAATCGGTCCTACCTCCTGGCCTTTTGGGGCGGAGTCCTGGTGGCGTGAGTGGACCGTGAGTCCCTGTGTGATCCATACACCCCAAAATGAGTTTCAAGGCAATTTCAGTGAATGTAGTGACTGAACCCAAAGGTCTATTTGGGGGGTGCATTATGAGGGCCACCCATTCATAATGAGACAGATGTGGATCATGTTGACACAAGAAGATAGGAAGATGCAGAATTTTCGGCCTCCGCCCACGACTGCCTTCAGACTGGTGAAGGAGTACGCCAAAATATGGGAGTTGGCCAACCATGCAAAGATGCTGAAGCAGCCAACCATTCCGGCCAGCGATGGTATGCCTCTAGAACCTCAAGGTCATGGTCGGAAGGCGGAGAAGACATCTCTCAGTGGAAAAGATGAAATGGAGGAGATGCCCGCACCAGTCGAAAAGGAGGTAGTAGTAGATAATGTAGCGACAGTGAACCCGGTGGTCCTAGAGGAGAAGCGTCATCTAGAGGGGAGTCCACCAATGGGATTGCACAGGATATCCACCCGAGCTCCGGGGAAGCATTTTTGCCAGATAGACATGCTGAAAAACACCATATTCCCATATTTTTGGGACATCTGGGATGGAAAATGGAAATTCCTCAACCCGTCTGAGATGTGGCATCACCTGAACCATCTTGATATGGATTTTTCGGGAATCGGCTCTATCAGAGCCAAATTTTCAGTATCTGAGGCAGAGACAGAGCAATACCTGGTGGATTTGAGGACTTTGTGCACTTCTGGGGTGCTCTATGTCCAATGATAGATTGGGTAAATTTTTTTCTAGATCGTATGACCCCTCTACAGTTGTCGGCTGTTGAACTAAGGTTGCGCTTCCCTTTTCCAGAAGAATCGGATGAATCCTCTTGGGGGGAGGAGGCCAGTAGATGGAGCCCATTGGAGGATGGTGAAGTTGGCGATTCAGATCCAAAACATGAATAGTTTGTAGAGGCTCTCGAGGTAAAACCCTGAGTACCTTCTTCATAATCCGCATCTAGGTTACTTTAGACCACTCACTACCATTTGAACTGTGCATGAGATCCCTATATAGAAAACCCATTATCTCCCCTAATAGATGCAGATGCAGGGCATTCTAGATCTACGCTTTCGGCTATGGAAATTAATGTGTCCAGTGGGGCTAGGACACCTGAGGTGGTGCTTATGGAGTTTTTAGACTTCCCATCAATATATGAAGGGCCATACCTCAGGGTCCCGATGGAAACAACCCAGAAACGAGACCAAAAATTTGATCTATTTAAGTCCCCTATACAGAATTCATTTCGTAAACCAATTGATCATGTTAACTAACATCCGTTCACTTCTTGGCCTCCACAATTTTTCAAATTGGCGTGGGCTTCCTTATTAAAGTTGGTTGTTACTCCCAGTGATTCCTTTACCAGGGGAATGCCAGTGGATGTGGAAGTAGACAATCACACTGACCAGGCCGCGATGCTCCTGATAACTGGTGGGACCATTAGCAGGGAAGAGCCTGAAATTTTTGAGGTAGGATCTGATGATGAAGATCGATTAGACAACAAAATCCCTTCCATACCTGACCAGACACCAGATGAGGACCCTACTGATGATCTCTTGGGGGCATGTTATGCATATGAGCCTTCCAGTCCCATAGACTGGGACGAGACGACCTCTAATGAAGAGGATAACAAGATAGTCCTTCACCAGTCATGGAAGTTGATCAAGCGCTTTAACAATGACACCCCTCAAGTACAATAGATAGACCGAATGGAGAGACTTCATTTGTGATTGCGTGAACTGGGAACTGGAGGAGTGGATGCCTGACGTCCCCACATGCTCATCCGAGATCTCATGGTGGAGATGATCCTGGAATATGATCACGACCTTGGTGTGGGTTGGCATCGGAGATAAGTGGTGAACACTAAGAGGCTCCAAGAGGCTAAAAATGAGATTTAGCAGCTGCCCGTCCAGGAAGATGAACATTATGATTTTTTAAACACTCAATTGGAGATTATATCATGGAAGAAAGCTCAGTTGGCCAAGGCCGAAGAGTGAATGAGGCAAGCCTACAAGGAGATGACCATCATCCAAATCAACGGGGAGCAATCCCATATCGTGGCTGACTAACTAGGCCCCATTACTATAGAGGAGGAGCGAGAACTGAACAGATGATAGTGAATATTGGAAACCATAATCCATAGGGTGGCAGAGCTGCAACACTCTTTTGACAGGGTCAACCCATCCATGGGAGGGTTCGATCCTAGGGTACTGTGATGCATGTAAGTTTTGAACGTGCCTTCATGTTTTGATTATTCATGCTAGATTCATGCATGAGTTTTGTTATTTGTTTTTGATCTATTTCATTTTCATTACATTCATGGAACGTCCAATGATCAGTTCCTAAGCTCACGTGGGTTGGGCCCAATGTGAGAAACTAGGGATGAACACATTGTCATTCCATCCGATTATAAGAGTGCAAACCAAGCATCAAGAATCTGGTGTTTGAAAAACCAATCCAAATTTCCAGGAAGAAATGGAGAGGCCTGATTGGAGGATGAAGACCTTAGAACAATCAATGTTCCATCTTCCAAATGTGCTCTAGTGCATAAGCGGGGTAACACTAGGGGCATTTGGAATAATCCCGAACATAAGGGAGTGGAAAGTGTGAATCACGATACCCAATATTCAGAACACTGTGGAGGTGGCATGACAATGAAGAATAACTATTTTCCATTTTCAAAACAAAGTATCTTTTTTGCGTTAGCCTGAAATGGAGATAACAAATGAGGTCTAACCTTTGACCATATTCTAAACACAGGGCTTGACTCAAAATCCTACCCATTAGTCTTCTAAAACGTTGGCCTAGGATAGTAGGTGAGCCATAAGCCGAGCATCCATACTGTTAGGGGTTCTATTTAGATGTGAAAGTGAACAAGGGTCCGAATAAATGGAATGAAAAGTATGGAGTGTGGAGTGATGTGTGGTTTCAATGGAGTCCAACACTCTTGAAGTCATGCCACCATGGTTGAAACACATTAGGTGGGTGTATCTATCTGATCAGGGATCAAACATACTTCTGAGGAGGACCTCTTTGGCAAGGACCTGAAATGATCTATAGCTTTACATAATACTAATAAGGATTATAGATGTGTAGTTTAAATGTCGTACGATGAGGATGATGCACAATGTTTAAAGGTCATACTGCATGGACCAGGATCAGGCCCGAGGGGCCAGAAGGGTCAATGAACCTGGGGATTGGAACAAGGTGAAAGACCTGGGTGTCGCTACATATCCAATAAGGATGAGAATCAATCCAAATGTAGTTCTGAGAATGCATTTTAATGCCATGCGGGATGAAGGGATTGTATGGAATGGCTGCTCCAGTACACGTCCTATCAAAACTACTAAGCCCAATTGAGTCGTGCTCGATTTGGGAAACAAGGAGTAGTGATGGGACTTTTCTATCATTGTAAGGCACACATTAGGGGTAGTGGGACACTGGGTGAGTGACATACCCATAATTTTGAACTTCCTACATAACGCCCCTAGATGCATGAAGGGGTAAATATGAGTATGTTGGAATTCCACTTAAACATAAGGAAGTGAAAAAATGTGAATCATGATGCTCGATATCTGGTCCACAATGGTGGTGGCATGACGATAGGGAATAACTTTTGATCGTGTTCAAGACACAATATCCATATCGCATTATCCAGGAATGGGGACAAACAAATGAGGTTCGACCGATGACCATGTTCGAAACACGGGACAGGTCACAAATATCGTCTGAGGTCCTCAAGGAAGTTGGCCCAAGATGGTAGGTAAGCTAATGTGGCATGATACCAAGATGTAAATGGGGGGTCCCTTTAGACATGGAAGAGGACAATGAGATAAATAACGGTCTCATGAAGCTTGGACATGGAATGAGGGGAATGACCCCATGAAAATTTCACACATCGGTCTCTTTGTCACAACACATCTGAGTACAAAAATAATATTTATTAGATAGAGGGAGTCAAGTCCCCATCCATGGAAAATGGTACTAAGGGTTCACTCTTCCAACTTAATAGTCATAGGATATGACATAATGGGGGAGGGGATTGATTTAATGGACTGTGTGCAGGGAAGCAAAGTATCCAATCATGACATGCAATTCCGATAGGGAGATATTAGTTTAGGTTCATAGATATCAGACCATGTTGGGAAAACACATGATAGGAACATGATATGACTATTGAGAAACTTGAATTGAATGAGAACCCAAGAGGTACTCACCAAACCACATTCTTTCAAAAGACTTCGGGCTAACGGGCTAAAGAGATGGTGCATTATTTTATATTCTGGGGGCTGGACCCAGAGATAGGATGCCTGGGCATTCCTACGTATCCCATGAGGATGGGAATCAAGCCATACAAAGTTCTGAAGGTGTAATAGTAAGATACTAGTGCCAGAGATAATAAGGACATACAGTTCTAGCCCTTACACCAAAAGAAGCGACATTTGATAGATCTTGTTTTTTTTCTCTTTTAGGATGAATGTGTGTTTGTTTTTTTGTGAAGCGACAGACCTAGGATTGAGAATCCAGGATTCTCTACAAGAATGAAGCTGTATACAGGCATTGAGAAATGGTATGGTGGGTGAACGATACTAAACATGATGTCACCTAGAGTGAGGACGCCATGATGTAGTGTTGTTTTCGTTGTGAGACTAGGATGATAATGTCATAGTTTTGGGTCGTGTGATGGGACCAACCATGCATTTTACCATTGTTCAGTATAGACGCAACAGTTTAAAGTCATGTGGGACTAGGTATCATAGTTTAAAGTCATATGGATCAGACATATATAAAATAAACAAGGTTCAATAGGGGATGTGCACGGTGTAATAAAGCATACCCGACATGAATGAGGATGAGGTCCACATCACATCGCATGTGATTCCAAGAAATAAACCTTGGGCCGAGGGGCCAGAAAACATTAGAGAATATGGGGTAGGAGAGAATAACTCTCAGAAGGGAATTACATGGTGAAACTCTTACAAAACTTACATGAATGAGGATATAAGTCCATGCATGCCACACTATGCAATCCTATACAGTTCGTGTCCTAAAAGGCTGAACAAAAGTGATAATCAGTGAAATATGAGATGGACCCTAGGACGACATGGCTGGGTGTTCCTAAATATCCCATAAGGATGGGAATTAAGCAATATGTAGTTCTAGAAGATGACATATAAGGAGATCATAGTTTATGGTCTTAGAGCTCAGACTGTGATGAGGCGAAACTCTTCCATGCGAGTGCAGACATCGATCTGGTCCCTATGCCCATGTTAGTCAAACTCAGTTTGGGAAATAATGGCGGAAGAGGTCTTTCTTACACTTGGGATACACATAAAGGGGAATTCGGTGTGGATCCCTGAATTACTCCTTACCATAGCTTTGTCCTCATAACGTGTAAATGCGCACTGAGGGACAATACTAGGAGTGTCGAAATTCCACTTGGACATGATGGGGTGTAAAATGATGTGAATCATGTAATTGACATTTAAGGATTTATGGGGTTGACGTGACGATGGAGGATAATTGTTGATCATGATCAAAACACTACATCCATATCATGTGACCTGAAATTGGAACAACAAATGAGCATCAACCACTGACCATATTTACAACGCGAGACTTGTATTAATTTTTTGTTCGAAACCCTCAAGGATGTTTGCCCGTAATAGAAAGAGATCCCTTAGGCCGAGCATCCATTCAACTTGGGGTCCCTTCAGATGTGAAAGATAATGAAATAATGAATGAAGGGGATCACAAATCCTGAAAAATGGGTAAAAGCATGTCAAGGTAGAATCTGACACTCCAGGTTCTGAACAAAAGTACTCCTAGGCATATTGGTGAATCACCAATGAGGGTCGAGGGATTCAACTTAAGTGTAGCTGACTCAAAAATGTTGACTGTAGGGCTATGGAGCGAAGGGAACTCAGGAGAGATAGGCACATGGAGTGGTTGTTTCAAACTTGAAATGAATGGGGACACAATCCCATACCACACCATGTACCCCTCCCTTGGAAGGACTCTGGGTAAGAGGCCAGAATGATAGGGATGTTTCTATGAAATGGGGCTGGGCCTATAGACAAAATGTCTGGGGTTCCTATGTATCCCATAAGGATGGGAATCAAGGCATACCTAGTTCTGGGTTGGATTTTGCAAAGCTTATTGTCATGAAGCAAGGACAATGGTTCTCTTAGTTTATGGTCTTAGGGCTCAGACCTTATATTCCTAGTTTAATGTCATATACATGGGAATTCTAAGTGGAGAGGGTGAATCATCATGCATGTTGAATAACATGAAATGGAAAAAATTATAGAGGATAACTATTGACCATGTTTGCTACACAATAACCTTATTTATGTTACTAGACGTTATGGGCAAACAATTGAGCGTCGACCATTGACCACATTCGCAACACAAGACTCATATAAATTTGTTTCTCGAACCCCTCAAGTATGTTGGTTCGAAATGGTAGGATAGCCCTTGGATTAAACATCTATGCTATTCGGGGGGGGGGGGGGTCCTTTTAGATATAAAAGATAATGGAAACCCATGTTCTAGGGATTGCGAAGAATAGAGGGGCATGTACTCGTGGAAAGGTCAATAAATGATGGAGGGATGTATCAAGGGGATATGTGTGGAATAGAAAAACAGTCGGACGTGAATGAGGACGTGATTAAATACCACACCACACAATCCTAAATGGGAACATGGGATAAGGGGCCAAAAGGGTTGAGGGACCTAAGGCTAGGTGTCTTGGAAACCTGTATCCATATGACCTCTCATGTGGGCATTGCCTTATCATATCTCTTAATCCCACATGAGAAACACTCGGTGTGGGAAAAAAAGTAGGACTAGGCTCTCCCCATCATTAAATGGTCTGACAGCTAGAATCACACTCCTGATCAAGGAAAACTGAAGCTTGAAGAGATAACAGGGAAGATTGAACCACTACACACCATTTTTGGGACATATGGGGGTGGTAACAACAAAAAGGATAGCTTTTGACCATATTAAAAGCACATCATCCATATCGTGTGACCTGAAATGGGAACAACAAATGAGCATCAACTGCTGACCATATTCACAATGTGGGATTTGTATCAATTTGTTGTTCAAAAACCTCGAGATGTTGGCACGTAATGGTAGGAAATCCCTTGGGCTGTGTAACACCCCGAGCTTCCATGATACGCTTCTCATTCAATAATGTAATAGCTTGCATTTTACGCAACATCGAGTTCTAACACACTGCAACTAATCAAAGTAGCTGTTATGAATAGTAATCACCACTTTTTAAATTTATAGAAATTTTATATTTCAAAATGGACTTCATTTTTGTATTCCTAATATTGAAATTAGCCTATGTTTAATTTTTTGTAATTTTCTGAGAACTTCTAATTTTTATGAATAGTGAAAAATACTTAAAAACAACTTTTTTAATCAAAATAATTTATAGTGATAAATTATACTATTTAGTGGTTTTAAAGTATAATTAGAATATATTTTTACCATTTTATCCAATGGTGGTCATTAGAATTAATTTCACTTTGAAATTGGACATAAACAATTGTCAATCTTTTGATATAAATTGTTTCTTAAAAACACGCTATTTGTTGTGACAGCGGGAATTAATTATAAAATTAATTAATTATATGTTTGTAATTTCATAAAATAGACATCATTTTTGAATTCTGAATATCAATTATAGCTTAGGGTGAAATTTTGGCATTGTTCTGAAAAACATCAATTTTTGATGAATAGTGAAACCACTAAGTGGTAGTTAAATAACTGATTTTTCGTTTAAATGAAATATTACCACTTCTGTGATTTGATTTTCAAAAATCCGACATACATGGTTGTCATTAAGAAGTAAAATGTGGTTCAATGAGATTAAAATATTTTTTTGGTGAATAGTAACTTTTAAGTTCTTAATCGCGATTAGAGGTAATTAGTGTAGTTTAAGGTAAAAATAATGTCTTAATAATATGAGATGAGATTTACAGATATCCTACCCTCATTGGATGTGCCATGGCCGACCAAGACAATCCATGGGTCAACTTGGAGACCCCATGGATCCACTTTAGTTGGAAAATGACATAAATACCTTTTATTTAATGTTAAAGTAAAAAAATGACACAAACATGAAATGTTTTACTAAAACAATTTTTACATGGGGTTATACAAGTCATATTTTTTATTATAAATAGTCATTGGAAATCTAAAAAGATTTCCTACATCATAGTATTTTTTTTATAATTTTTTTAGACATTATATAAATTAAATTATTTATGACATCATGATGATGCATCGATGAACTCATTATTTAACAATTTAAATAAAATGAGAAGATAATGTAAAATCCATGGCTTACACTTGTAAAAAGCCTATTGGATGAGAAGATTTAGAACCCTTATCACCTTAGCCTCTAATTATACAAGTGTGGGACCTTTAGAATCCAAAAATCATTGTATAATAGAATAACATTTCATTACTTTCCAAAAGTGCCCCTCCTCTCCACTTATAAAAGGCCCCCACCACTCCCACCTTATTCACACATTCAAGAAATTTGGCTCGGCCAACCTCTGCCCAAATACTCTACCAACATCCCTCACTTACTCCTAGAAGCCTCACTTTGGGCATAATTCTTCCCAAGGAATCCTTTGTCTCAAATCAAAAAGAGTTACCCGATTTTTTAGGTAATGTCTTCTCTAATGTTGTTTTGTTTTATTTTGCATCTCCAACCCCTTAAACTCTTTTCATTACTTTCTTTTGTAACAACACAAGTATATACAATATACTAGGATGTTGTTATGATAATTATTTGGTTTACACTTACACACACCTTCTTCTAATGGTTAAAGAACATACTGTTTCTGTAGGTGGCGAAATACTGCCTCACGAAACGATGATTGTTCAAATTCTTTTAACACCTACAATGGTGGCCATTTTGATGACACTTCATATATGATATATATATTATGTTTATGTTTTCCTTATGCTTCTATATTTCTCATTTATGGCATACTTTATGATTTCCATTATGGGTAAACGCGATAATTTCATTTTAGGAAGTGCGGACTACCGCCCCCTCAAAGTGATGTGAATCGTTAATGCCATTTGTGGGATGTATAAAGGATGGAGTAAATGATATTATATATGATATTATACTGGAACTATATTATACCTTTATATAATTATGATTTCATTCCATTAAATATGAAATTGAAATGAAAGTAGCGTTCATGCGTACGTACGGCTTACCGTCTCCATGAACGGTGCATTTCTTTTCTTACCTCTAAATGTTACGTAATATTATGAATGAATGTATATACTGGATATATATGATATATATGAAATCTAAATCATGAATATAATTCTGGAGATAATGGATATTCTACCACATAAAAAACTTGTAATTATAAGAAGTTTATTGTTGACTCAAGTACCAAAGATCGACTAAACGACCGTTATTAACTTAAATAATTACATAATGTTCATAACATTGTAATAAGTGATATAAAAGGAATAATGAACATAAAAAAGGTTCTTAAGTAAATAGAAATTAACTCTAGTTTATTATTCAGGAGGTTAAAGAACGGTCGAGTCAGGACAAGACGCAAGGTAAGGGAATTTCTTAACCCAATTTCCATTCTTTGGGTTAATCTCCTACTATTAAAATTATGTCATTATATTATTATGTCATATATTGTATTTATACTTTTTATGTGAACATATAGTGAATACACATAATAGATATATTTTATTTAAAAATGATCATTGTAAGGGAATTTCATAACCCAACTTCCATTCTTTGGGTTAATCTCCTACTTTCAAATTATGTCATGATATTATTATGTCGTATATTGTATTTATACTTTCTTTATGTGTACATATAGTGAATACACATACTAGATATATTTTATTTAAAAATGATCTTTTTAAGGGACTTCGTCTCAATCTCCATTCATTGAGGCATATTTTGTTTTATACACAAATTTCTTTTGTACAGTGTATAAACCCCTTTGACTTTTTACATTTATTCAAAAGGAATCTTTTTATACGAAACGTTTTACTAAACGACAAAAAAGGAATTTTTTTCTTTCCGTACATATGCGGCGACAACGACTTCTCCGCCGCCGTGACCATTATTTGATTTTTGGCTTCCTCTACAAGCCATACCTTCTTTTTAAAAGAAAAATAAATACCATGTTTTACTTTTCTTTTATTTTGGTATTGAAAATGGTTTTGAAAGCGTTTTTATTATATAAATGTGTTGTATTGATATCTTGTGATTGAAATGTGGAAATGTTATGTTTCCTTTATGCATGTTTTATGTGATACAATTATGTTATGGTTTATGATATGTTTAAACCTATTCATATGAGGAATGTATTGGACTTAATAAGTGACGGGTGGAGCCCGCTATAGCTCCTCGATGCATCGGTAGGTCTCATGAGACAACCAGACGTGGAATTGGCCGAGGCCCTTTCCCAATTTTATTTATGGTTTTGGCCGAGGCCTTAATCATTTTAGACGTCTTGGCCGAGGCCTTGAGAAAATGTTTCAGAATGTCTGGCATTATACATTCCCTCAATATGAATGTGGTTATTGATATTTCATGTGATTATTCGACCAGTAGAATATCCATGTGAAGAATTGAATGCAATTATCTCATTTTACTTTTTACATATTATGTTGATGTTCAAGTTTAAAAGGCTTTTGTTTTAGTTATACATTGCCTTAAATTTTTATTTATATTTATGAAAGCTTCCGCAATATTGTTATCCTTAATGAGCATCTGAGCTCACCCCTTTCAATGTTTTAATATTTTCCAGGATGTGAAGAAGTATTTTATGAATGACCTGCAGGGATAGTCAGAAGAGGATATGAGTGTGGACTATGAAGACTTTGTTATTAGTTTTTCACTTTATGATGTAATGTAACATTTATGAATGTATCTAGTGTTTACAAGGGTACTAAACTAATCAGTCTTTCGAGACGTGATCTTTTGTGATCATGCCAATGTTACAAAGTAATCCACCGACTCTGGGTAGCTGGGGTCGGGGCGTTACAGGCTGAGCATCCCTGCCATTTGGGGGTCCCTTCGGATGAGAAAGATAATGGATTCCCAAGTACAGGGAGTGTGTGAAGCATATATGTGCCCGTGCAATTTCAAGTCAAGATGGACAACAGAAGAGGCAAACATCATTAAGGGGGAAGGACACACAGTAAAATCATGATGAACTCAACGTGAATTAGGGCAAAATCCTGCACCACGCCATGTGTTTAGACACAATGGGAGATCCCATTGTTTGGGGTGGGGCCTATGTATAACTCTCCGACCCCTCTAGGCTGGAGACAGTGCATTACCTGTGGTATTGGAATGGTTAGAAGGAATGAAAATCCAAAAGTAATGATCAGTTTAGTAGTCTTGAAGATACTAGATACCTAGATGCAACACAATTTACATTGAAAACTATGACAAAGTACAATACATAATGAAACTAAGAAAACTGCATCCACAATAACTCAATAAACGATATCCTCCTTGTCACCTATTGAAAGTAAAAAATGAAATGGGTGAGTTCAAATGCTTATTAAGGATTACAAATAGTGGAAGAATGAGTACAATAATAAGAAAATCACAATCAATCTAACATAATCAATATGGCATAGTGAATAAATAAATAACTAATGCCATTAAAAAACTGAGAATGAAACTACATCCATATATTTTTTTATAGTGAAAACCTCATGGATAATAACAATAACTGATAATGAATAATGATAATGATTATTAATTGGATGTCATGTATATGTCACATGAAACCACAATACCATAAAAACGGTTTAGTTCTATGGGTAGAAACCCATCTGATTTTTGGAAACAAACTCGAAGGGTTTGTCGCAAAATAATTTGTCTCATGAGACCTACCGATGCATCGATGGGATATAGAGGGACCCACCCACCACTAAATTTCCAAATCATTCCTTATACATTGATTCAATACAAGAGAAATATGCTATTTCAATATCCGTATAGAGAATAGTATACAGATTCATCAATATTTCCATAATTAAAATAACTTGCCAAAATAAACATCGTATGTAAAATGGTATATGGTTTAGACAACAACATATCCATGATATGAGATTATGTATATTTATTATCAATATAATTTCAAATGAAAATCGATCTCAAATGGGCAGTAGGTACACCACATAAGGATTATTAGGTGCACAATACAAAGTTAGTCACTACAAAATGGTAGTTGAGACAAAGGCCCTTATCACAATGTAATCGGTCGAATCATATGACCAGAACATATGACCCTATAATGAATCATTGAATAATATGAATATAAAGAGAATAATGTTATTATATATCAAATTACAGAACATAAATACCACATACAATAATTAAGTGGTGAACAATGAAAATCACACAGAAATGAAAGTGAGATGAGAAACCCCTTACAAACATTTCGGCTTGGTAACAAGTGTTATTGTGAGGGATTGATGAGAGGTAAATGGGTATTACATTATTTATATGTCACAAGGGAAGTATGGGGGAGGTGCGAAAATATACCCCATCATTAGAAATTAAAAATAAAAGGGCACAACATAGGGGATATTCTTGAACAAAGGTGAGAGAGAGGATCCCTTACAAAGATCGTGTCCTTAGATTGAGGACAAATCAATGAAATATTTATGTGCGACAAATAAAAATCCCCAAAATATAAGTGTAAATACAGTATAAAACATCCATAGGTCATTCACACACATTCTTGGAACAATGTAACCAATGAAATAGATGTTTAACTCAAAGAATGAAAATTGAGTTAAGCAATCCCTTACCTTATGCTCGAAGGTGTTCTTGATTTGTTCTTAATGACCTGAATAATCAAATTTAGATACATTAATTAATAATTAAATAACCTAATAAACATTTCATTGATATTTTATATCCTTATTAAGTTCATTAATTTCCTTTTGATGGGTTTAAGAGATTCAATTTTATTGTTTTGGAAGCATTTTCTTACATGGTTTCATGATTTATTTACTTGTATTCATGAATGGAAGTTGGTTTTTAAATATGGTTAAAAATCCAGAATTGTTAATATAAATTATTAGTGACATTAAAGAGATATAAATTATATTATAATGATTCTGGTTATATACCATGAGGATGACTCATTCGATGAGTTAAAAATAAACGCTTGAATTTGGCTTGGCATTTTTTTGCTCAATAAAATTGTTTTGTATTATTATTCCATATTATGTACACGTAAATATTCCAGAACATTAATCAAGATAAAATACATATATTATGACATGGTAAAACCATAAATATGATTTGATGACCAGTAATTAATGAATGATTGAAGAACGAAACTTCGTCGTCCATGAAGATTATAAATTGGAACTTCATCGACGTTGATTTCGTTTATAAAAATTAAAGGGAGGGAGTAAGAATATTGATGATTTTTCTTCCATTCACATGATATACATAAATTCAATAGATGATACTGAAGTTATCATGATCATTTGGATAGAGGAGGTGAGGAGATGATAACAAATGAAGATAAATTCAAATGAAACTAAAAGAAAAAGAAAGGTGTTTTACCTCTTGAAATAACTTCCTCGAGAACCTCCTTAAGGGAAGGGATTTTGGTCTTTTAGAAAGATCAAGAGCTTCCTGGTCGTGGGGAGGGACTAGGGAAGGGTATTTGGGCCGAACTTTGAGGAGCTTCAAGGCCTAGAGGAGTGAAGAAAAGGGGGAGTGGTGAAGGGTTTTTATAGTGGAGGATATGGGTAAATTTTGAATATTTAATTCATTATTTTATTATTTCCCTCAAGACAACCAATAGTGTTGTTTCATGTGACCCCTAATATTAATAAGTGCATGTGATTTCGAACCAAGTGGCCTTAAATCACTTATGATGTCCTAAATAATGTATTTAACTGGTAATTTGTATATACGATATTTTATCATATTTCACTATTCATAAAAAATTCAAGAATTTTAGAAAAATACCAAAAATTTACCCTAACCATTTTTGACATGTATAATTCAAAAATGTACTCCATTTTTTAGAATTAATGTTATAAATATTATTAATTTAATTTTTAAATAAGGTTATAGTTAATTCAAAAAATAACAATCTTAAAGGTGCAATTAGTTTTATTTCTCATTGAAAAACTAGTTAAGACTTATTTATCTTATTGCTTTAAGAAAATAAAATAATAATATTTTTTACTATTCATAAAGGTCATATTACTATTCATAACAGTATGTTACTATTCATCAAAAATCATGTTTGTTCTATCAGACTCTAAATGACTTAATGATCACAACTCCAGATGACCATTTTTCAAAATTCAAAACATAGCTTTGGAAAATTTATATTTGATGGCTAAGATTTGACTATATCCTAAATAACCTTGTGTTGATTCAAAGAATCATTGTGATGAATAGAATGTATTTAAGAGAAACATGCCATAAAATTTTTGGGGTGTTACATTATTCCCTCCTTCGAAAAATTGCATCCTCATAATTCATTTCATAACCACAAAAGAAAGATATATGATGTTCTTACCAAATCTCCCATTGTAGAGGATCCTCAGGTGCGTTCAGCAGAAAACCCAAATTGATGCCCAAATCCTCTAATTCTATGACCCAGACACACCTCAGAAAGAAGGGGTTCAACTCTTGAATCGAACACTCGGGCTTCTTAGAGGGAGGCTCGAATGGTAGAAAGTTTGGAAATGTCTGAATGGACCAACACACAAAGAACTCACCGAAATATGTCTTGAATGAGAACATCTAAGTCGTATACATTGTTATAGAGGCTAAAACTGAGGAGTTGGTACATGTAGGACGCACAATGGTTTCTCTCCAATGTAGCCTCTTGAAATATTAACCTGGTTGTGTAGTTCCGGCTTAGGGTAAAACATAGGAAAATCCCTTCATGGTATTTTCTTCTTCACATATACTCGACCAATTATGCCGTGGCTATGCAGTAGTAAGTAGAAGAATTCCCTTGACAAGTGCGGAGACTGTGTAGACTGTTTTTCACTTCATATATTTGTTTACACATTTTTCTCATGTTTGTGAGAGGTAGGTACTCCTCTTCATAGGTTTTGATCGCAATAATCTCCAGTACCTCCACATGAAGAGATAACATGTGGTTTTGTCCTTCTATCTGAAAATTTATTATAAAAGTTAACATAGTGATACTCATTCAAAAGTATAATCGATGAAAGTATAACAAAAATAAGAGACAATAAGTAATATTCTTATATAACCACTGGTTCAAAAAGTAAAATAGGGATAATGGTTTCCCTAGTCCCCTAATACACAAATCCCCAAAACAAGTTCAAGGATTTCAATCTCCCAATACCATATGCAACACTAGACACACGTCACTCCCGAAGCCCATTTACTAGTAATACCACCAATGATAGGGTGATGAAGACCTCAGGTGGATTCCTAAGGTAGTATTCAGCTACTCGATTACTTTAGCCCAGACACACTGCAGACAGCTAGGGTCGAATCTGTGCCTAAAGATCTTAGGCTTCCCTAGAGAGGCACGAGAAGTGTGGAGGATGGTAATTTTAGTGTGGGCTAAATAACTATAATTCCCATGCACCACGTCATTTTTGAAGATATTGATATCATAATGTTCTTCGTACATACTAAAACTTGGGATCTGAAAATGGTAGGCCGCTCGATGGTCACCATTCAAAGAAGCTTCTAGAAATTTACCCATGGCACGGATGTAATCACCAAAAGTGAAACATAGAAAAAGATTTCATGATAATTCCCACTTTTCCTATATACAGAAAAATTGGCATATGAAATATGGTAATAGACCATATTGCTTCCTTGGTAAAGATAGAGAATGTTTGGATGATTCGATACCTGATAGAGTAGTTTACAAGTCAGACGTAAGTTGGCATAGTGCTAGTCCTCTTCAGAGCATATCCTGACAATTATAGTCTCTAAAAACTCAGAAGGCAGTGATAAAATATTGGTTGGTTGACTCAAATAATCTATCTGAAAAGTTTTAATAAATCAAATTTCAGTCTGGAATTTTTTTTAAACAATGTTATTGTTTTATATAAAAACATATCAAAACAGAGAGTACAACATCATTTACATAGACATGATTTATAAAACTCAAGAAATTACGCAATCTCTTTCTCCCTTTCACGAAACACTAGTATAGACTTCCTGACATCCTCTCAGATGACTCCCCATAGATTCCACCGATTTTGGAGATTTCCCCAGTTCTCAGACAATCGAATCCCCAAAGTGATTCCAAATTCCACTATCTCCTTGGTCTAGATGCAACGTGTCCAACTAGGGTCAACCGTGTGTAGACATTTATAATTTAGATTGAGAGATGCATTTTAGTTATCAAGCTGAGAAACATCAGTATGAACTTGATGCTGATAATGAAAATGGGTAGTCTCATTCTCAAGGGATTGAATGACCACAACTCAACAACGTAGTCTATAGGTCAAAATCTGACATAGATATGCTGACCGAAGGTCTCCCCCTTGTGCAACCTCCTAAAATTACTCAAGAGAAAAGAAATTATTGGATAGGGTAAAACATTTAAAGATAACCTTGAAGTATTTCCATTTCTGTACATAGAACGGGAATTTTGCGCTCATCAGGAGGTAATAGATGAAACCTGCTCCATGGGGAAGTTGGAGTACCCGAGAATAGTTGGATACTCGGTAGAGGGTTTTGCATGATAAACAAATATTTTCAAAATTATAGTAGTTTTATACACATGATTTTACCACTATGGTCTCTAATACTTATATTGGAATAGAGAAAAGACAACTAATTTCGTTTTCCATTTGAAAATTAAGAAAACATTGCTCTTAGTATTTTTTAAGTAAGTTTTTCATTGTTCAGTTATGGTTTCTAGAGTTTTCCAAACCAAATCCTCTGAGGAACATTTACATTAAACTCCCTCATAATGACTTATAAAGAAAATTTTAATTATCCTAAGAAACTCCCCTAGGAGTGTCATAACCAAGAGTGTAGTAAGGCCCATTTTCATGTACCAGTTTCCGTTCGAGTCTAGCTCAGAGTGGTGTTTTCTGGTTTTACCTCTAGATACATCTATGTCAGAGCTACCTCTACCTGCTCATATCCAGACATGTATTTATTACTTGAAAGATCTATATAATCTATTCCTTAATAAAATACCAGGACTTTCCTGTATGTTTATCCACAAAGGCTTATCTTAGGGAATCTTCCCTAATCTATGTTTTCTAAATTTAGTTCCCAAGCTTCGTACTAAATTTTCTCTAATACCAACTGTCACACCTTGACCCCTCTATGCTTGAGTCGGTGCATTACTTGTGATATTATCATGGTTATAATGAATCAAAATCCCGAAATAATGATCATTTTATTAGTCTGGAAGTAACTAGAAACATATATGTAACACAATTTACATTGAAAATGTTTACGAAGTAAAATACATAACGAAACTAAAAAAATTGCATCCACAAGAACTCAATAAACGATCTCCACTTTGTAACCTGTTGAAAGTAAACAATGAAAGGGGTGAGCTCAAAAAATCAGTAAGGGTTAAAAATAGTGGAATTGTGAGTACAATAATAAGCAAATAACAATTAATCTGACATAATCAATATGGCATAGTGAATAAATGAATACCTAATGCCATTAATAAACTAAGAATGGAACTACATCCATAGATTTTGTCATAGTTAAAACCTCATGGATAATAACAATAATTGATAATGAATAAAGACAATTATTATTAATTGTACATCTTGTAACTGACACATGAAACCATAAAATTGTAAAAATGGTTTAGTTCTATGGGTAGAAACCCGTCTGATTTTTGGAAACAAACTCGAAGTGTTTGTCACCAACTGATTTGTCTTCTAAGACCTACTGATGCATCGTGGGGATATTGAGGTCCCCACATGCCACTGCATGTCCAAATAATTCCTTATACATTTATTCAATGATCAATATTCCTTTTCAATATCCGTATAGAGTAGAGTATACAGATTCATCAATATTTCCATAATTAAAATAACTTTCCAAAATAAACACCGAATGTAAAATGATATAGGGTTTAGACAAGAACATATACATGATATGAGATTATGGATATTTATTATCAATATAATTTCAAATGAAAAGTGATCTCAAATGGGAAGTAGGTACACCACATAAGGATTATTAGGTGCACAAGAAAAAGATAGTCAAAACAAAATGGTAGTTGAGACAAAGGCCCTAACCACAATGTAATCGGTTGAATCATATGAAAAGAACATATAAAAATATAATTAATCACTAAATAACATGAATATAAATATAATCATGTTATTATATATCAAATGGAAGAACAGATATACCACATACAAGAACTAAGTGGAGAACAATGAAAGTATCACAGAAATGAAAGTCAGATGAGAAACCCTTTACAAATATTTTGGCATGGTAATGAGTGTTATTGTGAGGGATTAATGAGAGGTAAAGGGGTGTTATATTATTTATATGTCACAAGGTCAGTATGTGGTAGGTTCAAAAACATACCTCGTTGTTAGGAATTAAATATAAAAGGGCACAACATAGGGGAGATTCATGAACAAAAGTGAGAGAGAGGATCCCTTACAAAGAAGAAATCCTTAGATTGAGGACAAATCAATCAAATATTTTTGTGTGACAAATAAAAATCCAAAAAATATAATTGGATATATAGTATAAAAAATCCATAGGTCATTCACACATATTATTAGAACAATGTAACCAATGAAATAGATGTTTAACTCAAAGAATGAAAATTGAGTCAAGCAATCCCTTACCTTATGCCCGAAGGTGTTCTTGACTATTCTCAATAACCTGAATAATAAAATTTAGATTCATTAATTAATAATTCAAGAACCTAATCAGAAATTAATTGATATGGTATAACCTTATTAAGTTCATTAATGGATTTTTTGATGGGTTTAAGAGATTCAATTTTATTGTTTTTGAAGCATTTTCTTACTTGGATTCATGATTTGTTTACATGTATTCATGAATGGAAGTTGGTTTGAAATACGGTTAAAAATCAAGAATTGTTAATATAAATTATTAGGCACATTAAAAAGATAAAAATTATCTTATAATGATATGGTTATATACCATGAGGATGACTCATTCGATGAGTTAAAAATAAACGCTTGAATTTGGATTGGCTGTTTTGTGCTCAGTAAACTTCTTTTGTATTATTATTACATATTATGTACGTGTAAAGATTATAAAACATTAACCAAGATAAAATGAATATATTATGACATGTTTTAACCATAAATATGGTTTCATGACCAGTAATGAAGTAATGATTTTAGAATGAAACTTCGTCATCCACGAAGGTTATAAATTGGAACCTCATGGACGCTGATTTCATTTATAAAAATAAAAGGGAGGGAGTAAGAATATTGATGATGGTTCTTCCATTAACATGATATAAGTCCATTATATATATGATACTAGAGTTATCATGATCATTTGGACAGAGGAGGTGAGGAGAGGGTAACAAATGAATATAAATTTAAATGAAACTAAAAGAAAAAAAGAAAGGTCTTTTACCTCTTGAAATAACTTCCTCGAGAACCTCCTTAAAGGAAGGGATTTTGGTCTTTTGGAAAGATAAAGAGCTTACTGGTCGTGGGGAGTGACTATGGAAGGGTATTTGGGTAGAAATATGAAGAGTTTCAAGTCTTAGAGGAGTGAATAGAATTGGGAGTGGTGAGGGGTTTTTATAGTGGAGGAGAGGGGTAAATTTTGAATATTTAATTCGTTATTTTATTATTTCCCTCAAGAAAACCAATAGTGTTGTTTCATGTGACCCCTAATAGTAATAAGTGCATGTGAGTTCTAAACAAGTGGCATTACATCACTTATGATGTCATAAATAGTGTATTTAACTAATAATTCATATATAGGGTATTTTATCGTATTTCACTATTCCTAAAAAATTCTAGAATTTCAGAAAAATCCCAAAAAATTAACGTAAACATTTTTCGACGTTTAGAATTAAAAAATGAAATCCATTTTTCAAAATTAATTTTCTATGTACTGTTAATTTAATTTTTAAATAATTTCATAGCTAATTTGAAAAATAAAAATCTTAAAGGTGAAATTATTTTTATTTCTCATTGAAAAACTAATTAAGATTTCATTATCTTATTACCTTAAGAAAATAAAATAATAATAGTATTTACTATTCATAAGGGTCATATTACTATTCATATTACTATTCATAAGGGTATGTTACTATTCACCAAAAATCAAGTTTGTTCTATCAGACTCCAAATGACTTACTGATCACAACTCTAGATGACCATTTTTCGAAATTCAAAACATAGAAGTCTAAAATTTATATTTAATGGCTAGGTTTTTACTATATCCTAAATAAACATGTGTTGCTTCAAAAGAACAAAGTGATGAATAGAATGTATTTAAGAGAAACATACCATAAAATATTTGGGGTGTTACACTATGGACGAAATGTCTGGGCGTTCCTACATATCCCATAAGGATGGGAATCAAGCTATACATAGTTCTAAAGGCCATGCGGTTTAGCATCGTGCGGTGAAGACGTGGGAGGAGAGAAGAATGAGGGAGGGCACATGGTTCAATCATCGTAATCCTGACATGAGTGGGGCCAAAGAAGCCTTCACGACATAATGTGGGACCCTCCAAAAGAACTATACCTCAGTGGGATAGTTAAAGAGTTAACTGGGGATGAACTGAAGACGATGAATCCGAGCATTCCTAAGTATCCATTGAGGTTGGGAATCAAGCCATACGTAGTTCTTGTGGTTTAACATCTTCAAGGACACCACACATTTTAACGTCTTTTAGGACGACATATAGTTTAATGTCACATGGGATGAAATACAGTTTAACGTCATGCATGATAGTATACAGCTTGACGTCATGAGGGACATTTTACAGTTTAAGGTAATGTTGGACTGGACAGTTTATGGTCATATAGGATTGAATAGTTTAAGGTCATGTAGGACCCAACAGTTTAATTTCATATAGGACCCAACAGTTTAAGGTTATGTAGGACTGTTCTTGCTTAGTAAAAGTATTTCTTGAGAAAATTATCATTAGTGGGAGGAGTTATACACTCACCATCCATGGTAACCATAGAGTTTGTACCATTGGAGTAAACCTTGTGAACGATGTAAGGAACTTCCCATTTGGGCTCCAACTTGGGTGGTTTCCTGCTAAGTATCATTGGTGTCTTTCAGGAAAATACCAAGTCGCCTTTCAAGAAGGAGAAGAGGTGAACTTTCGTATTGGAGGCTCTAGCTATCTTGTTCTGATGCCTTTCTAGATTGTGCAGGGCACAAAGCCTGTTCTCCTCAAGCGCTTCCAACTTAGACAGAAAAATTTCAACTACATTATCTGGAACTTGCTGATCGTAGAAATATGTGCACAATGATGGAAACTGAATCTCGATTGGTAGGACGACCTTTGTTCCGTACACCAAGGAATATGGGGTCACGTGGGTGGAATTACGAGTCATCGTCTGATAAGCCCATAGGGCGTTGGGGATCTTGCCCGGCCAACTCTTTTTGTTCTTACAAACCATTTTATTCAGAATGTTATAGCGGGTATTGTTGAATTCCTTGATCTGTCCATTTTCATGTGCATGATAATGGGAGGTGTGGTTAGAACAGATGTTGTACTTAGCTTACCGTTTCTTCAGCTCAACTGCCCAAAATTTCATACCATTATCGGTGAGGATGGCGTGAGGGACTCCAAATCGGAAGATTATGTTAGAGCACACAATGTCAATGATAGAACATGCCTTGACCTCCTTGAGTGGAACTGCCTCTACCCACATGGAGAAAAAATCCATAGTGGTCAGGATGAACTGTCACTGGCGATCCGTCACCGGTGGATATGGTCCCAAAACATCAATTCCCCATACAAAAAATGTCCAAGAGTAATTGGTAGTGTAGAGTGGCTCTAGCGGCCAATGCATAATGTTGACATGAATTTGACATGCATGGTACATTTTTGCGAACTCGATGCATTCATGGATCATGGAGAGCCAAAAATACCATAGTCTCTAGATCTGGTGAGACAGTTTTAGCCCGGTCTGATGAGCCCCACAAGAACCAGTATGAACCTCCTGCATGAGTTGGGAAATCTCAACTCCTTGAATGCAACGTAGGATAACCCCATCAAATCCATGCTTGTAGAGGATCTTCACATGGCCAGGACCATCTTGGATGATAAACCGTAATGCACATTGTCGAATTCACTCGCGCTCGGCCTGATCTTCCAAGAGATTACCGTTTTGGAGGTAATCAACAAAGGAGGTTCTCCAGTATGAAGTCACTTTAATCACTGCATTCAGGGGACCTGGGGGAATTAATGTGGAGGCATCGATGGTAAGGTGTTTTTCCTATGGACTGTCATCGTCATCTAGAGTGATGGGAGAAATGACTCTCCAGTGCGCCACATGGATAATTAGGTCATCCTGTTCGAGCTCTACAAGTGATGAAGCTATGCTAGCCCAGGTTTCAACTCGACCATTCTAAGATCGAGGGACATGAGTAACTTATGGATGAGATGAGAATTAGGCCATTAACTAGAGAGTGCATTCCACCAATGGTATGAGCTCTGGATTTTTGACGAACAAGTCACTGTTGATCTTATTGATGACTAGTTTGGAGTCCCCTTTCACATGAAAATGGGGCACGCCAATCTCGAGGGCCAGATCGGGGCCAGTAATGAGAGCCTGATACATTGTCTCATTGTTCATGCAACCTTTTGACAATATGAATGAATACAGAAGAATGGATTGTGCTGGGGTGATAAATACAATACCCAGGTCTACTCTGTTGATTCTGGGGTCATTGAGCCTTCAGCCGGTGGGGCTCTGGGAAGCACCATCGAAGTGAATTTTTTAGAACGCAATGGCCTGGTCTATAGAGAGAATTTATTCATCGGGGAAATCGAGATTCAGGGACTGGTCCGCAAGAGATGGATGGCCAGCAAGGAAGTCTTCTAATGCTTTCCCCTTAATATCCTTTTAAGGAACAAAACTGATGTCGAACTACTGAAGGATTGCTGCCCACCAAGATAGAGGTCCTGTTAACATTGGCCAGTTTAGGATGCACTTCAACGGATCCACTCGAGACAATAGCTATACCTCAGGGTGCTGCAAGTAATGTCGCAATTTCTGTACTGTGAATACCAGCGCATGGCAGCTCTTCTCTATAGGTGAGTATCTGGTCTCCGTATCGAGGAGCATGTATTTGAGATTTTAGAGACTGTTCTCCATCCCCTCATTGTTCTTCTAGATGAGAAGGGCACTGAAAGACCATTCCAGGGTGGTCATGTAAATAACCAATGGCTTTCCATAGATAGGTGGCATTAAGACCGGAGGCTGGAGCATGCACTGTTTGATTTTCTCAGAAGCAGAATGACCTTCTTCACCCCACTCATAGATAGTGCCTTTCTTCATGAGCTGAGAAAAGGGATTACACTTGCTGGATAGATTCATGATGAATCGATGTATGTAGGTCATGTGGCCTTGGAAACCTCGATGCCCCCAGAGGTTTCTAGGGGGACACATTTGACTAATGGCCTTGATCTTCTCCAAGTTGATTTCGATGCCCCTATATCTGACAATGAAGTTGAGAAACTTTCCAGAGGTGACCCCGAAGGCACATTTCAATGGATTCATCTTCATATGGATGGAACGGGGGGAGATTAAAACTTTCTCATGTTCTTTGAGATGGTCCTGACACTAGAGATATTTAACCACCATATCGTCCACGTAACATTCCACCAACATTCCAAGGATCGACTTAAATATGTGATGCATAACCCACGGATTGGTGGCACCTGCATTCATTAAAACGAAGGGCATGACTTGGTAAGAGAAAGTACCTTGTGGTTCCCTGGAGGCTATAGAATTCTCATCCTTAAGGACCATTTAGATCTGGTTACACTCAGAGTACCCATCCATGAAATAGATGGCTTGGAACCCAGCTGTAGTGTTGATCAACTATTCAGTCACAGGAAGGGAAAAATCATCCTTCAGACACTGATATTTGAGATCCTGGAAGTATATGACGAATCTGATATATCCTTTCTTCTTCTTAACTAGAACAATGTTTTCGATCCATTTTTGTTACTTGACCTCCTTAACTAAATTATCTCTGATGAGCTTATCAAATTTTTCTGTGACCATGGCACCATGAGAAGGGTGCATCTTTCTGGGAGGCTGCTTGACCCCACGATGATTTGTTGGGAGACTAAGGTGTTGGAAGACTACATGATGATCTAGTCCTGGAATCTCATCATATATCTAGGTGAATACATCACTATGTTGTTTGAGGAATTCCACATACTTTTGTTGCTCCACGAGAGGCATATCAGCACTGATCAGTGTGGGTTTTGGGTCATCCTCACAACTGAGGATCACCTCCACCAATTCGTCATCCGTGGCAGAAACACCCACTTCAAAGGTGAGGGGATAATCCTATAAATACTCTTATTCAATAATGGAGGAAGGATCCTTGGTGGGAGTAGTTTCTTCTGAGTCAAAAAATCCCAATTGGAGTCTTGTACCAGCCTGAGTGGCAGTGGACACCACATCAGGGAACTCCTGTGCTGTCGAAACCATAACGATGAAGGTTGTTGATTTGATCCCTTATGGTCTTAGGCCCATGGGTCCAAACTTTATGATATCGAATAAATAGTAATGTGTCATCATGAGATGGTTAATTCAATCTTGGAAAAACAATCAATTATGACGTATTGACGTTGCCATGGGGCATACATGTCGATACCTTATGGGAATAGGGGGCTCCCGAATCACCTGAGTGTGATTTGTGTAGAAGTATGAGGTGATCTTCTGGTATTGATTAGACATGGGAATGTGTTCCCCATAATTCCATAAAAAACGAAGCATTATACCATGTTTGGGGTTTTAGCCTCCAATTGGTGGATTGGAAAGATGTAGGCATCATCTTGATCTGTTCACAGGTCGGTCGCAACCATGGCATGCTCACCCTCATTAGCCTGAATTAGCTTGTCTTTGATATTGTAATAGTCGACATCCATATAGAGAGATTAACAAGAGGCAAAGGGGGATGCATCACATTGAAGCACGCCCACTCGACCATTAAGGGAGTACTTGAGGAACTGGTGATACGATGAGGGAACCGCCACATGCAGATAGAGCCATGTCCTGCCCATCAATTCTTTGTAGGCAGTATCCTGGGAGACAACTATAAACTCAATTCTAAGAAATAGGCTACTGAACTAGGTCTTCAAGTGGATTTGTCCTACTGGGGTATGTTCTGTCCTATCATGAGGTTGGATTCTTAGGTTAGAGGGACTCAGATTATCCTAAAAAACCCCAGTTTTTGTAGTGTCTGAGTCAGGATTAGGTGGATCCAAAATCCTATGTCGATAAGATGGCCACGAAACTCTACGACATTAAACTAGACAGTGAAGAACAGTGGGGGAA
The DNA here is from genome assembly GCA_963277665.1 of Viscum album. NCBI lineage: Eukaryota > Viridiplantae > Streptophyta > Magnoliopsida > Santalales > Viscaceae > Viscum > Viscum album. The sequence goes on from OY728134.1 coordinate 119,191,362, forward strand.
TGTGCCCATATATGGGAGACCTTCATCTTCTCTAGAGAACGAAATGATTTCTTGGCATTCAGCAAGCTCGACTACCTCAGCATGGAAGGCTTATGCGGCTGCTACCTCTATCTCAATCTTCAAGAGGCTTCCTAAAGCCTCAGCGAGGGCATCACACATATACAATGATAGGAGAAGGTCCTCAGGGATAGATAGCATGGCTAAAATTCTAGAAAGATGCTTGAGGACATCATACTTCTGTGTCAAGTATGAACTTCTGCTTACAAGAGGTCGCTCTATGACAATAGGTATGGTGGGTCCTTCCGACCAGACCATCGGATAACTGGTGTTGAGAATATCCTGATGCACACTAGTTGAAGCCTATGGAGTGAATACTAGGTGAGGGCCTGATGACTGAGACCAGCCCATAGAAATGTGTGGCTGATCACGATGCTGTCTAGGTGGCTCTGCCTGATCCAATAACACAAATAGTGGAAAAGGAGGACCTAATTACACCGAATAAGAAGGTTGGGAATGCAGAGCTCTATGCTGGGCATGCTGCCTAGTTTCAGTAGAATGCACAACCTTGCATGAAATAATGACTCATGCACTCTGACGACCCATATTTCCACGACTCTGTCGATGCTGATGATGGATAGGGATGTTGGGAGGATCCACCTGGCACTCCTCATCGTCAGGAATCACGTAGGGGTTTACCACCTCTATGGTATTAACTGAGACGTAACTGGGACTATCACTCGAAGAGTCATCCACTACTGGACGGATTCTGGGAGGAATCTCCATCTCCCGGGGCATGAAATAACCTAGATTATGCGATGACGATGGCATCGACGGGGGACTTTGTTTTCCATTTCACCACTAGTGTATAATCTTCTAAGAAGGGGAAGGATGAGACGATGATATAGAAGTAGTATCTAAGGATTATGAAGGCTCTGGTAGATTCATGCATGCATGGATATCGCCATGGGCACGAGCGACTGTTTTACGGGCCATCCAGTCGTTATACTTATATGACCCGCTATTAGAAACCTGATGGCACTCTCCTTCATTGTAACTGCTGCTATCTGGTCTCAAAAAGACACATGCCACCTATGACAGAACTGGGTCTAACCGGACTATGTTGTTATCAACCTAGTCTTGAAGCCATTCATTAAACACAAGGAATTGTATGAGGGTATTCCCATAGATCCGGCGATAGGGGCAGTAATTAAGGATATCAGTGAGGTTCTCCTCTTCTTGCAGCCTGCACTCATGAAAAAATATTCTCCCCTACTCCATGGCACTATGGAAGTAACCAGGGACCTGAGCCTCATTGAACAAGTAGGTTTGGTTCTTCATGTCCAGGAAGGGGGGCTAGGAGCCTGACCTAGACAAGTGGATAGAAGAGACTTTCGAGGAGGAGGATCTTTGTTATCTCACCTAGGCAGTGGTGGTGCATTCTATAGGGGAACCTATTTGTTTTGAGGTGGTTGTTGTTGGTCTGGAGGCTATGCCTGAGGTGGAGGTCCTCTGCGAGGTTGTAGAGGCCGCTCCACTAGTAACAACTCTATTTGCCCGGGGGCCTCTATTTGAGCCACTGCTGTAGGCTAAGCCCTGACGACCCTTATCGCGGGGATTGAAGGAGGAAATGGACATGCCTGGCTGGCCTGTTTCAAGGCTTCTTCTAGGTGTTGGGCCTTATCAGAGTATTCTTGGAATCCACCAGGGTAATTTCGAGTAATAAGGGAGGGAACTAGTTCTTTCATGACATTTCCTACACACATTGTTAGTAGTTTCTCTTAAGTTAGTGGCATGTCAAGGGAATATGTGATCCCTTTCCGCCGGGTGAAAAATTCTGCAACATGCTCATCATGACTCTCCTTTCACTTAAAGAGGTTCATGTTACTCTTCTTCTAAGTGGTGGAACTGAATTGGTAGAAAAGTTACCTACGGGGTTCTTCCCAACCGGCTACGAATCTGATGGGGAGCTGGCTATACGAAACGAATGCCAACCCCTCCAATGTCTATAAGAAGCGTCAGAGTTTGGTGGCCTCCTACTGCACTAGAGTTTCCAAAATGGGCCCACATCTTGAGATAAAGTGGGAAAGGTGCTGTTGTGGGTCCCTTGTCATGTTAAAGGGGGAAAGGTTGGATTTATGAAACCTAGGGGTGCTGACATATCATCCACCCACGCCAGATAAGGCATTCCATCAGGTGGGATTTCCACCAGTTGCATATCTGACACTTCGAGGTGAGGGATTGGTGCCGCCATTGGATCATTCTGGTGGGGGTTCCTATCTTGACGGGGACCCTTGACCACCATCACATTGGCAGGTTATTCAACACAATAAGTGGGCCCAACGACTCATGTAGCGGCTAGTGGAACAACTTCTGGAGCAGCTGGGGGAATCTGTGTTGGGTCTAAAGTACTGTAATGACATTCCAAGGGATTTGGCGACACATACCGTGACCTCTTGTTGTAAGTTCCACCCTCAACCCTATCTACGTGGGCTGGATGGTCGGGGTCCCCAGGAGGCAGTTCACCGAGGGGAAGTTGTTCCTGCCCCTGCTACCCCATCAGAGGATCATCGTAGTCTGGTCGTCACTCCATAGCGCATTCAGTAAGGAGTTCATTGACCATATTCTTATGCTCGGTGAGATTCTGATGCAACACAACTTCTTTGGGATCATCTTCCACCTTCTTCACTAAGGAATATGGGTCAGAGGGTTTGGCGGATCCGAGGTGTTATTTACCCTTGTTGGGATGTCTGCTAAGGAAAAACACCTCGGTGGGCACATGAAGACCCAGTAGATTATTTTTTTGATGAGTACTACTTCCCAATAGATCCAAGTTATTTGAAAATACCCTGGGGGAGTGGTCCTCTCTAAGAATCTCTATCTCTTTCTCACCCCAATGTAGGTCAACCATGTTAACTACGAGCCAACCTAGAGGCATATCCTCTATGTCGCCCCAAAAATTGGGATTTTATCGGATGGAACTAAAATGGAGAGTCGTGTACTACCCCCAACCATAGATTTTCATGTGGGGAGAAGCCTCCTTTATTATCTTATGGTGCACTTTAAATATTTGGATGCATCGTTGTTGGAGGGTCCTATGGTGACTTGGTGACTCAGGATGCTGGGCCATGGGGAGAGTGACCAAATAAACCAAATGACATTGTTGTCCGATCTCTTCAATGTGAACCTAACTCTTGGGTTAGTCCACACATCAATGAAGAATAAGGAAACTAGTCGCCCAGTGGGTCTGGAGAAATCATCCAACCTCCTCCTGGGTGAGTGCTTCTGGTGCCCTGAAATTTGGCACTACAACTGGCCAAAACATCTCTGGGAAATGGTCCAATATGAGAATATCCCACAAACTCCTTGGTCTAGATTCGGGGAATGGACCTTCATTGACCCACTCAACATTTGGAGGTAGTTGGGGAACCAATAGCAGTACTAAAGCAGACCGTTGAGATGGCAGGCTGGCCAGCTGGAGAATACGACGAGCAAGTTGAAAAACCACTATATCTATGGATATCATCGGAAGAGTGTAGTGACCTAGACACCACATTGCGGTATGATTGGATGATGACCGTAGTTTCTAGCACATGTTTTAAGGATATTGGTGGTGGACCAAGCTACTGCTCATCCACCATTGGTCCCCAGAATAGCTCTCTGTGATCTTTGGTCAAGGTAGAGAGTGCTTCTAGTGATGATAGTGGCGATTGCACAACCAAAACCTATGGAGATACAAAATTTTTATCCTATTGGATATACATATGGAGGGAGGTTGGAATCCTATAGACCACACATTCAGGAATTATGATGCTGATACAACTTGTTCCTACCCCGATCCTTGACATGAAGGATCTAGGTGAGGGTTCCATCATAGAGTCGTATTCCACATCTGAATCTGAGAAGCATACTGATTTAATATCGATCTGAATAATCTAGGTATTCTTTATATGGGGGTGATGACCCTCCCTCCTACTCTAGGATAGTTCTTTGGAATAGGTTATATATTCTACATGAGGAGGACCTTCAGTCATACTGGTGCTAGGGCAGAGAGGATTTCCACCTGAATGAGATAGAGTGTGAGGAGCACCTGGAATGATATCAAAGGAAACATAGGGAGGACCTCCATTTCCACAGACTGATGTGTGGAGGTATGATCTGTGGAAAGTGGTGGAGTGGGTAGGACCTCCGCTGCAGCTGATAGGATCATGGGTTGGACCTCCATGCTGGGTGTCGGTGAAGTGAAGATAACCTTCACCCCACTAATTTATAAGGCAAGGAGGACCTTCTCTAGCTTTTGTAAGTACATGGGGAGGCCCCCCATACTATAGATTAACCGTATTTGCAACATCCCCACACTGGAAACCTATGGAATGAGGAAAAACCCCATACTCAATGTAATGAGCATGAGAGAGGCTTCCGTACTGAGTGTCACTGCCATGGGGAGGACCCCCATTCAGACTGAAGGTAGCATCGGGCGGATCTCCATGTCGAGCTTAGAAGTAGGGAGGACCCACATTCTTCAAGGTTGCTGTATAGGGAGGACCTCCATATTTGGTGTCGTTGCTGCATGTCAGTCCGCGATGGGTGCTCTATGCACTGGTGACCAAGAGAGTTGACCCAGCCTTCCCATGGGGCGGTTGGGGCCTCGATCCGAGTCAGGTATATAAGTCCCCCTTCTCAGCACACACAAGGGGATGATGATACACGTCAGTGGTGGTGCGAGCCACAGTAGTTTTTGATGTTGACACCCCTTCGGGGTGTCCTCCTCGGCCTGTGCCCGACGCTGGCATCGGGTCAGCCAGATTGGGGCCAGTGGTGCAGGCGAATGGCTTACCTACTCCCCAACTCATGGGATAGGGTTATGGTGCTGACATGGCCTAGTGGGAGCCCTCCATGGGATCCCTTGAAATGGGATCCTAGCCGGGTTGTCCCGGACATCACCAACCACATCGCCATTGTGGAGGGAGTCATCGAAGTGTTCCAGGGAGAGGCTTCCTAAATGATTGTATGTCAGATTGAAGAGCAGTGGATCCCTGCATGGCCCTTGTGGGCAGCGGTGGTGACAAGGCACAAATGCCCCTAAATTCTGGCGGGCCATATCCCGAGGTGGGATAATCCTCTCCTCATCATATTGGAATACTAGGTTATTTATCATTCTTTATTGTATAAATTCAGAAGGGGAGATGGGGTGTGGGTGACCAACATCTGTGGTTGTGGATATTATCGTAGAAGAAGTTAAGCTACGTGGAGTTTCCATGTTTACATTTACCCTAACCCTACATCATTGGGTGGGAGGTGATCAGTTTCCTGTTGCGGAAACTTGGGTCTAGGAAAGCAGGGAGATTGAACCATTAGTTCATAAACAAAGAAATCGGCATCCAGTGCCCCCTATCCATTCCATCTTCCATGTATTGTAAAAAGTATCCATGCTTTAAATGTCACAGACCAAGATTTCCAACATTCAACTGCCCCAACTTCTGGTAAGTTTCACACCAGGCCCAGTATTTTCTTAGCGGGACCCGTCACTGGATAACAAGATTTGGTGGCATGTTAATCCACTGATATCTTGAATGCTACTAATCTTGATATTGAGGAGAAGAAATTCAGGTCGGGTTCACCATTTCTATTTTCGATGCTTTCGCTAGGGTGCACCCCTTCATCTGTTTGAGGGGGATGATGAAATGCTGACAGTTGCCTCACATTCCCACTTTTCAAAGGCGAGTGGCATACATCGCTTATTCAGGGACATTTTCTCTTTGATCGAAGTGGGATGTTGGGATATTTTTTCTTCCTACCGTGGATTCCTCCTCAAAAATCATCACTTATTCTTGTTGTCCCTTATAGATTAAGAAATTGTGTTTGAAACTCTTCCTGGTACCATATCTTCATTGATTCTGGTTAATTACTCTGCTTCTGTCGGGACATTCTAAGGGGTCTGATCAGGGAAAAAAAATTCGGTTGGGGGAGTAGTCAAGTTTGGACATCACCGGTGTGTCTCGACGGAGGAACTCTATCATGTCTGAGTTTCATCCTCAAATTATAGGGCTTCTCAAGGGAGTGGAAGCCCGATGCATCCCACATTGAATGCAGGGAATTATATGAAATAGGTATGTCTTTGAGGTTTTCCTCAGCTTCCCATGTTTAATATAGGGTATGCCGCGAGTTTAATGTCTAGCGGAGACGGATCAGACTGATCAGAACTCTAATAGAAGTGGATCAGGTCGTTGCAACCCCAAGGAGGAACACTAATGTTGGGAGTAGCGAGAAAGTGGGTGATAAGATTTCACCGAGATGTGGAGACCTGGGTAAGAATCAGTATGGATGATGGAGATTTGAATGAAGTGGTGGGGGGATGAGATGGATCCTATGTGAGGGCGATAGTGATGTTGGGATTGAGACACAAAGAGACCTCCTACGTAACCCCATGGGATGGAATCAAAGTCCAAGTTGTTCGGGATGGAGTATAGGATCGGGGTGTGCACAGATGATAGCGATCAGATGATATATAGGGGCTTACACCTGCTTAGCAGCTCAATATTTATATGACTCCTCAAGGAAAGACTAGGTATATGGGTCCCAATAGAAGGGACTACAATGGATAACTGCTGGGTTTGGGTTGACAACGGATAACCGCAGAATGGGGATCACAACGACATAATGTTGCGTGTGGTTTACAAGGGATTACCGTTGGGTAGGGGATCCCAACGGATTACCACTAGATGGGATCACAATGAATTACCACTGGATGGGGATCACAACGACTTACCGCTGGATGGGGATCACAACATCTTACCGCTGTATGGGGATAACAATGGCTTACCGCTGGATGGGGATCACAATGGCTTACCGCTGGATGGGGATCACAATGGATTACCACTGGATGGGGATCACAATGGCTTACCACTAGATGGGGACCAAAAAATCTTACTACTGGATGGGGTTGAACCTCATGGAGGCTTCCTAAGTACCCTATCTAGGGGAAAGGGATCAAAGCCCATGTATTTCGAGTTGGGGAACCGACATGAAGGGGGTCGGAATAAATGGGTGTTGGGCTTGATCCTCGGGGAGTCTTACTACATACCTTGCCTTGGAAAGGATCAAAGTCCACGTAGTTTGGGAGGGGTTGGTGAACGGACGTGAAGATGGTTGGGACCAATGGATGGTGGGCTTGAACCTCAAGGAGGCTTCCTATGTACCTTGCCTAGGCAAGGATCAAAGTCCACATAGTTCAGGAGGAGTTGGTGAACTGACGTGAAGATGGTCGGGGCCAATGGATGGTGAGATTGAACCTCATGGAGGCATTTTATGTACCTCTTTTTGGAAAGGATTATAGTCCACGTAGTTCGGGAGGGTTAGGGGATTAAACCCTAAGGCGGCTTAGAGAGGATGTCATGGTCGATGCTTACTCTAAGCCTATGTGAGTCAAGCACGGTGTGAGAAACAAGAGGCAGAAATGACCTGACAATCACATTGTGAAAGGTGTGTCCATGGGAAGTGGAGTGGGGCTGACACATGTTAGCAGCCCAAAATGGAAATAGGGTCTTATGTGTGTTCTGCAACCCAAGGAGAAAATAGGGGCTTACGCGTGGTCAGTAGCCTAGTGAGATGGAGATTAGGACCTACTCTAGGGTGGAGGTTTAGTGGTGACAAAGACCAAAGGGAGAGGTATTTGGAATGAAAGAGAGGATGGGTCTGGTGCCCATCCCCCTCTCCGGTATTTGGACAGGAAGAGGATAGGAGGAGCAGGGATGCTGACTCCCGCAAGAAAGGCTAGTGGGTGTAGATAATGTCTGAGACCAGTGGGTGTAGAAATGTTATCAATCCCATGGAGACCAGTGGGTGTAGAGAATGTCTGAGATGGGGAAACCTACATATGATGCATGGGGCATGGTCACAGTTTAACGTCATGTGCTGAGAATGATGACACTTGGTAGTTTAACGTCCTGTAGCTCAGACAATGTGGGTTCACTCCGCACCCCTAAGACTTACATAACTGATACTCACATGCCCTTGATGAATGGAAGGCATCAGCAATGCCATTGTGAGGGGGTATTATGGAGTGATCTATTGAGGAGTCCACAATAGCATGGCCATGTGATGAAGCAATAACCGTTATTGTGCCAATGCGAAGAAGCATGAGACAAAGCGACAGAACGGGAAGTACTTCCCAAATGAATTTGAAATCATTTCGTGAAAACCTGAAGGTACGCATGGGAAAAGGAGTTGCAGAGCAAAGGGGTTCATAGGTATAAGCCTCGTGAAGCTCTCGTGCTCCATGTAGTAGAGGTGCTTCGTGAAGGGGTATGCTTCGCAAAGTGAAGTGTCCTAGACTAGTCTTATGGAATATGTGCATATGGAAGGGGCTTCGTGAAGTGGAAAGGTATTCATTGAGTAGGGCTTCGCAAAGCAAGGGTGCCCAGTGAAGAGTAGTATTGTAAAGTAATGTGTTTCACGAAGCATAGTGACCCTGCCTTAACACGTGGGTCAAATGTACATGGAGGGTATTTCATGAAGCATAAGTTCTCTACGAAGACCCAAGTCCCCTTGGGGATCTCCTTTCTTCACGGAGGCCCATGGGCTCCATGAAGGGAATCCCTCTTTGAAGAGGGGTTTAATTCATGAAAAGGGGGAGGCACTTTGAGATGATAAAGTACCTTGAAAAGATCATGGTTTACAGAGCAGAAATTGCTTCGCGATTTGAGAGATAAAAAGATGACAGGTCTGAGGATCCATCCTTTAGGCTCTAGGGGAGCCTGATATATATAGGCAAGAGATGTCGTGAAGCAGAGTTTGCTAGGAGTGAAAATAGGTGACATTTTGTCGTAATTTCAAATCCTCCCGCCTCCTTGTTATGCAGAGACTTCCCAAATATCAAACTATATTATGGATCCTCCCACATCCTTGCTTCGAGTCGGCTTCACAAATGTCAAATTGGTTCATAGAGCCTCCCTCCTCCATGCTCTGTAGTGTCTTTTTAAACGTCAAACTGGTTCATGGAGCCTGCCGCCTCCCTACTACGTGGCAGCTTCGCAAATGTCAAACTGGTTTGCGGAGCCTCCCTCCTCCATGATTCATGGTAGCTTCATAGAGGGGAGCTGCATGCCGGCCGTAGTGTGGCTGGGCTCCGTGGTCAAGCTTCGTGAGGCAGCCCCAAGGGCCCCGCATTTTCTTCTCATCTTCCCAAATTTTGGCGCCAAAAAATTCCAAAATGAATGTGTTATATAACACTTAAATAATTATTAACAAAACATTAATATCATATATGTAATATAAAAACAATTTTTATATCATAATTTCAAACCACAATAAGTGTAAAGGAAAAAATTAATGAGCTTGTTTCGTGAGCTTGTTATTCACTTTACACAAATGGTATGTTTGTTACCCATTTGATGGAAGTGTATAAAGGTATATGTTAAAAAATTAACATGAAAACATATAATTTTATTTATTATAAATAATTTTTTATATAATCAGGGAAAAAACAATTTAATGGTTTGAGAAAGAAATAACACAAAATTAATCATTGATGAACGATACCTCTTTTTTTGGGTAAGTCATTTTGGTGTTCACCCATGGACTTTCATGGTCTGCCTTATTCCCAATTTGAGGAATCTAGGAACATGGGAGGTTTGTTGGGAGATTATATTTGAAGAGTTTTGACAAGCCAATGTGGCTTGAGTGTTGTGAGGATGAGAAAGGTTGGATTCCTTTTTATAATGGATCTGGAGTGACATTCTTATAAATACCAAAAGGTATACACTATTGGGAGGTCTCCCTTACCTAATGTGCCTAAAAAAATAATGGATTAATGGGTTATTATAGTCTATAAATACCTCTACCACAAAAAAGATGTGATTATTTATAATTTGGTTCCTTAGACTTTATGTTTCATTATTTTTAACATTTTAGTTTTTATTAATGTAACTATTTTTCTATCCAAATTAATTTAACCATTAAGAATAAATTAATGTGATACTTATTATAAAACATATATCCAATTAATTATAACTAATATATTTAATTTACAAAATAGAAATCATTTGTTCATTGGAAATTATTTTTAAAACAAGCTCTTATAATGTGCCAAAACACAACTTTAACTCGAATAGTGCTAATAATGTTTTTACTCTCTATGGGTCAATATGTTAATTGTAAAAGATAATTTTTTCCATAAATGGATAATATTTTTTTAATAATAGATACAAATAAATTTATATAAGATAGTATATTTATTAATTTCAAATAATTTAATAAAATATCATTTATTGTAAAATAACATTACGGTCAATTTTCACATTATTTATTTAATTTTAATTTAAGAATATCAAAAAAATGATGGATTTATTATCTATTAATTTCAAACCTATTTAATGTGATATATTCATCTAAAAAATAATGTGTCATAATATGTCATTAAATTCACTTCCCTTTTAATATTTTTAGCGTCATTTTTTATTTAATTATTAAATTAATAATCCTTGAATTAGTGTTTGTTAAGAGATTAATGTAAATAATTTATATATAAATATTGTAACGCCCTGACCCCAGTTACCTAGAATCGGTGCATTATTACATAACAATGGCATGATCACAAGAAAGATCAAATCTCGAATGACCGATTGGTTTAGTAGCCTTGGAAACACTATATATATTCATAATGTTTTACATTACATCATAAAGTGAAAAAAACTACTACAACAACATAGTCTCCTTATCCCACACTCATATGCCCACATACTATCCCTGCAGGTCATTCATAAATTACTTCTTCAAATCCTGGGAAAAATAAAACATAGAAAAGGGGTGAGCTCAAATGCCTAGTAAGGATTTCAATATAGCGGAAACATTCATAAATAAGAATAAACATTTAAGGCAATGTATAACTTAAAACAAAAGCCTTTTAAACTTGAACTTCAACATAGTATGGAAAAAATAAAATGAAATAATGCCATTTACTTATTCACATGGATATTCTACTAATCGAATAATCAGATACAATATCAATTACCACCTTCATAATGATGGAATGCATAATGCCAGACTATCATAACCACATAGCCAAGGCCTCGTGCCAAGACTACAAATAAGATTTTGCCAAGGCCTTGTTCCAAGACACTAGTTTGTCTCATGAGACCTACCGATGCATCGAGGAGCTATAGCGGGATCCACCCAACTCATATTAAGTCCAATGCATTCCCATATGAGAAGGTTTAAACATAACATAAACATTCGTACTAAAACTAGCATATGAAATGTTAATATTTTCACCATAAACCATGAATGGTATAAAAATTGCACATCTATAGTCAAACATGTCACAAAACCTTCAATACAATATATAAGTTTTTTATAATAATAAATCAACTTCAAATAAGCTTAAAATCCATCAAAGGATGTTGACATAGATGAAATCAAAACTATTTTAGAGAAATATCTTTTTTCTCGAAATCATTGAAAAGTCACACATTTATAAAGGAAGTAATTTAAAATAGATTTTTGAATCAAAGTGTCCCATACCACTTTGAAACTTTTGAAAATAAATATCATTTCAAAACCTTCATGTCCATATAAATATATTCTTAAAATCATTTTGAAAACATGGACTTTAATTAAAAATATTTAGAAAGATAAATCTTTAAAACATTTAAAATTATGATCTTGATAAAGAGAACCTTTCAAAAATTCTTAAAATATTCATTTTGAAATTATTTAAGAGTAAAACATTTTCTTTGAAAATATTCTTATAAGCTTATAAGGGAAGCTTCGATGATTTTATAATGGCGCAAAATAACCGTACCCGTCGTATAAGTTAAAAAAACATTCTTACCTTAATTCTGTCGGAAAGGTTATAAAGCACCTTGTTTGGAAAACGACAGAAAGATTCCTTTATAAAACTCTTATAAAAAGTCAAAGAAGGGTATAAATGACTGTATTCTTGTAAATTGTAAAAATGTTTTGAAACACATTTTTAAGAAACATGGATGTGGATGATAAAGAGATCCCAATAGATTATTACGTATAAACAACCTCGGATAATGAAGAGATTGTGAAATAAACCCTTACCTTGTACTTTTCATTGGTTGGGGTAGGTTAACCTCCTATATAATGGTTAAATAATTGTTATTAAATTATACAAGAATCATATACATTAATATGATATCATATATGATCTCTTAACATTGATTTGTTAATAATATCTTAGTATTGTCGTTGTTTCGGGTGTTAACTTACTCGTTTCCTTTTATATATTTTGTTACGTAATCCATATTTGTAATGGATAGGTTGTATATTAATCATATCCAGAATGATATCAAGTCCTTAGATACTATTATTAATCATAAAATGAGAATTATAATTGAATTGATACGATAGAGAATGAATCTCATCGCGTTGTGGAGACGGTAGTCTGTACCTACGCACGAGCGACAATATCATTCATTTTGTAACGACCCAAAGTTTCATTAATAGAAAATCACTCTTGATCTAATTAAATGTTTCTTTATGAAAAATGTTTTTATAAGATGTCAACTTCTTTAGTTTTAGGTTAATATTTGTGACCGTTACTTTTATAGCCGTTGAACAGTGATCACATGAGTAGTATAAATATAAGGCTTTAACGAACCCATTTTTACTCAGACAAAGGAAGCGATGGCCTCATCCAGTATAATTGCCCATTACGAATCCCATTTATCGGAGCTCGGAAAAGAGGTGGAGTCTTTGGGCTTCACCCTTGACCAAGCCCAAGCTGATCTTCATTATGTCAAGCTTGAACGTGATCGTCTACGGGAAAAGTGGAAGTTGATTGAAATTACAACTCAAGCGATGTTATCCGAGCCACCCCAAGTGTCTGTCACCATCGTACACCTTACCCTTAGGTCTTATGCGGCTATTTTAAGGGGTTATGTAACAAATAAGTAGCACCATGTTTATGTACATTATTTTTGTATATAATAATGAATATAATTTCTAGTCATTTTTGATACATTGTAATTAGTTTTGAAAGTACAAATGGTGTTTTTAGTAATTATTTAATTAAGAATTATATTTTATTAAATTAAAGTATTTTTGAATTAAATAATATTTTAATAAAATATTATTATTAATATTAAATTAATTTTTATCAAATATAAATGATCTTATAATTTTATGAATGCAATTAAAATTTTTATTAAGGTTTGAAAGCCATTTCTGTCAAAACCCGTGAATTTTTTATAAATGTTGGTTTTTATTTTAAAAGTAAAAATTCACATATTTAGAAAATTATTTAGATAAAATAAATATTATTTTTTGAATCAGGCCATTGAAATTATCCAACGGTGAATTTTTCTTAATTTTCTGAGACAGTCAAATTTTTGGGTAAAAATTAAATACCATTTAAATATATAATGTGTTTTATGATATCATAATGACACGATAGTGATGTAATAAAATACCAGAATCCTTATGTTAGGCCAATATGTGTTTAATCATTAAAATAATGAGGATTTGAGTTTGTTTGACTTACTTTTCAAAGTATTAATGGATCCCTCAAGACTTATTCAACACTTTCCCCTTTTAAATTAATTTCCATGGGAGTGTGACTCACCTCCACATAAGGAACCCTAATTTTTTAATAAGTTCGGACCTTGGCCTTGTAAAATATTGTTTTCCTCTTTCCATTTCCAGAATCCATGGGCAAATACCATGTTATGGTTTGTGGTTTGGATTATTTTAATATAAGGGGTCCCAAACCTAAATAATAAAGAATTCCCTCACCTTTCCTATATAAAGCCACCAAAGCTCCCACTTCCTCCTCACTCAAAGCCCTTGGAGTTCGTCCCACCTCTTCCCTACTATCTATAGAATCCTCTCAAGGTGCCCCAAGCTCCCAAGAAGCCTCTCACAAGCCTCTCTCTAGCCTTTGGAAGCACACTTCCAAGTAAGGGTTTTTTTCTTCCTTTCTCATTTTTGTCAATTTTCTTTAAGTTGTATTGCCCTTTTAATTTCAATTATGAATGTTGTGGTATGGTTCCGAACCTCCCCCATACTGGCCTCTTATTTTTTGAATTATGGGAGATTCCTTTCTCTCTCATTAAATTCCTCCCATGTACACCCGTTACTATGCCGAAATTCCGAAAGGAACTTCTCTCTCTTATTTTACATTCAAGATATACTTTTGTATCATGAATCTAAATTCCTTTTCAATTGTTTGGAAATGTATCTATATGACCTCCTTACTTTACATTACATGTAAATATTATGAGGAACCCCTTTCTCTCTCATCGACCATTTCTTATGAATTCTTATGTCACGTCGTTACGCTGCAAAAATCACACCGATTTTCTAAGCCAATGTCATTGTGTAGTGAATACCATGCCCATTTCTCCATCAAGGGTATTCACCTTTATTCACATTTACTTATTTATTGTAAAGATTCATGTATGAATTCCATATTCCTTTATCGTGGAATAAATGATTATGTTTTATGAATCCATGTTTTCTGATCCATGTGGCACACTTATGCATGAAATGAATTGTTTAAGAAGGGTGCGCCCTTTTAGCGCTCCAATGAATTGGGTAAAGTTTAGTATCATGAGACGTCATGTTCAATGAGTGTTTACTCATGCTAATTCAAGTGAAACGAGGGTCTACTCGTTCTTCAAGTGCAATGAGGGTTTACTCATGCTCCATGTGCAATGAGCCTTGGATCACGTTAATTCAATGTTAAGTGTTGTTGCCACATTTCCATGTTATGATTATCATGCTTTATCATGACTTTATGTTCATGTTACTCTTATTCTCTATTGATATTCCTATTTCCTAACATGTATTGAACTCCTCATGTTATTCATTGTGTACTCCCTTACTGGGCTTTATAGCTCACCCTTTTCTTATGCATGTCCTCAGGTTATCCAATGCAATGCTAAGTATGAAGGAATGTAGTGGTCATGTAAATGATGTTTTCAATAAAGATGTTGTATTTAAAGTTTAAAGTTTTTATGTAATGATCCTAAGCCCCAAAGACACTAAACCTCTCGATCTTCTTTATTGTATCAAGTAAAGTTATATGTAATAAAGCATGTTTACGTTGTAATAGAAAGCAGGGTTTTCATAGTTGGTATCAAAGGATAGGTTTAGTTATTTCTGGGATTAGGAAACCCTAGTAAATCCTTTTATACAAGACTAAGTATAATAAAAACATCCCTAAGTTTTGGTAAATACTAAGTAAGTGGTTTATCAAACAAATACATCCCTGTCTGGATACGAGCAGGTAGAGGCGGCTCTAGCACAGATGTATCCTAGGGGTAAAACCCGAAAACACCGCTTTGAGCTAGACTCGAACGGGAACTGGTGCACGACAATAGGCTTTGCTGCACTCTTTGTTACGACACTCCCATGGGATATGTTTTGATAAATTCACAATCTTAGTATGAACCCTTATTATGGGAAAAATTCCCCTAAGAATATATGTTAGAAGGAAGATCATGAAAAGCCTAGATTGAATCCTATAGACTCATGAGTTAAAGAGATTAAAGTATCTTTATAAGTCATAAAATTTTGTCTTTGGATTAACCTTTATGTGTTACCCCTAACTTTCCTTTTATTCCAGCCAATGGCCGGTAATAGGATAACTCGGGCTAACAACCGTTGTGAAGATCAGTGTGATGATTGTACTAATGAGATGCCCAATCCAATGGGAGCGGGAATCGCGAACTTTGTCACGCTTCCCTCTCAGCTAACTCAAGTTTTGAATAGAAACACGGGTCAAGAGGAACGTTAAACCCCCCCTAAGAATGAACAAGTCACTATCGAGAGCTTCATGAGACAAAGGACTCCTACTTTTAGTGGATCATCTGATCCCACGATCGCTGAGCAATGGATCAACTCCATTGAAAAGATCTTCTCTATCCTTCAATGTTCTGAACAAGAGAAGGTTCTCCTGGCAGCTTATCGTATGGAGGGTGAAGCTGATCAATGGTGGACGTTGATCAAAAATACGAATCCTGAGGAGGAGATCGAGGCTTTGGAATGGAAGGAATTCCGGAAGATGTTTTTCGATAAATATTTTCCGCGCACCCTCTGTATTAAGATGTAAGGGGACTTCCTTTCCATCAAGCAGAAAGATGAAGAATCTGTGGGAGCGTACGAGGAAAAATTCACAAGCCTTGCACGATACGCTTCCGGATTTGTCGTTACCCCCGAATGCAAGGTTGACCGCTTCTTTGGTGGGATGAAGCCTAGCTTGCAGAAAGCATTAGCGATCCGTGACTTCGACAGCTATGAGGAAATTTCCCGATGTGCCCTCAAGGTTGAAATGGAGATCAGAGAATCACAGGGGTATCATGGGGACAAGAAGTATAATGTGGACTTCAATGCTGGTGGTCTGATGGATAAATCCAACGGCGCTAAGAAGTTCCAGCACCCCACTTGCCAAAAGTGTGGAAAGAAGCACCCTGGAAATTGCCTTAGGGGGACAAGAAAATGCTTCAGGTGTCGAAGAGAAGGGCACCTAGCTGTTAATTGTCATCAAGAAGGACCCGCAGCTGCGACAGAGGAGACGAACGCTCCGTTCGAAATTCAACGCGTTGTTCAATGCTACAAATGCAAAGAACCGGGTCATTTTGCAAATTGGTGCCCTAATCTGAGGGTTATCAGAGGCAACCAGCAACCTCCAAGAGAGCAAGGAAGAACTTTTGCCATCACTTCTACCGAAGTGAACCCCGACAACGAAGTGGTGACAGGTACTCTAGTTATTCATTCAAGAGTAGCGAACGTACTTTTTGATTCAGGTTCTACACATTCTTTTATATCTCAAAAGATTAGTAGAACAATCCCTGCACCACCACAAATCATGGAAGTAAGGATGTCAGTGAGTATGGAAAATGGGGCAATCATTGCATCCCATGAGTATAAGTCCTCCCCTGTTATAATCTGTGGATTAAATTTGCCGGAGAACCTCATCATACTCCCTTTGGTGGAATTTGATGCAATTCTTGGCATGGATTGGATTTCCTTATATAGAGCCAACATAAATTGTCGGGAGAGGGAAATCACACTCCATATAGAGAATCGACCCCCAATTCTTTACAAGTGTAAGGAGGAAGATGAATCTCCTTTAGCTCCATCATCTCAATAATGGATATTACTACCTTATGAGCACGCATATCTGGCTCAGATGATTGAGTCCATGGAATAAACCACCCTTGAAGAAATTCCTATTGTGAGGTAATTCACTGAAGTATTTCCCGAGGAACATCCTGGTCTTCCTCCAAGAACAAATGTTGAGTTATCAATTGAACTTATATCTGGGGCGCTACCAATATCCAAGACTCCATATAGAATGGTTTTTGTTGAGCTTGAAGAGCTGAAGAAACAACTATAGGAGAATCTGGATAAAGGGTTTATATGCCCAAGTGCGTCACCATGGGGTGTACTAGTCCTCTTCATCAAGAAGAAGGATGGGTCAATGCGGCTTTGCATTGATTATTGTGAACATAACAAAATCACGATAAAGAACAAGTATCCTCTCCCAAGAATCGATGACTTGTTTGATCAGCTGCGTGGAGCACAATACTTCTCCAAGGTGGACTTGCAGTCAGGATATTATCAAGTAAGGGTGAATAAAGAAGATATCCCCAAGACTTATTTTCGTACAAGGTACGGGCACTATGAATTCATAGTAATGACTTTAAGACTCATCAATTCTCCAGAAATATTCATGGACTTGATGAATAGAGTCTTTAGAGATTACCTAGACAAATTTTTGGTAGTCTTTATAGATGATATTCTAATATACTCCAAAACCAAGGAGGACCATGAGGATCATTTAAGAACTGTACTAGAGACTATGTGCAAGGAGAAGCTCTATGCCAAGTACATCAAGTGTGAGTTCTGGTTGAAGGAGGTCTCATTCTTGGGCCATATCATCACAAGAAATGGGATATCTGTGGACCCCTCCAAAACAGATGCAATTGAGGGATGGCCGAGGCCAACATCGGTAACTGATATCCATAGCTTCTTGGGTTTAGCTAGATATTATCGACGATTTGTGAGAAATTCCTCATGATTGTCCAGCCCTCTTACCAAGCTAACTCAAAAGGGAGTAAAGTTTTCTTGGAGTGATGAATGCGAAGAAAGCTTCAAGGAGTTGAAAAGGAGGCTTATCACTGCACCCGTGATAACTTTACCCACAAGTGGGGATCTTTTTGTGGTATTCAGTGATGCTTCGAAGAAGGGCTTAGGATGTGTGCTGATGCAGAATGATAAAGTGATATCTTATGCCTCAAGGCAATTGAAAATACATGAGAAAAACTATCCAACGCATGATCTGGAGTTGGCGGAGGTGGTCTTTGCCTTGAAAATCTGGCGGCATTATCTCTATGGAGAGAAATGTGAGATATATACTAACCACAAGAGTCTTAAATATATATTCACACAGAAAGAGCTTAATATGCACCAGAGAAAATGGATAGAGCTCATCAAGGATTATGACTGTTCAATACATTACCACCCTGGGAAAGCGAACAAGGTGGAAGATGCCCTATGTAGAAAGGATCCAACGATTCTATCAATGATGAGAATTGAGAAGGATCCAATCTTCTTAGACTTAATGAAGATGGATGTGGAAATCATAAAGAAGGGAACATCATCAATCCTATCACAAATGATTGCTCAACCATCTCTTTTGGAAAGGATAAAGGATGCTCAAAAAGGATGATGCCGGAATTCAAGAAAAAGTGGAAGCTATCAAAAATGGAAAATCCTCATATTTTAATGTTAATGAAGAAGGAATTATACGGTTTGGGAAAAGAATATGTGTCCCATAAAGTTAGGAGCTGAAGAAGGAACTTTTGGATGATGCACATAGTTCAAATTTTTCTATTCACCCAGGGAGCACAAAGATGTATCAAGATCTCTGAGAAAACTTTTGGTGGGATAACATGAAGAAGGAGATCGCAGAATATACATCAAAGTGCCTAGTGTGTCAGCAAGTGAAGGCAGAGAGGCAGAAGTCTAAGGGGATGATGCAACCATTGCACATACCAGAATGGAAATGGGAGAACATCACCATGTACTTTTTCACTGGACTTCCAAGGACATCCAAAGGCAAAAATGCAATCTAGATTGTTGTGGATCGTCTTATAAAGACTGAACACTTCATTGCTATTCGAGAGGATTTCTCTTTGGATCAACTAGAACGAATATATATCAGGGATGTGGTACAGTTGCATGGAGTACCACTATCTATTGTTTCTGACCGAGATCCAAGATTCACCTCTATGTTTTGGAAGAGTCTTCAACAAGCTCTGAATACTAAACTAAACTTCAGTACGACCTATCATCCTCAAACTAATGGCCAATCCAAGCGGACTATCCAAACACTTGAGGATATGTTGAGAGCGTGCTCAATGGACTTTAAAGGAGGATGAGATCAACACCTTCCACTGGTTGAGTTCTCTTATAATAATAGTTTCCACTCGATCATCCAAATGGCACCATATGAAGCCCTATATGCAAAAAGGTGTAGAACACTGGCATGTTGGGATGAGGTCGGTGAACATATGCTACTTGGACCAGAAATGGTCGATGAAATGGTGGAGAAGGTGAAAACCATTCAGCAGCATATCAAGGCAGCCCAAAGTCAACAGAAGAGTTATGCAGATAATCGTCGACGAGACCTTGAGATTAAAGTTGGAGACATGGTGTTTTTACACATATCTCCGTGGAAGAAGGTCATGAGGTTTGGAAAGAAAGGGACGCTAAGTCCAAGGTACATCGGCCCCTTCGAGATTCTTGATCGTGTTGGGGGTGTGGCCTATCGACTAGAACTTCCACCTACTATGGCCAAGGTGCATGATGTCTTTCATGTATCCCTCTTAAGGAAGTACATACCGGACCCTTCACATGTAACCTCTTACGAGGTGGTACAATTGGAAGATGATCTTTCTTATGAGGAGCAACCAGTGAAGATCTTAGATCGTAGAGAAAAAGTTCTACAAAATAAGACAATTCCCCTCGTCAAGCTGTTGTGGAGAAACCACAAGTTTGAAGAAGCAACATGGTAGTCAGAGGATATGATGAATCTGAGTTACCCACATTTGTTTTAGTGTGGGAAAAGGAAAATTTCGAGGGCGAAATTTTTTAAGGGGAGAATATTGTAACGACCCAAAGTTTCATTAATGGAAAATCCCTCTTGATCCAATTAAATGTTTCTTTATGAAAAATGTTTTTATAAGATGTCAACTTCTTTAGTTTTATGTTAAGATTTGTGACCGTTACTTTTATAGCCGTTGAACAGTGATCACATGAGTAGTATAAATATAAGGCTTTAACGAACCCATTTTTACTCAGACAAAGGAAGTGATGGCCTCATCCAGTAGAATTACCCCTTACGAAGCCCATTTGTCGGTGCTCGGAAAAGAGGTGGAATCTTTGGGCTTCGCCCTTGACCAAACCCAAGCTGAGCTTCATTATGTCAAGATTGAACGTGATCGTCTATGGGAAAAGTGGAAGTTGATTGAAATTACAACTCGAACGATGTTATCCGAGCCGCCCGAAGAGTCTGTCACCATCGCACACCTTACCCTTAGGTCTTATGCGACTATTTTAAAGGGTTATGTAACAAATAGGTAGCACCATGTTCATGTACATTATTTTTTTATATAATAATGAATATAATTTCTAGTCATTTTTGATTCATTGTAATTAGTTTTTAAAGTACAAATGGTGGTTTTAGTTATTATTTAATTAAGAATTATATTTTATTAAATTAAAGGATTTTTGAATTAAATAATATTTTAATAAAATATTATTATTAATATTAAATTAATTTTTATTAAATATAAACGATCTTATAATTTTATAAATGCAATTAAAATTTTTATTAAGGTTTGAAAGCCATTTCTGTCAAAACTCGTGAATTTTTTATAAATGTCGTTTTTTATTTTAAAATCGAAAATTCACATATTTAGAAAATTATTTAGATAAAATAAATATTATTTTTGGAATCAGGACGTCGAAATTATCCAGCGGTGAATTTTTCATAATTTTCTGAGACAATCAAATTTTTGGGTAAAAATTAAATACCATTTAAATATATAATGTGTTTTATGACATCATAATGACCCAATGGTGATGTAATAAAATACCATAATCCTTATGTTCGGCCAATATGTGTTTTATCATTAAAATAATGAGGTTTTGGGTTTGTTTGACTTACCTTTCAAAGCATTAATGGAGCCCTCAAGACTTATTCAACACTTTGCCTTTTTAAATTAATTTCCATGGGAGTGTGACTCACCTCCACATAAGCAACCCTAATTTTTTAATAAGTTCGGCCCTTGGAATTGTAAAATATTATTTTCCTGTTTCCTTTTCCAGAAACCATGGGCAAATACCATGGTATGGTTTGTGGTTTGGATTATTTTAATATGAGGGGTCCCAAACCTAAATAATAAAGAATTCCCTCACCTTTCCTATATAAACCCACCCAATCTCCCACTTCCTCCTCACTCAAAGCCCTTGGAGTTCATCCAAACTCTGCCCTACTCTCTCTAAAATCCTCTCAAGGTGCCCCAATCTCCCATGAATCCTCTCAAAATCCTCTCTCTAGCCTTTATAAGCACACTTCCAAGTAAGGGTTTTTTTCTTCCTTTCTCATTTTTGTCAATTTTCATTAAGTTGTATTGCCCTTTTAATTTCAATTATGAATGTTGGGGTATGGTTTCGAACCTCCCCCATACTGCCCTCTTATTTTTTGAATGATGGGAGACCCCTTTCTCTCTCCTTAAATTCCTCCCATGTACAGCCGTTACTATGCCAAAATTCCGAAAGGAACTTCTCTCTCTTCTTTTACATTCAAGCAATACTTTTGTATCATGAATATAAATTACTTTTCAATTGTTGGGAAATGTATCTATATGACCTCCTTACTGTCCATTACATGTATATATGATGAGGAACCCCTTTCTCTCTCATCAACCATTTTTTATGAATTCTTATGTCACGCCGTTACGCTGCAGAAATCACACCGATTTTCTAAGCCAATGTCATTGTGTAGTGAATACCATGCCCATTTCTCCATCAAGGGTATTCACCATTATGAACATTTACTTATTGATTGTAAAGATTCATGTATGAATTCCACATTCCTTTATCGTGGAATAAATTATTATGTTTTATGAATCCATGTTTTGTGATCCATGTGGCACGGTTATGCATGAAATGAAATGTTTAAGAAGGGTGCGCCCTTATAGCGCTCCAATGCATTGGGTAAAGTATAGTATCATGATAAGTCATGTGAAATGAGTGTTTAATCATGCTAATTCAAGTGCCACGAGGGTTTACTCGTGCTTCAAGTGCAATGAGGGTTTACTCATTCTCCATGTGCAATGAGCCTTGGCTCATGCTAATTCAATGTAATTTGTTGTTTCCACATTTCATGTTATGATTATCATGCTTTATCATGCCTTTATGTTAATGTTACTTTTATGCTCTATTGATATTCCTATTTCCTAACATGTATTGAACTCCTCATGTTATTCATTGTGTACTCCCTTACTGGGCTTTATAGCTCACCCTTTTCTTATGCATGTCCTCAGGTTATCCCATGCAATGCTAAGTATGACGGAATGTAGTCGTCATGTAAAGGAAGTTTTCAATAAAGATGTTGTATTTCAAGTGTAAAGTTTTTATGTAATTATCCTAAGCCCCAAAGACACTAAACCTCTCGATCTTCTTTGTTGTATCAAGTGAAGTTATATGTAATAAAGCATGTTTAAGTTGTAATAGAAAGCAGGGTAGTCATACATTTGATATTAAAATAATATATAATTGGATAGTATATAATATATACAGAATAATTATCATGTTATATTTATTATATACATGAGTTACACATCATTATTATACCCATCCAAATAATAATATATTGAATAACAATTACACCACGACGTGGAGACGGTAAGCCGAACGTACGCACGTATGGTGACATGTTATTCAAAGGGTGGATAGAATACTGAATATGGTTGTACCATATTTATAATAACATCACAGTATATATAAGATACTGGAGTTATTATTTTATAATGGTTATAACAAAGAAAGAAGAAGAAGTGGAAGAAGAAATGAATTTGAAAAAGGGTGGTGAAAACATTACCTCTTCTTCGGGTTCTTCCTTTTGATTGGTTCAAAAGGGCTCCTTAGGTTGTCTTTATGATCAAACTAAGGACTCTAGGTTGCAGTGAGGGACGTTTAGAGAGTATTTGGGCATAGTTTGGTCGATCCAAAAGGCTTTTAAGGTGTGAAGTAATGAGAAGGGGGAGTGCCCTCTTATAAGAGGGGTGAAGGGCACCTTTGGAAAATCTAGAAATATTTATTTGTAATAAATTCATATTCGGTTTCTAATGGCTCCATAGTTGTTTATTCCAAGGTTAAGGTGGGGATAGGTCGAAAACCATTCATCCATTAGAATTTAGACAGGTTTGGGTTACTATATTAACCTTATCTTTTAGTTTTAACTCTTAGTTAATTAGTTTGTCATTTACCATGTCACTTTGTATTTTTATATTATATAGTTAATAAACATACTATATACATCCAAGAGACCCCCAAGTGGTCCATTAATGATAAAAATATCATTATATACGTCTCTTGGACGAACCTTAGATTTTTAGGAATTTAATATCAATTAATAATATAATATTTGGTTTAAAAACTCTTTTATGTCAATTTTGACACTATTCAATAGTTGATTTTTGTGAAACTTATAACAGAATGATTACTTCTAACAAGGTCAATTAAATAAATCCTAATATGTCATATTATCCTATAAAATTATTGTAATTTATTGAAAGTCTCAAATTATATTTATTTTGATATTTATAATATTAATTATTTTAATTTTTTACTATTATGGTAATTACTGCATCATCATTGTGTCATATATAAATTAAATTATTTAATGTCTAAAAATTATAAATAAAATATAATTATGTAGGAAATCGTTTTATCTTTCTAATGAATATTTATAGTCGAAAATCCAACATATATAACCCTATGTAAAAATTGTTTTTCTAAAAGATATATGCTTGTGTAATTTTTGTATTCATTTTAACTTAATTAAAATAAAGTGACCCTATCACTTACAAGTGGCACCATGGAGTCCCAAAATCGACCCAAATATGCCCATGGTCGAACATGTATCAACTAATAAGGTTAGTACATGTTTTAGGGTAATTTTTATTATTATAATATTAGTTTTTAACCCTTATTTACCGGATTTACCCTTAACCATGGTAAATAAAATATTTACCGCAGTAATTATTCAAAATGTCTAAAAATAAAAGTTACCTATTAACAAAATTTGAACATCCTGATTCCAAATATGGAATCCATTTTTTGAAATTCAAAACATAGAAGTGGGAGAAATTAATTTAAAATTAATTCCCGCTGTCAAAACAAAAAGCGTGTTTTTAAGATATAATAACTATCAAAAGATTGATACTTGTTTATGTTCGGTTTAATTGTGAAATTATGTCCAATTACCAACATTGTATTAAATGGTAATAATATATTCTAAATATACTTTAAAACCACTCAAATTCATAATTTATCAATATAAATTATTTCGATTAAAAAAATTGTTTTTAATTAAAATTTAGTAATTTCACTATTCATCAAAATATTAAAGTTATCAGAAAAGTTCCAAAATTTCACCCTAGGATAAATTCGATATTCCGAATCCAAAAATAAAGTCCATTTTAAAATATAATATATATATATAATTTCAAAAAGTAGGTATTACTATTCATAACGGCTAGTTTGATTGGTTGTGGTGTGTGTTAGAACTCAATGTTGCGTACAACACACGCTACTGTATTATTCAAAGGAAAGTGTACTGTGGAAGCTTGAGATGTTTCATTTTAAATTTTTGATATCCCCATTTAGTCAAAATGTTTAAAATGTTGTATTTAAAAAGGGTTCACTATTAAAAGTTGGTAAAAGTGCAATACTAAAAATGAATTTGTTCTTACATTATGTCTAAGAAACTCATAATATGGATTCTAAAATTATAAGGATTATATAAAGTTTAAAATTTAGTTAACACTATTCATAACCTCTTTTAAACGGCTTTTTTGGTAAGTCATGGTGTGCTTGAACTCGGGGTTGCGTGTATTGCAAGTTATTGAATTGTTTTGAAGAAATAACACACTATTAAATCTTGGGGTGTTACATTATCTCCTACTGCAATAAATTGCGTACTTTCAATTTGAAATTGTTCTGCAAAAATAAAAGGTTGAAAATAGAAAATTTCCTTGTGGGAAAACCCACATCGGAAATTGGTTTACTAAAATTTATTCTTAATAGGAGGAAAAGAGAAATGAAAGGGTCACCACCAAATTATGATCTCGATTAGGAGAACATTGGTGGAAATTAGAGACATATAATTGGAGGGAAAACGTAAATATTTATAGGTAGTGATTGAGGTCATCAATCACAAACAATTGTAAAATTGAGGTCCTTAAATTCATCAATCTATGATGATTTGAAATACCATTGGTTCAACAAAACATAGGGTATTAGAATAACACATTTTTGGTTTTAGGATTCCTTAAATAAAGTATAAGAATTAATTTCATCATAGAATAAGAGAAGAAGAAAAATATATTCTTGACAAGTAGAGTTCCATCCTTTAACTAAATTATACCACAAACTAATCTTTCACTGTAAATTTTTTTCAATTTATCCTATTCGTATAGGGTTCTAAAAAACCAATTTATAATTCATCTACCAGATCTTTTAAAAAAACTACATTATTTAATCTCGGACATCATGTTGGTCAGTGGTAGGTGATACACCCTTTTCGCCCATCGGTTGTGGGTTCAAGTCTCACGGCCTTGCCGGACACGACGGGTTGCCGCCTGACCTCCGGGTTATTCTTTTATGGAAATCAAAATAACCCAAACTAGAACTATCCAAAATACTTCAGTACAAAATTTATAAGGAAGGTAAACACAATAAAGATCTTTTTTTTGCGTAATAACATTTGAACACCTTAATCATGTATTCTTTTAAAACACTGCAACATCTTGAATTACCATAAAACCTTATTGACTACATTCATGATCCCTTATTCCTTAAAAAATAATAGATATACCCCTTCAATCCAAAAATGTTTTAAACCCCAACATTAATGGAATATACAAATCATTAATCAGTTTCAAGGTAGTCAAGAATATCTAATATAATTTATCCAAATCAATCATGTATTATTCCAAAATCACTACCTCGGTATCAGAACTATATTATGGTTTATCATTCTCTCAACCATATATTTTCCAGAAATTTATCCTGATATTGAGTCACTTTTCTTTGTTCAACCCAATCTCAAGTCCTTAATGAAATAGTACTACAGTACAATCCTTATATACTCCATAATTATTATAACAAGTACATTGTTGATACAACACTCAAATGAGATAATCAACACAATAACTCTAATCATTCCTCTTCATCTGTGGTAGTATCATAACTTGATTATTATCAAATAGCATCATTTGTGGCATAGTCTGATGAATGGGACATAGGTTCACGTAGTGTCGAAACTCCTTGCAAATGAAGCATTGTACAATTGAAACCATTTTCATACCCTTGCAGTCACGTACTTTGTGCCCTTTTCCTCCACAATTATAAAAAACTCCCATTCCTTTCAGCAAAGTTCCAGGGTGTTTCTTCCAACAATTATCACATTTGGGAAAATTCTTCTTTTCCCTCTTCCCTTTATCCATCTTTCTCTCTTCCATCCTTTTTTTCTCTTGCTTCCCTTTAAAGCCATAGGACTCAGTAAACTCTTTACTTATCTTATCAACACATGATATTATTTATTCATATGATGATAATACATGGGAGACTATTTCTCTTATAAATTCTGGCCTAAGACCATGAAATATATGATCCTTCTTTCTTTTTGGATCATGTGCATTGCTGGAGTTATCATTCCTTTACTGGGTGCCATTTCTAAACAATGGTATACACTAGATTAGTTTATGAATAACAATACCTAATCCCAAACTTGTAAAACACATAACATAAATTAAATAGTTTATGGATATAATCCATAATCATAAAAATGTATCCTTTGAGGAAGTATATACTCATAAACCCTTAATAATGGTTTGTAAAGAAAATGAGAATTATCCTAAGCATATCCCCCGGGAGTGTCGTAACCAAGAGTGCAACAATGCCCGTTGTCATGCACCAGTTCCCGTTCGAATCTAGCTCAAAGATGTGTTTTCGGGTTTTACCCCTAGGTACATCTGTGCCAGAGCCGCCTCTACCTGCTGGTATCCAGACAGGGATATATTGCTCGAAAAACTCAGAAAATCTCTACAATACCAAAATTCTAGGAAGTTCTTCTATACTAATCCTCATAGTCCATCTTAAATCTATGTGCTCTAATCAGAGTATATCTAAATCTAGCTTCCAAGGATTGTACTAAACTTCCTCTAATACCAACTGTAACACCCCGACCCCAGTTACCTAGAGTCGGTGCATTATTACATAACATTGGCATGATCACAAGAAAGATCCAATCTCGAAAGACCGATTGTTTTAGTAGCCTTGGAAACACTAGATATATTCATAATGTTTTACATTACATCATAAAGTGAAAAAAACTACAACAACAACATAGTCTCTTTATCCCACACTCATATCCCCACATACTATCCCTGTAGATCATTCATAAAGTATTTCTTCACATCCTGGGAAAAATAAAACATAGAAAAGGGGTGAGCTCAAATGCCCAGTAAGGATATCAATATAGCGGAAACTATCATAAATAAGAATAAACATTTAAGGCAATTTATAACTTAAAACAAAAGCCTTTTAAACTTGAACTTCAACATAGTACGGAAAAAATAAAATGAAATAATTTCATTTACTTATTCACATGGATATTCTACTAATCAAATAATCACATGCAATATCAATTACCACTTTCATAATGATAGAATGCATAATTCCAGACTATCATAACCACATATCCAAGGCCTCGTGCCAAGACTACAAATAAGATTTTTCCAAGGCCTTGTGCAAAGACACTAGTTTGTCTTATGAGACCTACCGATGCATCGAGGAGCTATAGTGGGATCCGCCCGTCACATATTAAGTCCAATGCATTCCCATATGAAAAGGTTTAAACATAACATAAACATTCGTACTAAAACTAGCATACGAAATGTCAATATTTTCACCATAAACCATGAATGGTATAAAAATAGCACATCCATAGTCAAACATATCACAAAACCTTCAATACAATATAGAAGTTTTGTATCGTAATAAATCAACTTCAAATAAGCTTAAAATCCATCAAATGATGTTGACATAGATGAAATCAAAACTATTTGAGAGAAATATCTCTTTTATCGAAATCATTGAAAAGTCACACATTTATAAAGGAAGTAATTTAAAATAGATTTTTGAATCAAAGTGTCCCATTCCACTTTGAAACTTTTGAAAAGAAATATCATTTCAAAACCTTTATGTCCATATAAATAAATCCTTAAAATCATTTTGAAAACATGGACATTAATTAAAAATATTTAGAAATATAAATCTTTAAAGCATTAAAAATTATGATCTTGATAAAGAGTACCTTTAAAAAATTATTAAAATATTCATTTTGAAATCATTTAAGAGTAAAAAAGTTACTTTGAAAATATTCTTATAAGAATATAAGGGAATCTTCGATGATTTTATAATGGCGGAAAATAACGGCACCCGCCGTATAAGTTAAAAAAACATTCTTACCTTAATTCTGTCGAAAAGGTTAAAAAGCACCTTGTTTGGAAAATGACGTAAAGATTCCTTTTTAAAACTCTTATAAAAATTAAAACTAGAGTATAAATGGCTTTAACCCATATTCTTGTAAATTGTAAAAAAGTTTTGAAATAAATTTTTAAGAAACATGGATGTGGATGATAAAGAGATCCCAGTAGATTATTACGTATAATCAACCTCGGATAATGAAGAGATTGTGAAATAAACCCTTAACTTGTACTTTTCCTTGGTCGCGGTAGGTTAACCTCCTGTATAATGTTGAAATAATTGTTATTAAATTATAAAATAATCATATACATTAATATGATATCATATATTATCTTTTAACATTTATTTGTTAATAATATCTTAGTATTATCGTTGTTTCGGGTATTAACTTACTCGTTTCATTTTATATGTTTTGTTACGTAAGTCATGTTTGTAATAGATATGTTGTATCTTAATCATATCCAGAATTATATCAAGTCCTTAGATACTATTATTAATCATAAAATGAGAATTATACTTGAATGGATACGATAGAGAATGAATCTCATCGCGTTCGTGGAGACGGTAGTCCGTACGTACGCACGAGAAACAATATCATTCATTTGATATTAAAATAATATATAATTGGATATTATATAATATATACAGAATAATTATCATGTTATATGTATTATTCATATGAGTTACACATCATTATTATACCGATCCAAATAATAATATATTTAATAACAATTACACCACGAAGTGGAGACGGTAAGCCGTACGTACGCACGTATGGTGACATGTTATTCAAAGGGTGGATAGAATACTGAATATGGTTGTACCATATTTATAACAACATCACAGTATATATAAGATACTGGAGTTATTATTTTAGAATGGTAATATCAAAGAAAGAAGAAGAAGTGAAAGAATAAATGAATTTGAAAAAGGGTGGTGAAATCATTACCTCTTCATCGGGTTCTTCCTTTTCATTTGATCAAAAGGGCTCCTTAGGTTGGCTTTATGATCAAACTAAGGACTCTAGGTTTTAGTGAGGGAAGTTTAGAGAGTATTTGAGCAGAGTTTGGCCGATCCAAAAGGCTTTGAAGGTGTGAAGTAATGAGAAGGGGGAGTGCCCTTTTATAAGAGGGGTGAAGGGCACCTTTGGAAAATCTAGAAATATTTATTTATAATAAATTCATATTCGGTTTATAATGGCTCAAAAGTTTATTATTCCACGGTTAAAGTGGGGATAGGTCGAAAACCATTCATCCAACAGAATTTAGAAAGGTTTGGGTTACTATATTAACCTTATCTTTTAGTTTTAACTCTTAGTTAATTTGTTTGACATTTACCATGTCACTTTGTATTTTTATATTATATAGTTAATAAACATACTGTATACATCCAAGAGACCCCCAAGTGGTCCATTAATGATATAAATATCATGATATAAGTCTTTTGGCCGAACTTTAGATTTTTAGGAATTTAATATCAATTAATAATATAATATTTGTTTTAAAAACCCTTTTATGTCAATTTTGACACTATTCAATAGTTGATTTTTTTGAAACTTATAACAGAATTATTACTTCGAAAAAGTTCCATTAAATCAATAATAATATGTCATATTATCCTATAAAATTATTTTAATTCATTAAAAGTCTCAAATTATATTTATTTGTGTATTTATAATATCAATTATTTTAATGTTTTACTATTATGGTAATTACTGCATCATCATTGTGTCATAAATAAATTACATTATATAATGTCTAAAAATTATAAATAAAATATAATTATGTAGGAAATATTTTTATCTTTCTAATTAATATTTATAGTCGAAAATCTAATGTATATAACCCTATGTAAAAATTGTGTTTCTAAAAGATATATGCTTGTGTCATTTTTGTATTCATTTCAACTTAATTAAAATAAAGTGTCCCTATCACTTACAAGTGGCACCATGGGGTCCCAAAATCGACCGAAAGATGCCCATGGTCGAACATGTATCAACCAATAATGTTAGGACACGTTTTAGGGTAATTGTTTATTATTATTATATTATTTTTAACCCTTATTTACCAGATTTATCCTTAACCATGGTAAATAAAATATTTACCGCAGTAATTATTCAAAATGTCTAAAAATAAAAGTTACCTATTTACACAATTTGAACATCCTGATTCCAAATATGGAATCCATTTTTCGAAATTCAAAACACAGAAGTGGAAGAAATTAATTTAAAATTAATTCCCGCTGTCAAAACAAAAAGCGTGTTTTTAGGATATAATAATTATCAAAAGATTGATACTTGTTTATGATTGGCTTAATTGTGAAATTATGTCCAATGACCAAAATTGTATTAAATGGTAAAAATATATTCTAAATATACTTTAAAACCACTAAAATTCATAATTTATCAATATAAATTATTTTGATTAAAAAAGTTGTTTTTAATTAAAATTTAGTAATTTTCACAATTCATCAAAATATTAAAGTTATCCGAAAAGTTCCAAAATTTCATCCTAGGATAAATTCGATATTCCTAATCCAAAAATGAAGTCCATTTTGAAATATAATATATATATAATTTCAAAAAGTAGGTATTACCATTCATAACGACTAGTTTGATTGGTTGCGGTGTGTGTTAGAACTCGAAGTGGCGTACAACACACGCTACTGTATTATTCCAAGGAAAGTGTACCGTGGAAGCTTGGGATTTTTCATTTTAAAATTTTGATGTCCCCATTTAGTCAAAATGTTTAAAATATTGTATTTGAAAAGGGTTCACTATTAAAAGTTGGTAAAAGTGCAATACTGAAAATGAATTTGTTCTTACATTATGCCTAAGAAACCCATAATATGGATTCTAAAATTATAAGGATTATATAAAGTTTAAAATTTAGTTAATAATATTCATAACCTCTTTTGAATGGCTTGTTTGGTAAGTCATGGTGCGCTTGAACTCGATGTTGCGTGTAGTGCAAGTTATTGAATTATTTTGAAGAAATAACACACTATGAAATCTTGGGGTGTTACAAATATTATTGTTAAATTATCATGATGAAAAAAACTCATTTAACTTTTAAAATAATTTTTATATCCAAAACTGTGTAGCTTTAAGCATACTATAAATATTTATAAATGTTAAAGTTAATGAAGGTCCCTTTATTGTATTTTTTATTACATAACTTTTTATATTGGACAATATAATGAAATAGTATCCCAATAACCCATAGAATTAGAACTAATAGGTGAAGTGGTATATATATTGGATTAAAATAGATTATTGAAAGGCTTCTAGGTCAATTTTTCCATTAAGCATATGGTTTAGTCCATGGTTAATCATAATTTTACATTAATCATAGTAATTAATAATAATTTCTCTCACTGATATTTTTGGTAAAAAAATAAATTAATATTATTAGACTATAAATATTATAATTCCTCTAAAATTTTATTTCAATTTTTTGAAATTCAATTCATAGACGTAGCTAAATTAAATTTAAAGCTAACCCCACTAACCTGAAGGGATGGTGGGTTTTTAATGTGAAATGTTCAAAAGTTCATTAGGTGTTTATATCAAAATTAAATTTAAATGTTATTCCAATGAACTAAATTATATAAATATATATAAATGACATATTTTAAATTATGAGAAAAGTAAAATACAAATTATCATTTATAATTATTTAAACAAAATGGTTATTTTTAAATAAAATGTTGTATTTGTCACAATTCATCAAAAAATGAAATTTCTCTGAAAAAACCAGACATTCATCAAAAGTTAATTTGGAAATTATGAATTAAAAAAATATGTTCATATTGAAAAATAAAATTTATAAATGTTTCCAAATTTTGTTTTAAAATAGGTCTTCTATTAAAAGGGAAAAAAAATTTAGTCTTGCGTGTTATGCAAGCAAACTCATGGATTTCTACAGAACAAGCTTAACATGCCGATGCATATAATGAAATATTAAAAAAATAAAAATTATTCTAAAATGAGAATATTTTAATGTATTGGGGTGTTACATATAATTATTTCATAAAACATTTCTCTATGGAGGATTTATGATCAGTTTGACAAAAGAAAATGCTAGCATTTTGTATGCCAGTTCATCTAATAATGATTTTTATTGATTATTAATTCATATTGATTAAGTAATTTTATTTCATAATATAATAAATTTATTATACATATTATTTATCATGGGGGGTTTATATAAAATCTTGGTTCATTCATAGGTCTCATGACACACAAAATCATGGGTATTTGGTCGATTCCTTATCGGTTTAAGTAAGATATCATGGAATGAGGCCTTACCAATAAGTTTACGATGTGCGGTTTGTCGAAATCAATTTTTATAAAATCAGTTGTTTATTTCAATGATATTTTTTGAAAAAAATTTCATCCATGTACAAGATTTGATATCTTTTGTTTATTTTAGAGAATTATTTAATCATAGCTTATTCCTTCAATATTATTTATTTAATATTTATTCTATGATGTATTATATTATAAATTTTCCCACATTAATCATATGAGACAAACCATTTACTATGTATCAATTTTAAAGAATCTCAATATGTTTACTATGAATAATATTCAAGAATATTCCAGAGTGAATAATGATGTTCTCAAAGGAAGTACAATGACATATTATTTGTTTTGAAATGTAAGGTGAGATTTATGTATATATCTAGTATACCAAGACTATACAACCATTCTTCCATTTGTGATGAGATACCTTTTATATAGTTATAATATAATAAAGCAACCACTAACACCATTTTAATATATTTTGGGTCTTTATAATTGGTATCAGAGATACTTTAGTAGAAACCATTTGAACTTGATTTTGTGAAACATAGAGTAGGGAATGTAACCCTATAAAATAATTGTTGTATATGTCTAATTACATACTAAATAGATAATGTTTTTTCAAGGAGGATATTATGTAGTTTTTTAGATATTCAACTATTTCTAGATACTACATGTGGATGTGGCTACAGAAAAAATGCATCTAGGGGTAATAACCTCAAAAGTATTTGGTTGAGTATATATCGACCATCATTCTAGTGCATGATTAATGGGACATTACTGGGAAGTTAGTTTGGAAATCCTATGGGATATTCATGGAAACATTATAATTTTATTTATAAACCTTCACAAACTATTTGAAAATATTTTTACTATTATAGAAAGTTCCAAAAGAAACCATGAATATTATTCTGAGATTAGTTATCTTTAAATATAAAATTTAAATTATGTTTTTTCACATGTTTGAAAATTAAACATTATGATTCATAATGTTATGATATAATCTAGTCTTTTTCATTATTTATAAATAGAAACTAGAATAAATAATAGTGGCCATATCAATGCATGAAATATCTATAGTGATTAGCCTCAAATGAAAGATAAAAAATTTCAAACAAGAGATTGAAAAAGAAAAATATAACAATATTGGGGTCGATGACTAATGTTAGGGACAATAACCTTAAACAAACCACAATAAAACATTTTATTAAAGAAAGAAGGACCCCCCCCTGAAGAAATGGGGTCCAAGGATGAAAGGATCACGGGGGTCTATAAAAGTGGAGACCAAGAGAATCCCCAATAAAAATGCTTACAACAACATAAGGGAAGGACCCAATCGTGTCGAAGTAGGACTCACTATTAGAAATTGAAGCATTATAAGTGAGGAAGTCAGCCACCCTATTTCACTGTCTCCATATATGAGTTATATCCATGTCATCATGAATCAGGTTCCCACTCTTTCACACTTGGTAGATGATTGACCCCGAGGTAGGTGAATGCCCTATATGTTACTTGAGGAGGACCTGAGAGTCTATTTCTAGCACAGTAAAGTGAATGTACCTCCAATTTCACACTTTCGGGTCGATAAGAAAATCATTGGCTACGGCCTTTAGAGAACTTCCATTCCCGAATGAAGCAGAAAACGCGAGGATGGCCGAACCTTTACTATCACGAACTATACCACCCCCTCGCATGAAGCTAGATAAACACTAACCATCAATGTTGAGTTTGAGTCCAGAGACATGGGGATTCCACCTGACCCATTTTCAAGTAGGTATCCTCAGATCGACAGTGTTCAAAACGTTACCCATAATCGAATGCATAGAAGGTGTGAGCTCCCTATGATTGAAAATGTGGCCCAAATCAATCAATAAATATCGGATTCTTGGTGTAATAGCCACAAACGAACTGTGCTTTACCTCAAAGTGAGAAATATTTCTAGATTTCTAGATACACCAACACCCTACTTCCAGAATACATGATCTAGCTTTGTTCTACCTACAGCTTGACTCCACCCCTCGAAACCAAAGGCTAAGAAAATTCATTCTGGAGAAATCTTGAGAAGCGGTACCAGTGAAACTCTTAAGCATTCTCCAAATGTACCTTTCCCATTCACCCTC
Organism: Viscum album; assembly: GCA_963277665.1. NCBI lineage: Eukaryota > Viridiplantae > Streptophyta > Magnoliopsida > Santalales > Viscaceae > Viscum > Viscum album. The sequence goes on from OY728134.1 coordinate 119,226,600, forward strand.
GAAGAACAGATGAGGAGAAAATTCCACTTTAGGTTCAGAACAACACCATCATCGAGACACCAAATGAAAGCTCAGATGCTTTGTGTTCCCATTTTTGGAGATAGAATTCTTCCTAACTCTCCATACTAGGAAAATATATTTGTCAGGGTTGTCTTTGCACCATAGCATCTCTCCACACACATCATTGATAGTGGGAGATGCCATAACTAGGCAGAAATCCGTCCCAGAAAAGGATCCTGAGGCCAACTTAGTGAACACACATTTGTCTGGTACTTCTGAAATCTCAATGAGGTCATTCAATGTACATTCACTCGATTCCAGAATAGTCTATACAAAATCCAGATACTGCATCACCTGTCTATCTATGGAATTCAGGACTGGACATCCTATGAAAAAGAGTTTCCTGCCAACCCAGTTCTATTTCCAAAAGTTGATCTCACCCCGCACAACAATCCATTGAGTGTAACTATCCAGCTCTGTAATTATAGGTTGAATTAACCGCCACATGAATAACGATCTTCCCACTGGTTCCTGTAGAATATCACCATATTTTGTTGTCACCACAAACCCCCTTAAATATCGTCCATCAATCACATATCAAGTGAGTTTACCATCCATACCATGCATTACTTCCCTAATATTTCTAAGCCTAATTCCCCCTTTCCCAACAGGCTTGGACATACGATCCCATAAAGCCCAGTCATGATGACCATCTGCATGGGTGTCCTATAAGAAAGATTTCATAATTTTTTCCAAATGATGTATAACAGATTGAGGAACCTTAATGGAATAAAGATTATGCATTTTCATAGAAGATAGAACACTATTAATAAGGGTAATTCTTCCACTAAAGGACATGAAATAGTTCCTCCAGTTTTAAATTCTGCTTAAAATTTTATCAACCAGCTTATCGAAATGATGCAGTCGGATTCTCCCTGGAGACATCAGAGCTCCGAGTTAGTCCATTGGAAAGCCCCTTCGGTGTAAGCCAAGGCTAGACTCGATGGCCTTGATTCTCCTCACCGAGCACATGTCTTGAATAATCACATTTCTATTTCCTTGGTTTACATTTTTCCCGCTCCACTTGTAGTATTTATCAATCACATTTTTAATGCCCTTGAAGGAATGTTTGCATCCATTGATAAAAATGATTGTGTCATCTGCAAAAATGTGGTGTGATAAACCCGTTGCAGTTTCTTTTCACCGAAAATGAAGAATACTCCCCTCCATGATACAATTACTAAGTAGACAACTTAAAGAATTTTTGACCACGATGAAAATTCTAGGGGAAATCGAATCTCCTTGTCTCAGTCCCCTTACTGATATGATGAATCCACACATCGTCCTCCTGAAAACAATTGACATCTAGGGAGAGATGAATCCGCAAAAAAAATGTCAATGGAGGGACCTGAAAAACCCATACGAGCATGAACTTTAAAGATAAAGGACCACTCCACCCTGTCGTAACCTTTATCCATGTTAAGCTTGATGGTGATATTAGATCCCCACGTTTTCAGATTGAGGTCTCTAATAAACTCTTGGGCTAAGTAAATAGCACCCTGAATGGATCTACCTTTCCCAAAACCATGTTGTTCTTCAGCAATCCAAGAGTGTAGGTGCGGAGAGATCCTTTGATTAATAACCATTGCCGAGATTTTATAGGGAATATTACACAAACTGATTGGTCTGAACTGATTCAACCCATATGGATCTTTACACATAGGAATGGGGAGCAGGGTTGTAGCACTGGCAGCATGGGATAGACCCCCTCCCTTAAGGTAATATTGTATAACCTCCACAATTTGGTCTTTCTCCAAATTCCAAGATGCCTCAAAAAATGAACTGGGCAGGACATTAGGCCTGGGAGCACTTGTCCGATTAAAAACAAGCAATGCATTATGTATCTCATGCTCATCAAGAATAACTTCCAGCATCATGTTAAAAGAATCATCCACAACACGAGGAATGAAATCCACAATCTCCTCATGACGTCCCGGGTATCCGCCATGCATATGAGGATTAGCACCTGCAAGAAGAGTTTTGAAATACATTTCTTCCATACCTTCCACCACGTCCCAGTCATTTGAAAAAGATCTATCTTTCATACGAATATTTGGCCTGTTTATCCTCCATTTCTCAGTGATTCAGGCATGGAAGTAGGCAGAATTCCTATCTCTTTAATCCATTTAATCCTGGATTTCTCATGAAGCAAACGCTTCTACTCCAGAAGTTTCAAGGCCAAATCCTTCTTCTTAAAAGAAATAACCTGAAAAACTAATTCATCCCAAATTTCTTCTATACTTTTCTACATCTGATCAACCTCAGCACTAAGATTATCCAGATCATGAAACCTATAGGGAAGAGTTTGAAACCATGCTTGAAGATCACCCTTGAGACGTCTCATCCTGTTATGAAGACCGTACCATGAACAAACATTGGTTGGATTTCTCTATGAAGCTTCCATAGCTTGATGATACCCTAGCAGAGAAGGTCGTCCTTGCTGACAGAAGAAGCGAGATCCTTTGACTGATTTTGGGAAGAGATCCACTCGGAGCAGTGAGTGGTCCGAGAGAGCACAAACAAGATGAGTGAGTTTGGCGTTCGGAAAAGTAGAAATTTCATGTATGTTTACAAGACACCTGTCAAGTCTACACCAGGTGCAATCTCTTCCTTTCTTGTTGTTTCACCATGTAATGGTCTCTCCAGTATACCCAATATCAAGGATTCCCTATTGAGATAAGAAACTTCGAAAATCATGACACGTCATATGCGAAACATCCCCCCTTCTTATCCTCCTTGTCCAACACAACATTGCAATCCCCTCCTACAATCCAAGGAAGCTCCTCTAGATCAAAGAGAGATAACTCATCCCACAAGGTCTCCCTAGCTTGAGAATCACACCTAGCATAAAAAATAGAGAGAATAAAACAATGAATCCCTGATGTCACTTTAGTAGTTAAGGAATGATTGGAGGCCCACACAATATCCACAGAAACACTAGATTTCCAGAACATCTAGATATTAAGATTAATAGGGCCGACCTTAAAAAAATACTAGTTCTATGTCTTTTGGGAAAGACATCAATTTTGGACGGCTGATGTTTAGGTTCAATAACAGCTATAATGGATGAGTTGTAGTGATGCATGTCATGGGATATGAAGTCCGTTTTAGCCCATGATCCTAGGCCACGAGCATTCCATATGAGTAGGGAAGTCATTGCAACACCAGGAAGGATGAAATGGCCTCCATCATTCTAGAAGAACTCATATTGGATCTGCTAGCATGAAGACACATGGCTTGAGATCTATTTAACCTTCCATTGGGGGGGATGGAGGGGTCTGGGAGGACTCGAGTCCTCTTCCAATACAAAATTCACCGAAGACAACGCTGATTAAAAATTAGATAAGGTTATGGGAGAAACAATGAAGGCCCTGGATCAAGCAATGGGAAGGATGACCTGTAAACCACCACTGATTTAACTTTCTATGACTGAGAGCATGGAGAAAACCCGGACTGGTCTTTAGAAGCCTCAGTACAGAGAGAGACCCCCATCCTATCCATCACCTTCTCTGAAACTAGTAAAGAGATATCCAGCGAAGTCTCATCCTGAGAAAATCCTAGAGACTTGTACACCACCAGATCCATGCACTGCTAACGCAATGGAGCCGTAGGAGGAAGAAACTGACGGGACAAGCATGGCAGCAGGATCACAGGTAGAATCCTTTCAGAATATGGATAGAAGAAGGTTCACTAGAAAATATATTTCTTATATTGGGAAGTAATTAATGTGATAAGGATTAATGGAAGTCCAAAATCTCTAGGGGATGTAGATAAATTAAGGCTATTGATTCAGAAAACTAATGATATTGATGAAATATAGATCATATAGTGGAAGGATTTTAAGGAACATTTTGTTTAAAAATAATTTACTCATGAACAACAAGTGGTTATAGAGAGAAAACTCGTTAGTATAAGTCAAAAGGAAGAGGAATTTTTTTTTATTATTTAAGCTATTATTATGATAATTTCATGCAATGTAGCAGTCTATGTACATTATCCAAAAAGAATGCCTGACTATTTCCTGGAATGGATAAATCTAATACATCACGGTACACAAGTCTCACACAAATTCTTATCATATGAAGATATAGAACCATGAGATATTTTGGAAGAGAATTAATTCTCCATGTCTTTTGGAATAGAGGGAAATATAAGGTAGAAGACAATATATGAGAAAGGAATAGACTAGGAGAAGAAGAAATTTTTTCATTTTCTAACATGTGATACATATGGAAAGAAACACCATGGTACTTACTAAAAGGGGAAATAAGTATTATAGAAGTGTGAAAAAAGAAATCATGACCAAAAATTCAAGGGATAATGAGAATCCATCAAAGTACATTGACATAATTATAAGGATATGGGACACTATAACAACAAATTCCCCAATTATCTTAGGAACATAACAAAAAATATTGAATGGGGTGAAGGAAGGCCTTTTGAAATTACTGTAGCCAATGAGGAAGTTCATTATGATGTGGTGAAAGGTGAAATTATCATACACAACAGGATTAAATATAATTTTTTGATTCAGTATCTACTAAATCTTTGTTATCTAAAAAATTATCTATGGGTGTCAAATAAACACCACAATATATTGATTTTGAGTTTTTATTGAAAACTAATAATGGTTGTATGACTACATCTCATGTCTACATCTCAACTTTGATAGAAGTTTTTGGGAATTTACTTCCTCAATTTTTTTTATTCATACTTTAGTTGTGTAATATCCCATGTGTTTGTACTAGGTGAAACTCCTAAATTTTTTAAAATTTCTTTAGTTGGTGGATGGTTCAATATAAATTCATGGATTTTGAACATAATTAAAAGAGATTGGATGCATTAGTGTTATTTTATTAAATGGGTCTTAAGGATTAGTGAGATCCTATATAGTTTTAATTAGATTCAAAATATTCATTGTAGAGACCCAAATCTTGGTGTACATGGACATTATATTACTTTTGCAGAATATATAATAAATAACAAAAACCGACACACATGTTCCATAATAGTTTAGTGTCTTTGGAAACTTGGAACATAATCTTCTAATCATGGTGAAAGATATTCAACATCTCCCATAAAAATCTTCCCCTTTTTGTTTTCTTAACTAAAACCGTTATTTATATGCTGAGGAAAAGAAAACATAAAATAGGTGAGCTCAAATGCTCAGTAAGGGTAAACATAGAGAACATAAAACAATCCATAGACATTTGAATGTAAAAACATGAGCATAAAATATAAACATCAAAATTTTGAGCAATGACATAAAACATTGCAGTACATAAGGCATAGATCAAAAAAGAACATGAATAATGATAAAATATCATGGGAATAAAACATGTAATTGTTTAAAAACATTAATCACATGATATGATTTCTATAGTAGCAAAGACATTTCTTCCAAGACCATCTTAGTGGACAAAGTCCCTTACTGAACTGGGTTTACTTTCCGTTCCAGCCCTGTATTACTGAACTGGATTTACTTGCCATTCCAGCCATGTCTATCTCCTGAGATATAAATATTTACCCAATGCATTGGAGGGAGATATCGGTCCCACCCATCTCATAATGAAATCATTCTTACGTGTGCCACAACATGAACATAAATCATTCATCATTACCCAAAGAATAAAATGGGTTTCATAAACATCATCTCATCATAACATAATCCATATAAAAAAATGGGTATCATTTCATCATAAGAAAAGTGAAACCATGTAAATCATAGATACATTATACTTGAAACATATACATATGAAATAAATCAATCTTATATGGAAAATGGTTTTGATAAAACACTTGAAATGAATTCTGGAGGAAAAAATATCCTTTCTCCTTCAAAATCATTTTCTTTTTACAAAATGACATGAAATTTTAAAAGAAAATGATTTTTTTGAAAATATTCATGAAATATTTTAGATTAAGCTTCATGAAAATAAGGCGTTATAAAATCATAAAAATCTGTTCACTCCGTATAAGTTAAAAAAACATTCTTCTCGTACTTTTGCTGGAAAGTCAAAAAGTGCCTCATATGGTAAACAAAAGAAAGATTCCTTAAATAACACAATGTAAAAGTAGAAAAGGAGTAAAAATGACTTTAAACATACATGGAATAACATTAAAAACTTTATGAAAAACATTTTTATGGACATGGATGAAAAATATTACCCCTGTAAACACTTAAGTATAAGCAATCTCGGATAAAAATGAGATTTGCAAAATTATCCCTTACCTCGTGTCCGACTTGACTCGATCATTCTTTAATCTCCATAATAATAAATTAATGTTAATTTATACTTTCTTAAGAATATTTTTCAAGTTTATTATTTCTTTTATATCACTTATTACTATGTTATAAACATTATGTAATCATTTAAGTTAATAACGTTCGTTTTATCGATATTTGGTACTTAAGTCAAAAATGGACTTCTTATAATTACATGTTGTTCATGTGGTCAATATTCCATTATATACAGAATGATATTAATTATTTAGATATCATATATATAATCTATATCCAGAATATACATGTATTTATAATAGTACATAACATTTGGAGGTAAGAAATGAAATTCACCGTTCATGGAGACGGTATGCCGTACGTACGCTTGAATGCTACATTCATTTCTATTTCTTATTTTAATGGAAATGAAACATAATTATACATAGGTATATTATAATTAAATTATAATATCATATATTATATCATTAACTCCATCCTTTATACATCCCACATAAGGCATTAACGAATCACATCACTTTGAGGGGGTTGTAGTCCGCACTTCCTCAAATGAGATTATCGTATTTACCCACTATGGAAACCATAAAGGATTGATTTATTTGGGAAGTAAAGAATCATAATGAAATAATAAAAATAATATATTTCAAATATAAATACAGTTCCATCATAATGGCCACCATGAGAGGCGGTAGGAGAAAATCGAACAATCATCGTTTCGTGAGGCGTTAGTTTTCCATCCACAGAAACATTATCTTCTTCTTCCATTAGATGGAGGTGTGTGTATGTGTAGTTCGAATCCTTATCTTAAAAACATCCTAATATATTGAGGATACTGGTGTTATTACAAAATAAAGGATTAAAAAGAGTTACGGGTTGGAGAAGTAGAATAAAAGAAAACAATTTAAGAGAAACTGTTACGTTTAATTTGGGTAACTGCCTTTTGTTTGAACAATAAAGACTTCTTGAAGTGTATTATGACTAATGTAAGGCTTCTAGGGGGAGGATAGGGATGTAGGGAGCTTAATTGGACAGAGTTTGGATGATCCAAATGGTTTGAGAGGTGTGAGAAATTGGATAGAAATGGTCTCCTTCTATAAGGGGGAGGAGGGGCTCTTTTGGAAAGTGTGAAAATATTATTTTATTATAAACATATATTAGGTTTCAAAAGGTCCAAAAATAATTAAAGATGAAGATAAGATGACTCATGGTTGAAATAAAATCATCCAATCAGAATTGGACATGTTTTGGATAATATTTCAATCATTATAAGTTTATTTATTTAAATCATTTATTAATGAGGTAAATACTGCATCATTATTGTGTCATAAATAATTTAATTTATTTGATGTCTAAAAATTATAAGAAAATACCATCATGTAGGAAATTATTTTATATTTCCAATGAATATTTATAGTCAAAAAGATAATCTATATAACCCCTTATAAAAATTAATTACTAAAAGATTTTTGTTAATGTTAATTTTGTCTTTACATTAAATTAATTAATCCAAATTGTCATTATCACTACCAAGTGGCTTAATGGGGTCCCAAAATAGACCCAAGGATGAACATGGTCGGCCAATACTAATCCAATAAGGTTATCCCAAGTGTTTAGGTAATTCTGAATTATTATAATATTCTTTTAACCTTGAATCACCCTATTTACCTTTAACCACAGTAAATAAAAGTCAAAAGTTACTATTCACCAAAAATTATTTTCATCTTATTGAACAACATTTTACTTCTTGATAACAACCATGTATGTCGGATTTTTGAAATTCAATTCACAGAAGTGGTAAAATTTCATTTAAATTAAAGAGTCGGTTTTTTAACTACCACTAAGTGGTTTCAGTATTCATCAAAATTCATGTTTTTCAGAAAAATACCAAAAATTCAGCCTAAGATGTATTTGATATACTGAATTCAAAAATGATGTCTGTTTTTAAAAATTCAAAACATATAGGTGGCATTAATTAATTTTAAAAGTAATTTCCGTTATCAAAATAAATAGCGTGTTTTAAAGAAACAACAACTATCAAAAGATCGACAATTTTTTATGTCCAATTTCAAAGTGAAATTAATTCAAATGAACAAAATTGGATTAAATTTTAAAAATAAATTCTAATTACACTTTAAAACAAATTACAAAGATAATATATCCATATAAATTATTGCGATGAAAAAAGTTGTTTTTAAATAAAATATAGAGTGTTTTTACTATTCATTAAAATATGAAAGTCATCAGAATAATATGATAAATTTATCCAAATTAAATTTTTATATCCTGATTCCAAGGAAGAATTTTATTTTTTCAAATTGAACTTATAAACATTCCAAAACTAGATTTAAATTGGGTGAGCCATCAGAAGGTGTTAAAACTGCATTTTTTGAAAAATACTTATTTTACCCAAAAAATTTATTCTGTTCTTATACCATATTCTAGAAAATATTTAAGATGAATAATAATGTTATAAAATTTAAAATTTGTTTAATAATATTCATAACGGCTAGTCCATAATAATATTATAACAATATATCATTGTTTTAGTGAAACCCGGCATTGCATACAACACACGCTATCGAAGAAGGTCGCGTTTGCATGTATTGCAAGCCAAGTCAGGGTTGGGTGTAGTGAAAGACTCATTTGTTGTTTCTTATAATGAAATCCAACTATATTTCATTTATACATTGAATATATATATATATACACACACACACACACACACACACACACACACACACACACTCAATGTTGCATTGAATAACTACTATCAAACACACTTGAATTTTTTTTAACATGATCCAAGATTAGTGTTGCGTATACTGCAAGCTAATACGGTGTTGCGTATAGGGAAAGATAATCTTGGTGTATCGTACAACAGAAGATTTGAAAGAAATTAAAAAGAATATATCTTATAAAATCTTGGGGTGTTACATTCTACCCCCTTAAAATGAATTTCTCCCTCGAAATTTGTCTGGGTTATAAATAGTTTACTACATGAAAGTTTCATTCATAGAAAACCACATCGTAAAAAGGAATAATAAAACTTAATTTTAAAAAGTGAAATATGAAACATATCGGTTACCCAAATTAACTCATCACTGGGTTTCTACATAGGAGAACATAGGTGAAAATATGGATATGGAAGAGAAACCTAACCATCAAGTTCTGATGGAGAGTGGTGGAGAACATGGCTATGAAAAATCCAACATTCAAAAATCCATAAATTTGCGATGATCTAAGGTACCATCTGATTCATCGGATATAAGGACACTAGGACAACATTTTGTTTTTCAAGATCATTTCCCTAAAGATGAATAATTTGAACTAGAAGAAATACTTACTTTGTTTTGGTACAATCTCACTATTGTTCGTGCCTTGAACAATTTCCTCTTCATGACTTAAAGAAATGAAGTTGAATTTTTCATTCTTGAAGTGTTAGCAGATCATGTGATAGAATGATAGGTCATTCCATCTGTCTCAAATATAAGGTTAGAAAAAGTTATATACATAAGTCTATCTATGCTGAGATTAATTGTATACGATTCCTAAAATGGAATTATTCTTCATCTATCATACCTCTTAATAAAATAAAACTAGTTTCTACTAGCCAGGGACTTCCTGTAAACCAGTGGTAGGTGATAAAGGCATGTCCCACTTGGGCTATGGGTTTGATTCCAACAGCCTTGTCCGACGCGACGGGTTGTCACATGTCCTGTAGGTTGTCCTTTTTCTAAAATTACATTATTATAACATTCCATCAATAATATAAAAAATATTATAGCCTTAAACAATACAAACTTATGTCCAACATAATCCATTTCAAATCTTTAGGCTTATCAAAAATAATTCTATCCAAGCTCATTGTATAAAGAATACAATTACTAGAAATGTCATCTGCCGAGCATGTGAATACCATCATTTATCCCCCATATATTATACGTTATATCTTTTTGGTCAAATTACAAATATGTGAATACCTTAATCATGTATTCTCTTGAAAAATGAATACCCATTGAACCTTAGTGAAAACATGAATGCTGTCAAAATTTAACACTTTCCACGTACCAAAATCCCAAAATTTCTGTATACTCAAACCATGATATAACTTTGTCCTTATATTAGTCATTAGCTCATTTCATTTTTTCTTTATCCATTAATTATGCACATACCATCTTCCTTCCAAAAATATTTCAATCACTTTTCATGGTTACCGGTACCATATAATTATTGAAAACCAATACATAGATATTCCAAAATTCCACGATACCATAAATGAGATTCCATGATACTATTTTTAAATCCCATTACATAAACACTTAATCATTACAAAACATCATTATCATACTCAACATCACAAATAGTGATCGCATGCGACTTCCCTTTATCCTTTTCCTTAAGAGGTTGCTCACGTTTATCATCATTAACCCCTGTATTAGGGCATTGATTAGTGTAATGCCCCATTTCCTTACACATGAAGCATTGAAGTGTTGGTGGTGAGTTCTCTGCAGTCTTTTCTTTATTCAAAACATTAGAAACCCTTTTTCCATTACTTCGACACTTAGCTACTCGATGACCTTATTTTCCACACTTAAACATTTTCTAGTCCCTTTAAGACAATATCTACCATAATTCTTTCCATACTTTGAGAATAAAGAAACATTCATCTTCTTGTCAACATTATTCTATGATTTCTCCTTGAACTCCATATTTCATTTATTGTCAAAACCATGAGATGGATATGTAACACCATCTTCCATTTCTACCTTGATAGTACAACACACAATTTTTTCATAGCTACTGAAGTCTCTTATAGCTAATTCCCTTAGAAGACTTGGTTTTAAGCCACTGAAGATTCGATCAACTTTACTTTCAGGTTGGATGATAAAGCCAGATCCATACCTTGGAAGCCTTGTAAAATTCGCTTCGTATATACAAGTAGATTCATCATCCTTTTGTTTAAGCTCAAGGAAATCCTTTTCCATCTTTGTTTGAATAATAAGAGGGAAGTACTTATTGAAAAATATGTTCTTGAACTCATCCCATTCCATGGATTCAATTTCATCTTGGGACCTCGTATTATTAATTAGAGTCCACCATTTATCTGCTTCACCTTATAAGCAGTAAATAGCCAGAATGAATTTTTCATGTTCTGAACAATGAAGAATGTAAAATATCCTTTCAATGGTTCTGATCTATTATTCAGCAACAAGTGGATCAGAAGACCCACTGAAAGAAGGTTGATGTTGCCTCATGAAGGACTCAATATAAAATTGTTCCCTTGTCTGCTCATTTGGATGTCCAGATTGATTCATAACTTATGTAATTATAGTTATAATATTTTTTACTCTATCTCCCATAACAATGGTTTGTTCAAAAAGGAAATCATTGCATTGTCCATTACATTGATCAACATGGTACCTTCGGGTTCCAACCATCATCTGAAACCCAAATGAATAGTGTGAGAGGAAAAAATCATGCTAATGAAAACAACATAATAATGGGGGATTACCTTCAATATATAACAACTTAGGGTTAATTCTAAGATTTTTACCGTAATTCTAGGACAATAACCTATACTTATACTTACCCTTAGGGACATCCCAAGACATACCTTAGAAATATCTCTAGGGATCTCCCTAAAGTTTTTGTATCCTAGTTTCCAAAGGTTAACAAAACCTTTCCTCTAATACAAGCTGTACAGACCCAAAGCTTAGTATATATGGACATTACATTACTTTTTCGGAATAATTAATACATAACAAAAACCAACAAACAAGGACCGTAACAGTTTAGTGTCTTTGGAAACTCGGAACATAATCATCTAATCATGGTGAAATATCTTCAACATCTCCCATAAAGATATTCCCCTTTTTTTTCTTACCTAAAACCTTTCTATATATTCTGGGGAAAAGAAAACATAAAAGGGGTGAGATCAAATTCTCATTAAGGGTAAACATAGAGAACATAAAACAATCCATAGACATTTGAATGTAAAAACATGAGCATTAAATCTAAACATCAAAATCTTGATAAATGACATAAAACATTGCAGTATATAAGACATTGATCATAAAAGAACATTAATCATGATAAAATATCATGGGAATCAAACTTTTAATTGTGGAAAAACATTAATCACATGATATTATTTCCATAGTAGCCGAGGTATTGATGCCAAGACCATCTTAGTGGACAAAGTCCCTTACTGAACCTGGTTTACTTACCATTCCAGCCCTGTATTACTGAACCATATTTACTTGTCGTTCCAACCATGTCTATATCATGAGATATTAATCTTTACCCAATGCATTGGAGGGAGATATAGGTCACACCCATCTCATAATGAATTCATTCTTATCTTTTCCACAACATGAACATAAATCATTCATCATTACCCAATGAATAAAATTGGTTTCATAAACATCATCCCATCATAACATAATCCATATAAACAAATGGGTGTCATTTCATCATAAAAAAGTGAAACCATGTAAATAAAGGAGACATTATACTTGAAACATACACATATGAAATAATTCCATCTTATATGGAAAATGGTTTTGATAAAACACTTGAAATTAATTCTTGAGGAAAATATCCTTTCTTATTCAAAATCATTTTCTTTTTAAAAAATGCCATGAAATTTTAAAAGAAAATGATTTTGTTGAAAATATTCATGAAATATTGTAGAGTAATATTCATGAAAATAAGGCATTATAAAACCGTCAAAATCCGTTCAAGCCGTATAAGTTAAAAAAACATTCTTCTCATACTTTTTCCGGAAAGTCAAAAGTGCCTCGTATGGTAAACAAAACAATGATTCCTTAAATAACACAATGTCAAAGTCAAAAAGGGGTAATAATGACTTTAAACATACATGGAAGAATATTAAAAACTTTATGAAAAACATTTTTATGGACATGGATGAAAAATATAACCCCAGTAAACACTTAAGTATAAGAAATCTCGGATAAAAATGAGATTTGCAAAATTATCCCTTACCTCGTGTCCGACTTGACTCGATCATTCTTTAATCTCCTGAATAATAAACTAGATTTAATTTCTACTTTCTTAAGAACCTTTTTCATGTTTATAATTCCTTTTATATCACTAATTACCATGTTATAAAATTTATGTAATCAATTAAGTTAACAACGTTCGTTTTATCGATATTTGGTACTTAAGTGAAAAATGGACTTCTTATAATTACATGTTTTTCATGCGTTCAATAGTCCATTATATACAGAATTATATTAATGATTTATATATCTTATATATAATATATATCCAGAATATACATGTATTTATAATAGTACATAACATTTGGAGGTAAGAAATGAAATGCACCGTTAATGGAGACGGTAAGCCCTACTTACGCATGAACGCTACTTTCATTGTTATTTCTTATTTTAATGGAAATAAAATATAATGATACATAGGTATAATATAATTACATTATAATATCATATATTTTATCATTAACTCTATCCTTTATCCATCCCACACAAGGCATTAACAAATCACATCACTTTGAGGGGGCTATAGTCCGCACTTCCTCAAATGAGATTATCGTATATGCCCACTATAGAAACCATAATGGATTGATATAATTGGTAAGTAAAGAAGAATAAAGAAATCATAAACATAATATATATCATATATAAATACAGTCCCATCATAAGGGCCCCCATGAGAGGCGGTAGGAGAAAATCGAACAATCATCGTTTCGTGAGGCGTTAGTTTGCCATCCACAGAAACATTATGTTCTTCATCCATTAGATGGAGGTGTAAGAAAGTGTAGTTAAAATCATTCTCATAACAACATCATAGTATATTGAGGATACTGGTGTTGTTACAAAATAAAGGATTAAAAAGAGTTTAGGGGTTGGAGAAGTAGAATTAAAGAAAACAATTTAAGAGAAACTGTTACCTTTAATTTGGGTAACTTCCTTTGGTTTGAACCAAGAGGACTTCTTGGAGTACCTTCTGCCTTAGGTAAGGCTTATAGGGGAAGGATAGGGACATAGTGAGCTTAATTTGGTAGAGTTTGGAGGAGCCAAATAGCTTTAGAGGTGTTAGTAATTTGATTGAAATGGTCTCCTTTTATAAGGGGGAGGAGAGGCTCTTTTGGAAAGTGTGGAAATATTATTTTATTATAAACTTATCTTTGGTTTCAAAATGTCAAAAAATAATTATAGATGAATATAAGATGACTCATGGTCGAAATAAAATCATCCAATCAGAATTGGACATGTTTTGAATAATATTTTAATCATTAAAATTTTATTTATTTAAATAATGTGTTAATGAGTTAAATACTGCATCATTATTGTGTCATAAATAATTTAATTTATTTGATTTCTAAAAATTATAAAAAATACCATCATGTAGGAAATATTTTTATCTTTACAATGAATATTTATAGTCAAAAAGATAATTTATATAACCCCTTATAAAAATTAATTACTAAAAGATTTTTGTTAATGTGAATTTTGTCTTTACATTAAATTAATTAATCAAAATTGTCATTATCACTTCCAAGTGGCTTAATGGGGTCCCAAAATCGACCTAAGGATGCCCATGGTCAGATGCTACTCATCCAATAAGTTTATTAGTAGTGTTAAGCTAAATAGGAGTTATTATAATATTCTTTTAACCTTGAATTACCCTATTTACCTTTAACCACAGTAAATAAATGTCAAAAGTTACTATTCATAAAAAATTATTTTCATCTTTTTGAACCACATTTTACTTCTTGATAACAACCATGTATGTCGGATTTTTGAAATTTAATTCACAGAAGTGGTAAAATTTCATTTAAATGAAAGAGTCATTTTTTAACTACCACTAAGTGGTTTCACCATTCATCACAAATTAATGTTTTTCAGAAAAATACCAAAAATTCAACCTAAGCTGTATTTGATATTCTGAACACTAAAAATGATGTTTTTTTACAAATTCAAAATATATAAGTGGAATAAATTAATTTTAAATGTAATTCCTGTTATCAGAACAAATAGCGTGTTTTTAAGAAACAACAACTATCAAAAGATCGACACTTTTTTTGTCCAATTTCAAAGTGAAATTAATTCCAATGACCAAAATTGGATTGAATGGTAAAAATATATTATAATTACTCTTTAAAACCAATTAAAATGTTAATATAACTATATAAATTATTGCGATGAATTTTTTTTAATTAAAATATAGAATGTTTTTACTATTCATTAAAATATGATAGTTATCAGAATAATATGAAAAATTTATCCAAATTAAATTTTTATATCTTGATTACAAGGAAGAATTTTATTTTTTCAAATTGAACTTATAAACATGTCAAAAACTATATTTAAAGTTGTTGTGCCATCAAAAGTTGTCAAAAATGCATTTTTTGAAAAATAATTATTTTACCCAAAAAATTTATTTTGTTCTTAAACCATGTTCTAGAAAATATGTAAGATGAATAAAAATGTTATAAAATTAAAAATATAGTTAATACTATTAATAACGACTAGTCCATAATAATATTATAACAATATATCGTTGTTTTATTGAAACTCGGTACTGCATACAACACACGCTCTCGAGGAAGGTCGTGTTTGCGTGTAATGCAAGCCAAGTCAGGGTTGCATGTAGTGCAAGACTCCTTTGTTGTTTCTTATAACAAAACCCAACCATATTTCATTTATACATTGAATATATATATAAATATATACACACACTCAATGTTGCATTGAATAACTACTATCAAACAAACTTGAAATTTTGTTTAACATGATCCAAGATTAGTGTTGCGCATACTACAAGATAATACAGTGTTGCGTATAGCGCAAGATAATCATGGTGTAGCGTACAACAAAATATTTGAAAGAAATTAAAAAGAATATATTTTATAAAATCTCGGGGTGTAACATTCTACCCCCCTTAAAATGAATTTTTCCCTCAAAATTCGTCGGGGTTATAAATAGTTTACTACATAAAAGTTTCTTTCATAGAAAACCACATCGTAAAATGGAATAATAAAACATTATTTTAAAAAGTGAAGTATGAAACATACCAGTTACCCAAATTAACTCATCATTGGGTTTCCACATAGGAGAAGATAGGTGAAAATATGGATATGGAAGAGAAACCTAACCATCAAGTTCTGATAGAGAGTGGTAGAGAACATGGCTATGAAAAATACCATAATCACAAAGCCATAAATTTGTGATGATCTAATGTAACATCTAATTCATTGGATATAAGGACACTGGGACAATATTTTTTTTGTTTTCAAGATCATTTCCCTAATGTTGAATAATTTGAAATAGAATAAATACTTACTTTGTTTTGGTACAATATCATTGTTGTTCGTGCCTTGAACAATTTCTACTTCATCTCTTAAAGAAATGAAGTTGAATTTGACATTATTAAAGTGTTAGCAGATCATGTGATAGAATGATTGGTCATTCCATCTGTCTCAAATATAAGGTCAGCAAAAGTTATATACAGAAGTCCATCTGTGCTGAGATTAATCATATACGGTTCCTGAATTGGAATTATACTTCATCTATCATACTGCTTAATAAAATAAAACTAGTTTATACTAACCAGGTACTTCCTGTAGGCCAGTGGTAGGCGATAAAGGCCTGTTGCATTTTGGTTGTGGGTTTGATTCAAACAGCCTTGTCTGACGTGACGGGTTGTCACCTGTCCTACAGGTTGTCCTTTTTTCTAAAACTACATTATTATAAAATTCCATCAATAATATCGAAAGAAGTTATAGCCTTAAACAGTACTAACTTATGTCCAACATAATCCATTTCAAATCTTTAGGCTTATCCAAAATACTTCTGTCCAAGCTCATAGTATAAAGAAAACAATTACTAGAAATGTCATCTGCCAAGCATGCGAATACCATCCTTTATCCCCCATATATCATACGATATATCTTGTTGGTAAAATTAAAAATATGTGAATACCTTAATCTTGTATTCTATTGAAAAGTAAATACCAATTGAACCTTAGTTAAAACATGAATTCTGTCAAAATTTAACACTTTCCACATACCAAAATCCCAAAAATTTTGTATACTCAAACCATGATTTAACTTTTTCCTTATATTAGTCTGAGCTCATTTCATTTTTTCTTTATCCATTAATTTTGCACATATAATCTTCTTTTCAAAAACATTTCAATCAATTTTCATGGTTACCGGTACCATATAATTATTGAAAACCAATACATAAATATTCCAAAATTCCACAATACCATAAGTGAGATTCCATGATACTTTTTTTAAATCCCATTACATAAACACTTAATCATTACAAAACATCATTATCATACTCAAAATCACAAATAGTCATCGCATGTGACTTCCCTTTATCCTTTTCCTTATGAGGTTGATCACGTTGATCATCATTAACCCCTGGATTAGGGCATTGATTAGCATAATGCCCCATTTCCTTACACTTGAAGCTTTGAAGTGTTGGTGGTGCATTCTCTTCAGTCTTTTCTTTATTCACATCATTAGAAACCATTTTTACATTACTTCAACACTCAACTATTCGATGACCCTCTTTTCCACACTTAAAACATTTTCTAGCCCCTTTAAGACAATCTCCACCATGCTTCTTTCCACACATTGAGCATAAAGAAACATTCATCTTTTTTTTTCACCATTATTCTGAGATTTCTCCTTGAACTCCATCCTTCATTTCATGTCAAAACCATGAGATGGATATGTAACACCAACTTCCATTTCTACCTTGATAGCACAACGCACAATTTTTTCATAGCTACTGAAGTCTCTTATAGCTAATTCCCATTAAAAGACATGGTTTTAAGACACTGAAGAATCAATCAACTTTACTTTCGGGTTGGATGATAAATCCCGATTCGTACCTTTCAAGATTTGTAAAATTCTCTACATATATACCAACAGATTCTTCATCCTTTTTCTTAAGCTCAAGGAAATACATTTCCATCTTTGTTCGAAGAATACGAGGGAAGTACTTATTGAAAAATAAGTTCTTTAACTCATCCCATTCCATGGACTCAATTTCATATTGGGGCCTCGTATTCTTAATTAGAGTCCACCATTGATCTGCTTCACCTTCTAAACGGTAAATAGCCAGAATGACTTTTTCATGTTCCGAATAGCGAATAATGGAAAATATCTTTTCAATGGTACTGATCCATTGTTCAGCAACAAGTGGATCAGAAGACCCAGTGAATGAAGGTGGATGTTGCCTCATGAAGGATTCAATAGAATATTGTTCCCTTCTCTGCTCATTTGGATGTCCAGAATGATTCATAACTTCTGTGAGTATAGTAATAAGATTTTTCACTCCATATCCCATAACATTGGTTTGTTCAAAAGGACAATCCTTGCATTTTCCATTACATTGATTAACAGGGTTCCTTCATGTTCCAGCCATCGTCTAAAACCCAAAAAGAATAGTGTGAGAGTCAAAAATCATGCTAGAGAAAACAACATAATAATAGGGGAGTACCTTCAATATATAACATCTTAGGGTTAATTCTAAGATTGTTACCGTAATTCTAGGACTATAACCTATACTTATACATTACCTTATGGACATCCCTAGACATACCTTAGAAATATCTCTAGGGATCTCACTAAAGTTTTCGCATCCTAGTTTCCAAATGTTAACTAAAGCTTTCCTCTGATACCAAATATAGAGACACAAATCTTGGTGTACATGGACATTACATTACTTTTGAAGAATACTTAATACATAAAAAACCAACACACAAGGTCCGTAATAGTTTAGTGTCTTTGGAAACTCAGAACATAATCTTCTAATCATGGTGAAAGATCTTCAAAATCTCCCATAAAGATATTCCCCTTTTTTTTCTTACCTAAAACCTTTCTTTATATCCTGGGGAAAAGAAACCCTAAAATGGGTAAGATAAAATTCTTAGTAAGGGTAAACATAGAGAACATAAAACAATACATAGATATTTTAATGTAAAAACATGAGCATAAAATCTAAACATCAAAACCTTGAGCAATGACATAAAACATTGCAGTACATAAGGAATAGATCATAAAAGAACATTAATAATGATAAAATATCATGGGAATAAAAGTTTTAATTGTGGAAGAACATTAATCACATGATATGATTTCCATAGTAGCCAAGTCCTTGATGCAAGCCCATCTTAGTGGACAAAGTCCCTTAATGAACCGGGTTTAATTGCCGTTCTAGCCCTGTATTACTGAACCATATTTACTTGCCATTCCAGCCATGTCTATCTCATGAGATATAAATATTTACCCAATGCACTGGAGGGAGATATAGGTCCCAACCATCTCATAATGAAATCATTATTACTTGTGCCACAACATGAACAGAAATCATTCATCATTACCCAAAAAATAAATTGGGTTTCATTAACATCATCCCATCATAACATAATCCATATAAAAAATGGGTGTCATTTCATCATAAGAAAAGTGAAACCATGTAAATCATAGAAACAATATACTTTAAACAGACACATATGAAATAATTCCATCTTGTATGGAAAATGGTTTTGATAAAACACTTGAAATGAATTCTTGAGGAAAATATCCTTTCTTCTTCAAAATCATTTTCCTTTTACAAAATGCCATGATATTTTAAAAGAAAAGGATTTTTTGATAATATTCATGAAATCTTGTAGAGTATGCTTCATGAAAATAAGGCGTTATAACACCGTAAAAATCCGTTCATGCCGTATAAGTTAAAAAACATTCTTCTCATACTTTTGCCAGAAAGTCAAAAAGTGCCTCGAATGGTAAACAAAAGAATGATTCCTTAAATAACATAATGTCAAAGTCAAAAAGGGGTAAAAATGACTTTAAAAATACTTGGAAGAATATTAAAAACATTATGAAAAACATTTTTATGGACATGGATGAAAAATATAACCCCAGTAAACACTTAAGTATAAGCAATCTCGGATAAAAATTAGATTTGAAAAATTATCCCTTACCTCGTGTCCAACTTGACTCGATCGTTCTTTAATATCTTTAATAATAAACTAGAGTTAATTTCTACTTGCTTAAGAACCTTTTTCAAGTTTATTATTCCTTTTATATCACTTATTACCATGTTATAAACATTATGTAATCATTTATGTTAATAACTTTTGTTTTATCGATATTTGGCACTTGAGTCAAAAATGGACTTCTTATAAGTACATGTTGTTCATGCGGTCAATAGTACATTATATCCAGAATGATATTAATGATTTATATATTATATATCCATTATATACATGTATTTATAATAGTACATAACATTTGGAGGTAAGAAAAGAAATGCACCGTTCATGGAGACGGTAAGCCCTACATACGCATGAATGCTACATTCATTTCTATTTATTATTTTAATGGAAATAAAACATAAAGATACATAGGTATATTATAAATCCAGCATAATATCATATATTATATCATTAAATCCATCCTTTATACATCCCACACAAGGCATTAACGAATCATATCACTTTGAGGGGGCGGTAGTCCGCACTTCCTCAAATGAGAGTATCATATTTACCCACTATGGAAACAATAAAGGCATGATATAATTGGGAAGTAAAGAAGAATAAGGAAATAATAAACATAATATATATCATATATAAATATAGTCCCATCATAATGGCCACCATGAGAGGTGGTAGGAGAAAATCGAAAAATCATCGTTTCGTGAGGAGTTAGTTTTCCATCCAAAGAAACATTATGTTCTTCATCCATTAGATGGAGGTGTGTGTAAGTGTAGTTCTAATCCTTCCTATAAAAACATCCTAGTATATTTAGGATACTGGTGTTGTTACAAAATAAAGTATTAAAAAGAGTTTAGGGGTTGGATAAGTAGAATAAAAGAAAACAATTTAAGAGAAACCGTTACCTATAATTTGGGTACCTTCCTTTGGTTTGAACCAAAAGGAATTCTTGAAGTGCCTTATACCTAAGGTAAGGCTTCTAGGGGGAGGAGAGGGATGTAGGTAGATTAATTGGGTAGAGTTTGGACGAGCCAAATGTATTGAGAGGTGTGAGTAATTGGATAGAAATGGTCTCCTTTTATAAGGGAGAGGAGGGGCTCTTTTGGAATGTGTGAAAATATTATTTTATTATAAACATATCTTCAGTTTCAAAAGGTCCAAAAATCATTAAAGATGAAGATAAGATGAATAATGGTGAAAATAAAATCATCCAATCAGAATTGGACATGTTTTGGATAATATTTCAATCATTATAATCTTTTTTATTTAAATCATTTATTAATGAGGTAAATACTTCATCATTATTGTGTCATAAATAATTTAATTTATTTGATGTCTAAAAATTATAAAAAAAAATAACATCATGTATGAAATATTTTTATATTTCCAATTTATATTTATAGTCAAAAATAAAATTTATATAACCCCTTATAAAAATTAATTACTAAAATATATTTGTTAATGTCAATTTTGTCTCTACATTAAATTAATTAATCCAAAATGTCATTATCACTACCATGTGGATTAATGGGGTCCCCAAATCGTCCCAATGATGCCCATGGTCGGACACTACTCATGAAATAAGGTTAGGACAAGTGTTAAGGTAATTTTGAATTATTATAATATTCTTTTAACCTTGAATTACCGTATTACCTTTAACCACAGTAAATAAAATTCAAAAGATCCTATTCACCAAAAATTATTTTCATCTTATTAAACCACATTTTACTTTTTTATAAAAACCATGTATATATGATTTTTGAAATTTAATTCACAGAAGTGGTAAAATTTCATTTAAATGAAAGAGTCAGTTTTTTAACTATGACTAAGTGGTTTCACTATTCATAAAAAATTGAATTTTTTTAGAAAAATACTGAAAAATCAGCCTAAGCTATATTTGATATTCTAAATTGAAAAATGATGTCTATTTTTTCAAATTCAAAAAATATAAGTGGAATTAATTAATTTTAAAATTAATTCCCATTATCAAAACAAATAGCATGTTTTTAAGAAACAACAACTATCAAAAGATCGACACTTGTTTATATCTAATTTCAAAGTGAAATTAATTCCAATGACCAACATTGGATTAAATGGTAAAAATATATTCTAATTACACTTTAAAACCAATTAGAAAGATAATCTAACCATAAAAATTATTGCGATGGAAAATGTTGTTTTTAATTAAAATATAGCCTGTTTTTACTATTCATTAAAATATGAAAGTTATCAGAATAATATGAAAAATATATCCAAATTAAATTTTTATATCATGATTCCATGTAAGAATTTATGTTTTTCAAATTTAACTTATAAACATGTCAAAAACTATATTTAAAGTGGGTAGACCATCATAATGTGGTAAAACTACATTTTTTGAAAAATACTTATTTTACCCGAAAAATTTATTTTGTTCTTATACCTTGTTCTAGAAAATATGTAAGATTATTAGTAATGTTATAAAATTAAAAATTTATTTAATACTATTCATAACGGCTAGTCCATAATAATATTATAACAATATATCGTTGTTTTAGTGAAACACGATATTGCGTACAACACACGCTATCGAGAAAGGTCGTGTTCGCGTGTAATGCAAGCCAAGTCAGGGTTGTGTGTAGTGAAAGACTCCTTTATTGTTTAATATATCAAAATAAAACCATATTTCATTTATAAATTGAATATATATATACACTCAATGTTGTGTTGAATAACTACTATCAAACAAACATGAAATTTTTTTCCACACGATCCAAGATTAGTGTTGCATATACTGAAAGCTAATACAGTGTTGCGTATAGCGCAAGATAATCTTGGTGTAGCGTACAACAGAAGATATGAAAGAAATTAAAAAGAATACATCCTATAAATTCTCTGGGTGTTACATTCATGCACTGAAAAATGCAATTGTAGGAATGGAAGATAAGGTCACATTCTTGGTGCATAATTTTTCTAATCATGTGGTCTAATTCATGTGACCCATTACAAGAAATCATTCACTGGTGTGAGGATGTTCCGAGTGACTGATACAGTTCATACATGTTTTTTCATACCATCCTCCAAGACCCTGTGAGGTTTCTATCCACTAAGACCTTAAGCATTAAATTATTGACACACAGTTTTGAAACCGTGTAGTCACCATGTGAATTTTTGGAATAGATAAAAATGACCCTTTTCCCAAATGTTCTTTAAGAGGATATCTCTTTTTTATATCCTCTCATGCATTGTTCCTATCCCAGGTACTAGATCATCCATTTTACCCACATCCTAGGATTTGAACTCCTTCACCCGTTTGATATATGATTGAAGTTTTATTAGGGGTGTTAGATTCTTCTTGGTAGGGCCTTCATTCATTTTTATTTTCTTCCTCATTTATCTCACAATACATAATTCTAAATCCATTAAAATCACTTCCTTATTTTATAGGTGTTTTCCTAAAACTTTTTTTCCATCCAATAGAGACAGAGTTTGTGGTGTGTATTGGATGTGTGATCATCTAGGTGTTTAAGTTATGTGCTACCAAGATTTATCCATGGTTGTTATGAGGTTCATCATTAAATACAGACATGTGGGTTCTTTGATTTAGACCCATATTTAATTAATAGTTTTCATTAAATTTATTTATTGATGTTATGAGATGTAATTTTGTATTCCCTAGTCTATTTAAATATGAAAATTTGGGTAAGGGGGTATTTACCAACTGAGAGGTTAGGATGGTTATCAAATTTAATTAATTAAATGTTATATGATTAAATTTGTTCCATGGGGACCTGATAATAATGTCTTGAGGTATTACCATGATTTTGATAATTGGGACAGAGAAAAAATGGTTCCTTGGGAAAATGGAACTGCCCATGATACATGGGGGTTGTTGATCAGTATGATGAGGTTACTTGATAGCCAGGATTGAGGCAACAGGCGCAGTAGGACAAGGGAATAAACTGTGAAAATTGGATGGTGGTAACCCTCGGTATTTATGATACAAAGTTTTAATATGGTAAAAAGGATTCTAGATGGTGTGTATTAGGTGTTGGTTAGTGATTTCTAGTCATAGATGTTGGAAGATGCTGTTGATGGAGTTTTTCGCACATAGATCGGACTGATTTGAGGTGGTGTTGAACACTCTTTGTGGATTGAGGAATCAGTAGTTATATTAGCTTTGGTGATGGTGTTGACCACAATAATGGTGGAGGTTATCACCATATAAATCCGCATATTATGGTGTTTGATACCATCAGATGGGGTTTAAGGATTTCCATTATATTCTCCGAGTGATGGTCTAGGATTATTGGAGGACAGATATCGTCATTCCATGGGTATTTAGACTATTGAGTCGATAGTGATATCTTATTTATTAGATGATTTATATCTCCATGAATTTGAATGTTAGTCTGTTGAGTCAATGGTGAAATTTGTAATGGAGGTCCATGGGACTTGTGATATATTGGTTCGACATGCCAACAAGATACCAGTTTCTACATGTAAGGAGACACATGAGTTGTTTGCTGTCACAAATTTCCTGTGATATGTTTTTTGGGTGGTAATAGAGGGTTAAAAAATATGACATTACTATTGGGATGCTAGGGAACTAAGACCGGGGTGATATCCAGTTCCAATATATCATTGAAGACATGTACCATATGAATATATATGTTTGTGACAACATGATTTTGACACACTAAAATAATATTTTGACACATTAATAATTTTTATATGAAAACATAAACATGTTCATTGGAAGAGGGAAATAAAAATTTTCTTTGGTTGAAATTTTATTATTTTTTCTAATAACTTTCAAATTTTGATGAATAATAAAAATAATCAATGTTTTAATTGAAAGAAACTTTTTTCATTAAAATGATTTATATGGTTAAGTTATAATATTGAATGGTTTTAACGTATAAATATAATATGTTTTTATCATTCAATATTATTTATTTCATTTTCATTAATTTTACATTGAATTCATATTTAAAAACATTTCCAATTTTTGAAATATTTTAACTTTTAAAACCCATTATTTATTTCCGAAGAGATTAATTTTAAATTAATTTTTGTAAATTATGTGTTTTGAATTCTGAAATATGGATTCCATTTTTTGAATCAATAGGTCCAAATTATGTAAATCAGTTTATTTTATTTTTGGCCGTTATTAATAGTAACATCAGCAATATTTATTAATATGGTAAAACGGTAAATCAGGTAATTAAAGGTAATAATACTATTATAAAATTACCCTAAAACATGTCTAAATATCATTTTGTAAAATTTTTTCGACCTAAATCATCTTCTGGCCTAAATAGTGTATATTATAATTAAATTGGATGAGATTAGGACATTTAATTTTATTTTTTTAAGAAAAGTTAAATATGTATCACTGATATTTTAATAACTAAATCAATTTTATGTAAGGTTATATAGAAGATAAATTCTATTTTAAATAATGATTTGGAAGGTAAATTTTTTTTATCATGGTAATTTATTTTTAATTTTTTAAAAATAAATAATTACCTTAAAGACTTATACTTTGATGGTGTAAAAATTAATTAATTGATGAAAAATCAATAAAATAATTTTTATAAAAATGAAAATAACCATAAAAAGAACCAAAAACTCAAAAAAATATTACTGGTTGAGTATATGTGAACCATAACCATCAAAGTTTCATGTTAATGACCATTTGGATCCTTATAGAATAGAGTGTGACACATATATTTTTATATGTGATGTTAAAGTTGTCACATTCATAATTTAATAAGTATAACATTTTAAATGTTGAATTATCTAGAAGATAAATTCGACTAATAATAATCTTCTTAAAGATAATTGATTTATCTTCAATATGGTATTTTATTTTTAAACTTTATTCATCATGTATGTATATTAAAGAATTAGGCAAAATTAATGTAATAATTATTTTATTAATAGAGATAAGAGATAAATGTTATTAAAAATATTAAATAAAAATAATTTTGATTAATTAATATGTATAATGAATTTAATTTATGACCTTGTACTCTTAGTAATAAAATAAAATTTTTATTTTCAAGTTAAATTGTTTGCCGAATATTTTTAAAAATAAATGAATTGAATAGCTTCAAAATTGAAACTATTGAATGTTTATCAAAATAATGTATTATTAAATTATTAAAAAATAATAAAACATTTTAAAAAATATAGAATAATTATTATATGGTCTAAAATTTTGTAATGTCTTTATTTATGTTCTAATTGAGTTCAAATATATAAATATGAAACCCTTTTAATATTGAAATATATTTTACCCTAGTTAAAAATTCAATAAGATAAATAATTGTTATTAAAAATGATAAGGTTTGAATTGATAGAAAAACATATCTAAAATCTTTTGGTTGATGATATAACAACCATATATTATTTCATATTATAAATTGGACAATTTTGGTGGTTTTTGGATGGGGTTTTATTTTATTATAAATTAACAATTTTGGAGATCCCAAAAGTGCCCCTCACCTCAATTATAAAAGGGCACCTAGTCTCTAACCACTTCACTTCACTTTAAGCATTAAAGATCGTCCATCCCCAGAAAATTTCACTTATAAACATCTCTAGTTACATTATATAGGTAATGGTCTTCTTAAATGACCATCTCTATTAATCTAAGAGAATATTTAGAGGAAGAACATTAAAGAAGTTGTCATCTCCTCTACTGATTCTTTCAAACTTCTTTATTCTTCTACTTCCTCTTCATGAGTTGTTTAATTATAAAGTAATAATTTTTTTATCACTTATATACTAAAATTTTATTATGACCATGGAACATGAATATTCCACTTTCTATTCATTTTATGAAAAACAAAATCTCAATTCGTGCGTAGGTACAATTTACCATCTCCAAGTCGTGGGGTAATCTATTTTCACCACCACCTTACTTGGATGGGTATAGTGATGTAAATAATAACTATATATGATTATTGTAAAATTATATTAATTATAAAATATTATATCCCATTCACTTAAATACCATTCAACAAGTATGAGAATGATATCATCGCTCGTGCGTACGTACGGGTTACCATCTCCCCAATGCGATGCAATTCATTCTACATGATATTTATTAAAGAATGAATATATAATTATATAGAATGATTAAATATGATATATATATGTATATATTTATATTTAATATAATTTTATAATGATATAACCATGAAATATGAATGAGAAACAAAACATATTCGACAAAACATGCATAAGAAAATAAAGCAGTTAATACGTGAAAAAAAGTAATAATGAAATTTTATTAACAAACAGATGATAATATGATCATCTATGATATCATAAAAGTTAATATGATTCTTAAAAAATTCAATGATGTTATTTAAATCATTATACAGGATGTTCAAATACCTAAAAAGGAAATCAGACCTTAGGTAAGGGATAATTTTGCAATCTCATTAATATCCGAGATTGTTTATACGTAAGTATTTATTAGGGTATAATATAATGAATTTTCATGTTTCATAAATATGTTATATTATTTATATTATTCTAAAATTATTTAAAGTCAATTTTTACCATTGTTGATTTTTCATTAAATAGCATGAAATGACTCTTTTATTGTTATTTGACACGAGGAACTTTTTGACCTTTCTAGAAAAAGTACGAGAAGAATGTTTTTTAAACTTATTATACATGAACAGGTTTTTATGTATTAATAATGTCGTCTTTACATGAATCTTACTCTATAACATTTCATTTTTATTTCAAAATTAATTCTTTTCTTTTAAAATTTATTAGACTTTTGAGAAGATAAAATGTTTTTGAAGAAGAAATAATATGTTTCTCGTGGATTAATTTCAAGTGTTATATCAAAATTATATTCCATATAGGAGGTAATTATTTAATAGGGTTATATTTCAAGTATAACATAAGTACTATTCTTATGATTTTATTATGTTTTTTATTGAATGATATTTATAAAATATATTTGATTTATATGGATTATGTTTTGATGGAATGATTTTTAAGAAGCCAATTTTATCCCATGGGTTATCCTATGATGAATTATTTATGTTTTTGTGGGACACGTAAGAATAATTTAATTATGAGATGGGTAGGACCTATATCTCTCTCTTATTCATTGGTTAATGATTTAAATCATAGGATATTGATATGTATGTAACAGGAAATGATATTGGTTTAGTAATATAGGGTTGAAATAAGGAGTGAACTCAGTTTAATAATAGACTTTGTTTTCTACGATGGTCTTGGAAATGAAACTTGACTAATAAGAAATGATTTTATATTCTTATGGGTAGTCAAAATAACTTCATGTCTTACATTATGACTTTTCACATTATGTTTAGTGATTCTTCTTATGTTTTTTGATTGATCCCATGGAATGATATTGCAAACTTTCATATGTAGGATATTTTTTTCAAATGTTATGGTATTATGTATTATGATTATGATATGGTTGATATCTCCTTCTTTTACCCTAAATGAGAATCTAAGATCATCCATTCCTATATTTCTTTTCCCTAGGTCATAAACAAGGGTATTAAGTAAGATATGTCAAAAGGGGTCTAGTTATGACAAAATTAATGGGAGACAATGAATATATCTTATAAACCAACTGTGTATGTTTCCCAGTTTCTAAAGAAACTATACCTATAATTTCCTATCCTGTAATTTTTTAAATTTTTAATGAATATTCTTCAACATTGAAGAAATATAAATCTATATAATGTATGGGTCATTATAGTTGGTATTAGAGGAACGGTATAGTTATCCTTTGGAAGCACAGATGAGAATACAATAGTAAGAACCAAAAGGATATGTTTACATATAGGTTACAATTCTATTGTTTTATAAATGATCATGAATAGCCTAACATAAAACCTAAAGTGTCTAAATTGAAATTTTATTATGGATTATGTGGTTTTCTCACTATGATTGCTATTTCTCACACCATGCTACTTGGTTTTAGTCAATGGATGTAACCTGAAGGAACCACAATAATGTTGAATGCGACATCCAATGCACTGATTGTCCTTATGAGAAACCAAAATTTATGGGAGATAAAATGAATAATCTAGTAGTTATGCTGACATCACTTTCTCAAGATACAAATCATGCATGACTTCTAAATGAGAAAAGAAGGGAACAAAATTCTATTGATTCCTTAATGAGGTAGCATCCAACATCTTTCAATGGGTCTTCTAATCCATTATTGGTTGAACAATGTATTGATACCACTAAAAATATATTTTAAGTTCTCACGTGTTTAGAACATGATAAATTAATCATAGAAGTTTATTATTTGGAAGGAGAAGCTGATCAATGGTGGAACCTTATAAAAAAATATAAAGAAAAGAGATGAAATTGAATCCATGGAATGGTACGAGTTCAAGAACTTATTTTTTCAATAAGTACTTTCCTCAGATTCTCCGAACAAAGATGGATAAGGAGTTCCTCAAACTTAAGAAAAAGGATGATGAATCTGTTGGTACCTATGAAGAAAATTTTACAAGACGTGAAAGGTATACTTCTGGAATTATTATCAAAACCAGAGAGTAAAATTGATTGATTATTTAGTTTCTTAAAACCATGTCTCTAAAGGAAATTAGCCATAAGGGAATTCAATATCTACAGAGAAATCGTTTGATGTGCTCTCATGGTTGAGATAGATATTAGAGTAATTGACCAGTCCTATGGTTTTAATAAGAAGATAAAAATGGAATTCAAGGGAAAATATAAAGACCACATTGAAAAGAAGATGAGTTTTCCCTTATGCTCAAAGTGTGGAAAGAAACATAGGGGATATTTTTGTAAAGGGACTAGTAAATGTTTTAATTGTGGAAAATAAGGTCATTAGGAAATTGAATGCCTAAGTGATGGAAAAAATAAGTATACTGATGTGAATAAAGAAAATGAAACATATAATGCACCTCCTATACATCAATTTACACGTGCAAGGAAATGGGGAATTATTTCAATCAGTGCCCAAATAAAAGGGTTATTGATAATGATCTATTTAACTAAACTATTAAGGCCAAAGAAAAATTAATGTCACCTGAGACCACTAATAATGATTTGGATTATTATAATGAATTGGTGACTGGTACAATTACCATCCACTCTAAATTAGAAAGTAATTTATTTGATTATGGATCCACCCACACTTTTATTTATAAATAATTTTCCAATGGTATCATTGTATTACCTCAACAATTAGATGTTGAGTTAGTTGTGAAAACTCAAAATGGCACAATGGTTACATAAAAAGATTATAATACTTCTTTGGTTGAAGTATTTGGGAAAGTGATTCCTATAAATCTTATGATCCTTCCAATAGAGGAATTTTATGTTATTCTTGGCATGGATTGGATTTATCTATATAGATATCATATCAATTTCTAAAGAAGGGAAGTCACATTTCATATTCTAGGTCAGTCTATGATCATCTATCGATGCAAGGATGAATATAACCTTCTAGTAGATATGTATTTAATCTTATGGGTATTGATACCTAAAAATAAAAGATATAAATCTAACATGGTTGGGGATAAACTCTTAATTAAGAATACACCCATTGTACGGGAGTTTGATGATATCATTCAAGAAGTATTTCTAGGTCTTCCAGCAAATCGTGAAGTATAGTTTTTAATAGAACTCATACCAGGTAGAATGCCTATTTAAAAAACACCTTATAGAATTTCCTGAATTGATTTTATATAATTGAAGAAGAAGATCTAAGGGAATCTTGATAAGGGATTCATTTTCACTAGTGCGTCCCCTTAGGGATCACCCGTTCTGTTTGTTAAGAGGAAATTTGTATCAATGATACTCTACATTGATTATAAAAAACTTGACAAGATCACTATCAAGAAAAAATATCCTCTTTCCCAATTTGATGATTTATTTGAACAACTACATGAAGCTCAATAATTTTCCAAGATTAACGTGCATTCATGATATCATCAACCAAGCGCTATGAAGAAATATATACCAAAGAAAACATTATCTACAAGATATGGAAACTATAAATTTATAGTGACACATTTCGGTCTTAATAATTTCCCTGCAATCTTCATGGATATAATTAATATAATATTTATAGACTATCTTGATCAGTTTTTTAGTTATTATAGTTGATATTCATGTCTATTTGAAAAGAAAGGAAGATCATGAAGATCACTTGAGTATTGTACTAAAGGCCATATGAAATGAGAATCTTTACGAAACATTTACCAAGATTGATTTTTGGATTTAGAAAGATTATTTTTTGAGTCACATAATCTAAAGAATAGGTATAAATAAGGATTTTTGAAATACAAAAGTTATTGAATGATGGACAAGACCAAAAATAGTAACTGAGAATCAATGTTTTCTTTGTTTGACTGGATATTATCAACGTTTTGTGAAATAGTTTTCACAATTATCTAATAAACTCAACATGTTAACTTGGAATGGAGTTATGTTCATGTGTATGGAAGAATGTGAAGATAATTTCACGGTGATAAAAATAATGTTATCCATTTCACTTGTGCCTATACTTCCTTGTAGTGGAGAAAATACTTTGATCTATAGTTATTAATCCATGAAGGGGATGGATTTTATTCTCATGAAAAATTATATGGTTATAGATTATGCCTCAAAACAATTGAAAAGGAATGATAAAAATGACCCACCAATGATTCAGAGTTAGATACAACAATCTTTTCACAAAAGATATGGACGCATTATCTTTATGGATAAAGTTGTGATATTTATACTAATGATAAAATTTTAACGTATATTATCAAAGAAAAGGAGCTAAATAATCCTAAAATAAAATGGTTGGATTTTATTAAATATTACGACTTCTCAATACGTTACCACCCTAGGAAAGAAAACAAGGTTATAGATGCTTTGAGTCGAAAAAACCATGCTAGCCCATCCATGATGAGGATCACAAAAGATCCAATATTTATGGATTTTAAAAGGATAGATCTTGAAATTTTATAGGTAGGGGATAAATATTATCTATCTCAATTGAATGTTCAACCATCTATATAGGTGAATATTTAAGAGGTGCAAACGGAATATGTAGAGCTACAGAAGAAGGTGAGAAATGTTCTTGAATTTAACCTAGAATGTGATGGATTAATAAGGTTCAAGAGCCGAGTTTGTATTCCTCTTAAACCATAATTAAATAAGGAGCTATTAGATGAGTCTCATAGTAATTCATTCACTATTTATCATGGAAGTAAAAATATGCACAGTGAACCAAAAGAGTATTTCTAATGGTATGGCATGAAAAGAGATGTTTCAAATATGTCTATCAGTGTTTGGTTTTTCCGAATGTAAAGGTTCAGAGATATAAGTATAAGGGGATGTTACAATGATTAACCATACTAGAATGGAAATGGGAAAACATCACTATGTACTTTTTCACCGGACTTCCAAAAACATAAAAAAAATATTCTATATAAGTTATAGTCGATTTCATTATGAAGTCTTCACACTTATTTGCTATTATAGAGGATTTATATCTTGATCATATTTAAAGGATATATGTAAATGAAGTAGTAAGATTTCAAAGAGTACCAATTTACATTATATATTATCAGTATTCATGGTTTACATCGATGTTATAGAAAAATATTCATCAGGATCTATATATAGAGTTATGCTTATGCACTTCTAATCATCCTCATATAGATGGTTAGTATGAGAGGAAAATTAAAACTCTAGAATACAAGTTGAGATCTTTCTCTATGTATATAAATGGATTTTTGGGATCAACACCTACCTTTGGTAAAATTTTATTACTATAATAGCTTTCAATATATTATTCATATAGCTCCTTATGAATACCTATACGAAGGGAAGTGTAGAAATCCAACATTTTTGGAAGAAGTTGGGGAAAGAAATGTATTAAAACCTGATCATATTGATGAAATGGAAGAAAATGCAAGATCTATTCAGCAACACATTAGATAATCTCATAGCTGAAGAAAATGTTATGATGAAAAATGAAGACAAGAATGGGAGTTTTAAGTGGTCTGAAATGGGTTTCTTATAATATCTATCTATAAGAGAGTAATGAAATTTTGAAATAGGGGAAAATAGAGCCCTAGATGTATCAGTCATTTTGAAATTATGGATCGTGTTGGGAATGTATCTTACCAATTGGAGCTTGCACCAAATATATCTCAAGTTCATGATGTGTTATATGTTTGTATCCTAAAAAAAACTACCTGATCCTTAACATGTAGAAAACACAGAAGTCATACTGTTGGAGCAAGATCTTTTTTATGAAGAACAACCAATAGATATTCTTGATCATAGAGAAAAAGTTAAGCGAAAGAAGAACAATTTCTTGTTTAAAGTTTTTTTGGAGGAAACACCAATTTGAGGAAGATACATGGGAACTTTAGGATATGATAATAGAGATATATCCTCATATTTTTGTATTAGAGTGACACATTTTGAGGGTGAAATTCAGTTTAATGGGGGTATAATGTAACGCCCAGATGTTTTTATGAAATATTTTATGTGACTAATTTTAATTCTTCATTAGCTTTCATTGCACACAATCATGAGTTTAAGGGAACAATGAGATGCCCATAGTATAAAATGACCATTTTAACCTAGATGTTAGGTTAAATGGAATAAATATAACCAACTTATGAAAATATACAGTGAATTCATTCACTTTTAATTTTTTATGAAAAAATCTAAATTAATTATATATTTATATTTTTTATTAATAAATTTTGTGAGTTACTATTTATAAATAAAATTAATTAAATATATATCTTATATAATTAATAATATATTTTTTATACTCATCCAATATATATATTTTTCTAGGGTATGAATAAATCCTATTTGATTTATAAAAACCTAATTTTTTAAAGGGTAATTTTCGGCCTTTTAATGGAGAACCCCTTTTAAATAAAGATTTTGACAAACTAATAATTTTTTTTGGAAACATAAACATGTTCTTTGGAAGTAGGATATAATAATTCTTTTGGATTAAATTTTCATAATTTTTCTGATAACTTTCACATTTTGATGAAGAGAAAAAATACACTAAATTTTAATAGAATACAAATTTTTTCATTGAAATAATTTATATGGTTAAATTATAATATTTAATGGTTTTATATTATAAATAGAATATATTTTGATCATTCAATATAATTTATGTCATTTTCATTAATTTTACTTTGAATTCAGATGTAAAAGCATTTCAATCATTTGTAATGTTTTAACTGTTAAAACCCTTTCTCTCTTTTTGACAACTAGATTAATTTTAAAATAAATATGCAAAATTATTTGTTTTGAATATTTTAAAATTGAATCCACATTTAGAATTAGTAGATCCAAAATATGTAAAAGGATTTATTTTATTTTTGGGCATTATGAATAGTAGTTGTAGTAATTTTTATTAATACAGTAAAAGGGTAAATCGGGTAATTAAGGGTAAGAATACAATTATAAAATTACCTTAATAGTTGTCATAATATTATCAGATGGGTTTTTTAATTAAATCATCCTTCGGTCGAAATGTTTTCCAATGGAACCCACTTAGATGAGATCAGGAAATTTTTTTTATTTCTATTTATAGAAAATTTAAATATGTATCACTCAAATTTTAATAACATAGTAATTATTATATAAGGTTATAAAGAAGATAAATTCAATTATAAATAAATATTCTAAATATAGAATTTTTTTACTCATCATGTTAACTAATTTTTAATTATTTGGAAATAAATAATTACATAAACACTTATACTTTGATGATGTAAAAATTAATTAATTGACGATAAATAAATAAATGATTTTTTATTAAAATTATAATAACCATTAAAAGACCAAAATAATTGAAAATATATTATTGGTCGATTATATGTAGACCATAACCATATGAGGATGAAGTTAGTTTGAATTTGGAGCCTTACAGAATAGATTGTGACACTTATATTATTTTACTTAAAGTGATATTATAGTTGTAACATTCATAATTTAATAAATATTAAATATTAAATACTGAATTAAGTAAAAGATAAATTGTACTAAAAATATTCTTATAAAATATAGTAGATTTATATTTATTAGAGTATTTTATGTTTAATATTTAGTTAACATATAATTATATTAAATAATGACATAAAAATGATATAGTAATTATTTTATTAATAGAGATAACAAGTAAATGTTATTAAAAATAATAAAATAAATATAATATGGGATAATTAATATGTATAATTAATTTTACAGAAGACCTAAACTAATTAAGAATATAATAAAATAGTTATTTCTAAGTTAACTTATTATCTTAATATTTTAAAAAACCAGTGAATTGAATAGTTTCAAAATCGACACTATAGATTGTTTATCAAAATAATGTTTTATTAAATTATTTTAAAATTAGATTTTTTTAAATATTGTTATTATTTTGTTGTCTAAAATGATCTATGTTAATTATTTAAGGTCTAATTGACATAAAATAAGTAAACATGGGACCCTTTTAATATTAAAATATTTGTTGCCATAGTGAAAATTTAAATAAGACAACTAAGTGTTGATTAAATGATAACATTTAAATTGATGTAAAACGTGTACAAAATCTATTTATTGATGATATTAAAAACCTATATCATATAATCTTATAAATTGTGACATTTTTTCGTTTATTGTTGGGGTTTCATTTTATTATAAGTTAATATTTTTTGAGATCACAAAAGTTCCCCTCAACTCAATTATAAAAGGGCGCCTCCTCCCTCACCTATTAAATTCACATTGAGCTTTAAATATCACACATCACTAATATGATTCCTTCTAAACATTCCTACTCACATTCTATAAGTTCTTATCTTCTTAAAAGACCAACTATAGTACTCTATGATGAGATTTAGAGGAAGCACGTCGAAGAAGAGGTAATACCCTCTATCGATTCTTTCAAACTTCATTATTCTTATACTTCCTATTCATGAGTTATTTCATCATAAAGTAATAAATCCAGTATCACTTATATAATGATATGTTATTATGATTATTTAACAAAAATATTTCATTTCTATCCATCCTATGAAAAATGAAATCACTACGTGTATGTATGTATGACTAACCATCTCCACGCTGTAGTGTAATCGGTTTTTCTCCACCACCTTTCTTGGATTGGTATAATGATGGAAATAATAAATATATATTAATTTTTTGAATTTAGATATATTCTTAAATATAATACATCATTCACTTGAATACCATTAATCAATTATGGGAATGATATTGTCAATCGTGCGTACATGTGACCTACCGTCTCCATGATGCGAATCGATTCATTTTACATGATATTCATTAGAGAATGATTATATAAATGTATAGAATGAATAAATATGATATATATATATATATATATATATAATTTGAATATCATTTTTGAATGATAAAACCATGAACAATAAAGGAGAACCAGAACATATTCGACAAAACATGCCAAAGAAAATGAAGCAGTTAGTACCCGAAAAACAAGTAATAATGAAATATTATTAACAAAAATTTGATAATATGATCATATATGATTTCATAAAAAATAATATTATTATTAAATAAGTCAATTACATTATTTAAATCATTATACAATAGGTTCAGATACATAAAAAATAAATTGGACCTAAGGTAAGGGATAATTTTACAATCTCATTATTATCTGGAGTTGTTTATACATAAGTATTTAATGGGGAATATTTATCATTCACATACATGTTTCATAAATATGTAATATTATTTATAATATTCTAAAATTTTTCAAATTAAATTTTACTCATTGGTGAATTTTTATTAAAAATTATGAAAGGAATTTGTTTTTATTATTCGATACGAGGTACTTTTTAACTTTTTCGGCAAAGGTATGAGGATAAATTTTTTAACTTATATAGCATGAATGAGTTTTTATGTTTTCATAATGAATTATTTCCCTGAATCTTCCTCAACAATATTTCAATTTTATTTTAAAATACATTTTTTTTCAATTAAAATTGTATAATAATTTGAAATATAAAAAAAAATTGATGAAGAAAGGATATTTTCCTCACTAATTAATTTCAATTATTATATCAAAATTATTTTCCATATAAGAATGAATTCATTAATAGTGTTTTGTGTCAAGTATAATATCCTTATTGTTCTTTTGATTTTATTATGTTTTTTATGGAATGATATTTATGAAATCCATCTATTTTACATGGATTATGTTATGATGGAATGATGTTTAAGAAACCCATTTTATTCCTTGGGTTATCACATGATTAATGATTTATGTTTTTGTAGAACATGTAACAATGATGTCATTATGAGATGGGTGGGACCTATATCTCCCTCTAATTCCTTGGGTATGGATTTATATCTCATGATATAGACATGGTTGGAATGAGAAATGATTTTAGTTCAGAAATATAAGACTGGAACAGGGAGTGATCTTTGTTCAGTAATGGACTTTTTCTGCTATGATGGTCGTTGTAATGAACCTTGAATATTATGAAATTTTTTTGAAAAGTTACATGTATTCCATAAAACATCATGTATTATGTTATAACTTTTGGGATTACATTCATCAATTCTTATGAATTTTAATGACTTATCTCACGACATGATATCACAAAAATATATATGTAGTATACGATTTTCAAATGATATTTTCTTATGTCATATGATAATGATATAATTGGTATCACCCTAGTTTACCCTTACAGAGCATCTGAGATCACCCTTCTATATTTTTCTTTTCCCCAGGCCATGAAGAAGGTTATTAAGTATGATATGTCAAAAAGTGGTCTAGGTATGATGAAATAAGTGAGAAATAGTGAAGATGTCTTATGACCCAATTGTTTTTTTCCCAATTTATAAAGATACTATACCTATACGATCCGGTTGTGGTATTGTTTTATTTTTAAATGATTATTATTTAGATTTTAAGTAATATCAATTTATGTAATGTATGGCTCATTATATGGGCCCCTATAAATTTATTTAGTCTTTAAGGTTTTGAGATCATTTAAGGGATTATGATCTTGAGATATACCTTAGTGATTAGGGATGTGTTATAATTTTATGGGATAGATTTCAATGGACTAGGTGGCTCCTCTATATCTTTCTGGATAATCTTT
Organism: Viscum album; assembly: GCA_963277665.1. Classification (NCBI taxonomy): domain Eukaryota; kingdom Viridiplantae; phylum Streptophyta; class Magnoliopsida; order Santalales; family Viscaceae; genus Viscum; species Viscum album. The sequence goes on from OY728134.1 coordinate 119,265,051, forward strand.
TAGGTATGTAAATATATACCTATATGTTAAACCATAGGTGAGCTGGATTATCAGTTTGTATAACCTAACATGTTGGGTATTTATTTGAAAATTGTATGATGCCTTTTGAAATATTATTAAATTAGATTTTGTATATGATTATACTATGTATATTCTGTCTTTTTTTTATTGTCCTTATCTGGTAAAATACATATATATATTTTCCACTATTATTAATATCATCACTAGAGGGTACAGTATCCCAACTATCACATAATCAGACCCTCACCACTAGTCGGAAGCCTTTGGTTTATGGAGAGGCATACTTAAGGGCTAATGGCCAAACATCCTAAAGTAAAGATAAAGTGGAAAACTGGGTCGTGTTTCTATAGGTTAATTTGTTGTAATTAAAGGAATGTATTGGTTCTATTGTGATATTTATTTTATCAATTATCAATGAAGGGATGCTATATTAAATATAATGAATAATACAATGATCTTTTATTAGAGTGAGGATGAACCTGAAAACCCTGTAGAAATTACATTTGTTAACTAGCTTTGGTACATATTCATAAGGGATATTTATCTTAAATGTTTTGGGAGAAAATAAACTAATAAGTTATTTATATTGAATTGGAATATGATTATGTATTTACTGAGTATAGTCTTATTATTCCCCAAAATCATAATGTTATGTTTTCAATATAACTCATACATGGTGAAACACATATGTCAACAATATCAAATAGAATGGCCTTGATTGAGTAAAATAAATTGAAAGGAAACTCAAGGAGGATATAGATAATGGATTCATTTGATCTATCCCTTCATTATGGGTTACACCTGTTCTGTTTAAGGGGAAAAGATGGGTCAAACCATCTTTGAATTGATAATTGGGAACTCTAAAAGTTCATAATTAATAATAAGTATCATTTACCCAATATCAATGATCTATTTGATCAATTTGTTGGAGATTTATATAATTCAAATATTAATGTTTGACCATGATATCATCAAAAATGGGGAAAGAATGAGGATATAATAGAGATAGCCTTAAGTATGAGGTTTTTTCATTATTAATTTATACTCATTCCTTTTGGAAATATAAATTATTCTTTAACATTAACGGATTTATTGAATAAAGCCTTTACATATTACCTTAATCAATTTCTGGAAGTCATTATAAAGAATATTATTATATATTCAAAGTGTAAGAAAAAGTAGGAATAAAATATTATAATTGTGATGAAGAGCCTAAGGAAGGTTATATATTATGTTATATATAGAATTTTTTAATTTTGGCTTTATAACATGTAATTATAGGGTCATATAATCTCACTTGAGTGTATATTAGTGGGTCCACTAATGAATGAAGTTACCGAACAATGGCCTAAGCCATCCACAGTAACCTAGATCAATAGTTGTCTTATATTTTATGTATATGACTAACTATTTATAATATATTTCTCATGAATTTTCAATTCACTCAACATGTTAACTATGAATGGAGTTATTTCTTTATGGAAAGATGAATGTGATGATAATTTCAAAGAATTTAAGAGACAATTGGTCAGTGGATATGTTCTATAGTACACTGTAGTAGAGATGGGTCTATGATTTATAGTGATGAACCAAAAAATGTAATGGGTGGTTTCCTTATGTATAATTACATTGTGATAGCACATTCTACCCACCTATAAAAACATCCAGAGAAAAATTACATGACTCATGATTTAAGGATCACAACCATAATTATTTCTAAAAAAATATAGATGAATTAATTTTATGGTGAATGATGTGATATATATATATTGATCATAAAATCTTAACATATATATTTACATATAAATAGTTGAATATGTGCTAGATATTATTGTTGGAGTTGATAAAAGAATTTTAATTCTCAATACATTACCACCCTTGGAAGGGGAGAATGTGAATGATTCTTTTATTCAGGAAGACCATGATAGTTTATACACAATAAATATTTACAGAAATACAATATTTATTTATTTTTATAATATAGATATTAATATTAAGATAGAAGTTTAAATATCATATATCTATCAAATTAATGTTTAACCATCCATCCATGAGAGAATTAATATGAAACAAATGGAAGATTACGAATTGCAAAAGAAGGTATGGAATACTCCTAAGTTTAACCATGATTAGGCTGGAATGATAAGGATTTGGAGTCAAGTATGTGGCCCTTAACAAACTGAGGTAAAGAAGTATATTTTGGATGAAGCTCATAGTTCACAAGCAACTATTTATTGTGGAATTAATAATATGTATAGAGATTTGAAATAGTGATTCTTATGGCATAACTTGAAAAGGGATATTGGAGAGTATGTATCATGATGCCTATAATATCATTATGTTATGTCTTAGAGATATAATTATAGATGTATATTTTAGATATAACCCAAAGAAGTGCGGAAATAGGAATTCATTATGAAGTATTTGATAGAGTTTCATAACCATCAGTATTTCATTATTGAACTCCAAAAAACATTTAAAGGGAAAAATGTTTTATGGTTTGTAATTAATTTTATAAAGAAATTAGGGTATTTTATATCCATTAGAGATTATTTATGTGTTGACCAACATAATTTGTATAAATTTTGAAAATGGTATGATTTTATGGAGTACCAATTTGAACTATATTTGGTCAGGATGTGTGCTTTACCACGATAATTTTTTGAAGTCTTCTACAAGATTTGAATAAAGAGTTGTGTTTTAGTAGTTCATATCATCCTTATATAGATGGTCATTCATTTTATACGATTCATAATCAATAAGACAATTTTAGATCACTCTCTATGGATTTGAGAGGTGTTTTGGATCAACACCATTCTTTGGGGGAATTTTCATATAATAATATATTTCTATCATGTACTCAAATGGTTACTTGTGAACCCCTCTATCAATGGAAGTGTAGAACTAAAATTTTATAGAATGAAGTGGGATAAAGAATGTTATTGGGACCCTATCTATACGAGGAAACATAATAGGAGGTTAAATCTAATCAAGAACACAAAATGGAAGATGAGGGTCGATAAAAAAGATATACTGACAATCACCATCAAAATATAGAATTAAATGTTAGCGAACATTTATTCTCATGAATATGTTCCAAGAAGAAGTTTATTATATTTTTAAAGAAGTTAAATCTATTCCCTAGACATATCAATATTTTTTAAATTATTGACAGTTTCGAGAAGTTAACATATTGCTTGGTGCTTCCACCAAAACTCTCTTATGATCACGATGTCTTACATGTATCTCTAATGAGTAAGTACATACCTGATCATTCACATGCACTAAACATAGAGTTCATACCACAAGATAAATATCACTGTTATGAGTAATAACTGATAGAGATAATGTATCATAGTGAGAAAGTGATACGGGACAAGACCAATAACCTTGTAAAATGATTCTTTTGAAAACATAAAGTTGAGGATGCTATTTGGGAACATGAGGATGTTATGAGGTAGAAGTATCCTTAGTTTTTTAAATTTAAAAGAAATAATTATAATGGTGAAATTATTATATGGGTGGTATAATGTAACACCCAAATATTTTATGACATATTTCTATTTTAATAGTTTTTTTTTGTTCAAAAACATTCATTACACACAGAACTGAGCATTAAGAGAACTACATTATATGATAAAAATGTTATTATTTAAATGTTACCATAATAATTATTCCATTAAAATGTTTATGGGAATAACCAAATTATGAATTATATAAATTTATTTTGTAATTAAAAAATATTATTATTCAATACTCATTATTTGTTTCAAAAATATAATTTTCCTCAAAATGTTTTTATTTTTTATTATAAATTGATATAAATATTTTAAAAAGTGTATTTGAGAAAATAAATGATATTATTTAAAATAAATGTATAAAATTATAATACAATTAATTTTTCATAATATTTTTAAATATTATGTTTTTATGAATAATGAAAAATACTAATTTTTATTAGAAAATTTATTTTCATTTATAGATTTTAAAAATTACATTCTGTTTTAAAATGTATTGAGAGTTCAATAAATTTATTTATATTATGAATAATAGTAATAATTTCAAATGAATAAATTTTATGTTGGTTATTTTTATAAAATATTATATACTTATGTAAACATTTTTTCTGGAAAACCACAATTTATAGTGTTTTGTAGGCTTAATTTTAAATTGAATTCTACTAGTTCTCTAAATTGAATATGATAAAATGGATTCAAAGTTTTAAATACCAATAATAGATATAAAAAAATTATGTTAATTTAATTTAATCCCATAATGCATACTAATAATAGTAAAAATATGTTATGTCAATTAAGGTCAAATGGGTTTATCCATGGATAAACGGAGTGATAAGGGTAAGATTTCCATTGAAACTTTTCAAATTCCTATTGAATGGAAATATTTTTTTATTACTAACCAACCTTTAAACCTTTATTTTTTTGAATCATTTGGCTTAATTATGATATTATATTTTAATATATTAAAATTTTGATGTGTGTCCTCTCCACCACTTATAAATGGGAACCCTCACTTATTTTTATTAAATCACTATAAGCCTTATAAATTGGACAACCACATCCTAATTATCATCTCAAATTCCATATCCATGATTTAGAGGTCCATGTATTCTCAAAATAGCATTACACGGGACAATAATAAAGGATTAAATAGAGGCTAATCGAAGGAATGATAATCATTCTACATGATCTACTTTATTTTTTTATTTTAGAACCTCTGCGAAACACACATATATTTTATTATATATATCTTTTCAAATAAATTTATTTTTATTATATCTTACGATACCTTAAACCCAAAAGATAAATGAACCATAATATATCTTCTAAATACATCCAAGAAAATAAATTGGTGGTATTAATGGGACTTACCACATTTTAAAATATGTATAATGGTTTTAGAAAGAGAAAATATATTTTTACTAAAGTCATTTTATGATTTTTAAAAAAATAGTTTTCCTTTAAAATAGTTTCTTTTGATTACCGTAAGAAAAATATACTAATAATGTTTTGAAACATTTGTAAATTTATTTTAAAAAATTGAATTCATTTTTAAAATCTATATGTTAAAATTTAATTAACATTAATTTTTGAGAATTTTATGAAAATATTAATTTTTCAATTTATAGGGAACGATACTGATTTTTATTAAAAATAGTGATTTTCAAATAAATTAAAATATTTATATTATTTCAAAATAGTTTTACACGTAAATTTAATTGAATTACAGTTTTAGAAATCAAATATAGGTCATTAGATTAATTTTATATTGAATTATGAAATAAATACACTATATACTTAAGAAAATGTTTTCTTTGGAAATAGCTTTTCAATGTCTTTGTAGGTTTAATTTTAAATTGAACTCTTACTATTCTATGAATTAAATTTTATAAATGGATTCCAAATATTGAATATGTGTAATTAATATAAATTAATTCAGTAAACATACTTTTTGGTAATAATAAATAGCTAAAATAATAAAAATATTTTTCCACGATTAAGCTTAAACCCGGTTTAGAGGGGGTTAAAGAAAATAGATAAGGGTTTAAAAGACCTAAAAACATGTATAAATTATATTTTATGGATGTGTATCCACCCTATATCATGCAATATTTTTTAATAGACCATTTGTAGTGATTTTTTTGGTAGATAATATATTAATAATTTTATTGTGTTTAAAGATTCCATTTGCGTCCTATCCCCCACTTATAAATATACACATCCTATCCTATTATCTCCATAAGCATAGTGTTATTTTTTAGCAAATACCTACCCAAAATCCTTATAAACAATCAACTCTATGTTTATATTTATTAGTTTTATCAAAATACCATCTTACATGTCATTTGGAACAATCCTAAAGTGGTCATCTGAAGAATAGATATATTTCAGAACCAATTATTTTCATTCTATTTCATCTTATAACTACTTCAAATCATATTAAACTATGTGGAAATAATAACTCAATTATCATAAATACATTTATATTTTATGATTTTAGTGTCATTATCTATATCTATAAACTCTTCCATCAAAATGGGAAATGAAACTATCAATCATGTGTATGGCGGACTACCGCCTCACAAACCGATGTTATTCATTTTCTATCACCACATATCACAATATGAAAGGATGATGGATTTAATTTATATGTTTTTAATTTATAAAATTATTCTACCTTAATAATTATAATATCAAATCTACCTTCTTACCGTCCAATATGCTGGGATACTAAAATATCACTCGTGGGTACGTGTGGACTACCACATCTATGAATTAATGTGATTTATTTTTCATTTCTCTGATATGTGGATTATAATAAGGCTATATTTGAGTAATATAAATTATTAATATTATATAATTATTATTCTATATTTTATAATTATTTTTTCCTTTATTTGTTTCCATCATCAAAAAATAAAAGGGTATTATGCGTACTTACGGCCTACCATCTCCATAAACGGTGTAATTCATTTTTCCATATATAATATTTATGGATGGCTCAAAATATTTATTCAAGGTATATATATTATTTTATATCATTATAAAAATTTTGTATATTATGTAAGAAATATAAAATTACATGAACTAATACAACCAAACTAAATCATACATGTAAAATGAAGTAGTTGCCACACAAAAGTTTGTGAATTTAATAAAGAATTGTTAACAAATAATTGAGAAACTATTAAAAATAAATCCTATATGGTATAAAAAACATGGTTATAATTCTTTAATAGGTTCATAATAAAACTATATTTATTATAAAATAGGTTCGATCACATATTATGAAATTCATACCAAAAGTGATGTTCTTATGTTACAATCCCATTTTTGTATGGATTTTTTATTATTAGTTATTGATATGAAATTTAATCATATAACTCTCAATAAACTCATTAATTTTATTTTACAATAAGTTTTTCAATATATTAATTTTTTTCCAATAGCTTACCATTATTTAAGACCTCAAGAGGCAGAAGGAATGATTTTAATGAAAATAGACTTTATTTCATTCTTTGGGCATCTGGTTTTTAGGTGCAAACATGTTGCAAGGCAAGGGCATTTGAGGTAGAATAAGGATACAAATTTGGCATCCATCTAGGGTGATAGAAACATGGGGGCTTCTGAAACCTCGCTGTAGAAAGAGGCAAGACCATCTTCTGTCACGAAGGTTGGGGATCCTCTGAAGAAGGACATCCTGGAGAGACCCGAGCAGGACTCATTAGTTTCAAGGAAGGTAGTAGAGGTTCTGGGTACTGAACCCTTGAATATCAGTCTGATGGTATCTCACCTAGAGAATCCCCTTTCCCAGAAGGTTTTTCCTTCAGAGGCTGTTGATGTTAATGGAGGCGGAAAGGGTTGGGTATTCTTGGAACAGGTTACTCAAGTAGGCTTGGAAGGACAACAGACTACTAATCCTCGGGTGCTGTAAGTGTAAGAGGGGATCTCAGTTAATCCATGCAGTGTGCTAGATCCTAAGGTGATGGTTTTGAAGCCAACCGAGGGTGGTAGCAGTATCCTGCCATCTTTTCAAGGTACCCCTACCGAGATGGTGGTTCATTGGGTCGTGGGCCCATATCAGGTCCAGAAGGCCATCCAAAATTGTAACCTCTTTGCATGATTGGACGGACTGGCTCAGGTCTAAGAGAATTTCATTGATGTTCAATCAACAGGTGTAGGTTGATTTTTGAAGACAGGTAAGAATAGAAAATGGCGCAAGGATTACTCGTACTTTCCAAAACCAATGGAGACCTAGTCAGGTAAAAAAATCTAATCAAAGGAGATGGCATGCATGTCTTCTTCTATTGCTAATATGCATGTAAATGGTGAGGTTAGTGCGGATGAAGCTAGTGTAGTGAATGTGCCTAGCCCTCCTAGTGTGGCAACTGATTTTGACAAATCCCAGGAGCCTCCCATGTACTTTCATGAAGAAAGGTTAGAGGATTCTTTCCTGATTAGGATATCAAAGGAGGATGCTCATAGAATATTTGAAAGTCTGTTGAGTTTTGATTTGAATGATGACCAATCCTCATGGATTGATAATATCATCATGGATTGACTATAAATTCATGATATTGTTTTGTGGTTATAATGAGGGGTTGCAAGCCTGAAGGTGGAATGGTGTTGTAGCTGGATTCGACCACATGGTTTAGGCCCTGTAGGAGGTTTTAGAGCTGGCGGTTCACCTTTGCAATGATTTTTGGATTTGGTTTTTGAGAGTGTATGGTGTCAGCCATCGGATTGGGCCTTTTCTTTGTGAGAGGACTTTTGCGAGCTGAAAAGCAATGCAGTGGTGGAAAGCATAATCACGTTCAATTCTGGGGAGGGGAAGAACCCTGTTGTCAATCTGTGTATTTCTCCTTGACCTTCGGGTGTGATTGTCTTAATCTCATGATGTTTGTCTGGGTTCCCCCCTTCCTCCCTTAAAAAGGGGCATTTTCATTATAATAAAAAAATTTGAAGGCCTCTGGGCCGTTGGATGGATACCTCAACCATCAGTTCTAATACTACTTTGTCAGGACCCACTCCCCTAAGAGATGAATCAATGAAGGGAGAGAGATAATGATCCCCAAGGACCACCTCTAGTAGGCCCTGAGATGGTGACTAGCACCAACGGTATGAAAATATCATAATTGGAGGCATTGACCTCTATAATAAAAAAAATATTAGGATATATTATGATCAAATGAAATAAAATCAATGGAATAATAAAAAAAGCAAACCAAAACCAACCCATAATTCCTTTATACATGAAATTGATAGAGACAAAAGCATCCAAAAGTAAATTCAAAAAAGGAAAAGTAAAATATCTATCACAACAACTCCTGAAATGTACAAGCTATTAATTTCTAGAATGATCCAATTAATCCCCCTTGAAATATGAAAATTAGTTAATATAAATAGGGTGAACATAAAAGTATACTTAGTATAGTAAACAATGATGGACATGCACATGTGAAAGAATCATACTAATGAACCTTTGAAAAAAAATGAACCAAATAAAACCTAAAAATGTAAACTAACCAATCCCAATACTTACCAAGGAACACTCTCCAAAAAAATTACTTCATGTATAATAACTTGTTATAAATTATATCGATGAAGGGTACCCCACACCACTTTCCCACAAATTTTTATCTGTCACACCCAAAATTCATATTTCATAGAGATTTCATCTGTTTTATATAACATACATCACTTATAAACAAAATATTCCAATCCCATTTCACCAAAAAACACATTGGGCACTACCCCATAGCACTGTCAAATTGCTTCCTTCTCGAAGTCACCTAGGTCATCACATTATATACATAATTTGTGTAGTATGGTATCATCAACCTGAATTAAATAAACCACTTTGATACCTCTTTCTATGAATGAACCTTGATATAATATTCCCCACAACAAAATGACACATTTTCTTACCTTAATAAACCTGGGTCACTACCCTACAGAACAGTCACATCTCAAATCACATGAAGACACGAGGGCCACCACACCACATCACAATCACATCTCATCTTTTCCGAAGAAGCCAAATCCATCACATGGTGCACTATAAAACATTTTTCCATCACGTCATATACATATCTAATCTCATAGTAGAGAGAGTGGGTAGCCATCCTACTATCCTCATCAATGGGATATTGGGGAAAATACCCCCCATATAAATGTATGGGTGTCATTACATAATTATCTATTTAGTATGGGAGTGCAAAGAAATCATAAGTAATATACAATTCAAATATATATCTACACACTTTATGAACCTATGGGTTAAAAAAACACTAACCAACTCACAACACCATCACTTTCATTTTCTCCACTAAATATACAAAAAAATAAATTCCACAATACATACATGTCACTTTCCATTACAAGCTAATCCAATTTCATTTTATCATCCAATTAATATAATTACTTAAAAACTAACACATTTGACCACACTTCCAATTTTAATTCATTTATTATACATTTCCAACCCAATATCCCGAACAACCCATGTAATTTCAATTACAACAAAAAAATTAATTCCAACACTACTGGGAAACTAGAACAACAAAACCATATTAATCTAATCTACCACATAACACAACCACATATCACTTCCCAAAAAACACATCCTCGTATAACCCACATCAATTCCCAAATAACAACCATACATTGTTAACCCATAACACGACATCACACCAACCACGTCACCGCCCTAGAGCACGACCACAAAATCAAATCTCCTCATTGCACCCCATAATGTCCAAACAAACCAATCATCCCAAAAATCCACAACTACAAATCACTATCCCAAAACATGACCTCACATAAAAACATTTCATATATAAAATTATATATTTATCACGAGGCATTTATGTCCCATCCAAATTTTTATTTAGTTTATTCTATCATATTCCATAAATCCTATGGAAACCATATTATTATCAAAATATAAGTCATTAAAAATTTCCATTTTTGGGTGATATCTCAAAAAACACTAAATAAGGTCTCAATAATATATTTAAAATAGAATAAAAATCCCCCAAGGCCAAAAATATCATTGAGAATTGAATACCATGAATGTACAATATCAGGATAATATCAATAGTGAAAAATTATGCAAATGAAACCATTTCCACATAAATTTTATTTAAATTGTCATTTATTAATGAGACAATGTAAAAAATCCTCAATATATGAAAAATATTAACCCCCCCACATGATACACTCAAGTAAGAAAATAGGGATTTCATACCTCAAAGAGGATTTTCAAACTCTTTGTGAAATGTAGAGTGATGTGGGAATGTCGACAGACCATAGAGATATACAGGAAACCCTGGATCAACCATAACATCACCCAAGGATCATAAAAAACAAACCCCATACACACTGAAAACAAATAATAAACCACTGTAGTATATTTCTATAGAATAATGGAAGGAAAACTGTAAGGAAGGAAGTAAAACTCAATATAGATTTCTAAAGGGCATCCACTAGAACCAAGAGATCAAGGTGAGGGATGGAGGGATAAAAGATCTTTCAAAATCACTTTTGCATCACCAAAAAATGAGATTTATATGTATATATATATATTTGGAAATGAATAATGACAATATGATCAATCCTTTTTACAACTTTAATCATATGGGTGTCACATCGTGTATTCCTTTTAAGACATTAATTCCGTTGATTTTATATGTTTTCAGTTTATTATAATATTATGTTTAATAGGATTAATTTAATTATATTTTGTGAATTCATTTCAAAATATGAATTCATTTCATGAAATCCTATTTATCCTATAAACATTACATGAAACAATCTATCTACACAAGCGGTTATGGAAATTGTCACGATGTGAATTTAGTTCATGTAATGGGCCACCTGTTACATCACTCATTTAACTCCAAAATCCACTAAAACCTTTGGATATTCTCACAAAATCACCCCAAAAAATATATAACCACCAAAACTAGAAAGTTAATAGGCTTAGAAGGAATGATCTATTACATGTAATCCACTAGTTTATAATAAATGGATCTGTAAAATCAGAAAATTATATTTTATTTTCAAGATCTTGGATAGTAAAAAATTTCATTTAAGTTGTCTATTGTTTGCAAGGAAATTTATATCAATAGTGGAATATTCTTAAGATTAAAATTTAATAGGATGAAATAAACTTCACATATTAGAATGAGTATATAATTTTTAATATGTACTTTCAACATATTCTTCATACGGAAAGAGAGAATGAAGTCAACGTTTTAAAGTAAAATGATGATGAATCTATTGGTACCTATGAGGAAAAAATTTCAAGTCATGATAGGTAGGATTATTTTAATATAATCCAACTTGAATGTAGGGTTGATTGATTCATTAGTGGATTAAAAACAAGACTTTTATGAGAATTATCCAAAATGGACATCAATAACTGTGTTGAAATTATTTTTTTTGTTATCATGGTGTAAATGGATATAGTAGTAACCCATTAATATCATGGATTTTATTAGAAAACAAAGATGTAATTAGAAGAAAACTATAATAACCATGGATAGAAGAAAATGGGTCTTCCTATATGCTTTATTGGTAGAAGCGTAATGGAGGAAAAAATCATTATAGTACTATTAAATGTCATATATTTAGAAATCACTATCTTCAGATAATCAAATTCCAATGTGATTGAAAGAAGTTAGATAATGATTTGAATATATATAAATATCCAAAAAAATGACCCCCCACACTAATGTGTTTCAAAATCGAGGATTATGGTAATTATTATTTCCATTTCAAAAATATGAATTTTATTGTTGAATATTAACATCAATAACCACTTAAGACTAGAGAATAGTGGGAATCCCATGTAATAAATATTTCTAATGAGGGGCATGATAACATCATGTTAAAAATAAAACATAATATCCAATATATAATAGCTAATGTCCTATTTAACTCTATATCTAAACAATATATTATATCTGAAGTATTTGATAAGGGTATCAAAATGAATCAAAAATAATTATATCTTTAATTAGCTATAAAAATAGCTAATGGTATGATGATTGCATCCTAAATATACGATTATTATTTGGATGAATTTTTGGTGAATTATCTTCATAAAAATCTTGTTATTCATTATATGGTTGAATTTTATGATAATTTAGATAATAGATAGTATTTCTCTAGATAAATGAGAAAATAATATCTAATGATGGGGAGTCATTTTTGATATTCTGAAACAAACTACGAATGTATATCAGTACGATGATAAATTTGAACATATGTTGGTAATAAAATCCATTTCATAGGTCTTGATTCCATTTCAAAAGGGGTTACTATCTCATATGGTTGAGGATAAACTCAAAGCCATGAATATGCCTATTTTTTTAGAGTTTTTTAATACTATTTTGAAATAATTTCCTAGGTTTTGCTAAATCTTGATGTTGAGTCCTCAATAGAGATCATACCTTATGATACAGAAATTTTAAAAACCCCATATAAAATGGATATAATTGATTTTCATGAATTGAATAAGAAACTCTAGGGGAATCATGGAAAGGGATTCATTCATCCAAGTGTTTCACCATAGGGAGAACCCACTTTTTAAAAATAATTATGGATCAATGAAACTATGCATTTATATTCGAAAATATAAAAACATATTTATTAGGAATAAGTATCCTCTATATCATGTTGATGGACTATTTGATCAACTATTTAGTGATCAATACATTTTCAATATTTATCTTCATTTTGGATATCATTAATTTAAGGTCAATAAGGAGGGTATACCCAAGAGATCATTTTTTACATGGTGTGGGAAAAATAAGTTTTTATTGATGTCATTTGGTCTTAATAATTCCCCCTCTATCACAATGGATTCGATGTAAATATTATTTAGATCTTACTGATATTAATTTTTGAGAGTCTTTATAGATGATACTTATACCTAATAAAAGAGAATGGAGGGCCATTATTATCACATGTGGATTGTAGTGAATAACCTAAGGAAGGATAATATGTATGTAAAATTTACAATGTGTGTATTATGGATAAAGTAAGTTAAATTGTTGGTAATATAATCTCATGATAGGTTGTATTAGTGGATCCATTGAAGATGAATGTTAATGAATGTTGGCCTACAGCATCCAGGGTAACTGATATAAGTATATTTCTATGTTTTTATTGATATTATTGGTTAATTATTGGAAATTAATTAAGGATATCAAATCAACAATACATGTTAACTCAAAAGGATCTAAGTCACATTGGAGAAATGAATGTGAATAAAATATCAGGGAACTTAATATATAATTTTTCATCACACCTGTTCATAAATTACCTAGTTGTAGAGAATGTTTTGATATCTATATTGATTCATGGAATAAGGTACGAGGATGTGTTATCATGTATAATGATAATGTGATATCTTATGCCTCGTAATAGTTTATTGTTCATGAAAAAACTAAAAAACTCATTATTTGGAATTACATGTAGAAATTATTGAATTAAAGATCTGGATGCAATATATGTATGGTGAAAGGTGTGGTATATATACTGATCAATAAAGGATCAATGTTTATATACACTAAGAATGTGTTGAATATACTAATGATAATTATTGATTAAATATTATGATTTACCAGTACATTACCACACTAGAGAATTGAACAAGATAGTTGATGCATTGAGTCAAAATGATGACACTAGATTATCCATGATGTGGACAAAAAATATACAATATTTTTGGATTTTGAATGGATGTATCTAGAAATATTAATGTAAGGGGTTAAATAATTCCTTACTCAAATGAATTTATAACCATATATTAGTGTGATAATTAATGAGGATAAATAGGAAGATGTGGACCTATAGAAGAATGTGGGAAATATACCTGAGTTCATCCTTGATTCTGGTAGAATGATATGGTTCTAAAATAGTGTATGCGTTTCATTCATACCATATTTTAAGATAGGTGAATTTGATATGGCTCATACTTCATCAATCTTTATTCATACTATATGTCAGAATATGTATAGATATATCATAGAGTACTTCTGGCGGGACAACATGAAGTGAGATATTGATGAGTATATATCTCAGTGCTTGGTGTGTTATCAAGTTAAGGCTGAGAGAAATAATACCATGGGTATGGTATAACCATTTACTATACCAAAATAAAAATGATAAATCTTTTCCATGTACATTTTCATTAGACTACCCAAAAATCAAATGGCCATAATGTTATTTGGATTGTAGTTGATCACCTAACAATACCAGCACACTCCATTTTAATTAGAGAATATTTCTCTTCATATCCATGTTCCATGATATTCTTTAAGGAAATATTAGGGTTTAATAAAATGTAATATTAAATTTTATTTGATTTGGATTATAGTTTCATTAATAATTATCATCCTAAAATAGATAACCACTCTGATAGAATCATTTTAACCCCAAAGAATATACTAAGATATTATTCTCAGGATTACAATGATATTTGGGATCAACACATTCCTCTAGTCAGGTTTCCTTATAGAAAAATATTTTACTCGAGTAGTCATATGGATACTTAGGAAGACCTATATGGAAATAATTGTTTAACACTAATATTAGTGGATTAATCTATATAATTAATGTTATTGAGACCTTTGAAATCTATGGAAATGGTAGAAAATGATATATCTATTCAACAACACATCAAGGAAGATTAGAATAAATAGAAATGTTAAAATGACTATCTTTGGTGATATATGTAGTTTGAAGTTAATGAGAAAGTGTTTCAATGAATTTATCTATGGAATAAGGCTATGATATTCAAGGTGAAATGAAATCTATGATCTTGGAATATTGGCCCCTTTGATATTCTTGACCATGTAGGAATGTTAGCTTATAGCTTGGCTCTATCACTGAACTAATATCACACTAATGATTTATTCCAGGTATCTCTCTTGAGTATGTACATACCTGATCCATAACATGTACTAATCTCATATTTCCTACCACAAGTGTATATTCCTTCATAATATGACTATCCAATATAAATCTTTGATCATAGAGATAAAATGTCACAAAACTAGACTACTCTTTTGGTTAATGTTCTCTATAGGAATAAAAAATTAAATGAATCAACATAGGGAGTCCAGGATATGATAATATTTATATATCCTCATTTAATTTATATATGTAACAAAAATTATGACAATGATATTAATTTTATAGGGGTTATATTTTAACCTCATGAGATTTGATGATTTGTTTTCTTTTAAATAAATATATTTTTTTCAATAGTCTATGATACCCACAACCTCAAATCTCAAAGAACTATAATGTATTATACCATTTTTACCAATTAAATAAATTTAAGGTAATAATAGAAATAAAAACGTTATAAAAAGTTACATAACAGTTTTAAATGAAGGAAATAATATTTTAGGTATGTTTTAAATTTTTTTTGAAAATACTATACCCTTAAAAAATATTTTTTTCTTTTTGTGAGAAAATAACATAGATATTTTTTCCATAATATGAAATTTTATTTGGAAAAAAATAGATTAAATATTTTTGAAAAAATGTAAATAATAAATTATAGTTATTTTTTATAATTTTATTAAAAGATTAATTTTTTGATGAATAGTGAGAAAACAGTTCTTTATTAAAAATTATCTATTAATTTCAAGCATTTAGAAAGTACCATTATGTTTTAAAATTATCATAAATTTAAAATTAGTAAAATAAAATTATTAATAATGAAATTTAAGACATTAGAATCAATCTTATAATGATTTTTTTTTAAAAACATTTATACCATAGGAAACATTTTCTTTGGAAAGAACTTTTCAGCACATTTATGTGTTTAATATTAAATTAAATACAGTCACATCAATGAACTTAATTTTATAAAATATATAATATATTAAGAATATAAATATTTTATATTAGGTAATAATTTTAGCCTAATTTTATATAATAATTAATAGTTAAAATAGAAAAAAAACTACTACCACAATTAAAGGTAAAACAATTTTAAGAGGAGTTAAAACAAAGTGATAAAGTTTAAAGTTAAATAAAACTTGTCTAAATTATATTTTATGGACATTTTGAGAAATTATAATGTCTAATATTATAAAATTATTCTATTTTAGATTAATTAGGATTGAAAAATAAATTTATACATTTTATTATTTTCAAAAATACCAAGTGTGTCTTCCCCCCACTTATAAAATGACACACCCTCTATTCTCCTCTTCACACATCAAGATCAATTTGGTTCATACAAATACATTCTCAAAACCCGTCCTTTTATATATCCCCACAACCTGGAGTAACTTTATTTATCATAAAATAATCCTTATAAGTTTATATGTTTAAACATGAAGTGCTTGTCTAAAAAAGTTGTATTACTATTATCCATGGGTTTTTCTATAATTTCTCATTCTACCTCCTTCAAATATTAGCAAAATTATATGAAATAATAAATATTTTATAATACACATATACAGATGTTATTATTTAAATTTCATAACCTATATCTATCTCCTCTACCATCAAATGGGTAATGAAATCGTCGATCATGTGTATGACAGACTACCCCCTCACAAATCCATGAAATTATATTTCCATAACCGCCTATCAAAAATTGATATAATGATGGATTTAATGTATTCATATGATATATATGAAATAATTAAACCTTTTTAATTATTATATCACATAAATTATTTTACTATACAGTCTATTGGAAAATGATAAATTCGATCGTGTATACGTGTAGACTACCACATCCACAAAGCAATGTGATTCATTTTTCATTTATATTAAACATGAATTTTGATAATGACTTAATTTTTGAATATATATTATTTATTTGATATAATAATTATTTTTATGTTTAATTATTATTTACCATTGTTCATTCCATTTGATGAAAAATGAACACAATGTTCACATGTACGTATGACTTACCGTCTCTATGGATAGTGTAATTAATTTTTCCATTTATAAAATTTATGGATGACTCTAAATATGTTTATATTTAATATATGAGATTTTAAAAACCTGATTAAAATTATATAGATAATGGAGGACTAGAAATTGTTTAAGAAACAATACTTTTGAACAAAAACATACCTGAAAAAAGAAGTATTTATCACTCAAAATAGTGTTTTTAATAAAGAATTGTTAATTTATGGTAGATAAATGGTTATAAGAAAATAATATATGGTATGATATATATATATATATATCTATATTTATAGAATATATATATAATAGACCAATATTTAGCTTATGAGATCTTCAATCATGTAAAAAGGAACTCAGACCAGAGGTATGGGTTTTTTTATTACAATCTCATTATTTATTATGCTTTTTATGATTATTTTTTAGTGATTTAATTTCATTATATACCTATAAAACTCATTTTTTTAATAATAATATGTTTATTTATCTATATTACATGTATTTCATTCATTTTACTCTCTTTAAGAACCTAATATATTGAAACATTGTTTTTAATGAAAACCAACTTTATTTATATCATTGACCAAAAATCCATTCTCTTACATTTCTATATTTTCTAAAAATATTTTATAGAATAAATTTTATATTGTCCAATTAGTTTTCAAATTCATTTTTACTCATTTTTTCTTTTTTATAAATTTGATAAAAAGAATCATATTGTCATTTTCTAAACAATATTCACTTTACTCTTTACCCAAATTGTGGAAGGAATCTTTATTTTATAATATAAAATATCAAAAAAATTCTTTCCACAATGGCCACATAATTTTTTCAGTATTAATTTACAATTAACCATTTTTTAATTTCATTGGAAACATTTCATTAAAATTTATTAAATTTTTATATTTTAGTTATGTTCTTTTTAGGTAAAAGGGGTATTTTCCATAAGAAAATTTCCATGAGACCCTTTAAAATATTTTTAAATATAATATTAAATCCTCTAATGTTTTATATTATTTTTTTGGGATATGAAACAATGAAACCATACACATTATTTCTTATAATATTTTATGATTATGATGAAAATATGTTTATAGAACCTGTTTCTTTTCCACAGGTTATGTTATTTTTATGAATCCCATTTAATTTTCATCAATTATGGTATTATTAATGTTTTAGGATCCTTTAGAATAAATATTTTTGACTTTATTTATGTGATGGGTGGTTCCATTATTATATATCCCTCCAATTCATTGGGTAAATATGGATATCTTAGAATATAAGTATTACTAGAATGGGGAGTGAACCCATTTTAGTATGGGATATAGTCCATTGTGATAGTATAAGGGGTGAAACATGACTAATATAATGTTTTGGGAAGTTAAAATAATAAAATATTAATGTATTTGAAATGATCTGTGACTAATATGGAAATTATTTTCTTTGTTTATTTGTATTAAAAAACTACGTTTTATACCGGTATTTTTCTTTCTTGGCTCTTGTTATTTGATTTCATTATGAATAATGTGTTAAAATATGTAAAGCTTTATTCCATGAATCTAGATTATGATATGCGATATTATGGTTATGGTCATAAAATTTTATTATCAAAATCTCAAACCGTTATTATCATTTTATTTTTAAGTTATCATTGAATTCACCCTTGTTTACCCTTACTAAGCATCAGATTTCACCCTTTGTTTTGTTTCCATTCCCAAGGTTATAAAGAATGATATTATTCATGATATGTCATGGAAAGGTGATAGTTATAAAAAATATAATGGGGGATTTTTTATTTCACCTATGTATAAGTATTTTACCTATCTATTATTTCATTTATACTAGACCAATTTTATTTTTATGTGGATTGTTATATTATAAAAATATAATTCATTTAATAAAGTGTAGTTTGTATATTTAAAAGTAATGGGTTATTATATCTAAATATGTGTTATTCATCTTATTTTAGAAAAATAATTGTCCTTTAGATACTCAAATATTATAATTATTATGTAACTTACAATATTAACTCTTTAATATATCAAAGGGTAAGTGAAGGAATCGCTCATGCAAATGTGTTTACTACGAAATCGATATAGCGATGCAATTCATTCTCCATCACCATATTTCATTGATGGTTCTTATGATGTGTTTATTTTTTCTATATTAGATTAATTATATAGTTTTTATTATAAAATTATAATATCATAGAATCATTATTACCTTTCAACCCATAGAAAAACACTAATGTTTCTTATGCGTACGTGTAGACTACCACCTCCACAAAGTGATGTGATTATTATTTTCTTATGTGAAAAAATAGATTCTAAAAGGATAAATTTTATTAATATATATTATATATATTATATAATTTTTTTAAAAGGGTGAATTATTATTTATGTGGTTTTGTTGCATCAATCAAAAAGTGAAATAATATTCATGCATACATGCAACCTACCATCTCCATGAATGGTGAAATTGTTTTTTATATATAAATGATTACTGGATGATTATAAATATGTATATAATTAATATATATGTTATTTATATCATTATTATAATTAATTAGATTATATAACCATGATAAATATTAATGTACCGGAACTAATAAACGAAAAAATTAATGAAAAATGAGACATTTAACATTCTAAAGCATTGATTTTAGTAATGAATTATTAATAAATTTTTATTTAAATGTTATAATATGATCATATATGATTTTGTATGAATGAAAATGGTTATGGTATAGAGGTATAAAAAATTTAAATTCTTTATACATGATGTAAAAATCACTTTTCGAGTAATTTGAGCCCGATGTAAGGGATTACGTCCCTATATCAACATTATTCAAGACTATTATTATTAAAATTTCATTTGGGGAACTATATACTATTTCTATATAAAATAAAATCTATTTTCTTATGAAATATTTATTTATACAAATTACTTGTCTTCCTTTCAATTTCACCCCTCTCGGTTCTAAAAAATAGGAAATATTAATTTTTTATGAAAATTGACTTCATTATTCTTTTGGATGGGAATATTTTGTCATATGTAAATGTTTTCAAGAACAGTTTCCAATATAAGAATATATTTTATTAAATTCATTTTTACTAATTCCATAATTCAGTAATTTATTTCAAAAAAAATCCTATTGTCGTTTCTCAAATGAGGTAATTTTTTATACATGAGAATGTGAAAGTAATCTTTATTTTAATACGCTCAAAATGAATGTAATTTTCTTCCATCATGACTACTAAATTGTTGAATGCTTCCATTATAATTTTCCATGTTTCCCTAAAATGAAAATATTTTCCCTAATATTTTGTAATTTTTTGAGATAACAATTATGTGATTTCAAAAAGAAAATGTTATTTCCCTCAAGAAATCATCCAGTGATATTTTAAAAGTGTTTTAATCTATGTTAGTATCCATTAATGAATCCTATGATTTAATGATGCTATAATCTATTAATATCATCCATCATATTTATATGGACGATTTATATTCATATATCCTAGCTAATGTATTGACATTTAATATTCTAGTTCATCCAATATAGATAATTATTGATTACTAAGGTATATTTATTATATTGAACTGTTTATTGATATGATGAATGAATTATACCTTTTGTGTGATGGATGGGGCACAAACTTTCAAAGACTCTAATTTCATTGGTGGGTCTCATGGGAAATAACTAGTTGGTTATTTAGTTTATACCTTGTAAATTTTTGTATGATTTTAGGGCATGGACCATCAATAGTATGATTAAAATGTTCATAATTATTCATTACATTATTATGAAATCAATTATTTATGTGCATGTGATTATTCAAAAAGTTATTATGTACATGGATAAGGTTCATGAAAATGTGATTATTTATAAATAATTATATTTTCATCACTTATTCATTCCTTATTATTCATAATACATTTATTCTATGATAGCTTATTTTTTATGTATTCCCTTACTAAGAATCCGATCACACACCTTTCTTATGTTTCCTTTTCCTGGTATCCAAGGTTATTTCCTATTAGTGATCAGAAATTATATACTAAGGATAATAATGATTTTATAAAAGAAAATACTATGATGTATTTTATGTTTTCAAATGTAATTTGATATTTAATCATTTATATATTTGACTAATATAATGAACTATTATGTATTTTTGGTTGTTATTGCATGAACATAATGAAAATGTAACAAAGTGACCATAGACTCTTGGATACTAGGTTTAGGGTAATTAAATTTATCCACAAATTATATGAATAGTAACTGACACAAATTCATTAAAAATATATTCAAAAAAATATTTCCATATCTTATAAGACTTGGTCACACTAAAAGTAAATTTTGGATCCTAAAGGTCTAATCTAAGAGTGGACATCTAGAGGAAGAGGCAATTTTATCAATATATATCACAAAAATGTATTTCTAATTCAACCTGATTATTTACTAGTTGTATAATAATATAATGAAATGATATAATATTTATTTAATATCCATTAACTAACCTTCTCTATTATATTATTCAAAAATTAAAGTGAATTATGTATAATGGTATATTCACCACCTCACAAGATTATGTGATTCATTTTTTTATCATTTACATATATGTTTTATTTTAAAATTTTCTTACAAGAGTAAATTAAATATTATTATCCTTTTTATGATTTTAAAAATATAAATTCTTAAATTTATTAATGATAATAACAATTAATTTATGTGGTCATTTTTATAATAAAAACATGAATAATAATATACCTTTCTTTGAATAAATTTTAGACAACACATTGAATCGTATGACTAGTATATTAGATGAATTATAAAGGGATAAATAACTATACAATTATAGATACTATGACACTATTTGGACATTCTATTGAATATAATTCAAATTTGAAAATAGTTATGATGAAATTAACTAAACATGCTCAACTTACCAATATATGAAAAATAATATATACTAAATGAGTGAAATTTTATAATAGATAAATCAAAAAAATAAAATACAAATTAAAACGGATCTAGAAGAAATATATTATATTATTAATTATATTATCTAGGAATTTAGTGTAATGTACCAAGAAAGTCAATAACCATTGTAAGGGGACTTTTAAAACACCCTCTTTTTCTTCAGGTCATGAAATTGATCTCATTCTCTAGATAACTATATCTATATAATAATATTATTTACTTATTATATTTATTTTTTATATTTCCCTTACATGTATACTTAGTTTATTTTATTCATTTTTTGTTGTTGTACATATTTTACATATTCCCTTTATAATCATTATTTAAAATAACCTTTTTTACTGGGATCATTCTAATTCATTTTTCATGTTATTATGTTATTCGTTTAAAGGATATTCCCCACAATGATTTAAAACACTAATAACTATATTATATAAAATAATTTTGGTTTATTACAATTTTTTTGTAATGCATAATGTTATTTCAATCGTATTATGTTCTTTGAATCTTTTGTAAAGAATCTATTAAGTGGTAAATTTCTACACCAACTTCTCCAATACATTTCGGTGAATTCTCTAAAAATATAATTCATATTTTATAAGTACACATACTTTTTCACATATGAATGTATACAATTTTTAATTTCGTATTATATAGTGAATATTTGTAAAATATCCATTTGTTTTGATATGGGACAATATTACATTACCCAATTTATCCACATGGGTTTTATTATGCTTATGGCATTTTTACATTATATTATATGAAAAAATATTCATGTACATTTCTGGAATAAATCATGTGGGAGATGAATTATGAATCCCCCCACTACATTGAGTAATTTTTTCTTCTCATGAGAGACCATGTCTAGTTCAAAAGCTGTTATCTTGGCCCAATATGTTATGTTGTTTTTGTTGTGATCCATGACATATGCTTAATATGGAATGTTTTATGTTTTTTCCAAATTCATGTGCTGCCATGATCTTATGATATCATATTCATATTATATTATTTAATGTGATTATATATGATTCTTATTTCATATGAAACCTTTAAATACAACATTTTTCATTTTAATTAACTTATCTTATGCTTGACTCGATGTATTCCATTATTTTACTTTATATCTCACACCATTCCATAATTTATTTTCCATGGGTATCCAATGGATTAACAGAAGTTAAATGGTTATCAAGGATGAAATATAGGTATTGTATATTACACTTCTGATGATAAAGTATTTATATATTTTCTTAAAGTCACTCAAATAATTGATTTCAAGGTTGTGTTTTATGAAATATTAAGGTAATATCAATTAAGTAAAATTATTATATGTTTTGGATTTATATTGTTTTTTTTGTAAAGAATTATTGTTACATTTAGGTATTATGATTAGAAAACATTAGTGAATACAATAATATAATCCAAATATAAGAAAACATCATAAAATATTCACATAGTATAAAGTGTTTGGTTTCCTAGAAATGAAATCCTTGTCTAGTTAAAAATATGTTGATGTGATTCACATATGAGTAAAAACTTGAAAAAGGGTTCATTGGGAATTAACATGATATTTAAATGGTACAAAACATATGGTCTTAACTTCACACATAGTTTGACACATCCTGAAGATATTATTTTTTTGATTTTTATGCTCTTAAGAAAACATTATGAATAATTTTAATATATATTTTCATGTTATTGAATAATTTTATTATTTAATATATTATTATTTAGGATAGAAAATGTAATATGGAAAAAACCATTAATAACCTAGATTAAAACATTAAATTAATAAGTTATGGTATATATTTGATTGATGTGTTTTTACTTCAAACATCATATCTTATCTTATTAGATTTGGATGCATTTAAGTAATCCCAACCTTTACAATCCTGTATCTTAGCTAACGGCTGGCAAAATAAGGATTTGTGGTGATATCCATTATGATTTTAAATTTGATGGTTTCCCAAATAAAATTCCAAATATGATATGATCGAGTGTGAATAATTATAAATTGGTACTTGCGGAACATAATCATGTTATGGAAAATAATGTAAATCTAACAAGATTCCCTACATATCCTAAGAAAGGGTAATTTATGGTTGATTATTTTATGCGACAAAGTCATCATACATTTATTAGATCTTATAATCCCCTAATTTTTAATGTAGTGTTAATTACATTGAGATGATATTTCATATACTCCAATGAAATTATAATAATAAATAAATAACGACATTATATCACATAGAGGGAGAAACTAGTTATTTGTGGAAACTTATTATGAATATAAATCCAAGGAATAGATCTAATCAATAGAGTGGCATGTATTTATGAAGACTAATTTTAATTAATATTTTAATGAGTTAAAATAAAGTGGTGTTTCATTGGAATCAACCAAAAAGGGGAAGAATCACTTAGGTCTCATGTGAAAAAAATCATAAGGATTCCACAATATAAATTATGTTTTTTCCTTGACCTAGAAAATAATGCTGAAAACTTCATTAGCAGACTAAATAATTTTCTTAAAAATCATTCATGATTCTAGAAATTGATAGATTTGTGAACATTGTATGATTTTCCTTTACAATTGAGATATATATTATTGATTTATATTATTATTATGTTATAGGGGATAAAAATAAAAGAATAGAGTTTCATTGTGGATAATCGATGAAAATATTTCTTAATGGGATTATAATAAAAGAAACAATATGTCAAAAGTATTATAAGAAGCATCACAAAAACTAACTCTCGAAAATGAAAATATATTTCAAGTGTGGAAAGGGGGGACCAAGTTAAATAATGTTTAAGGGAGATGAATAATACCATAAATTTGATTGAATAAATTAAAATTATCATCAATCATAAACAATTATGTATTTATTTAGTTTAAGGTATACACAAAATATGAAATTTAGTAGTCTAATAAAAGGGTAATTATTTATAAAAAATTATATAAACATCTTTGTAAAAGAGATAATGGATAGTCTTATGTTATCATTTCTACTGAGGTGGATTATGAAAAATAATTTCTGATAGGTATAATTGTTATTTATTCATGTATAGAAAATATAATATTAGATTATTCTTTTAAAAATTCATTAATATCATGCATTCTTCGTAGTATTATTCAATAACCACCTAATGACATGGATGATTATTTATGTTGAAAATATATAGTGGTTCCATTATCAAATATCAAGTATATAAGTCTTCCTAAATCAACATCGGTGGGATGAATCACCCATCAAACCTTGTTATACTTCATGTAATGGAAATAAATATTATATCAAGATTGATTGGATATTTTTAAATAGATCTAAAATTTACTATCATGTGAAGGAAATCACTCTCTATATCCAATGTCATCTTATGATTATATTAAATTACAATGAAGAGGATGAATATCTTTTGGAAAAAAGTTCTAAATATTTATATTATATCATTGTAATAAATAATATTTTTCTCTAATAATTATGACAAAGGATGGGATCATCTCTATAGTCAAGGATATTGTAATGGAATATACATAGGTGTTCCTTAGTGATTTTATTGGTATTCCTCCTTCCTGATAGGCTCAGTTCAAAAATAAATTGATACTAATACTCCATATCATATCCATTTTTTCCTATAAAATGCAACCCATTGAACTAGAATATTTAAAAAGGTAACTACAAGAGAATCTATATGATGGATTTATAAACCAAGGACTTTAAAATGTGGTTCACTGTTCACTTTCTTATAAATAAGTATAGGTTAATGTTTCATTTCATTGATCATTTTTAACTCAATAATATTTCAATAAAGGCCACGTTTCTCATACCAAATATTTACAGAAATTCAATTAACTTCATGGGGATCAATAATTCTCTAATTTGGATATTTTTTCAATATATCATTAATTAATGGTTATGAAATAGAATATTACTATGAATAATTTTTATAAAAGGTATAGTCACTATTAATTCATATTAGTTCCCATAGGACTCAAATAAATATACATAAATTATCACATATATAATGAATGGATTCATTTGAGATTACCATGTAAAATATATTATAGTGTATATAGATGATAGTATATTATACTTTAAAATAAAGGAGGAATAAGAAGATAATTTATGTATTGTTATGACAACAAGGAGAAGGTAGTGGTTATATTTTATGTGATGAAAATGTGGGATTCAAATAGATAATATATCACTCTTGGTTGATGTCATCACAATGAATGTGGTATCTATGGATCCTTAAAAGTCAACGGTTTTTACAGATTGTCCAAAAAAAAATATATAATAGTGATATATTTGTTACTTATATTAATTGTGTACTATCACGGATTTATGTGGAATAACCCAAGTTGCAAAAACTAACTATCGATGAAAACCCAAAAGGGTTTCATTTTTTCTTAGTCAGATAAATGTGACAAACGATTGAATGTGTTCCTAAAAATGGTAATTGTCAAAACATTACTCACACTACCAACCAATGGGAAATTATTTTTGATGTAAAAATTCTCTTTAATAATTATATTAGTTCATTTAAATATAAAAATTGATAAATTAATAGTCTATAGATCAAGGAAATTAAAGATCCATGATCAGAACTACCTAACACATGATATGGAATTGGATACAACAAACCTCACATTAAATATTTAGAGGAATTATATATATAAAGTTATGTGTACAATATATAATGATCACAATAGTCTCAAATATATATTCACACCGATGGAGAACAACATGTGACACTTATGATGTTTAGAGAAAACTTGGGACTATGCTTTCTCAATTCATTACCTTATTCGGAAGGTGAATAATTTGGGAGACTAACTATATAAAAGGGTTCAAGTAAACTTATCTATAATGAAAATTGAGAATGATAAAATATTCATATACATGTAAATGATTGAAATATGAATCATAATGTATGAAAAAATGTACTACAATGTTTAAATAATTTCTCAATAATCCATTATTGAGAACATTATGAATTATCAAATAGAAAATAAGGAAATATAGAAGAATGTGGTTTCTTTAAGAATATAGGAAAGACTCAGAGTTAAAAATTCATGATGAAAGTGTGTTTATTTTTGATACATGAGTATGAGTACCATAAAATTATGACACAAAGGAGGATCTATTGAATGATAGTCCAAGATCAATGATCTCAATCCACCTAGGAATCAAAGTGATTTAGAGATATTTATAAGAGAATTTATGGTGGGAAAATATGATAAAGGATATTGTAAAATAAACATAAAAGTGATATATATGTCATCAAAGAAAGTGAGAAAGACATAGACACATTGGTATGATGTAACAATTATGCAAAAATTTATGGAGTGGTGCTAAAAAAACCTTGGATTTTATCATTATTATGCGGAAAAAAATCAATGAAAATAATTATAAATGGATTATAGTGGGATATATCATAAAAATATCTCACATCAATACAATTTAATAAGACTTATCAATATATGATCTTTTAATGATATTTATTAGAGATGTGTAGAGGTATCATGGAACAAAACTAATTATATATATGCCTAAGAATTATGGTTCACCTAAATGTTTAGGAAAATTCTTTATCAATTCTTTAACACATAATAGAACACTAGTATAGCCTATCACCTATAGTTTTAAGTCCATTATGAATTAACTAAAAAGAAACATAATGATATTCTAATATCTTTCCCCATTGACATTAAAGTAATATGGGAGAAACAACTTCCTCTGGTGGAGTTATCATTCAATAATATCTTACACTCAAGAATTCAGTTGTTTCCATAGGAAGCACTCTATGTAATGACATACAAAACTATAATATATTAAGGTGAATTTGGATATATAATCAATTGGGAATTGATCTTATTGAATAAATATAAGAGATGGTCAAAGATATTTATCAATACCTCAGGGTTTCATAGAGTTGAAAGAAGATATCTATTGATAATAATAGTTGAGATATAGAGTAAGGGTTCAGAGACAAATATTTCCTTTATATATCATAATAGAAGCGATTCAAGTGGTTTGGGAAGAAGGTAAATCTAATTTTGAGATCCATTGGACCAATTTAGATTCATAATCTCATTGGTGTTTTGGAGTATCTACTAGTACTTCCACCAACTCTATCTCAATTTCAGGAAGTGTTCCCCATAACCCTTATGAAGAAGTATATTCCAGATCCATCACAAAAAAATAAATAAATCTAGAGGTGGTATGACTAAAGCATGATCCCTATTAGTATGTATAGCCGATGAAATTATTGGACCATAGAGGCAATGTTCTATGAAATCGTTTATCTCCCTTGGTAAATATTATTTAGAGAAACCATAAGTATGTAGTGGTAACATGGGAAAATAAATAAGTAATGAAGAAAAAGTAAAATCACTTATCTCATCTTTGTTTACGAAATGAGATTTTAGTGGTGATATTTATAAAGGGTGGGAAATTGTAATAATCTAAAATTTTATAATGTTAATTTCACTTCTGAATTATCTTGTGTGTCATCTTTATGAATATAGTGTAAAATAATTCTATTTAATATATTAATTTTACATATAAGAATCCTATATCACAATTAAAATAAATAATATTTTTCAAAATGATAAAATAATTGATTGAAACAATGAATCCACAATTATATTCTATGAAATATATATATATATATATATATATTATTTGATTAAAAATAATTTTTTCTAATAAATTGAATAATATAATTAAATTTTACTTTCAGTAAAGTAGTTTCATGAAATATCACACACACACACAAACATATAATAATACAATTTTTCAAAAATGACTAATTTTTCTCAGAATTTGAAAATTTACTCTATCATAAAAATAATTAATTTTAAATAAATGATTATTTTATTTGGAAGTTATTTTTATCATATTTAGATCATTACTCTAATACAATTTATATGATTTTTGAAATCATCTTGTTATAATATAGTTAGGGAGATGATTTTTTAATTTTCCTAAAAAAATATATGGAAATTTAAATAATAAAATACCATATAAGTAACTTATAGGTACATTATATTTTAATAGTGTGTATGAATGAAATTTTCATGTAACACCCATCCCAAATCACAGGTTCTGAGATGAACCACCACATAACCATATTCATTCTTCCCTAAACGGAAGAGACTATTGATTATTTATAAGGGTATAAAGTTATATTGTAAGACTATACCCTCAATACTCATATCCATCACTATAAAGTAAAAAATATAAAAGTAAACAACTAAAAACATATTTAATGATGATATGAAGAGATGATATAATGGATTCTATGTATAGTTATACAAAAAATATTCAAACATAGCCCCAATGTTGCATGTCAATAGGAATAGTTTTACAAATGAAAAAAAAAATTAATGTAGTAAAAAAACTATTCAGACTCTGCCCCAGTATCACATTAATCACCCATATCCAAACACCAAAAAAACCATCCACAGGGATCCTTCCCTTATCTAAACCCCACATCATGTTGTCTATAAAAGTACCACAATTCGTTTTTCAGGCATGAATATAAAGCCAATAGGATACCACCAATACATCCTTAATATAATTTGACATGTAAATAGAGGTATATATCAGGATGAAATGTTAAATTCCCATATAAGTATAAAAAAAATCCTGTTCTGAGTGACCATTAATTAATGAAGGTTCCACAGACCATGGCCAATCCAAATTTGATGTCATGGATGAAAAATATCATAACTAGTTTCCTCATGACATAGATCATGTCATGTAACTATGTCTTAGTTTATGTAAATTTATTATTCTACAAATAAGGAACAACGTTGCACCTTCTATTAAGATAATATCGCACTAATTTCACATGACTACCCACTTTTCTTAGATTGTTTTCATTTATGGAATTCTTGAATTAATGGAACTCTATAAATACATAAGGAAGTTCCCTAATAGTAAATCATATCAGCCTAAATAACCTCTAACAATGGTGTATGAAAATATCATATTATTGTCTAAACACTTACCAAGAACATGTAAAAACCCTCAAACACATATCCCCATCCATAGAGTCATGTCATCCAAACTACCCCTCTCAGGAGATTGTTATCTTTGTTTGGCCCATCTATCAACATCAACATTGATCATAGATTCCAATAGATATATAGAAACCCACATGTGAGGTAAAAAATTGAATTGAAAAATATATAAAAACTTATATTCAATAATCTATGAAATATTACATAGATAATAAAAAACATAGTGGATAAGAACAAGTAATTTTTAAACATTCCAGAGGATATGAAGTAACTACATATAAAGTGAAATATAATAATGAAAACACATGAAATAACCAAGAAATTTTCTCATCAGCCACCCTATACACATAAATGTACATATCATTCTAGGATATCTATAATAAAAACATACAACCATTCCAAACCTTTTAATCAACTCCATATAAGAGACAAAGATGGTAAATACATCCTATCCTTAATGTGTTGTTTCCAAAATCCTAGATCCACTAATTAAATGATACTCAAATCACATCCACATGTCAAAAGTCACTAGAAAAAGCTATAATACCGTAACATATAACCCATAGGAATTTAATTCAAATAATAAATCATTATATGGGATGAAATCCAGAATAAAACAAAAAAATGGAATTTCAATCAATGATAGATCTTAGATCAAGGAAAGTGAGAACACCAATTATCGAAATATAACATTCTTGTATCATTCATTAATGAATCTTCAAATTGATCCTAGTGAGGAATCATTGATTTGGATAATATGGCTTGGATATCTAATAAGTTCTATTGAATAAGATGGATTATTCCTAGATTAAATATATCTCAAATTAATTGGCATCAATGGGTTAATCCACACAAGTAATCACACTAGAGAAAATAATTTATGATTATAGAGGGAGGGTAATCACATTTAATCAACGCTATAGTATATATGTTCAATATACCTAGGTTTAAAAGAAACATTTGTATTTTTGTAAGAGTTACATGCTAAAAATAAATTTTTATTAATTTAGAACCCACGCATGATTTGATATCATGATTCTTATAACTATTATACAATTTTATGAGGCTTTATACATATAATGGGATCCAAAATAGTTTATATTCATATTTTGGATAATTATATGCCAACCATGTGTTTCATTTTAACCCTAAACTATATGGTTTTCAAGAAACAAAACATATTTTTCTCTAACAGTTCACAAACCGTGCTTTTTTCCATTACTTATAGATAAAATATTCTTGGTTTTCAGGGGAGAACCACACAGTTTCTCCTAACCATGATCCTATAATGACCCTGACCCTAGTATCATAGATTTATTTCCTCACATTATTACATTTTCATGGACAATATATTTTAACCCCAATGGGTCTTTCAATTTAGTAGTTTTAGAAACAAAATTACATTCCTAAAATGTACATTTAAATTGAAACTATAAAATATAACATAGTCAATAATTTGAGGGAACTAATATTCTTCTTGATTAATCCTTCATATCAATTAAAAAATATATCTTGAAATATTAGCAAAAAATAATAATAAAGTAGTTATCTTAGATTCTTATTAAGGGTAAGTGTATAGTGGAAGCAGTTATAAATAAATAATCATAAACATTATGGAAGCATATATAATTAAAACAGAAGACATTTAAACATAACCTTGAGAATAATATAGAATGAATAAATAGAATAAAAATAATTACATTTAAATAATAACATGGATATTCTACTAATCGAATAATTATATGAATATTAATAAATATTCTCATAATGAAGGAATGCATAATATCAGACATAATAAACATACAATCCAGGATTGGGCCAAGACACTATACATTAAAAGGTAAGGCCTCGTTGAATAACAAAAATAGTTTTTTGTCATGAGACCTACTGATTCACAAGGGACTATATCAGGCCTCTCCCATCACATACTATGTCTAATGCATTCTTCTTATGGAAAGGGTGATAAATAAACAATATGAACAATCATATTGAAAAATAAGCATACAAAATGTGAATACTTCAATCATAATCCATGAATGGTATCAAAATAGTACATCTAGAGTCAAAATATTCATAAATTCTTCAATAAAATATAGTATATGGAATCATAATAGATCAACCTAAATCATGAATAATATCCAAAAAATTATGTTTACATAGATGAAAATATTATAATAAAAACAATAATAACTTTTTTAGAGAAATACCCATTATTAATTTGAAATAATTTAATTAAGAAGAAATGAAATTATAATGATAAAACATTATTTAAAAATAAACTTTTATAGTTTTAAATGAATATTAAAAATATTTAGTCATCACGATAGTGGAAAAAGCTGCTCGGGCTGCATAAGTTAAAAAATGTATTCCTTTTATAGAACAATTCATAAAGTACCTCATTTTAAAAATGAAAAAAAATATTCCTTTAAAAACATTTTAAAAAATATTAAAAATGGGAAAAATTACATTAAACATTATAAATATAATAGTTATATTCAATTTGATGTTTTTTAGAAAACATGGATACGGAAGAAAAATGATTCCCATTGGAGACTTAAAATTAAACAACCCCGAATAATAATGAGATTATGAAATAAACCCAATATTGCATTTTAATTTAGTTTAACATCCTTTAACCTTCAGTATAATGTATTAAATCATGTTATTAATTAATACCAAAACCATATCCATATTTATGATATCATATATGATCCTCTTATATTTTATTGTTAATAATTTTTTTATATTTCACTTGTTTCATGTGTAAACTACTTCATTTTTATGAATGATTTGACATGTAAGCCATGTTTCATATATAGAATATATATTTATTTCATATATAGAATTATATTACATTCATATATAATATATTTACTCATTATATACATTTTTTATAATCATTATTGATTTTTTAGTGTGGAAAATTAATCTCATCATATAAGGCCCCAGCCTTAAACCTTACTTAATCTTGAGTTATTACAAGATTACACATTAAGGATCTTTTCAGGTTTAGAGTTTTAGAGAATTAGATCATGAAACTTGCATTACATTCCACATTTAAACAAAGTGGTTACATAAAAGACCGTATTCATTCTTCCCATCAACAGAAACATATTGAAAATAAAACACTGATTCTTTCTTGACACTTCCTTGACACTATCGTCACATCATGTACCTTTCCCTTGACCTGTGAAAAACATTTCAAAAACATGGGATGAGCATAAAAAGCTCAGTAAGGGTTATAAAAATATGGAAAGGAAACATGAGTTCATATATACCTAAGAATGAAATCATACTTTACTCATAAAACATAGGCACTTTAACCTACCTCATCAAATCATGAATAAATCATAGAAATCATAAGACATAAAGGTAACTTGAGGCATTCATAACATTCTTACGTAGGGAGTAACCCTATTGGTTACGTTTGGAATACCCATCACAGTATATTCCCTAAATCTCTTCGGAGAAACCTTAACGTTTCACTCCTTCACGTTACCCAATGCATTAAAGAGCTATATCGGGCTTACCCGCCCTTAGTTTATCACGGAACCACCCGTTCTTCATAACAATGCACAAGAACCATAACATAACCGTATCACATAAACATGAATAAAGGAAACATAACATTTCCACATTTCAATCACAATATAACATTTTAGGATATTGAAATAATGAATCCATTCAAAAAGAAACCATTTCCAAAACCATTTAAAACATTTAATAAAGAGATTTTTGAATAAAAGTGTCCCATACCACCTTGAAGCTTTTAACATTTTAAACCATTAATATCCATATAAATAAATCCTTAAAACCATTTTGAAAACATGGATATTAATAAGAACAAATAATTAAAACATTTAAAACGATATTTTGGTTAAAGGGGTTTTACCAAAATTAGAGACACTTGAATACAATAATCGGGGAATAACATTTAGTCAGAACTTTATAATATCATGAGAATAAAATGATTCATGATATAATACTCCAAAGGACAGTATACACACCATATAAGAGTGAATTGGTGCATAACAACAATGATCCCTCAATAGAAATGTCAAATGTGATGAAATCCCTTATAAAGAAGGTATCGTTAAATTAAGGACAAAAAAATCTCAAAAAAAATATGTGTGACAAAAATATATACACCCAATATATGTGGATATTAAGTGTAAAACAATAAAAGTTCATTCACACATATTCAATGGATGACATATTCAATGACTACAAGTTGAACCCAAAGAAATCGAAATTGGGTTAAAAAGTTCCCTTGACAGCCTAACGGCATCACATCAAAATGAGTTGATGAGAGATAAAAAGTGTATATCATCACTTGGACATAAAATTTACTACAATAAGGATGTATGAGAACATATCCCAACATAAAAATATGTAAATTAAAAGACCCAATAAAAGAAGTCTTTTAAAAAAAGAGGAGGGTGAAAGGTTCCCTTACCGACTTGGGTATCTTTCAAAACATACACCCCATGAAGAAAGACAATAGGTCATTGATGTAAATACTCATAAACGAAATTATATTACACAAAGAGTAGAATAATGGGCAGTACATACACCACTCAATGGAATTTGTGGCAAATGTAGCATAAATCTCACGGGAATAAAAGTGAGATGAAAAATCCCTTACGAAAACTCAGCAGCCTAACGACGCCACATAAAACTTCCGAATATGGATTGATGAGATCAAATAGAGTATCCAATAATATTACAATAGAATTTACAACAAGTGGAATATAAAAGAAAATCCCCCAACATTTCAAGGAGGAGTTTAAAAGAAGTGACATAAAGGAGAGTACTTAAAAAGAAAGAGAGAGGTTAGATCTCTTACGAAAGTTCGGCAGCCTAACGGCGCCACTCAAAACTTCCAAAATGGATTGATGAGAGAGAATAGGGTCTCTCATCACATGAACATAAAAATTACAGTAAATTTAATTTAAAATAACATCCCAATCATAAGAAAGATGAGCTTAAAATAAATGACATAAAAGAGTGTACTTAAAAAGAAAGAGAGTTGTAGGATCCCTTACCTCGGGTCCGACTTGACTCGATCGTTCTTTAACGTCCTGAATAATAAACTTGAGTTAATTTAAACTTTATTAAGAACCCTTTTTATAGTTCATTATTCCTTTTAGATCACTTATTTAAATGTTATAAACATTATTTAATCATTTAAGTTAATAATGTTTGTTTTGTCGATAATTGGTTCTTAAGTCGAAAGTGGACTTCTTACAATTACATGTTGTTCGTGTGGCCAAATGTTTATTATATGAAGAATTGTATTCATGATGTAGATATCGTATATGTCATATATATCCAGTACATTCATGAATTTATAACATTACATAATCATTTATAGGTAAGAAATGAAGTGCACCGTTCATGGAGACGGTAAGCCGTACGTACGCATGAACGCTACTTTCATTTCTATCTCATACTTTAATGGAAATAAATAATAATGTTATATAGGTATATAATAATTCCAGTATAACATAATATATAATATCATAGTTCCATCCTTTATACGTCCCACATATGGTATTTAACGAATCAAATCACTTTGAGGGGGCGGTAGTCCGCACTTCCTAAAATGAAGATATCGCGTATACCAATAATGGAAGCCATAAAGGTAAGGCACAAATGAAAAATACAGAAGAATAAGTAAAACATAAACATATTATATATCATATATAAGAATAGTGACATCATAATAGCCACATTTGAAGGTGTTAAATGAGTATTGAACAATCATTGTTTCGGGAGGCAGAATTTCACCACCCTCGGAAACCGTATGTTCTTTAACCATTTGATGTAGTTGTGTGATAGTGTAGCATGAATAAATCTTATACCAACATCCTAGTATATTGAATATACTGGTTTTGTTACAAGAGAAGTAAATAAAAAGAGTTTAGGGGGTTGGAGAAGCAAAATAAAAAAAATGAACATGAGAGAATGAATTACCTTTAAAAGTGTAACTCGTTTTGATTTGAGCCTAAAGGCTTCTTTTGAAAGTATTATGCCCAAAGGGAATCCTCTAGGATGAGGAGAGGGGTGTGGAGAGATTAAATGGGCAGGGGTTGGCCGAGCCAAAGGCTTGAGAAGTGTGTGAAGAGAGGTAGAGGTGGGGGCCTTTTATAAGAGGAGAGGAGGGGTACTTTTGGAAAGTAAGAAATATTACTTTATTTGAAAATGTGTTTCGGTTTCAAAAGGTCCCAAATTGATATAATTCGTGGATAAGGTGATAAGGCATCGAAATCCACTCATCCAATTGGTTTTGGACATGTGTAGGTTGTAGATGTTTCATTATCTTTCCATTTTAATTTAATCGTCAAATAATGATGTCATCGCTGCATCATTATTATGTCATAAATAATTTAATTTATTTAATGTCTATAAATTATAAAAAAATACTATGATATAGTACATATTTCTATCTTTCCCATGACTATTTATAATCAAAATTTGGACTTGTATAACCCCACTTAAAAATTGTTTTCGTAAAACATATTATGTTTGTGTCATTTTCACTTAAACATTAAATAAAAAGTAATTTATGTCATTTCCCAACAAAAGTGGATCCATGGGGTCCCCAAGTTGACCCATGGCTTTTCATGGTCGGCCATGACCCAACCAATGAGGTTGGGACATGTGTCAAGTTCATTTCATTTTATTAAAGCATTATTTTTACCTTAAACTACACTAATTACCACTAAACGCGATTAAAAACTTAATAAGTTACTATTCACCAAAAAATTATTTTTATCCCATTGAACCACATTTTACATACTAATGACAACCATGTATGTAGGATTTTCAAAATTCAATACACATTAGTGGTAAACTTTCATTTAACTGAAAAATCAGTTTGCTTGATTACCACTTCGTGGTTTCACTATTCATCAAAAATTGGAGTTTTTCAGAAAAATACCAAAACATCACCCTAAGATATATTTGATATTCTGAATTCAAAAATGAAGTCCATTTTAAAAAATTCAAAACATATTAGTCACATTAATTAATTTAATAATTAATTCCCCCTGTCAGAGCAAAGAGCGTGTTTTTATAAAACAATAAGTATCAAAAGATTGACACCAGTTTAAGTCTAACAATGTGAAATTGATTCCAATGACCACCATTGGATTAAATGGTAAAAATATATTCTAATTTCACATTAAAACCAATTAAAAAGATAATCTAATAATATAAATAAATTAGATTAAAAAGAGGTTTTGAATTAAAATACAACATTTTACACTATTCATTAAAAAAAAGAACTTTATCAGAAAGATACCAAAAAATTACACAAAGTAAAATTTGATGTCCCGATTCTTAATAAGAGTTTTATTTGGTCCAAAAGAATGTATAACAGTGATCAAAACTATATTTAATGATAGTTCTCCATTAAAAGGAGATAAGTGAACCTTTAGTGAAAACTAGGGCATATACACCTAAAATTTAATTCTTTCCGTATTTTAAGCCTTTAGCTTTTATTGGATAAATGTAAAAACATTAAAAAAACATATATAATCATATTTTAGTTATTTATATCCATTCCCGCCATTATAACGGCTACATGTTAACTACCATTTAAAATAATATTATTTTATTATTAGAGTGCAAGGTAAGATTCCCAAGAAACTCGTTGTTGCGTGTTGGGTACGCCATCGAGCATAGCATCCCCTTTAAAGTCATATTAATATTTTATTCACAAATATGGATAAATATGAAAATTTCATAAACTTTATTTACCTGTGGTGTTACATCCTTCCCCCCTTTTGGGAATTGCGTCCTCGCAATTTTAAAATTGCGCTTGGAAACATCCTTGAACGTCCCACATCGGAACAAGAGTCGGTAAAACAATAACTTTAAAATAAAGAAAGATAAGCACGAAGGTCACCCGAGTTAACCCATACTAGGATTCCAAGTATGAAAATATGGACATGGAGGAGAAAACATAGGGTCATGTTCTGATGGAGAGTGACAGAAAACATGTTTAGGAGAAAGTTAACC
Source organism: Viscum album (assembly GCA_963277665.1). Taxonomy (NCBI): domain Eukaryota; kingdom Viridiplantae; phylum Streptophyta; class Magnoliopsida; order Santalales; family Viscaceae; genus Viscum; species Viscum album. The sequence goes on from OY728134.1 coordinate 119,303,584, forward strand.
ACGAGAAAATCACAAACTTGTGATGGGTTAAACGGTATTCGATTCCCCAGTAGGAAAACTTAATAGAAAACATTTTTGTTTTAAGTTACTTTTTAATGAGGAATTTATTAATAAGGAAACATAATGACTTATCATGTTGACTTTCAACTTTTACTAGAATCCTTAATCAAACTCATATTTTTTCCAAAAGACGAGTATTTAGGGAGACTTGTTCGCATTAAGAGTACTATAATCAACTTTTAGAGAATCACCTAATCCACAAAAGAGAACTATATACTTCCCATATCTTTAGACCTTAACCATAACCAAAACCAAAAAGGTTAGTACAAGGTCAGATAATCCAGAAAAGGATAACCCTTTATAAAAAGAAAATCTATTCTTAATCTCCAAAATTTGTCAAACAAAACCCAAAGTTCAACAAGGATCATCCGATAAACAATTTTTCCATAAAATTTTTCAAAGTAAACCAATATAAGATTGAAACCCAAATATTTGAAGGATTTGGTCACATTTTCTTCCAAGGTAAATCGTAACATTTATCTCCAAACAACATCAGTTGCTCCTAAAGTCTCGTATTGAAAGGTAATTAACCTAATCACATATCCTCCATGATAGGTTAATCATTTTCATAAATAACCCAAAATCAACTTACTATTAATTCATAAAATCATATAACCAAAAAGAATCAGTCAAACTAACTAGGGACTTCACGTATTCCAGTGGTAGGCGATAAATACCAGTCGCACTTTGGTTGGGGGTTCGATTCCCGCAGTTTTGTCCGACGCGACGGGTTGTCACACGGTCTGCGTGTTGTCCTTTTTCCAAAACTATATAATTCTTAATACATTCACCAAAATGAGATAAAATCTTCAAGAATAATCATAACATATTTTAACCTCAAGTTTATCTCATGCCTTTCATTTTCCATCATATCATATAATAACCCATAATTACCTCAAAAGTAAGGATCATATAAACCCTAATGGTTACCTTAATAATTATTACCTGAATTTCCTCATCGAGTTATCCATCTCGTACATGATTCATTAGAGAACTCACCAAGGTTGAAGTGGTTGATCATGAATCCTTGATAGTTGGTTTAGAACAACTATGAGATTCCTCATTGAATCCTCCATTTTATCTAGTATCTTAATCATAGAACCACTACATTTTCCTTCAAACCTATTGTCTCTTTGGTGCTTGCTAGATCCATCCATTTACTAAAACCAAAAAGGTTAGTGTGAGTATATCAACAAAACCATCATGTACTAATGAGTAAGATAAACACTAAGATATACTTACTTATTCAGTTTATCTAAAACTAGGACTCTTTCTGAAATCCTAACCATTATGGTAATTGTCAATTATGCTTAAAGAATACCCTAACCTATAAAGTTATCTAAACCGACCTCTGATACCAACTATAAGGCCCCAGCCTTAAACCTTACTTAATTTTGAATTATTACAAGATTAAACATTGAAGATCTTTTTAGGTTTAGAGTTTTAGAGAATTAGATCATGAAACTTGCATTACATTCCACATTTAAACAAAGTGGTTACATAAAAGACCGTATTCATTCTTCCCATCAACAGAAACATATTGAAAATAAAACACGGATTCTTTCTTGACACTTCCTTGACACTATCATCACATCATGTACCTTTCCCTTGACCTGTGAAAAACATTTCAAAAACTTGGGATGAGCATAAAAAGCTCAGTAAGGGTTATAAAAATATGGAAAGGAAACATGAGTTCATATATACATAATAATGAAATCATACTTTACTCATAAAACATAGGCACTTTAACCTACCTCATCAAATCATGAATAAATCATAGAAATCATAAGACATAAAGGTATCTTGAGGCATTCATAACATTCTTACGTAGGGAGTAACCCTCTTGGTTACGTTTGGAATACCCATCCCAGTATATTCCCTAAATCTCTTCGGAGAAACCTTAACGTTTCACTCCTTCGCGTTACCCAATGCATTGGAGAGCTATATTGGGCTCACCCACCCTTAGTTTATCACGGAACCACCCGTTCTTCATAACAATGCCCAAGAACCATAACATAACCGTATCACATAAACATGAATAAAGAAAACATAACATTTCCACATTTCAATCACAATATAACATTTTAGGATATTGAAATAATGAATCCATTCAAAAAGAAACCATTTCCAAAACCATTTAAAACATTTAATAAAGAGATTTTTGAATCAAAGTGTCCCATACCACCTTGAAGCTTTTAACATTTTAAACCATTAATATCCATATAAATAAATCCTTAAAACCATTTTGAAAACATGGATATTAATAAGAACAAATAATTAAAACATTTAAAACGATATTTTGGTTAAAGGGGTTTTACCAAAATTAGAGACACTTGAATACAATAATCGAGGAATAACATTTATTTAGAACTTTATAATATCATGAGAATAAAAGGATTCATGATATAATACTCCAAAGGACAGTATACACACCATATAAGAGTGAATTGGTTCATAACAACAATGATCCCTCAATAAAAATGTCAAATGTGATGAAATCCCTTATAAAGAAGGTATCGTTAAATTAAGGACAAAAAAATCTCAAAAAAAATATGTGTGACAAAACTATATACACCCAATATAAGTGGATATTAAGTGTAAAACAATAAAAGGTCATTCACACATATTCAATGGATGACATATTCAATGACTACAAGTTGAACCCAAAGAAATCAAAATTGGGTTAAAAAGTTCCCTTGACAGCCTAACGACATCACATCAAAATGAGTTGATGAGAGATAAAAAGTGTATCTCATCACTTGGACATAAAATTTACTTCAATAAGGATGTATGAGAACATATCCCAACATAAAAATATGTAAATTAAAATACCCAATAAAAGAAGTCTTTTAAAAAAAGAGGAGGGTAAAAGGTTCCCTTACCGACTTGGGTATCTTTCAAAACATACACCCCATGAAGAAAGACAATAGGTCATTGATGTAAATACTCATAAACGAAATTATATTACACAAAGAGTAGAATAATGGGCAGTACATACACCACTCAATGGAATTTGTGGCAAATGTAGCATAAATCTCACGGGAATAAAAGTGAGATGAAAAATCCCTTACGAAAACTCAGCAGCCTAACGGCGCCACATAAAACTTCCGAATATGGATTGATGAGATCAAATAGAGTATCCCATCATATTACAATAGAATTTACAGCAAGTGGAATATAAAATAAAATCCCCCAACATTGCAAGGAGGAGTTTAAAAGAAGTGACATAAAGGAGAGTACTTAAAAAGAAAGAGAGAGGTTAGATCTCTTACGAAAGTTCGGAAGCCTAACGGCGCTACTCAAAACTTCCAAAATGGATTGATGAGAGAGAATAGGGTATCTCATCACATGAACATAAAAATTACAGTAAATGTAATATAAAATAACATCCCAATCATAAGAAATATGAGCTTAAAATAAATGACATAAAAGAGTGTACTTAAAAAGAAAGAGAGTTGTAGGATCCCTTACCTCGGGTCCGACATGACTCGATCGTTCTTTAACGTCCTGAACAATAAACTTGAGTTAATTTAAACTTTATTAAGAACCCTTTTTATAGTTCATTATTCCTTTTAGATCACTTATTTAAATGTTATAAACATTATTTAATCATTTAAGTTAATAATGTTTGTTTTGTCGATAATTGGTTCTTATGTCGAAAGTGGACTTCTTACAATTACATGTTGTTCGTGTGGCCAAATGTTAATTATATGAAGAATTGTATTCATGATGTAGATATCGTATATGTCATATATATCCAGTACATGCATGCATTTATAACATTACATAATCATTTATAGGTAAGAAATGAAGTGCACCGTTCATGGAGACGGTAAGCCGTACGTAAGCATAAACGCTACTTTCATTTCTATCTCCTACTTTAATGGAAATAAATAATAATGTTATATAGGTATATAATAATTCCAGTATAAAATAATATATAATATCATAGTTCCATCCTTTATACGTCCCACATATGGTATTTAACGAATCAAATCACTTTGAGGGGGCGGTAGTCCGCACTTCCTAAAATGAAGATATCGCGTATACCCATAATGGAAGCCATAAAGGTAAGGCACAAATGAAAAATACAGAAGCATAAGTAAAACATAAACATATTATATATCATATATAAAAATAGTGACATCATAATGGCCACCTTTGAAGGTGTTAAATGAGTATTGAACAATCATCGTTTCCGGAGGCAGAATTTCTCCATCCACGGAAACCGTATGTTCTTTAACCATTTGATGTAGTTGTGTGATAGTGTAGCATGAATAAATCTTATAACAACATCATAGTATATTGAAGATACTGGTGTTGTTACAAGAGAAGTAAATAAAAAGAGTTTAGGGGGTTGGAGGAGCAAAATAAAACAAATGAACATGAGAGAATGAATTACCTTTAAAAGTGTAACTCGTTTTGATTTGAGCCTAAAAGATTCCTTTGAAAGTATTCTGCCCAAAGGGAATACTCTAGGATGAGGAGAGGGGTGTGGAGAGATTAAATGGGCAGGGGTTGGCCGAGCCAAAGGCTTGAGAAGTGTGTGAAGAGAGGTAGAGGTGGGGGCCTTTTATAAGAGGAGAGGAGGGGTACTTTTGGAAAGTAAGAAATATTACTTTATTTGAAAATGTGTTTCGGTTTCAAAAGGTCCCACATTGATATAATTCGTGGATAAGGTGATAAGGCATCGAAATAAACTCATACAATTGGTTTTGGCCATGTGTAGGGTGTAGATGTTTCATTATCTTTCCATTTTAATTAAATCGTCAAATAATGATGTCATCGCTGCATCATTATTATGTCATAAATAATTTAATTTCTTTAATGTCTATAAATTATAAACAAAATACTATGATATAAGAAATATTTTTAGCTTTCCAATGACTATTTATAATCAAAATTTGGACTTTTATAACCCCACATAAAAATTGTTTTCGTAAAACATATTATGTTTGTGTCATTTTCACTTTAACATTAAATAAAAAGTAATTTATGTCATTTCCCAACAAAAGTGGATCCATGGGGTCCCCAAGTTGACCCATGGCTTTTAATGGTCGGCCATGACACAACCAATGAGGTTGGGACATGTGTCAAGTTCATTTCATTTTATTAAAGCATTATTTTTACCTTAAACTACACTAATTACCACTAAACGCGATTAAAAACTTAAGAAGTTACTATTCACCAAAAAATTATTTTTATCCCATTGAACCACATTTTACATACTAATGACAACCATGTATGTCGGATTTTAAAAATTCAATACACATTAGTGGTAAACTTTCATTTAACTGAAAAATCAGTTTGCTTGATTACCACTTCGTGGTTTCACTATTCATCAAAAATTGGAGTTTTTCAGAAAAATACCAAAACATCACCCTAAGCTATATTTGATATTCCGAATTCAAAAATGAAGTCCATTTTACAAAATTCAAAACATATTAGTCACATTAATTAATTTAATAATTAATTCCCGCTGTAAGAGCAAAGAGCGTGTTTTTATAAAACAATAAGTATCAAAAGATTGACACCAGTTTAAGTCTAATTTCAAAGTGAAATTGATTCCAATGACCACCATTGGATTAAATGGTAAAAATATATTCTAATTTCACTTTAAAACCAATTAAAAAGATAATATAATCATATAAATAAATTAGATTAAAAATAGGTTTTGAATTAAAATACAACATTTTACACTATTCATTAAAAAAAGAACTTTATCAGAAATATACCAAAAAATTACACAAAGTAAAATTTGATGTCCCGATTCTTAATAAGAGTTTTATTTGGTCCAAAATAATGTATAAGAGTGATCAAAACTATATTTAATGATAGTTCTCCATTAAAAGGCGATAAGTGAACCTTTAGTAAAAACTAGGGCATATACACCTAAAATTTAATTCTTTCCGTATTTTAAGCCTTTAGCTTTTATTGGATAAATGTAAAAACATTAAAAAAAACATATATAATCATATTTTAGTTATTTATATCCATTCCCGCCATTATAACGGCTACATGTTAACTACCATTTAAAATAATATTATTTTATTATTAGAGTGCAACGTAAGATTCCCAAGAAACTCGTTGTTGCGTGTTGGGTACGCCATCGAGCATAGCATCCCATTTAAAGTCATATTAATATTTTATTCACAAATATGGATAAATATGAAAATGTCATAAACATTATTTACCTGGGGTGTTACACATCACACTGTGGAGACAGTAGAACAAATGTATGCACGAGAAACAATATCGTTTACTAAATGGTGAAAGGGTAAGGAATTGAATGGTATATTAATTTTTAATATAAATATCAGATCAATTTTTTTATTTATATTCATTATATACATCAATATACTCATCCAAATAATGTGGTTATGAATAAAAAATTACACCATGGCGTGGAGACAGTAAGCTATATATATAGACACATGGTAATTTTTTTCGCATAGTGAATAAAAGGTAGAATATGGTTGTACAATAATCATAATAACATCTCAGTATATATATTATAATATATTTATTATTTTATAATGTAAAAAACACATAAATATGAATTAAAAGAGTAACTGAACTTGGATGTGTTGGTAAAACGTTTGCATATTATTTGGAGGACTCCCTTTAGATCTCTTCTAAATTGATCTAGGGTTAGTCTTTTGGGAATAAAAAGAACCCCAATACATGGATAATGATGTTAGGAGGATAAATGTACATGTATTGGTTGATAAATAAGGCAAAAATTGGTATGAATAATTGAGAGATGATTTTATCTTTTATAATTGAGGTGGGGGAACTTTTGGAAACTCTCAAAATATTAAATTAATATAAATTAATTTTTAATTAAAAATGTATTCAATGTGAGTTTTTTAAATGATAATATGGGGATGGGTATAACTCTTCAAAACCAAAAACATTTCTTTAATTTTATGTTACATTCAAACCCATATATTTTTTCTTTGACACGCATTTAATCTATTTAACTCTTACCTTGACAATATGTGTTTTTAATACTTAAGGGTTAATATAGTTTCTATAAAATGAATAAATAACATAAAATGAGTCATGGATGATAGTTTTACCTTTATCTTAATACAATAGACTAATTTCATATTTTTATGATTTTTATATTAGTAAATAAAATATTATTTATTTTAAAGTCTAATTAATATCAATTTTGAAATTATTCATATATTGAATTTTTAAAAATATAAATAAAAAAGATAAATTTGAAAAAAATTTATATATTCCCAATATGATTAGGTAATATATAAAAATCATGGATGATATTAATTATCTAAACATATAATTATTTGAATATTTTTAATACCATTTATTTGATATTTCTATTAATTTAATAATTATTGCATCATCATTGTGTAAGACTTTAAGGAGATTATTTAATTCCAAAAAGTTAAAAATAAATTATCATGATGAATAAAAATATATTGTATTTAAAATTATGATTTATAGTTGAATTTATAATGTTTATAACTATATATTAAAAATTATATATTTATTAAACATATGAGTATGATATATTTAGCTTCTATTTAAATAAAATATAATAAATGCCAAAATATTATCAAAGTGGATTTTGAAGGTTATAATCTCCGAAAAATGATGATTTTGGTATAATCCCACTTATCTGATGAGATTTTGACATATTTTATGTTAATTTTATACTATTTATAATATTATTTTTACATTTATTACTAGATTCACCTTTAAAAGTATTAAAAAAATTACTAAAATTAATATTCATAATTACAAAACAAAAATGTGACCTATTTAAATAACTTGGAGACACTGATTAAAGGAATGGAATAATTTTTTTAAAATTCATAACATATAAGTTTCAGTAATTAATTTAAAATTAATTCTGTTGAAGGAATTAGAAAACATGCTTTTAAAGTGAAAACACTCAACAGATTGAATATTTTTATATTCAAATTCAAAATGGAATTTATTCCAATGACATAAATTATATTAAATTTAAAATAGGTGATCTAATCATACATTAAAAACAATCAAAAACATAATTTATCACTATAAAATATTTAGATGAATAATTTACTTTCAATTAAATAAAAAAGTTTATCAATAATAATCAAAACATGAAATTTATCAAAAAAAAAAATTAAACCAAATTATGATTTAAATTAATATTTAAAATCATAATTTTCTTTCTTCCAATATATTTTTTAATACTGTTAAACATTGGATTTAAAATAGGTTCTCCATTCAAAGGTGTTAAAAGTTCCTTTATAAAAATTTAGATTTTTATGTGTAAAATTGGGTTTATTCTTATATTATACCTATAAAATATGTTGGAAGTATATAAAAAATATTTTATCTAAAATATAAAAAATATATTTATTTTATATCATTTACTAATTGTAATTTATTTAATTTATTAATACAATACTACTTTGGGATCCTAAATATAATATTTTACCTTTATATTCAATTGTTGTATATTTACATTTATAATTAATTTGTAACCAATGAAATCTTCATATATTTTTATAAATAATTTATTTTCTTGTGTTAGTTAATAATATTCATAAATTCTAATATAAGGGATAAGTTATAAGTGTAACATTTAAATAATAATATTTAGTTGTTTTTTTATGTTGGATATTGAATGCAATGTAAGATATCATAAAAATTTAATTTAGGAAAGAGAGATATAAAATTAAAATCATGTGGTATTACATTCTCCCATCCATCAATAAATTTAATCCTCATAATATGAATCAATGGTTGATACTTAAAAATTCTTTTGTGGGAAACCCACATTAGAAATAGAGTTAATAAAACATTCCCTTAAAAAGATGGAAAATGAAATGTGAAGGAAAAAAAAATTAAGATTTAGAATAGGATGACATTAGTGGAAAATGAAAACTGGGATATTGAATAGAAATCAATCAATAAAGTTCTGATGGATGGTGTTGGAGAACATTGTCCCAAGAAATTAAAAAATTACAAAAACATAAAATTTTAATCGGTTAAAGGACCAATCATTTCTCATAAAAAAGAGTAAATGAATATTTTTATTATTCCAAAATCATTTTCCTAGAGTTAAAAGAATTAATTTACTATTTAGATCATCAGTTACTTGATTTATTTTCATGTGAAAATAATAATCCGATCCTTTAGTTGCGCTTAAATCTATTCTCACTTAATACCTTACACCATGAATTGAATGATCAAAATGAATTTTCAACACTTGAAGAACTTTTATAAATCATAATATCCATAAGCCATTCCTTTGGATTTTTATTTTTTATTGAAACCAAATTATTTGGAATATGTTTCCCAAAATGATGAATCATAATTTAACCTCAAACAATAATATAAAATGTTCAACTTAATCCATTACAGCAATAAGTGTAATCAAAAATAGATCTATCCAAATTCACAGTCCATGTTTTTTAAGGAAGGTCACTAAATTTAAAAAAGCAACATAACATCAGTTTTCCCCAAATAATATAAAAAATATATTTTTGTTACATAACAAATATTTTAATATCATTATCATTCTTAAAACCTCAATGATAACATTCATTCTTCCAAATCATTACAGATAAAATACTACTTTAAAATCTTTTTATATCTCATGGTTCTTATACCCAGAATATCACAACAAAATTCATGATTCCAAAAAACAAAAATACATTAGTTATTCCACATTGAATGTAGTAACAACAAAAGATTGACTATTGTCACTTTTCTTTTTATCACATATATTTCATTTAGCCTTGGGACATTAATTTTCATATTTCCCCATCTCCTTACATTTGAAACATTTCAGATTTTAAACTTCATTCTTTCCCTTACAATGACGAACCTAGTGAACTTTCTCTCCACACTTGTAACAAACCCTCATTCTCTTTAGGAAAGTACTAGGCAATTTCTTCCCATAATTATCACATTAAGAAATTCCCTCTTTTTATTTTCCCTTTATTCGTCTCTTTCTCCATCATTCTATTCTTCTCATCCATTCCATTCAATTCATATGGATTAGATAATTATTTATCTATCTTGATATAACATGAGACTATATCTTCATATGATGAGAATATTTGGGAGACCAATTCCTTTCAGATGAATTGATTTAACACATCAAATAAATTATCAATCTCACTCATTAGATTATGTAATTAGTCTATAGAAATTCTTTCTATCCTTGTAAAGTTTTCCTCATATTAAGAAACATTATCAACCTTCTTTTTCCTCATACAGAGAAATTACAACTCCATATCTGCTCTCTATTCGTAAGGAAAATATTTTACAAAGAAAATATCCTTAAAATTTTCTAATTGCATGTTTTATTTTTTTTCTAAACCTCCATAGTGTTTTGAATCAATGACCACCATTGACCTACATATCTAGAGGGATGATAAAATTCCATGACAACTTTAACCTATTTATTACTTCCCAAGGAAATAAATATATTTAGTAAGGAACTTTATCCATTATTAGTTACAAAAATGGATTTGTAGTCCCATTTAATTGTGTGGATTATTTTCTCATGAATTGTTTTAACATTGTTCCTCTATGTTGTAGATCAGGATTCTCCATACGGGTAAGGTTATTGTATATAACTTGAGTCATATGTCCCAGTATGGTTATAATATTTTCCACATAGTTACAGATCCAACTCCAACATCATTATCTTTAATTAGAGAGAAATCCTTACATGGATTACATTCATCAATATTATTTTAATTCCTTCAACTAGTATCCATTTCTAAATAATAGAATATACTAGTTTAGGTTATAAATCCTAATTCATAAATTTTAACCAGTAAAACCCTTAAAAAAATTGATAATTAATGTATAGATAATTTCTTAATCATAAACGAGGTTTCATTGGGAACATAGTTACATTAAAATCCTTCAAAACTATTTTTAAATAATATTTGAATTATCCTAAGAAAATACCCCGGGAGTGTCAAACCAGGTGTGCAGTGAGGCCCATTGTCATGTACTAGGATAAACCAAGTCAAGCCTGACACACCTTTCCATAGTTGTTACCCCTAGGTACATCTATTATAGAACAAAATCCACTTGTAGTTTCTAGAAGTGGATATATTTTGAGGTATAATCCCATATTATCTACCTTAAAAAAATTATAGGATGTTATTCAATTCTTTTCCTCAATGTCTATCTTAGGGTTATGTTCCTTAATCATTTTATTTCTCAATCCAGTTTCCAAGGTTACTACTCAAAATTACTCTGATACCAACTGTAATGACCCCGACCCTAGAATCCCAGACCTGGTGCCTTAATTTATTACATTTTCATATATACAATATTCAAATCCCAAAGGACCGATTAGGTTTACAGTTTTGGAAACCAGATTATATACTTTAAATATACATTACAATTGAAACTATAAAATATAACATATTTTTTTCCGAAGATTTCACCTGGGCGCGTGCATCTGTCTATGGAGGACACGTAGCTGTTGCCCTGCATTCCCACGTTCCAAAGGAGGGCATCATCCTTTTTTTATTTAGGGATGTTTACTACTTGATCAAAACATGATGAGTGGTTGTCAGTTATTCCTTCTATGGATTCCTCTGAACTCGTTACCTAGTCCTGGTATCCCTTAAAGATTAAGTCATGGTTTGTTAATCTCATTCTCAGTGCCATATCTTTGTGGACACTGGTTAGTTACACTAGTTCTGTTAGGACATTTCATGGGGTCATGACATGGTAGCAAACTTTGGTCAGAGTAGATGACAATATCAGGCATGTCGGGGTATCTATGGATGCATGGACATTGGGGAACCTGTATTCTTCTTCATAAGAGGGAATATCAAGGGCGCAAAACCTAAGGCATCCCACGTTAGTTTCGGGGTATCTTATACTAGAGCCATTTCTCTGAGGTTTTCTTCAGCTTCCCTTATTTAACATGGGGTATGTCGTGAGTTTAATGTCTAGAAGAGATGATTATTTTAAAGGCCTATATTCCAAGGTTTTCCTCAGGCATCTAATGGTTAACATGAGGTAGGCCGTGAGTTTAACGTCTTGTAGAGAACGAATGAGAGTGATCATAATGTCGCCTAGGGATGGATTAGATTGGTAAATCCTTAGGAGGGAACACCTGGAAGAGGCATGGATTAGAACACCCAATGAAGACAGATCTAAGGTGGTGCATCCCATAGAGGGGAAATGTGACACATTAATGGATAATCTGAACACCACTAAGAGTGGATCAGGGAGAGTGCACCCCAAAATGCGGGACACCAAGGTTTACCATTGGATGAGATTGAACCTCATGGAGGTTTCCTATGTACCCTGTGAAGACAATAGAGATCCAAACCAATGTAGTTTGGAGGGGTGAGGAATTAAGGTATACAAAGAGGACAACAACCCGAATACATGGTGTGTCTTATGAATGGATAGTATCCCATTGCAAGAGGGATAATATTTGGTGGATGGTTATGGATTGAGTGGGGATTATGCATGGTCAGCTGGCCAGGTTCCCCAAGGAGCAGCACTAGGGTGAATTTCAGGATCACACCTAGATGCGGAGGCTTGGGTGAGAATCAGGATGGATGATGGAGAGTTGAATGAAGTGGAGGGGGGATGAGATAGAACATTCATGAAGGTGACATTAGTGTTGGGCTAGAGCCTTAAAGATATTTATCACGTATCCTCTTGGAAGGGAATCAAAGTCTATGTAGTTTGGTGGGGGTTCTCACGGATTACCATTGGTTGGTGTTCCAACGGCTTACCATTGGATGGGGTTGACAATGGATTATCGCTAAATGGGGATGAACGTCGGGGAGGCTTCATACATACCTTATCAAGGGGACATGGATCAAATCCCACGTAGTTCGAATGGGTAAAGTTTAACGTCTTGCAGGACGAAATGGGGGCATACAGTTTAACATCATACAGGACGGGGGTGGACCGATGTGATGTGGTCAGGACGGATGGGTGTTGGTCTTGAACCTCAGGTAGGCTTCCTACATACCTTATATTATAAAGGATCAAAGTCCATGTAGTTTATGAGGGTGTTTTGTGAACCGACGTGAAGATGGTCGGGACCAATAGGAGTTGGTCTTGAACATCAGGGAGGCTTCCTATGTACTTTTACTTGGCAAGGATCAATGTCCATGTTGGTCAGAATGGGTTTTGGTTAGCCGACATGAAGATAGACGGGACCAATGGTTGGTGGGCTAGAACTTCGGGGAGGATTTATACGTACCTTGCCTTGGCATGGATCAAATTCCACGTAGTTCAAGAGGAGTGGGAACCGATGTGATGGGTGGTCGGAACCAATGGATGGTGGGATTGGAGCTCAGGGAGGTGTCCTACGTACCTTCCCTTGGAAAAGGTCAAAGTCCGCATAGTTTGGGATGGGGTGGGAACTAACGTGAAGACGGTAGGGACCAATGGGTGTGGAGCATGAACCTCAAGGAGGCTTCCTATGCACCTTTCCTTGACATGGATCAAAGTCGACATAGTTCAAGATGATTGAGAACTGATGAGAAGATGGACGGGACCAATGGGTGTTGGGCTTAAATCTTAGGGAGGCTTCATATGTACCTTTCCTTGACAAGGATCAATGTCCATGTAGTTTGGGAGGAGTGGGAACCGATGTGAAGATGATTAGGAGCAATGGGTGTTGGGCTTGAACCTCACGGAGGCTTCCTACGCACCTTTCCTTGATAATGATAAAATTCCACGTAGTTTGGGAGGAGTGGGAACCGATGTAGAAGATGGTCGGGACCAATCACTAATACAATATTGGGCTTCGAAGCCCCTTGACATGGGCGACCGCCTCGGGAGGCCGCTGAGCTTTGCCAAAAAAACGGGGGGGGGGGGGGGGGGGGGGTTCGCCACCCCCCCACCCACCCCTAATGCCCCTCGCGAGCCCTCCTCCCTCACCCTTGACCTCTCCGTGAACCCTCCCCCAACGCCGCCCTCCACGCTACCCCATCGTCACGTGCCCTCGCCGCCCTCCCCCACTCACCGCCCTTACCATCCTCCACCCTTCGCCCTCATCGGCCTCCACCCCCCGCCTGCCCTCCGCCCTCTGCCCTCTGGCTCCGCCCGCCCTCCGGCTACCCTCCTCCCTCCAGATATCCTCCGCCCTACCCTCCATAACCTCTAGCGTCCCTCCGTCATCTAGCCTCCGCCCTCCGGCCTCCGCCCCGTCCGGTATCTGACCCTCTTCCATCCTCCCTCCACCCTCCACCCTCCTCCCTCTTCCCCCTTTGCCCTCCCCAAACCCTGGACAACCCCCCCCCCCACACACCAAACATCCACCCCCACACCCCGGATAGCCCCCCTCACTCCGGACAGGCCCCCCCGCACCCTGGACACCCCTCCCCGCACCTCGGACAGCCCCCCACCCTGGACACCCCCCGCTACATGTCCCCCATCCCCTCACCTCCTTCCGCTCCGGCTCCCTGCCAGCCCCCATCCCCTCCCTCTTCATCCCCCTCCCTCGTCGCACCACCATCGCCCGTCCCCTCCGTCACTGTCCCCTCCCTTGCCACACCTCCGTCGCCCGGTCCCCTCCCTCCCTTCACGATCACTACTCATCCCCTCGCCTCTGCCGCCCATCCACTCCGGCTCCCTACTGTCCTTGGTTCCCTCCCTCATAGTCCCACCTTTGCTGCATCGTCGCCACCTCACTTCCTCCTCTCCTCCGGCTCCCCACCGCTGACACAGCCACCTATTCACTCCCTCACCGTACCCCCTCTAGCTCTGGCTCTCCTTCGCTGCCTCTCCTCTCCCTCGCAGCACCGCCTTTAGATCCCATCCCTTCCAGATTTATAGCGCAATCAGGTATGACATGGGCTTTCAATTACATTATTATTTTATCAATGGTTCACAAAAAAATGATCAGTATTTATTTTAAATATAGTTGATTTGAAAAATAAAAATGTAATAAGTATTTTTGTTATACAGATATTATTATGGATAAGAGTTGGATTGTTCTTCCAAATCGAACGTCTAGATAATATTTCAATGGAATTATGCAGTTTATTGACTTCACCAAAGGATTTGAAAGTGACTATATTAGTTTTCCATGTAGAAAATGTGCTAACATATATCAATTCAGACGAGATACTGTTTGGGAGAACATATTATTTAATGGATTTCTAAAAAATTCTAAGAGTTGGAATATTCATGGAGAAGAATATGTTCATTTTCAAAATATAGATGCAGTTCAGATGGATGTTGATGCAAGGATAAATGATCCAATGCATTAAATGCTTACTAAAATTGTACATCAGTTGGATCCTGAAGGCATTGACGCCCAGAATATTGAGACTTCTGAGATAAATCTTCACTTTGGTGCATATCATGATTCAAGGAGGTTTTATGAAGCACTTGATGATACCAAAAAAGAATTATATCATGCATGTAATTATTACAATAAACTGTCTTTTATAGTGTAGTTGTTACATTTGAAGACTTTGAATCATTGTTCAGACACATCATTCAACATGTTTTTGGTGTTATTGAAAAAGGTTCTTCATGTCGATGCTAAGATTTCCGAGTTGTATTACCATGCTCGTAAGTTGACAGAGAACCTAGGTTTTACATATGAGACCATAGATGCATGTGCAAACAACTTTATGTTGTTTAGAAAGGAAACTTTCCATTTGGATATTTGTATGGTTTTTGGTGCTTCAAGGTGGAAAGAGAACATTGGAAATCAGACTCATCACAGTCATATTTCGATACAGGGGATACCGATTTCCATAAAGCAAATGCGTTACTTCCCCCTTAAACCGTGGTTGAAAAGATTTTTTATTTCATCTAAAGTTTCTAATTTAATGAGATGGCATGCAGAAAGAGTTCATGAAAGTGATATGTTAACCCACCCCGAAGACTCCCATGCATGGAAGTATTTTGATAAGAGACATCACGACTTTGATAAAGATGTTCCTAATGTTCGATTGGGATTGGCAACAGATGGTTTCAATCTGTTCAAGTCTATGGTTGGTGCAACTCCTAGCACATGGAAGGTGGTGTGGGTTCCGTATAATCTTTTTCCATGGCTTTGTATGAAGAAACAATTTATATTACTTTCCACTCTTATTGATGAACCTAATAGTCCGGGGGATATGATTGATGTTTAACTTCATCCATTGATTGATGAGTGGAATGAATTTTGGGGTGATGGTGTGATGACTTATGATTGTGAAACGACTGAATTGTTCAAACTACATGCTACTTTATTGTGGAAAATCAATGACTTCCCAGCTTATGAAAATTTATCAGGCTGGAGTACGAAAGTGGAATTTTCTTTCCCTTGTTGCAATAAAAGTAAATAATATGTATGGCATAAAAATTCCAAAAAATGGGTATACATGGGTCACAAATGTTTTCTCCCCCCTCATCATAGGTTCAGAAAGGACAGAGTGGCATTTTATGGATCTAGAGAGTTCATCCCAACACCAAAGATCATGAAAAGAGTTGAAATTTTATCACATATTGAGAAAGAAAACATCCGCACTTTATATGAAATTCCAGATTTGGTGGCTCCTCCAGTAGGTAATATTCGTGCTGTGGGTAGGCAACACAGTCACAATTGGAAAAAGAAAATTATTTTTTATAGTCTTCCGTATTGGAAAACTAACATGCTAAGGCATAATTTGGATGTCATGCACATTGAAAAAAAATATTTGTGATAACATATTGTGGACCATTTTAGGTGTTAGTGGAAAATCAAAGGACCATGTTAATGCACTCTGTGATTTTGGAGAAATGGGTTTAAGTAAATAGTTGCATTTGCAGTTAGCTGAGGGATACAAGGAATATATGACTGCTGCACAGTATACGATGACTATAAAGTAGAAAGAGACATTTCTTTCCATTTTTAAGATTCTCAAGGTTCCTGATGGTTACTCTTCTAATATTTCAAAGTGTGTGAATCTGACGAGCAAGACATTTCATTGGTTGAAAAGTCATGACAATCACATACTACTTCAGCAGTTGATTTCAATCACAATTTGTGATTGTTTATCCCCCAATGTTGTTTGGCCATTGATTGAGATGAGTAATTTTTTAGATAGCTTTGTTTAAGAAATAAAAGAATGAGTGATTTAAAAATTTTGTAGGACCAAATTGTACTTACGCTTTGTCACTTTGAGAAACTATTTCCACCCTCATTTTTTGATGTTAAGGTCCACTTGACAGTGCACCTAACTAATGAAGTAATGGCTTCTGGTCCAGTGCAATTCAGGTGGATGTATCCTATTGAGTGGTATTTGAGTACATTGAAATGATTTGTATGAAACAGATCTCATCCGGAGGAATCAATAGCCAATAGTTATTTGATGGATGAGTGTACTACTTTTTGTGCAGAATATCTTACGGATGATGAACCAAAATTAGATAATCCCTCTCAAATTCATGATGGTCCTGTTGGAGAAGGAACCACATTTGTTATGGACAACATCGAGTGGATACAATCACACTGATATATCTTGTTCAATACTCCATCAGTTGCACCATTAATGCTGTAAGTATCTTATCACTTTTTTTGTTTAAATTTTTCATGTTTTTTTTTTCAAAAGTTGATTATTTAAAAATAACGTTATCATTTACAGGAAACACATTAATGAGATTAAAGAAGAGATGTATCGTACAACTGAGTTATAAATTCAACAATCTCATTATGTGTAATTTCATGATTGGTTCAAGGATTATGTATGTATAAATTAATTTTCATTATGAGTGAAGTATTATACTAATTTCTTTCTTCATATATCAGTATTGAATTTTATGAATTATGTAGGTTCATAAGCTGAGGGAGTTTGGGGACCCCACACTAATTGAAGAATTTATCCAACTGGATGAGGGTCCATCGATAACGGCTCGTCGTTATAAATCTATAGATGCTAATGGTTTTCGATTTCACATTTAAGATGTTGACGACAAACAAGCAACACAAAACAGTGCCATCAGTTGTCCATTTGTCCATTCTAGTTTATACTATGGTCAATTGATAGACATTATTGAAGTTGTATACACACACGGGGTGAAGTACATATTGTTAAAGTGTAATTGGTTTGATCTAGAGCGTGGATGTAAAGTGGATCAATATCAGTTTTCATTGGCGAATTTTAACTATATGTTATATAGAAATGAATGATTTGAGAATGAACCTTTCATTTTGACATCACAAGCAGAACAAGTATTCTTCATTACTTTTCCTTCGAATCCAAGTTGGCGATTTATTGTCAAATTGTCTTGGTGATGAGTGTTTTTATTTGAAGAAGATGAACCCGAGACTATTCTGTTTGTTTCCCAACAGCTTGATCAATATACCATAGTTCAACGTGAAGAAGATATTTATTGGGACATAATGGCTGTTGAAGGAGAAACGGTCTATTTTCATGCTTAATGAAAGGTATAATTGTTTTCCCGCTATTCAGTATTGAATGCCCTAGGATATCATAAATTATCTAACCATTTTATAAATCCTTGTATGTTTTAATCCTCACTTTTGGAAGTTTATTCAGTTATAAATATTTAGGGTGATTTAACTCTTGGTATATTGATGTTATTGTCAGTTTATCTTCCCATTGAGGTATTCTTCATCTGGTTCATGCGCTGCTTGAATTTTTATTAATTCAATCTGAAATTTTGTCTATGCATTGATTGGTTTTGTATATCATTTGTATATCTATTTTGTTAACTTTATAATTTTTTAAAATTCATTCAAAACTAATTATTCAATCCATTTTTATTTGATTAACAACTGTACACATTTTATTTTGTTAAGAAGAATCCAATTTATATTTTGGACACTTTGGATAGTCCACTTACTAATGTTTTCTATGACTGCAGGCATGTCTGGGCAAGAGGCAGCAGATCCACATCATCCATCTGAGGAATCTACATCTCAGGGTCGAGGTATGTTTGAATGTCATTGTATCTATTTTTTATGTAATTTATAAACATATATATATATATATAAAATATGTCAAATTATATATAAATTTTTTTTCAACAGGATCAAACTCAATTGCTTCTTCCTCTCGTAAGAGAGGCACTAGTCATGGAATTTTATAATGGAATTATGACATGACGTTTGATGTTTCTTTTGATGAGGTATTTCATCCTGTGGGACTGAATTCCTAGGAATCTATTCATCAGCTGGGTCATATCATACATGACTCACATCGATTTCCACTGACCACGCGTGACTGGGCTTCTATCTCTCATGACACATTAGATCATCTTCGGAGGCAGGTTTAGGTAAGAATACCATTTTACTTTATTCCCTATGTATAAACAATACTAATATGTGTGATTTTTTTCTTTAATAGAAAAATTTATAAGTATGCCCCGATGAGTTTTGGCCCATGTGTATTAGAAAATTCCGTAAGATGTGGAAGGACTATAAAGGCAAAGTGAAGACGGACCACTGGGTACCAAATGTGGGTGCCCTAGACATTCTAGAAAAAGTCCCGAGAGGTGTCCTCCCATCTCAATGGCATGACTAAGTTGCATATTGGTGTACTAAGGGTGTTTCAGTTTGTATATTTATTTCGGTATATATATTTTCAAAAAATGTGTGATTTTTTTGAAATTAGAATGAATTGAATGTAGGAGGTGTCAGTACGCCATTTTGAGAATTTAACATTGCTGGGACCACCTCATAGGCTCGGGACGCGTCACGTGTATCCGATACGACATGAGGAATTTATTAATCATTTTTTAATTTATTAATTAATATGGTTTTGTATTTATATTCTATTCATATACAGTTGCGGGAGCAAGGAGCACCGACTGATAAAATGTTGGTGTGGATGAGGACTCGTGATCACAATAATCCAGAGGCTACAACATTGATAATAAGTGCTTGTACTAACCAATACTTACATTAATATGTATATTAACACACACACACACACACACATATATATATATATATTTAAATATTTCACAGGCTCAATATGAAGCTGAGTTAGAGCATCTGCCAGAGGACCAACGACAACTTACATGCGAAGGGAAGTGATCTTTCATCGCATTATTGGTTGGGATGGGTATGGATATTGTTTGACCTATAGAATAGGGATTCCTCGTATTTTAGTGTCATGCGCTGCGGTTTTCAGTCCTGTTGTTTCTCAGATAACACACCAGTTGTCAGATTTCGAGGCACGACTCGAAGCTTCTGAGGAGGTAAATGTGTAATTGATTGCTGAGGTTAGAGCATTGTGGGAATATGTGGGTCCGGGTGATGGTGCAGGGGATCATTCGACGCATGTTTATACTATATTTATTTATTTAATTTATATTATTTTTGTTATGAAAATATTCATAATGTTTATTTTTTAGGCCCCTAGCCCTACGGATGGAGGTAGCAGTCATGACCACGCATGACACATCATATTCACGAGGTGTGTTTCTTTTTTTACTAGTGGGGTTATTATTGATGTTTAGGTTTGGTTTCTAGTGAGATTGTTTTGATTTGTGGGTACCATGTGTGTTTTGTCCTGATGCAATGTTTTTGTGCACAAATTGAGAAGTAACCATGAAATTGATTAATGATTTGGATATTTTTTGTTCATTTAATTCTTTAATGTTTTAAATTGCATGTTCTGTAATAGTTCTGAAAAAACAATGTGATTCCCAATATAAACCATGAAACTTGTTCTTGATGACTGAGCTTAGGTTCACTATTTGTAGTTCCCAGAAACCCCCCCCCCCCCCCCCCCCGCACCCCCAGATAGCCACCCCACACCCCGGGCAAACGCCCCGGACAACACCCCCACCCCGGATAGCCCCCCCCCCTCGCACCCTGGATAGCCCACCCCCCGGACAGCACCCCCAACCCCAGACAAACCCCCACCCCTCGAACCCCCCCCCCCCCCCCCCGCACCCCCGAACACCCCCCACCCCAGACAGCACCACCCCACCCCCTGAAAGCACCCCCACCCCAGACAGCCCCCCGGACAGCCCCCCCTTCACCCCCGGACAGACCCCCCCGGACTGCTCGCCCCACCCCGGAGAGCACCCCCCACCCCCGAACTCCCCTCAAATTGTGCAACTATACAATAGACCAATTGGTCATTATACTATTAGGCCATTAGAGAAATTGTCCAGTTGGCCAACTGTTCAATTAGATGTTAGAAAAAATGGCCATTAGGCCATTATGCCATTATTTCAATTGTACAACTATACAATAGGCCAATTGGTCGTTATTCCAATTAGTCGTTATGCCATTAGCCCCTTTAGAGGAAACGTGCTCCTAATGATCATAATACACATTATGCTAATAGGAATATTATTCGTGACATGTAAGAGGAGACGAAACGTCCATCGGGTGTGCGGTGCGTGCGGTACGACTGAATGTTTCGTTTTCAGCAGTTTGCCGCTCTCTAAAATGGCGTGTTGGGTGGTCAAAACCTCCCAAACAACCTTGTAATTCCATGAAATCATATGAAAACAACCATGGTGTGAATTTTGAAATGGTCGGGTAGACAACATGTCAATCGGAGGTATCATTTGACCACGGTGACCGGAAATGCATTTCTAGAGTCATAAAAGACCAAAACGGTTTGTGATGGTCGAATGTAGATAAAACGTGCTCCAAATGACCTGAAACCATAGGAAAAAATAGGAATATTATTTGTGACATGTAGGAGGAGACGTCACGTCCATCGTATGTGCAGTGCGTGTGGTACGACCAAATGTGTCATTTTCAACAGTTCGATGTGCTCTAAAAGGGCGCATTGGGTGGTCAAAACCCTTCGAACAACCTTAGAATGCCATGAAATCATACAACAACAATCTTGGTATGAATTGTGAAATGGTCGGGTAGATGTCAAGTCAATATGAGGTTTTGTTTGACCGCGGTGACCAGAAACACGTTTTCGGAGTCATAAAACACCAAAATGGCGTGTCACGGTCGAATTTTGAGCAAACATGTTCCGAATAACCTAAAAACACATAAAAACAATATGAATATTATTCGTGACATGTATGAGGAGACGGAACATCCATCGGATGTGCGGTGCGCGCAGTACGACCAAATGTGTCATTTTCAGAAATTCAGCGCACTCTAAAAGGGCGTGTTGGGTGGTCAAAACCACCCGAATGACCATAGAATGATAATAAATCATACGAAAACAACCATGGTGTGAATTGTGAAATGTTCGGGTAGATGACACGTCCATCGGAGGTGTCATTTGACCGCGGTGACAGGAAACACGTTTTTGGAGTCACAAAAGACGAAAACTATGTGTGACGGTTGAATTTAATCAAACGTTCTACGAAGGACCTAAAACCACATGAAAAAAATAGAAATATTATTCGTGACATTTAGGAGGAGACAGAACGTCCATTGGATGTGCGGTGCGTGCGGTATGACAGAATGTGTCGTTTTCAGCTCTTCGACGCGCGCTAAAAGGGCGTGTTGGGTGGTCAAAACCACCCAAACGACCTCGGAATTCCATAAAATCATACTAAACCAACCATGGTGTGAATTGAGAATTGATCAGGTAGACAACACATCAATCAGAGGTGTCGTTTGACCGCAGTGACCGGAAACGCGATTCTGGAGTCATAAAAGACCAAAATGGCATGTGATGGTCGAATTCAGAGAAAACGTTCTCGGAATGACCTGAAAACCCACGAAAACAATAGGAATAATATTTGTGACAATTATTTGGAGACGGAACGTACATCAGATGTGAGGTGCGTGCGGTACAACCGAATGTGTCGTTTTTAGCAGTTCGACATGCTCTTAAAGGGCGCGTTGGGTGGTCAAAACCACCTGAACGACCACAGAATGCCATGAAATCATAGGAAAACAACCGTGGTGTGAATTTTGAAATGGTTGGGGATACGACACGTCAATCGGAGGTGTCGTTTGACCGTAATGGTCGAAAACGTGTTTCTAGAGTCATAAAAGACCAAAACGGCGTGTCACAGTCGAATTCAGAGAAAACATGCTCCGAATGACCTAAAACCACAAGAAAATAATAGGAATATTATTCATGACATGTATGAGGAGACGGGACATCCATCGGACGTGCGGTGCGTGCGTTACGACAGAATGTGCCGTTTTCAATAGTTCGGTGCGCTCTAAAAGGGCGTGTTGGGTGGTCAAAACCACCTGAACGACCTAGAAATGACATGAAATCATATGAAAACAACCCTGGTGTGAATTGTGAAATGTTCAGGCATACGACATGTCAATCAGAGGTGTCGTTTGACCGTGGTGACCATAAACATGTTTCCGGAGTCATAAAAGACCAAAACGGCGTGTCACGGTCGAATTTAGAGAAAAAGTGTGCCGAATGACCTGAAACCACATGAAAACAATAAGAATATTATTCGTGACATATAGGAGGAGACGGAACATACATCGGACATGCGATGCGCATGGTAGAACTGAATGTGTCATTTTCAGCTATTTAGCGCGCTCTAAAAGGGCACGTTCAGTGGTCAAAACCACCCGAACGACCTCAGAATGCCATGAAATCATATGAAAAAACCATGGTGTGAATTGTGAAATGGTTGGGTAGATGTCACATCAATCGGAGGTGTCATTTGACCGCGGTGACCGAAAACGCGTTTCCTGAATAAACAAAGACCAAAACAGCGTGTAACGGTCGAATTCAGAGAAAAAATGCTCTGAATGACCTAAAACCACACGAAACCAATAGTAATATTATTCATGACATGTAGGAGGAGACGAAACATCCATCAGAGTGTGGTGCACGCGGTACGACCGAATGTGTCTTTTTAAGCAGTCCGGCGCGCTCTAAACGGGCGCATTGGGTGGTCAAAACCACTCGAACGACCTCAGAATGACATGAAATCATACGAAAGCAACCAAGGTGTGAATTGTGAAATGTTATGATAGACAGCATGTCAATCAGAGGTGTCGTTTGACTGACGTGACTGGAAACGCATTTCTGAAGTCATAAAAGACCAAAACAGCGTGTGATGGTCGAATTCAGAGCAAACGTGCTCCAAATGACCTGAAACCACACAAAAATAATAGGAATATTATTCTTGACATGTAAGAGGAGATGTAATGTCTATTGGACATGCAGTGCATGCGGAACGACCGAATGTTTCATTTTCACCAGTTCGGCTCGTTCTAAAAAAGCGTGTTGGGTGGTCAAAACCATCCGAACAACCTCAAAATGCTATGAAATCATATGACAACAAACGTGGTGTAAATTGTGAAATGTTCAGGCTCACGACATGTCAATCAGAGGTGCCGTTTGACCGTAGTGACTGGAAAAACGTTTCTGGAGTCATAAAAGACAAAAATGGCGTGTCACGATCAAATTCAGAGAAAACATGCTCTTAATGACCTGAAATCACACAAATACAATCATAATATTATTCGTGACATGTATGAGAGAGGGCACATCCATCGGATGTGCGGTGCGTGCGGTACGATTGAATATGTCGTTTTTAGTAGTTCGACACGCTCTAAAAGGGCGCGTTGGGTGGTCAAAACCATCCGAACGACCTCAGAATGCCATGAAATCATACGAAACACACATGGTGTGAATTGTAAAATGGCCAGGTAGATGAAAAGTCAATCGAATGTGTCATTTGACTGCGGTGATCGGGAACGCGTTTCTGGAGTCAAAAAAGACCAAAACGGAGTGTGACGGTCGAGGTCAGAGAAAATGTGCTCCGAATGACCAGAAACCACATGAAAACAATATAAATATTATTGTTGACATGTAGGAGGAGACTAAACATCTATCAGATGTGCAGTGAGCGTGGTACGACAGAATTTTTTGTTTTCAGCAGTTCGGCGTGCTCTAAAGGGCGCGTTGGTTGGTCAAAACCACCCGAACCACCTCATAAATCCATGAAAACATATGACAACAACCATGGTGTGAATTTTGAAATGGTCGGGTAGATGGAATGTCAATCTGAGTTGTCGTTTGACCGCGGTGACCAGAAACGTGTTTCCAGAGTAATAAAAAACCAAAACAGTGTGTGACGGTTGAATTCAGAGCAAATGTGATCTGAATGACCTGAAACCACATGAAAATAATATGAATATTATTCATGACATTTTGGAGTAGGTGAAAAGTCCATCGGACGTGCGGTACGCATGGTACGACTGAATGTGTCGTTTTCAGCAGTTTGACGTGCTCTTAAAGGGCGCGTTGGGTGGTTAAAACCACCCAAATGACCTCGGAATATCATGAAATCATACGACAAAAACATTGGTATGAATTGTGAAATTTTCGGCCAGATGAAACATCAATCAGAGGTGTCGTTTGACCGCGGTGGCTGAAAACACGTTTCCGAAGTCACAAAAGACCAAAACAACATGTCACAGTTGAATTCAGAGCAGACATGCTTCTAATGACCTGAAACCACATGAAAACAATATAAATATTATTCGTGACATGTAAGAGGATATGTAACGCCCATCGGACGTGCGATGTGCATGGTATGACTGAATGTGTCGTTTTTAGTAGTTTGGCGTGCTCTAAAAGGGCGTCTTGGGTGGTCAAAACCACTCGAACGACCTCTGAATGCCATGAAATAATACGAAAACCAATTTGATGTAAATTGTGAAATATTCAGGTAGACGGCACATCAATCGGATGTGTCTTTTGACCGCGGTGACTAAAAACACGTTTGTAGAGTCATAAAAGACCAAAACGGCGTGTCATGGTCAAATTCTGAGAAAACGTGTTCTGAATGACCTGAAACCACATGAAAACAATTGGAATATTATTCGTGATATGTATGAGGATATGACATCTCCATCGGATGTGCGGTGCGTGCGGTATGTCCGAATGTGTCATTTTCAGCAGTTCGGCGCGCTCTAAAAGGGCGCATTGGGTGGTCAAAACCACCCAAAAAACCTTGGAATTCCATGAAATCATAATATAAAAACTATGTTGTGAAATTTGAAATGGTCGGGTAGACGTCGCGTCAATCAGATTTGTCATTTGACCGCGGTGATCGAAAACGCGTTTCCGGAGTCATAAAAGACCAAAATGGCATGTGACGGTCGAATTAAAAGCAAACGTGCTCAGAATGACCTAATGCAACACAAAAACAATGGGAATATTATTCATGACATGTAGGAGGATACAGAACGTCCATCAGACATGCAGTGCTCATGGTATGACTGAATGTGTCGTCTTCAGCAGTTCAACATGCTCTAAAAGGGCATGTTGGGTTGTCAAAACCACCCGAACGACCTCAGAATGCCATGTAATCATACAAAAACAACCGTGGTGTGAATTGTAAAATGGCCGGGTAGAAGACACATCAATCAGAGGTGTCGTTTGTCCGCGGTGACTGGAAATACATTTCCGGAGTCATAAAAGACCAAAACGGCGTGTGACGGTCGAATTCAGAGAAAACATGCCATGAATGACCTAAAACCACAAGAAAACAATAGGAATATTATTCGTGACATTTACGAGAAGACAAAATTTCCATCAGACGTGCGGCACACGCAGAACGACTGAATGTGTCGTTTTCAGCACTTCAGCGTGCCCTAAAAGGGCGCGTTGGGTGGTCAAAACCACCCGAATGACCTCAAAATGCCATGAAACCATACAACAATAACTGTGGTTTGAACTATGAAATGATCGAGTAGACGACATGTCAATCAGAGGAGTCATTTGACCGTGGTGACCAGAAATGTGTTTTCAGAGTCTTAAAAGACAAAAACGGCGTGTCATGGTCAAATTCAAATCAAACGTGCTCCGAAAGACCTGAAACCACACAAAAACAATAAGAATATTATTCGTGACATGTAAGAGGAGACGTAACGTCCATCGAACATGCGGTGCGCACGGTACATCTGAATGTGTCGTTTTCAGCAGTTCCGCGTGCTCTAAAAGGGCGCGTTGGGTGGTTAAAACCACCCGAACGACCACTGAATTCCATGAAATCATACAACAACAACCATGGTGTTAATTTTGAAATTTTCAGGTACATGACAATCAATCGGAGGTGTCGTTTGACCGCGGTGACCGGAAACACATTTATAGAGACATAAAAGACCAAAACAGTGTGTGATGGTTGAATTGGGAGCAAACGTGCTCTGAATGTCCTCAAACCACATGAAAACAATAGGAATATTATTCTTGACATGTAGGTGGAGACGTAACGTTAATCGGACGTGTGGTACGCACGATACCACCGAAGGTGTCGTTTTTAGCAGTTCGACATGCTCTAAAAGGGCGCGTTGGGTGGTCAAAACCATCCGAACGACCTTGGAATGCCATTAAATTATACGAAAAAACCATTGTGTGAATTGTAAAATGGTCGGGTAGACAGCACGTTGATAGAAGGTGTCATTTGACCGCGGTGACCGGAAACGTGTTTCCAGAGTCATAAAAGACCAAAACGGTGTGTAACTGTTGAATTCAGAGAAAACATTCTCCGAATGACCAGAAACCACACTAAAACAATATGAATATAATTCTTAACATGTAGGAGGAGACGACACGTCCATCGGATGTGTGGTGCACGCGGTACGACCGAATGTGTCATTTTCACCAGTTTGGCGCACTCTAAAAGGGCGCGTTAGGTGGTCAAAACCACCCGAACGACCTCAGAATGTCATGAAATCATAAGACAACAACCGTGGTGTGCATTTTGAAATGGTCGGGTAGATAGCACATCAATCAGAGGTTTCATTTGACCGCGGTGACCGGAAACACATTTCTGGAGTCATAAAAGACCAAAATGGCGTGTGACAGTCGAATTCAGAGTAAACGTGTCTGAATGACTTGAAACCACACTAAAACAATAGTAATTTTATTTTGGACATGTACGAGGAGACTACGCATCCATCAGACGTGCAATGCGCACGGTACGACCGAATGTGTCATTTTTAGCAGTTCGGTGCGCTCTAAAAGGGCCCGTTGGGTGTTCAAAATCACCTGAACGACCTCATAATTCCACGAAGTCATACAGAACCAACTATGGTGTGAATTGTTAAATAGTCGGGTAGACGGCACGACAATCGGTGGTGTTTTTTTGACCACGGTGTCCTGAAATGCGTTTCCGGAGTCATAAAAGACCAAAACGGCGTGTCACGGTTGAATTCAGAGCAGACGTGCTTCGAATGACCTAAAACCACAAAAAACAATAGGAATATTATTCGTGACATATAGGAGGAGACAACACATCCATTGGATGTGCGATGCACGTGGTACGACCGAATGTGTCGTTTTTAGCAGTTTGTTACGCTCTAAAAGGGCGCGTTGGGTGGTCAAAACCACCCGAACGACCTCGAAATGCCATGAAATCATAGGACAACAACCATGGTGTGAATTTTGAAATGTTAAGGCATATGGAATTTCAATTGGAGGTGTCGTTTGACCGCGGTGACCGAAAAAACGTTTTCAGAGTCATAAAAGTCCAAAACGGCATGTCACGGTCAAAGAAAGCACTGATAAATAAAACCTTTTATGAGCACTTTTATTTTAGCACTGATACAGGAAATATTTATCAATGCTTTAATTTTAGCACTTATTGAAGGTATCCTTTAATAGTGATTGATTTTTAATGCTGTTAAAGGGTAGCCTTTATCAGCGCTTTATTTTTAGCACAGATAAAGGGTACACATTATCAATGCATTATGTGTAGCACATATAAATATTTATTGCATCCAAACTTTTTTAGCACTAATAAAATTAAACAATTAAATTAATAAAAAATAAAAAATGCGTTTATTAAAAAAATATTAAAATTTTATTAATTAAAAAATTATTGATGAAAATGAATTGATTGATTATACATTATTAAATATTAAACATTTTATTTATTAGAAAATTATGATAGTTAATGTTATTAAAATTTATATTATATATATATATATTAATGTATGTAAATTTTATTGTATATTAAAAAAAATTTATGTGATTTACATTTAATTGTCATATATTCATTAAATAATGTTATACAATTAAAAATTAATATTAATAAAGAATATTGACTAATTGCACAGTACTCGACATATAATTGAATTTCGTTTGATTTTTCAATTTAATATAGTTCTAATGTGATTTATATTGATTTGACATATACGTATAATTAATGCCTTTTTGTATATAGAATGCACACACAAAGAACTTATCCATTTTTTCAATATTGCTAAAGTGTATCTATATTCTTAATTTATCCAATTTTACTAATATATATATATATATATATTATCTCCAAATTAGATACTCATTAATATTGTTTAAAATATATTTGAAAAAACTTTATAAGTAAATATATTTATAGATAAATATATTTATAAACGTAAAATCACTATATTTTTACACTTATATATTTATAATTATTAATAAATAGATATTTTTTAAATGATTTTATTTAATTATAAATGAATAATTATTTATATTTAACTAATTATTATATTCATAATAAATTTAATTAAATAATGAATATATTTTTTATATTTATATTTATATATATTTATGAAATATATATATAAATAATTATAAAAATATTTGAAATGATATAAACAATAATTTTTAAAAATATGTTTGTAATTATAAATAATTAATTATAAAATTATAATAAATATATTTAAAAAGGAATACATTTATAATATTTAAATTTATATATATTTTGTTAAGTATTTATAAATATTTACAATTTTTTTATAATTATAATTATAGGTCCTTTAAAATCACTTCATTAATAAGTGCTGATAAAAGAATCGTTATCATTACTTTTTCAGCACTCATAAAGATGAGGATTTATCACTGCTAAAAAAAGCCCCAATTAATGAACACTTATCAATGGTATTAGTTCATAACTCATAAAAGTGTCAAAATATTTTTAAAAAATCCAAATCATTTTAGATGCCATCGCGATATAGAAGCTTTCTGTGGAATCCACCCCTACCAGTGCTCCTCCTCTGTGAATCGAAGGTCAAATCGCTCCTCTTCAATGAATCAAAAGTCGACTCACACCACTCGACTACTTTTTAAAACCAATTTAATAGAATAATGATTGATAAATAACACTATATTTCTAGAAATTACGGAAATATTTGATGACACCTTTAACAATGATCAAAATACATAATCATTTTTTTAAATTAACCAAACATGCTCATGTGGTTTATAAATAAAAAAGACTATGTAACAAATAAATGACCTATAATAATAGATAAAACATAAAAATATATAATTTTTTACGTGAAAATGGTTTTGAATATAATATTAAACAAAAATGACAAGATTATTAAGGGTTCTTGACACATGTACCAACTATATTAGGACCTGGTTTAAGGGAACTTTTAAACCACTTTCATTTCAATTGGATTGTAAATTTTATCTCTCTACCTCACATTATCTCTATAATATTTTCATTTAATTATAATATATATATATATATATATTTGAACTATATATATATATAGTTTAGTGTTCACTTTCATTTTCAGGTTTATACAATTTCACCAACTTCACTTTTTAATTATTCTATAAAACAATTTTTTTCAACAGTTACCTAATTATTAATTATACCTTTTCTTCTGTACATCATTCGAAGATCATTTATTTCCATTATGTAAAAAAATAACACCTATTTTGTGGAAAAATATTCTTTTTTTATTACTAATGTTAATAATTTTTTTTTTAATATTGTTAAAGGTTTTTTATCTACTTTTAAAACATTTATTAAGAGGGTTATTTCAACAAACACCTCCCTAATACTTTTTAATAAATTTATCAAATTAGAAAAACTTGTTATGAAAAATGAATCGGTTTTAATGTATTGATGTACAAAATATATAATTCCTTATTTTCTTTGGAATCATTATGAAATATAATTTTGTTCTTCAATGAGACATGTTTATGTAACCAATTTCATTATTGTCATTTTTTCTTATGCTAAGGAATTATTTTTGATATCTCCATTTTCCCCACATATTTTGAATGTGATTGGTGGGCCTGGAATTATACATACTGACAGTTATTTATGTAATATTTTAATCTCCTGAAATTAGATGTATGGTGGATGGGCAGTCATCCAAGAACACTATGTTATGTTATGTTGGAAGCAATATTTTGATTATTCTTTAAATTCTTTATGTTTCTTCCAAATTCCAATGATACCTTGATCATATGATATCATTTTATTCTTATATTATTTCACATGATTATAAATGATCATTCTCTTATATGATATTATGATATACATTTTTTCACAAATATTTTTCTTTACCATCTTATGTTACTCTTATTATTACCTTACCAGGATTTATAGCAAACCCTTAGTCTTTATGTAATTTCCTAGGGTATCCAATATTGTAATATATATTCAAAAGTTATTATCATTACATCACAAAGTGTTATGAAAATATTTTTTAGTTTATGTTTTAATTGATATAATATTTATCAAATCTCCCTAATACAGTAGGCCTCTGTATTAATGGGTTGTGTTTTTGTAATTTTATGTTTAAGACATTAATTAATTTTTATATTATCCATGGGCTTATATAATCTCATTATCCTATTGTTTGAAATTGGTGAGGTCAAGGATAGATATATCCTTATCGTTGAGCCATGTTGGAAGTGGAATTCATAATAGAGAATATAAAAGATGACAATACACCTATATAAAAGGTTATTATAAAAAAAAGTGATACCATAAATGGACTATATATAACGCCCCGACCCCAGTTACCCAGAGTCGGTGCATTATTACATAACATTGGTATGATCACAAGAAAGATCAAATCTCGAAAGACCGATTGGTTTAGTAGTCTTGGAAACACTAGATATATTCATAAGTCTTACATTGCATCATAAAATGAAAAACTACTACAAAAACATATTGTCTCCATAATCCACACTCATATCCCCAAATAATATCCCTGCAGGTCATTCATAATTTACTTCTTCACTTCCTGGGAAAAATAAAACATAGAAAATGGGTGAGCTCAAATGCCCAGTAAGGATAACAATATAGCAGAAACTTTCATAAATAAGAATAAACATTTAAGGCAATGTATAACTAAAACAAAAGCCTTTTAAACTTTAACTTTTAACATAGTATGGCATAAATAAAATGAGATAATGTCATTTACTTATTCACATGGTTATTCTATTAATCGAATAATCACATGAAAAATCAATAACCACTTTCATAATGATGGAATGCATAATGCCAGACTATCATAACCACATAGCCAAGGCCTCGTGCCAAGACTACAAATAAGATTTTGTCAAGGCCTTGTGCCAAGACACTAGTTTGTCTCATGAGACCTACCGATACATCGAGGAGCTATAGCAGGCTCCACCCGTCACATATTAAGTCCAATGCATTCCCATATGAAAAGGTTTAAACATAACATAAACATTCGTATTAAAACTAGCATGTGAAATATCCATACTTTCACCATAAACTATGAATGGTATAAAAATATCACATCCACAGTCAAACATATCACAAAACCTTCAATACAATATATAAGTTTTGTATCATAATAAATCAACTTCAAATAATCTTAAAATCCATCAAAGGATGTTGACATAGATGAAATCAAAATTCTTTTTAAAGAAATATCTCCTTTTATTTTGAAATAATTTAAGATCCATATAAAATAAAACATTTTCATTGAAAATATTCTTATAAGCTTGTAAGGGAAGCTTTGAAGATTTTATAACGGCGAAAAATAGCCGCACCCTCCGTATAAGTTAAAAAAAACATTCTTACCTTAATTCTGTCGAAAAGGTTAAAAAGGGCCTTGTTTTGAAAATGACGGAAAGATTCCTCTATAAACCTCTTATAAAAAGTCAAACAAGGGTATAAATGACTTTAACCCATATTCTTGTAAATAATAAATATGTTTTGAAATACATTTCGAAGAAACATGGATGTGGATGATAAAGAAATCCCAGTAGATTATTACGTATAAACAACCTCGGATAATGAAGAGATTGTGAAATAACCCTTACCTTGTACTTTTCCTTGGTTGGGGTAGGTTAAACTCCTGTATAATGGTGAAATAAATGTTATTAAATTATACAAGAATCATATATATTAATATGATATCATATATGATCTTTTAACATTGATTTGTTAATAATATCTTAGAATTATCGTCGTTTCGGGTGTTAGCTTACTCATTTTCTTTTATATATTTTGTTACATAAGCCATGTTTGATGTATCTTATTCATATCCAGAATGATATAAAGTCCTTAAACATCATTTTTAAATCATCATATGATAATTATACTTGAATGGATACGATGGAGAATGAATCTCATCGCGTTCGTGGAGACGGTAGTCCGTACGTACGCACGAGCGACAATATCATTCTTTTGATATTAAAATATTATATAAATGGATGGTATATCATATATAAAGAATCATTAACATGTTATATTTATTATTTACATGAGTTACACATCATTATTATACCCATCCAAATAATAATATATTGAATAACAATTACACCACGATGTGGAGACGGTAAGCCGTACGTACGCACGTATGGTGACATGTTATTCAAAGGGTGGATAGAATACTGAATATGTTTGTACCATATTTATAATAACATTACAGAATATGTGAGACACTGGAGTTATTATTTTAGAATGGTAAGAACAAAGGAAGAAGAAGTGGAAGAAGAAATGAACTTAGAAAAGGGTGGTGAAATCATTACCTCTTCTTCGGGTTCTTCCTTTTGATTTAATCAAAAGGGCTCCTTAGGTTGGCTTTCTGATCAAACTAAGGCCCCTAGGTTGTAGTGAGGAAAGTTGGGAGATTATTTGGGCAGAGTTTGGCCGAACCAAAATTCTTTGAAGGTGTGAAGAAATGAGAAGGAGGAGTGCCCTTTTATAAAAGGGGTGAGGGGAACCTTTGGAAAAGCTAGAGATATTAGTTTATAATAAATTCATATTCGGTTTACAATGGCTCCAAAGTTGACTATTCAAAATTTAATGTGGGGATAGGTCGAAAACCACTCAACGAATATAATTTAGACATGTTTGGGTACTTATATTAACCTTATCTTTAAGTATTAACTCTAAGTTAATTAGTTTCACTTTTACAATGTCTCTTTTTATTTTTATATAATATGGTTAATAAACATACTATATACATCCAAACGACCCCCAAGTGGTCAATTAATGATGAAACTATCATGATATAAGTATCTTGGCCGAACCTTAGATTTTTAGGAATTTAATATCAATTAATAATATAATATTTGTTTTAAGAACTCTTTTATGTAAATTTTGACACTATTCAATAGTTGATTTTTGTGAAACTCATAACAGATTGATTACTTCGAATAAAGTCAATTAAATCCATCCTAATATATCATATTATCCTATAAAATTAGTTTAATTCATTAAAAGTTTCATATTATATTTATTTGGGTATTTATAATATCAATTATTTTAATTTTTCACTATTATAGTAATTACTGCATCATCATTGTGTCATAAATAAAATAAATTATTTAATGTTTAAAAATTATAAATAAAATATCGTTATGTAGGAAATCTTTTTATATTTTTAATTAATATTTATAATCTAAAATACAACATATATAACCCTATGTAACAATTGTTTTTCTAAAAGATATATGCTTGTGTCATTTTTGTATTCCTTTTAACTTAATTAAAATAAAGTGTCATTATCACTTACAAGTGGATCCATGGGGTCCCAAAATCGACCCAAAAATGCCCATGGTCGACCATGTATCAACCCATAGGGTTACGACACGTTTTAGGGTAATTTAGTATTATTATAATATTATTTGTTTAACCCTTATTTACCGGATTTACCCTTAACCATGGTAAATAAAATATTTACCGCAGTAATTATTCAAAATGTCTAAAAATAAAAGTTACCTATTTACATAATTTGAAAATCCTGATTCCAAATATGGAATCTATTTTTCTAAATTCAAAACACAGAAGTGGCAGAAATTAATTTAAAATTAATTCCCGCTGCCAAAACAAAAAGCATGTTTTTAAGAGATAATAACTATCAAAAGATTGACACTTGTTTATGTTTAGTTTAATTGTAAAATTATGTCCAATGACCAAAATTATATTAAATGGTAAAAATATATTCTAAATATACTTTAAAACCACTCAAATTCCTAATTTATCACTATTAATTATTTTGATTAAAAAAGTTGTTTTTAATTAAAATTTAGTAATTTTCACTATTCATCAAAATATGAAAGTTATCCGAAATGTACCAAAATTTCACCCTAGCCTAATTTCAATATTCAGAATCCAAAAATGAAGTCTATTTTGAAATATAAAATATATATGATTTCAAAAATTAGGTATTACTATTCACAACGCCTAGTTTAATTAGTTGTGGTGTGTGTTAGAACTCGAGGTTGCGTACAACACAGGCTATCGCATTATTCGAAGGGAAACGTACCGTGGAATCTTGGGGTGTTACATTCTCCCCTCCTTCAAATAATTTCATCCTCGTAATTTCTAGGGTATTACTGCATAAAAAGACTCGGGTGGTTCTTCATCATAAGTTCCTCGGGTTCCCACGTTGCCTCTTCCATCTTATGGTTTCTCCATAGAACTTTTACCAGACGTGTCGTCCGGTTTTTCAGCACTTGTTCTCTCGTATCAAGAATCTTGACGGGCTCTTCGCAATAAGAAAGATTGTGTTCCAGTTCTAATTCCTCATAGGTGAGTACATGCGTTGGGTCAGGCATGTATTTCCTCAACAGAGATACGTGGAACACATCGTGAACTTTAGAGAGACTTGGCGGCATTGCCAATCGGTAAGCTACAACCCCAATTCGTTCTAGAATTTCGAAAGGTCCGATGTACATGGGACTCAATTTACCTTTCTTACCAAAACTTATGACTCCCTTCCACGGAGATACCTTCAGAAAAACATGATCACCGACTTGAAATTCCAAATCCTTCCTTCGATTATTGGCATAGCTCTTCTGTCTACTTTGAGCTGCTTTGATGTGATTTTGGATTACTTTCACCTTTTCCACCGTTCCCTCCACCAGTTCTGGGCCTACAGGTTTTCTTTCACCAACGTCATCCCAACAGGTTGGTGTGCGACATCTCTTTCCGTATAATGCTTCATATGGTGCCATCTGAATACTCGAATGGAAGCTATTGTTATAGGAAAATTCTACCAGAGGTAAATATTGATCCCACATACCCTGAAAGTCAAGTGAGAAAGATCTCAACATGTCTTCTAAGGTATGAATAGTCTGTTCTGATTGTCCGTCTGTCTGAGGGTGGTATGCAGTGCTCAAATGAAGTTCTGTATCGAGGGATTTCTGAAGAATTTTCCAGAATCTTGAAGTAAAATGGGGATCACGATCAGAAACAATTGATAAGGGTACTCCATGAAGTGTCACAACTTCATTAATATATAGTCTTGCTAGACGTTCCAGGGGTAGATCTTCACTTATAGCAAGAAAATGTGCTGACTTGGTAAGACGATCAACAATAACCCATATTGCATCATTCCTTCTAGGAGTCTTTGGTAGCCCCATGACAAAGTCCATCGTAATATTGTCCCATTTCCACTCCGGTATGGGAAGAGGTTGCATGACTCCTCCAGGCTGTTGCCTTCCAGCTTTCACTTGTTGACAGACCATACATCTTGACACAAAATCAGCAATCTCCCTCTTCATGTTGTCCCACGAAAAATGTTCCTTCAAATCTCTATACATTTTGGTGCTCCCAGGGTGTATAGAGAAATTGGAACTATGAGCATCATCCAGCAATTCCCTTTTTAGATCAGGTATATCGGGAACACAATGTCTCTTCCCAAATTTCAAAATTCCATCTTCATACACAAAGTCTCTCAATCTCCCATCATTCACAGCTTTAATATTCTTTTGAAATTCTTCATCATCGGTCTAAGTACTCTTAATCCTTTCTATTAAAGATGGTTTGGAAACCATTTGAAAAAGAAATGATGTTTCGCCTTCCCTAGTTATTCCCATCTCCATATTCACTAGATCCATGAAAATTGGATCCCTTTCAATTCTCATATTGTTCAAAACTCCATGGACTTTTCTACTCAAAGCATCTGCCACCTTGTTTTCTTTCCCCGGGTGGTAGTGTATCGTGCAATCGTAATCCTTGAGTAATTTAAGCCATCTCCTTTGCCTCATGTTGAGTTATTTTTGTGAGAAAATATACTTCAAACTCTTGTGATTAGTATAAATCTCACATTTTTCACCATAGAGGTAGTGCCTCCATATCTTCAAATCAAAGATCACAGCTGCTAACTCGAGATCATGAGTAGGATAGTTTTGTTCATGAATTTTCAACTGTCGTGATGCATAGGCAATAACTCTATCATTCTGCATAAGCACACAACCAAGTCCTTTCTTCGATGCATCACTATAAATAACGAACCCCTCATTCCCCGATGGTAGATTCAATATAGGAGCATTGACTAATCTTCTCTTCAGTTCTTCAAAACATTCTTCACACTATTTTGTCCAAACAAATTTAACCCCTTTATGTGTGAGCTTCGTTAATGGGTTAGCCAATCGGGCAAAATTCTGGACGAAACGTCGATAATAACCTGCCAAACCAATAAATCTGCGTACCTCAGTATCAGAACTATATTATGATTTATCATTCTCTCAACCATATATTTTCCAAAAATTTATCCTGCTATTGAGTCACTTTTGTTTGTTTCACACAATCTCAAGTCCTTAATGAAATAGTACTGCAGTACAATCCTTATATACTCCATAATTATTATAACAAGTACATTGTTGATACAACACTCAATTGACATAATCAACATAAGAACTCTAATCATTCCTCTTCATCTGTGGTAGTATCATAACTTGATTATTATCCAATAACATCATTTGCGGCATAGTCTGATGACTGGGACATAGGTTCGCGTAGTGTCCAAACTCCTTGCAAATGAAGCATTGTACATTTGAAACCATTTTCTTACCCTTGCAGTCACGTACATTGTGCCCTTTTCCTCCACACTTATAACAAACTCCCATTTCTTTCAGGCAAGTTCCAGGGTGTTTCTTTCCACAGTTACCACATATGGGAAAATTCTTCTTTTCCCTCTTCCCTTTATCCATCTTTCTCTCTTCCATCCTTTTCTTCTCTTGCTTCCCTTCAAAGAAATAGGACTCAGTAAACTCTTTACTTATCTTATCAACACATGATATTATTTCTTCATATGATGATAATACATGGGAGACTATTTCTCTTATAAATTATAGTTTAAGACCATGAAATATATGATCCTTCCTTCTCTTTGGATCATGTGCATTTCTGGAGTTCTCATTCCTTCTACTGGGCACCATTTCTAAACAATGGCATACACTAGATCAGTTTATGAATCAAAATACATAATCCCATACTTATAAAACACTTAACATAAATTGAACTATTTATGGATATAATCCATAATCATAAGAATGTTTTCTTTGAGGAAGTATATACTCATAATCCCTTCAAAATGATTTGTAAAGAAAAATGAGAGTTATCCTAGGCATATCCCCCGGGAGTGTTGTAACCAAGAGTGCAACAAGGCCCGTTGTCGTGCACCAGTTCCCGTTCGAGTCTAGCTCAAAGCGGTGTTTTCGGGTTTTACCCCTAGGTACATCTGTGCCAGAGCCGCCTCTACCTGCTCGTATCCAGACATGGATGTATTGCTCGGAAAACTCACAAAATCTCTACAATACCAAAATTCTAGGAAGTTCT
Source organism: Viscum album (assembly GCA_963277665.1). Taxonomy (NCBI): domain Eukaryota; kingdom Viridiplantae; phylum Streptophyta; class Magnoliopsida; order Santalales; family Viscaceae; genus Viscum; species Viscum album. The sequence goes on from OY728134.1 coordinate 119,342,329, forward strand.
TCTATACTAATCCTCAAAGTTCATCTTAGGTCAACGTGCTCTAGTCATAGTTTATCTAAATCTAGTTTCCAAGGTTTGTACTAAACTTCCTCTGATTCCAACTGTAACGCCCCGACCCCAGTTACCCAGAGTCGGTGCATTATTACATAACATTGGTATGATCACAAGAAAGATCAAATCTCGAAAGACCGACTGGTTTAGTAGTCTTGGAAACACTAGATATATTCATAAGTCTTACATTACATCATAAAATGAAAAAATACTACAAAAATATATTGTCTCCATAATCCACACTCATATCCCCACATAATATCCCTGCAGGTCATTCATAATTTACTTCTTCACTTCCTGGGAAAAATAAAACATAGAAAATGGGTGAGCTCAAATGCCCAGTAAGGATAACAATATAGCGGAAACTTTCATAAATAAGAATAAACATTTAAGGCAATGTATAACTAAAACAAAAGCCTTTTAAACTTGAACTTTTAACATAGTATGGCATAAATAAAATGAGATAATGCCATTTACTTATTCACATGGTTATTCTACTAATCTAATAATCACATGCAAAATCAATAACCACTTTCATAATGATGGAATGCATAATGCCAGACTATCATAACCACATAGCCAAGGCCTCGTGCCAAGACTACAAATAAGATTTTGTCAAGGCCTTGTGCCAAGACACTAGTTTGTCTCATGAGACCTACCGATGCATCGAGGAGCTATAGCGGGCTCCACCCGTCACATATTAAGTCCAATGCATTCCCATATGAAAAGGTTTAAACATAACATAAACATTCGTATTAAAACTAGCATACGAAATGTCAATACTTTCACCATAAACTATGAATGGTATAAAAATAGCACATCCATAGTCAAACATATCACAAAACCTTTAATACAATATAGAAGTTTTGTATCGTAATAAATCAACTTCAAATAATCTTAAAATCCATCAAAGGATGTTGACATAGATGAAATCAAAATTCTTTTTAATGAAATATCTCCTTTTATTTTGAAATCATTTAAGATCCATATAAAATAAAACAGTTTCTTTGAAAATATTATTATAAGCTTGTAAGGTATGCTTTGAAGATTTTATAACGGCGGAAAATATCCGCACCTGCCGTATAAGTTAAAAAAAACATTCTTACCTTAATTCTGTCGAAAAGGTTAAAAAGGACCTTGTTTTGAAAACGACGAAAAGATTCCTTTATAAAATTCTTATAAAAAGTCAAAAAATGGTATAAATTACTTTAACCCATATTCTTGTAAATAATAAATATGTTTTGAAATACATTTCGAAGAAACTTGGATGTGGATGATAAAGAAATCCCAGTAGATTATTACGTATAAACAACCTCGGATAATGAAGAGATTGTGAAATAACCCATACCTTGTACTTTTCCTTGGTTGGGGTAGGTTAACCTCCTGTATAATGGTGAAATAATTGTTATTAAATTATACAATAATCATATATATTAATATGATATCATATATGATCTTTTAACATTGATTTGTTAATAATATCTTAGAATTATCGTCGTTTCGGGTGTTAACTTACTCATTTTCTTTTATATGTTTTGTTACATAAGCCATGTTTGTTGTATCTTATTCATATCCATAATGATATAAAGTCCTTAAACATCATTTTTAAATCATAAAATGATAATTATACTTGAATGGATACGATGGAGAATGAATCTCATCGCGTTCGTGGAGACGGTAGTCCGTACGTACGCACGAGCGACAATATCATTCTTTTGATATTAAAATAATATATAAATGGATGGTATATCATATATACAGAATCATTAACATGTTATATTTATTATTTACATGAGTTACACATCATTATTATACCCATCCAAATAATAATATATTGAATAACAATTACACCACGACGTGGAGACGGTAAGCCGTACGTACGCACGTATGGTGACATGTTATTCAAAGGGTGGATAGAATAATGAATATGTTTGTACCATATTTATAATAAAATCACAGAATATGTGAGATACTGGAGTTATTATTTTATAATGGTAAGAACAAAGGAAGAAGAAGTGGAAGAAGAAATGAACTTAGAAAAGGGTGGTGAAATCATTACCTCTTCTTCGGGTTCTTCCTTTTGATTTGATCAAAAGGGCTCGTTAGGATGGCTTTCTGATCAAACTAATGCCCCTAGATTGTAGTGAAATAAGTTGGGAGAGTATTTGGGCAGAGTTTGGCCGAACCAAAAGGCTTTGAAGGTGTTAAGAAATGAGAAGGAGGAGTGCCCTTTTATAAAAGGGGTGAGGGGCACCTTTGGAAAAGCTAGAGATATTAGTTTATAATAAACTCATATTCAGATTACAATGGCTCCAAAGTTGACTATTCAAAGTTTAAGGTGGGGATAGGTCTAAAAACACCCAACCAATAGAATTTAGACAGGTTTGGGTACTTATATTAACCTTATCTTTAAGTATTAACTCTAAGTTAATTAGTTTCACTTTTACAATGTCTCTTTGTATTTTTATATATATTGGTTAATAAACTTACTATATACATCCAAACGACCCCCAAGTGGTCCATTAATAATGAAACTATCATGATATAAATCTCTTGGCCGAACCTTAGATTTTTAGGAATTTAATATCAATTAATAATATAATATTTGTTTTAAGAACTCTTTTATGTCAATTTTGACACTATTCAATAGTTGATTTTTGTGAAACTCATAACAGATTGATTACTTCGAATAAAGTCAATTAAATCAATCCTAATATATCATATTATCCTAGAAAATTAGTTTAATTCATTAAAAGTTTCATATTATATTTATTTGGGTATTTATAATATCAATTATTTTAATTTTTCACTATTATTGTAATTACTGCATCATCATTGTGTCATAAATAAAATAAATTATTTAATGTCTAAAAATTATAAATAAAATATAATTATGTAGGAAATCTTTTTATCTTTTTAATTAATATTTATAATCTAAAATCCAACATATATAACCCTATGTAACAATTGATTTTCTAAAAGATATATGGTTGTGTCATTTTTGTATTCATTTTAACTTAATTAAAATAAAGTGTCATTATCACTTACAAGTGGATCCATGGGGTCCCAAAATCAATCCAAAGATACCCATGGTCGACCGTGTATCAACCAATAGGGTTAAGACACGTTTTAGGGTAATTTAGTATTATTATAATATTATTTGTTTAACCCTTATTTACCGGATTTACCCTTAACCATGGTAAATAAAATATTTACCGCAGTAATTATTCAAAATGTCTAAAAATAAAAGTTACCTATTTACACAATTTGAACATCCTGATTCCAAATATGGAATCCATTTTTCTAAATTCAAAACACAGATGTGGCAGAAATTAATTTAAAATTAATTCCTGCTGTCAAAACAAAAAGCCTGTTTTTAAGAGATAATAACTATCAAAAGATTGACACTTGTTTATGTTCAGTTTAATTGTAAAATTATGTCCAATGACCAAAATTATATTAAATGGTAAAAATATATTCTAAATATACTTTAAAACCACTCAAATTCATAATTTATCACTATTAATTATTTTGATTAAAAAAGTTGTTTTTAATTAAAATTTAGTAATTTTCACTATTCATCAAAATATGAAAGTTATCCGAAATGTACCAAAATTTCACCCTAGGATAATTTCAATATTCCGAATCCAAAAATGAAGTCTATTTTGAAATATAAAATATATATGATTTCAAAAAGTAGGTATTACTATTCACAATGGCTAGTTTAATTAGTTGTGGTGTGTGTTAGAACTCGAGGTTGCGTACAACACACGCTATCGCATTATTAGAAGGGAAACGTACCGCAGAAGCTTGGGGTGTTACACTATATGGTGCATCTATTTGTTTAAAAACTCTAATCACTTTGGTGTTCCTAAAATTGAGTCATGCTAGGGAGAAAAATTTGTGAGATGGGTTTTCTGATATTGTATTCCCTATAATGTTGATATGTTATGACTTAGGAAGGTGGTTGAGGAGGAGTCAAATCTGTGCACATGGGATATGAATTCTAATCCTCTTTACAAATTCACATTAGGCTTCCATTGGATTACATATAGATTTCCATTGAAATTGAGGTACTCAAATAGTTATTAAGTTCATTAAGCCATTTAGAATCAAATGATTTGTCACCCCCTCTGAATATTCTTCTAAGGATTGTATGGTGGGATTATTATATTAAAAATGAAAAGGTGTAAATACATCCCAAACACCCCCAAAACATGAATATTTTTATTCCATATTTTTAGACACTATCATTATTATTTCATGTATTGAATAGAGGATCCAGTGAAAATAAATATGGAATTTCATAGGGGAAATAATTCACTTAGTGTGATATTTATGTTAAATCAATTCTATAGATTTTATATGATAATAATAAATGGGGGGAAACTTCTTGAACATATTGGTACAATCATGGAGCCCAACCATTTTTATACCACATAAAAATGTTCATTTTTCTATACAAAAAATGATTTTCAATAGTTCCCTTCACTAGGACATAAGTAACCACCTGTTCAAGAAAGTCACCAAAGGATAACTGAGGCTATGTTGTCTCATGAATTTCTAAAAGATCTTAATACATGGATGGATACTATGGAGGAATAATTTTTTTAATAGTGTCATGGCATATAACTTCAGTTATGTCAATATTGACAAAATTTACTAATGTGAAATCTATGTCATACCACACGGACTTTTTTGGAGAATATCTATCTATAGTCATAGTTTATTTATTCCAAGTGGATGATACTGTAGATTAATATGGTGGTAAAAATTCCCTATTTACTTTTGGGATGAGGTTTCCCTTGAAATTGTGTGGCTTTACAAGATTTCCATTTTGATATTCAATATGGTGTTTGATGTAGTTGGCACTACAACAAGGAACAGTATGTGGGTTAATACCCTACTTATTTTGTGACAGATTTTTTTAATGTAGAAACCAATTCGATATTTTATTATTTATATGGTTTATAAATAATGGTGATATTGAAAAGATCTCTTGAAATAATTGATATATTCTGATAGGCCTTAAGGATGCTGTTTTTTTAGTGTTTTTGACCATATCCTGAGTTATAAGACATTATTTACATCAATTGGGTTTTGTTTTCTATGTCATAGACTAGAATACTTGGTCTATAATATCAGTATAAAATTTTTCATAAAAAAATTGGAGTCACACATTCGAGATGATGACTATTGCGAAAAACACCAATTGAATATAGAACCTGGTTAGATTCTAGGATGTGGTCAACATCCTGCTCCTCCTCCTAATGATAAATATTGTAGCAATTTCCTTCTATGTGAGAAAGACTCCAATTTTTTTTGATATAAAGATAAGGTTCACCTCCCCATGTATATTTTCCTATATAGTGTTATTTTTCATGGATTGATCCCCTCCTTACTATCATGGTTTGTTTAGAAGATTTAAATTACCCCATAATATATGTCAACTTATACCATTTCATTCAATATCTGGTGTTCTAGAAAATGGGTTGGTGACAATACATGTTTATGCATTAAATCATAGGAAAATATAGAATTGATTATAATAATAGATTAGAATCCCATCAATTGGATGTTCTTGGAATCCCTCTCTGTTGTGTTATTGTCCCCATTCTAACTAGAGAGATTAAATATTTATAGTATGTTCTTCATGGAAACTATTTGGACTCATTTGGAGAAAAATAAACTCATTAGTGATGTATCACAATTTAAGCATCGTCAATACACCAATTTCCAATGTAAGGATTCAAACCAGGTTCAAAATTCTATATTTAGTTGAATAAACTCCCCAAAGGCCTTTTTGGTATTTTTTATGTCTCACATAACTTTCCAAAATTTAAAATTTAAGAAGCTTCTTAATAAATAGGGGTGGTGATAAGGGAACATGTTATTTGATGAGAGGATTATTGGATAACACAAATATTAAGGTTTTATCTTATATAGTCTAGGAAAAAATTATATATTTATGATGTTCTTCTAAATATGTAATGATTAAAATTCTTGTTACACGTATGTGAAATTTATTGACTAATAGTATGAATTTATGTTTACAATGTACAAGACTATTACATTATCTGACATTTCACCTAGGTATGTGGTCACTCTACAACATAAATCCATTTATAGTAGAAATATAAGGTTAGTTACCATGTTGGGGGGAACCATGCTATTATTATTGGTGGAATGAGGTGATTTAGAGATGGGATCAAATATATGAATGGGGATTCCAAAACCTCATACGAAAGGGAATCGTAACTCTAGTAATTTTTTTCCAATTGAGGAGACATGTCATACCTTTTATGGTCATGTTATCAGGAGTCAAAAAATACATTTTATTTTTATCTATCCATGGACACATCTAATAAGGATATATTCATATATATTGTACTAATATGTTTATAAATTATTATATCTTCTTATTTTCTAGTGAGAGGGAATATTATATTCATCCCAAAAGGAATAGAGTGATGGGTCAGTATCTTCCACATGTCTCTATCTGTGTGCATCTTATGAATAACTCAAAGGCAGGATGAGTAATCCTACACTCATCACATAGGTCATCTTATGATTTTAGAATAAGGACAGATAATCCAATTTTAGATATAATTCCTCCCTATGTAAATAAATGAAAGTAATGGTGTTTGAAATTAACCATAGGGAGTAATCCTAAATATCCCACTAAAAATAGAATTAGAATCAATGTATTTCAAGATAAAAAATTTATGGTTGCGTGACAGGACTGGTAAATCCAATTTAATTCCATGTGTTAAAGAATATGTGAAATTGATTTCAATTTTTTATAGATAATACCTCTTGGAATTGGGTACCTAATAAAGGGTTGATATAGAAATTATTCATGAGAATACCATTTAAGTTTAATCTTGTGATTAGCAAGGTAAATGTATTTTTGGAAAACTATGAGATGGATCTTTCTCTAGTCATTTAAGGAAACCATGACTAGATTATTTACTTTATGGATATGTTGGAACAAAATATATTATCATTTTTCAATGGTATTTCACTTTGTGTCATAATATTTGAACATAAATAAAAAAAGAATTGTAAAGTTTAGTTTTCTATAACATGTATAATATTTAATTAAATATTGTAAAGAGAAATGAATATTAAAAATGTAGCAGCCATATTATTTCACATTAAACAATTTCACCATAGAAATTTTCTTATTTATATGAAAATATATTTGGGTACTTTTTTACATATTTCAATACATTATTACCATATCTCGCATTTGGTTATTTATCGTGGAAATTCCTGACAGAATCAAGAGGATGAAAGGTTAGATCATAACATGGAAAAATATGTCTTAAATTTTGAAATATATTATAGTTTATAGAGTATTCATGAAATACTTGCCTATAAAAATATAGAATATATATCATAAATATATCACAATCATGGGTGTCATAACTTGATTTGGTTGAGGGACTGGGCATATAAAATGTTTTTTCTTGGCTATCCATGTGAAAAAAATAAAAACCCTTGTATAATGAATCTGTATAAGGAGGTATGACATACCTATTAAGGCAATGTGATAATGAACATTGGGGTTACATTTAAGATTGTGAATTCATGAAAGGTTTCTATAACTTTTAATGTCATAAAGGATTCATTATTATCTTTTATTGTTTGAAATATTATAACTAAAAAAATAAGTTATAGATTAATTTTAATGGATTGGTGTCAGACTTGGGACCAAGATACCTTTTGTCCTTTATCTAAAAAAATTAGTCAGCTGAATCCATAAGGAACATACACTAGAATGGTGGAAATTTGATATATGTATCCCATTAGCTAAAAACCTATTAGGGAATGACCATATTAATATAAGATCAGAGATATAATATAAAATCTAATGTAGATAGACTAGGATAGGATAAAGTTTAATGAATTCCTAATGATGGGGAGTCTATGTGGTCAATTTAATACATGATTGATAAACACTTAATGTGACACCCTAAGATTTTATGAGATTTTTTTAATGTCTTATGTTATACATGACACCAAATGAATCTTTCACTACACACAACACTGGCTTGGCTTGCGTTACACGCAAGAGCAACCTTCCTCGATAGCTTGCGTTGTACACAATACCAAGTTTCACTAAACAATGATATATTATTATATTGTTATGAACTAGCCGTTATGAATAGTATTAATTGAATTTTTAATTTTATAAAATTATAATTCATCTTACACATTTTCTATAATGAGATATGAAAACAAAATCAATTTTTCGGATAAAAGTTGTACTTTAAAAAAAATGCAGTTTTACTGCAGTTTGATGGCACACCCATTTTAAAAATAAATTTTGACAAGTTTATAAGTTCAATTTTACAAAATAAAATTCTTCTTTTGAATCAGGATATAAAAATTTACATTGGATAATTTTTTGATACTTTTCTAATAACTTTCATATTTTGATGAATAGTAAAAATACGCTAAAATTTTCTTAAAAACAACTTTTTTCATCAAGATAATTTATTTGGATAAATGATAAAATATAATTTTCTTAATGTATAAATAGAATATATTTTTACCATTTAATATAATTTATTTCATTTCCATTTATTTTACATTTAATTCATAGGTAAAAACATTTCAATCTTTGACAATGTTTTAACTTTTAAAACCCATTTTCTTAACAACGTGATTAATTTTTAATTAATTAATGAAACTTTTGTGATTTGAATTTTGAGTAATGGATTCCATATTTGGATTCAATGGGTCCAAATTATGTTAATAGCTTACTTTTAATTTTTTTGACATTATGAATAGTAACTACGTTAATTTTTATTTACTATAGTTAAAGGTAAATCGGGTAATTAATGGTAAAAATAAGATTATAAAATTAACCTACCAACTAAAAATATTATATTGGATTAATAAAAGTTGACCCATATCACATTATGGTTGGAATAGATTCGTTTCATGGACTATTGACCATGGAAATTTTATAATTATAATTAAAACCAAAGAAAGTGACAACATGTCACTCTCTTATATCTTATAAGTTTAATAATTTTAATTTAGTGATAAAATTTATAAAACATCGAAAATGAATAGTCTCAAGAAAGATAATAAAATTATCTACATTATTTGAATTTTGTTTGAATTATTAGGGATTAAATAATTATAATTAATGATGACACAATAGTGATGTTGAAATTATTTTATTGATTTAAATATCAAATAAATGTTTTAAAAAATATTAAAATAAATATTATATGAAATATTTAATGTGATACACTAATTTTATAGATTCATATGACATGTTAGGAATCTATTAAATAATTTGGTTCGAATATTTTCACTGTTTGGATTTTATTTATATGAAAATAAATAAATAGTGTCAAAATTGACACTATTGTTATTTTATAAAAATAACTTATTATAAAATTGTTTAAAACTCACAAAAATATTTAAATATTATAATTTGAAATTAATATGGTCTAAAATTTCATAAATGATCCAATTATGGAAAAATCAAAACACATAAGTAATTATTTATAACAATTTAAAATTTAGAATATTATTACCAGAAATAAAATAAAATAGATTAAATAAGGATAAATCAATTTGATAAGGTTTAAAAAAAATAAAAAACATGTCTAAATTTTATTTTTTGATGTTATTACAACCATATCTCATCTCATATTCTAATTGAGTCATTTTTTTAGGTTTTTAAGTGGCGTTTGAATTTATTATAATTTAATATTTCTTATGTTTCCAAAGGTGCCCCTCTCCATCCTTTTAAAAGAGAACCTCCTCCCTTTCCTCATCACAAAATTTTGAGCCTTAAAGCTCAGCCAAACCCTGCCAATTTATCTTCTTCACTTCTCTAGAAACATAATATAGGTCATGGTTTTCATCAAAGACCATCTTTAGTGCCCTAAGAGGAGGATTAGAAGAGGCACATCGAAGAAGAGGTAATAACCTTTACCGATCCTTTAAAATTTATTCCTTATTCTACACATTATTATTTATTTTTTTCATCATAAATTAATAACATAAATATCCCTCATATACTGATATGTTATTATAAATATGAAACAACCCTATTTCACCTTCTATCCATCCTACGGAAAACGAAATCACCGCGCGTGTGTACGTACGGAATACCATCTCCACGTCGTGGCATAATTTATTTTCCACAACCACCGTACATGGATGAGTATAATGGTGTGAATAATAACTATATATGATTATTATAACATTATACTAATTCCGAGATATTCTATCATCCACTCCAACACCATTCAATAATTATGGGAATGATATCTTTGCTCGTGCGTACGTACGACTTACTGTCTCCACGGTGTGATTTGATTCGTTCTACATGATCTTCATTAAACGATGATTATATAAACGAATTGAATGAATAAATATGATATATATTATACAAATAACATTCTTTTAATGATGTAGCTATATCCTAAAAATGAGAATAAGAATTTATTCGACAAAACACGCATACGAATATAATGCAATGAACACCCGAATAAGAAGTAACAATGAAATATTACTAATAAAAAGATAAGAATATGACCATATATGATATCATGACAATTAATATGATTCTGGAATAAGTCAATTACATTATTTAAATCATTATATAGGAGGTTCAAAAACGTACAGAGCATATTGGACCTAAGGTAAGGGAAAATCTCGCAATCTCATTTTTATCCGAGATTGTTTATACTTCAGAATTTACTGTGGAATATTTATCATCCACATCCATGTTTTCTCAATATGTAATATTATTTCTATTCTCCTACAATTTTTTAAATCCAATTTTACCTGTTGGTGATTTTTTAGTAAAAGATATGAAAGGAATATTTTTTCGTTTTCTGTACAAGATACTTCTTGACTTTTCCGACCAAAGTATGAGATGAATGTTTTTTTAACTTGTACGGCATGAATGTATTGTTGTGATTTCATAGAACATTATTTCCATGAAGCTTACTTTACAAGTTTTCAAGTTTATTTTAAATTAACTTCTTTTAGTTTAAAATTGTATGACATGTTGAGAAAGGAAAATTTTTTTTGATGTAAAAATGATATTTTCCTTAAGAATGGAGTTCAAGTGTTTTATCAAAATTATTTTTCATCTATGATAATATAGGGCTATGTTTCTATCCCTATTATTACATTTATTTGATTATGTTATGATGGAATTATTTTTATGAAGACCTTTATCATATATGGATTATATTATGATGGCATGATGTTTAAGAATCACATTTTTATTACAAGGGTTAGGCTATGATGTATGATTTATGGTTTTGTGGAACACATAATAATGGTTTTATTATGAAATGGGCGGGACCTATATCTCCCTCCAATGCATTGGATAATGATTTATATCTCATGAGATAGACATGGCTAGAATGGAAAGTTAATCTGGTTCAGTGATACAGGACTAGAACGAGGAGTGAACTCGGTTCTGTAATGGACTTTGTCCGCTATGATGGTCTTGGAAACTAGTCCTGACTAATATGAAATGATTTTATATGATTATGTGTGTATGCCATAATATTTCATGTTTTATGTTATGATTATTGGGATTGCATTTCACTAATATGATTTATCCCATGTCATGATATTATGATCTCTTTTGTAGGTTAAGATTTTCAAAATTTTATGTTCTTATGAATATGATATGATTGATATTTCTTTTATTTACCCTTACTAAGAATTTGAGATCACCCTTTTGTATGTTTTCTTTTCCCCAGGTCAGGAATAAGGGTATTAAGTAGGATATTCCAAAAGGGACTCTAGATATGATGAAATAAGTAGGAGATAATGTAGATGATTTATGAACCAGTTGTTTATGTTTCTCAGTTTCTAAAGACACTATACCTATATGGTACTATCATGGTTTTGTTATAGGTTGTAATAATTATGCTTCAATTCTGATGTAATAAAAATGTATGTAAATTATGGGTCGTTATAGTTGGTATAAGAGGAAGGGTATAGTCAACCTTTGGAAACTAGGATGTGAAGGCTTAGTAAGAACCCTAAGAAAATTTCTAAGCATAGAAAACAATATTAGTGTTTTAGAAATGGCCATGAATGACCTATGATAAGACCTAAAGTCTGAAATTTTATTCTTGATTATGTGGGTTTCATGTTATGATTAGTGTTTCTCACACTATGCTTCTTCATTTTAGTTAATGGATGGTACCCGAAGGAACCGTGTTAATGCTAAATGCGACAAGAAATGCAATGATTGTCCCCTTGAGAATCCAAAAATTATGGGAGTTAGAATGAAAAATATTGTAGCCATGCTCACACAACTTTCTCAAGCTATGAATCATGCAAGACTTCCAAATGAGAAAAGGAGGGAGAAACATTCTGTTGAATCCTTCATGAGGTAGCGTCCAACTTCATTCAGCGGTTCTTCTGATCCATTAGTGGCAGAAAAATGGATCAGTACCACTAAAAAGATATTTTCTGTTCTACAATGTTCTGAACATGATAAATTCATCTTAGTAGTATATCTTTTGGAAGGTGAAGTTGATCAATGGTGGAATCTTGTCATGAATACAAGGAAAAGGGATGAAATTGAGTCCATGGAATGGGACGAGTTCAAGAACATATTTTTCAATAAGTACTTCCCTCATATTCATCGAAAAAAGATGGAGAAGGAGTTTCTAGAACTAAAGCAAAACGATGATGAATCTGTTGGTACCTATGAAGTAAATTTTACATGACATGCAAGGTATGCTTCTGGGATTATTATCCAACCTGAGAGTAAGATCGATCGATTCTTTAGTAGCTTAAAACCTAGTCTACGAAGGGCATTATCTATAAGGGACTTCAATAGCTACGAGGAAATTGTTCGATGTTCTCTAAAGATTGAGATTGAGATTAGAGTAACCCATCAATCATATGAGTTTCATAAGAAGAGGAAAATGTAATTAAAAGTAAAATCTAAGGACCACGCTAAAACGAAGATGAGTTTTCCCTTATGCTCAAAGTGTGGAAAGAAACATGGCGGTAATTATCTTAAAGGGACAAATAAATGTTTATAGTGTGGAAAAGAAGTTTATCTAGCGATTGAATTCTATAGTGATGGGAAAAAGATGTCTAGTGATGCGAACAAAGAAAAGGCTACACAGAATGCACCACCTACACTTCAATGTTACAAGTGCAAGGAAATTGGGCATTATTCCAATCAATTCCCTAATCGAAGGGTTTTTGATGATGATCTACATCAAAAAACTCTTAAGGAAAAAGAAAAAGGAATGTCACATGAAATTTCTATCCGCAATGTGAAGTATGATAACAAAGATGTGAAAGGTACACTTACCATCCATTCTAAAGTAGAAAATGTTTTATTTTATTCTGGATCCACCCACTCTTTTATTTATGAATAATATTCTAAGGGTATCGCCGTACTACCCCAATGATTAGTTGTTGAGTTAGATGTGACAACTCCTAATGGCACAATAGCCACATCAAAAGTTTACAATTCTTCTCCAATTTAAGTTTGTGGGAAAGTGCTTCCAAAAAATATTGTGATCTATTATAGAGAGTAATTTTATGTGATTCTTGGCATGGAATTTCTTTCTTTATATGGAGCTCATAACAATTTCCAAAGAAGGGAAGTCGCATTTAATATTCCTGATCAATCTATGATCATCTTTTGATTCAAGGATGAATATAATCTTTCAGTGTAAATTTCTTCCATATTATGGGTCTTAATTCCAATAAATGAAGGCTATTTATCTCAACTGGTTGGAGAGAAACTCAAGTTTTAGAATATTCCCATTGTACAGAAGTTGGATGATGTCTTTCCAGAGGAATTTCCAGGTCTTCCACCAAATAATGAAGTTGAGTTTTCAATAGAACTCATACCGGGTGCTATGTCCATTTCGAAGACACCTTATAGAATGGCCCCAATTGAGTTGCAGGAATTAAAGAAGTAACTCCAAGAGAATCTTTATAAGGGATTCATATGCCCTAACGAATCACCTTAGGGAGCACCTATTCTGTTTGTTAAGAAGAAAGATGGATCAATGAGACTTTTCATTGGTTATCGAGAACTTCACAAGATCACTATATAGAAAAAATATTCTCTCCCATGCATTGATGACTTATTTGACCAACTACTCAGAGATCAATAATTTCCCAAAATTGATCTTCATTCAAGGTATCATCAATTAATGGTAAAAAGGGAGGATATACCAAAGTCGTATTTTTGTAAAATGTATGGACACTATGAATTTATAGTGATGCTATTTGGTCTTACTAATACCCCTGCTATCTTCATGGATCAAATGAATAGAGTCTTTAGATACTACCTTGATCAGTTTGAGGTGGTCTTTATAAATGATATTCTTGTCTATTCAAAGATCAAGGAAGAACATGAAGATCACTTAAGAATCGTATTGAAGACCCTGAGAAAGGAGAAGATTTATGCCAAATTTAGCGAGTGTGAATTTTGGCTTCAATAAGTTTCATTTTTAGGTCACATAATCTCAAAAGAGGGGATATCTGTGGATCTAGAAAAAACAGAGGTTATCAAAAGATGGTCGAGACAAACAACAGTAACTGAGATACAAAGTTTTCCTGGTTTGGATGGATATTATCGATGTGTTGTGAAATATTTTTCATGATTATCTAATCCACTCACCTGGTTAACTTGAAAAGGAGTTAAGTTCGTTTGGATGGAGGAGTGTGAATAGAATTTCAAGGAGTTAAAAAGAAGGTTATCCAATGAACCTGTGCTCACACTTCCTTGTAGTGGATAATGGTTTGTGATCTATAGTGATCCATCCATGAAGGTATTGTGGTGTTTTCTCATGAAAAATGATATGGTGATATATTATGCCTCACGACAGTTGAAAATACAAGAGACAAATTACCCAACTCATGATTTGGCATTAACTGCGGTAATCTTTTCATTAATGATTTGGAGGCATTATCATTATGGTGAAAGGAATGATATTTATACTGACCATAAAAGTTTAATGTATATTTTCACACAAAAGGGTATGAATATGCACCAAAGAAGATGGTTGGAGCTTATTATGGATTATGACTATTCAATTCATTATCACCCTGGGAAAGAAAACAAGGTGACATACATATTAAGTCGACAAGACCATGCCAGCTTATCCATGATGAGGATCACAAAAGATCCAATATTTTTGGATTTAAAAGGGATGGATCTTGGAATTATAATGGAAGGGGAAAATATTATCAAATGAATGTTCAACCATATATACATGTGAAGATTAAAGAGGCACAGAAAGAAGATGTATAGTTACAAAAGATGGTGAGAAATGTTCCTGAATTCCACATTAATTGTGATGAAATAATAAGGTTCAGGAATCGGGTGTGTGTTCCTCCTATCCCATAATTAAAGAAGAAAATATTGGATGAGGATCGTAGTTCTTCATTCTCTATTCACCCTGGAAGCACAAAGATATATAGGGGCCTGAAAGAGTACTTCTGATGGGATGAAATGAAAAGAGATGTTGCTGAATATGCATCTCGGTGCATGGGTTTTCATTAAGTTAAAGCTATGAGATAGATGTCTAAGGGGATCTTACAACCATTACCCATACCAGAATGGAAATGAGAAAACATCACTATGGGCTTTGTCACTGGAATTCCTAAAACATCGAAAGGCAATAATGCTATCTGGGTTATAGTTGATCATCTTATGATGTCATCACACGTCATTTCTATTAGAGAGGATTTCTCTCTTGATCAGTTGGCTAGGATATATGTAAAGGAAGTGGTAAGATTGCAAGGAGTACCACTTTCAATTATATCTGATCGGGATTCGAGGTTTACCTCGATGTTTTGGTGAAGTCTTCAGCATACTCTAGATACAGAGTAGCGTTTCAGCACTGCTTATCATCCTCAGACAGATGGTCAGTATGATAGGACAATTCAAACTTTATAAGACATGTTGAGAGCATGATCAATGGATTTAAAAGGTTATTTGGATAAACACATACCTTTGGTGGAATTTTCTTATAATAACAGCTTTCGGACCAGTATTCAGATGGCTCCTTATAAAGATATCTATGGAAATAAATGCAGAACTCAAACTTTCTGGGATGAAGTCGGGGAAAGAAAGCTATTAGGATCTGATCTTGTTGATGAGATGGTAGAAAAGGTCAGATCTATTCAACAAGACATAAGAGCATCTTAGAGTTGACAAAAAATTTATGCCGACAACCGAAGAAAAGACCTAGAGTTTGAAGTGGGTGATAAAGTGTTTTTAATAATATCTCTTTGGAATAGAGTAATGATATTTGGAACGAAGGGAAAGTTGAGCCTTAGGTATATCGGTCCATTCGAAATACTGGATCGTGTTGGGAAGTTAGCTTACTGATTAGAGATTCCACCGAATCTCTCTCATGTTCTTGATGTGTTCCATGTATCTCTGTTGAGAAAGTACATATCTGATCCTTGACATGTACTAAGCTCAGAAGATGTACCTCTGGAGCAAGATCTTTCTTATGAAGAACATCCGATATAGATTCGGGATCATAGAGAAAGAGTTATATGAAACAAGACCACTCTCTTGGTTAATGTTGTGTGGAGGAGCCACCAATTAGAAGAAGCTACATGGGGACTTGAGGATATAATGAGGGATCAGTATCCTCATCAGTTTGTTACGAAGTGAAGAATTTCGAGGGTGAAATTATTTTTAAGGGGGGTATAATGCAGCACCCATAGATTTTATGAGAATTTTGTTAATATATTATGTTATACGCAACACCAAAGGAATCTTTCACTACACACAACACTGGCTTGTCTTGTGTTACACACAAGAGAAACCTTCCTTGATAGCTTTCTTTGTACGCAATACAGAGTTTCACTAAACAATGATATATTATTATAATATTATGAACTAGCCGTTATGAATATTATTAAATTAATTTTTAATTTTATAACATTATAATTCATCTTACACATTTTCTATAATGAGATATGAAAACAAAATCAAATTTTTGGATAAAAGAAGTATTTAAAAAAATGTAGTTTTACCGCATTTTGATGGAACAACCATTTTAAATATAAATTTTGAAAAGTTTATAAGTTCAATTTTACAAAATAAACTTCTTATTTTAAATTAGGATATAAAAATTTACATTGGATAAATTTTTGATACTTTTCTGATAACTTTCATATTTTGATGAATACTAAAACTAAGCTAAATTTTTCTTAAAAACAACCATTTTCATCAAGATAATTGATATGGTTAAATTATATAATTTAATGGTTTAAAAGTATAAAAAAGATATATTTTTACCATTTAATATAATGTATGTCATTTCCATTAATTTTTCATTGAATTCATAGGTAAAAACATTTCAATATTTGACAATGTTTTAACTTTTAAAACCCAGTTTCTTAACAACGGGATTAATTTTAAATTAATTACTGAAACTTCTGTATTTTGAATATTCAAAAATGGATATCATATTTGGATCCAATGGGTCCAAATTATTTTAATAAGATACTTTTATTTTTTTGACATTATGAATAGTAATTATGGTAATTTTTATTTACTACAATTAAAGGTAAATCAGGTAATTAAGGGTAAATATAAGATTATAAAATTAACCTACCACTTGCCAAAATTATATTGGATGAATAAAAGTCGACCCATATTACCTAAGGGTCAGAATATATTCGTTTCAAGGACTAGTGACCATGAAAATGATTTAATTATAATTAAAACCAATGAAAGTGACAACATGTCACTCTCTTATATCTTATAAGTGTAATAATTTTAATTTAGTGATAAAATTTATAAAACATCAAAAATTAATAATATAAAGAAAGATAATTAAATTATCTACATCATTTAAATTTATCTAGAATTTTTAGGGATTAAATAATTATCATTAATGATAACACAATTGTGATGTTGAAATTATTTTATTGATTAAAATATAAAATAAATGGTTTTAAAAATATTAAAATAAATATTATATGAACTATTTAATGTGATCCAAGAATTTTATAGATGAATATTACATGTTATGAATCTATTAAATATTTTTGTTCAAATATTATATCAGTGTAGAATTTATTTAAATGCAAATAAATGAATAGTGTCAAAATTGACACTATTGTTATTTTATAAAAATAAGATATTATAAAATTGATTAAAAATAACACAAATATTCTAAAATTATAAATTTCAATTCATATGGTCTAAAATGTCATAAATTATCCAATTATAGGAAAATAAAAACACATAAGTAATTATTTATAACAATATAAAATTTAGAATATTATTACCAAAAATAAAATTAACTAGATTAAATAAGGACAAATCAATTTGATAAGGTTTAAAATAAATTAAAAACATGTCTAAATTTTATTAGTTGATTATATTACAACCATATATCATCTCATTGTATAATTGAGTCATTTTTGTAGGTTTTTAAGTGGGTTTTGAATTTATTATAAATTAATATTTCTTATGTTTCCAAAGGTGCCCCCTCCTTCTTTATAAAAGTGCACCTCCTCCCTCTCCTCCTCACAAAATTTTGATCCTTCAAGCTCGGTCAACCCCTTCCAATTTCTCTTCTAAACTTCTCTATAAACATACTATAGGTCTTGGTCTTCTTCAAATACCAATTTTAGTGCCCTAAGAGGAGGTTTAGAAGAGGCATGTCAAAGAAGAGGTTATATCTTTTACCAATCCTTTAAAATTTATTTCTTCTTCTACTTACTTTTATTTATTTGTTTCATATTAAATTAATAACATCAGTATCAATAATATACTGATATGTTATTATAAATATGAAACAACCCTATTTCACATTCTATCCATCCTACAGAAAACGAAATCACCGCGTGTGCGTACGTACGGAATACCGTCTCCACGCCGTGGTGTAATCTGTTTTCCACCACCACCTTACTTGGATGGGTATAATGGTGTAAAGAATAACTATATATTATTATTATAACATGATACAAATTATTAGGTATTATATCATCCACTCCAACACAAGTCAATAATTATGGGAACGATATCGTCACTCGTGTGTACGTACAGCTTACCGTCTCCATGGTGTGATGTGATTCGTTCTACATGATCTTAATTAAAACATGAATATATAAATTAATTAAATGATTAAATTTGATATATATTATACTAATACCATTCTGTAAATGATTTATCTATAACCTAAAAATGGGAATAATAATTTATTCGACAAAACACACATAAGAATATAAAGCAATAAACACCCGAATAACAAGTAACAATGAAATATTTCTAATAAAAAGATATGATATGACCATATATGATATCATAACAATGAATATGAATCAGGAATAAGTAAATAACATTATTTAAATCATTATACAGGAGTTTCAGAAATATACAGAGCATATCAGACCTAAAGTAAGGGAAAATCTCGCAATCTCATTTTTATCCGAGATTGTTTATACTTCAGAATTTACTGGGGAATATTTATCATCAAAATCCATGTTTCCTCAATATGTAATATTATTTATATCCTCCTACAACTGTGTAAATCCAATTTTACATATTGGTGACTTTTTAGTAAAAGATATGAATAGAATATTTTGTCATTTTCAGTACGAGATACTTTTTGACTTTTCTAACAAAAGTATGAGAAGAATGTATTTTTATCTTGTATAACATTAATGGATTGTTATGATTTCATAGAAAATTATTTCCATGAATCTTCCTTTACAAGTTTTCATGTATATTTTCAATTAACTTATTTTATTTTAAATTTTTATGACATGTTGAGAAAGGAAAAATGTTTTTGAAGTAAAAAGGATATTTTCCTCAAGAATGGAGTTCAAGTGTTTTATCAAAATTATTTTCCATCTAAGATAATATAGGTTTATGTTTCTATAAAAATCATTACATTGAATTTATTATGTTATTGTGGAATAATTTTTATGAAGTCCATTATCATATATGTGCTATGTTACGATGGCATGATGTTTAAGAATCACATTTTTATTAAATGGGTTATGCTATGATGTATGATTTATGATTTTGTGGCACACATAAGAATGGTTTCATTATGATATGGGTGGGACCTATATATCCATATAATGCATTAGGTAAATATTTATATCTCATGAGATAGACATGGCTAGAACATCAAGTTAAGCTGGTTCAGTGATACAGGACTGGAACGAGGAGTGAACTCGGTTCTATAATGGACTTTGTCCGCTATGATGGTCTATACAATGAGTCTTGACTAATATGAAATTATTTTATATGATTATTTGTGTATGAAACAATGTTTCATGTTTTATGTTATGATTATTGGGATTACATTTCACTACTATGATTTTTCCCATGTCATGATATTATGTTCTCTATTGTAGGTTATGATTTTCAAAATGTTCTGTTCTTATGAATATGATATGATTGATATTTCCTTTGTTTACCATAACTAAGCATTTGATCTCACCCTTTTGTATGTTTTCTTTTCCCCAGGCCAGGAAGAAGGGTATTAAGTAGTATATTCCAAAAGGGACTCTAGATATGATGAAATAAGAAGGAGACAATGTAGATGATTTATGAACCAGTTTTTTATATTTCCCAATTTCTAAAGACACTATACCTATACGGTCCTATCATGGTTTTGTTATATGTTGTAATAAGTATGCTTCAATTATGAGGTAATAACAATGTATGTAAATTATGGGTCGTTATACTTAATATCGTTCTTAAGGGAGGAAAAATAGGAATGATCTCATTGAAGGTAAGGGATTCACATTACCAATGAAATATATATTTACAAATATAAAAGTCTCCTAATTATATATATTAAGTGGAAATTATTAAGAATTCCTTGAGGATATATTTTTTATTTTAGGGTTGGGATAAATGGTAAAAATAAGGACACGTGTACAACTATGATTAAATAATGAAAATCCAAAACAAATAGTGACATGGGTGAATATGTCATTCATGTGAGACCTTCCTAATATGGAATAAATGGTAAATATATGGTAGACCTAGTTTTCATGTGTATTAATACCTCTTTATTTGAGATATACTTCAGTGGGATCCTTCCCTAAAGTCTAGGCGATGACTTGGGTGATGCATATTTCGACAAGGGTTCAAAATAAGAAACTCTTGGATTATTCAAGTACCAAACATATTCACATCCCATTAGCTTTGGTTTTGTTTTTTAATAAATATATTATAGATCATGGATACCATTTAGGGAATAAAATCAGGCTCAATTAACATAGATGATTAAAATTTCTCTATGTGATTATGTTGGAGTTCAAGAGTAATTTTATTGGAAAGGGAAGCATGTGAACCTATCCTTTTGAGGTAAATACATTGGGAGCCCAAGACTGAATTTGGGATGTCTGTTTAGATTAGTGGTTGGGTGTGTTGGTAGGGCCGAGACAAAGCACATGAGAAAAGGTGTAGTATGGAGTCTAACAACCATTTCACTTCAATATTTAATAAACATTTTTTTATTCTTCAAGGGATTCTCATGATAAATATTAAATAATTAGAAGTCCCCACCGCCAAATCATTTTAATTATTCAAGATGACAATGATTTAATTATGAATATAATAAATTTATTAGTTTTGAAATTTTATTCAATACAATAACATGAAGCCTTCGTATATGTTTTGAATTTTTTTTGAAAATGAAAACGTTGTCATTTTACTTGTCACATCTATTGTTACATTATCTATTAAGGCCCTGTATTCTATCCCATAAATTTCACAACACACACCTTCATCATAACCCTAGAATATCCACCCACAATATCGATTTTCAATGGAATGTTCAATATTAATACATTCATCACATACACCCTAGATTCATGATTTGGTTCATATAATTGCTACCTAAATTTTTTAGAATTCATTGGATTTATTTCCCCTTAAAGAAAAAAATAGTCTCCAACTTCAACTAACTATGAAAACATAGGAATTAGTGTCCATTGATACCATTTAAAGGTTCTCATATCCCTAGACATACTCCAATTCTTGTTTTGAATATCAATAACCCTGTGAATTGAATGGATTGGAAGATTACTTGAGTCATCCAATAGTTTCATACAAAGAACCATTAAAAAAGGAATAATCACACATGTATTCATATATACTACAGAGAATAACCCCAAAAATTAAAATATACTATAAAAAAGTAATAATTTTATTATCCCCATTATCCCTAAAATATAATCTTTCGATACATATCCCTCAAGGAAGAATTTGGAAGACCCATTGATTTGGGTAACCTACCATTCTAAATTTCCATTGTATTGTTATAGTAACATCCATAAAATTATTGGAAATATTTTATTAAGGATAACCACTTAAAAAATCATCAATAAAAGTTCCAAATACACTAAAGAGATATTATTCCATCGTATGTTCCTCGTTTCATTAACTAAAAAAATTTCATGACTAAATAGATAGTTAATCTCACGTATAAATCCTAAATAAAACCATTGGATGGATTTTATCACCCAGTGGTCTAGGTCATATGATATTAAAATTAAAGCCATAATGGTTTTGGTTACATGACTATAAAATTCACAACCACTTTAAATTTGATTCATTACCTTAACAAGAACTTATAATGTACCTCATTGAATATAATTAAATAATATTTTATTAGATTCCTTTCATAGGGAAATATTGTAATCCCCATTTATTCATCTAGTCATTCCACTATAACTCAAATTTCAAATTGTTATAGGTAATAATGAAAGGGAACCTTAAAATAAGAATGTATACCCTGTTGTAATTACACATTTTGATCAAATGAATGATATTGTATTTCTCTTTTTCGGTGTTCCATTCAATTAAAGGATTCAATATACCATATTTATAAAAAAATATAATTTCTTATTGTTAATGGGTTGGATTTCATAAAATAATGTAAAATTATATTAATTTCTAGTAATAAATATAAAAACCCACCACTAGATGATTTAACATCCCATTGTCCTGATTCTTTCATTTGTTTCATTGAGAGAATAACCAAAACATAAAGCAAAATTTTCAAAATAAAAATGGTTATTCCAAAGTGAATTTACTCACTCAAGAATTTATTTTATCATCCATAAAAAATTATTTGTTAAACTATGCTAAAAAGATTATTTTTTTCCCTTCCCAAAAAATAAAATGTAATATATAGTAGCCACAAAATTACAATTCAAGCTCCCTAGTTGAACACAGGGTGGTTGTATATATTCTAACACATCCTATCAAACTCTGACTATCTACATCAAAAAATGGTGAACAATATGATATTGTAATATCTTCCAAATGGGATGATCTACTCATCAGATATGTGATGTTACATTATAGATGGGATGAAGATATTGATATAGTCACCCTAATGATAGTACAACATAGTTCCAAGGGCAAACATCATGATATCAAACAACATTATTTGTCTCCCCTCTAAAGTTATTTAACACCAAAGTTCTTCATTTTGGAAAAGACATTTTTGAAAACTTCTACATCCAAAAATATACTTGTAAATACCTATGACATATTCCATTAAATATAGTCATTAATGTTACTTGATGACATAATACTGATAGTAAATGACTAGGGAAGTTGTGATTGATCTAGTTATCCATAATTGGGTACCACGAAGAAGAACACATTAGGGTAACCAACTGTTT
The DNA here is from genome assembly GCA_963277665.1 of Viscum album. Taxonomy (NCBI): domain Eukaryota; kingdom Viridiplantae; phylum Streptophyta; class Magnoliopsida; order Santalales; family Viscaceae; genus Viscum; species Viscum album. The sequence goes on from OY728134.1 coordinate 119,366,053, forward strand.
ACGTTCTAATGTAAGTTTATAGACAATATACTTTACCATCCATATGAATCACTATTTTGGGAGAATACAAAGTTTATTCACCCTGAGAGGGGTGTGAATCATTGTTTCACCCAAATAAATGTATTCCCCTCAATTGTGATCACCACATTTTCAAAAAAAAAATCCCCAATTAGATGTAACACAAATAAATATTTCCTTACTACATCAAAATATTCCTTCTAATTATTGATTACTAATGCATAATTTTACAGAAAGAATGAATTTAAATATTTTTTATAGTTCACCCACAAGGTGTTGTGTCCATGGATCAGAAACATGTGAAGTTTAAATGTGACAAAAATCAACAATCACATACAATTACATAAATAAAATTTTATTCATGATCACTCCATTCTGACACTCACTAAATGTATAGGTTATATGAATTTCCCACTATTCACCCATAAAGAAATATCATTTCATCCGCTCCCATCACAGCTTCCGGGAAGGCTTTTCTAGTTTATAGAGATGTCGGAAAAATTAATAGGTTGCAATCATGACAGATTCCTATAGGTTAGCGTATATTGATATGATAAACATAACTATTAAATTTTATATTAGACTGTTTATTGAACTCCATTTTTTTTGTTGTTTAAATATTCACAATTTTTCAACTATATACTCCTTGATGTGAGAGCACAACCATTATATTATAAATCTAAATGATATTTTTTCCCAAAGTTTTGTTCAATTCATTATCTTATTGAAAAATATAAATGCAATTATAAACACCAGTAAAGATGAAAAATTCAAAACTTGAATAATTATATGTCCACTTCTGATATTACATCATGAATATAAAATTATAAAAAAGGAATAACTATTTTATCATTCTTTTATCAATGAATTTGATTTGATCATTGAAACCATGTTGTTCATATCCTATCTACTTATACTATTCAAAAAAAATATATAAATATCTTTCTTCTCAATTGATTTCTAGAATGGATTTGTGATGATTTTATAATTTCTACCATGTCTCGAACAATTACATCAAATTATGTGATCAATAATATTATATAAATTCATAATGAAATATTTATATTATTTAATACATTCCTCTTCAATTCGTACCAATCACCGAAAATCGATCCAAATCTTCTCATTTTGGTTTTAAATTTAATCATCATTTATTTCATGAAATTAGCATGACATAGTGTAAGACAAAAGATTATGGGATATATAATTAATATATATTTAATTTATATTGTTATTCCCATAATTTTAGTGTGATTATCAGTCTAATGTAGGATCCCTACCACAATCCATTTATTTTTATTTTATTGAAGAGCCACTTTGAGGGTAAGTAGGAACCTACATGACTTGTAACACCCCGACCCCTCTAGGCTGGAGCCAGTGAATTACTTGTGATATTGGCATGGTTAGAAGGAATTACAATACTGAAGGAATGATCATTTTTGTAGTCTTGAAGAAACTAGATACATATATTTTTCTCAAATTTCATTAGAAAGGTTTACAAAATACAATACATAACAAAAACTAAAAACAACATCCCTAGGAACTCAATAAAAGATCTTCTCTTCATAAATTGTTGAAGGTAGAAAATGAATGGGGGGAGATCAAACGCTCAGTAAGGGTTACAAATGGCAGAATCATGAGTACAATAATAAGTGAATCACAATCAATCTGACATAATTAATATGGCATAGTGAATAAATGAATAACTAATGCCATTATTAAACTGAGAATGAAACTGCATCCATAGATTTAGTGAAAACCTCATGCATAATAATAATAAATGATAATGAATAAATAGAATTATTATTAATTAGACGTTATGTATCTGGAAAATGAAACCATTATACCGTAAAAACGGTTTAGTTTTTTGGGTATTAACCCGTCTGATTTTTGGAAACAAACTCGAAGGGTTTGTCGCCAAACTATTTTGTATTATGAGACCTACCGATGCATAGAGGGGCTATAGTGGGCCCCCCACAGCACTACATGTCCAAATCATTCTTTATAAATTGATTCCATAAAAGAGAAATATGCCTTTTCAATATCTCTATATAGTAGATAATACGAATTCATCAATATTTCAATAATTAAAATAACTTTCCAAATAAACACCTTATGTAAAATATTATACGGTTTAGACAAAAAAATATCTATGACATGAGATTATGGACATTTAATATAAATATAATTTACAATTAAAATTGATCTCAAATGGGCAGTAGGTACACCATATAAAGATTATTAGGTTCACAATACAAAGATAGTCACAACGAAAACGGCAGTTGAGACAAAGTCCCTTACCACAATGTAATGGGTCGAACCATATGACCAGAACATAATAACCTTCAAGTGAATAATTGAATAACATTAATATAAATAGAATAATGTTATTATATATAAAATTAAAGTAAAAATATACCAAATATATGGAATAATTGGTGAATAATGGAAATATCATAGAAATGGAAGTGAGATGAGAAACCCCATACCTTAACTCCAAACGTGTTCCGCTCTTGTACTTAAGCTCCTTGATTATGAAATTATACTTATTAATAACTTATTTCAGAACCTATTAGACATTATTTAGTTTACCATAATTATTTTTAGTTCATTTATGTCTTTATTGATAAGTTATTTTATTGAATTTCGTCGTTCTAGAGTGTTCGTTTCCTTTATTTTCATATTCGGTTCACTTATTTTTAAGTAATGAAATTCATGTGGAGTGGTTATAAATCTCCTGGATTGGAATTATATATTATTAATGAACATAAAGAATTTATAATGGTAATTTATATCATTTTATTACATGGAAAGAGGGTGAATCATTCGATGACAACAACTTCGATTATTCACCGGTATTTGAAATATTATGAACTAGTTTGGTCATATAACTTAATTATATGTACATATTCGGGTTCCAGAATATTAATTAAATTTTAACCCATATATTATAGTATATTTCAACCATGAATATGGTTTCATTACCAGTAATGAAGAATAAATTGATGAACGAAACTTCGTCATCCACGAAGGTTATAAATTAGAACCTCATGGACGTCGATTTTGTTTATAAAATAAAAGGGAGGGAGTAAGAATATTTATGATGGTTATTCCATTAAGATTATATAAATACACTATATAGATGTTACTGTAGTTATCATGATCATTTGGATAGAGAAGGTGAGGATAAGATAGAAAAATAAGATAAATTGAAATGAAACTAAATGAAAAAGAAGGGTGCTTTACCTCTTGAAATAACCTCCTTGAAAAAATCCTTAAGGGAAGGGGTTTTGTTCTTTTGGAAAGAACATAAGCTTCTTGGACATGGGGAGAGACTAGGGAAGGGTAATTGAGCAGAACATTGAGGAGCTTAAAGGCTTAGAGGAGTGAATAGAAGAGGTAGTGGTGGGGGGTTTTTATAGTGGAGGAGAGGGGAAAATTTTGAATATTTAATTCATTATTTTATTATTTCCATCAAGACAACAAATAGAGTTGTTTTATGTGACCCCTAATTGTAATAAGTTCATGTGAGTTCTAACCAAGTGGCCTTGTATCACTTTTGATGTCATTAATAGTGTATTGAACTGATAAATTGAATATACGGTATTTTACCATATTGCACTATTCATAAAAAATTCATGAATTTTAGAAAAATCCCAAAAAATCACCCCTACCATTTTTTGACGTGTATAATTAAAAAGTTAAATCCATTTTTCAAAAATAATTTTCTATATATTATTAATTTAATTTTTTAAATAAGTTCATAGTAAATTCGAAAAATAGCAATCTGGAAGTGCAGTTAGTTTTATGTGTCATTAAAAAATTAATTAAGATCCCTTTATCATATTTCCTTAATAAAATAAAATAATAATATTATTTACTATTCAAGGGGCATATTACTATTCATAAGGGCATTTTAGTATTCACCAAAAATAGAGTTTGTTCTATCAGACTCCAAATGACTTACCAAACACAACTCTATATGACCATTTTCTCGAAATTCAAAACATAGAAGAGGAAAAGTGGTGTTTATAAAATTGCATTCTATAATTATTTTTAAAACCTTGGGGTGTTACATTCTCCCCTCCTTACAAAAAATTTTGTCCTCTAAATTCACAGAATATTACCTAAAAAGATTTAGGTATGTCATTAACATAGGCTTTTCAGGCTCCCATGTTGCTTCCTCCATCTTATGGTTCCTCCATAGAACCTTTACCAGTCGAGTCGTCCGATTTCTCAATACAAGTTCTCTAGTATCAGGAATCTTGATAGGATCTTCACAGTAACATAAATGGGGATCAAGTTCCACTTCTTCATAAGTGAGTACATGTGTTGGGTTTGGCATGTACTTTCTTAACATTGAAACATGGAACACATTGTGAACCTTGGAGAGACTTGGGGGCATTGCCAAACGGTAAGATACAACACTAATTAGGTCAAGAATTTCAAAAGGTCCAATGTACCTGGGACTTAATTTTCCTTTCTTACTGAATCATATAATACCCTTCATGAAGATACCTTTACGAAAACGTGATAACCTTCTTGAAACTCCACATCCTTCCTTCGGTTATATGCAAAACTATTTTTCCTACTTTGAGCTATTTTGATATGGTTCTAGATAATCTTAACCTTTTCCATTGTTTCTTCAACATGTTCTGGGCCCACAAGCATTCTTTCACCAACATCATCCCAAAAAGTTGGTTTACGACATTGCCTCCCATATAATGCTTCATAGGGTTCCATATGTATACTTTAATGGAAGCTATTGTTGTAGGAAAATTCTACGAGAGGTAAATACTGATCCCACATGCCTTGAAAATCAAGTGAACAAGACCTCAACATGTCTTTCAATGTTTCAATAGTCCGTTCTGATTGTCAATCAGTTTGTGGGTGGTAGAAAGTGCTCAAATGAAGATCAATATCTAGGGCCTTCTGAAGAATTTTCTAGAATCATGATGTAAAACATGGATCATGATCAGAAAAAATTGATTGGGGTACTCCATGATTTCTCACAAATTCATTAATATATAGTCTTGATAAGTGTTCAAGTGATAGATCTTCTCTTATAGAAACAAAATGTGCTGACTTCTTAAGACGATAAACAATGACCCATATTGCATCATTCCTTCTAGGATTCATTGTTAGTCCCATGACAATGTCCATCTGGATATTATCCCATTTCCACTCAGGTATAGGAAGAGGTTGTAATACTCCTCCAGGCTGTTGACTTCCAGATTTCACTTGTATTCAAACCATACATCTTGACAAAAAATCAGTAATCTCCCTCTTCATGTTTTCACACAAAAAATATTCCTTCAAATCTCCATACATCTTAGTGCTACAAGGGTTTATAGTGAAATTGGAATGATGAGAGTCATTAAACAATTCCCTTTTTAGATCAGGTATATTGGGAACACAACATCTCTTCCCAAATTTTAAAATTCCATCTTCATATATGAAGTCACTCAATCTCCCATCATTCACAGCTTTAATCTTCTTTTGAAACTCCTCATCATCCACTTGAGAAATTTTTATCCTTTATAGTAATGATGGTTTGGAATCCTTTTGAAAAAGCATTTATGTTTCACCTTCCATTGTTATTCCCATATCCATTTTTACTAGATCCATGAAAATATGATCCCTCTCAACTATCATCTTGTTAAAAACTCCATGATCCTTTCTACTCAAAGCATCTGCCACCTTATTTTCCTTCCCCGGGTGGTATTGTATCATGCAATCATAATCCTTGAGTAGTTCAAGCCATCTCCTTTGCCTCATGTTGATTTCTTTCTACGAGAAAATATATTTCAAACTTTTTTGATCAGTATAAATCTCACATTTTTCACCAAATAGACAATGTCTCCATATCTTCAAAGAAAAAATTATCGCAGCTAACTCAAGATCATGAGTAGGATAGTTTTTCTCATGGACTTTTAGCTATCATGATGCATAAGAAATAACCCTACCATTTTGCATAAGGACACAACCAAGTCCTTTCATTGAAGCATCACTTTAAATAACAAACCCGCCATTCCCCGATAGTAGATTCAATATAGGAGAATTGACTAATATTCTATTTAGTTCTTCGAAATGTTCTTCAAAATATTTTGTCCAAACAAATTTACCCCCTTTACGTGTGAGCTTTGTTAGCGGGTTAGCCAGTCAGGAAAAATTCTGCACAAAACACCGATAATAACCTGCTAAGACAATAAAACTGCGTACCTCAGTTATATTTGTTAGCATGGGACAATAATGGGTTGCCTTTGTCTTCGCAGAATCAACTAGGCTTCCATCCTTAGAGATAATATGGCCTAGAAAAGAAACTGATTGAAGACAGAATTCGCACTTGCTAAACTTCCCAAATAATTCATTTCTTCTAAGAGTTCCCAGAATAACTCGCAAGTGACTCTAATGGTCTTCATAGATTTTTGAGTATACAAGGATATGATTGATGAATATCACAAAAAAGTTATCAAGATATTCCTTGAAAACTCTATTCATTAAATACATGAAAACAAATGGTGCATTTTTCATTGAAATAGGCATCACTGCAAACTCGTAATGCCCATACCTGGTTCGAAATGCTATCTTCAGAATATCTTCCTTCCTCACACTCAGTTGATGATATCTGGATCGAAGGTCAATCTTTGAAAAGTATTAAGCTCCATTAATTTGGTCAAATAAATCATCAATCCATTGTAGAGGATACTTATTATTTATTGTAATAGCATTGATTTCTCTGTAATCAATGCATAGCCTCATGGATCTATTTTCTTCTTTACAAACAAGACCGGGGCTCCCCATGGAGAAACACTAGGTCGAATAAATCCTTTGTCACTCAACTCTTCTAATTGTTTCATCAGCTCCACTAACTCCACAGTGGCCATTCTATATAGGGTCTTTGATATAGGTCCTGAACCAGGAATTAAGTCAATGGAAAACTCAATTTCCCACTTAAGAGGATATGCAAGTATATCCTCTAGAAACACATCAATGTATTATTTCACTATGTTCATATATTCAATTTGAATATTTATTTCCTCACCCATAGATATTTGGTTCTCTTCCTCTCCAAGAATTTCATTCAACAGAGTTTCTATGGGTGGGTCTAGATAAGAATTAGATGGAGACGTCTCCACTCTAAAGATAAGAGATTCTACACCATTTTCAAAAATTGTAACTTCGTTTTTCTTTCAATTAATCATCTAATCAATATCTGATAGCCAATCCATACCTAGAATTATATCAAATTCAGTCATGGGTTTGATGATAAGGCTAGAAACTAAAGCATATTTTGGTGTTTGGAGTGGGACTAGTCGACATGCCTTTGTTGTAATGATGCATCCCATGTGAGTTTTGACTGAAAAATCCTTTCTTAAATCAAATTGGACATATATAATTTTCTTAGAAGACAAAGAGGATATAAATGAATGTGATAATCCTGAATCAAATAAAGTGTTGGCTATGTTTGAGGAAATAATTAAAGTACCTTCCACCACATCACTAGGAACTTCAACCTCTGCGGTTGTAATCACATAGGCTCTCCCTTGCTCTTTTGGTTTTTTCTAAGGCATGTTTCCTTGGCGCATAGGACAGTCATTTTCATAGTGTCCCATATCTCTACAATTGTGTCATTGAACATCAATGAATTGTATCGTCCCCTTACATTCATCAGATCAATGACCCTTTTCTCTGCAGTTATAGTAGACTCCCTTGCCTTTCAAGCATTTCCCGGGATGATTATTTCCACAGTTCTCGCATAATGGGAAACTATTTGTTCCCTTTCTCTTCTTTGGTGCTTATCCTTTTCCTTTGTTATCAGAATTCCACTTCTTATCATGGATTCCTTTGAAAAAATTTGATCTAGAAAATTCCTTCTCGGTTTTGATGGCACTTGTTATAATTTCAACATGTGATGAAAATTATTGAGAATCCAGTTCCCTTCGAAAATTAGGCTTAAGACCTTCAATGAAATGATCAATCTTGTCCGCTGAGTCACGAATCTAATCCATGGCATACCTAGCTAGCCTTGTGAAGGTAGCCTTAAACTCTGCAACACTATCTTCTTCCCTTTGTTTCAAGACAAGGAATTTCCTCTTCATTTCAGCTCATTGCTCACAAGGAAAATATTTTTTGAAGAATATTTACTTAAAAGTCCTCTATTCCATATCCTCTATTGTATTTTGAATCAAGGACCACCATTGATCAGCTTCACCCTAGAGAAAATATACTGATAGTACTACCTTTTCATTTTCATTGCATCTTAACGCCATGAATGTATTTTCAAGGGACATTATCCATTGCTTAGCAAACACTGGATTAGTAGTCCCATTAAAAGATTGGGGATTCAACCGCATGAAACGATCCAACAAAGTTGTTGAATGGTTATTCGTTACAACTTGAGTAAGTTGTCCCAATATGGTCATGATCTAATATTCTCTAACATTGACTGTGTTGACTTGCTCAGTAGGGAGATCCCTACCATGCCCACGAGTATTTATTCCCCTTCTTCCATTACACTCCATTTCTAAATAATGGGATATACTAGATTAGTTTATGAATCTCAGATAGAAATGCACTCAACATAGCTTGAAATTCTATTCATAGCTAATATTATAAACATGGTTCCTCTAAGGAAAAATTTACAATAAATCCTTCATAATGTCTTGTAAATAATTCATGAATTATACTATGCATATCCCCCGGGAGTGTCGTAACCAAGAGTGTATCAAGGCCTTTTGTCATTTACCTGTTCCAGTTCGAGTCTAGCTCAAAGCGGCGTTTTTAGGTTTTACCCCTAGATACATCTGTGCCAGAGCCGCCTCTACCTACTCATATCCAGACAGGGATGTATTTCTTAAAATATCCACATAATCTATTCCTTAACAAAATACCAGGATGTTATTGTATGTCAATCCTCAGATACTTCCTTAGGTATTTGTTACCTACTATACATTTCCTACTATAGTTTCAATGTTTTCTACTAAACTTCCTCTAATACCAAATGTAACACCCCGGACCCTCTAGGCTAGAGCCAGTGCATTACTTGTGATATTGGAATGGTTAGAAGGAATGAAAATCCCAAAGGAATGATCAGTTTAGTAGTCTTGAAGAAACTAGATTCATATATGTTTCTCAAATTAGATTGGAAATTTTTACAAAATACAATACATAACAAAAACTAAAAACAGCATCACCAGGAACACAATAAAAGATCTTTTCTTCATAACTTGTTGATGGTAGACAATGAAAGGGGTGAGATGAAATGCTCAATAAGGGTTACAAATTGTGGAATCATGAGTACAATAATAAGTGAATCACAATCAATCTGACATAATCAATATCACATAGTGAATAAATGAATAACTAATGCCATTATTAAACTGATAATGAAACATCATCCATAGATTTTGTCATAGTGAAAACCTCATGTATAATAATAATAACTGATAATGAATAAATATAATGCTTATTAATTGGAAATCATCTATCTGGAACATAAAACCATAATACCGTAAAACCGGTTTAGTTTTGTCGGGAGAAACCTGTCTGATTTTTGGAAACAAATTCGAAGGGTTTGTCACGAAACTGTTTTGTCTCATGAGACCTACTGATACATCGAGGGGATATAGCGTGCACCAAACACCACTACATGTACAAATAATTCTTTATACATTGATTAAATACAATATAAATATGCCTTTTCAATATCTATATATAGTAGATAATATGGATTCATCAATATTTCCATAATTAAAATAAATTTCTAATTAAACACCGTATGTAAAATGGTATACGGTTTAGACAACAAAAAAATACATGACATGAGATTATGGTTATTCAATATAAATATAATTTTAAATTAAAATTGATCTCAAAAGGAAATTAGGTACACCCATAAGTATTATTAGGTGCACAATAAAAAGATAGTCACAAAGAAAACGGCAGCTGAGACAAAGTCCCTTACCACAATGTAATCAGTCGAACCGTATGACTAAGAAATAATAACCATCAACTGAATCATTTAATAACATGAATATAAATATAATCATGTTATTATATATCAAATAGATGTACACATATACAAAATATAAGGAATAATTGTTGAACAATGGAAATCTCACAGAAATGAAATTGAGATGAGAAACCCCTTACCTTAACTCCAAATGTGTTCCTCTCTTATAATTAAGCTCCCAAATTATGAATATATACTTTTTAATAACTTATTTCAGAACATATTAGACATGTATTTCGTTTACCATAATTATGGTTAGTTCATTTATGTCTTTATTGATAAGTTATTGTATTGAATTTCGTCATTCTAGAGTGTTCATTTCCTTTATTTTCATATTGGTTTCACTTATTTTTAAGTAATGAAGTTCATGTGGAATGGTTATAAATCTCCAAGATTGGAATTATATATTATTAATGAACATAAATAATTGATAATGTTCATTTCTATCATTTGGTTACATGGAATGAGGGTGAATCATTAGATGACAACCACTTCGATTATTCGGCGGTATTTGGAATATTATGAACTAGTTTGGTCATATAACTTAATTATATGTACATATTATGGTTCATGACTATTAATTAAGTTATAAAACATATATTATAGTCTGGTTAAACCATGAATATGGTTTCATGACCAATAATGAATAATAATTTTTAGAACAAAACTTCATCTTCCACGAAGGTTATAAATCAGAATCTCATGGACGTCAATTTCGTTTATAAAATAAAAGGGAGAGAGTAAGAATATTTATGATGGTTATTCCATTCACATGATATAAATACAGTATATATATGTTATTGGAGTTATAATGATCATTTGGACAGAGTATGTGAGGATAGGATATCAAAATAAGATAAATTGAAATGAAACTAAATGAAAAAGAAGGGTGCTTTACCTCTTGAAATAACCTCCTTGAGAAACTCTTTATGGGTAGGGGTTTTAGTATTTTGGGAAGACCAGAAGCTTCGTGGACATGGGGAGAGACTATGGAAGGGTAATTGGGCAGAATGTTGAGGAGATTCAAGGATTATAGCAGTGAAGAGAAGAGGTAGTGGTTGGGGGTTTTTATAGTGGAGGATAGGGGTAGATTTTGAATATTTAATTCATAATTTTATTATTTCCATCAAGACAAAAAATAGTGCTGTTTAACATGACCCATAATAGTAATAAGTTCATGTGATTTCGAACCAAGTGTCCTTGCATCACTTGTGATGTCATGAATAGTGTATTTAACTGATAAATTCAATATACAGTATTTTACCATATTTCACTATTCATCAAAAATTCAAAAAATTTCAAAAATTAACAAAAATTCACCCCTACCATTTTCCGACATGTAGAATTCAAAAGTGAAATCCAATTTTCAAAAATAAATTTCTAAATATTATTAATTTAATTTTTGAATAATGTCATATTTAATTCGAAAAACAACAATCTTGAAGTGCAGTTAGTTTTATGTGACATTGAAAAATTAATTAAGATCCCATTATCATATTGCCTTAAGAAAATAAAATAATAATGTTATTTACTATTCAAGGGGAAAATTAATATTCATATTACTATTCATAATGATATGTTACTATTCTCCTAAAATCAAGTTTGTTCTATCAAACTCCAAATGTCTTACCGAATACAACTCTAGATGACCATTTTTTGAAATTCAAAACATAGAAGAGGCAAAGTTGTGTTTATAAAATTGCATTTTATATGTATTTTAAAAAACATGGGGTGTTACAGGAATTCATCCATCATCTAGTCACACCCACATAAAAAACATGTACATAGTTCAAATTTCAAAAACAACAGACCGTACACCCCACCAAGATTCAAAAGTCTGCAAAATCAAAAATCCAAATTAACCATCATCACAATAAATACAAAAATCCCACAACTGAAAGTGGAAACCACACTGCCCAATAAACCTACCGACAAGGAACAACACCACCACCATCACAAAATCTGATAGCACTATCACTGCCAATACGACATCACGTCACTAGGGTCACCCTTATCTGCTCATCATCATCGGCCTTCTCTGACATCCATCTCTGAATCAGGACACCACCATCACCATTGTCATCATCATCACTGTCATCTCCATCATCACCATCATCAACTCCCACATCCAGGCAGTCGTCAACACCCAAAAACAATTTCCTGTATCATTACCTTTCAAACACTGTCGAGTGAGGGGCATGACTACTAGAATGCTGAAATCACCTCGAACAACACCTCCCAAAGCTCTGGTGAATTGCACCTCACCATACCAACCTAAGGTAGAGAGATGGTACACAGAGCTAGAGTAGAGTAAGAGAAGAACAAAGAGTCTAATATAGGATTAAAAAGAATATTATATCACATTTTAAACTATTATGGAATCATGAAATATTATTCAATATATTTTCAAATATCAATTTAATTGTGGTGAAATAATCACATTCCCAATGTAAATCCATGTATCCTATTACAATAAATAATTTGATTGTTTAACCCAGAATTCACACATCACATCATATTCTATTCTAATGTCACAAAATCCTCCCATATCTTCATATATTTTTAGGAAGGTCTATATATTGTTCCATGATTCCTACACCAATCACACACAAATTCCACACCAATTTTCGTTGTACTATCAATGTGTGTTACTTTATACCATAGTCCTCATTTAATCATTTATTACAGTCCAATGAAACCTATTTCCAAATACTAGTCAGTAAAATATTCATATATACATCAATTATTATGATATTTACTCTTACACAATCATGGATTACTCCAATAAAATATCAATTTATTCATGGTTTCTTCCTTGTCAATGTTATATAAACCGAAATATATATTTTTACAAAAAAATATAAATAAATCCATATCCATTCATATCATTCCATGAGTATGATATATATAACATTCAAGGAATCTATCCCACTATGTTTCTATAACAATTGATTTAATAAATTTTCATATAATATATCATGCTCGAAATATAATTTTATGCCTTGTTTAAAAAATTTATTAATTATTTAGAAAATTTGGTTCCCATATATGGTAACCATAACATCATTATATCATATCATATCATAGTTATGATAATAGTGAATGTCAATATATTTATCTCTAAAATATTTTAATAATCCATATAAATTGATAATATAATCATTAATATTTGAAAATATATATCACTCATAGAAAAAGATATGAATATTGTACACCTTTAATTTTTTATATCAATTGTACAATAAATTTTACTCCATTATTAAACACCAAATATTAAAAATTCATGTATGGATTTTAGGTTCATTTCCTTGTCCCCCTATGAAAGTAAAATTTAATTGACTAATCATATCTCTCACTCCATTTTCAATAAAATCATTACACATGGTTTTCTTTATGATGTGCAGTATTTCATTTTTGGGAGAAGATGAATCAAAAATTCATTTTAGATCAATATCATGAGATTTAAACCTCACACTTATGTGTACAATACCTTCATAGACCCTTTAATATTCAAAATTTTATTATATAAAACTCTTTTATTTATAAATCCTTGGAATATTATCATCAAAATGAATTGGATCATTCAATTATTTATAATTAAACATAAGACCCAATCTCAAATTTTTCTATTATACCACTTATTCTTTGAACCATTTCCTTTGATTACAACTTGATGAACATGAATTCTTGATTTTCAATTAAATATACTAACAAATTTATTTTATAGAATTATTTTTATAACGATTTTTGTAAGGTAATTTACAACTTATAATAGGGTTGTTGACCAATCCTGTAATCCTAATGATTTGTAAATTGATGAATGGAACAACAATCATCATTTATAGTATCAATGTTTTCTATGTCACTCACTTCTATAAACTCAGGAAACATATAATTTCACATATATTGAAATGATATCATAAAATGTCAATATACCATATATAATAATTCAAGAGAATAAAAATATTCACAATGTGTGTGAGTCATACCACATATTGAACCAAAAAACAACACTTGTTATGAGAAACCAATGATACCACTTGATATCCATGATCTTATTTCAATGCAAGGTTTTCCATTAATTCTAGATGAATTTATATTCCATTGAATATTTAGTATTAGAATAACTTTTTTACACCACATTAATCAATATTAATTAGAATTTACTATCCTAAAATCCCTCAACTAATACCTAATTGTTAGTCCATAAATAAATTGATCATAAATTCCATGAATGTTGTTTCAACTCCATTTTGATTTATACACTCCCTTATTGGACCGATTCTACTTGAATCATGGACAAATATAATTTTTTGATCTCAATATTTTTTATTGATACCATTTATAAACACAAATAAGGCATTAAAACCTCTTATATTTCATATTAGTCGATATAACATTAGTAATCAATTATCATAAAAAAATACTTGATTAAACATTGATATCCAGAGTTTTTATTCAATAAATATTTGAATATATATTATTTTAATCTGTTTATCTCTTTTTGGAACATACATAACCATTCAAAACATACACCCCATGCATCATATCTCTCCAATAATATGGAAACACTCTATCAATGATTGACTGATTTTTTTTATTGGATTTTCAAAAACCCTCTTTTCGGTTTAGTGGTAACTAGCACCCCACATGGGAAGCAGAAAAACAAGTTTAATTACGAAGATAAAAATATTGAAACCACATTGATAACATGTAATATGATAATATATTGATAAAGATTCACCCACATCATTCAATATCATGTCTCCAACCATCAATGTCTTGATTCACTAATGTCATCATCACATCTTATCACTGGAATCAACATCCCTGAGTAAACACAACACCAGTTCAATAGAAAGACTGTCAGAATAGATCATATAAAAACATCATCACCTATTATTCATTTTCCCTTTGGGAACCAGAGACTACCAAAGAAACAAAATAAAATGAGGTCACCTCATGAAAATTCATAAACCATCAACTTAGCACTGCTGGGAAACATACAAATGACCACTACTATAATAAAAAAAGAACAAAATGAAACCATAAATACAAATCAAAATGTTCAGTGAATTAATCAAACAGATCAATTATGACATAATATAAAAAAACATACAAGTTCAAATTGAGGATAACATATTAAGAACCAAAACATTGTCATGATGTTGTTGTTTTCCACACTAAAATCCTGCCAAGGAAGAGAACTATATCGACATCAGTATAAAAACAAGAACATGCCACAAGAGGAGCACCATCAACTTCCAAAGCCCAAATACCAATAAATTTGAGTAGCCACATCTCCAGATGTATCCATGAGATTGTAGAGGGACTTGAGGTCTGGTAAGGTATTTGAATGCTTAGGTATCCAAGCGATGAAAATTTAGTGAGGCTGAAACCATAATCTAAAGGCAAGATCTTGCTGATTTGGGAGTGCCTAGAAATCAATTACCCTGAAACCTAGATCCCAAAACCACTGAGTTACCAAAACACTAGATCTGATATGGAGAGGTTTTGTGGAATGTGAGTTCAGAGAACAGTTGCAGTAGAAATGTACTTCAACAATGATTCACCAAGAGAACTGCACAACCATGAAATATGATAAACAATCCATCAACGATGAACCATTGATAAAATGAAACAAGGGTGAGAAGGGAAATGAGTGAGGGGGAGGGGGAAGGAAATGAAGAAGGCACAATATACTCACCCTAAATTTTTCTACTGAAGAGATAACCTATGGTGAGAGGAAGGAGGGATTAAAGCTTCTCAAAGGCATCTAAAAAACAAGATCCACTTTCGCTCCAACATTCAAATATTACAATTAAATTAAAAAAGGGGATGAGTAATTTCCTACCATCCTAATGTTGTGTAATATAATTGGTATTAGTGGAATAATATTATTATTCCAACACACATCCAAGTCATTATTATGGTTTGAAACTGTGAGGAACCACTAATAAATATTACATTCCATATATGTTCTTTAATGTTCTAAATCTTCATTGAATTAGACTTCAAATTTAATTTGTGACTAAAACCACCAGTATATTCCTCTTCATTTGATTCACGTTTATTTCATCCACTATAATTATTCCCCTTATAAGTATGTTCTTAAATATTTCTTCACTTATTTAATTATGAAATATCTAGAAAAAATCAGTTTTTCTTCTTGATTGTACCCTTCAATAGTCACTAGTTTCATCTCATACTCATTTTCACATAATGAATCTCTCATCACATATCAATATACCTTTCTCAATATGGGAAAATCATCCTTATTCTTCATCTATATTTAAATTACATTCATTCTATTAATGAATTTATTATTAACCCATTATTTTTTTTATGGTGAAACCTTCTTTGATCTCCACCATTATTATCCATTTATAGGATAAATAGATTTTGTAGAATAAAATATTTTATTATAATATAAAGTATAATTATATTAGTTATAAGAATGATCTATTTCATTAATAAATTACTAGATCCTTTCATACAAAATATTATTTCATTATTTCCATGGTTAGATCATATAAAAATTTAAATACACACTTTATGTACATTTTCCATAATTGAGATGTCCTTTAATGTTTTAATCTGCTGTAGAGCCCAAAGGATTAGTATAAAATAGTAATGGTGTGTCCCATGATTCAAAAAACCATATAAGCATTCATATAATGTCAACATGATTTTCAAATTTTAAGTGATTTAATAGTACCTAAACTATTGTAATTGAATTATCTTGGAAGGATTGGATATTATAAGATAATTTTAAAGTTATTAAGATAATTATATACATATTATAGATTTGTAAAACCATAATAGAAATATTCAAAGAATTAAATTGTAACATCCAAGGTAAATAAAGAATAATAAATTTTCATATATATTAATATTTGATAATTGAATATTAATTTTACTTTAAATGGGTTTCTATGTTCGATAGCGTACCCAATAAGCAACAAAGAGTTTCTTTGAAATCTTACATTGCACACTAGTAATAAAACAACATTATTTTAAATGGTAGTTAACACGTAGTCGTTGTATTGGTGGGAATGAATAGAAATAACTAAAATATGATTATATATGTTTTTTTTGTTTCTACATTTATCCAATAAAAGTTAACGGCTTAAAATACGAAAAGAATTCGATTTTAGGAATATATACTCTAACATTCACAAAAGGTCGACTTATCGCCTTTTGATTGCAAACCGTCTATAAATATAGTTTTTGTCACTCTTATAATTTCTATTGGACCAAATAAAATTCTTCTTTAGAATCGGGGCATCAAAATTTACTTTGTGTAAATTTTTGTTATTTTTCCGATAAAGATCAGTTTTTAATGAATAGTGAAAAATTGTGTATTTTAATTCAAAACCTCTTTTTAATCTAATTTATTTATATGACTAGATTATCTTTTGAATTTGGTTTAAAGTGAAATTAGAATATATTTTTACCATTAAATCCAATTGTGGTCGTTGGAATTAATTTCACTTTGAAATCGGACTTAAACTAGTGTCAATCTTTTGATACTTGTTGTTTCATAAAAACATGCTATTTGCTCTAACATTGGGAATTAATTATTAAATTAATTAATGCAACTTATATGTTTTGAATTTTGTAAAATAGACTTCATTTTTAAATTCTGAATATCAAATATAGCTTAGGGTGATGTTTTGGTATTTTTCTGAAAAACTTCAATTTTTGATGAATAGTGAAACCACTAAGTGGTACTTAAAAAATTGATTTTTCCGTTTAAATGAAATTTTACCACTTATGTGCTATGAATTTCAAAAATCTGACATACATGGTTGTCATTAAGAAGAAAAATGTGGTTCAATGGGATTAAAATAATTTTTGGGTGAATAGTAACTTTTAAGTTTTTAATCGCAATTAGAGGTAATTAGTGTGGTTTACGGTAAAAATAATGTTTTAATATTATGAAATGACCTAGACACATGTCCTACCCTAATTGGATGTGTCATGGCCAACCAAGACAATCCATGGGTCATCTTGGGGACCCCATGGAGCCACTTTGGTATGAAAATGACATTAATACCTTTTTATATAAAGTTAAAATTAAAATGTCACAAACATGTGTTGTTTTAATAAAACAATTTTTACATGGGGTTATACAAGTCATATTTTTTACTATAAATATTAATTAGAGAGATAAAAATATTTAATACATCATTATATTTTTTTTATAATTTTTAGCCCTTAAAAAAATTAAATTATTTATGACACCATGATGATGCAGCGATTACCTCATTATTTAACGATTTAAATAAAATAAAAATATAATGTAAAATCTAAAAACTACACTTGTCAGAAACCTATTGGATGGGTATATTTAGATCCCTTATCACCTTATCCTTTAATTATATCAATTTGGGACCTTTTAAATTCGAAAATCATTTTAAAATAAAGTAACATTTCTTTACTTTCCAAGAGTGCCCCTCCTCTCCTCTTATAAAAGGCCCCCACCTCTACCTCCTTACCCACACCTCTAAAGCCTTTGGGTCGTCCAAGCTCTGCTCATTTTGTCTCTCCACATCCCTCTACTACTCCTAGAAGCCTCACTTTGGGAAGAAGTCTTTCCAAGGAAGCCTTTGATCTCAAATCAAAAAGTGTTACCCGTTTTAAAGGTAGTTTTTTCTCTTGTGTTCTTTTGTTTTATTTTGCTTCTCCAACCCCCTAAACTCTTTTTATTCATTTCTTTTTTAACAACTACAATATCTTCAATATAATATGATGTTGTTATAATAATAATTCGAGCTACACTTACACACACTTACATCTAATAGTTAAAGAACATACTGTTTCTGTGGATGGCGAATTTCTCCCTCACTAAACGATGATTGTTCAATATTCTTCTAACACCTTCAAAGGTGGACATTAAGATGTAACTATATTTATATATGATATATAATATGTTTATGGTTTCCTTAAGCTTCTGTATTTTTCATTTATGGAACACCTTTATGGCTTCCCTTCTGGGTATACGCGATATCTTCATTTTAGGAAGTGAGGACTACCGCCCCCTCAAAGGGATTTGATTCGTTAATGCCATATGTGAGACGTATAAAGGATGGATTTAATGTTATTATATATTATGTATGTTACATATAAATGATTAATATAATTATGGAATTAAAATATACATACCTCTCATTTAGTTTTAATTCCATTAATATGACATAGAAATGAAAGTAGCGTTCATGAGTACGTACGGCTTACCGTCTCCATGAACGGTGCATTTCATTTCTTACCTATAAATGATTATGTAATATTATAATTACAAGTATATTCTAGATATATATGATATATATGATATCTAAATCATGAATATCATTCTGGATATAATGAACCTTTGACCACACGAACAACGTGTAATTTTAAGAAGTCCACTTTCGACTTAAGAACCAAATATCGACAAAACAAACAATATTAACATAAATGATTACATAATGTTTATAACATGGTAATAAGTGATATAAAATTAATAATAAACTTGAAGAAGGTTCTTAAGCAAGTTGAAATGAACTCATGTTTATTATTCAGGACATTAAAGAATGATCGAGTCAAGTCGGACCCGAGGTAAGGGACTTCATCTCAATCTCCTTTCATTGTGGCATATTTCATTTTATACACAACTTTATTTTATATGGTGTATAAACCATTTTGACTTTTACTTTTATAGAAAAAGAATCTTTTTCTATGAAGCGTTTTACTAAATGACAAAAAGGAATGTTTCTTTTAATGTACACGGTGACAACGACCCTCTTCCGCCTCCGTGAGAATTATTTGGTCTTTGGCTTCCTCAACAAGCCGTAATGTTTTTTTAAAATTAAATAAATAACATATACTGTTTTATTTATTTTGGTATTGAAAGGGGTTTTTTATAATGGATTCTTTATGTCAATATATTTAAGGGATATATTTTGATCAAAGTGTGGAAATGTTTTCTTTCTATTATATTTGTTTTATGTCTTATGATTTTATAATGGTACATGGACATTTGACGGGTGGTTACGTGATAAACCATATGACGGGTGGTGCCGTGAAAACCAGGATGGGTGGTTATGTTATAACCTCCAATTCATTGGGTATGGAAGTCGGTCGTATGGCTATTCCATTAAGTGATATGTGTGGAAGTCGACCGTATGGTTATTCCATTTAAGTATGTTTATGTCCCAAGTTACCTTTATATGTTATGTGATCTTTATATGGGTTTTATGGTAATCTTTGGGTTACAAAAGGGTAAGTAATGATCTTTTATTCATTGAAGAGTTTTTACTACTTCATAAAGGTGAAGATTATTACTTTGATAAAGTATACATGGTTTACTTGTTGTTTTGAAAAACTAACAGATTTCATTCATTGTGTATCCCTTACTAAGCTTTTTATACGCACCCTAAGTTTTTTTGAAATTTTTTTCACAGGAATTAATGTGGAATAGGGTCAAGGATGGGATAAAGGGAAAGTCATGCTATCTAAAACTTGGAACTAGACATGTTTCCTTTTTAGAGTTTTTATTTTATGGAAACTTAGTAGAACTTTCTACTTTGTAATCTTTTGAGATGTAATAGTTATGTCATAATTCTCTAAAACTCTAAACCTGAAAAGATCCCCAATGTGTAATATTGTAATAACTCAAGATTAAGTAAGGTTTAAAGCCAGATCCTTATAGTTGGTATCAGAGGTCGGTTTAGATAACTTTAGGAGTTTGAATTCTATTAATTGATTATCCGAAAATATTTTTTTATGGTCAAATTGAAATGATATAGCATTTGAAGATTACCATATTACTTCGCCTAAGATATTTCTGTGTTCAGAATGGTTTTCCACAAGGGAAACAAATCAGCTATGTTGGGACGACATCAGGAGGAAGACAACCTTCCAAATCAGCAACCTAAGATGGTTTGAATCGGAATTTAGTAGTTTACTACACTAATGGCTCAGTTGAATCAGGTGATAAATGGTGGTTGTGTTTGTTGATGATATTTTGGTGTTTTATAAAAGTAGAGAGGAGCATAAAATTCATCTAAGGGTTATCTTACAAACCTTAAAAGAAAGGAAACTTTATGGAAAATCCAGAAAGTGTATGTTTTGGTTACAAAAAAATTTCTTTCCTTGGTCACATTATTTTAAAAGACGGAATAACTATGGATCCGGCAAAAATAAGAGTTGTTGAAGAATGTCCAAGACCCAAAAATGTAACCGAGATCCGTAGTTTTCTTGGTTTGGCAAGTTACTACCAAAGGTTTGTTGAAAATTTTTCACTGTTATCTAGTCCAATGACTAAGCTATCTTGGAAGGGTGTTAAGTTTATCTGGACAAAATAATGTGATGATTGTTTTCAGGAGTTGAAAAGAAGATTGGTGAATGCTCCAGTTTTGGCACTTCCTTCTAGGAATGGTGAGTTTGTTATATACAGTGATGCTTCGTTGAAGGGACTTGGATGTGTCCTTATGTAGAATGATCATGTAATTGCATATGCCTCACGTCAGTTGAAAACTCATGGGGTAAATTACCCTACACATGATTTGGAATTAACTGTTGTTTTTTTGCTCTAAAAATTTAGAGGCATCATTTGTATGGAGTAAAGTGTGAAATATATATTGATCACAAAAATTTAAAGTATATATTCACTCAGAAAGAATTGAACATGAGACAAAGGAGATGGCTGGAATTAATCAAGGATTGTGATTGTACAATTCATTACCATCCGGGAAAAGCAAATAAAGTGGCCGATGCTTTGAGTTGAAAAAGTAATGCTTCATTAACCATGCTACATTTGGAACAAGATCCTTTGGTTTTTGATTTGATGAAATTTGGAATGGAATTTGTTTGTGCAGGAAGTCCTTCTGTTTTGTTTCAAGTATCAGTGCAATGTTCTCTATCAGACAGAATCAAGAAAGCACAGAAGCAAGACAGTGATTTGCAGAAAAAGGTAGAGCTGGTTCAGAAGGGTAAGTTGCCTGAATTCAACATTGATAATGATTGTGTTTTGAGGTTTGGGAAGAGAGTATGTGTGCCTAGTGATTCACAATTGAAGAATGAGTTGTTATGTGAGGTTCATAGTTCCCTGTTTTCAGTTCATCCTAGTAGTACTATGATGTACAGAGATCTGAGGGAGTATGTCTGGTGGGATGGAATGAAAAGAGATATTGCCAATTTTACTGCGAAGTGTTTGACTTGTCAGCAGGTTAAAGCAGAGCGGCAGTTACCGAAATGGATTTTTCAGACTTTACCAGTGCCAGAGTGGAAATGGGAAAATATATCCATGGACATTGTTGTGGGATTACCGAAGACATCTCGAGGTAATAATGCAATCCAGTTTATTGTTGATCGCTTGAATAAATCTGCTCATTTCCTTGATATACGAGATACGTTTTCCCTAGATCAACTTTCCCATTTGTATCTTAAAGAGATAGTCAGGTTGCATGTAGTTCCCCTATCCATTTTATCATATCGTGATCCCATGTTTACATATAACTTTTGGAAAGGCCTTCAGAAGTCGTTGGGTACTGAATTAAATTTTAGTACAACATTTCATCCGCAATCAGATGGGCAGTCAGAACGAACAATTCATACCTTGGAGGATATGCTACGAGCATGCTCTATGGATTATCAGGGATGTTGGGACCAACATCTTTCTTTGGTTGAGTGTTCTTATAATAACAGTTTTCATTCCAATATATAGATGGCACCATTTGAGGCATTATATGGGAAGCGGTGTCGAACTCCAGTTTTTTGGGATGAAGTGGGTGAAAGGAAGCTAATGGGACTAGAATTGGTAGAAGAGATGGCAGAAAAAGTTCAGTTGATTCAGAAACACATGAGAATAGCTCAGAGCAGGCAGAAGTGTTATGCAGATAACCAGAGGAAGGATCTATCTTTCGAGGTAGGTGATCATATTTTTCTCAAAGTTTCTCCATGGAAAAGTGTGATGCGATTTGGTAAGAAAGGAAAGCTGAGTCCAAGGTTCATTGGACCATATGAAATTATGGATTGATTTGGATCAGTTTCATATAGAGTGGAATTACCTCCGATTTTATCTTAGGTACACAATGTTTTTTATGTTTTGATGTTGAGAAAGTATATGTCAGATCCGTCTCATGTTTTGAGCCTAGAGGTAGTTTAGTTGGAAGAGAATCTCTCTTATGAAGAACAACCAGTCCAGATTCTTGACCGAAGAGAGAAAGTGTTGTGAAATAAGGTAATTCACTGGGTAAAGGTTTTGTGGAAAAACCATATGGTTGAAGAGGCAACATGGGAATCTGAAAATGCTATGAGGGATAAATACCCCCACTTATTTTGATAAGTGAATAAAATTACGAGGATGCAATTCCCAAAAGGGGGGAATGATGTAACATCCCAGGTAAATAAAAATAATACATTTTCATATTTATTAATATTTGAGAATTGAATATTAATTTTACTTTAAATGTGTTTCTATGTTCGATAGCATACCCGATACGCACCAAAGAGTTTTTTGAAATCATAAGTTGCACACTAGTAATAAAACAATATTATTTTAAATGGTAGTTAACACGTAGCCGTTGTATTGGAGGGAATGAATATAAATAACTAAAATATGATTATATATGTTTTTTTTGTTTCTACATTTATCCAATAAAAGATAAAGGCTTAAAATACGAAAAGAATTCAATTTTAGGCATATATACTCTAACATTCACAAAAGGTCGACTTATCGCCTTGTGATGGAAAACCGTCTATAAATATATTTTTGGTCACACTTATACTTTCTATTGGACCAAATAAAATTCTTATTTAGAATCGGGACATCAAAATTTACTTTGTGTAAATTTTTGGTATTTTTCCGATAAAGATCATTTTTAATGAATAGTGAAAAATGTTGTATTTTAATTCAAAAACTCTTTTTAATGTAATTTATTTATATGATTAGATTATCTTTTTAATTGGTTTTAAAGTTAAATTAGAATATATTTTTACCATTAAATCCAATAGTGGTCGTTGGAATTAATTTCACTTTGAAATTGGACATAACTAGTGTCAATCTTTGGATACTTATTGTTTCATAAAAACACGCTATTTGCTCTGACAACAGGAATTAATTATTGAATTAATTAATGCAACTTAAATGTTTTTAATTTTTTAAAATAGACTTCATTTTTTAATTCGGAATATCATATATAGCTTTGGGTGATGTTTTGGTATTTTTCTGAAAAACTTCAATTTTTGATGTATAGTGAAACCACTAAGTGGTACTTAAAAAACGGATTTTTCTATTTAAATGAAATTTTACCACCTCTGTGCTTTGAATTTCAAAATTACGACATACATGGTTGTCATTAAGAAGTAAAATGTGGTTCAATGGGATTAAAATAATTTTTTGGTGAATAGTAACTTTTATGTCTTTAATCGCGATTAGAGCTAATTAGTGTGGTTTAAGGTAAAAATAATGTTTTAATATTATGAAATGACCTAGACACATGTCCTACCCTCATTGGATGTGTCATGGCCGACCGATACAATCCATGGGTCAACTTGGGGACCCCATGGAGCCACTTTGGTAGGAAGATGACATTAATACCTTTTTATTTAAAGTTAAAATTAAAATGTGACAAACATGTGTTGTTTTACTAAAACAATTTTTATATAGGGTTATACAATTCAGATTTTTGACTATAAATATTCATTAGAAAGACAAAACGATTTACTACATCATGATATTTCTTTTATAATTTTTAGACATAATATAAATTAAATTATTGATGACACCATGATGATGGAGCGATTACCTAATTATTTAATGATTTAAATAAAATGAAAATATAATGTAAACTCTAAGAACTAAACTTGTCAAAAACCTATTGGATGGGTATATTTAGAACCCTTATCACCTTATCCTTGAATTATATCAATGTGGGACCTTTTAAATTCGAAACAAATTTTCAAATAAAGTAACATTTCTTTACTTTCCAAGAGTGCCCCTCCTCTCCTCTTATAAAAGGCCCCCACCTCTACCTCCTTACCAACACCTCTCAAGCCTTTGGATCATACACGATCTGCCCATTTTGTCTCTCCACATCCCTATCTTACTCTTAGAAGCCTCACTTTTGGCAGAAGTCTTTCCAAGTAATCCTTTGAGCTCAAATCAAAATGAGTTACCCGTTTTAAAGGTAGTGTCTTCTCTTGTGTTCTTTTGATTTATTTTGCTTCTCCAACCCCCTAAACTCTTTTTTTCATTTATTTTGTAAAAACTCCAGTATCTTAAATATACTAGGATGTTGTTATAAGAATAATTCTAGCTACACTTACACACACCTACATCTAATGGTTAAAGAACATACTGTTTCTATGGATGGCGAATTTCTGCCTCACGAAACGATGATTGTTCAATATTCTTCTAACACCTTAAAAGGTGGACAATAAGTTTCAAAATATTTATATATGATATATAATATGTTTATGTTTTCCTTAAGCTTCTGTACTTTTCATTTATGGAACACCTTTATGGCTTTCATTATGGGTATACACGATATCTTTATTCTAGGAAGTGCGGACTACTGCCCCCTCAAATTGTTTGATTCGTTAATGCCATATGTGGGACGTATAAAGGATAGATTTAAAGTTATTATATATGATGTATGTTAAATATAAATGATGAATATAATTATGTAATTAAAATATACATACCTCTCATTTAGTTTAAATTCCATTAATATGACATAGAAATGAAAGTAGCGTTCATGCGTACGTACAGCTTACTGTCTCCAGGAACGGTTCATTTCATTACTTACCTATAAATGATTATGAAATATTATAATTACAAGTATATAATGTATATCAATGATATATATGATATCCAAATCATTAATATCATTCTGGATATAATGAACCTTTGACCACACAAACAACATGTAATTGTAAGAAGTCCACTTTCGACTTAAGAACCAAATATCGACAAAACAAAAATTATTAATATAAATGATTACATAATGTTTATAACATGGTAATAAGTGATATAAAATTAATAATGACCTTGAAGAAGGATCTTAAGAAAGTATAAATTAACTCAAGTTTATTATTCAGGATGTTAAAGAATGATCGAGTCAAGTCGGACCCGAGGTAAGGGACTTCGTCTCAATATCCTTTCATTGAGGCATATTTAGTTTTATACAAAACATTCTTTTATTCGGTGTATAAACTCCTTTGAAATTTACTTTTATACAAAAGGAACCTTTTTCTATGAAGCATTTTACTAAATGACAAAAAGGAATGTTTCTTTTAACATACGCGGTGACAACGACCCTTTTCCGCCGCCACGAGTATTATTTGGTCTTTGGATTCCTCAACAAGCCGTAATGTTTTCTTAAAATTAAATAAATACCATATACTGTTTTATGTATTTTGTTATTGAAAAGGGTTTTTTATAATGGATTTTTTATGTCAATATATTTAAGGGATATATTGTGATCAAAGTGTGGAAATGTTTTCTTTCCATTATATTTGTTTTATGTCTTATGATTTTATAATGGTACTTGGACATTTGACAGGTGGTTACATGATAAAACTTATGATGGGTGGTGCTGTGAATACCAGGATGGGTGGTTACATTATAACCTCCATTGCATTGGTTATGGAAATCAGCCGTATGTCTATTCCATTAAGTGATATGTGTGGAAGTCGACCGTATGGTTATTCCATTTAAGTATGTTTATGTCCCAAGTTACCTTTATATGTTATGTGATCTTTATATGGGTTTTATGGTAATCTTTGGGTTAAAAAAGGGTAAGTAATGATCTTTTATTCATTGAAGAGTTTTTACTACTTCATAAAGGTGAAAAGTATTACTTTGATAAAGTATACATGGTTTACTTGTTGTTTTGAAAAACTAACAGTTTTCATTCATTGTGTATCCCTTACTGAGCTTTTTATGCTCACCCAAAGTTTTTTTTGAAATGTTTTTCACAGGACTTAATGTGTAATAGGGTCAAGGATGGGATCAAGGTAAAGTCATGCTATCTAAAACATGGAACTAGACATGTTTCCTTTTAAGAGTTTTTATTTTATGGAAACTTAGCAGATGTGTCTACTTTGTAATCTTTTGAGATGTAATAGTTATGTCCTAATTCTCTAAAACTCTAAACCTGAAAAGATCCTCAATGTGTAATCTTGTAATAACTCAATATTAAGTAAGGTTTAAGGCTGGGGCCTTATATATATTATCATAGATATATTATGTTATGTAAATGTAAAATGTAATAGTAATCTAAAGTTGATACAAGAGGATGTGACCATAAAATTCATTGTACATAATTTTTTTTCCATTATCATTGAATGGAGTTAGATGGTATGTTTGAATTATCCTCAACATGATTATTATATTCATATAATGAGGGAAACATGTGAAAATATATCATGTCAAAAAAATTCTTATAATGTTATACTGAACCTCAAAAACCATATAATGGAGTTACTCAAAATCAAAAATAATATATATAAAAATATCATCCCATGAAGGATAGCATTTTACCATGATAGGCAGTAAAGAAAAATGTACTTGTGTTTAACTAACTATAGATAATTCTATACCAATGATAGTTATTTTGTGAACTGATGAATCATGATAAACTAAGAAAATTAAAATAATAAAAACATGGACAACTCCCCTTTAATATCATGATTCATTCATAACTGAATAGAATCTATGGGATAATGGTATATTTTATCAGATGTAATGTAGTGATATTTTGATGCTTCAATGTTTGAAATATGTAGATATAGTATTCATGTTGTAATGGTTCAAACCACACTGTGATATAAAATTCAATGAGACATGGGAGGGTTTTATATGAACTGTTCATATTCATTTAACAACTCTATTAATTCATTATTATTATCAAGGGACTATAAATAGCTACTATTTTTAATAATTTTAGGTATCTATATTTTATGATCTTTTACTATGGACTAATTCTGATTTAATTCTATATTTTTTTTACATTATTATATGATATTATAGGTACCATATTTTTATTTCAATCATTTCATCAATTAATTCAGTTAATTTTATTATATAAATATTCATTTTATTCTTATCTACTCCTTGTTTCCCTATCAGACATCATGGATGATTAACTCCCATAAGATGGGATACTTCACAACAATTCATGGTTGATTCATATATGAACTGAGGGATCATGATTATAAAGATGCATTCATAACATTATTCAATGGAATTCAATAATTTATTATTTAGATTAGTTAATGTTTTAAAAATACTATTTCATCATATTTCATCACATGGTTATGACCAAGAGACACTTGAATATGTAACACCAAGTTGATTGATTAATTTGAATAGTTATAGGTAGCTCAGATATTTATTTAAAATTGAATACTAATCTAAAAGAACCTACAATAGTACACTTCTCATATCATGATATTTTTATTGAACTACATATATTAAATAAACATAAACATAAGGGCTTGGAAATTTTAGGATGACATTGAAACTATTTCAATTAACTAATTCAGGATTGAGAGTGGTATAATCCTTCAAGATAATCCTATGAAATTAATATTTTGACCTTGTTTTAGTATATTTCTTTCCACTATAGTATGTTATGATTCATATATTTTTATCTAATCCAATAGTAAATAGTTGTTTTATTAACAC
Source organism: Viscum album (assembly GCA_963277665.1). Lineage (NCBI taxonomy): Eukaryota > Viridiplantae > Streptophyta > Magnoliopsida > Santalales > Viscaceae > Viscum > Viscum album. The sequence goes on from OY728134.1 coordinate 119,394,762, forward strand.
GGACATATATAAATATTCAGTCTCACACAATTTTATTTATAGAATTAACCTTATAGATTTACTACTCTACCATATAGTTCATTAGATAAGAAATAAGAAATTATTGATCTATAAGCACCTGTAGTTTATCATTTGAGGCAATTAAACGGGGACCTATCGGTTATTGGTTCTATATATATGAAATATAGAAGGACTTTAATGTATCAAAATGTTTTTTATTATATCATTCTACTATTTTATCATTTATGTTATTAAATTTATTCCTTTTATATATTCAAGGTTGTTTCATTTTTCTATATAGGAATATCGGTGCATAAGAAATAATTTAAGGACTCATACAAAGTGGAAATTATCTTTAGAGACTTAAGTAAAACATGGAGTTCGATCAATTTCAATTCCCATATTAACATATCACTATATAAGAGTGTTATAAATCCACCACACCTAATGAATTTATTAGAAAATTCAAACATGCAGAACCATATAATAGAGAAAAAAAGTATCCCTTGTTAGTTTTATTATGAATTATGGTTTACCATCTTCTTAATGCTTCTTGAAAAATAAATTTTCATCCTCTCATTTAGGAAAACATTTTTTTATATTAATCTAATACCTTTCAATATAATTCAAATGAATGGGTACTTAAGTGGAATGTGTAGTAATTATTCTCCATGATATATTTCAATCTTTATAGAGATCCATAATAACATAAAATATAGTGCTATTAGTTCCGATTACATTACGTTAATGGTATTAAAATTCTCAATGTATAACTAGGTAAATGATTATTTAAAAATTAAATAAGTATTTTCGATTATAAAAATTAATGTATAGGTGAAATATTTTGGAGATTAGTTTTTTCCACAAGATAATTCATTGAAGCTGAAAATTAATATCCATAAAATTTATAGACTAAATAGATAATTACCATATGAAGCATAGGAAATACTAAAGATATTCTCAAAAGATTACCACATAATTTACCTGTTGACTGAAGTTATAAAAAATAAAATTTACGTTGGGTAATACCATTTAGCTTACATTATCGTCAATTCATGACCAGGTATTGGATAGATGAAAAAGGAAGATGAGTTTGGAAAAAATCATCTTGATGATATATATCACTATGGAAGTCTCAAGTTGAGTGATATGACCTTAATATGGAGAGGGATTTATTATGTGGATGACAAAAAATTGATTGTTCTCCTAGGTGGGACCAATGTTAATGAATTCAGATAATATATAATATCCACTCCCCTACCTAGTTGTAGAAATTATCACTCATGTTACTGAAATTGAATGATTAACATTTTGAGATGTGTAGTGGATCACATGAATATCAAGAATTCCAAGATGGATCTAAAGAAATTAAAATATATTATTTTATCTAAAAAATCTATAATCAAGGTCTCCAGTAGTACAAAACAACTTATAATATTGGGAGACTGATGAATCCATAAACTCAATTAAATAAAGAGTGGAATCAACATAAAATAGAATAGAATAATAATCTAAACCAATGATAACTTATATACCCACTTTATCCAAAATCTTAATCCCTTTTAAACTATACATATACTCTAAAACTTATTATATCTAGATTTCAAAGAAATTTTAATTTAACCCACAATAATTTTCACAACCCCTAATACCATCTCCCAAGGATATTCTATAAACATGTTATAAAAATATGAGTTTTTTGGATGATTATAACACCATTGTTGAGTAGATTAATGGTGAGTATAAATATAGGAATATAATTATAATATAAATACTTCTTCAAGAGGATATAAGTATGAAATAATAAATACGTTCAGAACCATACTACCCCCATCAAGAATTCCTATGGAGGATGAGAGAGTGGAGTGATTGAAATAAACAAATTTCATATATACTTTAAAAAAGATTCTAACTGACATCCATTTTTCGGAATAAATTTCAAAAATGTTATATATAATATATTCAGGAGGGAGATATTATTATATTAAAAAATTTAGATTATCTAGATGTAAATTACTTTATCATGGATTTATTGATAGTCATTTAATGTAAGATCACATAAATATGAGAGATTCATAGATCCTTTTTATCTGCTTCAATATTAGATAGTGAAACCATATGAAGACATTTTTTGATTTTCCTAATATATTTAATCTCCATTCACAAAACATATTTCATAAAGTTCAATTTTTTAAGCTGATGTCAACATCATTTTATGATCATATCATTAACTGATCAATGAAATACCCATGCGAAATTCATGAAAAAATTCTCATCAACATAAGGAAATTTATTTTCCCAATATTATTATTATTAAATGAAATGGAAGATAAATTGGATTTTTTAAATTGATAGAATACTGTTAATAATAAAAGGGAAAATATTAATTGTTGTAAACAAATGATTGATAATTTTTGTAGTTAATAAAATAAAATTATATTCGATAAGATGAAATTAGTAAAAGATTGAGGAGTGTGAGAATATTTATATAATATATTTAATGAGGAATAATGAATCCACTATTATGGAAGTATTTTAATAATAATATAGTAACATGATTCATCTCATTGATGAGACGATAAAATATAAATATGGGTAAATCAGTGATGAATATGGAACTAAATATATAATTTTATAGTTCCATAACATTTGTTAAGAGGTTCCTATGATATGTTGGGTATTTTAATTATCAATTTTTGAATGATTTAGTTAATGTTATTTCCATGTATATTGATTTAATAATTTATGGAATATAATGACACATTATTATTAATGTTCAATAAATACATGAAAATGAAATGAAAAATAAAGCTGTAAGATATTTTGATATGAATATTGTGAGACATACTTTTGGGTAACGTGAAATATAAAGGTATTAATAGAAAAACATTGATCATATAATGTTTTATTTTAATATGGACGTAAATAATGTTTTAATAACAATGAATACTCACTACTCTAGTGATGCAGTTGGTCAGAAAAATTCTTAATTTAATTAATCTGAGAAATAATTTCACTATTCTAGAGAGGGAATATGTCATCCTAATAAAATTGGTTCCTAATATGGGGGGCTTAATATTGTTAAATAATTAAGATATTGAGATCATTATTAAATGAAAAATTATAGTAAAGATAATTTTTTAGGATTGATGGATGATGAATGAATCTATGGAAAACTATCACTTTCTAATGTTTTCTATTGAAAAAATGTTTGAATTGTTAGTTTGGAATGAATTTTAGTACTTTCTAAATGGATTATTTTATTACAAGAAATTATGGGAAGACCCTTTGGTTCAGATATAAACAACATTCCAATGACCATTTGTTACATTTAAAAGTTTTTCATGTTTTTTTCATATTTAATGAATTAATTTCATTTCAATGATTCAAGACACATATTTTTGAGAACGTAGTAAACCTTACATCCAGAAAACCAAAAACCTATAGTGCTAGTGATATTATATTAATGGTTTAGAATATAAATGTTTTCAATAGATCCAATATCATATTAGTACAAGGAGACTAAATAAATAAACTTTTTCAAATTGCACTTGAAAAAAGAAAATAATGAATTAGAAATTTGTGAGTACATTATTAAAACATCAAGAATGTCCTAGAAAATTACATAGATTTATCACATAGTTTTTCTAATTAGTATAACCAAAATTATAGTTAACTTATATTTACAGTATGGGGAATTGTACAATATATCATACCATAAAATAATCTTGGAATAAATTGTATTCCAAGAAAAAAATTATTATAATCATTCCATAATCAAATAAAACTAATGTCATAATATATCCTAGAAAATAAATAAAAAACATTGTTGAGGAATATATAACTCTTAATAATGAATTATATAAATTTTAAAATCTTAAGTATATGGTTAAGGACTTGTTCCATGACATCATATGTTAATGGGTAAGGCTTATTCTAATATTGTAGTTATTTTATCTCATGTGACCTACCGTTGAATTATGGGGATATATAATTTTGGGGCTCACGCACAACTAATGAATTCAAATACATTCTTTCTAATAATTAACAGTAAATTAGATAATGCTCCATAAAGAGGATATTACTTATTCAAGGATAAATTTACTAAATGGACTTCTATGTAATATAAATATTGAAAATAAATATTTCCCTATTCAATGGAATAACATTGTTATTTAGGAGAATGTCATAAAAAAATTTCATACTATCAGATGATCTCAATTTAATAAGAAGTTTTTAATAGATAAAATAACTATAAGGTACTTGATAAGGGTACATATAATGTGTTGGGATATCAATAGAAGATTGTAATGAAGTTCACTACTTTTTCATTATAGGGTATTAAATCTATGGTATAAAAATCCTTCTTTTTTGGATTATAAAGAACATGTGAATTATTAGAATAATATCCCCAAAAAGTTTATAGCAATGTTCTCTATCTTATTCCAACTTATCATGTACCATGTAGATATTGAGTAAATACAAAATTATTAATTTTTTGGTGAATACCTCTATATTCATTTATTAAATAACTGTATCCACTTTCTAGTATACTATTATATTTGTAGTGTTTTGGAAAACGACACACTTTTGATTCTAATGTTTTGGAATTATATGAATTATACTGGATTTAGAGAGGGCTATAATTATATTAAATTGTCTATTTTTCAATAGAACATATCAAATAAGAGATATTTATACAAAATTAAAATAATTGATTATTCTGAAAATGGTATTATAAAAAATTAATTTAAACCAAAAGGGAACGTAAGGATTGGAGATCCTTAAGGATTAGGTATGATTTCAATCAAACCCCCATTGAAATATAGAGAATTAAATTCAGTTTATAATTAAATGAATAAAATATAATTTATGGTATAATAAATCACTTATTTTTATTGAATCATTATAATTGAAATTGGTTTCTCAATAAAAAAACATGTCTCAATGTATATGAAGTAGATATGAAAAGCCTCGTACCTTTAGTCCATATTATTCTAACATTCTCTATCCAACTGTATAAAACAATTAATATCCATGTAACCTATTTTAAATCATTATTCCTGCCTATAAAATATTATATACCACATTTATGATCAATTATTTGAAATATATTATTTAGTTATATTTTATTTCAATCGTCACATGATATTAGTTTTCATTTACTATTTTTTACTAGTTTCATAGTGGTGATGTCAATTTTTTGGTTGTTGATTCAAACAAAATAATCTTGAAGTCATTATTGGTATTTTAATAGACAGTTTATAATTATTTATAATGTTTTAATTTAATTCATATTCAATTTATTTTTTATTTGTGATGATGTAGTCGGTGATAAGCATTTTTTGAAAATTTTTAACGAAAAAACGATGGTACACTAATTAAAAGATAAATACTAATAGATTATTTCAGAAAAAATATTGGAAACATTGTTTTTTATTACCTACTATTGATAGTAGTATTTATGTTTCCACATTCATACATAATATACATTTATATCATTATTCATTTAGGTGGTCAAACCGACCAAAACAAGAAAAAGCATTAATGTATAGGTCAGTATGATAAAAAAGTTATTCAATTGGAATAATATAATTATTAAATAAGTATAATTATATAATTTATATATTATATGTGTTGAATTTTATTTTAGGTGATCTTTATAATTAATAAAATATTAGATGAAAAATTTTATACGTCAAAATCCTCGGAGATGTAGTTTGCACATTTGCATGGGAAACACGTATTTATTCCCAAAAATGTAAGGAAATACAGAATGCTATATAATTTTAGAATCCAAAATATCTTTCAATATAATATTAATACACTAAATACTTGTTTTTAACTAGTAATTCATGGTGGTGATGAAAAAGTAACCAATCATTAATGGAGGTCGTAGTCTGAATGTACGCATGATGATATTTTCCCTTTTCAATGTAGAATATAAATTGTGGATAATAAGTATAAAATCATTATAGAAACCTATCAGTATATTAAAAATACTAATTTAAGAATAATATAAATCATATTATATATATAGTAGGAGTATGTCTAATGAAAATAATTAAATGAAAAATGTGTAATTGTAAATTGAGTACCTCACTCATTAAAAACCCCTTTGAAAAATGTTTGAAGAATTTAAAGGTTAGTATATATAGAAGACTAGAACCACTATTACGTGTCTAATAATGTTGGGTTGTGATTTTAGTAGAGTTCACATTCGACTATGTAGATCTAGGAGTTGGATAATTAGGGTGTAAATGCCAATTTTATAAATTATGGGAGTGGGATTTTGGATAAAAATATAAAAAGTAAAGTCACTATTTACTAGTCATATGGATAAAATAAAGTAAAAAATGGACTGTGTTGTGAGGTAATTTTTAGAATCCATCAACCATTATTTTGAGAATTTTTTTTATTTTACACTATGATTTAACACTTTTACCATTTTTTTTACCTTATTAATTAATTTTTATATAATTAATTTAATTATATTGTACTAAAATAAAATAAGCCTTATTATATACTATATATACTTAGAAATAAAAAATATAAAATAAAGTATATATATAAATATATTTATTTATATGTGTAATAAAAATTAATTTTATCATTAGTTATTGTTACTTATAACACTCTATTTTTTGAAAAATAATATTTTCGAGAATAAATCTTACAAATAAGAAAACATTATCAATACCATTGATTTTAATAAAATTACATTATATAATTTTAACCGAAGGAAATTTAGGTAACTTTAGAATAAATATAGAATCCTAATTTTATCTAATGAAAGCATAATAAATTAGAATTGTTAAAAAAATAATTTATAAAATATTACTAAGTGTTCAAAATGTTAAACATGAGTTTTCTAAATTTTACATTGTGTTTTAAAAAATTAATTCCACTAAAATATTTTTTTTATACTGATAATTTTTAATTATTTTTTATTTTATAATAAATTACAAATTTATTAATAACTTATATAGTTTTTAAAACATATTTTTTTATTCACTTGAAATTAAATTATTTTAGAAAAATCAGAAAAAATCATCCTAATCAAATTTCAGATGATTAATCTAAAAATGATATTCTTTTTTCAAATATAAATTCTTATTTTTTTTAATGTTAATTACAAAATTTATTTATGAATATGGGAACTTTATAGTGTGAATTGTGAAATTTTTATAGGTTTTTTGGTTTACATACTATAGTAAAGTATCAGGTATTGAATTATTTCACAATTAAATAATTTCATCCCCATATTTTGTATACATTTTATCTACTAAAATTGTTACTATTTCTTCATCATAAATCCTCAAGGCCACCATGTTGCTTCAACTAGATTTCTATTTCTCAAAATGAATTTCACATTTTTAGTTTTTGGATACCACAAAATTTAATCTCTTATGTCAATGATTTTTAAAGACTCTTCATTATAGGGAAAGTATATTGAAAAAATTATTACCGCATATGAGAGTACATCCATTTGATCTTTCATTCATTCACTCAATAATTAATCATGGGATATTTCATGATCTTTTGGGTGGTTGGGTGTCATAATACTTCAGTAATATACAACTCTGATTTTAACTAAAATTTCAAGAGGTCCAATGCAACTATGTATTGACATCCCCTTTTTATAAAATCATACAACTCCCTTCCATGGGGACACGTTTGAAAATACATGTATCTGTACTTCAAATTCAATATATATCCTTTGATTACTGGAATACATTTTTCTTCTTTATTGATAATTTTTTGAATACTCAATGATTTATAAATTATATATCCATGTGTTTTGGGAATACTAGATTTATTTATCTATCATCTTCTCCATAAGATAGAGTATAAAATATCGTCCCATGAAATTAATCAAAATTTTGCAATATGGATCCTTGAATGGAAACTATTATTTTCTGTGAATCCAACCAGTGGTTGATACAGATCCCATAATCCTAGGAATCCATGGAAAATAATCTCTTTATTAATTCTAATGTCTAAATAGTCTGTCTATATTACCCATCAATTTGGGGAAAATTGGGTTTGCTAAAATATACCTCAGTGAAGTGATCCTTTTGGAGAATATTTATGATTTATAGTGTGATATAATGTTCATGATTTGATAATACTTATATATTTTCACCAGGATGCTTCTCAATATCATTTATATAGATTTATGAATGGTACTGAAGAGTTGGATCATCCCGTAATACTATGAAATGTGTAGAAATTGAAAAAGTGATTAAAAATGACCCAAAAAACATCGTTGTCAAATAGAGAATTCAAAATTATATTGAAAATAGACATTGTAATATTTAAGCATTTTAATATAGATAAAGTCTTAGGTTACCTAAATCCTTTTGTATTTTTTTCTATAAACATTCACATGCTTAAAAACTATGCATTAGGACACATATTCCACAATTTATTTCTTTATACGATCCCCTAAAAAATGAACACTTAAATACCATTACATATTTTTCTTTGCACTATGTGTTTAAGCCCTAAAAATATGCAGCAAAAATTTCAATAGGGAAGAAATTTCAAAATATGGGTATTATTTTCCTCTCAATGAAAAGGAAGAAAATGTGGTAAAAACTCATGGGTCACATGGTCCTAAAAGAGAAATGCGGTCATGAGACCTTGAGAAGGTCAAATGATGGTTCCATGCATAGATCATAAACTTTGTAACATCTCATGGATCCCCTTTGAAAATCCATAATGCTATTGTGAAGGTGTCCTAGACAATCATTGATCACACAAAGGCTTCCAGATGAGCACCCCCATGAAACATAAGTTATCAGGAAGTAGGCCCATTAAAAGACATCCAAAAACAAATGTAAATTTAGGAAAAAAATATCCAAAATGTGGGAGCCTATTACCATTTAAAAAAAAACACGATGCACCCATGTAGATCAGATGACTCCACAAAATCCCTAGTGACATGTTGATTTGGTCACATATGTGACCTCTCGCATGTCACCTAAATCATGGGATGTGTGTCATACATGTCCAATCAGTCTCACGCTCACCGTTTAGCTCTAAAAACAAGAAGAAGGGGTTTTCAATGATAATTTTCATGCATCAACATAAGAATTTTTGTATTTAATGTGATATATCACTGATGGGGAGAATGATTGTCCTTGAAAATACTCAATAAAACCCATGAGACCCAAATATCTTGTAAAATAAAAAATTAAATAAAATTGGGAAAAGGTTAGAGACTCTTATGATCATAAACATCATGTGATGTGCCCCATATGGTTATAGAGACATTACAATCCCATTGAAACATTTCACTCTCACCACAGGAAGGGATTCAAACATATCTAAGAGGTCTAGCACTCCCCCATTGACATCATAAAGAAAACATAAGGGTTAGTCAATGAAAATATCTTACATCACCAAAATACCTTTTTTTGGTAATGAGACGCATCACTATTGGTGGGAGTGATTTTCTTCTACAACACTCATGAATTCTCACAAGATCCTCAAGACTTTGAAAAATAATAGAACGATTTAAAAGAGAAAAGGTGGTAGCCTCTTTCGATCGTAAACTTCATGTGATATTTTCATTCACTTCATAGGAACTCACAAAATCCCTTCTTCATGGAGGAACAATTTTTTGAAATAACACCATAAATCCATCACTATCTCACAAAAGGTTTCAGAAAAATCTCATATGGTCAGGAAATATTATTTCATCAGACATCCTGATCTTTCAAAAGTCTATAGATGTGTCATCTTGACAATGTGAAAGTCAATAGGAACTCACAAAATCCCCTCTTCATGGAGGAACAATTTTGTGAAATAACACCATAAATCCATCACTATCTCATAAAAGGTTTCAGAAAAATCTCATATGGTCATGAAAAATAATTTCATCAGACATTATGGTCTTTCAAAAGTCTATAGATGTGTCATCCTGAAAATGTGAAAGTCAATTAACATAACCAAATTATTAGAAAATACCCTATTAACTGGATATAATCCAATAAATGGGGTGTTGAAAAGATGGTTTCATGGCCACATAAAATAATTCTAATCCCCCATATTGACCTACAAAAGGATCTCTCGAAACCATTGACATCAAATCCATTATCTCATGCCATACTAGATTAACATGATACAAACAAAAAAATCAGAGAATAATAGAGGTGGAAATGCCTATAAATCCCCCACCCCATAATAAAAAATGGATATTTGGGTCCTCACACTAGAACACCTATGACATAAAAGCATATTTCTCACAATAGTTGATCTCTCAACCGGAAAGGTTCTCTGTCAATTAAAATCTGTGAAAAAATTTGAGCGGTCATGAAAAATGCATAGACCCTTTGTGTGACCCCTCATATATCACAAGAAATAATTTTGGAGGGTTATGTGAATGACATCCCACATATCAAAAAAGTCACATGTGACTTAAAAAAAAGATAAAATTGAAAAAATATAAGAAATATTCAATAAAATCAAAGAATAAAAAATAAAAAATGAGAATCTTATGTGAGTAATATATACTATAATCCTCATGCACTTCACGTGAACCACTCAAGTAACATGGAAATCCTAAGGTACGTACCCCAGATCAGGAAATTTTCTTTTGGTATACTATTTGGATCATGTGAAATTCCCTGAACATGTTAGATAAAGTCACATAGAGACTCCCCACGCACTCCACCGATGTCTTGTGAAACCCTATAGTCTATCCATTCATATTTTTCAATGTCTCAGAGGCATGTGAAAGAGCACTGTCATGGGCACCCTCAAATGATTAGTGTGATTTTGGGGTACTTAGGTGCAGCAGAGTGGCTGACCAACATCGTCTCTCAAAGGAGAAAGTTAATTAAAACAACTTTTTAGAGGTATTTTAAAAATAAAATAGAATAGAATGAAAACACTACTTGAAAGGATGTGGGTTAGTTATAGTTTATAAATCTAGAATATTTTTTCTATAAGAATATTGTATTTTTTTGTTTTTTGTTTTGAAATGAATTTCGATGAAAATGACACAATAATAAGAGGTTTTTAGACAATATTTAAATGACGTAATCGATCTAACTCTACATCTTCAATAATTTATTTATCATTATCATTTAAATTAACATCCACTTAATTATTATCCCTTAACTTTTAAACCCCCAAACCCTAGGAGAATTAACCTTACCATAAAGATGAAGTGAATTTAACCCTAGGCTAACTTCAGAACATGAAATCGCAACACCCTGCTTTGATTGATGTTCTAAGAGTAGATTATGGTCAGTGGTAAATTAAGGAACATTTACCTTATAGAAATTAGAAGTAATTGAGTTTAGTGATTATATTTGAACACTAAAAATTGATCCTGTATGGTTTTGTATAACCGAATAAGTTCTCACTCTCATAATTTACACAAAATCTCGTCCTTGCGTGTTTTTGTGTTAATTTTTCAATTTCTTGCATAGATTCAATTAAATTAAAAACTCAATTAATTTATCATATTATGTTAATTACTATATATAATTGATTCAAGATAAATTAATGTAGAAGGTAAGTGATAGATCCATTACTAAACGACTATTCTTCTATGGGTGGCGTAATCATCGTAGAAGCGAATTTCATTTGCAACGGTTTATAATGGGTATAACCCAATAACGCTTCTACTAAATAATTTCATCCCAAAGAGAAAGATTAATAGAAGAGAAAATTTGAATAAAACATAAGAAAAGTGAGGAAGTAAAAGATGAAAAATGAAGTTTAAAACACAAATGAAAACATTACAACATGAAGAAGAGAAGGAGGCTTCGATGAGAGGATCTTTGCTTCAAGATCTACCTCTCTTACAATGGTTGGATAATTTGGGTAAAACCAATTCTCCTCTGCCTCCAATCTCATTATTTACGTTCCAACCCATCCAAATTATAAAAAAACTAAATTATAGAGTGGAGGGGAGGCTAGGTTTAAAGAGGTTTCAAGTGTGAATGTGAAATCTCGGCCTAATATTTTAATACATATTTCACCACCAATTTTCCCTCCAAAACGCATGAACCAGATATCCTTCCAGAAGTATTATTTGGGAGAAATGGAATCCCTGGGCTCCTCTCAAAATTTGGGCCTAATCCAAGAACGGATGAAGAAGTTATGGTCCAAATACAGAACCTATGTCCATTCTGGCGAGCCAGCCCAACTTTGACTTCATGACCCATTTTCAACAACCAAATGCACTCATTATCTCTAGTGTTCTGAATACATGTTGTAGAAAATTATTTTAGGAACACTATTAAAAAATTTAAAGTTCAAATAATAAGTATAAAAAATATTTATCTTCGAAATACTACATTTCACTATAAAGGGTAAAACTAGAATTTTCACCAAATTTTTAAATGAATGATCAAATCCCAAATATTTTATAATTAATCATATTTAACACAATGTGAGGGAATTATGTCATTTATTATTAATATAATATTCAATAAAATAGTGTTTTATCAACTCCCCCGCATATACCCTTTTTCACTCCTGAGCAAAACCTCATATTAAGTAAACATCAATATCAAATCAAAACAAAATTTAAAACACATATCCTTGAGATCCAACAATTACACAACAAGAAAAAAAAGATATAATGCCTCATAAAAAATAATTATTTCAAGTTATACATTTATATAATGGAATATATTTCCACTTCATTTATCCTCCCATGCACAAAACACTTACCTAGCTTGAATTTTCTCTTATCACACAAATATCAATTTTTTTGCAATGTCTTTCTCATCCAAACTCATACAAGGGTCACCGTAGGCTTGATAAATTCCTACATAGCCACCCGATGTGAGTCAAAGACATATGTTTATCATGAGGAATTTTTAGGGTTTTTCTCTGGCTTTCAGTTTGTAGGATTAAGGTGTGAAAAATTCTGAGGCTGAATGAAGAGGGATTGACTCTTTTAGAAGAAAAATTGCATTAATCTAATTTTCACTTAAATATGTCCTTCTCCTCAATCCCCATAGTAACAATTCATCTCCATCATCATGAAAAGTCATGAAAATTTTACACCATACATCATTTCAGCATAAAAATTTCAATCTTCTAAAACATAATTTTCTTGGAAGCTCCAAATAGGCATAACTTTCCACCTCAATTAGAAGCTCTTGAAAATGCACAGCTTCACTTGTCATGAAAGCTCCGGAAAAGGCACAGCTTTCAATATAATGATTTTATTCACCAAAAAGTGCATCTCTTCAGAATATAATTTTCCACCCAAAGTATCACAGAATGTGGTAGCACAACACAAGATAGCTTCCCCCACACTTAAGCTCAACTAGATTATGCAATTTCACCTCAAGAGTTGGTTGGATAGGGAAAATTGGCCTGTAATGTGGCTAAACTAATAGGTTGTGCATTGATTATAAAGGATAAAATGATTAAATGTTCAAGGGAGGACATTATAAAAAAGGATTCTTTGAAATAGGTGCTTTAATACCCAAAAAATTCCTTAATTATTTAAACATAAGTACCTCAAACCCTCAAGTTTTGACAGAAATAACTCAAATTCTGGTTAAATCCAGCAAGGTTTGGTTCTCTCAAGAAGTGAGGTGTATGTAAATAATATTAAAATAATGGTTTATAAGCCTAACAGGAAAGTGGTTTCAAATATAAAGACAGTGATATGTGGCATGGGATTCAAAATTCAATGTAATTTTCATGAAATTACTAAATATTTGAACTTGAAACAAAGACATTTTCAGCATCCATTTATGCTCAGTTTCAAGGGATAAATTGTTTCACTCATTGATATGCATTTCAAAATTGTGATGAGAATAATTTCATGTCAAAAATTTTAAAAACACGAAGAAAATTTAAAAATAAACACACAACATTTGAAAAACACCCAAATTTTTTTGTTTGGTTTTTTTAAAATAGGAATACAATTGAAATTACTAAACTAAAAGGTTCCCTCCCTCAAACATAAAATATTGAATTGTCCTCAATGTGAACCCATGAGATGATATATGCACATGAAATGCAGAATTTTTAAATAGGACAAATAATATAAAACTGAAAGGGTTAGGAATATCCAGATGTGCCCAAGTGATGATTGGGTCATGCACTGTGATAAAATACACTGCATTAGTAGTAAGTACCTCAATGTATCTCTTCAAATGCTTCCCATTGACTATAAAACTCCTTCCAGTGTCCTCTTGTGTGATCTCCACTGCACCATAAGGAAACACATTAGATACAATATATGGACCTAACCATCTGAAATGCAACTTACCAGTCATCAACTTCAGTCGTGAACTGTAGAGAAGGACTTTCTCTCTAACATGAAACTCCTTCTGTTGGATCATTATATCATGAGCTGCTTTTGATTTTTCCTTATAGAGCATTGAGTTCTCATATGAAGACAATTGAATCTCCTCAAGCTCTTGAATTTGTAGCTTCCTTTGGATTCCAGCTTAGGCCAAATCCATGTTGCATTTCTTTATAGCCCAATAAGCCTGATGCTCAACCTCCATGGGGAGATGACATGATTTCACAAAAACAATCTGAAATGGGGACATACTAATGGGTGTTTTGTATGCTGTCATATTAGCCCACAATTCATCATCCAAGCACTTGCTCCAATCCTTCCTATTTGGCTGCATGGTTTTCTCTAAAATCTTTTTCAACTCACGATTTGAAACCTCAGACTGGCCATTTGTTTGGGGGTGGTATGGTGTTGATTTTTTTGTGTCACCACATAATTCTGAAGGAGGGAAGCCAAATTACGATTACAGAAGTGTGTCCCTTGATCACTAAAGATGGATTTCAGTACTCCAAACCTACATAGAATTTGCGTTTTGACAAAGCCCACAACAACATGGTAATCATCAGTCCTGGTGGCCTTAGCCTCCACCCATTTACTCACGTAATCAACAGCAACCAAAATGTACAAAAAACCAAAGTAATTAGAAAAAGGACCCATAAAATTGATTCCCCATACATAAAAAATCTCACATAATAGTATGGGTTGTTGGGGCATATAATGTCTCCTAGAAATGTTCCCCGTGTGTTGGAAATGAGAGCATGACATACAAAACACATGGGAATCATGGAATAAGCTAGGCCAATATAATCCAAAGTCCAAAACTTTACCAGCTGTTTGTTGGGGTCGAAAGTGTCCCCCACAAGAAAGTGTATGAAAAAAATGTAAAACAGACTCCAACTCAAGATCAGGAACACACCTCCTAATATCTTGATCACTACACATGCGCCAGAGGTATGGATCATCCCAAACATAATACCGAGACTCAATTTTTAATTTTTGGACTTGATGTTTCTTTAAATTTGCAAGGATTTTAGAGGCAACAAGGTAGTTAACTAAATCTTCATACCAAGGATGCGTACCTAAGACAGAATAATGATGATCATCGGGGAAAGTGTCCCGAAGTGGCACCTGGTCCAAAGTGTCATCCTCTAGTGTGTGAGTAAGCCTACTCATGTGGTCCTCCACCAAGTTTTCTGACCCCTTTTTGTCCTTTATCTCAATATCAAATTCCTGAAAAAGGATCATCCATCGAATCAGCCTGGGATTTGCATCTGGCTTCTTCAAGAGGTACCTCAGTGCAGCATGGTCAGACAAAACAACTACTTTAGATCCCAATAAATATGAACGGAATTTATCTAAAGCGAATATAATAGAATGAAACTCCTTTTCCATGGCTGTGTAATTTTATTTGGTTGAATCCTATGTCCTCGATGCATAGGCGATCACATGTGAATGTCCCTCCACCCTCTGAGATAAGATAGCTCCAACTGCGAAGTTGGAGGCATCACACATAATATCAAAAGGAATCTCCCACTGTGGGGGCTGTATGATCGGTGGAGTGGTCAGAAAATTCTTTATCTCATCAAAGGAAGTCTTGCAAGAATCATCAAAAACAAAATCAGAATCCTTTTGAAGTAATAATGATTTAGGAAGAGCAATCTTACTAAAATCTTTGATGAAGCCCCGATAAAATTCTGCACGCCCAAGGAAAGATCTAACATCACGCACACATGAAGGTTAGGTTAAGGATGAAATAAGTCATACCTTAGATCTATCAACCTCTATCTCATGTTTTGACACTACATGCCCTAAGAAAATTCCATGCTCTACAATAAAATGAAACTTTTCAAAGTTCAGGACCAGATTCTTCTCAATATAACGATTCCACAGCTTTCCCAGACTGCTTAGACATTCATCAAATGAAGAACCATACCCTGTAAAATCATCCATAAATACCTCCATGTAAGTCTCAATAAAATCAGAAAAAATACTCATGATGCATCTCTGGAAGGTGCATGGGGTGTTGCAAAGTCCAAATGGAATCCTCTGGTAGGAAAATGTGCCAAAGGGACAGGTGAATGTAGTCTTCTCTTGATCCTTCTAAGCTATAAGAACCTGAAAATATCCAGAAAATCCATCCAAGAAACAATTGTGTGTCTTCCCAGCTAGTATCTCAATCATCTGATCAATAAATTGGAGGGGTAAATGGTCTTTGGGAGTGGAATGATTTAGTTTCCTATAATCAATACACACACACCAACTGTTTTGTACCCTCATTGGAACTAACTCATTTTTCTCATTTTTAACAACAGTAACACCACTTTTCTTAGGCACAACCTGAATAGGACTTACCCACATAAAATATGAAATGGGATATATTATACCTACCTCGAGCAATTTTTCAACTTCTTTTTTAACAACCTCTAATTGTGTTGGATGGATTCTGTTTTGTGGTTTCCTCACTGGATTAGCCTTATCCTCCAAAAGAATCATATTCATGCAAATGGAGAGGCTAATACTCGATATGTCAGCCAAGGTCCACCCAATCGCCCTAATGTTCTCCCTAAAAGGATTTGAAAGTTTTTCTTCATGTTCAAAAGGGAGATTGTTAGCAATGATAACAGGTAATTTCTCACCACTCAACAAGTATGAGTATTTGAGATATTGTATCAATGGGTTGAGTTCTAGTGTAGGGGGGTGGTGTATGGATGGAGGCATAGAAGGAACTGAAATATGTACACAACGAGCATCAAAATCAGAATAGAAATAATCACAATTAGAGAATAAAGCATCAAACCCATCAGCATACTCAATTTACATGTCATAATCAGAGTTCACATGATCAAGATTAGAATTTTAATCCACTTCAAAATCAAATCTTAGAGAGTCTTGTTCATTAGAAACAGGTGTGTAAGTTCTCTTAGACATTAAACCACAACCAATACTCATAATCTTCCTAATCATAGGACAATCAAATTCCATGGGGTTTTTTCTTTGTGGTTCAAAATGGGAGATAAGAAATAAAGAATGATCCTCTAAGGGGTACTTCATGGAATCCATAACATTAAATATCACAAATTCATCTCCAAAATCCATGTAAAGTGTACCCTCATTGACATTTATGATAGTTTTTTTCAATTTTGAGGAAGGGTCTACCTAAGATTATGGGGAACGAGAACTTACCTGATCATCCTCCATGTTAAGCACGTAGAAATATGCTGGAAAGATCAATTCTCTTACCCAGACAAGTATATACTCAAGTACTCTCGTTGGATATGTCGTTGCTCTATTCGCCAACTACACCACTACTCTCGTCGGTTTTCGCTCACCAACCTGCAAAGAAGAGAATATAGAGTGAGGCATCACATTTGTAGAATCTTTTAAATCACAAAGTGCATTAGAAAAGTGAAACTACCCTATGGTGCATGGGATGGTGAATGTCTTGGGATCCTTGCACTTTGTTGGAATTGATAGAGTTTGTGTAATGAGTGCTGACACATTCCTTCCAAGATTTCTCCTTTCATTTACCTTGATCCCTCTTCGATTGGTACAAAGTTATTTTAATAATTTCACATACCTTGGAATTTTCTTAATGGCTTCAAGTAGAGGAATGTTGATCTCCACATTCTTTAATGTGTCCAAAACCTCATTTTGCATTTTTCTTCAGCCATCTTCTTGGTTTGAACAACACTGTTTGGAAAAGGAAGGGTTTTAGGAGGAACATCATTAATCGTTTTCTTACCTTTATCTTTATCCATGGTTTTCTCATTAGTTGACATGGAATTGGGATTATTTGGAGTTGGGGTGAATCCCGGTGGAATGGTAGGTGGAGAAGCATCAGTTGTTTTCTTCCCACTTCTCAATGTGATGGCATTGACATTCCCCTTTTGATTTAGAGTAGGTTGGAATGGTAGATTTCCATAATTCTTACTTACCAGTTCATGGAGGGCAGTGTCAATCTGGCTCATTTGAGTCTTTAACTCCCTCAACTCCGAACCATGACTCTTCAGCTCATTATGTTGATTAAGAAAAATGTGTTTCAAAAGTTCATCAGTGTTATAATCTACCTTGGATTGGGGATTCCCTTGTTGTTGGATTGTTGATGCTTGAGATTCAAATCTCCTTTGGGGTTGTTGGAAACCCTGTTGGTAAGGTGGATGCTGCTGTATGTTTTGTTGAAAGGGTGGACTTTGTTGTTGTCCAGAGCCATACCTCATGTCCAATGGATCCTTACACCCATGGTTGTATGTTGGATCAAACATCTTTTGGGGATATGGTTGTTGTTGTTTTGGCTGATATGGTCTCCCAGGGAACACTTCTGCACAATATTCTATTTCTTGGAGTTGTGGGCAACAGTCTGTCGGGTGGCTTGTCTCAATGTAAATACCACAAGGACTTGAAGGAGGGGGTTGGGATGTATTTTGTGAAAAAGAAATCTGTCTCACCATAGTTGTCAATTCTTCCAACTTGGTATCAATCAAAATACTTTCAAGAGAAAATGGACGTACCTGATGTACTCCCCTGACATGTGGTGCACCTTGATCACCAAATTGGTGGGAGTTTTGGGCCATTTTGTCGATCAATGCACGTGAAGCTACTGGCGTCTTGTCCACCAATGCTCCTCCAGCCACGACATCTACCATGCTTCTCTCCATAGGTCTGAGTCCTTCATAGAAGTATTAGATGAGGAGTGGCTCACTGATTTGGTGATATGGGCAGCTTGCACACAACTTCTTGAATCGTTCCTAGTACTCATACATTGACTGCCCTTGGGCTTGCTTGATCCTTGAGATCACCTTTCGAATGGAAGTGTTCCTTGATGCTAGAAAAAATCTCTGCAAGAAAAGATGTTTCAAATTGTTCCAACAAGTTACATCTTCGGGTTGTAAATAATACATCCAGTCATTCGCAGCTCCATCAAGTTAAAATTGGAATGCTCTTAGTTTGATTTGATCTTGAGAAACATTTCATTGTTATAAGATTGATAAAACCACCTTAAATTCTTTAAGTTGTTTATTGGTATCCTCACTCGAGAGGCCGTGAAATTTTGGAAGCTGGTGAATTAATCTAGATTTCAGTTTAAAGTCCGATTCATGATTTGGGTATGCAATGAAAGTTGGTTGATAGTTAATATCAAGTGCAGCCAATTATCAAATGGTTATATTAAGATGATTTCCATTATTTTTAGCAATTGGTTCTTGTTTTATGATTTAATTTGAATTTTTTCCAATTTCAATGTTCTGATATTGGAGTAATTCTACAACTGGTTGATTGTTGAAACTTATCGTAGACTGAGAATGTATGATTCGTTCCCTAAGGCTACGTTCAATCTCAGGGTCAAGATCTAAGAGATCTTCAGGATTATTTTGTGTCATAAATCAAATAAAAATTAAAAGAATGTAATTGGACCATATTAAAATAGAAATAATAAGTTTGAGTTGATGGTGAAAAACTACGTAGAACAAAATAAAAGAAGAAGAAGAAAATAAGATTGGGTAAACAATGAAGAAAGAAGAGAGGAAAAGAATAAAATGTAAAATAAAATAAATACCTCTAATTAGTTGAAATAATTACTTTCCTCTCTGGAAACGATGCCAATTTGAAAGAGCACTGTCGTGGGCGCCCTCAAATGATTATTGTGATTTTGGGGTACTTAGGTGCAGCAGAGTGGCTGACCAAGGTCGTCTCTCAAATGAGGAAGTGAATTAAAACAAAATTTTAGAGGTATTATAAAAATAAAATAAAAGAGAATGAAAACACTACATGAATGTATGGGGGTTGGATATAGTTTATAAATCTATAAGAAGTTTTCTGGAAGAAGAATGTATTTTTTTTGTTTTTTGTTTTGAAATGAATTTCGATTAAAATGACACAACAAGAAGATGTTTTTTAGACAATATTTATAAGATGTAATCGATCTAACTCTACTGTTTCAAAAAATTATTTATAATTATCATTTAAATTAACATCCACTTAATTATGATCCCTTAACTTGTTATTCCCCGAACCCTATGAGAATTAACTTTACCACAAAGATGAAGTGAATTTAACCCTAGGCTAACTTCGGAACATGCAATCGCAACACCCTGATTTGACTGATGTTCTAAGATTAGGTTATGGTAATTGGTAAATTAAGGCACATTTTTCCTCTAGAAATTAGAATTAATTGATTTTTGGGATTATATTTGAACACTAAACATTTATCCCGTTTGGTTTTGTATAACCGATTAAGTTCGCACTCTCACAATTTACACAAAATCGCATCCTCGCGTGTTTTTGTGTTAATTGTTCAATTTCTTGATTAGTTTCAATTAAATTAAAATCTCAATTCATTGATCATATTATGTGAATTACAGTATATCATTTATTCAAAATAAATTAATGTAGAAGGTAAGAGATAGATCGATTACTAAAAGACTACTCTTTTATGGGTGGCATAATCATCGTAGATGCGAATTGCATTTGCAACAGTTTATAATGGGTATAACGCAATAACGCTTCTAAAAAATAATTCCAGACCAAAGAGAATATTAATATTAGAATAAATTTGAATAAAACATAAGAAAATAGAATAAGTAAAAGAATAATAGTGAAGTTTAAAACACAGATGGAAATATTACAACATGAAGAAGAGAAGGAGGCTTCGATGAGGGGATCCTTGTTTCGAGAGCTACCCCTCATACAATGGTTGGATAATTTTTGTGAAAACAATTATCCTCTGCCTACAATCTCCTAATTCACGTCCCAATCCCTCAAAATGTGAAAAAAACTAATTTATAGAGTGTAGGGGAGGCTAGGATTAAAGAGGTTTCAACTGTGAATGGGAAATCTCAGCGAAATATTTTAATACAAATTGAACTTCCCTTAGACATCCAAAACGAGCGAACTAGATCTACTTCTAGATGGTTTATTTGTGAGAACATTCATTCTTGAGATCCTCTCAAAATTTGGACCTAATCCAAGCATGGATGATGATGTTATGGCCCAGATACAAAACCTATGTCCATTGTGGCGAGTCCAGCCCAACTTTGACCTCATGGCCCATTTTCAACAATCAAATGCACTCTTTAGCTTTAGTGTCCTAAATAAATGTTGTAGAAAATTAAGTTAGGAACACTGTTAAAAAATATAAATTACAAATAAGAAATAAAATAATATTTATCTTCGAAATACTACAGTGCACTATAAAGGGTAAAACTAGAATTTTCACCAAATTTTCAAATGAATGATCAAATCCCAAATATTTTATAATTAAACATATATAACAAAATCTGAGGAAATTATTTAATTTATTATTAATAAAATATTAAATAAAATAGTGTTTTATGATCATTTTACCCAAATCAAACAGTGGTACTAGTACATGTCATCTGAGTCACATGATACCACCCATGTATGTTTATTATCTCTCACGATGTCCTACAGAGAAGCCAACCAGATCTAGAATCATCCTCTATAAAATCTATCAAGATCATGTGATGTCCCCCAGACATGTAATCCAACTTCTGTGATGATACCTGAAAAGTCATCCAAGACTAGTAACACCCTCCAAACATGTCACACTGACTATCACAATGCCCACCAATCATGTTACCAGTCTTTAGCGACGACCCTAGGGAATGCCATTTGGATCTTGTGTCTCCCTCCAAGCATGTCACATGAGATAATGTGATGGAATCTAGGATTAACTATCCACGCCTTTTAGTGTCCTCTGGGAAATTCATCATTGGTTATGTGAAGAAATTCATACATCAAATATAGTTTTTGTGATGAACCCTGGACTAGTCAATTGGATCATGGAATTGTATTTGGACATGTCATCCAGACATCATTCATCCTGAAAGTATAAAATCATGTAATTTTGAGTAGATAATCAACGCATGTCAACAAGTCAAGCAGTCCAGGTCAAGCGGGAATCCATGCACTTTATAACAATATCTAGCTTCTATAAGGCACATTCTCAGTGTGTAAGCCTCGATTTCATTGAAATATAAAGAATCTAATTCCTTCAACAACCCAGATACCTAGGATGCCTTATTAAGGTTTGAGATACATAATAAACATCCAAAGGGTAGTCCCAAAACATAATTAATGTATCCCTATGTAGTGATAATAGAAAATTTTCATCCATTTTTTCCCATATTGAGTGTATATCATGTGGGACTAGGAAATTGTTATAATCATATCATTCACAATGGAAACCCTCAATGTGTAAGACATGACCCTTTTAACTATGATGAATCTGTTCCCATCAAATCTTGGATATGTATGAATACATCCTAAGGCCCGAGCTCAAATAGGGAATCCAATTTGGTATAAACCTTTCCATATCTCAGAAATTTGGACCATTGAGACCCAATGTCATCCATGATTTTATGATCCTTCTCCACCCTCCAAAGGATTGAAAAATCACCCAACTATGATTAATTTTAAACCTACCCTAACTAAGATACATATGATACCTTAACAATTATTGATCCTTATATTAATCATTTGATGGGATATCCCAACACATAAGCCTCACATCTATAAGAAATGAGGCTGGTTACTTTCTATCCCCTGCTTTCCACATCAATCTTAGGTCACATGGGATTAGGGTGTCACTATTATGACCTCAATGGCATCATGAATTCCCATCAGTCATTGAAACCTCATATTGTAATCCATGATCAATTGTATGATACAATTATATATCACATAAGGGAATCTACCTTGGGGTCAATCCTAAGGGCATGACTAAACTAAGATAACTCTGATTTATGCTATAATAAGGATATATTGGATTCCTACCTATGGATCTATCTCAACACCTTGTGCCTATTTTCTCATATCTACATCCTGTACATATGATGGTAAACTAAAAGGGTTTAATAAAATATGTTTTTATTCCTGTTATTAAATAGGATATTTACAAAGCCTCATAATGGCTCAATCCCAAGCTAGAAATATTAACTGCCTCTCTAGACAAAAAAATCTCCAAAGTGTCTATTTATATGGATTCGTCATATAAGAAGCTACCCACCTAATGGAGATATATGAAGAACCTTGAATAAATATATTTTGATTAAACCCCCCGCTCTTTTCTTATAAATAGACATAACCTAGGATCATTTTTAGGGTATGAAGTCTTGTATCGGGATTATAAATAGATTCAAAAAAATATCATAAAACTATAATAATTTCCAAGAGGAGGAAAAAATTCCTCCCAATAGGGTTTGATGAGCCCAAAATCCCATTATCTCTACCAATTTGAGCTTTTAAATGTAGTTGGGTCTGAAATCCCAAAGGAAAACCAACCATTGAAAATAAGGTACATGCCCAATTATGGATGTGGGAGAAATTGGGAGTTTTCACTAGGGATAAAAATTGTAGGCTTGAAATGAACGATGGTAAATAGTCATTAAACCCCCACCACAATCAACCTTTCAGGTTAGGCTAGCCATGTCTTTTTGACAAAACAAAAATGGTTAACCTGACATGAAATAATTTAATTTTGGAATCTCCTTCAAAAGATAAAATGGATATAATTCCCAGTTCTTATGGGACCATTGAATTCCCCTTCACATGAGTGGTTTATTATACCCAAAAACTGACAAGAAATAAAAATGGTGAACCTGAACATAATCTCTCAAATAAAAATATGATTGGGTTGTTATCTATCAGACCATTTTAATTGTATTTCCTATGTAAAAAATGGCGAACCCGATGTGAAACTATCAAATTTAAAGGTGATTAATTTTACATTAGATAAATCTTATGGCTGATCCTATGTAATCAGGGTTCTCATGAAATAAGTTCATCCTCACATTGGCAAGTCCAAATGAGAATAATTGTGGGATCAAGGATAAAATGGTGATTGGGTTACCCATGAATCTCATATTGAGAACAAATCATGCCTACAATGGTAAACTAATCAAGGACTTGTTCTTTATTATCTTCAGGAATTGGGATACTGATCTCATCAACAACACTCTGATTTGTGACAATACCTTCATCCAGTTACCATTCTGAAAAATTTGTTTCAATTGCAACCCCTACAGTCCACAAGTGACATCACTTGGCAACATCTTTAACATAAGGTGTTTAATGAAATGGTCTAGGAATACCATCAACATTGTATGATCACAACCATTGAGGATTCCTTTTAGGGTAATAAAGTTCTAAAAAGAGAAAGTATATATATTCTAAATAATATTGTAGTATATCTAGTTGACCTTATTGCCACATCTAGCCACTTATGATGTTTATTCTTAGAGTGTGATAACAACCACCCTCGGTATCTAATAAAGGTGGTTCAATGAGGCAACTATGGATTTATTCTAGTTTAGGGGAAATGAGGTGGGATCCTCACAACCACCATTTCCAACACCATCATAATGATACCAATCCATCACCTAGTGAAGGTATGACCAGACACATTGACAGCTTTGACATTAGTGCATCGGCAACAAGGAAGACACATCAAGTGTCGAAGGCTCTATATAATTGTGAGTGGGATCATATCCTCACTTTTATTGATAGTTTTAACCAACATATTTCGGTAATATCCAGTGAGAATATCATATCCCTACTCACTTGGAATAAGTCAATGGGAATATTACTTTAGTGGGAATGGAGGAGGTTCATATACCTCTCCCGATGCATGAAGTCCATCGACATATTGTAATAGTACAAGGAAGAAACAAATGGGCTCATATCCCTAGTTCAATCTATGATATCCACCAGTATATAGTTAAGAGGGAAAATGTAGAGGCTTATATCCATGTTCCCACTTTGTATAATGCCATTACATATTACCAACAATTTAAGAACTCCACCGTCATACACCAACACTGGTATAGATACAGGGACAGGTGAATATTTCTATCCCTACAGCTAGGGAAGCTCAAAACTCTGATCATTATGAACATTTGGTTTCTTTGGGTAAACCACACATTCTTGCTATAGTGTAGAATTATTATCGGTATATGTCGGTAAAGGACAAGGTGTCATTCCATTCTTATATTCCCATTCCAACTAGTGATCACTAGGTGATAGAATCACATTCCTCCGAACTGAGGAACATGCCTCTCAAAAAGGTCTGGTGGAATATTCCAATGGCCCAGGATCAAGCTCATATCCCTATTGTAGCTGGGGATCATCAAGTGAAAGGGGAAACTACATTGGGATAGGCTCATATTCATATCGATGAAGACTAGATGTATACTCCAATGGATTAAAATCATTCTCATATCCCCATTTTGAGTGGGAATCACAAATTGAGATTGAAACATGCCTTGATAAAGGTTCATATTCCTATCATTGATTCATACATGAATATTTTAGTATACCACATAAGCCAGGTTCATATTCTCACTTCTATAAATGAATGACTACACCTGCATCCATTTGTGGTAATGCAAGAGGAGTCTAATATCCATTCACCCATTTTAGAGGTATGTCAGCATATTCCTCTAGGTAATTCATATTCATACAAGGTTTATATTCCTATTCCAATAGGGTATAAACAAGTGAGAACCAAACCTGCCTCGAGGTAGGCTCACATCCCTACCACGAAAGACCAATGGATTTTTTTTGAAGTCTTAGAATTAGGAGTATAATATTCTTCTGACAGAGGCTCATTAATTGGGAATGTAACATTCCTTAGTACAAGATCATATACCTATAAATAGTAATTATGGTCATTATCATATTCACTAATTTGTTCAATAGGGTGAGCACACTCACACAACTTCACACACTTATAAATAAGGTCCAAAAACTGTCATACATTAGGTTCATATCCCTACAAAATTTCAGAAGGTTGGTCTTCATATTCATTCTACAACATAGAATAAGGATCATATCCCAAATATACTAAATTCTGGTTTCCATGAGGTTGTTTGAGACACATTCATTACACCCCAAGTGTTTTTCAACTCTTCATCCTAAGTAAAAGATGATCATTACCAAGATAGTCCTCTTTATTGTTTGATCTGCTGAACTCTGAGGGTTATCACTTTCCCCCTTGAAAGTGTTGGAAAATAAAAAAGTAAATTTGGATGGAAGATAGTCCTCTTTTTTGGCAGTGTGGAGATGGATAAAATGGACTCTACTCCTGATCACCTCTATGATCAACCTATGTACGGTGATATCTCCCACATGAAAGGAAATCCACCCCATTCCCATATAGCTCTATATAGAGTGTTCTTCCAAATGTAGATCCCTTAATATAGAGAGTTTCATGAAATATATGTTTCAATTTTATGTAGTTCCTCATCAATTACTTGAAGAACTCCAATCTCGTCAGACAGTGACACCAAAAAACACTTTCTATGTTCTTACTATATGGAGGTGTGAAGGTCTGATAAATAAGAACTCAACATTGATATATGGAGAGAGTTATCTTGAAACAACATCCCCCTTATGTTTTGGACTCTTTCAACTTATGACTATGAGATCCCAGAAAACCTAGAGAAGGATTTCATACATTTTTTACGCCAAAATATGTGGGAAAATCATCAGATACTGAATACTATACACCTTCTTTATCCATGATAATAGGGTAACATTAAGACCATGAAGATACTTTTTTATCATCTAGATCTGTCTACAATCTCTATCGCCATATAAAAAAAAAGAAGATGATAACATTGAAAATGTACAACATGCTTGCCACCATTGCATCACAGAACATCGAAAATTGATACCTCATTCGAGTTCATGTATCCTTATTCAGGGATGAGGATAGTAGAATGTGTTACATTTTTTCAAATGCCTGGAACAACATTATCCCTTAGATACAACATCATATAATGCCATATCCTCTAGTGAAACCAGGGAAGTAGGCGACACTTGGGACAATTGGTTACTAATGAAAAATGATCCTACTTAAATGGTTCTTATACATCATGAATAGAGGATGATTGGAGACATCAAGTCTTGAACATGTCCCCTCAAATAATGTGAATTCATTTTAAACACAGCATCCAACGATGCAATCAACTTGATGTAATGTAGAAACTAAATCCCACCTTGGGATTCCATTACACCTAGCTCCTATATGAGAAAAACTACCCCATATAAAGTAGGATGGAGTAGAATCTACTATAATAGTTATCTAGGAGATTACCCAACTAACCAGATTCGGAGAATATATACCTCCTCCTCCTCCTGTTAGATAGTTAATTCAAGAGGGGATTTAGGGCATATCATCAGCAGTTGCAAAACAAACCCAACACAATGGGAGGGGATTGTATAACTCAATCATGGTCACTGGGTTTATCATCCCCTGAAAGGGTTTTGAGAAAATCAATAGTGCTTCCAGATCAACCCCATCCCTTAGTGCTGGGGGCATTTATACCCCAATTCATGTATCAGGATTCATCAAATACTCTGATAGAAGAATCAAATCCTCAATAATAGGATCAATCGAACACAATTGTGGCCCTAGATAATCCCCATCATGTAGGGATTTGGAAATTTTCATCATCATCATCACCATAGAGAGAACTAGTATTCTCTAGTTTTTGAGGTAAAAATTAATGGTTGGCATCACAAATGGTCCTCCTTCCATTAGAAAAACCTATACTATAAACGAACCATTTAGCAATCATGACTATAAACTCCCTTAATGTTATCACTCATAGGTAGAGATAGTGGTATCACATGGTGATGTTAGTCATACCTTACAAGGGTTGAAAGCCAAAATGGCCCAAAATGGCCAAGGGTCTGAGAAAAAACATAATGTAGGCATTACAAAATCATCATGTTGTGATGAATGTGATGGGAAAATAACCATTACCCGATATACCCATGTGAATTTATTAACATTCAGCACATCATATATGGTGGTTTGAGATGTATATGCAGAGGGCCACATCATTGAAATCATACCCCGAGATGAAGGTGATTTGGATGTACCAAATGAGGATAGCCTCACCCCGAACTAAAGAAGGCTCTAAAATATGGAACCTAACAATATATAGATTACACATCTCTAGATAAACATGGTCAATGATAATGTTAATGTTGTGGCTATATCCCAATCGTCTCTCAGAAGAGTCAATGTTCATTACAAGAAAGGCTGCTTGTCAGAATATGAGAGTGAGATACAAACTATCATACAACTCAATGAGGAGCTAATCAAGGTAAATATTCCTACTGGGTATCATACTCAGATCGAGGAGAATATTCACCCACCTATAAGAATCGATCAACAAAAAAATTGGTATCTAAGCATCCAACAAGATTTTTTTACGGAAACCAATCATTTTAAATGAGGAAGTGAAAAATCATGAAGCCTTCAATCCATTATGACAATAACCTCTACCTCACTAGGGTTATAATTTCAAATATGAATAAATTGATAATTTGTAGGATATTAAAACACTGCCACCTCATCAGGATTTTCGCTCTCGATTTAGATGGTAGGCGTCTCAAAAAGTTGTGCCTTAAGAATTTCTCAACATCATAGAGTCCCTGAATACTAAAATGGGATACATGAAAGGGTGACATGCACCTGTATTACTTAAGAAAAAATCTTATCTTGTATTGGGGGATGGAACTTTGCCTCTATCCAATTTCTTCAATCCTACATTCTCTACGGTGACGGTGTGGGAGACCCTAAAGATCATCTCAGTCACATCATACCTAATACGGTTTAATGGTGGGCCCTTGATAACAATATGAGGAAACTAATATGGGATGTTTTGTATAGAATCTTGTAGGACTATCCTTTATTTGGTATAATAGCCTTCCATCAGGATCCATTGTATGATGTGAAGACCTTATTTTTTCAATTCCTTTATTAGTTCAGCTATATTCTGATGAAAATTAAAATTATCAACCTAAGGAACTAAAATCAATGTGAAAATTTGATGGTTTCAGACTTCAAATCCAGATGGAAGGGTTTGTCCTATTAACTAAAAACTATCTTTCATATGAATAATTACTGGAATCTTATGATGAAAATATCTAGGATGATTTTAAGACACATTCAATCCTAATGAAGTATTCAGGTGAGTTTTTTGAGCACAAAAAATGTCCCAACATTCATAATATTCTATTCAGTGAACACAAGGTACATCATACCTCATGACTTCAGTACAATGGAATAGACATGAAAAAGAAGAAGATGCATCTTTTAACCTCAAACCAATAGTAGTTTCCATTAAATTACCCATGTGCATCACGAACCACCCAGTGAATGCTGTCGTGTGGCAATGACTACAAAATTTACCTCGGCCAGAAGAATAGATAAATCATGTTTGATATGGATCTGAGAAACATATGAATAGATCATACTATTTATTTAAAGAAAACGTCCTGTAATATTTCCTTATTACTATTGAAAATTATCTTCTCAAGTTACCAATGTTTAGGAAGTCCAATGAGGTGAACCTCACTAACCATCCTCACTACTACCCTTTCCATTGAAGGCTGGGACATAATAATTTGGACTCCTTCATATTCAAATACATCCATCAAGGAATGGGTGATTCCAGATAGGTGGTGTTAGATAAAACATCAGATCAGTGGGCCTAAAAAATTATTTCCCAATCATAAGAAGAGGGTGATTGGAAGAATTTTCTAGTCAGGCATGGACATAAGTTAAGAAAAATTGATGACTGAGAAAACAATTGATAAAGATCATGCCACCCTAAGAGAATACATTCATATATACCGAATACCATCACCACCCAAGAAGGTGGCATCATATATGTCTTCATAAGGTGTTTTTGACCATCAAGCACGAGAAGAGATAGTAGAGGAAGAGTAAAATTCTGCTCCAAATAAGCTCAAACTCTTAAATAATTCTTACCTTCTACATTTGAAGCACTGAAACCACCCAATAAAATAAAACCCTCATTAGATAAAGGTATTTTCTTAATTCTGTCAAAGTGATACACTTGGAAGACCCCTTTTATGATGATTAATATACCTCCATGTATGAGTTACTTGCACCAAAATGCGGGATTAAGAGGCCACATGAATAAGAATCGAGGATTTGGGGGATAAAACATGCATGATTGGACCCAATATTTTTGTCAATTTCCCAAATAGGACATATATACTATTGAGACCCTAGGGTAGGTGACCTAAAAATCCCAAAACAATCATAGAGGTTCGTTAGAACCCTCCCTAAGTCATCCAAAAATAGTTTTCTTGAATGAACGTTGTAGCGACCCCAAACCCAGGGTGATTAATGAGACATGATGTACTTAACATTACATCATTACAAATTAACTATCATGTCCCATTACTACATAAGATAACAAGGCTCAGGATTCTGGGAAACCAGCTTCTTTTGATTGACTTCATTAGTACCAACCCTTCCTGAAAAATTTAAACGAAAACGCAGGGTAAGAAAAAAAGCCCATTAAGGGGTTTTAAAACATTTTTAGAAAATCCTTTCTCAAAGAAGTTATTTTGAAGAGAATAAAACAATTTGCTAAAACAAAACATTATCTTTTCTTAAAACATGAAATCCATCATTCTTTGAAAACCACATGCATAAAGAAGCATGTACGTGAAATAAACTTCAAAGTAAACATGATCAGAGAGAGAAACATAAACAATGCATAATATTCAAACAAGGTTACTTAAATTCTAAAAATAATTCTGTGAATAAGCAGGGAAAACGTTCTTATCATGGTTCATGAGAAAATACAGTTCTTCTAACAGTTTACCACATGAAAAATAGTTCTTGACATAAGATTTACATTTTCATAGTCAAGGGAGCATTCAACTAGGGGTTGTCCTGTTAGTTGAACTAACCCCTGGTTAACCTTTTTCATTACATGAAGAGGGAATGTATAATACTGGACTTTGTCAAGACCTTTCGTTAAGACTGTAAAACATACTTAACAGGTCAAGGCTCACTGCCCACCCCGTTTCCTTAGCTCAAGCCAATGCTATCTGCCAAGACCGTCACACATAATCGTCTCATGAGACTCCTGCTTTACCCAATGCATTGGAGTGCTGTATAATTCCGGGCGCACCCGTCACATCATTCTTGTTGCGCTATATAATTCCAGGCGCACCCATCACATGTAAGTCCTATACATCCCTCACATATCTTGACATGGTCATTCGTTCATAGGGTTTCATGCATTCTTAATTAAACCTTGTTTTCACATACGTGTTCATAACATGAAGACAGTTTAATCATTAAAACATTATGACATGCATGCTAAAGCTCCGTGCACATAAAAAGTTATCTTGACATTTGAAAACATGGGTTTTAAGAAAAGAATCATAACACTTAACATTTCATCATAATACTCAATTAAAGCATGGTTGTTCATAACTTACACATTGGATGATAAATGGATATTATGGGTGTTAAATACAGGCATTTGGGGTTACAATGTTCATAATCAAGTCCATCTTGGGGAAATCATATGTATAATTGTGTAAACTCTTCAATTAGCACTTTAAATAACAAGCCCCTTTTTTATAAAATTTTCAAACATTATAAGAGTACTCGTAATTGAAGACAACATAAAGATACGTATAACCACACATATGCATGGGTTTAGCACATTAAACCATACTCCAAAAATATCTCTTAAACAAATTTTATATTTGGTAAAAACATCCGGAGTTCTTTTCCATAAAAGAAGAAAAAAGGGGTGAATATAATTTTCATAAACCATTATTGACAAAAAGTCAACCTTGCATACAACAAGGTTGTTTCATAAACATGAGTACACACCAATGAATACATGTATGCACCAATAAAAGTTTAAGGAGTCCGTACTAACCATTTTCACAAAGTAAAATCCTGATTTATCAAGAGTAGTGATAAACGAAAATTCTCAATTGCAAGAATAATTTTGAAATCAAACCAACCCATAAGCTTCATCATGCTATATTGTAATTAATTACAAAACGTGGACACCATGTTCATAGTAATGTATTTACACATTGATATAATAACATGTATATATACATATAACAACATACTTCATTCACTTGCATAATTTTACCTATTCATTCAATTACTCAAAATCTCCATTTTTTATAGGCGAAAGGAAAATTAGGGTTATAAACATTGAGAAAAGGTTGTATACTAGCGTATATCATCTTATACATATGTGTATATGAAATTATATATATATACACATATATAAACACAAAGTGTAAGATGCAAGAACCCGCACCTAAATAAAGTAGATCCTTCGAACCCTTACCCCAATTTTAGGTTTTCACAAAGAGGCTGACAAGATCGGTTCTAAGAATAGGTAAAACAGATTTATATAGTCCTATATATTCTTATACACAATTATACAACAAGTGTGTATAACTATATAAAACTTACAGAAATGGTAAGAAACGATGATGAGGATTTTCCCCCTTACTCCCAATTGGTCTTTTAAGCCGAGAGGGATCCCATGGTCTAGGTTTGCACCAGTTTCACACACACCATAAATATATATAACATGTATATATATTTACAAATTTATATAATCTGAGACTTAACCAAACCGTACCAAATTAAAAACCTGCTTCTTACCTTTCTTGGAGAGGATAAGTAGACGAGGAAGGATGAACCGAACATATAAACCCAGAAGATATACATTTGTATATACATATATATATATATATATGTAAATCGAAGCTTAAAAAAAATGAAACTGAACTTATCCCTTACATTTTCCAAGAGATGGAGTAGAAAGGCAACGAAGCAGCGACGAGGCCATTGGTTGGAGAGATTCAGGGAACTCGTGTGCCAACATTCTACATCAGTGCAACATGGGTTTTTAAAAAGAAGAAGAAGAAGATGAAGGACTTTGGGGGAGTCGTCGGTCCAAGGCATCCAAGGCGAGGGGGTCGGTGCCGACTTGTAGAAAGTAGGATAAATCCGGGTCTACTTCACCGGCCTAGAGAAGAAAAACGGGACCTAACTCTACTGGTACAGCGGTGCGAGGTAGGAGAAGAAATGAGACACCGGTGGAAGAAGAAGCCGTAGGGAAGAAAAAGGCTGGAAAAAAGGAAGGACGACTGAGATTAAACCAAGGGTGATCGTGCGGCTTAGGATCGGCACGACATTAAAAGAAACCGACGGCTGTGATTTGAGGATGCCGGATCGGATGGCTAAGCGTATTGCGGTGCTTTACAAAATGCGGGTCTTCAACAGTTTTAAAAAAAAATTCTGTTAAATTATTATAATATTGTCTTTATTAAAAAAAATTAATTATTAATCTAACTTTTATTTTTTTTAAAATTCACTGGTCAATTAAATTATGTTGATTTAAATCAAGGCATATTATATATATATATATATATATTTATTTATTTATTTATAACATCAAAAATTTTATTAACCTTATTATATTAATTTTATTATTTTTAATCCATAATTATTATATTTTGGATAATTAAAGGTTCATTTAATCAATTAAAGAAAGAATTGATTTATTCATCATAATATATATTCATTTGTTTATTTAATTATTTCTTTTTCCTTTGCTGAATTACATAATAATTACCTTAATTTGTAATTCCATGAAAACATTTGGATACAATCCTTTAAGAAAAGAAAAAGAAATAGGTTTCTTAAAAGTATTTGTGTAAGCTTAAAGATGCGAAATTTTTAAATAAAACCATAATTTGACAAAGTTTCCAAAATAGTTAATAAAGGTCGAATTATAAGAGAAATAATATATCTAATTTGATGCACTATATATATAACTCATAAAAGTCCATCACGTTTGATATAATTAGAAAATAAAAGTTCAATTGTTCAAATTAATATGTATAATGGATGAAAAACAATAATATTAATTTTCGCCATTTTGAAACATTAAATAAAATTCTCATTTTTGTAGAAAAAGAGATAAATTTAATAAATTAACATTGATGACACTTTAAAATATTAAAGAAAATTACACAATTATCATTCCGATCCTTTTGGGGTAAGTCATTTTATTTCCAACGGTCAAAATAAAACATATGATTTTTGGGAAACCAACGGTGAAATTTATAGCCGTTTGAGGTTCAACGGTCAGATCAGGGTGCTTATAAAAAGGGTCTGGTCTCAGGGTGTCCCTTACTCCAAGCGACCGAAGGAGAAAAGGAAAGATGGTTCATGTGATCCCCTTGGTGCTGAGCACGGTTGTAGTGGATTCGGCCATCCACTTGTTTATTATGATGGACGCTCGAAACCCCTACCGCGTTCTTGGGCTCTTATTGGTTTTAAGCGGTCTTCCCATTATTTTAATCGGGTTCTTAGTTGGGATTTTGGGTTAATTTACCTTCTTGTTTGGTCAGTGGATGTTGTAGCCAAAATGTTGCTTATTTGAATAAAAGGTATTTTTCATCCATTTGATGCATTTTATTATTAATACCTTATTAGTTGTTTGTTGGTTCACTTAACGAGTGACATTGAAAAGAAAACATGTCAAAAATCAAAACATGGTTTTCTCGGGTCGTTACATCACTTACCCCTTCAAAGAATTACACCCTCGCAATTCTATCATAAAAAAAAAGAACAACTGAAACCCCATACATAGAACACTACCGAAACAGTGGATCTGGCTCGATTAATGGGATACTGAAGTTGTCACACAACTCTTCCATTTCCTTAGACTAGATGCACCTCGAACAGTACTCCTTGAACTCCTGTTCGTGTGTACTACACACGGGCTTCCAAAGGGAGGCTCGTGCGATGCAATGCTCGGAAATGTCAGAGTAGATAAACTCCTTGATGACTCTTCTGGCCACATAATGGTCTAGGTAGTCGAGAGGGATGCCATGGTTGAGGAGACTGAGATTCAGGACTTGGAACATGAAGGATGCACTGAGCTGGCCATCCCAGGCGGCCACGAGGAAGCACGCTCTGGTAAAAAAGTTCTGTGCCAGAGTCAAACACTGGAACATGCCCTCAAAGTATCTTCCCCTTCGCCTGTAGGAGGGGATTTGAGCCATAGAAACGAGGTGAAAGACACGATCATCCTCTTGACATAAACAAAGGATCTCTGGACCATTTGCTAGATCGAGAAAACGCTGGCAGGACCCTCGCAGGTGGAGAAATGATGGATAATCCACCATGCATGCCATGATCAAGATGACTTCTACTAGCTCATCGGGTAGGGATGAGAAGTTCGTTTGACCAGCCATCTGAAAGAAAACATCAATGGGAAACTCTTAACAACATTGATAAGGTGGAGACATGAAAGGAAACAAGAAACTTCCATTTATGAAAATGTTTACATGGCAAAGTCTGAGTTTACAAGACGTACGCCACAAAGAGTGGCAAAACATCCTAACTCTTCAAACCACACACAAGATGAACTTACATAACTAAAATAATGGGAGCATTTATAACGCCTCCTGAGTTTAGTGTGAGGGGTATGGAGTTGGGAAACATCGGTGTACACTTATTGTCTAAGAGGCACACGAGTGGACTCATTTTCCAATGCTCCAAAGTCCATAAACTGGCCCCAAAAGTCGTAGTGCAAAATCTGGCACAGGTAAGCCGCTCGGAGGTCTCCTGCAGCATCAGCTTCTTGAAAAGGGTTATCAAGAATTGTTCCAAATTCCTCGCCAGTTGTGAACACTCGGAAGAGTCCTTCATGATACCTTCCCCGGCGTGCATAAGAGGGAAATTGGGTCATCATCATTAGGAGATAATCCATCCCCAATCCTCGGTGAAGACTAAGCTCCCTAGGTGAGTTTGACACGCCGTATAGGTGCTTACACGTCATGCGAATTTGGGCATAATTAAGAAAGTTCTCATGGCTAGCTAGAGATATAATGTTCTCTAGAGCCTCAGTGGGAAGTGGAAAAAGGTCGGTAGGTGCATCAGCCATATGAAAGTTATAACATTTTTACTTAGTTAGTCTTAGCAATATATTTATATCACCTGGTTTTCCAGAGTTGCCTGAACCCATCATCTGATACCAACTATAGCGACCCCAAACCCAGGGTGATTAATGAGACATGATATACTTAAAATTACATCATTAGAAATTAACTATCATGTCCCATTACTACTGAAGATCGCGTGGCTTAGGATTCTGGGAAACCGGTTGCTTCTGATTGACTTCATTAGTACCAACCCTGCCTAAAAAATTTTAAACGAAACGTAGAGTGAGCAAAAATGCCCAGTAAGGGGTTTGAAAACATTTTTAGAAAATCCTTTCTTAGAGAAGTTCTTTTGAAGAGAATAAAACATGTTTCTAAAAC
The DNA here is from genome assembly GCA_963277665.1 of Viscum album. Lineage (NCBI taxonomy): Eukaryota > Viridiplantae > Streptophyta > Magnoliopsida > Santalales > Viscaceae > Viscum > Viscum album. The sequence continues at coordinate 119,431,225 of OY728134.1, forward strand.
AAAACATTATCTTTTCTTAAAACAAGAAATCCACCATTCTTTGAAAACCACATGCATAAAGAAGCACGTACATGAAATAAACATCAAAGTAAACAAGATCAGAGAGCGCAACATAAACAATGCATAATATTCAAACAAGGTTACTTAAATTATAAAAATAATTCTGTGACTAAGAATGGAAAACATGCATATCATGGTTCATGAGAAAATATAGTTCTTCTAACATTTTACCACATGAAAAACAGTTCTTTACATAAGATTTACATTTTCATAGTCATGGGAGCTTTCAACTAGGGGTTGTCCTATTATTTGATCTAACCCCTGTTTAACGTTTATCATTACATGAATAGGGAATTTATAATACTGGACTATGTCAAGACCTTTTTTCAAGACCGTAAAACATACTTAACGGGTCAAGGCTCACTGCCCACCCCGTTTCCTTAGCTCAAGCGAAGGCTAACTGCCAAGACCATCGCACATAATTGTCTCATGAGACTCCTGCTTTACCTAATGCATTGGAGCACTGTATAATTCCAGGTGAACCCATCACATCATTCTTGTTGCACTATATAATTTCAGGCTCACCCGTCACATGTAAGTCCTATACATCCCTCACATATCTTGACATGGTCATTCGTTCATAGGGTTTCATGCATTCTTAATTAAACCCCGTTTTCACTTACGTGTTCATAACATGAAGACAGTTTAATCATTAAAACATTATGACATGCATGATAAGGCTCCGTGCACATAAAAAGTTATCTTGACATTTGAAAACATGCGTTTTAAGAAAATAAACATAACACTGAACATTTCATCATACTAATAAATTAAACCATGGTTGTTCATAACTTACACATTTGATGATAAATGGATATTATGGGTGTTTAATATAGGCAGTTGGGGATACAATGTGCATAATCAAGTCTATCTTAGGGAAATCATATGTATAATTGTGTAAACTCTTCCATTAGTACTTTAAATAATAAGCCCCTTTTTTTATAAAATTTTCAAACATCATAAGAGTACTCATAATTGAAGACAACATAAAGATACGTATAACCACACATATGCATGGGTTTAGCACATTAAACCAAACTCCAAAAATATCTCTTAAACAAATTTTATATTTGGTAAAAACATCTGGAGTTCATTTCCATAAAAGAAGAAAAAAGCGGTGAACATAATTTCTATAAACCATTATTGACAAAAAGTCAGCCTTACATACAACAAGGTTATTTCATAAACATGAGTACACACCAATGAATACATGTATACACTTGTTAAAGATTAAGGAGTCCGTACTAACCATTTTCACAAAGTAAAATTCTGATTTATCAAGAGTAGTGATAAATGAATATTCTCAATTACAAGAATAATTTTGAAATCAAACCAACCCATAAGCTTCATCATGCTATATTGTAATTAATTACAAAACATGGACACCATGTTCATATTAATGTATATACACATTGATATAATCACATGTATATATACATATAACAACATACTTCATTAACTTGCATAATTTTACCTATTCATTCAATTACTCAAAATCTCCATTTTTTATAGGCGAAAGGAAAAATCAGGGTTATAAACATTGAGAAAAGGTTGTGTACTTGCATATATCATCTTATACATATGTGTATATGAATGTATAGATATATACACATATATAAACACAAGGTGTAAGATGAAAGAACCCACACCTAAATAAAGCAGATCCTTCGAACCCTTACCCCAATTTTAGGTTTTCACAAAGAGGCTGACAAGATCAGTTTTGGGAATAGGTAAAAGAGATTTATATGGTCCTATATATTCATATACACAATTATACAACAATTGTGTATAACTATATAAAACTTATAAAAATGGTAAGAAATGATGAAGATGATTTTCCCCCTTACTTCTAATTGGTCCTTTAAGCCGAGAGGGATCCCATGGTCTAGGTTTTCACCAGTTTCACAGACACCATAAATATATATAACATGTATATATATTTACACATTTATATAATCCGAGACTTGACCAAACCGTACCAAATTAAAAACCTGCTTCTTACCTTTCTTGGAGAGGAGAAGTAGACGAGGTAGGAGGAACCGAACATATAAACCCAGAAGATATACATTTTTATATACATATATATATATGTAAACCGAAGCTTAAAAAAAGGAAACCGAACTTCTCCCTTACCTGTTCGAAGAGATGGAGAAGAAATGCAACGAAGCAGCGATGAGGCCGTTGGTCAGAGAGATCAGGGGAACTCGGGTGCCAACGTTCTACTTCAGTGCAACATGGGTTTTTTTAAAAAAAAAACAAGATGAAGGACTTCGGGGGAGTCGTCGGTCAGAGGCATCTAAGGCGAGGGGGTCGGTGCCGACTTGTAGAAAGCAAGAGACAGCCGAGTCTACTTCACCGGCCTAGAGAAGAAAAACGGGACCTAACTCTATTGGTACATCGGCGCGAGGTAGGAGAAGAAATGAGGCGCCGGTGGAAGAAGAAGCTGCGGGGAAGAAAAAGGCTGGAAAAAATGACGGACGGCTGAGATTAAACCGAGGGTGATCGTGCGGCTTAGGATCGGTGCAGCATTAAAAGAAACCGACGGCTGTGATTTGAGGATGCCAGATCGGATGGCTAAGCGCAGTGCATCGCTTTACAAAACGCGGGTCTTCAATAGTTTTAAAAAAAATTTCTTTTAACTTATTATAATATTGTCTTTATTAAAATAAATCAATTATTAATCTAACTATTATTTAAAAAAATTCACTGGTCAATAAACTTATGTTTATTTAAATCAAGGCATATTATATATATATATATATATATTTATAACATCAAAAAAATTTAACCTTATTATATTAAGTTTCTTATTTTTAATCCATAATTATTATATTTTTGAAAATTAAAGGTTCATTTAATCAATTAAAGAAAGCATTGATTTATTCATCATAATATATATTTATTTGTTTATTTATTTATTTATTTCTCCTTTGCTGAATTACTTAATAATTACCTTAATTTATAATTCCATTCAAACATTTGGATACACTCCTTTAAGAAAAGAAAAAGAAATAGGTTGCTTAAAAGTATTTGTGTAAGCTTAAAGATGCGAAATTTGTAAATAAAACCATAATTTGACAAAGTTTCCAAAATAGTTAATAATGGTCGAATTATAAGAGAAAAAATATATCAAATTTGATGCAATATATATATAACTCATAAAAGTCCATCAAGTTTGATATAATTAGAAAATAAAAGTTCAATTGTTCAAATTAATATGTATAATGGAAGAAAAACAATAATATTAATTTTCACCGTTTTGAAACATAAAATAAAATTCTCATTTTGGGAGAACAAGTTAACATTGATGACACTTTAAAATATTAAAGCAAATTACACAATTATCATTCCGATCCTTTTGGGGTAAATCATTTTATTTCCAACGGTCAAAATAAAACATAAGATTCTTGGGAAACCAACGGTCAAATTTATAGCTGTTTGAGGTTCAACGGTCAGATTGGGGTGCTTATAAAAAGGGTCTGGTCTTGGGGTGTCCCTTACTCCAAGCATCCGAAGGAGAAAATGAAAGATTGTTCGTGTGATCCCCTTGGTGTTGAGCATGGTTGCAGTGGCTTCGGCCATCCTTATGTTTATTATGATGGATGCTCGAGACCCCTACCGCGTTCTTGGGCTCTTAGTGGTTTTAAGAGGTATTCCCATTATTGTAATCTGGTTCATAGTTGGTATTTTGGGTTAATTTACCTTCTTGTTTGGTCAGTGGATATTGTAGCCAAAATGTTTCTTACTTGAATAAAAGGAATTTTTCATCCATTTGATGCATTTTATTATTAATACCTTATTAGTTGTTTGTTGGTTCAATTAACGAGTGACATTGAAAAGAAAACTTCTCAAAAATCAAAACATGGTTTTCTCGGGTCGTTACAAACGCCAAGTTGGAGTTTGATTCCCTGATCAACCCAAGAAATGGGGAAGGCAGTAGTGAACCATGCCACCAAAAGTAGATACATCCAAAACATTTTCACAAGCACCAGGCCTATACACTTCATATTCTATATCTCTTGATCCACTTATGAAGTAGAAAGACCACATTGGGAAGTGACAACCTCTAGTACAAAATTACAACATTCTCAAATAACTGGTAGTTGTCCCAACCAAGTTCACAATCTTGAATGTGCTCCATAATTCAAAATAAATCATAGTGGTACTTGTTGAATCCCTCCATAGCCCAATGTAATTTGAGTAAGAAGTGATTGTAGCAAAGTTCTATTGAATTGATACCATGTGTGTAGAATTCTATGTCTCTATCTCATTAATAGCAGTGGAACATGAAGAGGTCATTCAGGGAAACATAAATCCTCAATAGGTTTTGAGAATACTTGGAAATGATGATATCTAAGGGGATCTGATTGACAATAGTTCAGGGATTAATATCACCCCAATTCAAACCCTATGATGTTTTGGATATGGAAAAGGGGAATTTTCAGAAATAATATTACCATTCAAGGGTATGATAAACCAGATAAAATGCCTCGTGGGAATGTCAATCTCAAATATTATCTAGGGGATCGCACAATTGAAGCTGATTTTATGGTTATCTTGCAATACACTACATTCGATTTCCTACTTAGAATCCCCTAGATTCACAACCACATGGTTATACCTTCACCATTCCATCAATGTATAGAAGACCCTATCCATGTAAAGTTCATCTTACTATAGTGATAGTCCCCCCTATGAGACTTTCAAATACACATATGTTGAATAATGTTTCTATAAAAGTGGAGGCAAACAAACAATAATGGATGATGATATATAGCATACATCCCCCAAATAGCTTGAGGAACATCCCTAAAAATCCATAGAGTATGCTTGATAGTGACTACATTCTACCCATAAATAATTTTGAGGTAATTGTCCAAATACTAGATGTCCAAGACCCTTATATCCCCAATGAAATCATAAAAGATAATTTTCTACAATATATATCTATAAGGACTCTGGATGTAGGGGATAATAATGTATCTTCTCATGGAATCTCTCACCCTGATAGTGACAAAGATACCCAAATATTTTTAACCTTATATAAAAATGACTCCATAGACTCATAGGTGGAAGAATAAGAAGATGAAATTAGGAAATCCCAAGGATCCTCCACAACCATCAATGATATTTGATAGGTAAATACGGTAATGGTAGGTGAATCACAACCTCAAAAATTATCACCATCATGCTACTAGAAGGGAAATGGATGTAAATAAAATTTCTAATGAAACACTAATATGTGTTCCCTTGGAACTATATTGAAATTCTGGTATTGAATCCAGGTGTGGCGACACGCCATCCAGGATTACCTGATGACCTTCGATCATTTAATCAGATATCCAAGAGAATGAACCCCTCTCATGATACCAATTTAGAGGTCCAAGATGAAAACATTATCAAACAAAACTTTATCTGAGAAGTAAAATACCCAATATAGATTTCCAATATTGTTCCCATCAAGAAAAAGAATGGGTAGGTTTTGTTTTGAATCAAATTTAGAGACCATAATTGAAATTTCCCAAATGAAGATCAGTTTTGATCATAGAACTTTAGATCAATGAAACCGGTGGATTATAAGCCAATTCCTTCATGGATGGGTATTAAAAGTACACTTATATAAATATAGACCATAAAGATGAAGAATATAATACCTTCAGTGTGAACCATGGATATTTTTCTAACAGATCCTTCACTTTGGATTAAATAACAATGGTTCTACATGTCAATGTGTCATTCATGATATCTTTAATCCCATATTGCGAAGAATAGTAAAATGTTATCTCGACAACCTGGGGATCAAATAATGAAAACGATGTGATCACTTTAAATATTTTCAAATTTTCTTCGATGAGTTTCCACTACACATTACGAAGATGAATCTACTAAAGTTCAGTTTTGGGGTAACATATGGGATGCCACTAGATTTTTGGTCTGTCACGATGGAATTGAGGTTGACCCATAAAAGAGTAGTGCTATTTTATAAATTTCACCTTTATAAATATCAAAAAACTAAGGAAACACTAATGGAACCTCACATATATTTAGTGTTTCATAGCCAACTTAGCTAGAAAATATTTAGCATTCACCAGGATAATGAAGAAGGTAATATCTTAAAATGGGATAGGGAATTCCATGAAGCCATAGAAAATATCAAGTAGTATCTACAATAGCCATAGGTCCAAATACCATAAGTGTAAATAAATTCTATAATATTATATGTGGCTATAATAGAATTCTCACATGGCACCCTAATTGTATAGAAAAACAATACAGGGAGTGAGAAAAGTCCCTATTACCTCATCCAAAAATTACTAGGTACTGGGACCTGATACTCAAATGTCAAGAATAATTGCTTCACACTCAAACTTTCTATCCATAAACCGAGTCACTACTTACAACACCATGAATTCCATATGGTCTCTCGTATTGATCTTCTCAAGTGAATACTTCGCCAACCCCATGCTAACTGGGAGTCTGGACTAATTGGTGGTCACTATGTAACAATATGACCCCCATTTCTTGTCATAGAAGGTGATTAAAGGGAAACACTTGGATGATTTTCTCACAGAACATCCCAACATAGAAAGTATAATAAATTACACTGAAATCCCATACGATAAGGTTTTTTATCCCCAAGAAACTCTCCGGACATGGGTGATATATTTTATGGAACATCCTGATGTTCAATCAGTAAAAGGATGGAAAATATGAAGCTCAATCTGGTTGGATTAAGGAATTTTTTAAAAGATAATGAAAATATTCCATTCTCTTACTCAGTAACAGATGTATTCTTGCATTGTGAGAATTAATACCAATCCTTCCCCACTGGCCTAGAACAATCCCTACAATAGCAGTTATCCTTCCTAAATATCAAATTTGATTCTGAAATACTAACTAAAAATATAAATGGAGAATACACCATAAAAAGGATGAATTGGTCCCATTTATCTAGATATGTTAGGGGGAATAATGGTAGAAATCCATTTTGAGTCCATGTTATATCATGTCCCATTATCAAAAAATCCTCGCACTGACTCATTAGCCTGTAGAACCACATTCTTGGTTAAGCCTTATCATAAGGATGAAATATTCCATATCACACACTAAATAATAGTATCATTGATTGCTGTTTGTGTTATGGAAGAAATCATAATGGTCATCACATCCCAATATCTCGGTGAACCAATAAACCCCCTGGATGGATGGGTCCTATAATCAGTTATCTCCAAAATATGACTTCAATGATAGACAAAGATTGAGGTGGATAGATTCAGAATTTTATAATGAACATTATCCTGAAGGATGTCCTAAATGAGGAAAAATACCTCTACATTTGAGGATTTGATACAATCCTCCTTAGGTGAAAGATATAAATAAAGATTCATTACATCATAGAGGAATTATAGGTAGGCTCATTAGTCTAGGACTAGGATCTACCACCAAATTAAGAGGCTTTGTTATTATTGGAAAACCATGATATAAAACTATGTGGAATTCACTAGGAAGTGTCATGCCTATATGATACATGAAAAAAATCATCCATCATCCCCTAGAATTTCTCTATATAACTAATTATTCGTAGTGATATTCCATTTTGGGAATGTATGTTATAATTCCATATCCACCGTCTAGTGATATGAAGTTAAAGTATATCCTTACTTCTACTGACATTTTTCTATCTGGGATGAGGCAATATCCCTCATGGAATTTGAGATGAAAAATATGGTCAGCTTCATAAAGTCCCATACCATCAATAGGTTCTGTGTCCCTCACACAATATTTGACGACCAATGTGACCGAATTTTTTTCAGTGGAATTGATGAAATTGTAGCTAGATTACATCATTTATTCCAATCAATAATCTTGATATCATACTGCAGAAAACAATCCAATAGAGGCGTTCAGTAAGACCTTTTCAAATATACTTCCCATGATGGTAAATACTGACAAGAGGACCTATCCAGATAATCCATACATGAGTTATGGGCCTACTATACCACGACATGTACTACTGAACAAGTAAATCCATGCTAATTGGGGGTATGGGACCATAGAACTATTTCATATAAAAGTCCAGTTTCCCTCACATAAGATACCCATTTACAGAAAGTTCTTGAATAATGAGAAATCAAAAAATCATCTAGATGAGTTAGAATGATTCGATGAGAACATGTTTCGTAAATTGAAAAACTATGAAATCCATCAATAATTGATCTCATGGGACTCTAATAAAATAATGCACCTCCATTCATTCCTTCAAGTATAATTGGTGTAGGATCTCAGATTCCCAATGATTTTAGGGAAGAAACATCCAACGATGGAACCCAAATGGGAAGGTCCTTATCTTGTACATAAGTTATATCATAATGGAGCCTCATAATTGGACAAAATTGATGGGGAATGTGTCACACCCCTACTAATGTGGGGATTCTCAATAAATACATTGCAAATCTATAATCAAGTATCCATTCCTAGTATAAAAAAATTAAACTACACAACATCTCACATTTGGACCACATGATGTTAAACTATACATAGTTCTCGTAATTGTATGATGTTAATATGAATGAACTTGTCCTAGTAGAATAAAATTAAATATCACAGTAACATCACGACCAGATGAAACTAAACTACATGAATAATTGCCTAAAATTATGATTTTAATGTGTGTGGATCCCAGAGTGATACCTCCCTTTTATATTGGGTGACCATTATCCTCACTGTAGGTTATTAAAATGAACATTTGATGTACTCTCTGCATGACACTTAACTACACACTTCCAAAGAACTAAATATGGCTTGATTCCTTCTATAATGGGATACATAGTGAAATAAAAACCTTCATTATCAGATCCAGTAACAAAATTCATACTATTTCACATTGAGAGACCCATTCCCATACCACAACATGTTAAATTGCATACCTAATGGCCTTGTCGTAAGAAATTAAACTGCACAAGCTTTTAGAACAACGTACAACTTTATTCTCATTTTAAGGTTATACACAGTGGTTCCTCAATCCTATATCTTGTTCTATGAACCAAATGATTATAAATTCCAATTCCCTATCCTTAATCACCTACGTATGGTGAGGGGAACCCTATCCATTACTTATTTATCACACCGAGAATAGATCATGTGAGCTTAGTAATTTCAGCAAGTGATTCCCTATAGAAACAAGGCATAACAGATCGTGACTTGTTCAACATTGTCCTCAATACAAGAAATTAAATGGAATATCATGACTCCTCACTACATGAAGTTAAATCTCATAGTTTATGTCCCTTTCACGACATAAAATTTCACTTTCCTATGGACCACACCCATGAGGACCACTATTGTTACTAACTGGTCTTCTACCACACCTCCATTCAAGAACTATGTTTTAATTAATTCCTAATATCACTTGATACATAGTTTTACCAGAATCTCCAACCTTGGGTATAATGACAAAAATTATGAATAAAAAATCCACCTAAAAGCATAGAGGAAAGGTATTCACATTATGTATGGTTCCTCATGAACAAAATGTGGTAATATTCCAATTACCGTTGGCTATTTTGTGATGCCTAGATTTTCGTCCATGGTTCTAGTGATAATACCCATTTTCATATTGGGAAGACTATGTCCTTTTTACATGATGTAAAATGGAACGGTTCCCCAATAATTACATGTGGATTGATTTATATCATAATAGAATATATATTGAAACTCAGATCTCCAAACTTGGTCCCAACTACAAAAATAAGTGAAAAAAATTCCAACATCTACATATGAGTCATACATGTGTTGATAGTTTCCCATTCACAAACTATGTGTGTCTTGATTCCTATAATCATGAGATATGTAGTGACACCTGGATGTCCAGTCATATACCAATATACCAAAGCCGATAATAAAATGAACCCCAACTACATAGGGGATAATCCATATAAGAATTTTTTATATGAATGATTCATATCTATGTGCAGTATTCTTGAGAATGTAATGTATGTTGCATAGTTTTTCATGTCGGTTTCCATATCCTTACCGTATGAAATTAAACTACATGGAAAATTTTCGTTCATCATGAATTTGAAATGAAATGATGAAAGCATGTCCCTAGTATATAATGTTAAACTATGCAGACCACCATCCATTAACATCCCTTATCAAAGGGCCATAAGATAATAACCCCAATCATCTAGGGGATGGGGTGTTTCCACCATCATTTAATAACCTCAATTAAAAAATCACACTTCCTGTATCAAACACTACAATGTTAACAAACCTTTCATAGCCCATAGGAAGTAAAATGATTCTATAGGCATTACTATGCTATCGATGAATAAGGTCTTAGACCTACAAACTATATAAACATTGGATCTGTAGGAAGGTATTTATAATCCTTGTGATCATAATGTCACTGTTGCGAAACTCAGCACATGGGGGTGTTCTGGACCATCCTGATTTTATTATCCTATATCATTACTCATGATATGAGAACCTTGAACCTTGATTATCAAAAGTTTCATATCCTTCCCAGAATTATGTTTTAAAACTCTTGACCATGTGTATCCTAGTTGGGATCTTTTGTAACAACCCTCATATTAGATCTGTGGGCATCACTACCATAAGATGACTACAATTTTGTTAAAATTTTATGACCATAAACTCTAGCCTATAATAGTCCAAATCTAAATATCTTAATATTATAGTGAAAGTGACAAAAAACATGTCATTTTGAAATCCTACAATGTGAGGCATGATAAGAAGTCAAGTATTTTGTTTCTACACACATCATCTCCATAGTCTAAGAAAAATTTTCGGGCAAATAAATAAGGCACAAACCTCATAGGTTCTACACTATTACCCTAGTAAAAGAATGATATTACCATTGGAAACCCAAGTATATTCAAACAATAGAATAACAATTTTTCACATTTCCTCTCCATGAGAAAAAATATCAAGGCAGTGAACCAACTTTTAGGGTGATCAAACCCTTCATGGATATTACACCATCCACAAATCATACTTAATTATTTGAGCACCTTAAATAAGCATAAAACTTTCTTGAGCCATGGAAAAGGATACCTAGAATCAAGGGACCCTATTTTGACTATGAATGCATGCCTATGTCTCCTGTATATTCTCCTTTGGTCATTAACCGAATGAATCAATCTAGAATAAAGGATTTTGGATCCTTGTGATCCCTGAGATAGCCGTAAACAAACACATTATCTCAGTGCGTTCTGGGCCAATCCAGGTATGATTTTCCCCAATAATTATCATTAACCGAGAAATTTATATCATGATTTTTAATCCCCATATAAGACTATCCATTAATATTAAACTTCCTCTATGTTACGTCATCATTTTTTAACCCTTCTCAAAGAAGGTATGTGACACCCAATCCCATAATCATTGATGGACCACACCTCCGGATTAGAAACCACATGGATTATTTTTCGAGATTCAAAATTAATAGATTAATGTCACTAGGGTGTGATAAAGTTTCCAAGATAGATTTACTTCATACCCATCCTCATCATTTTGACACTTTAGTCTTCAAAAATCCATCATATCCCTTAGAATGGACTGGAGATCATCTTTACATGATAATGATATCAACGAATAAGGGCATTGAACAACCAACCAGAGGCATTTACTCTATATAAGAAAGGAACTCAAGTCATTGTGAACTATCACAACACCATGAATGAACATAGAACCTCAGGTTGTTGTGGGTCATCTATAACATATCCACCCCATTCCATAATTAACTGACTCATAATTTTGGCTTGATACTTATATCAAAAATATTCTAACTATCTAGGTGGACCTAGTATCCCAGGTATTTCTCCCTCAACCAATTTTACAACCATAAATATTCCATGAACCTTATAAAAGAGTGGAAACATCTATTTTACAATGCTACTGAAACATAAGGGATGTGGCCTACAAACCAAAGGATTCTCCCCCTTGAAAGAAATGAGTTTTAATCCTCAGGATCCATAGAAACACCATAGAAGAACTAAACATCCTAGTGTGTTTTGAGTCATTCCTCGCATGTCGACACCATATCCCATAATCATTAATAAAATCATGATAGTAAAACTTTTCACTAAATTGAATCCTAAGGTCAAGAATATAAAAGTCCATGAACTACAAAAATAGAAGGTCTGAGCTAAAACCCCATAAACTATAGCAATAAATATCCACCCGAAAAGACAATAAACTACATTGATAGATGGTATGAACTTTAAGAACCTAAACTACAATGATGGAAGGTCTAATATAAAATTTCATAAACTATAGAGATAGATCTTCCAAGTTAAAAACCATAAACTACAACATGACATTAATTCAGTCTCCCATAATAGAAAATTGCATAAGGATGACAATATAGCCTTGGAAAAAAGTCAAGCTACACTCACCAAACCTATAATATTTGGGAAAATATAGGGAACTCTCCCTAAAATATGTATATTCTAACCAATTTTTCTTTTGTGAAACAAATAATATGAAAATAATTAGAACATAAACATCAATAAAGAACCTAATGATTGGTGTCAAATCAAAATCACTTCTCAATATGAATATGTTATGATTTAAATATTTAGATCCAGAAACTCATATTTACTTTATATTATGAAAATGATGGGTAGTATTGTTGAATCATATAACATCAGATCATAAAAATTTCATTCCAATCATGAATAAAATAAAACTAAATAAAAATATATAGAGTTCAGAAAATCCATTCATTGATATAGTGAAACTAGAGGAATATCCACATTTTCGAGTCTCTCCAAGAGTCTCATAAAAAATAATGAATTTCAATGATTAAAAAATAATATTATTCAATCAATTGAGTTTACCAAGTGGTAAAGAGTTTAGAGATAATCATTAATAGAACATTGAAGTACACCTCCACCACCTCTTATGATTTTTCCCAAGGATGGATAGTCTTGACAAAAGTAGAATAATATTGAACTCTTTTTTAAGTGGTTTCCAATGAGGATGATGAAGATGAGAGGTTATAAATTAGGTGAGTTGTTATTTCCTCATATCTATATCTCTGCATGGTCTAGGAATTGATCTGATCTTGAAAATTATATATATAATAGAACGTTTGATCCAATGCCAACAAGGCCCCCTTCATATGTTTGGAAAGGGGGACCTCATCTTCAAGATCATGAAATCCCCTCACATTGGTGGAAAAATCATTCCTAATAAAAATAATGTGTCTCATGATTTCATACAGTAGTTGGTGATCAATGGAATCCTCCCCCACATAATCAAATAGTTGAAAATGGTATTCATTTTTTCCACAAAACATTTAAAGAGGATTATAAATAATCAAGGAGTGAATAATCTATCAGATCTTCCTACTCCATGTTTATGCTTCTATGGATATTGGTGATCTAGGAGAGGAAGTCCCATATTTTACACCTCAATAATGGAATCAACCATTTAATTTGATGGAAGTATATTTCACTCAATAGATTCTTTCCTAATATCGGGATAGTTGTCTCTAGGATAGGGGAACTTCCTCAACATCTCTCCCAAGTACAGAATCAACACTATAATTTCCATATAAAAAAAGGTCGATTAGTAAAATACTTTGTCCCCATGAAAACATATTCATCTTAGAACACCCCTTGGTTAGTGTACTACTCCTTCCTAGTAATAATCCTATGAAATAATGTGAGGAGCATTAGTAGACATAAGAATGATCTCAGTATTAGTGTCTTCATGTGCCAACATCATCCAAAATGGGTGGATTATCCCACAACATCACTCTCCTCGCACATCTTTCGAAGGAAGAGGGGAAATAATTTTGTTGCATCTGAACTGAATAGAAAAATGATAATGTTTATATAGCCCATAGATGGTCAGCTTGTCCATCTTATCTACTAGAACACTATCCCTAAGAGAGATCCTTTATGAATTTTCTTCAACAAATATGCCACCATTATCAATGAAAAGTACATTAACTGTATGGTAAGGGATGAAATATAATATTTATATTTAATCAACACATCAGTAACCTCATCCAAGCATAGTGAAATATCCCCACCCACATATATTCTCAACAACATAAGATATTATAACACGTAGGGGATCCTTTTTATACTTCAGTATTCATAGAAATGGAAATAATCCCCTATCCAGCCAAATAAAAACAGGAATGGAACACAAATCATATAGGGGATGCTACCCCACTAAATGTGGCACATGAATTGGTAAGGTAATGAAAGGTTTGAAACCACCAGATTAAGGAATTGTCTATCTGCAATCTACACTTCCATCAAGAGCGTACGAACTCAAATTCCAAAACACACTTCCTCAGCATAGAAAATACACCCATTCAAGAAAATGGACCATTAAGACCACCACCATAACCATCCGAGATATCTCTAGATTCAATCAATATCCCCATGAATTATGATCCTTAAATTCATATACTAGAGTTTTTAAACAGCTTTCCTCGACATCTGCGACTTCTGGTAACTCATCATAAATCTATCCTAGTGTTTGTATCCCACCTAGTTGATAGATATCCTAAACACTAAATCCTACCTCACTATGGGACAAATGAAAAGAGTTGGTTCTAGGGATCAATGACATAAAAATTCCCTAAGAATATCAGAGTGGAGATAAAAAATAAAATTTTAAATCTATAATACTTCATGAAGATAGACAACATATAACTAGCGAGAAACATCTTACTGGAATTTCCTGACCTAGAATGGATATGGAAATTCATCATAAATGTTTCCACTTGGATTGGGATCCTATTTCTATCTACATAAACCACTCATGTTGTTTAGATAATAGATTAATGTCAAATAACTCTAAATGATGTGTTGGCGAGGGAAATAACAACCATCTACACCCAATAGAAATATTTTTAACATTTACGATAACCCCTGCTATTAAGTTGTGAGTAGTCATACATCCTCAGTAATTTCCAACTAAATTTAGTTTAGAGATGTTGAAACCCATCATGATAGAATATTGTAGTCTAAATAAGGAATGAAAACATCATCCAGCAATTTAAACCCATATAAAGGAAACTGGTGGGATAAAGAATAATTTGGGAGCTCGAATAGAAGAATTTGTTTTAGTATCTCACTACTATAATTCAATGGGAATCGAGGTTTAGAGTTGTAGTTTCTAGAAATAATATCCCTTTGATTACCCAAAGTATAAGTTGTATGATAAGAGATAGGAGACATCTGAACAAATGTATGTGGCATATGTAAGGAAGCTAAAGTAAATTCGAATCAAAGGAAAGACATAAAATTCCTATAACTTCATATGAATTATGTGAATCATCTCGGAATTGGTGATTTCATAAATGATTAATTAATTTACTTGTACATGATGATCTCATAGACCACATAAACCATGAGAACATCATGCAACTATTTGACCCCTCAGAAGACTGACAAACCCATAATCTTGACATGGTTGTATGAGCCACAAAATTGTAAAAAATGATCACACAATTGAGCCAGTATATTCAAAAAAACAACAGAAGGTAGTCATTCATCCCAATGGATGATGTTCAGTAAATTACCAAAATATCATTCATGGTTGATTCGAAACAACTTCCACAAAAAAAGATTATTTGAATTAGGTTACTTGGGAAGGTCTTGTGAATGGATCTCGCGATTGGTTCTTGAAGAAGGGACTTGCAAAATGATTATCCCATTGTGAGAGGGTGAAAGAGATCTCAGAAGTGGTGTAATTAGTGAATGATCCTATATCTACTCATCTATTTATAGGGCATTCAAAAGAATACAAAACTTCACCAAATAAAGCAAACATTTCCCAACAAATGGAAATTGGTGGTAGTGCCAAATCTAGATGTATGAATTTACATTCTTCATGAGTGAGAGCTTCTCCATACAGACATTTCTCATTAGGGGGTGGGGGGAATTGGTTGATGCCATATAAATGAGTATCAATAAATTTAAAGGGGATAAAATACTAGAATATGAGTACTATTTTCCCTTAATGAAAAGGATGAAAAGGTGGATAGAAACAATGGATCACATGATCCTCCAAGAGACATAAGATCATGATATCTTCATAAGAGAACACAAAGTATCCATGCATAGGGAACAACCTATGGAATATCCCATAGAGACCCTTTGAAAAGTTCTTCTACTCTTATGATGGACTCCCTGGAAATCAGGGACCATGTGGCAGTAGTTATTTGAGTACCCCCAAGTCACACAAATTGGAAGGTAGAAGGCGCCTAACAAGACATAAAAATTCCATGGAAAATATAGAGAATGATATCAAATTTAAAGGATCCTATTGATTTTATGAATGACATATTATTCATCCATGTATCTCATGAGACACTGCAAAATCCTTGGTGAGAGGTCTTCTTTGCCACACAAGAACCCACTAACATTTTACAACCATCACACGAAGGGCTTCAGAGATGTCTAGGTGGTCTCACACTCCCATTTTGGCTCAAAAAACAATCAGAATTGATTATCCATGACAATGCGTTTGCATCACCATAAGACCATTTTGGCCATTTAATGCATCACCTATTAGGAAAATGATTATCCTTGATAACAATAAAGAAAAAATAGGAGACTATAGGCCGTTGTATAATAAATAAGGAAATTAAAACTAGAAAATGTGGGAGCCTTTTAATGACATAAACATCATGCGATGCACCCCATATAATTCGTGAGACACTAAAATCCCATGGTGACATGTCATCCTCACCATTCGAAGGGCTTCAGACATGTAAAAGTGGTTTGGTGCTCCCCTATCAACTATATAATTAAAAAAAAGTCTTTATCCATGAAATTATTGCCTATCACCATGTGGCCATTTTTTGGTCATGTAAAAAGTCACTGGAGGGTAGAGTGATTTTCACTGACAACACTCATTCAATATCATGAGATCCACAATCCTTTGAAAAAAAGGAAATAATATAGAAAATGTGAGATCCTCTTATGGTCATAAAATTCATTCTATGAACTCATGCACTCTGGAGAAACTCCCAAAATTATTTTGGTATGCTAACCCGACCTCACGAATTCAACCTATAAATCCATCTTTGTCACATGAATGGTCCCCGAATGGTAACCTAATATCACAAGAGATCCTTTTAATAAGAATCAGATTATTTTCAAAGTACAAAGCCATGTAGGCCTGCAAAGTTGAAAGTCCCTTTGTATGACCACATGATGAGGAAGGACCCAATTAGTTGGAAATAAGACAATAAATGGAGTATTGGTGGGATGATATTATGGGAAATGAAAACCATGTGATGCCCTAGAATGACCATTATATGGATCATAAAAAATTAATGATAAAAAATCCTTCCAAAAAACCATCTTGGATATGTGTGATATACAAAACACAAAGATGAAAATAATTGGGGTAGTGAGGCATATAAATCCCCCAACCCAATGTCAATAAAATGTTTTGATGGTTCCTTATATCGGTATACTGAGTAATCAGAACTCATTTCCTAGATTTCATGATCTGATGAAAATAAATAGAATCTATCATATAAAATTTGGGGAACAACTGGAGCAGTCATGAAACATGCATAGGCACTTTACGTGATCAATCATAGATCACATGGTGTATCATTGGCGGGTTATGCATAAGACATCCCACATATCTTCTAAATCATACGAGACATAAAATAAGATAACAATGAACAGATCTAACCCACATGAAATAAAAGTCTTGAAAAAAGACTAAAATTAGAGGTACTTAAGAGATGAAAATATATGATGATCCTCATGTGCTTTGTGTGGACATTGCAGGTCATGCAAAAGCACCAAGAAATGTCACCAAGATCATGAAAAATTCCATTGGAATAATATTTCAATCATGTGGTGTCCCCAAGAAATGTCATAGAAAGTCACATGCCACCCCCCAGGAATGGCACCCAAGTCTCATAAAACCCTATATGATCACCATATAGACCTTGTGATTGGTTCTCAGACATTTCATCCAAATAATATGGAGATATTAGTACATATCATCTGAGTCTCATGATATCACCTAGGTATGTCGACAAGCTCTCACACCATCCATCAAACAAGCCATCTAGATCTCACAACGTCCTCCGAACAAACCATCTAGATCACGAGACATCCTATGGACATGTCATCTATCTTCCCCGAGGACATGCGAACAAGTAATACCGAACATGTAGCATGTGATGGACCAGTCCACCCAAAAATCTTGATATTTTACACTTTGGGAATATCCTTCATGGTTTCGCTTTCATTGGGTTCTGCCCCTTAGGCATCCCCAAGGAAAATGCCTCATGATGGGATAGGGATCAACAACTCTTTAAAAAAGGGTGCTTTGTGCTCCTCCTCATAAAATGTGGGATTTATATAATACACCCCCTAGAAGTGCACAACGTCATCACTAGAACATCAAATGAACAGTGGATCTGATGCCATTTTTGATGTCCCAATCATTCCAATGATCATGATATTGTCCGCTTTGGGACTAACCCACACTATTTTTCTTTCCATAGGCTCTGTCCCTCAGGAATCCACCAAGAAAATGCCTCACAATGGGAGAGGTATCCACACCACCTTATAATGGGATTCTTCATACTCCTCCTCCTTCGATGTGGGATTTCTATAATAAAAATCGTGATAAACCAACCCGAGTTAACCTCGAACCCTACAAATGACCTGATCCATCATATACCTCGAGGGTGTTCCCGATCACCATGGGCTGGTGACAATCACACATGCATCGAACAACACCAAATAGGAAATGATTTCACCAAACCTGAAAAAACATATGGAATATATATAAATATATAAAACAAATGATAACTTTGGAAGACATACAAGATATATATTCTAGAACTATAAGGAAAAAGATGAAACAGACAACTAATAAAGTATATAGAAACTCCAAGACCATTACAATTGAAAAGGACTAAAGAACCAAAATCTACTTCAAATGATGGTAGGTACAGACTCTAAGCATCTTACCATTAGCTACCCAACCACCTGACACGGACCTCACCACCACTCTTTGGTATGTTGCCTTTCCCTGTGCTGGAAGACAAAAAAGGTCTACATACAATTGAATAGGTCTACAGGGTGTGAGATAATAGGCTAAGTAGAATGCCACACCGATGTTCTATAACCAATCCCGGTATAAAAATCCATGTATGATCATTTTAAATGAAAACATGGCATGATAAGTTGTAAAATATTTTTATAGAAAACATTTCCCTTTTTTATAGTTCTAAACAAAAGTGGGTATATCAATTTCAAAGAATATTTTTCATATCATTATTCACAAGAGTAATCATGTATATCAAGGCTAACTCGGAATTCCAATAAATACAAAACATAAGCATATCTATCACAATAGTAATGAATACAACATGTCTAGGCCACAGAATTATCATACAATAATCAATCATGTGAAAAATTCCTAATCCTATAACAACGGGCCTATGAAGTAGAGGAATATCCCATGAGAACCCCCCAATGTTAATATTAGTCCCCTAGAACAATGAGCCTAGAAAATAGAGGAAATCCCAAGACAAACATCCTCGATAATCCAAAAAAATGGACATTGGCCTCAGATAAACCTTCCACCTACGTACCCAAGGTAACCCATGTGCCCTTTTTCAAAATTCATTTCAATTCTTTGAAAACCATTTCAAAACCATTTCACAAATTCCATTTCAATGCATTGAGAATACCCATTTTATATCAATTTATCAATAACTAGGGAAAACCATTTTTCATTAAAAACCCCTTTTCAACAAACACAATACAATCGTGACAATTTCAATATAAATATGTTCGTAAAGAAAACAACAAGATCTATTATCATAGGCTATAGAAGGAACCAAATACCTCAAAACTCAAGTCCCACATGCCCATAACAACATCCAAAATTATCAAAACCTAATAACATCAACAAAGGCCCTAGACTCAAAGCCTCATCTAGATTGATTAAATTTATAATTCATGCGGTCAGTGGAAGAAAAGAAACCTACATATATCAAATATGAATGCCTGATGAACTATTACCATGGATGAAAATTCCCTTGAAATGAGATCACACAATATATCTTGCAAAAAATCAAGAAAATGACCAACTATAGACCAACAGATCCAAAGATTCCACCCAGAGGTGATACTATGATCAAAGGAAATAATGAAATGGAAAGGTTACTCACCCAGAGAGATGCACCACAACCACAATAGTGATCAACTATTAAACAGATCTATCTAGAAGTGGTTGAATCTCTCAACAACTCCCTATAAATTCCTTAGGTCGAAAGACACAAAAAATGGAGAAGGGATTGAATCATAATAGATGTATACTATTTTTAAAAGTTGTACATGGGATATTACATGGTGTGTAACTCAATTACACAATGTGTAACCCCCATGATCTACATGCACCAAAAAACATGTCTCCACGAATAAAAACCAACCTTTGAACAAATCACATGCTATAAGTCAAAATCATGACATGTACTCTTTAACTATATGAATCCTTATATTCCAACATACATACAACAACCATTAAATGTTGTGTAACATAGTTACACATTTTGTAACTGCTTTTTAGCCTGTAGCAACGAACATTTATTACTGAAAGTCCAAAAAATCAATAACTTCTTCATTATTGGTATCCTCTCAATCTCGAGGGATGGGAAATCAGCTATGAGGTTAAGAGATTACCTTATAAAATGGGAACAGTATGTTACAAAATTCCTAGCATAAATATATTCCATCCCTGGGATGTCATGTAGAAGATGTAATCCCTAGAAAGAAAATAGTTCATAGATCCTTCATTAATGATTTGTATTACCAAGTATCACGATAATATAATTCTTATTTCCATAGAATGCTGACCAATATAATCAACTTCCCATGAAATACTTTTACTTGAGAGTCAACGATCCCAAATGGTTTCTCAAAAATAGTAGCATCTGGCTCTAACTAAATTTTATCCCAACACAAAAGAAGTATGGGATCATAGTGAGATTTCTTGAGCTGAGATATATAAAAAATATCAGGAATACCTTTCGATAGAAAAAGAAATTCTAATATATAAGAAATTTTTTTCAGCCACCCAGGGACCTAAAATGGTGAAAAATATCTCAGATCCAAAATTGCATGCTTTCCATGTTGACAATGACCCTATAAAGTATAACCTATCGAGAAAACCTATTCACCTACAAAAAAAACACAGGTCAACGCTGATGATCCTCATCAAAAATATGTCTACTTTGGGTTGTAACCAGAAGTATATGTACATCCTAAACCCTAAAAAACATTTATTGACCTATGCTTGGTCCAACTAATGATGCTTATCCCATCTCATCCCAACAAAGAGGTTATCTACATGGGTGACCATACAATTCCTCAAAGGGATCCATTATGATTCATGACTATAATAAATTGTTATAAAAAACTCAGCCGGTCCCAGATGGTTATCCCATGATCATCCCAAATACAAGGCACACAAATGGATCATATCCTCTAGAATCTAAATTACTCACTCTTATTGACCATCTATCTGTGGATGGTAGGTTGTTCTCAACTTGACTATAGATCCCATTACCTCTTGGGGACCCCTCTAAAAGCTAAAGGTATACCTTGGACCCCTATCTAAAACAGTGGTAAAAGAAATCCCATATAACCTCACAATATCTTTGACATACAACTTAGCTTGATATTTATCCTTTGTGGTATCATTGATCAGAATGAAATGAGAAAACTTCATCAATTGAAACACAACCACCCATATAGAATTCTTCTTTTTAGGACTACATGGTAATCCAAAAAAACTCATTGATACCTCTTCCCATTTTTGAACAAGTACTGATAGAGGCTGAAGTAACCCATAAGGTCTTTAGTGCTATGCCTTTACTCATTGGCAGGTGTTACAGTAAGATATAAGCTCTGTGATGTCATGCTTCATACCTAGCCACAAGAATCTCCACCACATGTCATAATACATCTTTAAAGTGTTTGAATGAATGACCCATGAATATCTGTGACAATAAAACAAGAATAAACTCACCTTAGATGTTGGGATGACAATCCTTTTCTCGAAGATGACGATATCCATAAGCTACCAACTATCCATCCTTCATAAGAACACATCCCAAACTAGCACCAGAAGCATCGTAAAACACCATAAATTCCTTATTGGTCCTAGGTCAGATCAGAATAGGATTCGATGTCAATATAATTTACAGATAATCAAAAGAAGTCTGACACTTTTCATCCCATGTGATTATCATTGCTTTCTTGGTAAGAGTAGTCAAAGGTGATTTCATCATAGAGAATTCATTTATAAAATATCGGTAGAATCTAGCAAGATCAAGTAATATTCTTATCTCAAAGACATTTCTTGTTTCCTTCCCTGACAAAACAACCTTTTCCCTCTCTGTATCAACTGATAAGACATTCCCATAAATTATGTTCCCCATGAACACAACTTATTTAATCTAGCAAACACATTTTGAAGGTTTTCCATACAAATAGTGACTTATCAAAAATTTTCAGAACCAAACTCAGATAGTTCCCATGAACACTCTCAAATTTTGAATAAAATTGGATATCATCAATAAATACAACCACAAACGTGTCAAGATATTGATGGAATATTTGATTCATCAATGCCATAAAAACTATTGAAGCATTATTTAAACCAAAAGGAATTAAAAGATATTCATAATCTCCATACCAACTCCTGAAGGATATATTCGATATATTAAACTTTCGAGCTCTAAGATGATCATAACCAAACTGAAGATCGACCTTTGAAAACAAATTTCCCCCATTTAACTAACCAAATAGATCATCCACATTAGAAAAATGTTATTTTTTCTTAACAATTACCTTGTTCAACTTCCGATATTCCACACATAAATGAAGAGAACCATCTTATTTATTTGCAAAGAGCATAGAGGATGACCAAGGAGAAACTCTAGAGAGAACGAATGATTTTTCTAATAGTTCAAAAAACTAAATCATAGTCTATTTAATCTCTGTTGGTTTCATATGATAAGAAAATATTGTTATTTGCTGCATACCAAGAACCAAATCAATCATAAACTCTACCTCTATCTGGAATGAGACATGAGAAATCATTAAGTAAAATGTCAGGTAGGACTCCATAAAAAATGAGAAGATCATAAATAGAATAAATTTCATCCGCATAAAATGAAATAGTAACCAAAAAACTCCTGAGATCTGCAAGGGAAGGTCATGCATGACCTGACCTCAGGTCCCACTCCCCCTAAAACACACTATTTGTCCAAACAATATAATGAAAAAAACATACCGATGATAATAATCATCCTAAGATCGATGAGAGACAATCCAATCCATACCAATGATGACCTCAAATAGATCTATATCAATAATGAGAAAATACAAAATTAACTCCATATCTGCTATCGTTAACGAAAATTAAGGACACCTAAACCACTAATATTTACTCATACCAAGTTTCATTTCTAACTCCATTTGGAGCGATATAAGATATGTTATAAGATAATGAAAATTAATAAATCGTCATGACATAAATGAGTGGGAGGCAGTAGTATCAAAAAATAAAATTTATACTAAAGGTCAAATAAGGATAGTAACTCTCACTATTGCTAGACTAGCACCAAATTCTGCTGGACAATCATCTATTGTGTGAAAATTATTCACTCCTAAGGATTTTGGTTAGACCCCTATAGTATTTTATGCTAATGACCACACTGCAGTAGCCTTTGGAGGTGACAAAAGGCTTAACATAACGAGGAATAATCATATCCTAACAAAAGCACTATAAGTGGAAAATGCATCCACATCTATTACATGTATTTAGGGGAATGGGAAAGAATGTATTTTGGGTACTCCCATACCACAATGATATCATGTTACAATAACATTATCCACTATAACAGATGGTGTAGAAAAGTCTCGTAGCAGAGACCCACCTCCACCACTCTTGCAATTATCATGCCACTTACTCTTATTCCCATGTGTGCCACTGGAGCTTCGACTCTATAGAAGAGTAGAGGTGGAAAATCCAACCTTCCACTCCATAATAATTTCTTCCATCATAGATATATCTAACGTATACAAATAGGTTGAATTCATCAACATAAACACCTACAATCTGATATCCAGTCTCAAACCCTTCAGGTACTTCTGAGCCTTTAGCTAGTTATTCCTCACCACATTTGGGAAAAACTGAAAATATCAGAAAAATTATTGGGGTATGCCGACACTAAACACTCTCCCTAATATAAATATAG
Organism: Viscum album; assembly: GCA_963277665.1. NCBI lineage: Eukaryota > Viridiplantae > Streptophyta > Magnoliopsida > Santalales > Viscaceae > Viscum > Viscum album. Next base: position 119,455,589 of record OY728134.1, read on the forward strand.
GAACCCAGAGACTTTTCTAGAATCAAGGATTCTAGAAAAAATTGCTGAAAGAATAGGGGTTTGGAACCCTTCCAATCCAAGCCCACATATCAGTCTGCTTGAACCATAGTATCCCACCATTTCTTACTGGACCCCAGGAGTCTAAATGTGGCACAATTTAACTAGATGTTATTAGGTGTATCCAGAATGTCTAAGATTTCATTGATCCATTTTATCCAGTCCTATAATGACCCAAAATTCTTTAATGGAAATCCCTCTTGATCTAATTAAATGTCTCTTTATGTAAAGTGTTTATATAAAATTTCAAATTCTTTGGTTTTATGTCATGAATTGTGACCATTCCTAATATAGTCATTGAATAGTGATAACATGATTAGTATAAATATAGGGTTTTAACAAATCCAATTTACACAGACAAAGGAAGCAATGGCCCAATCCAGTAGACGTGCCCCATATGAATCCAATTTTTCAGAACTCGAAAAAGAGGTGGCATCATTGGGGTTCGATCTTGTCCAATCCCAAGCCGAGCCTCAACAGGTTATGATCGAGTGGGACCACCTACGAGAGAAGTGGAAGTTGAAAGAGATTACCACCCGAGCAATGTTATCCAAGCCACCCCAAGAGTCTGTCACCATCACACACCTTACTCTTCGGTCTTATATGGGTGTTATAAGGGGTTATGTAACACTACCTTAGCTCTATGGTTATGTACATTATTTTTTTGTATAATAATGAATATATTTTCATGTTATTTTTTTTACCTTGTAAATATTTTTTAAAGCTCAAATAGTTTTATAGTTAATATTCAACTAAGAAATATATTTTGGTGAATTAATGTATTTTTGTATTAAATAATATTTTAAGAAAATATTATTATTATTAAATTAATTTTTATTAAATATAAAGGATTGTATAATTTTATCAATGAAATCGTAATTTTTATTAAGTATTGAAAGCCATTTTTGTCAAAACCTGTGAATTTTTGATAAATGTCGGTTTCTATTTTAAAAGTGAAAATGAACATATTTAAAAAATTATTTAGATAAAATAAATATTAGTTCTGGAATCATGACATTTAAATTATCCAATGGGTAATTTTTCTTAATTTTTTGAGACAGTCAAATTTTTGGGAAAAAATTAAATACTGTTAAAATATATAATGTGTTTTATGACATCATAATGACCCAATAGTGATGTAATAAAATACTATAATACTTATGTTCAAACAATATATGTTATACCATTAAAATAATGTGATTTTTGTTTTGGTTTTATTATTGTAAAAAGCATTAATGGACCCTTCAAGGATTATTAAACATCTCATCTTTTTAAATTGTTTTCCTTGGGAGTGTGACTCACCTCCACATAAGAAACCCCATTATTTTACGATGTTCGGACTTTGAACTTATAATATATTTGTATCCACTCCCCTATGGAAAACAACATGGGAAAAAAACATAATCTAGTTTGTGGTTTGAATTAGTTTAATGGGAGGTGTCCCAACCTTAAATAATAATGAATTCCATCACCTTTCCTATATAAACCCACCCATGATAAAACTTTATCCTCACTCAAAGCCCTTGGAGTTTGTAAAACCACTTCCATACTCTCCCTATAATCCTCCCAAGGTGCCACAATCTCCCAATAATATTCTCTGAAGCCTCTCTCAAGCCTTTGAAAGAACACTTCCATGTAAGGTTTTTTTATTCTTTTTTCATTTTGTCCAATTTTCATTAAGTTGTTATGCCAGTTTAATTTCAATTTTAAATATTGAGGTATGGTTTTGAACCTCCCCATACTTCCCTATTTATGTTTTAATTGTGGGATACCCCTTTCCCTCTCATTAAATTATTCCCATGTACACCCATTACTATGCCGAAATTTCAAAAGGAATTTATCTCGCCTCATTTACATTCAAGCAATTATTTTGTACCATGAATCTATATTCCATTAAAATTGGTGGGACATGTTTCTATATGACCCCCTTTAATATCCATTACATGTAAATATTATTAGACACCATTTTATATCTCATCAACCATTTTTATTAATTCTTACGTCATGTTATTATACTGCCGAAATTGCACAGATTTTCCAAGCGAATGTCATTGTGTTGTGAATACCATGCCCATTTACCTACCAGGGGTATTCAACTTTATGCACATTTACTTATTGATTATTATGTTTAATGTATGAATTCCACATTCCTTTCTCTTTGAATAAATGACAATGTTCTATGAATCCATGTTATATGATCCATGTGGCACACTTATGCATGAAATGAAATGTTTACGAACGGCGCACCCTTATAGTGCTCCAATGCATTGGGTAAAGTATAGTCTCATGATACATCATGTGAAATGGCTGTTGACCCATGCTATTTCAAGTGAAAATTTTTTTTACTCGTGCTTCATGTGCAATGAGGATTTACTCACGCTCCATGTGCAATGAGCCTTAGCTCATGCTAATTCCATGTTAAGTGTTGTTGCCACATTTCCATGTAATGATTATCATGATTTATCATGACTGTATGATTATTCTTCTATTGTGATCTATTGATATTCCTATTTTCTAACATGTATTTTATTCCTCATGTTATTCCGTGATTATTCCCTTAATGGGCTTTATAGATCACCCTTTTTTTATACATGTCCTCAGGTTATCCCATGCAATGCTAAGTACAAGGGAATGTAATAGTCATGTAAAAGAAGATTTTAGTAAAGATGTTTCACTACATATTTTATGTTTTTCTGTAATTTTCTTAATCCCCAAAGACACTAGAACTCTCGATCTTCCATGTTGTATCAAGTGAAGGTTTTATGTAAAAAATCAAGTTTAATTTTGAAATAAAAAAGTAGGATTGTCATAGTCAGTATCAGAGGATAGGTTTAGTTATTTTTGTGATTAGGATTAGAAAACCCTAGTAAATCCTTAGATACAAGACTAATTATAATAAAAACATTCCATTTTTTTGGTGGGTATTGAGTAAGTGGTTTATCATGAAAATACATCCCTGTCTAGATACGAGCAGGTAGAGGTAGCTATGGCACAGATGTATCCTAGGGGTAAAACCCAAAAACACCGCTTTGATCTAGACTCGAATGGGAACTGGTGCATGACAATGGGCCTTGATACACTCTTGGTTATGACACTCCCGGGGTATATGATTTGGTAAATTCACAAGCTTAGTATGAACCATTATCATGGGACAAAAAAATTCCCTAAGAATATATGTTAGAAAGTAGATCATGGATAACATAGACTAGATCAAGTAGATTCATATTTTAAGGAAATAGGAGTTATTTATATGTCATCAGTTTTTTCCTTGTATCAACCTTTATGTGTTACCCCTAACGTTCCATTTATTCCAGCCAATGGCCAGTAATAGGAGGACTCGGGCTAACAACTAATGTGAAGATCAATGTGATGACTATACTAATGAGATGCCCAATCCAATGGAAGCGGGAATCATTAACATTGTCATTATTCTATCTCAAATAACTCAAGATTTTAATAGAAACACGGGTCAAAAATAATGATCAACCCCCCCCCCCCCCCTAAGAAAGAACAAGTCACTATTGATAGCTCCATGAGACAAAGGCCGCCTAATTTTAATATATCATTCGATCCCTCAATCGCTGAACAATGGATCAACTCCATTGAAAAGATCTTCTCCATCCTTCAATGTTTTAAACAAGAGAAGGTTCTCCTGGATGCTTATCATATGGAGGGTGAATCTAATCAATGGTGGACGTTTATAAAAAATATGAAGCCTGAGGAGGAAATCAATGTGTTGGAATGAAACGATTTCTGGAAGATGTTTTTTGATTAATATTTTCCGCACACCCTACGGATTAAGATGGAAAGGGACTTCCTTGCCATCATGCAAAAAGAAGATGAATATATTGGAGAGTAAGAGGAAAACTTCACATGACTTGCATGATACGCTTCCGACAATGTCATCACCGCTGAATATAACGTTGACCGCTTCTTTGGTGGGTGGAAACCCAGCCTGCGGAAAGCACTGGCAGTCCGTGACTTCAACAGCTATGAGGAAATTGTCCGATGTGCCCTCAAGGTCGAAATAGTGATCCTAGAATCTCAGGGGTATCATGGGGATAAGAAGCATAAGGTGGACTTCAATTCTAGTTGTCCGATGCATAAATCCAATGGTGCTAAGAAGATCCACCACCCCACTGGTCAAAGGTGCAGAAATAAGGACCCCAAAAATTGCCTAAAGGGTACAAGAAAATACTTTAGGTGTGGAAGAGAAGGCCAGCTGGTTGTAAACTGTCGGTAAGAAAGACCTTCAGCTGCGACAGAGGAGAGGAACACTCTGTTTGAACTTCAATGAGTGGTTTATTGCTACAATTGCAAAGAACCCTTGCATCTTGCAGATCAGTGCCCTAAGCCAAGGGTTTTCAGAGGCAACCAATAACCTCCAAGGTAGCAAGGGTGATGTAACATCCCATGTAAATAAAGAATATTACCCTTTCATATTTATTAATATTTTTTTAATAAAATATTAATATTACTTTAAAGGGAACTCTATGCTCGATGGCATACCCAATACGCAACAATGAGTTTCTTGGAAATCTTACATTGCACTCTAATAATAAAATAATATTATTTTAAATGGTAGTTAACACATAGCCTTTGTATTGGAGGGAATGAATATAAATAACTAAAATATGATTATATATTTTTCTTAAATGTTTTTACATTTATCCAATAAAATATAAAGGCTTAAAATAAGAAAAGAATTCAATTTTAAGCATAAATACTCTAAAATTCACTAAAAGGTCGATTTATCGCCTTTTGAGGGTGAACCCTCTTTAATATAGTTTTGGTAACTCTTATAAATTTTATTGGACCAAATAAAATTCTTCTTTAGAATCGGGACATCAAAATTTACTTTGTGTAATTTTTTGGTATTTTTCTGATAATGATCATTTTTTAATTAATAGTGAAAAATGTTGTATTTTAATTCAAAACCTCTTTTTAATCTAATTTATTTATATGATTAGATTATCTTTTGAATTGGTTTTAAATTATAATTATAATATATTTTTACCATTTAATCCCATAGTGGTCATTGGAATTAATTTCACTTTGAAATTGGACTTAAACTTGTGTAAATCTTTTGATATATATTGTTTCATAAAAACACGATATTTGTTCTGGCAACGATAGTTAATTATTAAATTAATTAATGCAACTTATATGTTTTTAATTTTGAAAAATAGAAATCATTTTTTTAATTCGGAATATCACATATAGCTTAGGGTAAATTTTTGGTATTTTTCTGAAAAATATCAATTTTTGATGAATAGTGAAACCACTAAGTGGTAGTTAAAAAACTGATTTTTCATTTAAATAAAACATTACCAGTTATGTGATTTGAATTTCAAAAATCTGACATACATGGTTGTCATTAGGATGTAAAATATGGTTCAATGAGATTAAAATAATTTTTTGGTGAATAGTAACTTTTAAGTTTTATTAATCGTGATTAAAGGTAATTAGTGTAATTTAAGGTAAAGATAATGTTATAATAATATGAAATGACCTTGAAACATGTCCTACCCTTATTGTATGAGTCATGTCCGACCAAGACAATCCATGGGTCAACTTGGGGACCCCATGGAGCCACTTTGGTAGGAAAATGACATTAATAACTTTTTATTTAAAGTTAAAATTAAAATGTCACAAACATGTATTGTTTTACTAAAACAATTTTTTACATGGGGTTATAAAAGTCATATTTTTTACTATAAATATTCATTATAAAGATAAAAATATTTCCTACATCATGATATTTTTTTTATAATTTTTAGGCATTAAATAAATTAATGACACCGTGATGATTCAGTGATTACCTCATAAATGAACGATTTAAATAAAATGAGAAGATATAGTAAAATCTAAGTCTTAAACTTGTCACAAACCTATTGTATGGGTGGATTTATAAACCTTTTCACCTTATTTTAGAAATATATCCTTTTGGGACCTTTAAAATCTGAAAATTATTTTATAATAAAGTAATATTTTATAACTTTCCAAGAGTGCCCCTCCTCTTCTCTTATAAAAGGCCCCCACCTCTACCTCCTTACCCACACAACTCAAGACATTGGCTTGGGCAGACCCTGCCCATTTCATCTCTCCACATCCCTCTCTTCATCATTAAAGCCTCACCTTAGGATGAAATCTCTTCTAGAAACCCTTTTGGTTCAAACCAAAGGGGGATACCAGATTTAAAGGTAATGTCTTCTCATATGTTCTTTTGTTTTATTTTGCTTCTCCAACCCCCTAAACTCTTTTTATTAATTTATTTTGTTACAAAAACAGTATATTCAATATACTAGTATGTTGTTATAATAAGTATTCAAGATACACTTACACACACATCCGTCTAATGGTTAAAGAACATACTGTTTTTTTTGGATGGCGAATTACTGCCTCACGAAACGATGATTGTTCAATATTCCTTTAACACCTTTAAAGGTGGCCATTATGATGTAAATGTATATTATATATGATATATATGGTATTTATTTTTTCTATATACTTCTGTATTTTATATTTAAAACATACCTTTATTCTTTTATGTTGTGAAAATGCGATAATTTCATATGAGGAAGTGTAGACTACCACCCCCTCAAGTGATGTGACTTGTTCATGCAATAAATGGAATGTATAAAGAATGAAATTAATGAAATTATGTGACCTATATAACATATATATTATACTGTAATTATAATATATATATATATATCTCAATTATTTTTAATTCCATTAATATGACAAAGAAATGAAACTAGCATTGATGCGTACGTACGGCCTACCATCTCCATGAACGGTGCATTTCATTTCTTTTTATCCCCAAATGTTATGGAATAATATAAAATGGATATGTACTGGATATATATGATATTTAAATCATTAATACTATTCTGGAGATGATTTACTTATAACTATATGTTCAATTCTTGTCAAACAAGTTCATTTTTGACTCATGTACCAAACATCGACAAAAACATCTGATATGAACTCACATTATTAACTAATTATTATAACATTATGACATGTGATATGATTTAAATAATAAACTTTAAAGGATTTCCATAAGAAATTATAAATTAACAAAAGATAATTATTCAGGAATATAATGAAACGAACAAGACAAGTCAGACTTGATGTAAGGGATCCTACCTCTTTCTTTCTTTTTAAGTACTCTTTTTATGTAACTTACTTTAAGATCTTATTTCTTATGTTGGGGGTTGATATTATATATTATTCTTACTTTAATTTATATGTTCATATGATTAGATACCATATTTGATTTCGTCAATCCATTTTGATTGGATGTTTTAGGTGGCGCTGTTAGGCTGCCCAGTTTTCGTAAGGGATTTTTCATCTCACTTTTATTCCCATGAGATTTATGGTACACTTGCCACTATTTATTTTGATTAGTGTATGTACTTCCCATTATTATACTCATTGTGTAATATACTATATTTTATGAGTATTTACATCAATTTTTTACGGTCATTCTTTCATGGGTGTACGTTTCGAAAGTTTCCCAAATCAGTAAGGGAACCCTTCACACTCTTCTTTTTAAAAGAGTTATTTTGTTATGTCTTTTAATTTACATATTTTTATGTAGGGATCTGTTATTATATATCCATATTGATTTAAATTTTATTTCCAAGTGATGAGATACCATTTTCTCTATCATCAACTAATTTTATGAATTTTAAAGTGACAACGTTAGGCTATCAAATTTTACCAAGGGAACTTCTTAACCCAATTTCGATTTCTTTGGGTTCAACATGTAGTTATTGAATATGTCATCCTTTGAATATGTGTGAATGAAATTTTATTGTTTTACACTTAATATCTACTTATATTGGGTGTATTTATATTTTTAACACATAATTATGAGATTGAAGTATACTTAATTTAAGGATACCTTCTTTATAAGGGATTTCATCTCATTTTACATTTCTATTGAGACTTCATTGTTTTTATGAACCAATTCACTCTTATAAGGTATATATACATTCCTTTGGTTTATTATATCATGAATCCCTTTATTCTCATGATATTATTATGTTCTGATTAAATTTTATTCCTTAATTATTATATTCAAGTGTCTCTCATTTTGTTAAAAACCCTTTCACTAAAACATCGTTTTAAATGTTTTAATGATTTATTTTTATAAATATTTTTCGTTAATATCCATGTTTTAATAATGGTTTTAAGGATTTATTTATATGGATATTAATGGTTGAAAATGTTAAAAGAATCAAAGTGGTGTGGGACACTTTGATTCAAAAATATATTTATTAAATGTTTTAAATGGTTTTGAAAATGGTTTTTAGAATGGATTCATAATTTCAATATCTTAAAATGTAATATTTTCATTGAAATGTGGGAAAGTTATATTTCCTTTATGATTAAGTTATGTGCTATTATTATGTTATGGTTCTTGGGCATTGTTTATGAAGACGGGTGGTTTTGGGATAAACTATGGGCGTGTGAGCCCGATATAGCTCTCCAATGCATTGGGTAACGTGAAGGGGTTAAACGTTAAGGTTTCTCCTAAGAGATTTAGGAAATATACTGTGATGGGTATTCAAAACCTAACCATGACTATTACTCCCTACGTAATAATGTTACGAATGCATCAAGTTACATTTATGTCTTATGATTTCTATGATTTATTCATGACTTGATGAGGTATATTTAAATGCTTATGTTCTATGAGTAAAGTATGATTTCATACATGGACTAATGTTTTCATTTTGTACTTTTATATCCCTTAATGTTCTTTTTATGCTCATCCCAAGTTTTTGAATTTTTTTTCACTGGTCAAGTGAATGGTACATGATGTGATGCTAGTGTCAAAGAAGTGTCAAGAATGAATCAATGTTTTATCTTAAATATGTTTCCGTTAATAGGGAAAATGAGTACTATCTTTTATGTAACCACTTTGTTTACATGTGGAATGTAATGCATGATTTATGATCTAATTCTCAAAAACTCTAAACCTAAAAGATCCTCAATGTGTATTCTTTAAATAACTCATGATTAATTAATGTTTAAGGATGGGGCCTTATAGTTGGTATCAAAGGTCGGTTTAGATAACTTTAGAGGTTAGAGTCTCGTTTAAGCAAATGTGGCAAGTTGTGTATAACCACAATGAATAGTATATTAGATGGAGTCATTGTTTTTTTGAAAGTTAGAATGAGTTTGAGATAAATATGAGAATTATATATCGGTGTTTATCTTCGTCATTATTATATGATGATTTTACTGATATACTAACAATGAACTTTTTGGTTTTAGTAAATGGAGGGATCTAGTAAGAACCAAAGTAATAGTGGATTCAAAGAAAACTATGATAGTTTTATAAAAGAACAACTGAATGAAATGGGAGCTACAATGAGAACTCTTGTGGTTATTCTCAAAAAACTATCTGGAGTCATGATTGACCACCTCAACCTCAGTGATTTTTATAAGGCATTGTATATGCGAGAAACAAATCCCTACGGAAGTTCAGGTAATAATTATAATGGTAAGTATGTTAAAAAACCTTTGTGTCAAAGATGTGGAAAGAATCACAGAGGAAAATGTTTTAAAGGGACAAAAAGATGCTATAGATATGGAAATTAAGGTCATAAAGCAAGAACATGCCATGGAAAAAGGAAGCATCTTGTTCACTCTAGGAAAGGGAAAGAAGTTCTTTCTGAAGGATCAATTGAATGTTTCAAATGTGGCATGCATGGTCATTATGAAAAAACTTGTCCTACGAAGAAGTTTCATTAATGGGGTCACAAAGATCATAAAAATATTAGTTTACCAATACCTAATGCCATTCCGATTGAGGATGAAGAAACTGACAATGACCAATGAAAGGTATGGATTATTTCGTAACATATGTTTTCCTATTATTGGAATCTTAGGATATGATTCATGATTTTGTTTGTAGGAAAGATGTATTTAATAATAAGTTGAAAAATAATGGTTAATGGATCATGAATAATGTTGAATGAGTAAGAAGTCAACATATAAGGTATTCATGATTTATGGTAGATTTTTGGATGGTGAAATTCTTAAATGTATTAAGTCTCTTTTGATGATGGGGTTACATCAGAAGAATATTTATAGTATATGTAACCCTGATTTTTGATATATGAAAATTTTATTCACGGAATAATTATCCGTTCTTTTGTGGATATAGTTATAAAGAACCATTTGGGTTTATATGATCTTGAATTAGAGGCAATTACGGGTTAATACATTTTGGGTTGCAAAAAGAAAGTTATTAGATAATCTTTGTGGTTAAAATATGTTATGGATATTTTTGAATATTTTATCTCTTTTTGGGGAATTTTTTAAGAATTATATAGTTTTGGAAAAAGTACAACACGTAGACCATGTGACAACCCGTCGTGTTGGACGAAGCTGCGGGAATCGAACCCAAAACCAAAGTGCAACTGGTATTTATCGCCTACCAATGGACTACGTGAAGTCCCTGTTTAGTTTGATTGATTCTTTTTAGTTAGATGATTTTATGAATCAAGAGTAAGTTGATTTTGGGTTATCTATGGAAATGATTATCCTATCATGTAGGATATGTGATTAGGTTAATTACTTTTCAATTTGAGACTTCAAGAGTAACTGATGTTATTTTTGAGAAAAATGTTAAGATTTATATTAGGAGACTATGTGATTAAATCCTTTAGAGATTTGGGTTTCAATATTAGTTTGGTTTACTTTGAAGAATTTTCTAAATAGATGTTTATTTAATGGTATTTTTTGAACCTTGGGTTATGTTTGACAAGTTTTGGAGATTAGGAGTAGTTTTTCTTTTTGTAATTTTTTTATCCCTTTTGAGTATTATCTGATCTCGTACTAAACTTGTTGGTTTGGTTTTGGTTAAGCTCTAAAACATGGGAAATATATAGTTCTCTTTTTTGGATTAGGAGATTCTCAAGATGTTTATTATAACGCTCTTAATGTGAGAAAGTCATCCTAAATACTCATCATTTGGAGAAAGTATGAGTTTGTGTTAGAAATCTAGTAAAAGATGAAAGTCTACACGACAAGTAAGTATGTTAACTTATGATTTATTTAAGCTCATAAATAAATTCCTCAATGAAAAGTAACTTAAAACCGAAATGTTGTCCGTTAACTTTTCCTACTAGGGAATCAAATACCATTTAACCCATCACAAGTTTTTGATTTTCTTATGGTTAACTTTCTCCTAATCATGTTTTCTATCACTCTCCATTAAGACATGAACCTTTGTTTTCTCTTCCATGTCCATGTTTTCCTACATGGAATCCAGGTATGTGTTAACTCGGGTGACCTTTTATCTTCCCTTTCTTTCTTTTAAAGTGACAATCTAATTTACTCCTTTTCCGATGTGGGGCTTTCAATGAAGTTTCCAAGCCCAATTTTAAAATTACGAGGACGCAATTCCCAAAAGGGGGGAAGGTTGTAACATCCCATGTAAATAAAGAATATTACCTTTTCATATTTATTAATATTTGTGAATAAAATATTAATATTACCTTAAATGGAACGCTATGCTCGATGGCATACCCAATACGCAACAACGAGTTTCTTTGAAATCTTACGTTGCACTCTAATAATAAAATAATATTATTTTAAATGGTAGTTAACGCCTAACCGTTTTAATGGAGGGAATGAATATAAATAACTAAAATATTATTATATATGTTTTTTAAATGTTTTTACATTTATCCAATAAAATATAAAGGCTTAAAATAAGAAAAGAATTCAATTTTAAGCATAAATACTCTAAAATTCACTAAAAGGTCGATTTATTGCTTTTTTATTGTGAACCCTCTTTAATATAGTTTTGGTCACTATTATAAATTCTATTGGACCAAATAAAATTCTACTTTATAATAGGGACATCAAAATTTACTTTGTGTAATTTTTTGGAATTTTTCCAATAAAGTTCATTTTTAATGAATAGTGAAAAATGTTGTATTTTAATTCAAAACCTCTTTTTAATATAATATATTTATATGATTATATTATCTTTTGAATTGGTTTTGAAGTCCATTTATAATATATTTTTACCATTTAATCCAATAGCGGCCATTGTAATTAATTTCACTTTGAAATTGGACTTAAACTAGTGTCAATCTTTTGATATATGTTGTTTCATAAAAACACGCTATTTGTTCTGACAACGAGAATTAATTATTAAATTAATTAATGAAACTTATATGATATTAAATTTTTAAAATAGACAAAAAAATTTTAATTCGTAATATCTAATATATCTTAGGGTGAATTTGTGGTATTTTTTTGAAAAACATCAATTTTTGATGAATAGTGAAACTGCTAAGTGGTAGTTAAAAAACTGATTTTTCGTTTAAATGAAACATTAACACTTATGTGATTTGAATTTCAGAAATCCAACATACATGGTTTTTATTATGATGTAAAATGTGGTTCAATGGGATTAAAATAATTCTTTGATGAATAGTAACTCTTAAGTTTTATTAATCACGATTAAAGGTAATTAGTGTAATTTAAGGTAAAGATAATATTATAATAAAAAGCGTGTTTTTAAGAGATAATAACTATCAAAAGATTGACACTTGTTTATGTTCGTTTTAATTGTAAAATTATGTCCAATGACCAACATTATATTAAATGGTAAAAATATATTCTAAATATACTTTAAAAACACTCAAATTCATAATTTATCACTATTAATTATTTTGATTAAAAAAGTTGTTTTTAATTAAAATTTAGTAATTTTCACTATTCATCAAAATATGAAAGTTATCCGAAAAGTACCAAAATTTCACCTTAGGCTAAATCAGATATTCCGAATCCAGAAATGAAGTCCATTTTAAAATATAAAATATATATAATTTCGAAAAGTAGGTATTACTATTCATAACGGCTAGTTTGATTGGTTATGGTGTGTTAGAACTCGGTGTTGCGTACAACACACGTTATCCCATTATTCAAAGAGAAGCGTACCGTAGAAGCTTGGGGTGTTACATATTTTCTGACCCAATGGTGTTTTATAGGTGTGAGGATGTAGGATAGGTGGTGGAATTTTATAGGGGAGGAAAATGACAAACTTGGTATTTTTTTAAACATGTTTAGTGTACCCAATTTTTTAACAAATAAATGTCCTAAAAACCAATCCAAACTAAACAATGTATGTTTAATTTCTGATATATCTCACAAAATTGGTGTTTTAAAAGTTTCTAGGTCTTTTAGTCCCTATGTGTAAGGATTATTCCTTCGTTAAGCTAAATTTTTCCTTAACTATTGAAATTAATTTTAATTACATTCACTAATATTTTTGGCCAAAAAATTAGTTAAACATATTAGAAATTATAAATTATGATGACACCAAAAATTTAGTCTATTTTTATATATTAAAATCATAGAAGCGATAGAAATTAAATTAAAATTAACTCCACTTACAGGATGACACTATATGATTTTAAAGTTAAAAAAATGACCCAAACATAGATAAGTTTATTTAACCAATTTCAAATTGGAACTGATTACCATGAAAAAAATTCAATTAATAGATAAAAAAAATCCAATTATGCTTTTAAAATAATTTTAAATATAATTTACCATTATAAATAAATTAGATGAGAAGGATGATTTGAATGAAAATTCCATTTTACTAATTATTTATTAAAATTGAGACTTCACTGAAAAATACCAAAACATTACCCTAAACTAATTTTTATATTTAACAATAAATGATCAAGTTTATTTTGACAAATAATATTTATAAAATATCATAAAATTGGATTTAAAATTGGTTCTCCATTAACATGAGTTCAAAGTTCCATTATAAAATATTTTATTTTTTATAAAAAATATTAAATTTGACTTTATCTTATTATTATAAAATAAATTTAATGATTATATAAAACATTTGACTAAAAATATAACATATATTTTTTATTAATTTCATTATCTATTTGTAATTAATTTAATTTTTTAATATAAAACATCTTTATGAGTATAAAAATTGTTTTCTCAAAAAATATTTCTTTATGTTTAATTTGTTTTTATATGTATTTCTAATAAAATTATAACCAATGAAATCCATATATTTTTTTTAAACCACATATTTTCATATTTTATTTAATAATATTCATAATTTATGATTTAAAATCTTGGATCTATCATATTAAGTTAAATAATAATAAATTAATTTTCGGTAAAACATGATCTTGCGTGTTACACATGCCATCGAGGAATGTCATTGTTATGTGTAATTTAAGCAATCCTCAGTGTTCCATATAGAGAATGATAAAATTTATGTTACATGTAGTGTAATATTAACTTCTTTATTTGTATAACACAATCCAAACATATTGGTTTAATAAAAAATAAAGTATTCTTAGTGTTGTGTGAAATGATAAATATCAAAAAGATAAATTGTTTTGGAAAAAAATTACAAACTCTTAGGGTGTTGCAAGAGGTCACTCATTATTTAAGTAAATAGAAAAAAATAATGAGAAGAATTATAGGAATCGTAGATAGTGCTATTTATTCACTTAGGAGTGGGCATATAAAGATAAAAAAAATATAAAAGAAAAATATGGTTGTATAGATATTATTTGTAAATGAAATCTCATTGATAATCCAATTAATGGTAATATTATATGTTGAGATTAAAAAATAAAATCAGAAGTTGTATTGTTTTTTATGGATGAAAACATAAATTGATAAGGGAAATACACTTTTACAAGGATGAGAATTAGGCTATTACTATTATAAACTTGTATCCCATCATGAGAATCAATGATGGAATGAAAACTAGTACATGTGAAAGCACAATTGGAAATATCTTTTTGATTAAAGACTAGAATAATTCATACAACTTGTGTTTAATAGAGAATAGTAATTTATATCATAAAATATGAGGTCATATATTCTATAGTATAATTATAAAAATATCTAACAGATATTTGGTAATAGACCTTTGTCACATAAAATTAAATGAAATAAATTTTGGATACCCACAGAAAATGAAAAATCAATGAAGGAATTCATAGTAGAGTTGAAATTTAGACCACAAATCCTCTAGAGTTGTTATATTTAGATTTTTATGTACCCATGAGACAATTTTATACTTAAAATTCTATTTATTTCATAAAAATTTATGATTATAATAATAGAATAGAAAATTATATATTTATAGAAAAAAATCTATGGAAGGTGATGTGGTTAAAATATTTATACGAATAGTTGATAATGAGATGGGGATATGGATAAAAAAATCTATATATTATGATGGAAATTAATTTAAAACAATATAAATTTTATATTACCAATATAAACATGTTTTAATTTATCTTTACAACACTTCATACACACCGTAATGAAATAGAGTAACTAATAGAAAAAATAAGAGCATAGTATATATAGGAATATTATAATTAACAAAAAATGGACCCATAAAATGTTAATGGATTAGAGTTTTTTATATAGTTGGTTATATAAATAAAATAAACATACTGTGATAAAACCCCAATATGACTTCCTATAACATTTTTTAAATGAAAAACCAATATAGATTAATTTAGGGTATTTTGTAGTCCATATCATATGTGAATTAATAGTAAAAATTGGGAATGTTAGTTAAAAATAAAAAGAATGGTACCTCTTGGAATAAATATCATTTGAAAAGGGAAATAGACACTGGAACAAAAGTCTTACCAAATATTTATATGGTTATGATGAGAAAATTATTAAGAATAATACAAGATCATAAATAGGTCGAACCTTTCAAGACATGTTTATTTAAATGTAGAAATAGAAGATATTGATTTGCGAAAGAATAATTAGGATGATGATTCTATTGATTATGGAAAAAATAATTATAAAAGGAAGAATAAGAATGTGGAGAATAACAATTTAATTATAAATTAAGATACCATTGTTCATATCTAAAGAATATCAAGATGTGAAAGTTAAAAATCAACTATTTTTGGAATTTAGAATCATTCAGTGGATGAATCTATACATGATTGTGCATGTTATGAATCATTGAATAAATAATAGACCGAATTTAGTATAATTAAAATTGATACAATGTTCTAGGACCTGTGGTTAAAAAATTTCAATGTTACCATGTGAGTTGTCATGTACAGACATGGTTCACTTTGAAAAGAAACTAGATCGGGGGTGATTGGATCATAGACATTCAACCCCATATACCAATGGCTACTAAAAATTAGTGGGGTTTTTGTTTGGTAAATTGTGGATACTACAACTCCAATTTTTTAGTGTACAATAACTGATAAATAAATTAAACAACATCTATCCCAATGAATATTAGAGTACATGGAATAAATAAATAATGAATTATATATGAAATGTAATGTGGATTCTTATATTCATACAAACTCATATATTTCCCACTAATATGAACACATTTATAGGATAAAAATTGTAAAATACATGTATATAAAGATCTAATGTCACCCCTATGCCAATATGTAATTAATAATTTCTACAATTCCTTCTGTATTCACAATCCCAATCATAAAAAATTATGAAATTGATCCCCTACTACATATATAATACATCTCAAGTATATGTAGAAAGATGACATAAAATCTGTATATGTACCAAACTTCTAATGACTGTGGTTATAAATACATTCTCTACAATCTAGACTGGTTGGTGTACCTATAATATTCTATCACCAAAATGTTCTAACAAATTTTATATACTAATCCTAACTAGTTAATAATTTAATATAAATAAATAAATAAATCATCGTCTATTTCTAGGTTTTATAAATAACACTAATTGTCTGAAACATGCTTCAACTAATATTAGTGTGTGTCTTGGAAGATCATGAAACCCTATTATCTACTATAACTACCAAAGGAATGAATCTCTCTAGAATACATAAGAGAGTGAATTGAGGGAAGACCCACACCAATTTAAAAAGAATAATGATTCAAGGGTTGACCTAATTGGTATACAGAAGATTAACACCTTGTGGATGACCCGCACAATATCTAGGAGTTACACATTATAATTATAAACCACATGATATTAAAAAGATAAAAACCTATGGGGTGTCCCACTCAATATAAAAAAGATAAACACCTAGTTCTAACCCACCCTATTTACAAAAGGTAAATACTTGGTTCCTATATCGCGTATTATAAAATAGAAGAATTCTCATGGCTTTCTCACCTGATACAGAGAATAAAACACCTTGTGAGGACCCCCGAAAGTACACGTGAAAAAAACTGATGAGGGATATCCCACTTGGTATATGGGAGATAAACGATTATTCACCGAATATCCTACTTTATAGAAGATAAAATGCCACATATGAACAACTAGTAATATATATGACAAACATTTACCGGAAGACTCACCATGAATTGAGGTGAGAATGATGTGGGGAATTGGTACACATATTATAAAAAATATAATTAATTAGTGGATTACACACATGATATACTAGATTAATGTATAAATATCAATCATGGTAGTCCATATCACCCAAATATATGAATTGTGTCACATAACCTACCCATTAATTTAAAGATATAATCAAGATATCTCGATCTATGAATCAATATACCATAGAAGAACGTAATTACTACCATTAAATCATACCGGGGTTATACAACTTCACAATACCATCTCACATAAACATGTATGATGCACGCCTATAGTAGGGCGTGGAAAAAGAAAGTTAATTTTCTTAGTGTAACATAGAGGCTGACCAGGGTCGTCTCTCTTGAAGATCCTTTTCAATCATTCACTCACTTAATCTAATTTAACAAAACTACTTCTTTTGGTTGTTTTTATATAATCTAGGAATGGAATACAATTTAAATAAAAGAAAATATAAAACAAACATGCAATTTAAAAATGCAATTAATTGAGAAAGAACTTGGCCTTTATGGGTTGGTTTATGGGTTTCATCATTCTCCTTGTTGGTATTAAAATCAAGTTTGATTATTCAATTATGAGATATCATTCATGAATTACTATTATTTTATTTATTTTTGTGAAATATTGAATGAATTTAGCAATATTAACTTCACCTACTCCTATAATCAAGGTTGACGACAAACCTCGATCGAGAGTGTGACATCTTCTGAGACCTAGCTCCATCATATGCCATTTCAACCACTGAATGGCTCAACTCCATTGTATGAAGAACTTGTATAAAATATAAGGGAAGTAAAATATTTAATAATAGAATAGAAATGAGCTTGAGACTAGTGTCATGCTGGACGATCGCAACACCCGTGCACATCACTCTTGCTCATCACAAAATTAATAAAACATCAGAATTTAAGCACATAATAAATGAAATTTACACATACCTCCCCCGACCCAAGTCTCGGGTTAAACCCTAATTTTTTAGGGTAAGAGGTTATGGTGGATAATATGAGAATAATAAAAGAAGAAAAGAAGGAGAAAAGATGAAGAAGAAAACAAGGTGGATGGGTTGACACAGAAAAAATTAATGCATGAATTTTATTAGAAATATAAATTAAAATTTATACTTAAAACAAAAATAAAGAAATGAAATAAATAAAAAAATTAAATGGGGAATATTTGTGGCCAGCCTCCCTCGGTGGAGATATCCTCCTTGGTGCCTTGATGGAATGGATGGAGAATGAGATGCTTTGAGATGGTGGAGCTCTCCTCCTTTTATAGCAAGAATTTGTCCCCCAAATTTTGACGCGTTGTAGCCCCAATAAATAAAATATTCATGCTTTGAGCCCTTCTTAAATGTTTTTCATAATTCTCTTGGGGTTTTCCCCTCAAACTCTTAGTGGATTTAGACAAATAATCTGAGAGTTATGCTGATTTTACGCTCACAATTTATTCTGTCCAGTCAGACATCCCAAATCGCAAACCTCCAGATTAGGATGCTTCAATTACCCTTAAATGGCCAATTCCTGTGGCCTTCCCTTCATGAAAGATGTTCTAAAACTCCTTTCACGTCCACCACCGAATATCACAACAATTGGGCCCACCAAATATTATTTATGGAACCCACACAAAAAATTGGTAGAACTGTTAACAGTTTTCATTAGATTTCTCCTATGTCTAAGAATTCATAGGGAATACATGATTCTTCAATTGGTTTTGCACCATCTTCATGTGAAAGTGAACAGAGGGAGTGATCATTTAATGGGTGCCTCATGGATTCAAAAATATTTATGTGGACCGTGCTCCCTCCAAACTCCATGGTGAGTGTCCCCTCATGTACATTGATGATGGTTTTAGCCGTCTTTAAGAAATGTCTCCCCAAAATGATGGGTGAATGTGAAGGGCTCCGATATTCTTCCATATTTATCATGTAGAAGTTAGCTGGGAATAAGAGATATTTGACTTTCACAAGGACATCCTCCGAAACTCCTGCAGGAAAAACTGTGGATCTATTTGCAAGCTGGACCACCACTCATGTCGGCTTCAAGTCTCCCATCGGAAAAAAAGTGTATACCGAGTGAGGCAATATATTAATGGAAGCACCTAGATCAGAAAAAGCACTAGATAAATTTAAATAACCAATGGTGCATGGAATGGAAACGTCCTTGTATCTTGACATCTGGTTGGAAATTATGGTGTGATAAAGGCTGAGACACTTCTTCCCAAGTTGATCATTTCATTCCCTTAAAGTCTCCTCTTCTTGGTGAAAAGATCCTTAAAAAAATTAGCATGCTTTTGAATTTTTTGACTACTTCACGTAAGGGGATATTGATTACCACTTTCTGGAAGGTGTCCATAATTTCTTTTTGAAGAGCTTCATCCTGGAATTTCTTTGATTCAATCATCATTGGTGGAAATGGAGGGGGTAAGTCTTTCTTCTCCCTTTGTTTCCTTTGAAATGGTGTTTCTTATCTCTTATTCCTTGACCTATTCTTATCTCCATCCACTTTCTCCTCTTCTTCACAATTAATTTTCATAGAAATTTCAGAGTTTAAAACTTCATTCTCCTTCAACCTAGGTGGTCTTATTTCAGGTTCATGGGATGATGGTGGTGAGAGCTCTTTTCCACTTCTTGTGGTTATCATGCTGACATTATCCTTTGGGTTTGGGATTGTTTGGGAATGAAGTTTCCTAGGATTTTTGGTTTGGAATTCCATGAGACCTTGAAACTTGGTGGAAAAATTTTATACAGATTCTTTCAACCCCTCAATATTAGATATATGTTGTTGGTTCAAAATTATGGTTTGTGCACTGGTTTATGGTTTCTCATAGGGTTTTAAGAAAGTGGGTGGTGAGAAGGTTGGCTATAAGATTTCTTTTGTTGAAATGGTGGGGGGTTTTGTAATTGTTGCTGGAATGGGGGTCATGCTTGATTTAGATGATTTCCAATACCATATCGAACATGGTTTGGATATCTCCATCCTTGATTTTGTTGGTATTTACTTTGAGGAAACTTTTTCGTGCAAGTTTCCATTCCCTGTATTTTAGCCCATTGGTCAGTGAAATGATCACGTGATGAGCATCAACCACATACCTTAACCGGTGCTTGTAAGTCACCCACTTTTTTCAAGGATATCTGTCTCACCAAACTAGTTAGCTCTTTATTATTAGTTTCTTGTAAGGGTGATGGATGAGAAGTTCAAACCTCATGAATACATCATGTGCCAGTACCTCTTGTACCAAACTGTTGCGAGTTCTGATAAATCTTATCAATCAAACCTTTGGATTTTTCTGGTGACTTCTCAATCAATGAACCTCCATATAATGCATCAAGAAGGTTCCTATAATTGTCCAGTAAGCCTTGATAAAAGAATACAATAAAGTGATGATCCCCAATGTCTTGATGAGGGCAGCTGGAAGATAGCTTTTTAAATCCTTCCCAGTACTCATAAAGGGTTTCTCCAGATGATTGTATGATGGCATAAATCTCATTTCTGATGGCTATGCTTCTAGAGGTGGGGGAGAATAGTTTCATGAAGCATCTCACTAGGTCATTCTAATCATCAACATCTCCAAGTTGTAGACCATACAACCATTCTTTGGAAGATCCTACCAATGAAAATGGGAACACCTTCCACTTAACTTGTTCCTCAGCTAATCCACGTAGTCTGAAGGTTGAGCAGACATGTTTGAACTATTTAATATGTTTGTTGGGATCTTCACCTTCCATGCCATGAAAGTTTGGAAGTAATGGAATCATGTTATGTTTCATCTCAAAATCATTTTGTAACATCAGTATAACAAGTCTATTATTCTGATTAAGTAATTGTGGTGAACAAAGGTCTCTAAGGGTTAGGTTTTGATTTCCAGCCATGATGACAGGCTCGGAGTGAACACTTGAAGTTTCACTCAAGTCTGTAAGAGAAATATCCTTAAATTCGGGTTGTAAATTGAGCTTTATGAGCCTATTCAACAAAGTTCTTTCAATTTCAGTATCAATGGGGAAAGGTTCAGTGTTTGAGGTTCTAGTCATGAAGATTTGGAATGAAAATAAGAAAAGAGAAAATAAATAAGAAGAAAAAAACTGTTGGCACTACCTCCCTGAAAATGACACCATGTTTTGACACACGCCTCTCATAGGGAGTTACAAAAGTAATTTAATTTTCCTAGTGCAGCATAGAGGCTGACCAGGGTCCTCTCTCTTGAGGAGCCTTTTCAATCATTCACTCACTTAATATTATTTAACTAAACTATTTCTTTTGTTTGGTTTTATATTATCTAGGAATGGAATACAATTTAATTAAAATAAAAGATAAAACTAACATGCAATGAAAAATGCAATTAATTGAGAAAGAACTTGGCCTTTATGGGTCAGTTTGTGGGTTTCATCATTCTCCTTGTTGGTATTTAAATTAAGTTTGATAATTAAATTTTGAGAACTCAATCATAAATTACTATTATTTTATTTATTGGTGTGAAATCATGAATGCATTTAGAAATCTTAAATTCACCTCCTCCTATAATCAAGGTTGATGGCACACCTCGATCGAGAGTGTGACATCTTCCAAGACCTGGCTCTATCGTATGCCATTTCAACCACTGAATGGCTCAAATCCATCATATGAAGAGCTTGTATCCAGTAGAACAAAGGGAAAATATTTAATAAAAGAATATAAATGAGTTTTAGATTATTTTCGTGGTGTAAGATATCCACACCCTTGCACATCACTCTTGCTCATCACAAACATAATAAAACAGTGGAATTAAAGCAAAGAATAAATGAAATTTCCACATACCACCCTAGAGGAAAGTCTCAGTTTAACCCCTCATTTTAAGGGTATTAGTTCATGGTGGATAATATAAGAAGAATAAAATATGAAAAGAAGGAGAAAAGATGAAGGAGAAAACATGGTGGATGGGTGGACACCAAAATAAAAATAATGCATGAATTTTATTAGAAATCAGAATTAAAATTGAAAACTAAAACAAAAATAATGAGAAGAAATAAATTAAAAAATTAAATGGGGAATATTTATGGCCGGCCACCCTCGGTGGAGATCTCCTCCTTGGATCTTTGAAGGAATGGATGGAGAATGGGATGCTTTGCGATGGTGGAGCTCTCCTCCTTTTATTGCAAAATTGTTTCCCCCAAATGTTGATGCATTGTAGCCCCATTAAATGACATCTTCATGCATTGAGACCTTCATTAAATGTTTTTCATAATTATCTTGATCGTTTCCCCTCAACATTGCAGCATATTTGGACAAATAATCCGAGAGTTATGCCCGTTTTATGTTCACAATTTATTCTGTCCAGTCAGACACACCAAATCACAAACCTCTTGATTATAATGCTTTAATGACCCTTAAAACTGCCAATTCTCACAGACTTCCCTTCATGAAAGATGTTATAAAACTTCTTGCGCGTCCACCCACCTAATATCACAACAATTGAACCCACCAAGAATTATTTATGGACCCACACCAAAAATCTGCATAACTATAAACAGTTTTCTTAAGACAACTTGAGAGCTTCTTTGGAGCTTCCATACGGTCGACTCATCCTTTGGTCCAAAAATAGAAAATTATTCTCTAGATGTTCATAATTTGGAAAATAATTGTTTTTGAAATTTTGATTAATGTAGAATATGTTATGGACAAACTACAAAAATAATTTAAAATAGTTAAAAATCTGAAATGGGCATTTTTACTATTTAGTTCAAAATAACACAAATATCATAAAAATTAATCAATTCATCATAGAGTAACAATTTTGAGGGATTAAAACAATGAAATTCCATGAAAATTTAATTGAAAATATTTCTTATATTAAATTATTACCTCTCATGTTCTTGAATTATAATCATGAAATCCTTAACATGCCCAACGGTTGATTCATTCTCTATGTTGACATCCTTAACCATCATTACCCATTTTTCTGTAGACACCATCTCTTAGGTCATCATCTGAATTTATAACCCACTAGAGTACTATATGTATCAGAATATTTTGGTCACCTCATAAGGGTCCCTCATTATGAACCTCATATCTTGGGTCATCACTATTCACTTAGATGGAATAATGTTCCCTGATATTTTCACCATTTCATCACAGAGTCACTAGATGCATAGGGTACAACTCAACTGAAACGATTTTGAGATATGTAAAAAACCATATAATATACTCAGTCATCCTTGGGCTTACCTAACACACACATACTATATATGTTCTCGGGGTTATAATCTATTCCTAGAATTTGTAATCCTTCCTTTTTATTACATAACTTTTCATTACATTTTACAAATAGAGGATCTTTAAAGTATAGTGACATGGAAAAAAGGAACATAATACGTGAAAACATATAACATAATTTTAATCCTATGTGAATTATTCTTGAAATTTTCATCCTAAGAAAAATTACTGCATCTCATAACCTGGGGACCTATATCAAATGAAAGGGTGAGCATAAGGCCTAGTAAGGGAAAACAATTTATATGTAAATTTGAGAGGATACAATAAGAATAAATGAGATATAATAAAGGAATGAGAAGATAAATCTCATGATAATAATAACATTAATCATATATTGAAAATTCATATAAAAAATTTAATTTATACATTCATAATAATATCACCAAGGTCCATCCCCAAGGTGTTATAAAAATTTCAAAGGTTATTCACCAAGGTATCGTAAAACTTGTCATATCTAGAGATTAATTTCATTACACAATTCATTGGTGAAATAGCATGGAGAACCTTTAATATGTATTTATTTTCATATGATCCACATATATCATAATAAAAAATTTCCTAGTTAACCCAAATATAATTAATGAAATGAGTTTCATATCAAAATCGTGACGTTTTTAAAAGTGCATAAAAACATGATCATTATGGAATTTATAACCCATGGAAAAGGAATAAGGGTTTTATTTATGTCAATAATAGAATAAAATAAATAATTTTTATGTCTTGATGAATACCCCTAAATTTTGAATAGGGTTTGTTATTCACATAAATAAAATAAAATAATTCATTGAGAAAAATAGAGAGATTTTGAGACGAAAATTCGGCAGCATAACGGCTATGCAACATGGTTTTAGAAAACATTAAAAAGATAGGGGACCGAATTATCCCATTCATAGGTGAATCATAATTTAGTATAATTAAATAATAAAATATAAATAAGAACATGGTATAGAAATTTTAAATACATACTACATAAAAGAGAATTTGAAATGAAAAGAGAAGTGAAGAATTCCCTTACCTTGTAGAGTATCATCTAAAACTCTAGTATCAGGACCTTGAGGGCATGGGGAAACTTTGGGAGGACTATTTTGAAGTTAAAAATATCATTGCTTATAGGGTAATGAATTTGAAATAAATGAAAATGAAAGAATGACTTGATATTTATAGTAAATGAGGGGGATTTTTTTAAAATTTTTAAGGACACCTCATCGGTGGTATTTTCCAAACCATTGGCTTTCCCATTGTATTTGCCCAATTTTTGGCCAATTGGTACACGTAATATAATATTTTAACCCAAATAAGTCTCCCAAAATTATTAATTACATATTATATCATTATGATGTCATAAAACACATCCAAAACTCAAAAAATGTATTTTTACTATTAACCAAAAAACAAAACATTTTATTAAAAAATCATAAATTCACACTAAAATAATATAAATATTATGAATAAAAAATGAACTCCATTTTATGAAAATATTTTTTTTAATATGTGAGATTTTTTTTGTAAAATCACTGTTTACCAAAAAAACTAATACTTAACCAATAATTTCTAAAATAGTTATTTACTTATACTATTATATCACACAACCATTAGATATTCCCATATTATATTTATACATACATAAGTGATGTTACTATTCCATTGGTCATATTAGTATTCATAAGGGTAATATTACTATTCATAATTTACTATTCACCAAAAATTATTTTGATATTATCCGACTCTAAATTTCTTATTGATCACAACCGTATATGTCCTTTTTTTTATAATCATTTCACATTACTAAATATTTAAATTTTAAAAAATATATTAAATACTTTTTCTCAACATTCATCAATTATATGAAACATTTTAGAAAATAATTCATCCTATATTTATTTTTATATTTGAAATTGATAAATGAGGGTTATTTTACCATAATAAGAAATAACAGGTTTATATATGAAAAATTAAAACAAAAAGTAACTAAGTCCTTATTACATATCCCCTTCTAAACCCTATATATGAACTAAGAGTAAGGTGTGAAATGGTGATAGAGTCTTGAGGTTTCTCAATAAACATTGTATGAGTGGCGATTCCTATAAACATGGACTTATCTCGTAAGTGATTACGTTCAAGCTGAACATGTTGAAGCTCTGCTTGGGCTTGGTCCAGAGAAAATCCCTGTGACACTACCTGCTTCCTATGTTCTGACAGATGGGCTTCATACAGCCCGAGTGTTATGGATGACACCATCGAATCTTCTTTCTACATTAATTATCCATTATTATTTCTATTTTAAACAAAAATTATAATGTTAACAATTATTATTGTTTCAAACGGTCATATTGACCGATGGTTATATAATGACCAATACACAATGGTCATATTTTATTTATACATTATATATTTTATTGATTATGAAATAGTTAGACATACATTTTTGAGAAATAAAATATTAATCAAAAGTTTTGGTCATTAAATAGAAACCATGGGTTGTTGCATGCTATCATAAATAAATGATCTTGGTGAACCTAGGACAATTCATCTCATCATTATCACAGACCTAAATAGGGAATCATATCACATCCCCCATAGTTGACATCCAAATCCAATCAATTAAGGAATAATTTCTTCAACATAACATGCTCATCTCGAATCATCTTTAGAATTTCCTTGAATCATGGAATGGATCCCACCATGATATTATATGATGAAAAAAACATTAAATGGTATCCTCTTCAGTCCATTTCTTGGTTCTGGGTGAAATACCATCTAAAACCCCACAATGGGAACCGTATAATGAGTACACCCATTTTTTATATGTTGTGTAAATTGAAATTCTATCCTATGAATGCACATAAACTAGAGATAGTTTATAAAAACCAATAACCTAGTGTGTTTCTCACCAACACAATGTGCTTCCCAAATGGGGCCTCTTTTCATGGGCCTTATATATATTTTTTGGAAATTTCCCACAGATGGCATCTATTTGGATCCCTCAAGTGTGTTCGTGACAAGTTCCCTAAAAATCCATATGCTAATCACATGGGGTGTCGATTAAATGTCAACCTAACCTAGAGTCAACCTATAGGGAGTTTCAACATGGAAAATATGCTATGTAGTCTCATCATTATTACCTAACCCAAAAAATGAACGTATTTTGGATCTTCTAGGAAACCACACACCATGTATATAGGTTACTAAATAGAGAACCTTTTTAGTCTCTCTAAAAATATTGTTTCACACCAAATCACCACACAACAACCTCTTGGGACATCTAAAGAGTCAAATAATCAAATTTTTATATTATAAATGTTGAATATAAATGTTTAAATGAAAAATAAAATAAAATAAAATATACATCATAGGGAATGTGGCTAATATTAATTTCAAAATCTTTGATATGTAGTTGCTACAACCTGATATGGTCTTGATCAATCTAATAGATGATGTGTAGTAGTGCCTCTCGCCCTTGTCTTCTTTGTCCCGATGTCACATGAGGTTAGAGGAACCCTCTCCCTTTTGACATTTATATGAATTCATAGGGGGACGGGGTATTATAATAGTTAAATTAATTAAATTTAATTACAATTATCTCTACTAGACTCACTATGAGTCCTGAATCCCAAAGAGAGTTAACACCTCATCTTGGGAAACCCCCTAGTTTCTACTCAACTGCAGAGTTAAAAATTAAATCTAACAAAATTTTCAAATTATATAAACTTTTTTCTCCATTAAATAAAAATTATTTTTTAAATAATTATTAATATTTTCAAAAACATTCACCCATCTTGTAATATCAGAAAAATCCAAAAATAGGGTAAACACCCTTTTGTAGATCCTATAGTATAATCAAAATAAATTATTGGGATTGCATGCTTATGAAAATGGCCACTTAACCATCATACACACCCTTTACCTGAAAAATATATTTCTATATAAATTTAAGAACTCATAAAAGTGAGGGTCTTTAAAACCTCCCTACTATAGAGTATTTCTTCCCTAAGAAGTCTGAAGGCCCATTCAGCCAAAAATCTCGACCTCACATTTCCATTATTTCATAACCAACTCATTACATTATACTCTAGAATGAAAACTATGTTTTTATTATGAATATAAAAACACTTGTTGAATGAATAAATAAAAATCGATCCAATAATCATAGAAATAATTGGATCACCTGGAATGAGCTCACTTTTTCTCTGTTTGATCGTGGAAACATATTATCATCAACCAATATATCATCTAGTTTCTGGTTACCCCCACTATAATCCTTTGATTAACAATGCCAATTATGAACCTCGGTGATCCCCATCTGCAAAATGCATATAAAAATAAAATTCCAATTTTCCAATGACTACCAAGATGTGGTTTCCATCACACCACACCCAATCACACTTTGAAGCACAAGTTGGTCCTACTCTGGTAGACCATTACTAAAAGTAATCGATTGTACCCATTAGATTGAAATCACATCATCAAGTGATCCTGATCCATGAAATAATAGAAAATCCCATTTTAATCCTTATACTTAAACATAAGACTTATCCTGACTTCCAATGTAATTCAATGACTAGATCCCCAACCAAAACAACCCAATGAAGTGATATCCCCTATGATTGGCACACCATTCACCCAAATAACACTTGGATCACTACAAAATAATCCTGAGTCTGAAGAAAACACACAAAATCTTCCCAAAATCCAATCAAAATCCCAAATCTAAATATTAACATGTGACTAGATAATTTGAATTTATATGCTCACCGGAACATCACAGATATATAAACTATTCATTGACCTCTCTTATCACAACCATGAACTCAACTTCATGGGGATTCATCTCTATGAATTATTCTTAATATATCACTGCATTTAATTATTAGATGTGATTTTCAATCACATAATTGAGAATAAAGAATAAAAATATCATGCTACACATAACAAACTCACCACGATTATTCCTTATGGAATTCTATATATTTAATATATAACAAGGGAGACAGTCTCCAATGACCAATGGTGTGCTACCTACCATATCAATTAATTTATTCTTTTCCACAAGTGTAAGCAGAAAAAAATTCAATATCACATAGTTGTATCACCACCCAATACACAATCACCCATCCTATTAGTACTTATATAGGATGAACTACTTGAAGTAACTATGTGTCATCACACCCATTCAAATATAGTTGCCTCATATCTCATGAAGCACATTTCTCATTTAGTCATAACTCCTAAGAAACCATGACCATGGTATCCCACCCACATTACATTTCCCCCATCCAACATATATCACGCGACTAAATTTGAAATTTGAAATCATTACGCATATCTTGCAAATGTCGAAATGTCACAATGAATGTCGTGTTACCATTCCGAATAATTTAACCCCTTGACGATTTATCATCCTAGTATACATAATATAAGGACCCCGGGGTTAACCCACCACTTTAAATAGAATATAACCACCTTGGTAAAACCCTATCTGGTATATATATGATAATCACTTAGGGGGAAGACCCACTACCAATACAGGTAGTAAAAACCTAGTGTCTAAAAACCATGTATATAGTGGATAAACTCATGGGTGATAAACCTACAATCATATAAGACATAAAAAATAGGGTTGAACCACCAGATATAAGAAAGATAAATACCTGCGATCTGATATACCTTTTATAAAAGAGTTAAACATAAGGCAGTAGACCCAACTGGTAGATAGAAGATGACCACCCTAGGGATGAACTTCCTGGAATACATAAGATAAAAACTTGGGGAATGATCCACTTGGTATGAAAATAGAACAAACTAGGCATATGAACCACCTACTATATAGAACATAAAATCATTGGGTAGAATCACCCATTATATATATGAAAACACTGTGTGGATGATCATCCTTGTAACACCCCAGGTAAATAAAGAATATGACATTTTCATATTTATCCGTATTTTTGAATAAAATATTAATATTACTTTAAAGGGAATGCTATGCTCGATGGCGTACCCAATATGCAACAACAAGTTTCTTTGAAATCTTACGTTGCACTCTAATAATAAAATAATATTATTTTAAATGGTAGTCAACGCCTAGCCGTTGTAATGGCAGGAATGAACAGAACTAACTACAAAATGATTATATATGTTTTTCAAATATTTTTATTTTTTTCAATAAATGGTAGAGGATAAAAAATGCAAATGAATCCAGTTTTTAAGCGTAAACTTTCTAATATTCTTTAAAAGGTCGATTAACCGCCTTTTGATGGTGATCCCCTATTAAATCCACTTTTTGACAATTTTATAAGCTCTATTTTTTAAAATAAACATATTATTTATGATTGGGACATTGAAATCTACCTTGGGTTAATTTTTGGTATTTTTCTGACAATGTTCATTTTTCAATGAATAGTGAAAAGTACTACATTTTACATCAAAACTGCGTTTTCATATAATTTAATTATATGGTTATATTAACTTTTTAATTTGTTTTAATGTGTAATTAGAATATATTTTTACCATTTAATTCAATTATGGTCATTGGGATTAATTTCACTTTGGAATTAGGCATAAACAAGTGCCAAACTTTTCATAAATATTGTTTCTAAAAAACCCGCTATTTGTTTTGACAACGGGATGTTTTTTTTAAATTAATTATTGCAATTTATGTGTTTGGAATTTGGTAAAATGGTTTACATATTTGGAATCAGAAGTTCCAAATTATGTAATTAAGACTCTTTTGTTTATGGACATTATGAATAGTAACGACGGTAATTATCTTTAATTATCTTGATTAATGAGTAATCAGGTAGTTAAAGATAATACGATAATATCATAATAAATACAAATGACCACAAAATGTGTCCTAAGGCTACTGGTTGTCTCATGTCCGACCATGGGATGCCTTGTGCCAAATTTGGGGGCCCCATGGAATCACTTTTGTGAGAAAGTGACTTTTTATCTTTTTATTTTTAATGAATGGTAAATGTAAAAAAGAATGTATCACCTAAGTAAAATATTTTTAATTTTCTCTACATAAATGATATTTTGGACTATAAATATTCATTGGAAATATAAAATTATTTCCTACATCATTGTATTTGTTTTATAAATTTTCAACATTAAATAAATTAAATTATTAATGACATCATGATGATGCAGCGATGACCTCATTATTTAACGATTTAAATAAAATGGAAAGATATTGTAATATCTAAGACCTAAACATGTACAAAACCTATTGTATGGGTAGATTTAGATCCATTATCACCTTATCCTCGAAACACATCAACATGGGACCATTAATATCCGAAACACATTCTAAAATAATGTAACATTTCCTTACTTTCCAAGAGTGCCCCTCCTCTCCTCTTATAAAAGGCCCCCACCCCTACCTCCTTACCCACACTTCCAAAGCCTTTGTCTCGGCCAAACCCTGACCATTTTGTCTCTCCACATCCCTATATAACTCCTTGAAGCCTCACTTTGGGCAGAAGTCTTCCCAAGGAATCCTTTTAGCTCAAACCAAAGGGAGTTACCCGATTTTAAGGTAATGTCATTACTTGAGTCCTTTTGTTTTATTTTGATTCTCCAACCCCTAAACTATTTTTATTAATTTCGTTTGTAACAACTAAAGTATCTGAAATATACTAGTATGTTGTTATAAGAAGTATTCGAGCTACACTTACACACACCTTCGTCTAATGGTTAAAGAACATATTGTTTCTGTGGTTGGCGATTTTCTGCCTCACGAAACGATGATTGTTCACTATTCTTTTAACACCTTTAAAGGTGGCCATTTTGATTTAAATATATTTTATATATGATATATATGGTATTTATGTTTATTATATGCTTCTTTATTTGATATTTAAACCATAACATTATTCTTTTCATGCTGTGTAAATGTGATAATTTCATATGAGGAAGTGCGGACTACCGCCTCTCAAGTGATGTGACTCGTACATGCAATACATGGAAGGTAAAAAGAATGAAATTAATGAACATATGTGACATATATAACATATATATTATACTGTAATTATAATATATATATATCATTTTTTTTAATTCCATTAATATGAAAAATAACAAAATGAAAGTAGCGTTCATGCGTACGTACGGCCTACCGTCTCCATGAACGGTGCTTTTCGTTTTTTATCTCCAAATGATATGGAATAGTATAAACTGAATATGTACTGGAAATATATGATATATATGATATATACATCATGATTATAACTCTCGATATAATGGATACATGAACAACTTGTAATTATAAAGAGCATATTTTGACTCAAGTACAAATGATCATTTAAATGACCGTTATTAACTAAAATAATTACATAGTGACATGGTAATAAGTGACATAAAAGGAATAATGAACTTGAAAAAGGATATTAATGAAGTAGAAATTAACTCAAGTTTATTATTCAGGAGATTAAAGAACGATCAAGTCAAGTCGGACCCAAGGTAAGGGATCCTACTCCTCTCTTTCTTTTTAAGTACACCCTTTTATGTCATTTATTTTAAGATCCTATTTCTTGTGATTGGGATGTTATTTTATATTAACCTTACTATAAGTTTTATTTTAATATTATTAGAGACCATATTTCCTCTCATCAATCAATTTTGGAATTTTTAAGTGGCGCCGCTAGGCTGCCGAGTTTTCATAAGGGATTTTTCATCTCACTTTTATTCTCGTGAGATTTATGCTACATTTGCCACAATTTACTTTGAGTGGTGTATGTACTGACCATTATTATACACATTTTGTAGTATAATTTCATTTATGGGTATTCAAATCTTCATTTTATGACCCTTCTTCCATGGGGTGTATGTTTCGAAAGTTACCAAACTCGGTAAGGGGACATTTCACCCTCCTCTTTTTAAAAGACTTATTTTGCTATGTATTTTAATTCACATACTATAATGTTGGGATATGTTCTTTTATATCCTTATTGATGTAAATTTTATTTCCAATTTATGAGATTCCCTTTTTATCTCTCATCAACTCATTTTCTGAATTTTGAAGTGATGCCGTTAGACTGTCAAATTTTACCAAGGGAACTTTTTAACCCAATTTCGATTTCTTTGGGTTCAACATGTAGTTATTGAATATGTCATCTTTTGAATATGTGTGAATGGACTTTTATTTTTTTAAACTTAATATCCACTTATATTGGGTGTATTTATATTTGTCACACATAATTTTGAGATTGAATTATCCTTAATTTAAGGATACCTTCTTTATAAGGAAATTCATCACATTTGACATTTCTATTGAGACTTCATTGTTGTTATGCACCAATTCACTCTTATATGGTGTATATAATGTCCATTGAAATATTATATCATGAATCCATTTATTCTCATGATATTATAAAGTTATGACTAAATGTTATTCCTCAATTATTGTATTCAAGTGTTTCTAATTTTGGTAGAACCCCATTAACCAAAATATCACTTTAAATGTTTTAATTATTTGTTCTTATTAATATCCATGTTTTCAAAATGGTTTTAAGGATTTATTTATATGGATATTAATGGTTTAAAATTTTAAAAGCTTCAAGGTGGTATGGGACACTTTGATTCAAAAATCTCTTTATTAAATGTTTTAAATGGTTTTGGAAATGGTTTCTTTTTGAATGGATTCATTATTTCAATATACTAAAATGTTATATTGTGATTGAAATGTGGAAATGTTATGTTTCCTTTATGAATGTTTTATGTGATACATTTATGTTATGGTTCTTGGGCATTGTTATGAAAACGGGTGGTTCCGTGATAAACTAAGGGCGGGTGAGCCCGATATAGCTCTCCAATGCATTGGGTAACGCGAAGGAGTGAAATTTTAAGGTTTCTCCAAAGAGATTTAGGGACTATACTGTGGTGGGTATTCCAATCATAACCAAGAGGGTTACTCCCTACGTAAGAATGTTATGAATGTCTCAAGTTACCTTTTATGTCTTATGATTTCTATGATTTATTCATGATTTGATGAGGTATGTTAATGTGCCTATGTTTTATGAGTAAAGTATGATTTCATTCTTATGTATATATGAAATCATGTTTCCTTTACATTTTTTTATAACCCTTAGTGAGCTTTTTATGCTCATCCCAAGTTTTTTTGAAATGTTTTTCACAGGTCAAGGGAAAGGTACATGAAATGATGATAGGTTCAAGGATGTGTCAAGAAAGAATCCATGTTTTATTTTAAATATGTTTCCGTTGAGGGGAAAAATGAATACTATATTTCATGTAACGACTCTGTTTAAATGTGGAATGTAATGCACGTTTTTATGATCTAATTCTCTAAAAATATAAACCTGAAAAGAACCTCAATGTGTAATCTGGTAATAACACAAGATTAAGTAAGGTTTATGGCTGGGGCCTTATAGTTGGTATCAATGGTCGGTTTAGACAACTTTAGGGATTATGAGTTTTTTTTAGACACATGATTAGTCCCTATATCTATTATTTCAGTTAAATCCTTGTTTTATAACTTTTTTTTAAGGTCCAGTAAAGTTGGTTACGAATGGAAGTAGAGGGATATCAAACGATATTCCTATCTCTTCCTGATGACATGCTTGCAATAATTATTGCAAAGTCATGTTCGGATGATTCTGAAACTTTTTCTAGCATACAACTCACTTGAAAGAAGTTGTTTGAGATATCAAACACCTCCACTATACCTCGTTATCATCGTGGATCATGGGTTGTTTTTAGACAAATACTATTTTCACAATATTCTCATATTTTCAAGAAAGGTAAATATTATCAAGGTATTTTAAAATATTTTACCTTATCAAAAGAATTTGAAGCGTATTATGATTTTAAAAATGGTTCTGAGGAAGGAGAACCTTGCGCAACCTATTTATATTTGATTTTAAAATATATTCTCTCAGCACATACTTATGCTATTTTAAAAGGACCAATAATAGAAAGTTTCAACTCAATTCTTGTCAGACTATTTTATAGAAATAATGTTTTATCAGATGTTTTGGAATTATATGTCATACATGATTATTTTCCAAAACTGTTTTTCTGTGAACACCCATATGAACCATATTGTACAAGGTGTATTTGGATGGAGGAAGCAAATGATTTTGAAGGATCTCTAAATCATTGTTGTAATGCATGGGACTTCTACCTACATGAGCAAGATGATGAGGAAACTGAGTGGACTCCATGATCAAGGTATGATGTTATTCTTTTTGGGAATAGTTTTATTTTATCTTATGGTGGTGAAATTAGACTTCAAGAATTAAGATGTTGATATCGTAACGAATTTGGATGAAAATGAGAGGTATAAAGAAACTATTGAGGTTAAAACAGGTTAGGGTTATTTTTGGAGTTTTATAAATAGGACAACACGGAAACCGTGTGAAAACCCGTCGCGTTGGACACAGCTATGGGAATCGAACCAACAACCAATGTGCAACTGGTATTTATCGCCTACCACCGGACTACGTGAAGTCCCTGGTTAGTTTGACTGATTCTTTTTAGTTAGATGGTTTTATTAATTAATAGTAAGTTGATTTTGGGTTATCTATGGAAATTTATTAACCTGTCATGGAGGATATGTGATTAGGTTAATTACTTTTCAATACGAGACATTAAGAGCAACTGATGTTGTTTGGAGATAAATGTTACAATTTAACTTGGAAGACAATGTGACCAAATCCTTCAAATATTTGGGTTTCAATCTTAGTTTGGTTTACTTTGAAGAATTTTATGGGCAAATTGTTTATCGGATGGTCCTCGTTGAACATTGGGTTTTGTTGGACAAATTTTGGAGATTAAGCATAGATTTTCTTTTTAAAGGGTTATCCTTTTCTGGATTATCTGATCCTGTACTAACTTTTTCTGTTTTGGTTTTGGTTAATGTCTAAAGACATGGGAAGTATATAGTTCTCTTTGGTGGATTAGTTGATTCTATAGAAGTTGATTATAGTACTCTTAATGTGAACAAGTCTTCCAAAATACTCGTCTTTTGGAGAAAATATGAGTTTGTGTAAGGAATCTAATAAAAGTCTAAATTCAACATGATAAGTGATTATGTTTCCTTATGAATAAATTCCTCATTAAAAAGTAACATAAAACAAAAATTTTGTCTATTAACTTTTCCTACTGGGGAATCGAATACCGTTTAACCCATCACAAGTTTGTGATTTTCTTGTGGTTAACTTTCTCCTAAACAAGTTTTCTATCACTCTCCATCAGAACATGACCCTATGTTTTCTCCTCCATGTCCATGTTTCCTACATGGAATCCTAGTATGGGTTAAATCGGGTGACCTTTGTACTTATCTTTCATTATTTTAAAGTGATTGTTTTACCGACTCTTGTTTCTATGTGGGACGTTCAAGGATGTTTCCAAGATCAATTTTAAAATTGCAAGGATGCAATTCCGAAAAAGGGGGAAGGATGTAACACCGCATGTAAATAAAGAATATGCCATTTTCATATTTATCCATATTTGTGAATTAAAATATTAATATTACTTTACAGGGAATGCTATGCTTGATGGCGTACCCAATATGCAACAACAAGTTTCTTTGAAATCTTACGTTGCACTCTAATAATAAAATAATATTATTTTAAATGGTAGTTAATGCATAGCAGTTTTAATGGCAGGAATGAACAAAACTAACTACAAAATGATTATATATGTTTTTCAAATATTTTTACCTTTTTTCAATAAATGTTAGAGGATTAAAAATATAAGGCCCCAACCTTAAACCTTACTTAATCTTGAGTTATTACAAGATTACACATTGAGGATCTTTTCGGGATTAGAGTTTTAGAGAATTAGATCATAAAACTTGCATTACATTCCACAGATAAACAAAGTGGTTAAATAAAGATAGTATTCTTCTTTCTCATCAATGGAAGCATATTTAAAATAAAACATGGATTCTTTCTTGACACTTCCTTGACACTATCATCATATCATGTACCTTTCCCTTGACTTGTGAAAAACATCTCAAAAAATGTGGGATGAGCATAAAAAGCTCAGTAAGGGATATAAAAATATTCAAAGGAAACATGGATACATATATACATAAGAATTAAATCATAATTTACCCATAAAAAATAAGCACTTTAACATACATCATCAAATCATGAATATATCATAGAAATCATAAGACATAAAGGTAACATGAGGCATTCATAACATTCTTACGTAGGGAGTAACCCTCTTGGTTACGTTTGGAATACCCATCACAGTATATTCCCTAAATATCTTCGGAGAAACCTTAACATTTCACTCATTCGTGTTACCGAATTCATTGGAGAGCTATATCGGCCTCACCTGCCCTTAGTCTATCACGAAACCACCCGTCTTCATAATAATGCCCAAGAACCTCAACATAATCGTATCACATAAAACATGCATAAAAAAAACATAACATTTCCACCTTTCAATCACAAGATATCAATACCACACATTGATATAAAAATATTATGAGAACCATTTTCAATACCAAAATAAAAGAAAAGTAAAACAAGGTATTTATTTTTCTTTTAAAAAATAGGTATGACTTGTAGAGGAAGCCGAAACTCAAATAATGGTCACGGCGGTGGAGAAGTCGTTGTCGCCGCATACGTACGACAAAAACATTCCCTTTTGTCATTTAGTAAATTCTTTGTATAAAAAGATTCCTTTTGAATAAACGTAAAAGTCAATGGGGTTTATACACTGTATAAAAGATGGTTGTGTATAAAACAAAATATGCCTCAATGAAAGGAGATTGAGATGAAGTCCCATACCTCGGGTCCGACTTGACTCGGTCGTTCTTTAATCTCCTGAATAATAAACTTGAGTTAATTTCTACTTGCTTAAGAACCTTTTTCAAGTTCATTATTCCTTTTATATCACTTATTTCCAAGTCATGAACACTATGTAACTATTTATGTTAATAACGGTCGTTTTAACGATCATTGGTACTTGAGTCAAAAATAAACCCTTTATAATTACAATTAGTTCATGTATCCTTTATATCCAGAATGGTATTCATGATGTAGATATCATATATGTCATATATAACCAGTACATGCATGCATTTATAATATTACATAATCATTTAGAGGTAAGAAATGAAATGCACCGTTCATGGAGACGGTAAGCCGTACGTATGCATGAACGCTACTTTCATTTCTATTTCATTTTTATAGAATGGAATCATAATGATATAAAGGTATGTTATAATTCCAGTGTAATATAATATATAATATCATAACTCCATCCTTTATACGTCCCACATATGGTATTTAATGAATCAAATCACTTTGAGGGGCGGTAGTCCACACTTCCTTAAATAAAGATATCGTGTTTACCCATAATGGAAACCATAAAGGTATGCCCAAAATAAAAAATACAGAAGCCTAAGGAAAACATAAACATGTTATATATCATATATAAATACAGTGACATCTTAATGGCCACCTTTGAAGGTGTTAAAAGAATGTTGAACAATCATCGTTTCGGGAGGCATAAATTCACCATCCACAGAAACAGTATGTCCTTTAACCATTTAATGTAGGTGTGTGTAAGTGTAGCTCGAATCCTTCTTATAACAACATCCTAGTATATTGAGGAAACTGGAGTTGTTACAAAAGAAAAGAATAAAAAGAGTTTACGGGGTTGGAGAAGCAAAATAAAACAAAAGGACTCAAAAGAAGACATTACCTTAAAATAGGGTAACTCCCTTTGGTTTGAGCTCAAAGGCATCCATGGGAAGACTTATGCCCAAAGTGAGTCTTCAAGGAGTAATAGAGGGAAGTGGAGAGACAAAATGATCAGGGGTTGGCCGAGCCAAAGGATTTGGAAGTGTGGGTAAGGAGGTAGAGGTGGGGGCCTTTTATAAGAGGAGAGGAGGGGCACTCTTGGAATGTAAAGAAATGTTACATTATTTTAAAATGAGTTTCGGATTCAAAAGTCCCAAATTGATATAATTAGAGGGTAAGGTGATAAGGGTTCGAAATACACCCATCAAATAGGTTTTTGACATGTGTAGTTCATAGATTTTACATTATCATTTCATTTTATTTAAATCCTTTATTAATGAGGTAATCGCTGCATCATCATGATGTCATAACTAATTTAATTTAGTTAATGTCTAAAAATTATAAAAAATTACTATGATGTAGGAAATCTTTTTATATTTTCACTGACTATTTATAGTAAAAAG
Organism: Viscum album; assembly: GCA_963277665.1. NCBI lineage: Eukaryota > Viridiplantae > Streptophyta > Magnoliopsida > Santalales > Viscaceae > Viscum > Viscum album. The sequence goes on from OY728134.1 coordinate 119,494,481, forward strand.
TATGACCTGTATAATCCTATGTAAAAATTGTTTTTGTAAAACATCTCATGTTTGTGTCATTTTTACTTTAACATTAAATAAAAAGTTATTTATGTAATTTCCCAAACAAAGTAGCTCCATGGGGTCCCCAAGTTGACCCACAGATTGTTTTGGTTGGCCATGACACATCCAATAAGTGTAGGATATGTGTCAAGCTCATCTCATATTATTAAAACATTATTTTTACCTTAAAATACACTAATTACCACTAATCGCGATTAAGAACTTAAAAGTTACTATTCACCAAAAAATTATTTTAATCTCATTGAACCACATTTTACTTCTTAATGACAACAATGTATGTCGGATTTTTGAAAATCAAATCACATAAGTGACAAAGTTTCATTTAAACGAAAAATCAGTTTCTTTAACTACCACTTAGTGGTTTCACTATTCATCAAAAATTGAAGTTTTTCAGAAAAAAACCAAAACTTCACCCTAAGCTGTATTTGATATTCTGAATTAAAAAATGATGTCTATTTTAAAAAATTCAAATCATATAAGTTACATTAATTAATTTAATAATTAGTTCCTACTGTCATGATAAAAAGCGTGTTTTTATGAAACAATAAGTATCAAAAGATTGACACCAGTTTAAGTCCAATTTCAAAGTGAAATTGATTCCAATGACCACCATTGGATTAAATGGTAAAAATATATTCTAATTTCACTTTAAAACCAATTCAAAATATAATCTAATCATATAAATAAATTATATTAAAAAGAGGTTTTGAATTAAAATACGACATTTTTCACTATTCATTAAAAAATGAACATTATCGGAAAAATACCAAAAATTCACACAAAGTAAATTTTGATGTCCCAATCATAAATAATATGTTTATTTTGACAAACATGGCTTATAAAATTGTCAAAATATAGATTTAAAAATGGTATTCCATTAAAAGGCAGTAAAACAATCTTTTAAAAATATTAGTGTAATCCATACTTAAGATTGGATTTATTTTCATTTTAAGCCTATAAAAACACTATCTAATTCATTAATAGGCATAGATAAAAATATCTATTATTCATTACTTACTTGGGATGTTATATCCTTCCCCCCTTTAGAAAATTGTGTCCCCGCAATCTATTTACTTATCGAATAAATGGGGGTACTTATCCCTCATTGCATTTTAAGATTCCCATGTTGCCTCTTCCATCATGTGGGTTTTCCACAAAACCTTTACCTGATTAATCACCTTATTTCGTAACACTTGCTCCCTGTGGTCAAGAATTTGCACTGGTTGTTCCTCATACGATAGGTTCTCTTCCAGCTGAACTACCTCTAGACTCAAAACATGAGACAGATCTGGCATGTACTTTCTCAGTATCGAAACATGAAAAACATTGTGTACCTGAGATAAAATCGGACGTAAAGCCACTCAGTAAGAAACTGATCCAACTCTCTCCAGAATTTCATATGGTAAAATTAACCTTGGACTCAACTTTCATTTCTTACAAATCGCATCACACTTTTCCATGGTGATACTTTGAGAAAAACATGATCACCTACCTCAAAAGAGAGATCCTTCCTCTTGTTGTCCGCATAACTCGTCTGCCTACTCTGAGCTGTTCTCATGTGTTTCTGAATCAGTTGAACTTTTTCTACCAACTCTTCTACCGATTATGGTCCCATCAACTTCCTTTCACCCACTTCATCCCAGAAAGCTGGAGTTCGACACTGCTTCCCATATAACGCCTCAAATGGTGCCATCTGTATACTGGAATGAATACTATTATTATATGAAAATTCAACCAAAGAAAGATGTTGGTACCAACTTCCCTGATAATCCATCGAACAAGCTCATGGAATATCCTCCAAGGTCTGAATTTTTCGTTCTGACTGCCCATTTGATTGATGATGAAATGCTGTACTAAAATTTAATTCAGTACCCAATGACTTCTGAAGGCCTTTCCAAAAGTTAGAAGTGAACATGGGATCACGATCAGATACAATGAAGAGGGGAACTCCATGTAACCTGACTATCTCTTTAAGATACAAACGGGAATGTTGATCTAGGGAAAAAGTATCTCTTATAGCAAGTAAATGAGAAGATTTAGTCAAGCGATCAACAATAACCCAGATTTCATTATTACTTCGAGATATCTTCGGTAATCCCACAACAAAGTCCATGGATATATTCTCCCATTTCCACTCTGGCACCGGTAAAGGCTGAAGCATCCCTTTTGGTAACTGCCGCTCTACTTTAACCTATTTACAAGTCAAACACTTCACAGTAAAATCAGCAATATCTCTTTTCATTCCATCCCACCAGTAATTCTCCCGCAGATCTCTGTACATCTTAGTACTGCCAGGATGAACTGAAAACGGAGAACTATGAGCTTCACCTAACAACTCTCTCTTCAACTGTGAATCACAAGGAACACACAATCTCTTCCCAAATCTCAAAACACAGTCATTATCAATGTTGAATTCAGGAAACTTACCTTTCTGAACCAGCTCAACCTTTTTCTGCAACTCACTGTCTTGATTCTGTTTTTGCTTGATTCTACCTGATAGAGATGATCTCACTGATACCTGAAACAAAACAGAAGAATATCCTGCGCCAAAAAATGCTATGCCAATGTTCATCAAATCCTTAACCAAAGGATCACGTTCCAAACACAACATTGTTAATGAAGCATTACTTTTTCGACTCAAAGTATCATCCACATTATTTGTTTTTCCCGGATGGTAATGAATTGTACAATCATAATCCTTTATTAATTCCAGTCATATCCTCTGTCTCATGTTTAACTCTTTCTGAGTGAATATATACTTTAAACTTTTGTGATCAGTCTATATTTCACACTTTACTCCATACAAATGATGTCTCCAAATTCTTAAAGTGAAAACAACAGCAACTAATTCCAAATCATGTGTAGGGTAATTTACCTCATGAGTTTTCAACTGTCTTGAAGCATAAGCAATTACCTGATCATTCTACATTAGGACGCAATCAAGTCCTTTCAATGAAGCATCACTGTAGATAACAAACTCACCATTCCTGGAAGGTAGTTCCAAAACTGGAGCATTCACCAATCTTCTTTTCAATTCCTGAAAACAATCATCACATTCTTTTGTCCAGATAAGCTTAACACCCTTCCGAGTTAGCTTAGTCATTGGATGAGATAACTGTGAAAATTTTCTAATAAACCTTCGGTAATAGCCTGCCAAACCAAGGAAGCTACGATTCTCAGTTACATTTGTGGGTCTTGGCCAGTCTTCCACAACCTTTGTTTTTGCAGGATCAACGGTTATCCCGTCTTTAGAAACAATGTGACCAAGAAAAGAAATTTGTTGCAACCAAAACTCACACTTTCTAAATTTTCCATACAGTTTCTTTTCTTTTAAGGTTTGCAAGATAACCCTTAAATGTATTTGATGCTCCTCTTTACTTTTAGAAAACACCAAAATATCATCAATGAAAACCACCAAAAACTTATCCAAGAACTCATGGAAAATTCTATTCATTAAGTCCATGAATACAGCAGGTGCATTGGATAGACCAAAAGGCATTAATACAAATTCATAATGGCCATATCTTGTATGGAACGCGGTCTTCAGAACATCTTCTTCCTTTACCTTCATATGATGGTACCCCGATCTCAAGTCAATCTTTGAAAAATACTGAGCTCCCTGGAGCTGATCAAACAAATCATCGATATGAGGAAAAGGATATTTGTTCTTAACAGTGATGTTATTCAAGGATCTATAATCAATGCAAAGTCTCATTGAACCATCTTTCTTTTTAACAAATAAAACAAGAGCACCCCATGGTGATTTTCTAGGTTGAATGAAACCTTTATCTAATAAATCTTTCAATTGCTCCTTCAACTCTAAAATTTCAATTTGATCCATTCGATAAGGGGGTTTTGAAAATGTCTTAGCATCAGGAACTAAGTCAATGGTAAACTCAACTTCCCGATCTAGTATTATTCCAGGCAACTCATGAGGAAAAACATTGGGATACTCATTTACCCCTGGCACATCATTAATTTGAACAGTTCCTTTATTTTCAACGATGTGTGCAAGGTAACATTCATTTCCATATTTTACAAGTTTCTTGGCCTCTTTATAAGTTATCAACATTAAGGGTTCATTCTTGTACACAAACTTAAAGTCTTTCTGAAAAGAAACTTCTTTAGCTCTACAGTCAATCTTAGCATGGTAAATAGAGAGCCAATCCATACCCAGGATAACATCAAACTCTACTAGAGGTAGAACAATAAGGTTTTCAAGTAGGTTCTTTCCACATATAAGGATATGAAGATTATTATAAATTCTTTTGGCCTCAAAATTTCCCCCATGTGTTTTTACCAAAAGTTCAGGAGTCATTTCTTAAGATGGTATTCCCATTTTACTAGAAAAATTTTCAGAGATGAAAGAATGTGTAGACCCCGAATCAAATAACACACTGGCATAATCTGAAAAAACAAAAATAGTACCTGATACAACTTCATTTGATAGCCCGACATCTACTGAAGTAGTTGCAAAGGATTTCACCACCCCTTTCTGCTTGTAGTCTAACTGCTTCCCATCACTCAAGCTCTTTGTCGGACACTCATTTCCATAGTGACCCATCTCATTGCACTTATAACATTTCAATAACTGTAAATCAAATTTGGTCTTACCATCACCTTGATCCTTTTCAGTGAAATCACAATCCTTATGTCCCATCTTACCACATTGGTAGCACTTTCCAGAATTCAGAAGACATTTCCCATCATGCCTTTTGCCAAATTTATCACAAACTGGAAACTTAGTTTTCTTACCATCAGACTTTTTTGAAGAATTCTTACCTTTCTCCTGCCACCTCGGTCTCTTCTTCTATTGTTTGTTATAGAACACTTGATCATCGGCAAACTCCATTTCCACCTTCTCAGCACATCGAACAAGCTTTTCATAACTTTTAAACTCACGAGAAGCTAATGCCCTTAGATATTTTGGCTTTAATCCTGAGCAAAAACGATTGATTTTACTATCAAGGTCTCGGATAAAATTTGGAGCATACCGTGCCAATCGAGTGAACCTTTCTTCATAGGTAGCCACTGAGTCTTCCTATTGCCTCAATTCTAAGAATTGTTTTCCATCCTAAGTCGAAGAGCCATAGGAAAATAATTCTAAAGAAACATACCTTTGAATTCATCCCAGTCGAGATCATCAATCTCATCAGCGTCCCTGATATTTTTAACCATCGACCACCACTGATCTGCTTCACCCTCCAAACGGTAAATAACAAGACTAACCTTTTGATTGTCTCAACACCCCATGACATCAAAAATCTTCTCCAGTGATTTAATCCACCCTTCATCTAGCACAGGGTCAGATGATCCTCTGAATGATAGGGGATGTTGCCTCAAGAAATGTTCCACCACTGACATGTTCCTCTGCGGTTGATCTGGCTGATCTCATGCATGGATACCACCACCATTTATCGCTTGAGTCAACTGCGCCATTACTGCAACAAAATGTTCAGTTCCAATTCTGACTATCTCAGGATGCTGATTCGGAAGGTTATTTCCTTCTATATGCCTTCCTAGCACTGCTTCCCTGTTTCCTCTATGGAAAACCATTCTGAACAAACATGTCTTAGATGAAGCAACATGGTAATCTTCAAATACTATACCACTTCAATTTGACCATAAAAAAACAAAATATTTTTGGATAATCATTTAATAGTATTCTAACTCCTAATGTTATCTAAACCGACATCTGATTCCAACTATAAGGCCCCAGCCTTAAACCTTACATAATCTTGAGTTATTACAAGATTACACATTGAGGATCTTTTCGGGTTTAGAGTTTTAGATAATTAGATCATAAAACTTTCATTACATTCCACATATAAACATAGTGGTTACATAAAGATAGTATTCTTCTTTCTCATCAACGGAAACATATTTAAAATAAAACATGGATTATTTCTTGACACTTCCTTGACACTATCATCATATCATGTATCTTTCCCTTGACCTGTGAAAAACATTTCAAAAAAACGTGGGATGAGCATAAAAAGCTTAGTAAGGGATATAAAAATATGGAAAGGAAACATGGGTACATATATACATAAGAATGAAATCATACTTTACCCATAAAACATAAGCACTTTAACATTCCTCATCAAATCATGAATAAATCATAGAAATCATAAGACATAAAGGTAACTTGAGGCATTCATAACATTCTTAAGTAGGGATTAACCCTCTTGGTTACGTTTGGAATACCCATCATAGTATATTCCATAAATATCTTCGGAGAAACCTTAACGTTTCACTCCTTCGTGTTACCCAATGCATTGGAGAGCTATATCGGGCTCACCCGCCCTTAGTCTATCACGGAACCACCCGTCTTCATAATAATTCCCAAGAACCTCAACATAATCATATCACATAAAACATGCATAAAGGAAACATAATATTTCCACCTTTCAATAACATGATATCAATACCACACATTGATATAAAAATATTATGAAAACCATTTTCAATACCAAAATAAAAGAAACGTAAAACATGGTATTTATTTCTCTTTAAAAAAATGTATGGCTTGTAGAGGAAGCCGAAACTCAAATAATGGTCCCGGCGGCGGAGAAGTCATTGTCGCCGCATACGTACGACAAAACCATTCCCTTTTGTCATTTAGTAAATGCTTCGTATAAAAATATTCCTTTTGAATAAACATAAAAGTCAAAGGGGTTTATACACCATATAAAAGAAGGTTGTGTATAAAACAAAATATGCCTCAATGAAAGGAGATTGAGACGAAGTCCCAAACCTCGGGTCCAAATTGACTCCGTCGTTCTTTAATATCCTGAATAATAAAATTGAGTTAATTTCTAATTGCTTAAGAACCTGTTTCAAGTTCATTATTCCTTTTATATCACTTATTTTCATGTCATGAACACTATGTAATTATTTAAGTTAGTAACGGTCGTTTTAACGATAATTGGTACTTGAGTAAAAAATAATCCCTTTATAATTACAAGTTGTTCATGTATCCATTATATTCATAATTTTATTCATGATGTAGATATCATATATGTCATATATAACCAGTACATGCATGAATTTATAATATTACATAATCATTTAGAGGTAAGAAATGAAATGCACTGTTCATGGAGACAGTAAGCCGTACGTACGCATGGACGCTACTTTCATTTCTATTTCATATTTTATAGAATGGAATCATAATTATATAAAGGTATATTATAATTCCAGTGTAATATCATATATAATATCATAACTCCATCCTTTATATGTCCCAAATATGGTATTTAACGAATCAAATCACTTTGAGGGGGCGGTAGTCCGCACTTCCTTAAATAAAGATATCGCGTTTACCCATAATGGAAACCATAAAGGTATGTCCAAAATGAAAAATACAGAAGCTTAAGGAAAACATAAACATATTATATATCATAAATAAATATAGTGACATTTTAATGGCCACCTTTGAAGGTGTTAAAAGAATGTTGAACAATCATCGTTTCGAGAGGCATAAATTCACCATCCACGGAAACAGTATGTCCTTTAACCATTAGATGTAGGTTTGTGTAAGTGTAGCTCGAATACTTATAATATAAATATCCTAGTATATTGAGGATACTGGAGTTGATACAAAAGAAACGAATAAAAAGAGTTTAGGGGGTTGGAGAAGCAAAATAAAACAAAAGGACTCAAAAGAAGACATTACCTTAAAATCGGGTAACTCCCTTTGGATTGAGATCAAAGGCTTCCTTGGGAAGACTTCTGCCCAATGTGAGGCTTCATGGAGTTATAGAGGGAAGTGTAGAGACTAAATGAGCAGGGTTTGGCCGAGCCAAAGGCTTTGTACATGTGGTTAAGGAGGTAGAGGTGGGGGCCTTTTATAAGAGGAGAGGAGGGGCTCTCTTGGAAAGTAAAGAAATGTTACATTATTTTAAAATGCGTTTCGGATTAAAAAGGTCTCACATTGATATAATTTGAGGGTAAGGTGACAAGGGTTCTAAATACACCCATAAAATAGGTTTTGTACATGTGTAGTTCATAGATTTTACATTATCATTTCATTTTATTTAAATCCTTTATTAATGAGGTAATCGCTGCATCATCATGATGTCATAAATAATTTAATTTATTTAATGTATAAAAATTATAAAAAAATTACTATTATGTATGAAATCTTTTTAGCTTTCCAATGAATATTTATAGTAAAAAATATGACTTGAATAACCCTATGTAAAAATTGTTTTAGTAAAACATCTCATGTTTGTATCATTTTTACTTTAACATTAAATGAAATGTTATTTATGTCATTTCCCAACCAAAGTGGCTCCATGGGGTCCCCAAGTTGACCCATGGATTTTCTGTGTCGTCCATGACACATCCAATAAGGTTAGGACATGTTTCAAGCTCATCTCATATTATTAAAACATTATTTTTACCTTAAACTACACTAATTACCACTAATCGCGATTAAGAACTTAAAAGTTACTATTCACCCAAAAATTATTTTAATCTCATTGAACCACATTTTACTTCTTAATGACAATGATATATGTTGTATTTTTGAAAATAAAATCACAAAAGTGAAAATGTTTTATTTTAATTAAAAATCAGTTTCTTTAACTACCACTTAGTGGTTTCACTATTTATCAAAAATTGATGTTTTTCAGAAAAAAACCAAAACATCACCCTAAGATATAATTGATATTCTGAATTAAAAAATGATTTCTATTTTACAAAATTAAAATCATATAATTCACATTAATTAATTTAATAATTAAATCTCGTTGTCATGACAAGAAGCGTGTTTTTATGAAACAATAAGTATCAAAAGATTGACATCAGTTTAAGTCCAATTTCAAAGTGAAATTGATTCCAATGACCAACATTGGATTAAATGGTAAAAATATATTCTAATTTCACTTTAAAACAAATTCAAAAGATATTCTAATCATATAAATAAATTAGATTAAAAAGAGTTTTTGAATTAAAATACAACACTTTTCACTATTCATTAAAAAATGAACTTTATCGGAAAAATACGAAAAATTCACACAAAGTAAATTTTGATGTCCCAATAATAAAGAATACATTTATTTTGACAAACATGTCTTATAAAATTTTCAAAATATATATTTAAAAATGGTTTTCCATTAAAAGGCAGTAAAACAATCTTTTAAAAATATTAGTGTATTCCATGCTTAAGATTGGATTTATTTTCATTTTAAGCCTCTAAAAACACTATCTAATTCATTAATAGGCATAGATAAAAATATCTATTATTCATTACATACTTTGGATGTTAAAAAAATGCAAATGAATCTAGTTTTTAAGGGTAAACATTCTAATATTCTTTAAAAGGTCGATTAACAGCCTTTTGATAGCGAACCCCTTTTAAATCCTCTTTTTGACAATTTTATAAGCTCTATTTTTCAAAATAAACAAATTATTTATGATTGGGTCATTGAAATTTACCTTGGGTTAATTTTTCGTATTTTTCTGACAATGTTCATTTTTCAATGAATAGTGAAAAATACTGCATTTTACATCAAAACTGCTTTTTCATATAATTTAATTATATTGTTATATTATCTTTTTAATTTGTTTTAAAGTTTAATTAGAATATATTTTTACCATGTAATTAAATTATGGTCATTGGGGTTAATTTCACTTTGGAATTAGGCATAAACAACTGTCAAAAGTTTCATAAATATTGTTTCTAAAAAACCCGCTATTTGTTTTGACAACGGGAAGTTTTATTTAAATTAATTATTTCAATTTATGTGTTTTTAATTTGGTAAAATGGATTACATATTTGGAATCAGAAGGTCCAAATTATGTAATTAAGACTCTTTTGTTTTTGGACATTATGAATAGTAATGACGGTAATTATCTTTAATTATCTTGATTAATGAGTAATTGGGTAGTTAAATATAATAAGATAATATCATAATAATAACAAATGACCACAAAATGTGTCCTAAGGCTACTGGTTGTCTCATGGGCGACCATGGGGTGCCTTGTACCAAACTTGGGGGCCCCATGGAATCACTTTTGTGAGAAAGTGACTTTTTATCTTTTTATTTTTAAAGAATGATAAATGTAACAAAGAATGTATCACCTAAGTAAAATATTTTTAATTTTTTCTAAATAAATGATATTTTGTACTATAAATATTAATTGGAAATATAAAAAGATTTCATACATTATAGTATTTTTTTTTATAATTTTTAGACATTCAATAAAATAAATTATTGATGACATCATGATGATGCAGCGATGACCTCATTATTTAACGATTTAAATAAAATGGAATGATAATGTAATATCTAAGACCTACACATGTACAAAACCTATTTGATGTGTGGATTTCGAACCCTTATCACCTTATCCTCGAAACACATCAAAGTGGGTCCATTAATATCTGAAACACATTCTAAAATAATGTACCATTTTCTTACTTTCCAAGAGTGCCCCTCCTCTACTCTTATAAAAGGCCCCCACCCCCACCCCTACCTCTTTAACCACACTTCCAAAGGGTTTGTATCTGCCAAAACCTGCCCATTTGGTCTCTCCACATCCCTATATAACTCCTTCAAGCCTCACGTTTGGCATAAGTCTTCCCAAGGTAGCCTTTTATCTCAAACCAAAGGGAGTTACCCAAATTTAAGGTAATGTCTTCACTTGAGTCCTTTTGTTTTATTTTACTTCTCCAACCCCCTAAAATCTTTTTATTCATTTCTTTGGTAACAAATCCAGTATCTTCAATATACTAGGATGTTTTTATAAGAAGTATTCTAGCTACACTTACACACACCTTCGTCTACTGGTTAAAGAACATACTGTTTCTGTGGTCGGCGATTTTCTGCCTCCTGAAACGATGATTGTTGAAAATTCTTTTAACACCGTTAAAGGTGGACATTATGATTTCACTGTATTTTATAAATGATATATATGGTATTTATGTTTACTATATGCTAATGTATTTTATATTTAAACCATACCTTTATTCTTTTCATGTTGTGTAAATGAGATAATTTCATATGAGGAAGTGCGGACTACCGCCCCCTCAAGTGATGTGACTCGTACATGCAATACATGGAAGGTATAAAGAATGAATTTAATGAACAAATGTGACCTATATAACTTATATATTATAATGGAATTATAATATATATATATATGTATCATTTATTTTTAATTCCATTAATATTAAAAAGAAAAAAATGAAAGTAGCGTTCATGCATACATACGGCCTACCGTCTCCATGAACGGTGCTTTTCGTTTTTTATCTCCAAATGATATGGAATAGTATAAAATGAATATGTAATATATATATATATATATATGATATATATGATATATACATCATGATTATAACTCTGGATATAATGGATACATGAACAACTTGTAATTATAAAGTGCATATTTTGACTCAAGTACCAATGATCGTTTAAACGACAGTTATTAACTAAAATAATTACATAGTGTCATGGTAATAAGTGATATAAAAGTAATAATGAACTTGAAAAAGGTTCTTAATGATGTATAAATTAACTCAAGTTTATTATTCAGGAGATTAAAGAATGATCAAGTCAAGTCGGACCCGAGGTAAGGGATCCTACTCTTCTTTTTCTTTTTAAGTACACCCTTTTATGTCATTCCTTTTAAGAGCATATTTCTTGTGATTGGGATGTTATTTTAAATTACTCTTACTGGAATTTTTATTTTCATATGATGAGAGACCCTATTTCTTCTCATCAATCCATTTTGGAAGTTTTAAGTGGCGCTGTTAGGCTGCCGAGTTTTCGTAAGGGATTTTTCATCTCACTTTTATTCCCGTGAGATTTATGCTACATTTGCCAAAATTTCCTTAGAGTGGTGTATGTACTTCCCATTATTATACACTTTGTGTAGTATAATTTCATTTATGGGGTATTCACTTCTTCATTGTATGAACCTTCTTCCATGGGGTGTACGTTTCGAGAGTTACCCAACTCGGTAAGGGGACCTTTCACCCTCTTTTTAAAAGACTTCTTTTGTTATGTCTTTTAATTCACATAATATTATGTTGGGATATGTTCTTTTATATCCTTATTGATGTAAATTTTATGTCCAAGTGATGAGATTCCCTTTTTATCTTTCATCAACTCATTTTCTGAATTTTGAAGTGATGCCGTTAGACTGTCGAATTTTACCAATGGAACTTTTTAACCCAATTTCGATTTCTTTGGGTTGAACATGTAGTTATTGAATATGTCATCTTTTTAATAAGTTTTAATGACCTTTTATTGTTTTAAAATTAATATATACTTATATTGGGTGAAATTATATTTGTCACAGACAATTTTGAGATTGAATTATCCTTAATTTAAGGAAACCTTCTTTATAAGGGAATTCATCACATTTGACATTTCTATTGAGACTTCATTGTTGTTATGCACCAATTCACTCTTATATAGTGTATATACTGTACATTGAAATATTATATCATGAATCCATTTATTCTCATGATATTATAATGTTCTGACTAAATTTTATTCCTCAATTATTGTATTCAAGTGTCTCTAATTTTGGTGGAACCCCTTTACCCAAAATATCGCTTTAAATGTTTTAATTATTTTTTCTTATTAATATAAATGTTTTCAAAATGGTTTTATGGATATTTATATGGATATTAATGGTGTATAATTTTAAAATCATCAAGGTGGTATGGGACACTTTGATTCAAAAAAATCTTTTTTAAATGTTTTAAATGGTTTTGGAAATGGTTTCTTTTTGAATGGATTCATTATTTCAATATACTAAAATGTTATATTGGGATTGAAATGTGGAAATGTTATGTTTCATTTATGCATGTTTTATGTGATACGTTTATGTTATGGTTCTTAGGCATTGTTATGAAAACGAGTGGTTCCGTGATAAACTAAGGGAGGGTGAGCCCGATATAGCTCTCCAATGCATTGGGTAACACGAAGGAGTGAAACGTTATGGTTTCTCAGAAGAGATTTAGGGAATATACTGTTGTGGGTATTCCAAATGTAACCAAGAGGGTTACTACCTATGTAAGAATGTTATTAATTCCTCAAGTTACCTTTTATGTCTTATGATTTCTATGATTTATTCATGATTTGATGAGGTATATTAAAGTGCCTATGTTTTATGGGTAAAATATGACTACATTCTTATGTATATATGAACTCATGTTTCCTTTCCATTTTTTTATAACCCTTACTGAGGTTTTTATGCTCATCCCAAGTTTTGTTTTGAAATGTTTTTCACAGGTCAAGGGAAAGGTACATGAAATAATGATAGTGTCAAGGATGTGTCAAGAAAGAATCCATGTTTTATTTTAAATATGTTTCCGTTGAGGGGAAAAATGAATACTATCTTTTATATAACCAATTTCTTTAAATGTGGAATGTAATGAATGTTTTATGATCTAATTCTCTAAAACTCTAAACCTGAAAAGATCCTTAATGTGTAATCTTGTAATAACTCAAGATTAAGTAAGGTTTAAGGCTAGGGCCTTATAATCCTAGAATGTTAGAGATAATCACTTTTGGGATTACCCAAATGGAGTATAGAATATAAATACCTAGGGATTACATAGGTGATATACTTTCTCAAATTTTGACACCAAATCAAGGTAGTCCATGGTTCTCCAATATTTACATTGGGATTCACCAAATGAGTCCCAAGATAAAAATGCCTTAATTTTACATGTTTTACATGATTTAATCATTACACACAATAAATAATATTATCTAAAAAACAAATAGGTTTAGTGACTTTAGAGACTAGTTAGATAATAATATTATCTTAAAAAACACAAAATCACTTCCCCTTGAAGAAATAAAACTTCCAATACATCTCATTAGAAAGATGTATCCTCAAAACCTAGGGAATGATTACATAGTAAAGGGTTTATATCCATCAATCAGTTATGGATGAGTAAATATTTCATCATGGATGAGTTCATAATCATAAGAGAAAAAATATTAATAATAGAAATATTGTAACATCATGAGTGATAATCATAAAAAACACTTAATATTCAGGTAGTTTTCTCTCTCGACAGTGAAATTGGTGGTTTTTCTGGTCATCATTGAACAAATATGTTTTAGATCTAGTGTATATGGTGGCCCTTGTGGTCTGGAAGATAGTTGTGTGTGAATATGGATATGGTGGGTTAGTGATTCTTGCATGAACCTATGTGCTTTGGATTTGTCATGGTATTGGTATTTGTAATTGGTTTTGTCCCACTGGGCTCTCGGGCTACTAAATCATAATGATATATGCCTTTGGGACAATGATACTCTAATGGGATTTCAATTATCCATGTACAAAAGGGATTTCTATTTTCTTTTTCTCTTTTAGTAAATGGAATTTCCCCCATCCTTTTTGGGTATATGGAATAATAATGTAAATCTATAACAGATCAACACATAAGCAGAATTTTTATAAAATTTCATTGACTAACTGTATGTATAACATAAATAATTATAACATAATATCTTAAGGAAGAAATTACATTAAATGTGGAACACACATTAGAATAGGGAAACATCACATTGATGAGGAATAATATATGTTCATTTTAATATGGTAAATTAATATGTACTCATGAATTTATGTCTCAGGATATATAAAAATTTCACCAATGAATTAGAGGGTGATATTGAACCCCACTAATGATCATCCCTTCATATGTGTGACATTTGAAATCATTCAATTTTCAAATAATAAATAATCGATAGAAATAAATTCGGTTTTATGAAATATTTAAATAAAATTCATATAATGATTAAAAATAACCAATGAAAATAAAAAATTGATTCATAAAACAACTGAATTGAATAAAATAACACCATATATTAAATTAATTGATAGAGAAAACCCGATCTCCAAAAATAACCACATACTAAAAAAATATCATGTGAGAAAATAATTTTAACTCTACTAGAGATAGATAATGTGAATATAATTAAAATAAAATCATAAGAATGTATTTTAAAAAAATTATTCATTTTTTTAAAGGTCATAGTTATTATTCTCTTTCTAAAAAAGATACTTATTTTTAAAAATGGAAAGAAAACCATCATGGAGTTGTATTAGGTAAAAAATCTATTTTCCCTCAAATTTAGAGACATAAAAGCATCCATAATAGAATGTCTTGGAATAATTATGTTCAATGATAAATTGTATAAATCAGTAAAAGGGGTTTGAGTAACCAAGTCCCTCACCTTTAGCATTGATTTACACATAACAAAAATAAATTATATATCATATTGAATGAAATATTAATAACCAATTTCAAAACCATATTCATATATATTTTAATTTATATTCTTTATTTTTTTATAATAATCTTCATGTATTAGACTTCTTGAATCTCTTATCAACATCAGGTTTTAATAATTGTGTCCATTTTAAACTATATTTGAAAATGTATTGTTGCTATTCCATATTGGTAAAAATATCATCAATAAAAAGGCATTAAATGTACTAGAATAGACTTTATATAAAGGTATATAATTTTATATTTCCACCACATTGGGGTTTTATCAGTGATTCATGAATATGAAGCTGATGTTAATCTTGTTTTTGGTTATTTTCCAATATTGATGGATTGCCATATAACAATCATTAATTTTGTAGTTATCCATAAATAAAAATATTAATGACGTATAAAATAAATATATATTCCATATAAACTAAAAAATATATATTTAACCTATAAATGAAAGTTATAGTGAATAATAGACAGTGTCATTATACGGAGGAGGCAGTCCACACAAATTCATGGAATAAAATTTCATTTTTTGAAGGAAGTAAGAAAGAAGTGACATGAATTATCATTTAATAATAAAAAATGTGATATATTTATATATGTTATATATATTTTCCTAATTCCAATATTGTACCTTATAGGTAATATTGTGATATAAAAATATACATGTTTTGTCAGGGATGAGGTAGTTTACATGTATGCCTGATTCATGTTTTCCTTTTTCTTAAATGAAATTGTAAAAGAGGGTAAGGGTTGTACCATTAATATAATAACATTAAAACATTATTAATATGTTTAATTTAGCATTTTAAGATTGTTTAATTGAAATTTTGGAAGATTTATTGCAAATAGTTAAATAGAAATGAGAAGTGAGTGGTTATAAATATATACCTTACTTCTTAGATTGCCTCCTTTGCAAAGGTGGTTATCCTTTGAGGGGTGGTTTTTTAAGAAGTGAATAACCTCTTCATATAGGGTAGTATTTTTAAGAAGTGGGTTGGATTATGTTTGGGAAAACAATTGTGTATTTTTTTGTGATGGATGTGAGTAAAAGAATTCCCCTTTAATTTGTTAAAAGGGATTGCATTTTTGTAAATTCCAAAAAACATTTTGATGATGGGAAGTCAGTATCAATGAAATTAGAACCATATTGGGAAATAATGGAAAGGATATGTGATATTTTCTACAAAATCCCTAACCACTTATTCCATATATATGTTTGAAACATGTATATGGAAAATCCCACATTGTTAATAAATTTTTACCAAGTTTTATTTTTTCCATGGTAACTAGTTTTTACTAAAAGAATTTATCATTTTTAGATGTATATAAAATGGTCCTTATTATATAATTTGAGCCCCATGATTCCAAATTTATAATTTATTTTATTATATTAATTTTCAATAAATAATAATGTAACACCCCAATTAATTACAAATAAATTTAATATAGAGTGTAATGAATGGAACACTATGTATCTAGGAATCAACACCTACTTATTCATATGGTATACTAATAACCTACCTGTTAAACATATTTTTTCTTATTATATGTTTTTAATTTAAAAAAATTCATACATGGTTGTGCTTTGTATTATATTTAGAGTTTGATAGGATCAACTTACATTTTTGGTGAATAGTAAATTGGCCATTTGGGATAGTAATATACACTTATGAATTGTAATATAACCCTTATTAATATAAAATTTAGAAAATAAATCGTAACCTCACTCATGAATGGTTAAATAAGATCTAGGAACCTTATAAATGGATGCATTATATAATTATATCATGGTATAACTAAGTGAATATTTTAAAAATTAATAATTATGTATTGGTATTTAATTACAATTTTATGATTAATAAATTGATTTAAATGAATATTCATTTTCATATAATGTATCCATAAATAAATATTTTTTTTCCATATGAATTCAGGATAATTTAATATGACCTTAGATAATTCTTCAGAGTGTTATAAAATAATTTTAAATTTTAAAAACAATGTCTTTTATTAAATGATAATTTTAACTAAAAATTAAGATATATATATTTAGAAAATTGCAATAATAATATAGATTTTTATTTGAATTTGAAATTTTGAAATATGGTTAGGGATAATTTTTTTTGTTTTCCGAAATACATGATTTTTTTGAATAGTAAAATATAGTAATTTACAGTATATATGCATCATATATTAAATTCATAATATATTGAGTCATGGATGATGTAAGCACCATTTTTTTGAACTCAAATGCACCAATTATAGTATTTAGTAATGATAATAACTAATATTTCTTATCTTGAGAGAAATAATAATATAATGAATAAAATAATGAGAAATCAACCATCTCCTCCTCTAGAAAAAACTCATCTCACTCCCTCTTATCCTCACATAGATAATCCTTGAATATCTTCAATGTTCTACTCAAATACTATTTTCTAGTCCATTCCCATGTCCAAGAGCTCTTGGTCATACCAAAATACCAAAACCCCTTTCATGTTAATGGAATACCCATCATCAATATCCTTACACTCTCTCATTTAATTTAAAAATGAAATCCTCATATGAGAGGTACCAATTTACAACCTTTGCGGACGATGAACCTTCATACTTGAATTTCTCCTTCAAGGTTGGTCTTGAATCATTTATTATGGTTGAAACCGATTATAAAATCTATAAAATGTATTATGTAATGTTTTTTAACTGGTAGATATACATAAAACTAATTCATATGACAAAACTAGTTCATGAAGATCTAAATACCAACTTAATAATCTAAATGATTATCACTAATGTTTTACATAATATATAATCCTGATACCAAATAAAAAAAATAATTATATATCTATTTAATTGTATATATGTCCATTAGTATCATATAAAATATATTCTTTAGAATTATATCAATTCCACATGAACATCAATATTTATAAACAAACAAATTGATCTTGAAAACCAATTAAATGAATGCTCTGGAATGCTGAAATTAAACTATATAACTCATCAATATAGGCATAAATGAAATTAATAAAACTATAATGAAAGTAATACATGTATAAAAATTTATGAATTAATTATTTAATGGATTTAATTTGATTATCCTAGACATTATTTTCATGTGAAGAACACATTCAGACATAAAGTAAGGGTTTTCTCATCTCACCTCCATTTGGTGAGATATTCCTTATTCGCCACTATTTATTATGTACAATGTACGTATACTTTCAATTTATGTATCATATAATTAATATATTTATTTTACTAATATTCAATTTACCATTTTATGATTATATATTTTGGGGAATATTATTCTATTGACGATAAAATGGTAAGGGATTCTACTCGAACCCTCGTTTATCCTTTAGGTTACACTTTATATACCTTTACTCAAATGTAATGCTTATTTTTTTTATATTTATTAGAAATTTAAATTATATATTTTAAAAATCATAAATCTAGATCTGACCACCCTTATTTTATGGGGATATACATGTTTTAAAATGGTTCCGTTGTAAATTATTCCCGATAAACACGCCCGATTAAAGGGAACATCTTGAATTCCCACCCATTTTCAATTTCACTATATAATCTATTTGAATCCATTTTTATTTTTATAAAATTACATATTTTATCATTAAAATCTATCTAGTTTCATTTCTTGATTTATGAAAACAAACATACCTTTTCGCACTAAAATATCTTTAATATTTTCGTTGAAACAAACTCAAATGTTAAATATATAAAAGTATTAAAAACTATTTTTTATTTTTTTTACTTATGTGGGACATAATTTATGCATCAAAAATAATTTCAATGCCCTTTACTATCCTTTTCTGGGATATAAATTTTTACTATCTAATTTTTATTCAAAAAAAATTAATTTTCAAAATAAGTCTTCTTTCTAAAGTAAAAAAGGATTTTTCTCATATCACATTTACTGCAATGATATATATTACATGTTAACCAAATATTACATTAATTTGGTGTATGTACTTCCTTTTGATATATCATATCAATAGTATCCTTATTCTCATGATATTCTAAGGGATTATGATTTGAATGTTTCAAAGTGGTATGGGTAACTTTGGAATGTTTAATGATGATTTTAACATGAATTTTTCAACAGTATCATTTAAAAGTATAATAATCTATGTCATCACGAATTATTAAATCATGTACATCATTGATGTTTGTCTCTAATAATTTCATATACCACATTTTGATGAAGGTTTGATGATCAGTTTGACTATGGATGTGCTAATTTGATATCTTTCATGGGTTATAGTTAATGTATTCACATATAGTATACTAGTTTTTCAATAGTAATGTTTATGTTTCACCCTTTTAATACAAGGTATGCATTGGAATTAGTATGTGACAGGTTGGGTACCGGTTAATGAAATACCAATTGGTAGAAGACCGGTTAATGAAAGCCCCTCTATGCATCAGTTGGTCTCATGAGAAAAACTAGCTTGGATTTTTACCCATTATGTATGGTGTCAGGGATGAGGACATGATGGTACATTTATGATGTCCAAAATTATGAATTCCCTCCTTATAAAACTAATATTTCATTTTCAATGATATAATTATACTAGCATAATATCTATGGTTATGTTTTATTGGGGAATTTTTTATTCATCTTTATTATTTCCAAATAATGCTCAAAATTATGTTTTAATGGAATGTGTTCTTTAGATATTCACCATGCATAATTATTTATGATTCAAATGTACTAACTACCTTTACTAAGAATGTAATCTCACCCCTTTATTATGTTTCTTTTTAATAGGTTATTAAGAAGAAAACATTGATTAAGCATTCAAGGATGCAATTTATTTCATTTAATATTTTATAATGTTTTATTTACTTTTCCATTATGATCTGCTATGAGTTTTTATATCTTTATATGGACTGTTTTCAGTTATTCATCTAGAGTATCATTATTATCCCTAAGATCATTACCCATACCAATAAGCCTTTTATTTTAACATTTTATCTTGTGGACATCAATTTCTAGTGATTGGATACAAATATCAGTAGATTTAATCTATTTATCCAATTTCTGATCAAATTGTGTTGTTTAAAAGAAATCCTCAACTTTACAGCTTATTGGTGTTTATTCATCATTATTAGTATCAACATCCCTTGGTATTTCAAGTTCTTAATTCATTCCAACGACATCATTAAGTGCGTATATCTCTTAACTATCTAATTTATCTATATTTTTCTTCAGGACATAGTTTGATTCCTTAAACAGAATCAAAATTTTCTTATACACACTTCCTCACTAAGGAATACCACCTAACATTTTCTTCTTCTTTATAGTTATTCTCTTTTCAATGGCCAACAAATATTAGAGAAAACTGAATCTTTAATTCCAATTATAGAGTAATCCTTATCAAAGAAAAAAATCAACCAAGGTAACCAATGATATGATACTAATTGCTTGGTATAGAAGTGGAATAGATACCCTGATGAGGAGGGTAAATTAGGGTATTTATATTACATTAAAATTTCTTCATACCCAATTGGATCTTGAAATTTTTATTACAATGGTAAATTTTTTATAAATAGTGTTTTTATTGATCATATACATTCCAATTTTATATAATGATAATGAACTAAATGTAAATAAATAAAGAAATAATAAGGTCCCATAGAATTTTACATGGTCCACCCTCAATGGGCTATATCCAAGGAGTATAAAATGAAATTTGTTTTTTATTCCAAATTAACTATGAATCACTTCCAATAATGATGATTAGGCTTGATCACCTCTAGGCCCAGGCTCCCTGCATTTACAAGGTTTAGGGTTAGCTCACTGCTATTCTCAGTCCCTTTGTCTCTTTGTCCTACTCACTATTGGTGGAAAAGATCGCCATATTTCTCTATCTTTTCTCACAACTCTAAAAAGTAAGCACACATAGTTTATGGAATTTTAGGTCCCGCATAGTTTATAGACATTTATGTCATTTAGGTCCCTTAATTATCTCTAATGAATGAATCCTTAACTATATGTATATTCTCTATTGAAGCTCGTTATGGGTTTCTGCATTAATTATGTGAAAAAAATGATGAAACACTTTCAATTTCAAGAAAATTGGGACAAAATTTACATTACTATAGATAAAATAACTAACTTCACTTTGGAAAGATCTTTATATGATTCCATGTATTTATTTGACTTCCTTAAATTTAGTAGTAAATATAATCTATTTACAGTTATTTTCCAATGGTGAAGACCCACTTTCATCCGATTTTTCTTCTAAAATTTTATTTGACAGTGATACCTATCGTAGGGTAATATAGGAAGGTATCTCTTGGAAAAATATTATAGTGTGATAGCCCAATGAGATACCACAGTGCATAACGCCTTACAAGAGATCATGGTAGGTACCCTTGCGCAAGTTCCTGGTGAGAACAACTAATTCCTTTCATGAGTCCCACCATGCCAAGTCCCCTGGCATGAACTAATGGTTCCTTTTTTGAGTCTCACCTTGTGCTAGTCCAATTGAAAAAACCCCTAGTTCCACGCTTGATTCCCACTATATGCGAGTCCCCTAGCATGAAAACTTGGTGCCTTACACATACCTCTTTCTCTGTGAGCACCTAGAACTAACTGCTTTCACCGTGAGCCCTCTGATCGAACCTCTTTCAACAAAGACTCTTCGTGTGAATATCCTTCACTATGAACCCCTACAGAAATTATCACTCATCATGGACCCCATGCGCAAACACATGTTCACACTCTGCATGAGTCCCACACTCCACAATTCTATTCTACGAATCATCTTTTGCGAGTCCACTTTCCTGATTATTCATTCTCTCTTTTCAAAAGAACAAGTTCATATCATGTGAAACACTTATGCGATGTGAATCACGTATAATCATTCTACACAAACCTCTATCATTAGTTCTCACTTTGAGTCTCTTTTCTATATGAGCATCATATCAATATTTTGAGAAAAACATCATCATTGTTTAAGGACAGGTCTTGAGATACGTATAGATGCGTTTCCACCACCTCAACTCCCCAAATCATGGAAAACGATTCACCTCATGAGAATCATGCACTCTACGAGATCCAAGTACTAGATCTTCTCATGATTTGTGTGAGATCATGACCTTAGTCCCATGTATGAGTCCCTAGTCCGTATTCATGATTTTTGTAAGTCATTGGTGTACATTCAAGTTTATACATTTGTGAGTCCTTGTTTTTCATTCACACTTTCCGTGATATCTGTGTTCGAGTAAAAAAAATAATGTGCCTTGTGGGATCTTCATTGACTACGATTACTTCCTTTATTTCCATATTTTTTACTTTATCTTCATGCACTGTTGTGAGTCATATTTTTGCTCTGCAAAATTTTTTTCCACAAGCTCTAGAAAAACTTTTGACTGATGTGTGACATCCCTCTATGAGATCCAAATAAAATAATGAGTGTTGTGGAAGATCTCACCATGAGACTCCAAGAAAATCATGAAAAATCTTGTGATTTTCAATATTGCTGTCTTCAATTGCGTTTCATGAAAAATCATGAGTTCCAAAGAGAACAATGAGTGTCACGTGTCATCACATCACAAAAGTAGATCAACAATCATGCTTTGCAAAATCAGTTTAGTATTTGTGAATACTCTTCATGCCTTATTTGGCAAGCAACCTTGGTCAACAACCTCAATCCATGCTAACAAACATAGTAAACCAAATAAAAAAATCATGCGGTATTTATTCTTAGAAAATATCATGAATCACGAAGCCTATTTGTCATATTCAATTAAAAAATTGTATTTTATTTCTAATGTTCCCCATTTTTTCTGTAATTATACATATTGTAATTTTATTCAACGAAAACATCAAGAACAATGATTTCATTTTCATGGAATTCTTATATAGTTATTCTTTTATTCCACTAATAATTTTCTTTTTGATGCTTCATATTTGTAAATAATTATGTATAAATTTTAATGTTGTACTATAATAATATGTGTCCGTAAAAAATATTATGGATTATTTTAGTTCTTTGTTTATTTTATTTCAAGACAGATGGAATATATTATTGATTTAATGGGAAATGAATACTAAATTATTAGTATATTATGACAATCTACACCAAGACCCCTATCAACTAATAATAATGTATCCTAATTAATTTTTTAATTAAAGTATTAGTGAAAAGTAGTTCCTTACCCAGACCACACAAACTTGGATGTGTCCCAATAGTTATAAAAATCACTAATATCATTCAAAATAGTAGTAGAAATATGGAATATGTAATTAATATAGATAAATAAATCACTAAGTAAATATTTAATATTTTCTAATATTATTGACAACAAGTTAGTTAAGGAAAAAATATTCCTCATTTTCATAACCATTAAAAAAAATAAATATATCTTTCATGAAATCATTTTATAAGAAAAAATAACACATTATATGTGTAATTATAGGAATTATTCAACCATCTTTTGTTATGACTATGTAATGAATGTCATGTTAAATAAATTAATGTGTTAGATGAATAGGGGAACAAAATTAACTTCCCACCCTCTAGTAGGCCTACTAAAATAACCTCAAGAAGTTTTGTTGACTAATTGATGGATCCACTATTCAAACGTGTTTTAGGGGATGGGGAGATTTAGAGAATAAAATTTAGCCAAACATGTTCTATAGTCATATCAGACACACATACCATTTTACTTCATAATATCCACTATTGAATTTCTATAACATGGAGTAATCTATCAAGAAATAAATTAAAAATATATATTTAGAGATCATATAATATACACATATTATGATTAACTGATTTCCCACTTAAACATTGAATAATATAAAACAACTAGAAAATATATGAAAATATCAACTGATATTATGGGAATCACCATCTCTCATCATAATTTCTCAGACAAAACAATCATAATATAAGATTCCTCCAACTCTAATAATTTTGTCATATGGAAAAGAAAAGTGATTCTTGAATACAGCTAGAGAAATATAGGGTTGACCCCAACTCATTGGGATGGGGTAAATGTTTACACCCATTACCAATATGGTTTCCCTTAATTAAATGGAGAGGAACGTAAATTGATAAAACTCATACATTGATAAAATTATTATTCTGATGACAATGGGATGTTATATAAGTAGATATAGAGTCTTATCTAAAAAGAGATTATGAATTAAATATACAATCAACATAATTATCTATAGTGGTATTGTTATATTTTCTCATGATCAAAAGTTATATATAACCTACCACATCACATTCTTATAAGTATCTGACAGAGAAAAAACCCCTCCAAGATTTTAAAATTATAAAAAATCCCCTGATAAAATAAAAAAAAAATTTATTTCGGAAATACATTTAAAGGTTACCTCAAGGCCAATGTGGCCCCATACCTCTCACTAATGGATAAGAATTGAGTACCTAATTAAAGACTATCTTTAAAAATATTTTTTATGTCAAATGTTTAATATATATATTCTATGATATAGAGAATGGGTTGGAAAGTGAATATGAATTGATGGAGAATAGTTCTTTTAGGTATTTATATGAATATTTTCAATGTACCTTTCACGTAAGGAAATCACATGATTTCGGGTACCATCTTGAAATCACATTCCCAACTATTGAGTGAAATTATTCCAAGGAAAAGTGAAATAATATTCTTATATCAAAGTATATCCCTTCAACTCAATATGTTGAAACCATATCTACTGAAGATAAAATTTTATAGATTATGGGTAATAAAAATATCCAAAAAAATATAATTTTTTGTTTCTTAGAGGAAACATACCACTTGACTGTGGCATCTATATTCAAGTTTTTGTACATATTGTAGCTTATATACCACATTAATATGACATCTCTCAACCCATGTAAGAGTGAACTATTAATAAAAAACATGAAACCAAATAAAAATATTAAGGTAATTGTTTCTATGATTGATTACCTATAGTTTACTCTAATTGTACAACATCAGTCACAATCCCATGAAATTCCACCATCAAAAGAATAAATGAGTTATCTCAGACAAACCTCATATGAGTTAGAAATATCTCAAGTATAATTATATTATTTCATTACCTAAACATTAAATATATATATGTATGATGTGTAAATTTACATATAGATATAACATTATATCATATGTTAGAGAATTTTTCTCCACTTACATCAAATTTTAGAAACTCCAATTTTAAAATATTTATTGTAAAAGTATATTTAAAGGAATATTTCACGCATTAATTTTGATAATTCTAGAGAAATGTTAGGGACATCATATCAATAATAACATTCCAATAATATTTTTTATTATATGACCTTTAGAATAAATATTTTTTTAATGTTTAGTAGATTATAATTTTGATTGATAAATAATTTAAAAAACCATATATATTAATTATTTATCAACTAAAATTGAATTAAAATAAAATAATAAATTTATGATATATCAAACTATAAAATATTCAAAAATGAATGGTTAATTAATATTAATAATAGATGAAAGGTTATAGCTTCTTCCATGGATATAAAACATCCTTAAAAGGAATCTATTAGAATCATATATATATATAATTGTATTCTTTAATTTTTAATAGTGATAATAATGAAGAGATGCCCTAGTAGATTCTCCAATATCTATAAGTAATTCCTAGTGTTTGGAATACTTCATTATGTGAACTAAAAATCTCTCAAAAAACCTCACGATAATAATAATAGATATTTTAAAAAGAAGGAGAAAAAATATCCACCACCAAGCTATTAATAACATATTCCTTATCCCTTAAGTCAGTCTTGTTTTATATCGTTCCTTATACTAGGTAGCAACAACAACACCCTTTTATTAATTCAAATATACATGATATGAATCAGGATAAGATTCATTGGAAATTTTATTTTGAGAATAATATATTCTATTGCTTTATGAATAAACAATTACATGGATACATCATTTTTGGTAAGGATCAAGACATGCCCACATTGCCAAAGATATGGTAGCGAATAGAGTTAAGGTAGAATTATCACCCCAACAATTTCCCCAATCAATGGATGTTAGTCTGCAATATCCATGAAGTATTTTTATTCAATGAAATCCATTATTGGAAGGTTGATACTGGTTAACTAGTACTGGGTAGTTCAAATCCACATGTAATATAAGTGTAGTCCATCTCACATCTAAAAGAATAATGAGATGAGATTCTCTATTTTAATGAAAAAAATTATTATTAGATGATGTGTATGTCAGTGATGATTGGACATGAATTCATCTCAACATAATATAACTCATTATTGATTACCATAATTCCATTGGTTATTGATATAGTAATATATTATTATTTTTATACATCCCTGATCTAATAAAATTATCATTTGAGAAGTAAAACAAATAAGAAAAATAAATCTAATGAATTCTACTGTAAGTATAAAATTTCATATTCTTTGTACCCCCATCCTTAAGAGGATATGAACTACATATAAAAATGGAATTATCTACAAATAAATAATCCTAATATAGCTCTAACACTATCATTAGTTAGTACACTAATATTTAAATCTTTGAGGAATTATCTGAAATATAGATTGGACTCATCCATTTTTTAGGAAACCTTAAATATAGAGAATATTTTATAAGGAAAACGAAATACCCATTATAAAGTCTATAATTAAAACATATATGTTTTAGAAACTAGGACAATGTATCTTTGATGGTATTAACAAGGGTGTACATAAATTATTTGGTCGGGACAATGAGAGATATATCAAACTCAATTAATGATCCTCTTAAAAATATTTCTCACTTGGTTGGCTCCACTACTCCAGATAGTACCACAGTTCTTGCTGATCAGATTCATGCACGGGTGAATGTGTCTGATGTGATGTCTCCAAAGGGATTTTCTTATGTAAAATCTCCAACATCATCAGTATCACTTGTTCATGGGAGTTATGATACTCATATAGCTACATAGGTAGGAAAGCATCCCAATGGGTAGACCTAGGGGCCTGATGGCTCCAGTAAATCTGACCTAGATACCTCAATTAGGAAGCACTTTAAATGTACTAATATTATAGCTGTTGCACTGGTTGTTCAGGAAACCATAGGGAATATCCCGGGGAGTGTCTAATCTGATAAAATGGGACCTCGTGTTTTAATCAAAATTCATGTGATAAGATCAGAGCATGATGACTGCAGGAATAATTCCATTAACTCTAGTAGCACTTTAAACCAGGAAAACATGGTAGATATGGTTAGTCCTAATGTTCCAGATAAATTGAAGGGTGTTTTGGCTAGAAATTATGACATAAAATACTTTTTCCAAATCTCTCCAATCCCCATGAAAAGGATGTAAGGCAACAAGAAAATAGGTAAAAATTCAAGGGTCCCAAACCCCGAAAATAGTTTTAAATGAAGATTTTGTCTTGGAATGTTCGGGGTATAGGCAATCTGGGAAAATTTAGATCCATCAAGTTATTTATCCAATAGAATAAAACAGTTCTTATAGGTCTTTGAGAGCCTAAAACAAATCTTATCCTCTAATATTGCTAACTCGGAAAGTTTGGGGTATCACCTAGTTGACCCTAATCGGTTCCCAATAGATGTTAAGAGCCTATTTGTGAAAGATCATCACTCTGTGAACAGAAACATCATGGTTATGTCGTGTGATCAACATCTCACTTGTTCTGTCAGTTAACCTTTACCTCATTTGGTGTTCTCCTTTATCTATGCTCAAAACAGGTATTAGGATAGCAAAAATTTAAGGATGTACCTTGAATCTCAAAACTCTGTTATCACTAGAACTTGGATTATCTTGGGGGACTTAAAAACAATTTTTATTCTGGATGAGAAAATGGGAGAAACCAACAATCACATATCTTATAGGTAGTTTAGAGTATGTATTGATCAGAATGACTTGGTTGAGAATAACATGGTTGGTGAAAAATAGATATGGTAGAGGAAACGATTGAATATATTTGTTTCTAGTATGATTGACATGGAATTTTTCAATGGGGCTTTTCTGGACACATGGGGTTCCATATCATGCTCAACCCTTTCCATAATTATGTCTAACCACCATCCTATCTTAGTGGATCCTACTGAGAAGGAATCCATTCCCCCTTCCACATCAGGTTCAACAAGGCTTGGGTTTTTAATTAATAATGAAAGTTCATTGTTCAGATTTCTTGGGTTTCTATGAATTGTAGGGTTGATTATTTTTCCTATATCACCAAACTCCTGATTCTCAAGAGGATCTTGAAAATGTTCCGAAAGGCTCTCTTTAGATTCCTTAACACTAATATATCTTCTTAGGAGGCTTCTGTTCCAAATGATCAAGAGATCAACACCCACAATGACTTCTATGATGGGACTTCAGTGGAGGATGATTTGTTCCTTAAACATAACAATATTATTAACCTAAACTATTCCTTGAAAAAATAATCTTTTAAGGAAAAATGGTTAAAGGATAGAGAAAGGAACTCAAGTTTTTCCAATTTATTCAGAGAATCAGTAATGTCTCCAAGACCCTTTCCTTGATTAATAATGGGGGTTTCCCCATTAGTAATATGGTGGATTTCTCAGCGAATGTCATATCCTACATTAAGAACATATTAAATGAAACTCATTCCACCATTGATCCCATAGATAGTGTTATTCCAAGGATGGTAAATCAAGATGAAAATTATACTCTTATTTCTACCCCCCATAATTTTGATATTAAGGATACGACAATTCCATTATTATTTCATGATTAAATATTATGTCTTTAGTCTAAAATCTAAAAGCTCACCTGGCCCTGATGGATTTGGTAATTTATTCATTAAAAATTTTGGGATATCATTCATGGAGATGTTTTTAGGATTTTTGCCCAATTATTTAGGGGTGGATCCCTACCTAAGAGTTTTAATTCCCAATTTCATTCCCAAATCACGAAATTGGAGAATGATAATGAAATTCATCTATTCAGGTCCATTTCTTTTGTTAACACCATATTTAAAATCATTGGGAAACTTCATGCCAACAAGCTATCTTCTATTTCTTCCAAGATTGTTTTTTAAAATCAAATTGGCATCATCAAAGGGAGATCGATTCAGTATTATCTAATCACTTCTTCAGAGTGTGTGAATCTCCTCAAAAGTTTCATAAGAGGTGGTAATATTAAACATAAACTGGATGTCAGAAAATATTTTGACATAATGGATTTGAGTTTCATCTTTAAAATCCTAACCATGTATGGTTTTTTTGATGCTTTCATCAATGGTGTTAAAATCATTCTAACCATTGAACACATTTATGTTCTTATCAATAGATCCCCATAAGGTTATTTTGACTCTTCGAGGGGTGTTAGACAGGGTGATCCTTTATCAAAAATCTGTTTCACCATTGATGAGGATTACCTTATTAAGATTCTTCATATCATAGATGGAAATGGAATGATAAAGTCCATCCACGATGAAAGGGGGATGTTCACGCCCTCTCATCTCTTATATGCTGAAGATATTACTCTCTTCAATAAAAGATACAAGAACAATACCCAGAATATATAGAGAGTGCATTTCGACAATGAAATGGTGTTTGGGAAGGAGGTTAGCTTGAGTATGTCCTTTGTTTACATTGGATGTAATTTCCCTCCGAACAAGAAAAATGACATCATTAGAGAAATGGTCATTCGATAGGGATGTCTTCCCTTAATTTATCTGGGGTGCACATGTTTTGGGAAAATAAAAAGGAATTCCATTTCTCTAGAATTATTAGCATGATTAGAAGACAACATTCTACTTGGAAGGGAAATATTGATCAATAGATGTTAGGGTTTGTCTTGTGAAGTCCATTATCACCTCGAAATTTGTGTATTCTTTTATGAAGTATAAATGGACGATCCATTTAATCAAGAAAATCAATACTTCTATCAAAAATTTCATATGGAGTCACAGTATTTTGGAATGATGGTTGGCAACAGTATCATGGAATTCTATTTTCAAGCCATATGATAGAGGTTGTTTGGGTATCAAAAATAACAAGGGTTACAATGATTCTACAAAGGTAGGATTTATTTTAAGTCTTATGAACATGAAATCTTAGGCTCTTATTTTTCTTTCAGCCAGGTTCATTCATAGGCTCAATCTTGGGATCTTTAATTATTTCAATTCTTCAGTGTGGCCTACCTTTGAGAACATTTTCTTGAATATTGATATTGATTCTCACTATCTTGTTTCTAGGGATTCCTCTCAAAAATTCTCGAAATTTAACTGGTCTACGAATCATCCGATTGATTAGGTTTTGGAGGGGGAATCAAATATGAATTTTGATATATCAATCAATGACCAGTTTAATTGTATGTATAATCTCCCAAATCACATAACTTCAATTGTGGAAAATTATTTTTGGTTCTATAGGGGTGACTTGTGGGCTTGGGATCCTTCTATCAAAGGTATTATCACCTCAACATGGTTTTATATTCATACTACTATCATTTAATATGAATTTAAATGGATGGGAATTATTTATAAGATGTTTTTGAGACCATCCAGATCCATTCTTAAATGGAGTCTGGCTCAAAAAAATACCCAAGGGATGATTTAATGCAAACTTGTGGCATCTCTCTTTTCTCCATATGTGATATTTTCGTCAACACAGGGAGGACCTCAATCACTTATTATTCAGTTGCGTAGTAGCCTTGACAATGTGGAGGGCAGTTTCAGACATTTTCGAAGTGATTCTACCTCAAGAGAACTCAATATGTGAATTTATGAAAAGTTGGGATGCTTGGAATCTGTCTCCATATATTTAGAACTTATTTCAAATTTCTAAGGAAGAAGTCATTCATTTCATCTAGACATCGAGAAACAAGGTCATGCATGAACTTAATCCCTTTCATATTGGTGTTTCATTATCAGTTATTTTATCTACTGTTCATGAAGATGTAATACCTAAAGGTGAATTCTGCTCTAACTATATTCATGATTTATTTGTGACTCTAGTACTTTAGTATTCTCCATATGAATAGGGTCTTTACATCTTTCATGGATGCTCACCAATATTTGGTTTTGATTCCTTGATTATCTTTACTCAAATTATTACTTTGTCACTCATGATTATAGAGAGGATAATTCATTTGAAGACAGTATTTATATTAAATACGTAAATGGTAATGGATATCATTGTGTGGATCTAGTGCCAGATGATATCCTTCCTCTTTATAGGAATGATATTTGTAAATATTGTACATTCAGACTTTTGTAAGATTTTATTTTTGTAATAAAGGGGTCTAGATTTTCTGGGAAAGATCATAGTTTTCAATAAAAAACCTATAGTCACCCACATCTCATTAAAAAAATTCTACAGTTTTGAAATAATTTACGATTAAATAACCCATAAATCCTTAGGTCAGGTTTTTTTTAAAATATTCGAAACACAATAGAACATATTAAATTTAAAATATATCCTATTCATTTGAATCTCTATAATTTTACACTCAATACCCTTTAATATATATTAAAATATATGTACAATAGGGATATAAATAATATAAAAGGTTATTTATAAGTCCCATTAAGGTAATATTCAATGTTATACATGATGGAGATGTAATACATATGAGCTAAGAGGAATAAGATGATTTCATAAAAGAGGATTATGAAATATAATATCCCTGATGCATGTAATGAAGGGAAAAATATCCTAAAACATATAATTATAAATACTTTAAATAGTTGTAAAACATGTCATCATTACATTATTTGAGGCTCACTATAATAACATCACCACATAATATAACTCAATTACTTACAACGAACCATTCATTGTATATTAGGATATAAAAGAATTAAAAATACCTTGAGGGATATATTTTTTTGGCCCCACCCATAAAATAATAATATTTCCATAAATATGTGTCCCACAAAAGGAACTCACACATAAATCATAAGCATAACACAAACTAATGAGAAAAATATTTTGTAAATAAACATTAATTTAAGAAAATTTAATTGATATATCAAAATTATTCACATGAAAATAATTTATTATTGATTTAAATATTTTAATAAATGAATAAAAAAATATGTTTAATGAATATATATCTCAATTTATGGAAATATAACACTGTAGTGTTGGATATGTAGATATATAAATGAAATTCTAAAATAATGTATGAATAAATGTTTAATGAACCATTAAGAAGCATAAATTCTTAGTGTTTCCTCCAAAATAAAAATGAAACTTGTTATTTGTGAACAATATAGTGAATAATTTTATATATCATATATTTTTAAATCCATTAAAAGGTTTATAGGTAAAATTAATAAAGTAATTTTAATGTTTCCTTTAATAAGGCTTTCTTTACAAAAAGAATTATGTTGGGAACATGAAAAATATTCATAAAGGAATGGAAAAACAGAAAATAAGCATGTTATATATTTATGAAACATATATAAGGAATATTAAATAAGTAAATTTGATGAATTTTTAGAAAAATAGTGATAATTTGATAGAAACTAAAATCCCATGGAAAAACAGAGCCATTTGGGGGTTTCCTAACATTATGTCCCACTAAGTATCAGTTTGGTTATAAATGTAGAAAATGTTCTAAAATATATCCATGAACTCTATAGTGGCAATTTATGTAGAATTTATCATTCTAATAGATAAAATAATTTATATTTAAATATTTGATCCAATATACCATCAAATTATAATAAGGTTTCTAAGTATGATCATTATGTATGGTTGGAATTAATGTGAACATTTTTTGAAAACATCCATAAATTATTACCTAATTTATATTTAAAGAATCATAATCATGTTATATATATTATATTAACTCATTGAATATATTTTTTAAACCATAATTTTATGGTTTTAATTTATGATTTATAACATTATTCATACTGGTGGTTAAAACTGGAAATAATTAAACAAATGTTACAATGTAATATAAAATGAATTTCCTGAAATATATGTTTAAATAATTAATATTAAAAAAATATTAATTATTTTGTTATGTTACATAAATAAATTAAATTTATAATGATGGTTAAAAAAAAATTAGTGATTAATTTGAACTAATTTAGAATAGGTTTCATAGTTTCTTCCTTGAGTTGACTCTTTTTCATGTAAACTATGTCCTTCTATAGAAGGTATTTTGATGAGAACATAACTTATAAATCATGGAAAATAGAGTTAGGGGTAATTTGGGTATAATTTATAAATGCTATAATGTTTAATATATTGGTGGAAGTGGGGTGGTGATAGATCTTATTTTTATGAGATGAAGATGGGTGTTTTTTAATAAAATATTATTTCATGAAATAGAGATCACACTTTCCATTCAACAGTAATGGTATTATGATCAGAGAGAAAATAAAATATTAAAATCTTCATAAGACATATTGAATCCACAAAAAATGATTCATATATACTATTAAAAAATACTATAATTTCATGGTACTAAATGGTATTTTATAAATTTCAAAATAAATTTACTACAAATAAAGGAAATATATCTCTTAAATAATTAAAAAATCACATTTACAAAAATAAAATCCATTTTATAAAAATAATATTATAAATATGATAAATTAAATATTGAAATAAATTCTTTTATTATAATAAAATTCTAATTTCAATGTCCCAATAAATATAATGATCCCTAGGAAAATTAAAAATGATTTCATAACATTGTATAATTATTTTTGTAATTTTTTTATTTATAAAAATAATTGAAAATAATATCTATATATAATTCTGATGTTTATCATAAAAATTAATTTTAATTATAATAAAACATATTTATTTTCCCAAAACCAAAAATTTACTTTCATTATGTAAAAATGTATTTTATCGTATTTTCTAATTTATGTTAATTTTTTCATGATATAAATTTAAATATATTTATATTTCAAAATATAACTAAATATTATTTTCTATTCCAAATGACTTGGTAGTATGATAAGTGTCATGTCAATATTCTAATGGTCAAGAATCTATTCTAACTATAATGTTTCAAAGGGAAATGAAACCTTTAAAAATAAAATAAATACCACTTATTTTGATAATTTAATTTTCTATAATTCTCCTCCAATGGTTTTATATTTTTAATTTTCAAAATTTTGATTATATTATAGATGTATTTTTTTAAGGTTTCTCACATCTGTGATAACTATATGGGATCACAACATACTAGAACATAAATTTATTTTTTTCTTATCTACACATGTTCATCATCCCATTAAAATATTTTCAATTTCATTGAATCTATTCAGAATTCATTTAATATTTTCTTCATTATTTTAATAGAATTCTTTTTTTTGAAAAAGAGTTCATTTGACTTATATTAAACCTTATATATAAATAACACCGTTATAAATTTCGAATGAAATTTCATATAGAAAAATAATGGGATGTTATATTGTTACAATATTTATAATATTTATTATTTAATTTTCAATTTACACTCTTATATGGAAATATATAAAGGAAATTTTCTTTCATTACATCCCTAGGTTCCATGGTTTCCTCTTCATGCTTATGGTTTCACTAATGTATTACATGGTGATTTATCTTATTGTGTAAACCATTATCTCTATAGTATAAGGTCTTCAATGAAGTCACCATGAAAAGGATACCATTCCAAAAATGAGCCATATCAATATTTAATATAAGTGAGGTATCTAATATATACATTTTAAAGAGTGAAAGATAAATCAATTGATATAGTTTATAAAGGTATGGTGGGGGTATTAGTCAATAGTCCATTACATCAATGTGAAAAAGATTATAAAAGTGGATAATGTATGTATTACATAGTTTCCCATTTATCCCAACTTAATGAATCTCTTCAATTGAGATATATGAAGGAATTTTTTTTCTCTAATCTCGAATTCATGGCCACATCGACTGTTATCATAAAAACTCTTTTTCGACCTCAACACTTCAAATGTGTTGTTCAATGGATATTAATTTCCCCATCATTTCATTGACCAGATTATATTACAATAAAATAAATTCCCTTTAATTATCCTAATATAATGGAGTGCTCTAATTATACCCATTGGGGAATGTATATACATCTATAAAAATTATTGAGTATATGATATAATGTTATGATATTTTATACAGATAAAGAATATAATACCATCCTCTATTTAAGTATATACATAAAACTCTTAATATGTCCTAAATTATTTGTACTATCCATTTAGATTATCCATAATCTTGTGGATTATATTATAAGATAATGCAGAATCCTATATTTAAATCATGTTGAATATTTTTTTGGAAGATCGATGTAAACCATGGAAATTTATTAGAAAGAAATGATAATGATGTTTCATGAAACCTGAAAACCTCTCTAATATATATATTTTTATGTTTATTGAGTGAAGAGTATTACTAAATTTATATTTATTGGATAAGCATTGTAAGAATAGATACCATAATTCATATTGAATTATATACATTATATTCCATTGATAAAAATATCACAAAAAATATGGTAATCTTCTATTATTTCAATATTGTTATTGGAAACACTTATATAATTCACTATAGGTTTTCCCTTTATAACTTCACATTATAGTATAGAAATAACCATGATGTATATTAAAAAATATTAAACTTTATATTATCCATCATATACTATTCTCAATTCTATCCATACATCTTTTTTCTCCCTATATAGATAGAGAATGTTGATATATAAGAATTATATAATACATAATTCCTTATCTAATGATCCTAAGGTATACACAATCATGTCCCAAATATTGTAACTCAAAATTCATCAATATTGAACTCTATGATTTTCCCATTTATTGTTAATTTAAATTCTATTTTATAACGTAGTCAATTTTATTTTATCAACCCTTCTCCATTATATATGGTTGAGTAATAATTTCACTATGGTAAGCTCACTTACATTACATTCTGATTCTAATGATCATCCTTTTTCAAAGAATATTGCATCTTTATTAGTCTACATCATCAATAAATATGCAGGAAATTTTAATATAAAACATCTACAAATTTAATTTCATTTCCATGATACTAATTGATTGACCAGTCATAGCCCACAATCTTCTCTAACCTTATTCATTAGAGTATGTTGAGCCCCTTATATTTGGATATATAATTTAGTATGTTCTAATATAAATATATTTTTTACATGTTGTGAGAATATAATTTTGAATTTGTGTTGTTGATGGATGTTATTTCAACACTTGAGAATATTATTCTTTTATAAATATAATTCAATGTGGATATAGTATTTTTTGAGATATTATTTGGGATAATAATTTTGTCCATGATGTTTTTGTATTTCCGATGTTATGAGGAATGAATTATTTTAGATGAAATTCTGGAAGAAATGTTGATGTTGGTCTATAAGTTATTATAAATTAAGAGTTGAAGTGGACATAGAAATTAATATGGAATATGATATGAGGGTCTTCTAGAAGTAAATGCAGAGTCTATATATTTTTTGGAAGGTTGAAATATATTAACGAAGTAGAAAAATTACAAAGGTTTTGGAGGTTTTTGTATACATATTAATATATTTTTATTATGCATGAGTAAATTCTGTAGGAATTAAAAATTGTGAAAAATCCTTAAAGGTCTCCCAATATATTTAATTATAACCATATTGAACTGAATAAATGGAAATTTATTGGATAACCATCCAATGATATATAAAAGTCACTAGTAATATTATGTATAGGTCGCTAGTTTAAGTATATAATGGTTTTATACACAAGAATATTTAAATTTAATAGAATATAAAATTACCTAGGATGAAACTTAATAGTCATTAGGGATAAAAGATAAATGTTATATATTCCTCATTCTAGAAACAATGGAAACATATGGTACATTACCTATGATGTTTAAAAGTATCATTCTATATGTGTAAATGTCATTTTAATCTGAGAGGTAAGAATTAATAAATGTCTCAAACACTCATAGAGAAATGTAAAGGTAATAAACGTTGATACATAAAAGTAATATTAATGAGAATATAGAATACTAATATATTACATTGAGATACATAAATTTATAATATATAATAATTAAATGTTATTAAAATTTAGAGATATAAGAATAAAATTAGTATAATATGTAAGAAAAATTTGTTAGAGAAGATGATGGGTAATGTTCCTTACTAAAAATAAAGTGTTATTGATAATTTTTCTATTTGTTGTTTCTAATATACAAAATATTGTAAGGTATAAAAGATAATAAGTACTGTAATGAATAAAAAGTGATTTTATAAACACTATTATGGTCTCTATATAATTTTCATTGGTTTTTCTATTTAGATATGTCCACATCATAGAATAAGATAGTTATTCCATTATAAGTTTGATATTGAATAAGAGTATGAGGATACACCATGATAGTCATCAGAGTTATATATAAGTTATTATATTTATTGTGAGAATCTGATTATTGAAAAGGCACCACAACATCAAGGAGGGATCCATGTTATAGATTCTTTAGAGTTTTCATATTCAAATATAGTAAATATCCCATATGATTATTTAGTGACTAAAATATGGGGAAACCGATTGATCTTTATGGATTTGAGCCGACCCTATATAAATACATTACACACAACTACTCCTGAATGTTCTATATGAAAAAAATAGATATATTTATTAAAGAGAAGGAAGAGTTCATTTGAGTTATATTCCCTTTATACAA
Organism: Viscum album; assembly: GCA_963277665.1. Taxonomy (NCBI): domain Eukaryota; kingdom Viridiplantae; phylum Streptophyta; class Magnoliopsida; order Santalales; family Viscaceae; genus Viscum; species Viscum album. The sequence goes on from OY728134.1 coordinate 119,532,510, forward strand.
ATTATTAATTTATATTTTTTTTATATGGGAATCAGGGATTATTTTTGTTGTAATTTAGAAAAGTAAATTTAGTATAGATGATAATATATAGATATCAATGATAATAAACAATAGAGGATTTTTGGAAAACCAATAGAGAAAACACAAATAAAAACTATTACATATCTATTATTATGATAATGGTTATCGAAATGACTAAGTGTAATAATATTAGAGAAATTATCTTCAATCAATAAATATTATTCTACAAAAATAATGTGGTGTCCCTTTAGGACTCAATAAAGATAATATTGCAATCATTGTGATTTTAGAGTATTATTATACCTTGACATATTTTCATTGATTGTTTCCTGGATTTACCTAGTGGGGTTAAAAAATGTAAACATATTATGTCTTGTTAGAGTTATTTATTTTATATTCTAAAATATATAACATGGACAATATGTGTTATGAAATTATTAATCAGATATATAAAATTAAAAAATAATTGAAATAACTATATGATCATTATTGGGAGAGAAATATAAGTGTGACTATTAAGAGTGAGGAAATTATCATATTAGGTTGTGAGAGTTTTAGGATTAAGGGATTTTATTTTTATCAATAGTTTTAATTGGAATAAGATATATTCCTTGATTCATTCCCCCCCATGATATCACTCACTGAAAACATTTTAGTGCCTAGAATGTTGTATAAGATAATATATATTGACTAGTTTATTTTTTTGTTCAGAATTGATGTGATTGGTTCTGGGTGTTCAATTTTTATTTTTTGTTAAAATAATGCAATGAAATGGAAAATGGAATGAATTTGATAAAAAAATAAAAACTCAATGGAAATTAAATATAATGTATTTTTTTTCAGAAAATATTGATTCCAATGGAGGATTCCAATAGATTTAAAATGAATATTGTGAATATTTTTTTGGATGAATTTATTGATTCATCAATTTATTCTATTGGATAGAGTGATGAGGATAACATAGAAAAGAATTTAAATATTTTTACAATGATGATATATAGAGGAATCCATTGATGCAAGATATAAACTAATTTGATGATCTAGATTATGGAATATTAAATGAAAATAATATTTCACTAAAATATAATGAATTATAAGAGATCCGTATTATTGTATAATCTTTTTGGATGAAAAACTAGATATTAGGTATAGAATACAAGTTGAAGATTCCGTTGGTTTAAAATAGAATAATAAATTATGAGTAAATAAATTATATGACATATTCTATAAGTTGAAAAATCATAACATCCGTTCCAAGTTAAAGGTCCCTGACTCAATTAAAGATTCAAACATGAAGTCAAAGGATGATAAAATTTCTACACAAATGGTATAATTGATTGAGGAGAATCAAAGTATAATGATAGTTGTGGTGGAAATAATGTAATATACAATAAAAATATGTCAAAATTGAAAGTTAAATGTAATTTACATGAAGAAATAGCACATTGAATTGAGATAATAGATGACTATATAGATAGAGATTAAAGAAAAGTATCATTTCTCTCAAGAAACCTTAAAAATGTTGAATGAAATTCAAGAAATAATTTAGATCATAAAGGAACGTGATGGATTCCCAATCGAGGAAGAAGTATGGACTAGCCAGGGATCTCTAATAGTGGTTCAAAACCTCTATTGAAATGAAGAAAATACATCCCATGGTAGAATCAAAAAAATGGATGGAATGAATTTTTATATATGAAATTCATATATTTACATTAAATTAATAAAAAAATAAGGAAACTCCATAGAAGTTAACTATGATATACTACAATTATGGGACAATTTGACATGCCATGAGTGTTTTTTTGGAAGCCCATCAGCTCAATATTAAAAGGGAATGTGATGGAACAACATAAAATCTATGACATGACTATATGAGGTAAATTCATTATTGGATATTTTAATTTTTTTATCCAAAGTCATATTGATTGAAAATAAATAAATATATTAACTGTTGTTGTTATTAAAAAATCCCAAAAATCTTATGAAAAATTAATAGAATGATATCATAGATAGAATAATTCATGTAAATGAGAACATATTTACCAATTTAGTAGAAAATATGGAGCTCAACTGAGGGATCCCCAAGAACCAAAAAATGTTAACTCATAGGATCCCACACAGAATGAGTAGAATTTAATTTGGGGGAAAAATAATGAAAAGGTACAAAATCTTGAAATGAAAGGATAAATATAGTGTGAATTCAATGGGAGGACTATTGGTTCTAGAAATATATTTTATGGGCAGGCTAAAAATACAATCATTTTGAAACATGTATAAAGGGGGGTTTCAATTATAGTACACCAAAAACAGTTTCCTGAATAATAAGAAGAATATTTTGAAAAGTAAAAAAGAATCCCAAATCTAGTAATTTTAATTGAGTATCTAAAATATCATTTTGGTTGTTAAGGATAAAAATCTATTCAAGTACAAACACATTATCATGAGTGTTTGTAAAATAAAATTCCAATTACTGATGTGTCAAGATATCCTTACTAAGAAGTGTAATCACTTAAAAACTATTTTTTTTATGAATTATAGGAAATAATGAAACCATAGAAAGTAAAAATATGATTGATTATGAAAAAAACATGACTTGTATATGATGGATTCAAAATTAATGGATAGATGAAAAAAAGAAGACATCCATTTATTCCAACCATCCTCCTCAACTTGAGAAAATTTAATATCAATTTTCAAAATATATTAAAATTCAATAATTATTATTAAAATTTTATAAGAATTTTGAATGATTTAGTCTCGAGGGATGTTTCTTCAAAAGTTGAAAATGATATTTTTGAATCCTCTAGAGTTCCAATTGATGATCAGAGAATTCAACTAATATCATTTAAATTTGGAATTTCAAGTGTATGAGTGAAGTAATAAGAATCAAGTAAATAATAATAGGTATCATAATTGGTTTTACAATCCAACTAAATTTTTTGTTTTATAATAACATATTGTATATTTACACTAAACTATGAATATAAAATATGATACCATGATAGATAAAAAGAATCAGTAATATTTTTCATGATTTATTTGTTTTCATCCGAAAATAGATAAAGGTCAATTATATATGTTGTGATGAAGCTGATAATTCTAGGGGTATTTTTGATATAAATATCATAGAGGGTTATTTCATATTAATAATGTAAATACACTATAATGACCCATAATTCTCATACATGAACATTTTATTTTAATGTATGAATACACATTACATAATAGAACACTCAATGTGAGGATCATTTATCTCTGGTGTCTTCATAAACATGGATACATAAATAGTTGGTTGACAGGGGAGCTAATTCATCTCCCACTAATTACATTATAACTAGCACCCTTCTTATTAATATCCTAGACAATACATTACTTCATATATTGGGGAAAGGAAACATAATAAAGAACGAGATCATATTCATAGTAATTGTAAAAAAGGATATATCAACATCAAATATGCATAATTGTTTGATAACATGTGGATGAAATTTAAAAATGTATACCATAAATATCATAGATAATAAATTTTTTTCATTGAATAAATCATTTTTCTGTTCATAATACCTGAATCAAAATGGAATAAAAAAACATGATCCCTGATAACAAAACATTAGTATAAGAATTATATTCATGGAATATTCATAATTGTAGAAAATATTTTATTATGGATATCCACCAAGACATTCATAACATGTTAGCCTTAGGCTAACTGCCTATGTACGTGGTTAAATCATGGGATAACCTCTTCTATACCCTCTTTGGGGCTTGATATAACCTCTAATGTACTATCTTTTGGACATGGGATAACCTACCATATACCATTTGATCTCACATAACATTAATCATAAACTAATAAATTCGATTGATATATAGGTACAATCCCTCACATAAGCCATACATTTTTGTTCTACATGATCATAAAACATCCATCATATCATACCTTGCAAAAGAAATGTATTTTAAAAAAAATTATATCATATTATTACCAAAGGAAAAGAAACTAGTTTCAATTTTTTTTTCAAAATTTCATCATAGAATAACCTGGGGAAGAGGAATGGGTTTCATAAACAACTTTTCCTCTAAGAGATAAACTTTCCATATAGAGGATAAATATTGTAATAACCCGAACATTATTAAATAAAATTCCAATTATGATTTTCATAAATAACCAATTATCTATTATGGTCATAGAAAACAAATTAATTTAAATGATTTTATTATATCCTATAAATTCTAAAAGATTGATAAGAATAATAACCATTGATAATATATACATTGAACAGTGATAAAATGATTAGTATAAATATATAGTTTTGATAAATCCAATTAACATGAAAAAGGATGTTATACCCACAACCAGTATGCTCGTACCCTTTAAAACCCATTTATTGGAGTAGTCTAGGGAGATATCATAACAATTTTTCTTCCATGACCATGAACAAGGTTATATCCATCAACATAATATAGAAACCATTTGTGGGTGAAGTTAGAGCTCATTGAGATCATGGCCCAAACCATGTATACTAAACCACCCAATGAAAATCATATCATCATTCACCCTACCCTTTATGAATTTCCATGTTTAATAAAGGGATACATATGAAGGCACTAATAATATGATGATGTATATTATATTTTTAACAGAATAATCATTATATTTACATATTATTTTTTTTATAAATTCTTTTTATATTGATACGGAAAAATAGAAATTGTATTTTTTTTAATATACGCATTTCATCAAGAGATTCATTTTAATGAATTAAAGAATCTTAAATATAACTGCAATTTTTTAAAATAATAAAATTTAATAATTTTATTTAAATATAAATGATAATAAAATTTTAATGATGACAAATGTAATTTTTATAATGGTTTGAACATTGTTATTGTAAAAAACCAATAATTTCCAAATAAATTTCTATTCTTGTTTAAAAAGTAAAAATTCACATATTTACAAAAATCACATATTTAAAACATTCACATATTTAGAAACTTATTTTTATAAAATAAATATTTTATTTGGAATCATCATGTCAAAATTTTCCATTAGTTAATTTATCATAATTTTTTGAGATTATTGAGTTTTTGAGTAACAATGAAATGCATTATAAATATTCAAAGTGTATTATGTAATCTTAATGAACAAAAATTGATGTAATAAATGATATAAAAGGCCTCCAAGATCCGTATATAGGTTTCCAATTTTAAGTACTATGATTTTTAGGTTATTCTTTTAATCATACAAATCATTTATGTGTCTGCAAAAACATATATTATATTTTATGGTTTTAATATCAATTTTTATGATAACTAATCACTTCCATATTACTAAGGGTAATTATTTATTAATTTACTCCATTTTACATATAAAATAATGTAAAAAATAGTCTTTGTATGAAAAATGGGAAAACCCATGGGAAGAATATTTCTTTTTGACAACTTTATTATATAGAGTCCAAAACCTATGTTTGAGGAATAATAAAGAACTCCTTATACATCTACTATATAAACAAACCCAAGATACCATTCCTCTTCACTAAAAAACATTTTATTACATAAATAATCTTCCATACTCTCTATAAACTTATCTCAGGGTTCCCAAATATCTTAGGAATCTCCCCCCATGATTTTGGAATCACCCTCTAAAGGTAAGAGATCATTTACTTATCCCCTTTATTCAAGCATCTATCTCATTTTAAGACTTTTTTTCAAATTATGAATGGTTTGATATGTTTTTAAACATACATAATATGATAAATTTTATTTGATAGTTATGAGGGGACCCTTTTTTCTCATTAAACCATTTTATTAATCTTGAATTATGGTTATTAAGCTACCAAAATTTCTCACTGATGTTTCATGCCAAACGATTTCATTATGAATATCCACCCCAATATCCACTCAATGGTATGAAACATGATATAACTATAAATCATTGATTGGGTAAAAATATATATGTAACACACACTACTTGATAATGTGGGTATAATTTATTAAATTCAAACTTATTTTTTATGATCTATGTTTCACTTTTATACATGTAGATTATATGAAAGTGACGGGTGCACCTAAAATTACCCAGTTCTCCAAATACATTAGTTAATGTTTTAGTCTCTTGAGAAGAGATTTATTGGATTAGGGAGTTATATTTATTAATTATTTTATTATTCCCATAATTTTTTTATTTCATGTAGGTTACCCTTAACCTATTTTTATGATGTCATGTTTAATTTTGTTGTGACATTCCCATGTTTTCTTTATGTTTTCATTCTATATCATGACTCTTTATTAATGTTGATTAATGTCACCCATTTTTATGTCCCTTTCAAATTTCTATTTTCTAACATATAATAATTTTTTCTTTTATTCTTTTTTTATTACCTTACTAGACTTCTTAGCTCGCCCCTTTCATATGAATGTCCCTAGGTTGTCCCATCCAGATTTAGGAACTATAAATTTTTTTGAGCATGTTAAGAAAATTTTCAATAATGATCATGTCTCACTTATTTCATGTCATTATACAATTTAACTAATTATATAAATACAATATTCTTAAAGATCTTATAGGTTGTATTATGTATATTATTATGTAATAACTGATGAAATAATGTGTAACAAAGACTGGGGTTATCATAGTTGGTTTTAGAGAAAAGTCTAGTTATAATTGGGATTGGGATTAGAAATTTATAAGGAAATACATAGAGATAATACTAAAGATATGAAAACATCACTAATGTTTTTCATACTATAGAGTAAGTGGTTTCCAAGAGAATACATCCTATATTGGATACTACATGTAGATGTGATTATAGAATATATTCAATACCCAAAACACTGTATTGAGATGGACTCGATCAAAAACTGGAGGATGAATGTGGGCCCTGTTGCACACCTGGTTTGAGACTCTCAGGGGATATGATTTGCTAAATTCAAAGTATTATTATGAATCATTTTAAGGGAAAAAATTCCAATAATATTCTATATTATAAAATATCTCACTGATAACAAAAATAATATCTGATAAATTCAAAATTATAAATAATCCCTTAATTTCATTGGATCCCCAATTTTGTGTTTAAGAGTATAAAATTAGCCTTCACTAAGTTTCCAATAATTCTATACAATTTTAGAAAATATGAAGAACAATGTAAAAAAACTAATGTGAAGGAAACTGTGATGACTTCCCAAATGATATTTCCACATAGATGGGAGATGAAATCCTAAAAATTGTGATGATAATATCTTATTTGACTCAGGTAGGGATTAGAAAAATAAATCAAGACGAATGACCAAATACCCCGAAGGCTGAAAAATCTGTTATAGAGACCTTTTTATGATAATAGCCTTAGAAATCCAATGGATCATCTGATTCCTTAATTGCAGAATAATGGATCTACTACATTGATATGATATTCTATATCATTCAATGTTATTATTAAGAGAAGGGAGTACTTGTTGTTTACTGTATGGATTGCGAAGCTAGTCAGTGGTGAACATTGATCAACAATAAGTATTATAAGGAAGATATCAAAGAAATGGCCTCTATGTAATTCCCAAAAATATAATTTGACATATATTTCTATCGCAATCTCCAACATAAAATATAAATGTATTTTCTTTTCCATCAATGAAAAAAGTATATGAATCCATGTATGTGTATGAGAAAAACATCATAATAATTACATGATTTTCCTTTAACTTTTCCATTAGCCCTAAATTAAAATTTGACAGCTTCTTTGGTGGGTTAAAACTAAGCCTAGAAAATCCATAGAGATATTAGTCTTTCATAGCTATGAGAGAATTGTATTATTTTACCTCATAGTCAAAATGGGGATAAGTAAATATCAAGGGTCTCATGAGGGTAAAATTATGAAATTAAATTTTAATTTTTTATATTTTAAGGATAAATATAAGAGTTTTATAAAATTTAATCATCTAACATATCAAAATTGTCGAAATAAGTAGCCCCAGAATTTATTAAAGAGGACGATGAATTTCATTAGGTGTGGAAAGGAAGGGAACCAAGCTAATGATTGTGGGTGGGAGAATCCCACCGATGTATTGGAATAGAGTAATTCTCCCATAACCCATCATCTTATTTTCAAATGTTTCAACTATATATAATAAGATAACATTACAAACAATTAACTAATAAAAGGGTGGTTAGAGGAAATCAGCACCAACAATCTCTAAGGATGTAAGACAGACCTTATGTCATTGTAACCACTGAGGAGGATCCCAATATTAATATGGTTGCATGTATTCTTTTTATTCATTCAATAATACCTATAATACCTTTTTATTCTAATTTTACACATTCCTTCATATCGTGCATGATTAGTATAACTATTCAAAAAGACACAAAATCATAGAAGTGTAGTTGTTGGAGAAATTCGAAAATGGGGTATTTAGTGCATCCCAAGTATACAAGTCTTGCCGTATCATCTCTTGTGGGATGAACATACATTTTATTCTAGTAATACTTCCATTAGTGTAATTTTGTTAGTTATGGTTGTGGATTGTCTTTCCTTATATAGAGAAAACCAAACTTTATATGAAAATAAAATCAATATATGTATCACTAATTTCCCTCCAATTATATACATGTGTACGGAGAAGGATGAATCATTTTATCACCAAAATCTCAGGCATATATATTAACCAAACAATCCCATACATTATTTAGAGTTTACTATATTAATATTTATGTTGAAAATATTTAATAAATATATCTCTATGGAGAAGTTTGAAATATTTATCGATCATAAATGTCTTAAGTAAATATTCACACAAAAGGAGATGAATATGAACCATAAAAGACAGTTAGATATGATTAAGAACTATAACTACTCAATCTACTACCATCATAGGAAAGAAAATAATGTGGAAGATTCTCTATGTATAATGGATCCATAAATTTTTTCTTGAATGGTAATTGAGAAGGATATGATCGTTATAGATGTAAAAAATATAGATAGGAGAATCCTAAAAGAAGGAAAATCATCAATACATTCAAAAATTATTTCTCAACCATCCCTTATGGAGAATAAAATTTCTGATCAGATAGAAGATTTGGATATTCAAAAGTAGATGTGTGACATCCCAGACCCGACTGCCCCTCAAACTGAACCCCAAGCCCGGTTGGCCACATGACCCCTGGCTCATCTCCCCATAGGCCATGGGATGATGACTAGTAACGGGGGTGTAATGGTATGTCAGTGGGGAGACTGTATCCCCATGTTAGAGTACACAGCAATATAACAGAAAAGTAATAAAAACAGTGGAAGCAAAACCAATGTTAAACAGGAAAAATAGGGGACTATACAAACCAAACAACAGAAGTGAGAAAAATCGTGATAGATATACAAAATCCACATAGGAAGTGCCTAATACAAAATGAATGCATGGAATGATGATACAGTAGAAATAGCTGGAAAGTATGCTATACAGTAATACAAAAAGAGAACAAATAAAAAAATAGTCCACGAGCTTCCCCAGCCATGATCGGTCCTCTGCTTTGGATCTCTACTTAGAACATATATGTATCAACAACCTGAAGCTGGGTCTTTTCCCATACTAGTACCTACAGTAGTAAATTATACACGGGTGCCAAGGAGGCTTCCTGGGTAGGGTGTGAGACAAGTCTCAGTAGGCCACCACCAACGATGTCTACATGTAATCCAAATAGGTGTTCGCAAGTAAAAGTGCGTAATATACTGAAATTAAGTAAAGAAAAGTAATAAAAAAACCCTCCCGCTCAGGTTCTGGAAGGACACCTAGTGGGTCTACCTGCTTCAACACATGGCTGGAAATGTGAACAAATCACTAGAGTGAAAGTACATATATATAGGTTATCACTGGCACGAGGTAAACATGCCTCTCGTCTATAAGCACTGTAGCTGGCTTGGGGAAGAATGCCTCCCACCCAGAAAGGTTATATAGGCACAAGGTACAATTGCCTCTCGTTCTATTACATAGAGGTTTATCTTGCACGGGGTAAGAATGCCTCTCGTCCACACATGAAGATTCATCTGGGACGGGGTAAGAATGCCTCTCGTCCACACAACGAGATTTATCTGGAACATGGTTAGAATGACTCCCACCCACACACGGAGATTCATCTGGAACTAGGTAAGAATGCCTCCCACACACAGAGAGATTTATCTTGAACGGGGTAAGAATGCCTCCATCCCACACACGGGTTATCACAAGCATGTCAATACAGTATGGCACAACCATTCACATCACAATATATAAGGCAATCCATCTTTTATCATATCACATTAATAAAGCATGTAATTTCCATCTTATAATATCAGACAATCACATATCAAGGAAATATAAATTTCAATTCATTCAAGGGATTCAGGCTATCTCATCCTAGCCAACCTCTAACCAAGTCATCTCATTTACCTAACATGGAAAAAGCCCTTTCAAGACATATCGTTAAGGTCCAAATGTGAAAAAGGGCCAAATCTCAAGGCATATCACCTGTGGTTGACCACTCCCAGTCGAAACCTCATCTAAACACCCTAATAAGTTTAGATTCATCAATATCATACAACACGGGTCATTTTGACATGATGCAGTCATTACAAATAAGGGGTTTGGCGAAAGACAAACCATGACACAATGATAATAACTCAAAAAAGAGAAAAAACAAAATGGAAACCATGTGACCACCTACCATAGGGCTTTAGGTGGTGGATCCCCTGATACCGACGTCAGATTCACAGTAGTTAGAAGAGATCTGAGTTCCAGTCGAATGCCCTGAAAATAGGGCATATTAGCCTGCATCAAAATAACAATAAGTATACCAATATTCACCGAGGAAAGCAGGGTGCATGAGGTAAGCCTTACCGAAGGTGATCCAACGCCTTTGACAGATCAAAAATTGGATTCTGGATGAAGAATCCACCAAGAAATTAGAGGGAGGAGGGTTTTGGAGCTCAAAAGTGGGATCCCCTTTGTTCTGTCTGTAGGAAAGAGAAAGAAAAGGGATTTAGGCTTAAATATAATTTAAGGGAAAATGGTAATTTTCACCTAGAACAGGGTCATACGGTTTAGGTGCACGGTTTACCCAAACCGTGCACACATTACTGCCTCCTAGAAAATAGCTGCATGGCCGCGCGACCTAGTCCCCATGGTCGTGCGCCCCTGCTGGTGCCCATGTCTATAGCCGCACAGTTTATCCCAAACCGTGTGTAGACCATGCCCAGGCTGTGTGCCATTGTCTTTAAGCCCATTTCTCAAACTCTTGGGCTCCAAACCAACCCCACACACTACCCGGACCATCAATGGGATGTTACACACATTAAACAAGCTTAAAGGAATTATTTTAATGAAAAAAAAACGATCTGTACATTTTCTAAAGTGTTGGGTTTTTACAACCTCCCTTTTTTAAAGCAACTGATCCCTGAGTTTTCCTTCCGAGGGTACATAGGTGTCATCAACAAAAAGCATCAGCGATTGAGAAAGTATATCAGCCTCCCGCTTCGAAGTCTCATCTTGTTCCCGGTCGTACTACCATAGAACCCATACAATAAGAACAGACCTGCCACGAAGTTTCTTCATGCTCCGGTCAACAATTCGCATCAGATACTCCTCGAAGGAAGAATCCATATCCAGTTCAACCTCATCAGGCTGAATAACTTGACTCAGATCTGAAAAGTATCGGCATCGCTGAGATACATGAAAAAAATCATTCATAGCCTGATATATCTGCGGAAGTGAAAGCTGGTAAGATACTGTTCCTATCCGGTTCACCACCTAAAAGGGTCCTACGAACCTCGATGAATGCTTACCCTGCTTCTGTATATGTATTTTCCCCAACCTGGTTGAGACCTTGAAGAAAACCCGGTTCCCAACCTCGAACTCAAGAGGTCGATGGTGCTTGTTAGCATAGGACTGCTGTATAGACATAGTTGTCTGCATACGCTACCTAAAAAGATGTATCTGCTCAATAGTCTCCTGCACAAGACGTGACCCTATAATAGCTACCTCCCCTACTTCAAGCCAACACAAAGTTAATCGATAAGGCCTACCATATAATGCTTCATAGGGAGCCATCTCAATGGTAGCATGAAAGCTATTGTTATAACTGAACTCAACAAGAGGAATGTGTTTCTCCCATGAAACTCCAAAATCAAAAACGCATGCATGTAAAATATCCTCTAGTAACTATATAGTCTGCTCAATTTTTCCATCAGTCTACAGGTGATAGGCCGTGCTCAAAAGTACCATCATACCTAAGGCCTTCTGTGAACCCTGCCAGAACTGAGATTTAAAATGAGGATCTCTGTACGAGACAATAGAACGAGGTGCTCCATGATGGTGAACTATTTCCTTGACATACAGTCTTCCCAATTCATCAACCGTGAAGGTCTCCCACACAGGTATGAAATTTACGACCTTCATCAGACAGTCGACGATAACCCACACTTCATCATTGCCATGAGGTGACCTGGGTAAACTGGTTACAAAGTCTATAGAAACATGTCCCATTTCCACTACAGAATGGGAAACGGCTGCAAAAGCCCTACCGGACACTGATTTTCCACCTTCACCTACTGATAGGTGGAACAACACATGATAAAACCAACTATCTCCCGCTTCATGTTAGGCCACCAGTACTGTCGTTGAAAATCACGATACATTTTTGTGATGCCTAGGTGAACTGTCCATGATGAGGCATGGAAATACCTCATCATCTCCTCTCTAATGTCTACTGGGACCCATACACACCCATGGAACAATACAGTATCACCTTCATCTATGGTACAATCTGTAGAGGAATCATCAGTGACACTTTCTTGTAGAACAAGGCCTTCTGGATCTGATAACTGTCTTGCCCTGACCTGTTCCAAAAGAGTAGATGACACCGCATAGGATGAGAGAACATGTTGACCCTGACCCTCCTGAACCTCAACGTGCATCTCCGAAAATAGGGCCATCAGCTTCCACTACTCATTGGATTCCCGAACCACTTGTGACTGAGTTTTTCGAATCAGTGTATCGGCTACTGAATTTCCTTTCCCAGGAGTGTAGTCCAGTTCGAAATTAAAGGATTGCTGGTACTCGACCCACCTGAGTTGCCTGAGATTTATATCCCACTAAGTGAATATATATTTGAGTGTTTTGTGGTCAGTGAACACCACAAAATTATCTCCCAATAAATAGTGTCTTAATAATGTAAGGCATGTACAACCGCTGTGAGCTCAAGGCCGTGCGTCAGATAATTCTGTTCATGAGCCTTTAACTGACGAGACTCATACGCAATGAATCACTCGTCCTGCATCAAAACAACTCCATGCCTGATACCTGATGCATCATAATATACCATATAAGCTCTACCTGACTTCGATAAGATCAGTATCTGTGCTTAAGTTAGTCTGACCTTCAGATCCTGAAAAGCTACTTCACAAGGTTTTGACCAATCGAATCTCACCCCATTTTTGGTCAATGATGTAAGTGGTGCTGCTAGGTGTGAAAAGTCCTGAATGAACCGCCTATAATATCCATCAAGCCCCAAGAAACTCTTGATATCAAAGATGTTCTTGGGCTACTCCCAAGAAATTACAGCACTCACCTTCTCAGGGTCAACTGAAACACCAGACTTAGAAATAATGTGACCAAGGAAGTGAACCTTATTTATCCAAAAGTCTCATTTACTAAGATTAGAAAAAAGCTAATTCTCTATTAGTGTATCGATCACGATCTCAATATGGGTTTCATGGTCGTGTCTCAAGATTGAATAGACTAATACATCATCCACAAATACAACCACAAAAAAAACATGGTAAGGGTGAAATATACAAATCATAAGAGCCATAAACACTACAGGTGCATTCGTAAGCCCAAACGACATGACTAGGTACTCTTAGAGACCATACCTGCTCCTGAATGTCGTGCGAGGTATGCCCAAAGTCCTAACACGCACCTGGTGATAGCCCGACCTCAAATCTATCTTTGAAAACACCTTCACTCCTCGGAGCTTATCAAAGAGTTCATCAATTCGAGGTAAAGGATACCAATTCTTAACAGTCACCTGATTTAACTTACGAAAATCCACCAAAGATGAAGGGAACCATCCACCTATTGGGAAAAGAGAACCGGTGATCCCCAAGGAGATGTACTAGGACGTATAAATCCTTTTGCTTCCTGGTCCTCTAGCTAATTCTTGACCTCTAGAAGATCCTTAGGGTCCATCCTATAAGGAGGAATGGTCATTGGTGCTCCTCCTAGTATAAGTTCAATATTAAATTCCACCTCTCGCACTGGAGTTAGACTAGAGAAATCATCAGGAAAGACATAACTAAAAAGCTCCACCACAGAAGGATAACCAGAGGGTTGTAACCCTTGGTCATCAAGATAAAGACTAGAAACCTGTGTCGTGACACCACCTGAACTCTAGTGTTCCGGTCATGATTGTGTCGGACTAAGATACCATTCTCCCTTATGCATATGCATGTCACCCTTTGGTGACGTAAACGCCACCCTTCGACAATAGCAGTCAATCAGGGCTCTATAGGGAACTAACCAGTCCATCCCGATTATTACATCAAAACCTGTCATAACCAGAACATACAGGTTCCACATGAAAAGGTAACCACCCACCTCGAGGGGACAATTCCGACAATGATGAGATCCCTCTGAATGGACAAATAATGGGGTATCTGACGTGATCATACCATTATATGACTCAACGTAGAGGCCCAAACTTACAATAATGGCCTCTGATATAAAAGAGTGAGAATCACCTATGTCAAAAAAAACCAGATACTAAAGTAGAGGAAACTAGAATCGTACCACGTACAGTAGATGTTCCATCGTACTGCTCTTGTGGCGTAGGCTCGACTGCATACAACTGGCCAGTACCACGGCCTTGAGTCATAGCCTGGCTACCCTGAGTAGAGCTATCCTACTGGCGTTGAGAGTCATACACCTGATTACCTCGGCCTCGACTGCCGCCATGGCCTGATCGTCCAATGGTATTCTAGCCTCCTGATAGACATGATCCTGCCGATCCAGCACCAGATCGTGGAGTATGTATAGATCCCTTCTCACTAGGCATTGAGGGAAATGTACTGCAGAAACGGTGGAGATGACCCAACCTACCACAACCTCTACACTCCACCGGATTTCGTGTACACTGCCTCTGTATATGTCCCGTCACCCCACATTGGTGACAGACAGGAGTACCACCTGATAAAAGGGTATGACCACCACTAACTGAATGAAAATTATTTTTTATTAAGATAAGCTCCATTTTAAGGATAAATGGGGAAACCGTCATGACATAAAGGACATAAACAATCAATAAAGCCTCGATGATCCAAAAATTCAATGCCAAAAAAACTCACGCTAAATGTGAAAATCCCCTCCCTGCATCAAAACACATATAATCCAGCTTCCACCTTCCACTATAGATCGGCTAGCTGTCCCGTTCAAAAATACACGGGCCTGGTACTGATGGCCGTAGCCATACCCTCTCAAACATCCAATTTCAGAAAGCGATGGTATAATGGAAACTCTTTTACCTAAACCTCATCTCGAGCATCCTCAAGTATATGATCTGATTACTTCAACCCCTGAACCACAAATCACCGAAGCCAAAGAAAATGACATCACCGAGAAACCAATCACAATGAAAAACCAACCACTAAAAACCACCACTAATTCGCAACATACAATCTCACTAACTTTTTGATCCTCAAATAAATTCAAAATCAACTCAAACCACACCAAATTCCATCATGAGCATCAAACCAAAAACCAAAATGCAGATCCCACTAACACCACGAGATTCCTCAAAACACAGCTTCTTCCTAAAAGAAAATCCACTAGAACCCTTAGGTTCTTAACCGCCCTAGTTCACACTATTCACATCTCTCAAATTCCTCTTTGTGATCAAAGCTTGATTGAAGAACTCTGGATTGGTCATCAACCTGAACACATTAACCTGCAACCAGATGGCGTAACACAGCCCATCCTCAAAACGCCTAGTGGCCGTGAGATCATCAACAATGAGTGTAGGAGAAAAATGCTCTAACTCAGTGAAATGTGACGAATATTCCATAATAGTCATGGTCCCTTTCTACAGATTCATAAAATCCCTAGCTCCGTCAGCCCTCAAAGTCTGGGGAAAGAATTAATCATAGAAGAAGGTCGGGAAATCATCCCAGATCATATCTCTCTACTGTCCCAAGTGGGTGATGATATCCCACCACCACCTGGCTAAACCACGTAGCATATAAGCTACGAGCATGACCCTCCGATCTAGAGGTATCTCAAGGTGATTGAAGATGGTCAGAATGGCTTCCAACCAGAACTCCACAGCATGTGGTCCACCATCTCCCATAAATGTAAGAGGATGATGCAACTGAAACTCACGGGTCAACTTTGCCAGACTCAGGGCAGGTCACACTCCACCTTGCAAACTCTGCATCATACGAAAAAATCTCTAACGGAACTGGGCATCGGCACCCATCTCAGGAATAGCAAGAGGAGCCATGGGTGGCTCTACAGGAAGATCAACAGGTAGCTCAGGGCCCGCCACCTTAGGAACATGATCATCACCGCGTTCAGCATGCGTGACTCAAGGACGTCTCAGAGGTATAGTGCTACAATTCCAAATGAACTTCTCAAAATAAGAATCCAACAAAATTAAAGGTTGACTCTAGAATCTAGGACATGTACTAAGCCTTTCTACCTCTAAATCACCTCTCCACACCCATATTAGTTCTTAATAAAACCTAAAACTATTCAAATTTAACTTAATCCAGTGATATGGAATTTCCCAGCCCATAAGGGCCCATACTCCTAATGAACTGAAAGATGACACACACTTGTATTTCATTTCTCATTTACTTATGCTGATTATGTATTTGAATTCCCCTTTTAATCTAATGATTGGTTTAGTTGGAATTTCATTTTCTAATCCATAAGGGCCCATACACCTTATGAACCAAAGCATGACACCAATTAAAACCACATCATTCCTCAATTCACAACCTGCAAGAAGAGTTTACACAATTTCACACATATTAACAAGGCATGGAAATAAACCACAAGTAATGCTCACTGAAAATTTAAACGTGGCATGGAAATATGCACGACCTAATCATATTGTGCCTATCAGGATGCATGTTCTAATGAATAACCCTCATTTCATCAGGCTGAACCATGAAATCCAAATTCCAATATTGTAAATATCAATAGCATCACAAAACATGTGAAGCACCTAACGGTGAAACGATATCAATAGTAAATAGAAGAATCAATAACACTATAATTTAGGAAACTTGGTCTTTTCCCCATACATGGGTTTGTGACGCCCAAGAACGGCTTATAAATAAACACCTAAGCATTCCCATTCTCCAAGTCTATCATCACCAAATAGTAATGAAAGAAAGAAAAACTCCTCTGATACCACTTTGTGACGTCTCGGACCCGGCTGCCCCTCAACCCGAGCCCCGAGCCTGGTTGGCCGCTTGACCCCTAGCTCGTCTCCCCATAGTTTAGGGGCTGCCGACTAGAAGCGGGGGTGTAATGTTAAGTCAGAGGGGAGACTGTACCCCCATGTCAGAGTACACAGTAGTATATCAGCTATGTAATAAAAATAGCAGAAGCAAAACCAATGGTAAATAGGAAAAAAGGGAACATACAAACAAAACAAAAGAAGTGAGAAAAACCCTGATAGATATAAAAAAGCCACATAGGTAGTGTCTAATACAAAATGGTTTAATGGAATGCTGATACAGTAGAAAAAGATGGAAAGAATGCTATACAGTAATAAAAAAAGAAAAAAAAAGAACAAAAGTAGTCCATGAGCATCCCTATCCAATCTCAGTCCTCTACTCTGGATATCCAGCTAGAACTTACATGTACAAAAAACATGAATTTGGGCCATTTCCCCTACAAGTACCTATAGCAGTAAAGTCTATATGGGTGCCAAGGACACCGGCCAGGTAGGGTGTGAGACAAATCCTAGTAGGCCACCACCAACGATGTCTACGTGTAATCCAAAGAGGTGTTCAAAAGTAATAGTTCATTATAAATTGTAAGTAAGTAAATAAAAGTAATAAATAACCCTCCCGCTCAGTTTTCAGAAGGACACCTGTCGGGTCTACCTTCTTCAGCTCATGGATGGTAATATGAACAAATAAACAGAGTTTAAGTACATAGATATAGGTTATCACTGGCATGAGGTAAACATGCCTCTTGTCCATAAGAACGGTAGAGGGCATGGGGAAGAATACCTCCCACCAATAATGGTTATATAGGAACGGGGTACAAATGCCTCTCGATCTATTAAATAGAGGTTTATCTGGCACGGGGTAAGAATGGCTCCCGTCCACACACGGAGATTCATCTGGAACGGGGTAAGAATGCCTCCCACCCACACACAGAGATTCATCTGGCATGGGGTAAGAATGCCTCCCGCCCACACACGAAGATTTATCTACCACGGGGTAAGAATGCCTCTCGCTCACACATGGGTTATCACAAGCATTTCAACATAGTATGACATAACCATTGACATCACAATATATAAGGAAGTCCATCTTATATCATATCACATTAACAAAGCATGGAATTTTCATCTTATAATATCACATAATCACATATCAAGGTAACATACATTTCAATTCATTCATGGGGTTCAGGCTATCTCATACTAGCCAACCTATAACCATGTCATCTCATTTTCCTAACATGAAATAAGCCCTTTCAAGACTTATCGTTATGGTCCAAAGGTGAAAAATGGACAAATCTCATGTCATATCACCTATGGTTGACCACTCCCTGTCCACGGCTCATCTAAACATCTTAACTATGTTAGATTCATCAATATCATACCACACTAGTCATTTAGACATGAATTGGTAATTATAAATATGGGGTTTGGTGAAAGAAAAACCATGACACGACGATAATAACTCAAAAAGGAAAAACACTAAAACGGAAACCACGTGACCACCGACCATAGGGTTGTAGGCATAGGCTCGCCTAATATTGACCTCAGATTTGTAGCAGGTTAGAAGAGATATGGGTTCTAGTCCAATTCCCTAAAAATAGGTCATATGAGACTGCATCAAAATAACAAGACAAATACAAAGATTCACCTAGGAAATAAGGGTGTGTGAGGTAAGAATTATTGAAGGTGATCGAACACCTTCGATGGATCTAGAATCATATTTCGAATGAATAATCCAACAAGAAATTAGAGGGAAGATGGTTTTAGAGCTCAAAATAGGGATCCCCTCTGTTAGGTCCGAGGAAGGATAATGAAAAGGGATTTAGGCTTAAATAGAATGTAAGGGAAAATGGTAATATTCACCCAGAACAGGTTCGCATGGTTTAGGTGCACTGTTTATCCAAACTGGGCCCACCTCACTACCTCCATGAAAAAATCTGCATGGCCATGCGACTTGGTCCACATGGTCATGCCCCCCTACAGGTGCCCCTGTCTACAGCCACACGGTTTATCCCAAACCATGCACAGGCTCTGTGCCACTATCTAAAAGCCCATTTCTCAAACTCCTAGGATCCGAACCAACCCCGGACACTCCCCAGACCATCCTAAGGATGTTACACACATTAAACAAGGTTAAAGGAATGATTTGAAATACAAACTAATGATCCATACCTTTTCCAAATATTCGGGTCGTTACAAGATGAAATCTATAAGAATAAAGAAATCGTCAGAGTTAAAAATTAATGAAGGAATAGTTGTAATATTTTGGTGATGACTATGTATACCATCAAATCATGAGGTCAAGAAGGAGATGTTCAGTGATGAACATAACTAAACCTTTTCCATCCATCTATGGATCATAAAGGTGTATCTGGATATTTTAGAACACAATTTTTGGTAATATATGACGAAAGAGATCACAAAACATACATAAAGGTGGTTTTCATGTTAGTAGTTGAAGGATGAAAGGATTAAATACAAGGGGATGATGTTATCATTACCCATACCAAAATAGAAATTAAAAAAATAACCATGTAATTTTTCACTTTCCTTCCGAATACACCAAGAGGAATCAATGCTATATGGATTTTCATGTAACATCTTATAAAGACTTTTCGCATCATTGCAATTCAAGAGGGCTTCTAACTCAATCAAATTTCAAGGATATACATTATATAAGTGGTGCTGTTTCATGGTAAAAATATATTAATTATATCTGATCATGATATAATATTTACATCCATGTTTTGTTAGAGTCTACAACATGCACTAAATGATGATTTTAACATTATCTCAAAATATCATACTATAAATAATGGCCGATCTGAGTAAAATATCTAGAATCTTGAGGACTTGTTGAGAGAATGCTCAATGGACTCTAATGGAGGATGGGATCAACATGTCCCTCTAGGTGAGTTCCCATAAAATAATGGTTTCCACTCAATGATCTAAATAGATCCCCATGAATCCCTCTATGGGAAGATGTTAAAAACAACGACATGTTGGGATGAAGTTGGTGAACGCAAACCATAGGGTCCTGAAATAGTTAAGGAAATTTTAGAAAAGGTTAAGACCATTCAGCAGCAAATCATAGCTACTTAGATTCAATAGATTGGTTAAAAATAAAATATTAAATGATACAAATATATTGAGGATAAAGATAAATTATTCCACCACATATATCTATAGAAGAAAGTCATGGGATTTGGGATTAAGGTAATGCTTAGTCCAAGATAAATTAGTTCCTTTGATATCCTTGATCTCATTGAAGTGGTGTAATATTTATTATCACTCTCACCTAACTTATCACAAGTACATTATGTGTTCCATGTTTCTTTCTTATTGATGTACATACCCAAACCCTTACATGTGATGAATAGAGAGGTAGTACCATTAAAGAATGATCCTTCATATGAGGGACAATCAGGGATGAACTTAGATCGTAGATACAGTGGTTTATAAAAAGGGACAATGCACCTTGTCAAAGTGATTTGGATAAACTACATTTTTCTTAAAGTGATGTCTGAATTATAAGAGGTGAGGAAAAATAATTACACTCATCCTCTCTAGTGGGTGAAATAAAAATTTTAGTGTATAAATTTATGAATTGTGGGATATTTTAATGACATGACCTTTTATAAATAAAACTCCATTTCAAATTGATTAAAATTACCAATTATGTGTTAAGGTTATAGAAAACACATTCAATTATATGATTTTATAATATGATATCAGATTTAAAATTACAATTGAGAATCATAACAATTAAAATTATATCCTTTGAACTATGATCATACGATTACAGGGTTTTTAAAAATCCAATTTATATGAATATAGGATGTTTTGGCCTCAACTAGTTGGATCATACCTTAGGAAGCCCAATTATCAATGATTTTGAGGGATAAAAAATCACAATGATTTTCTCTTGACTAATACCTATAAAATATCCAATAAATAAAGAAACAGTGAAAACATTTATGGTAGAAGTTTGAGGTCATCAAGACCATGAACCAAAACATATACGCTGAACCACCCAATGAGTATCTCCCTATAACATACCTTACCCTTCAGAGGTTTTTTGGGGTAATAAATGGATTCTTATCAAAGTACTAATAATTTAAATTTTTATATTTTATTTTTAATAGAATAATTATTATATATACTTATTATTATTGTTACTTTATAAATGATTTTTATTTTGAAATGAAAAAACAAAAAGTTGAATTTTTTGAAATATGAAATTTCAATTAAGACAATAATTTTTTATGAAATACTGATTTTTAAAAATTATTTATATTTTAATAAAATTATATAATTAAATAATTTGTTTAATATAAATTATAATATAACTTTTATGAAGTAGAATTAAATTTTTATAAGGGTCTGAAAAAAAATTAATGTTAAAAATCCAGCAATCCTAAAGAAATGACGATTCATTATTTTAAGGGTAAAAATTTACATATTAATAAAATTATTTTGATAAAAGAAATATAATTTTTGTAATCATGATATTTAAAGTATAAAATAGTAATTTTTCATTAATATTATAAATAATTGAATTTTCAGATAACAAATATATACATTATAAATATATGATGTGTATCATGATATCAGAATCACCAAAATGTGATATAATAAATGATATAAAAGATAGCCACGACAAAATATATGTTTCCCATTTTAAAAAAATTATTTTGAGGTCATTTGAATAATTTTATAAAGCCTTTATGATCTTCTAAAAATATTTTATGTTTTAATGTTTTAAAATCACATCATTATGAGCTTGACTAACTTCCACATCGACAATAGTTTTATTTTAATGATTTTTCCAATGGTATTATAAAATAATGGATACAAATCTTATTTGGTAGGAAAAATAGTAAAAATTATGATAATTTTTTCAATTATATTTCCTTATATAGAGATTCTATAACCTCTTTTTGAGAAAAAATAAATAACTCCCCTATGTTTTCTTATATTTACCCTCACAATTTCCCCTTCCACATCACTAAAAAACCATGGATCATGGCCTTACTCTTCACTACCCACTATATAGTCCTCCTAATGTTCCCATAATTTCTCATGAATCTCCCCCAATATTTTGGAATCACCTTCTCTTGGTAAGGGATCTGTTCTTTATCCTCTTTATTCAAGCATCTTAATCATTTAATGCTATTTATTTCTGATTCAAAATGTTGGGATATGTTTTCCATGTCCCTATTACTACCCATTTTATTTAAAAATGAGGTGAGATGACTTTATATCTCATTATACAATTTTATTAATAATTATGTATTGTTTTTATGCTATCAAAATTTGACTATGATGTTTCATGCCAAACGATTACATTATGAATATCCAACCCATTTTACAATCATGGGTGTTCACATGGATGTTCCTATACTTCATTTATTGTGGAATTTAATGTATTTAATTCATATTCCTTTATCACGGGTTTAAAATAGATGAAATATATCTTTATTTTATATGATATGTATGGAAAACTTATGCATGTATATGATATAAACCTGATGGGTTCACCCAAAATTAAATAACGATTCAATGAATTGGATAAAGCTCTAGTCTCATGATACAACATGTATGAGATTATAGAGTGAAACTTATCCATTATTGGACTTTCCCACCATTTTATGATGTCTTGGTAGATATCTTTGACCTATGATTATGATGTCTTGTTTAATATTGTTTTCAATTTCCTATGTTAACATTATATTATCATTCTATATCTTGCATATTTGTTCATGTTTATGGTTAATACACTTTTTAGGTCTCATTGAGATTCATGTTTTCTTAAATGTGATACTTTATTCATGTTATGATTTGTTTATTAACTTACTTGGATTTGTATCTCTCCTCGTTATTTTTATATCCCTAGGTCATACCGTGGAGTTTTAAGAACGATTGATTATTCTGAGTACGTTATGGAAGTCTTCAATAATACTGAGTTACCCCATGTTTTATGTTATTTTATGTCCCTAATTGTGAAAATAAACTCGAATTTTCAGCATTTTGTGTTTTATTATGTTTATTATTATTTATTAAATCATGAATTAATGTTTAATAAAAAATATGGGTTGTTATAAATATGGTTTTGTTGGATCATATCCCCATTAAATCTTTTGTAACATCATTGTACGTCAAATTAGATAAAAAATTATTTGGAAATAAAATCAATTGGAATATTTATAGAGTAAAATCAAATTTCACTAAAATTAACAATTTTAAAACTAAATAAATTATTAAATATTGCATAAATACTCTTCTTATAAAATATACAAAAAAAAATAAAATAATATTTAAAAAATGAGTGTTCGTGAAGGTGAAAAATATTTTTCATGTCATATTTGTGAAAACAATGATCCTATTCACATTTACTATAAAATATAAACCCACCCTATTAAAAAACAAGAAGGTTTAAGTTTTAAAAAATGAAAATATTGAGACATGGGAAATTTTTTTAAAAATAATCATTGGGTAATTGTAAAAGGATTTAATAAGCAATTTTTTCATAAAAAATGACATGGATAAAAATTGTTTTCAACCAAAGATAGAATAGAATTATATTTTTCTAAATAACCATTTTTGATCTCTTGGGTGAATAAATAGTAGGAACACATTTACTTTAATGAAAAAAAATATATTATAAAAAAATTCATGAGTTTCTTGAAAGATGGGTCATAATATTTCATAATTTGAAACTAAATCTTAAACAATCTATATAATAATGAGAATGTGACATAAATTTTTTCCACTTTGATATCATTGGATTCATAAGTCTAATGAAATAGAGAACATTGTATGGATGTATATATAACATAATTTCATGAGAATAATTATTAATGTTGTTAGTTGGTTATATATAAAACACTCAAAAGAAATGGGTGGTGAATAAATCTTCTATCCCCCAGTAATAAATGTGAGACAAAAATCCCTTACCTTAAGTCTCCACATACTGTTTACATTTTTGATACTAATGAATGAAAAATATAGGGTTTTTATCAATATATTACAAAAAAATAACATTTATCATAGAACATATTATTTACTAATGACATTTTATTTCCCCTTTATTAACAATTCCTTGTTAAAAGTATATTTTAGGTAATAACTACTTCATTTTTCATGAATATTTTTTTTTATCTTTGGCCAATTATTTTTTATTAGGGATATGTAATATAAATAATTTTAAACATGATATATTTATAATATATATTAATTATATATGTATTTATATAAATACATTAAATATAGAGATATAAAATGAATCACAACATTCATGGAGATTGTGGGCCATAGATATGCATGAACACTGTTTTTATTTTCTTGAAGGATGAAAAGATAGGAAGATAAATAATATATTTTCATTAAATAATTTTTAATGTCATATATATCACAAAAATTTATTAAATTTACCCTTATTAACTTTAATTTAATGCATATGTGATAAAATATCCCCTTTCTTCGGGAGTTGGTAATCTTCCATACACATGGTTGACACCTACCAAAAGCCAACTGGATGGAATGTAAGAAATTATATGTGATGTTATAATTTATTAAGAATAATAATTGTAATGCCATGAATCCAAAAGCTCAGAGCCAGTGCATTATTTTACATTGTCATTATTACAAAGAATAATATCCCGAAGTACCAATTAGTTTAGTAGTCATGAAGAAACTAGATATATACATGGGACCCATTTTACATTTTGAACGGAAACAAAATATGATATAACAAACGCTAATAAAATACATCCTTGAATACTCAATAATGATCTCTTCATCATATCCCGGGAAAATGAAACATAAGAAAGGGGTGAGCTCAAATAATCAGTAATGGTTAAGCAATACTGCAGAAGATAACATACACAGAAACATTATGCTTGGTGAATAACACAAACACATGCCTTTCAAAATAAACTCGAACACATTATGGTAGGAATAATAGTTGAAAACAATAATTCCATAATAAAACTTAATCATGGGTATTATACTAGTAGAATAACCACATGATCTATCAATAATATTTTCATAATGAGGGAAATGAATATGTCGAACATCAAAACTACACTATCAAGGCCTCGTACCAAGACCATAAATAACCATTTTTTCAAGGCCTCGTGCCATGACCTAGTTTGTCTTATGAGACCTACCGATGCATCGAGGGGATATAGAGGGCCCCACCAATCACATAAAAAGTCCAATGAATTCCTCATATGTATAGTAATTATTTTATTCTATGTGTCCCATAACACTTTGAATAATTAAATTGTTTCTTTTATTCAAAGTGTCTCATGATACTTGGAATAATTAAATGTCACTTATCAATGTGTCCCATACCACGTTGAATAATTCAATTAATAATTCACATGTTATGAAACTAATCATAAAAAATTCAATATAACATGTTGGATGATACCATAAGAGATAATCCTCAATTAAGTACAAGATTCAACAAAGGATTTTGACGTAGACAAATATATTTTTAAATGAGACCATTGACAAATTCTTGAGGAAATAATCCTGAATAATTCCAAAGTTTCCCATAACACCTTGAAATATTCCAATAACAATCCCATAGAATATAATGAGAATAAGGATACTGTTGATATTATATAAAAAAGGTCAGTACATACACCACAAGAAAGAATTAAGTGGTTAAAAAGGCATATATCTCATAAAATAAAATGAGTTATGAGAAAAATATTTTTACTTTTAAAGAAGAGTCCTTTTTAGAAATAATATATATTCGACATGAAATAATATTTTAAACATGAATATCCCATAAAATAAAATAACAGGACATTGAAATTATATTTTAGGCATAAATATTGTCCTACTGAAGTGAAGTCATGTAAAAAGAGTTCTTAAGATTTTTTTATTAATAATCCATTTTAGAGTATTTTAAAGAAAGTGTTTAAGAGAATTTTTAATTAGAAATGAAAATTTGTTATCATAAATCTAGAAATGATCCAGGATAATTTTCAGGATAAAATGAGTGTTTTTATAAAACTAATGGTGGCTTAAAATAGATTCTGGTGTATACTAGAAATGGGTAATAATTTGAAAATATCCCTTGAATTAGGTTTGTATTTCGGAAACAATTTTCAGTGTTACATTTAATAAATGTAACTATCTCTAAAATAAGGTTGGATTCTGGTTGGTAAAAATATATTGAATAATCACCCATAATTTATTATTAGTTCATAATGACACAAAAGAGTTTCATTTAGATAAATAGACAATAAAAGTAACCTGAATGAAAATAGAGGTTCACCTAGAAAAAACCTTACCACTTTGTAATCAATCGATTCAAAGGACCCAAAATTAATAATATTCAAAATGATATATTAGATAACATTAAAATAAATATATTAATTATATTTTATATCAATGGTAAATATATATACCCCATACACAAGTATTAGTAGTGAATACAGAAAATCTCACAAAAATTTTAGTGAGATGAAGAAACCCTTACCTTAAGTCTGAATGTGTTACGATCATGAACATAAGGTCCTGGAATAAAAAAATAGACTTATTAATAACTTATTTAATAACCTATTAGACATGTATTTTTTTATCATAATTTTTTAGTTTATTTATGTCCTTATTGATAAGTTATTATAATGAATTTCGTCGTTCTGAATTGTTCATTTTCTTGATTTTCATAATCGGTTCACTTGTTTTTAAGTAATGGAATTCATGTAGAATGGATGTAAATCTCTAGAGTCAAATTTATGAACATATATAAGTGTTAATGTTCATTTATATCATTCTATTACATGGAAATAAGATGAATCATTAGATTAATTATTAATGACACTCACTTAGATTATTTAACATGTATTTTGATTATTAGGAACTAGTTTGGTTATATGATTTAATAATACGTACGTATTCTGGTTATTGAATATTAATAAGGTTATAATTCATATATTATAGTTTTTTTCAACCATATAAATGGTTTCATGTCTAGATTGTATCTATACATTAATGGGTGAGGTTTCTATTTTTTATATGACATACTATTCAATAATATTTATTACTATTCATAAGGATATGCCACTATTCACAATGGTATGTTACTATTCACTGAAAATTAAGTTTGTCTTTTCATACTCGAAATATCTTACTGAACACAACCATGTATGTCATCATTTCAAAATTAAAATCACAGAGGTGGATAAATTATGATTAATTTTCTAGGTTATAAAAAAGTGGTGTTTTTTAGAGATTCAATGTTACATGAATTCTATAATAAATCTATTTGTAAATTCTTAGGGGGGGGGGTTACATTATTCCCTCCTTACTAAAATTTCATCCTCGAAATTTGAAATTGAAGTTATAATGTTAATGGTTGATACCTGAAAATTATCTTGTGGGAAAACCACATCAAGAATATAGATAAAATATTTTATTAATAAGAGGAAAGGAAAAAATCACCAGTTACTACAAAACAACGAATTCTAATTGGAAAACACGATTAAGGAAGAATAAAAAAATCATTATGTAGCGAAACTAATCAATAAACCCAATACAATGATAAACTTAAACCATTTCATAAATGGTTATCAAATTCCCAAATATAATTATTCAACACATTATAATGAAGGCCTCTAAATTTCCAAGATTAACTTATCATTAACCCTTATTCAGTAAGAAGAAACTCAAAAATTCACATTCCAAACATGTGAATAACATCATCATTTATTCTCTTCATGTATGGAAATAACAAGAATTAATAGAAAAACCATATCAGAGACATGCATTCCTCTGCATTCCTAAAGTAATATACATGTTATTTGATATATTCCTTAAATCCAAATGTGATTTAAAATCCATCAATGATAGCATAGACCACTTCTCGACAAGTCAATAATCTGATCTAAGGTATTCAGTACTTATCAAAATCAATAATTTCTTCATCATTATCTTCAAATGAGATATATATATTAAGGGTGGTATTTCCCTCAATCATGTGATTTCCAAAATCGTTAAAATTTTACTAAGTAATTTTTCCTTTGTTCTAATCACTATATGACCTCAAATCCATAATGAGATTGTACTCTAGTACAATCCTTATAAAAATAATGATTCTTACAACCATAAAAATATTGAAAAAATATTCAAATGTCATGATTTTTAACTAGTAATATTAACCATTATACCTTTTCTGTGGTAGCATGAAAACTTGATCATTATTCGAAATCATTATTTGGTGTATATTTCTTAGATGACTGGGACATTGATTCATATAGTGTCCCATATCCTTGTAGTTGAAGCACTGTGCATTAAAAACCATTTTCTTACCTTTAAAAACCTGAACTTGGTGTCCTTTTTCTCCACACATATAAAAAACCTCTTCCCTTCAAAAATTCACCAGGGTAATTCTTTCCACATTTATCACACGTGGTAAAACACTTATTTTCTTTTATTCCCATTATCCATGTATTTATCTGCCATCCTCATGTTATTTTTCTTCCCTTAAAATCCATAAGACTTAGAGAAGTCTTTAAATACCTTGTTAACACATGATATTATTTCAACATAGGATGAGGGTACTATGTAGATAATAATACTTTGAAAATATATATTAAGACCATTAGATATATGATCCTTTTTACTCTTTGCATCATGGGCATTGGTGATGTACTCATTACATATTATGGGCACCATTTCTAATCAATTCCATATTATATATTAGCTCATATAATTATGAACTCTCTATAACTCTAAACATGGTATAACACATTGCATTAAATTATGCATTGTAATTAATAGAACCATATACTTTTGTTAGTTTGGGGGAATAAATCCTTCCTAATGGTGGGTAAATAAAATGTGAATTATACAAAGAATATCCACCTGGGAGTGTCAAACCAAGAGTGCAGCAAGGCCCATTATCATGTACCAGGATACCTCAGGTCAAGCTCGAAATTCCTTGTAGGAGTTTTAACTCTTAGATGTATCTGTGACAGAGCCGCCTCTACTTCATTGTATCCAGATAGGGATGAGTTTTCTAGAAATATCCACATAATATATTCTGTACTAAGATTATAGGATGTTCTTGTTTTTTTATCCTCAAAGACTATCTTAGGTTTTTTTTCCCTAACTTATGTTTTCTAAATCTTGTTCCAATGGTTTTTACTAAACTTACTTTGATACCAACTATAACGCCCCAACTCTAGAAGCTCAGGGTTGGTGAATTATTTTAATTATCATGATTAAAAGGAATGAAATCCCAAAGAACTGAACATTATAGTACTCTCGAAGAAAATATATACATACATGGGACCCATTTTAAATTTTTAAAAGAATCAAAATTTGATACATAACAAAAGAAAATAAACCTCTTCCCTGAAAACTCAATAAATGATATATTCATCATATCCTGGGAAAATGAAACATAATAAAGTGGTGATATCAAATACTCATTAAGGGTTAAGAAATAAAAAAATATAACAGTAACATAACCATTATGCATGGTGAATAACTAAAACACATGCCTTTCAAAATAATCTTTAACACATTATGGAAGGAATACGAGCTAAAATAATAATGCCATAATAAAACATAATTGTGGGTATTGTACTAGTCTAATAACGACATGAAATATATAAAATATTTTCACAATGATAGAAATGAATATCCCAGACATCATAACCACACTATCATGGCCTTGTTCCAAGACCATAAATAACCATTTTGTCAAGGCCTCGTGTCATGACCTAGTTTGTGTCATGAGACCTACTGATGCATCGAGGGGCTATAGTGGGACCCACCCATCACATATTAAGTCCAATACATTCTTCATAGTTATAGTAAGTACTTTATTAAATGTTTCTCACAACACTTAGAATAATTAAATTTGGCCCTTTATTCAAAGTGCCCCATTCCGCTTTGAATAATTAAATGGCACTGATTCAATGTGTCACATACCACGTAGAATAAAAAAATTCATAATTAAAAAGTTATAAAAATAATCATAAACCATTAAATAAAACATAGTGGATGATATCATAAGATATAAACCTCAATAAAGTACAATATTAAATAATGGATGTTGACATAGACGAATATATTTTTAAATGAGACCATTGACAAATTCATGAGGAAATAATCCTTAATCATTCAAAAATTTTCCATACCACCTTGAAACATTCAAATCATAACCCCTTAGAAAATCATGATAATAAAGAGACTCTTAATATGATATACCAAAGGTAAGTACATACATTACATGGAATAAATAAGTGGTTAATAAGGAACATATCTCATAAAAGTTAATGAGAGATGAGAAAAATACTTTTTACATATAAAAGAAGAGTCCTTTTGAAAAATAATTTATATTTTCCAGGAAATAATATTTTAAACATAAATATCCCATAAAATAAAAGACTAGGGCATTGAAATTATATTTTAGGCATAAATTATGTTCAACTAACATGAAATCATGTAAAAAGAGTTCTTAAGATTCTTTATAAATAAAACATTATTGAGCATTTTAAAGAAAGTATTAAAGATAATTCTTAATTAGAAAAGAAAATTTATTATATTAAATCATGAAATTATCCAAGATAAATTTTCAGGATAATATGATTGTTTTAATAAAGATAATGGTGGCTTAAAATAGATTCTGTTGTACACTTGAAAATCGGTATCAATTTGAAAATATCCCATCAATCATGTTTGTATTTCAGAATCATTTTTGAATGTTCCTTTTAAAACATGTAACTATCCATAAACTAAGGAATGGTTATGGTTGGTGAAAAAATATAGAACACTCAAACAGAATTTATGAGTAGTACATAATAATACACATGAGTTTCATTGAGGTAGTTAGAACATAAAAGTAACCTGAATGAAAATCGAGGTTCGGGTGGAAAAACCCCTTACCACTTAGTAATCAAACAACTCAAATGACCGAAAATTAATAATATTAAAATTATATATTGAATAAAATGAATATTAATATATTAGTTATATGTTATATCAATGGTAAATATACATACACCATACACAAGTATTAGTAGTGAATATGGAAAATCTCACAAAATGGATGTGAGATGAAGAAACCCTTACCATAGGTCCGATTGTGTTCTACTCATGAACTTATGGTCCTAGAATATGAAATTAGACATATTAATCATTTATTAAAGAACCTATTATATATGTATTTATTTTATCATAAATCTTTTTACTTTATTTATGTCCTTATTGATATGTTATTATATTGAATTCTGTCATTTAATAGAGTCCGTTATCTTGATTTTCATATTCAGTTCCCTAGTTTTTATTTAATGGAATTCATGTGGAATGGATGTAAATATACAAAGATTAATTTATGAACATACAAGAAGTGTTAATGATCTTTTCTATCATTCTATTACATGGAAATAGGATGAATCATTAGATGAAATATTAATGACATTCACATAGACTATTTTAACAAGTATTTTTATTATTAGGAACTAGTTTGGTCATATGATTTAATAATACGTACGTATAATAGTTAAATAATATCAATTAAGTTATAATACATATATTAGATTCTGGTTCACCAATATAAATGGTTTCATGACTAGTAATGAAGGGAAAATTGAAGAACCAAACTTCATCGTCCACAATGGTTATAAATTGGAACATAATGGACGTTGATTTTGTTGATAAAAATAAAATTGAGTGAGTAAGAATATTGCTGATAGTTATTCCATTAAAATGATATAATTAAAGTATATTGATGATACTGTAGTTATCATGGTCATTTGGACATAGTAGGTGAGGGTAGAAAAAGAAAACTGATGAATTTGAAGAGAAAAGAAAAGTTGAGAGATCCCTTAAAAAATTTGCCAGCCAAACGATGTCGCTTAAAATTTCATAAAAAGAATTGATGAGAGAAAAAGGGAATATCATAATATGGAAAAAAAATCAGTAGGAGGAATACATAATATGAAACCCCAACCTATGATTATTAACATTGAAAGAGATAATTTAAAATAAATGTTGACAAAAAGAGGTGGGTGAAAGGTTCCCTTACATTATAATGTAACTCCTAGAACATAAATGTTGGGACCTTACAGGAATAAGGGAACATTGTTATGAATCCAAGGTTGGTAAACCCACCATATATTTGAGGATGATGGATTTTTAATGAAAGAAAACGAATGGATGAGTGGGTATTTATAGAAAAGAGACGGAGTTGTTTTAATAATTTCAAAGGGACACCTCATTAGTGGTTCTTAAAAAACCAGGGATTGCCCACGGTATTTTAAAATGGTTTTAACCACTTGGGACACCACAAGTCATATTTAATTGTACAAAAGTCTACCAGAATTTTATTTTAATTATTATGTCATTATGAAGTAATTAAACTATAGAGAACAAAAAAATGTATTTTTATAATTCACAAAAAATTCATGTATTTTAGAAAAATCCCAAAAGTTCACCCAAATAATTTTTTGACATGTAGAATTAAAAAATTAACTACGTTTTTTGAAAATATTTTTTTAACATTGTGTATTTAATTTTTAAATAAAATCATAATTTATTCCAAAAAAACACTTTAAAACTATAACACGTTTCAAAAGACCTTGAGAAATTAATCAAGGTCCTATAAAATTATCCTATTATCCAAAGAAAATAAAGTACCACAATTTTGATTACATTTTATGAAAATAAATTTCCATTTTATAATATTAAATTATTCAAAAAATTTAAATTTAAATATTTGTGTCATTAAAAAATACCAGTACTTATAATATGATCGTTTTTTTACTTTTAAGATGTCTAAATTTTATTTATGAATTCATGGGTGAATTTTATATTTTTTTATGATATTTTATTCATTATTATTCATTAATATTCATAAGGGTAAGTCAATATTCATAAGGGTTTGTTATTATTCACTAGAAATTATGTTTTTCTTATCATACTCTAAATATCATATAGAATGCAATAGTGTAGGTCAAATTTTCAATATTCATATCATCGAGGTGGAAATTTTTTTTTAATTGACAAGGTTATAACAAAGTGTTATTTTGTAGAGACTCAGTGTTTCATGAAATCTATAATAAATATATTTTAAAATTCATTGGGGTGTTTAAATAGTATCAGAAATATACTATATAAACATTAAATACATCATTGTATCTATCCATGAGAGGTGGTCATATAAAACAAACAACATCAGTTCTTGAGGAATAAGTCTTTTGTACACACGATCAATGTTTTTGTATCCCATTTCATAGAAGAGGAGATACATTTAATTAATTAAATTTAAAAAAATAAAATATAATTATATTTGATATAATTGTTTTATTTTATTATAATAGTTGAATAATATTTGAATGTGGTGGATGAATAAATAAAATAAAAACAAATTTTAAAGACTTTTACCTCTTTGTTAGAGAACCTCATCTGGTTTATACCAAAAGAATTCATATGAGGGTTTTGTAACAAAAATAAGAACTCTAGGATGTTCATAGAAAATAATGGAATAAAATTGGGTAGTTATCAATGGAACCAAATGGGTTTTTATGTGTAAATATGAGAGGATATGGGGTGGCCTTTTATAAGTGTGGTAAAGGACACACATGGATTTTTTGAAAAGAATAAAGTGTACCTGAATTTTTTACATGAAAAAAGTAACCAAAATTATATATTAATAAACTATATTGGTTATATGGTCTAAATATATCCATTAATTTGTGTTTTACATTTTATATGATACTTTAAACCTTTCATTTTTATGTTGAACCTAGATAAACCAATTTCAACATTAATCATGGTAATTAATTTTTTTAACTGTTAATTTTTTTAAAATAAAAACATGACATTATTATATAGTATTAATGAAGAATATTTAAAACATGGAATATATATTTCATAATTTCATTCACATAATTGGTATGATTTTATTTAAATTTGAACTCTCAAACAAGACAAAAAAAGGGGGTTTTCAAGGATATATTTTTTAAAAAATTAAAAACATATTGTATCAAAACTCAATATAAAATTGATTAAAATGTCACAAAATTTATTAGTTATAATAAAATGAAACTTATATTAATTTCATGAAAATTTTAAAATAAAATGGATTCTTAAAAAGTATTTAATGAGAGAGGAAAAGATCATTAAAAACCAATATTTTTCAACACTCATCGAAAAATTAATGATTTTAGTAAAATCATAGAAAATAACCCTAATGTAATTTTGAAATGTTGATTCAAAATATGAATTTAGTTTTTTGGAATAAATTTCAATAATAGTTTAAAATTATTTTTATTATTGATTCACAAATATCAATAAAAATAATTTTTTTGAGAAAATCATGTATTTGAAACATATAAATACTTTAACAAGACGTTAAAACTTTTTATCATATTTTTTTCATAAAAGGTAACCATTATTCATAATTTGTGAAATGTTGTAATTAATATTCACACCTATATTTTTAATGGTTATGTTATAAATTCCATGTTTAAATAATACTGTTAATAGTATGTCATGGTTCGTTAAAACATATTATTGTTTGTAACAAAATATATAAAATAAATTAAATTTATTTGAAATGAAAAATATATTTATCATAAAAAATTATTGTTCTGTATTTTACATGTATTAAAATAATTTTATCACTTGAAATTCAGTTACTCAAATAAAAACTATTGGTGATTACCTAATCACATACGTAGGTTACAACATAGCTTCTTCTAGTAGATTGGTTTATCAAAAATATTTGGCCAAGTGAGTGGTATTGTTTTTTAGAACCTTCTATATATAATCCAAAACATCCTCCAGTTATTCCTAATAATAAATATCATACATTTGCAGTATGTACTCTATGATTATTACTTGGAATTGATTTATTTTTTACATAATAAAGATAGATATATGGAACACATTTTTAGCCTGATAGAGGTTTAGTGGAAGGGTAAAATGATATGTTATGGTACCAATACAATTAATATTTTTGATGTGACTAATATTCCTAAGGATTAGTTTTCCCTTATTTCCAAATATCATTTCTTACTTCAATGGGGAAATTCATTAAGTCATCTTTTCACCAACATCAAATGCTCCATCACACTAGTGATTATCAGAAAAAAAAATTTATACCGAATTTGTTCAACCCTTATGTGTTAAAAAGTAGACATAACTATCCATACCAATGGTTCTTCTAAATCTGGTTAGAATATATTTTTTTCTCTAAAATTTTACTAGTAAATTGGAGTCATACACTTCTTTCCATATATGTATTCATAAGTATTTATATGAATGAATGAGTTGAATCTAATATTCTATGAATATTCATGTAGAGAAAGGTGTTGATCCTAGCCAAATTTGAAAATAAAGACCAATATAACAACATATCCTTTGGGGTTTTATTAATCTTATAAACTGACCATCTATCTGAATATGATACACAATACTAAATCATATCCCTTTATCAAGAGAATCCTGAATACATTGTTAGAACATCGAGATAATCATCATATTCTGATCAAATATAATAGATTGTGTTTTTCATGTACCATTAAAAATTCAATAAAATATATGTCTTGGAAATCAT
The DNA here is from genome assembly GCA_963277665.1 of Viscum album. Lineage (NCBI taxonomy): Eukaryota > Viridiplantae > Streptophyta > Magnoliopsida > Santalales > Viscaceae > Viscum > Viscum album. Next base: position 119,568,608 of record OY728134.1, read on the forward strand.
ATCCAGAGATAAATCTTCTCTGATAGTAATTAAGTGTGTTTAATTTGTGAGGATATCAACTACAAATCATATAATATTGTCCCCTTCAATAATAATAGGGGCGTCTGACAACAAAATCTATAGTGATGTTTATCATTTCTATTTTGGTGTGCATAATGGTAGTAACATACCCCTATAATTATATCTCTCAGTATTAGCTTACTAACATACTATGCTACAACATATAAACTAAATGAAATTTATCTTCACTCTTTCCCACTATAAATAATATTTCAAATATATATACACAATTATACATTTAGAATTATTTGGGAATGAAGAAATTTGAGAATCTCCTAATAGATATTTTAAATTTGGTATGGATAGAACATATAAATGGTTCTGAATATTTGTAATTCCATAATAATCAAGGATAAACTAAGGAAAATTACACATCTTCTTATATATATTCATATATTTTTTGTGCCAGTTTAATCTTCACCTATATATATGATTGCACACACATTTTAGAAAAAAAATATTTTTCCCCTTCCTTTAGGATTTAAAGATCTTTCATTTTAAAATATATAAATATTGGATCATTGGTGATCCTCATCATAGATAATAATGTATTATCTTTTTGTCTCAAATCATTAACCACCTTGTTTCTCTTTCACTGGGTGGTAATGTTCTGAGTAGTTATAATCATTAATCGAATCCCACGGTCTTCTCTAGAGAATTTTTAAATCCTTATTTGTGAAAATATACATTAACATTATGTGAGTATTATATATATTTAAATTTTTTCATATATATAATACCTCCTTATTTTTAATGAAAAATATTTGCTGGTAAATCCTAACTATGTGTTGGGTAATGTTTCTCATGAAAAATCAATTCTCATAAGAAGGAAGAAAGAATAATTACATTATCTATTAGAGCACATCCAAATCCCAACATTGATTCATAATATAGAATAGAAACCCTTATCATAAATAGTATAATTTAAAAAAATATGTTATATATGCATTGTGGGGGTACCTTTAAATTTGGGAAAAACGTATAAATGGGGGTGGTTTGTAAAGATATATCTTATATTGATAAGAAGTTTCAACGAAAGTATGATAATCATTGTGGGGGTACCGTTAAATTTGAAAAAATATAGCCTGCCATTTTGACTATCTCCTCAAAGAAGACCCCAGTTCGAAAGTCTCTACTCTCAAATGAATTTTATACAGGTATAAATATTCTAGTAGACTTAAACATGATTTTAATTATTATATGATTTTTTTTATTCTTACTTACTTTATTTCAACTCATTAGGTTTCACACTTTTTCCATAAAAGTGTTTCAATAATAAATATTTAATTTCCAGTCAGTCAGTTATGAACATATATTTTGAATATTCTTATCTTCCAATACTTTAACTTTTCCCCAAATTCATAAATCAATTAGAACATACCTCCATTATAAGTTTACTTGATGGATTTATTAGATATTAATGATAAATATTATAAACGTAATTAATAATATTCATCCAAACCAAGAAAATATCATATCATAATCCGAGTGCTTAGTTTGTGTAAATGTTCAATTACATTCGTCTTTTATGGGATCACCGATATACACTCACATGAGATTCTATGACCCCAAAATTCCACTTTTTCTTCCAAAATTAAAAAATTTAAATTTTTTTATAGTTTCCCCATCCTAATGATCCATTGTACAATTTTCTAGTTATATCCATTCTCTCCCATTATCATTGAATAAATAATAAAGTCATTTTTAAATACTACTACTAATTTGTCAAGGTAATATCTTTAGACTCAAATCACTAAATCTATTGTTACCATGGGGGTATTACAAAGAAAAATATCCATCATTATATATTCATAACTTCCACACCATCAAGAGAATGTTTTCGTGGGTATGTCCTCCTCAAATTTCTTTTCAAAAAAACATGTACAAAACAAAAGGTTTGTATTACCATAAATGTCACCCAAAATATCCATAATCCTGAAAAAATCCCATTATAAATAATACCTCAAAAGGTTTTTCTAATACATTGATCTTATTATTAACCATACACTTATAATCCAAAGATGTTAAACATAACTATTAAGTGAATCTTTCATGGAGACATATCAGATTTAAAAATCCACACAATCCTTAGTTGATTCAAGATTCCTAAAATGCAAATATCATTGGTAAAAATTAATCTACAACATAATACATGAATATAAATACAATAATACATAAATCCATCTTCTTCTATTATTGTTATTAATTAGGTCCTTCTTTGGATATAGTGTTATCACTTGGATTAGGAAATTGACATCGACAATTACAATGTCCCCCTAACACAAGACATTAAATTCCCCAATAATAAATCATTATATTACCATCTTTTCCACATAGAAAACATCTTCCCCCAATTTGGATAAATTCTTCTTGGTGATTATTCACATATTTTTAACATATTGAAATTCGAATCTTCTTACCTCAACATTCATTAATACATGAGATTTTATGAAATTCCATATTCATTTTATTTAACTTGTTAGGAATCTTATCAAAGTTGAAATTATTAATAACATATCAGGATAGATAATTAGGTGTAGTAAAATTAACTTTATATAAAGTAATAATCTAATTCCAATTTCATCTACCGTAAACACATTTTCTATAATATCCAATGTTAACAAATATCTTTATGGTTCTAGTAATTGACTAAAGAAAAAAAGTTTAATGTGTGGAACAATAATAATTATAGAAAACACAGATTCCAAAAAAATTATTTAGGTTTTATTAATCATCAAAAATTCATTTCAATTTATGACACAATAGGTTTAACCTCGTTCTTCTAGGATTGTCATCTGTTTAAATCCTTAATAACGTTTTTTAAAGATTTAGTGAATTTACAAATAATATCCCCTTGTATTTTCAATCAAGGTGCGTAGTATGTCCCATTAATATACACCATATAACACTTGATCCAAGATTGATGATCCTTTTTTGTAGTTATTACCCCTAGCTGCATCTAAGTCAGATTCATGTCCACTTATAGAATTTATACATGGATATAATTTCTCAGAGAACACTTTCACTATCCATCACTATAAATCATGGATATTTTCATATAATTTGGCTTATCCTTTTGGTTTTCACTAATTTTTATCATCATTATTTACAGATGTTAAAATAATCCTTTTTGTATTACTAACTATAATGACCCAAACATCCCATACATAAATATGAAAAATTCATATACTCATATTCATTAAATAATCTAATGAAATATCCCATAATCATTTAGTACTAATGCCTTTGGAAACATTTACATATAAAAAATTGGACCGTGAGGGAGATACTATAACGACCCATACTTTACATACATTGTTAATACTTCAAAACTGAAGCACACTTATTACAACATATGCCAAAACCACAAAGGACCGTATAGGTATAGTGTCTTTAGAAACTGGGAAACATAAAAAACTATTTCATAAATCTCCAACAGTGTCTCCCATTTATTTCATCATATCTAGGGTCCCTTTTAGCATATTATACTTAATATCCATCTTCCTGACCTGGGGAAAAGAAAACATACAAAAAAGGGTGAGCTCAAATGCTCAGCAAGGGCAAATAAAGGAAATAAAAATCATATCACATCTTTTTGAAAATCATAACCTTCAAAAGAGATCATAATATCTTAACATGGAATAAATCATAGAAGTGAAAATGATATCCCCATAATCATAACATAAAACTTGAAACATTGTGGCATGCACACATAATCATGGAAAATCATTTCTTGTTAGTCATGACTCATTGCCAAGACTATCTTAGCGGACAAAGTCCATTTCTGAACCGTGTTCACTCCACGTTTCAGTCCTGTATCACTGAACCGAAATAACCTTCCGTTCCAGCCATGTCTATCTCATGAGATATAAATCTTTACCCAATGCATTGGAGGGAGATATAGGTCCCACCCATCTTATAATGAAACCATTCTTATGTGTGCCACAAAATCATAAACCATACATCATAGCATAACCCATGTAATAAAAATGGGAATCTTAAACATCGTGACATCATAAAACAATTCATATAAGATAAAGGAATTCATAAACATAATTCCATCAAATTATAATAAAATCAATTTAATAATAGGGATAAAAAACAGAACCCTTTATTATCTTAGATGGAAAATAATTTTGATAAAACACTTGAACTCCATTCTTGAGGAAAATATCCTTTTTTCTTCAAAAACATTTTTCCTTTCTTAATAGGTCATAAGACTTTAAACTAAAAGAAGATGATTAAAAATAAACTTGAAAACTTGTAAAGGATGCTTCTTGGAAATAATGTTTTAAAAATCCATTCATGCCATATAAGTTAAAAAAACATTCTTCGTACTTTTGTCGAAAAAGTCAAAAAGTACCTTGTACGAAAAACAAAAAAAGATTCATTTCATATCTTTTACTAAAAACTCACCGAATGGTAAAATTGGATTTAAAAAATTGTAGGTGGATGGAAATAATATTACATATTGAGGAAACATGGATGTGTATGATAAAATACACCCCAGTAAATGCCAAAGTATAAACAATCTCGGATAAAAATGAGATTGTGATATTTCCCTTACCTTAGGTCCGATTTGCTTTGTACGTGTCCGAAGCTCCTGTATAATGGTTTAAATAATGTTATTGACTTATTACAGAATCATACATATTTATATGACATCATATATGGTCATATTCTTAGCTTCTTATTAGTAATTTTCATTGTTACTTGTTACTTGTGTCTTTGTTACCTTTTGTTCTTATGCATGTTTTGCCGAATAAATTCTTATTCTTCTTTTAAGGTTATAGATACCTTATATCCAGAATGTTATTAGTGTAACATATATCATATTTATTCATTAAATTCATTTATATAATTACTATGTAATTATGATCATGTAGAACGAGTCGCATCACATCGTGGAGACGGTATTCCGTACGTACGCACGAGTGATGATATCGTTCCTATGATCGTGGAATTGTATTGGAGTGTATGTATACTATTTAAGAATCAACATTACTTTTTAATAGTCATATATAGTCATTATTTACACCATTATACCCATCCAAGTAAGGTGGTGGTGGAAAATAGATTACACCACGGCGTGGAGACGGTATTCCGTACGTACGCACACGCGGTGATTTCATTTTTCCGTAGGATGGATAGAACGTGAATTAGGGTTGTTTCATATTTATAAAAACATATCAGTATTTAATTAATACTGATGTTATTACTTTATAATGAAAAAACTAAACAATAATAAGTTGAAGAAGAAAGAAATTGAAAAGATCGGTAATGGATATTACCTCTTCTTTTAAACGCCTCTTTGAATCCTCCACTTAGGGAACTAAGATTGGTCTTTGAAGAATACCAGGACCTCTAGGATTATTCTAGGGAAGTGGATAAGGGATTTTTTCAGGGGTTTTCTGAGCTTGGGTGCTCAAATTGGTGTGAGGAGGAGGGGGAGGAGGTGTCCTTTTATAAGGGAGGAGAGGGGCACCTTAAGAATATCTCAAAATATTATTTTATATTAAAGTCAAAACTGGTTTATAATGGTTCCAAAGGGTCTTATTTAAAAGGTAAAGTGGGTATGGGTCAAAATCATGTCAACCAATAGGATTTATACAAGTTTAGGTTATTATTGTAACCTTATCAATTAGATTTAACATTAAGTTAAATAATTTTACTTTTACTGTGTCTTTTTGTGTTCTTATACTATAAGGTTAATAAACTTACTATATCAAGCCAAACGAACCCCAAGTTGTTTATTATTAATATATATAACCTTATATAAGTCATTTGGCCGAACCTTATATTTTTAGGAATAAAATAATAATTAATAATATAATATTTGTTTTAAAAACTATTTTATGTCAATTTTGACACTATTTAGTAATTTATTTTTGTAAAACTCATAGAAGAATGATAAGTTCTAACAAAGTTAATTAAATCAATACTAACATGTCATATTAACCTATAAAATTATTGGAATTCATAAAAAGTCTCAAATTATACTTATTTAGGTATTTATAATATCAATTATTCTATTTTTTTCACTATTATGGTAATTACTGCATCATCATTGTGTCATAAATAAATTAAATTATTTAAAGTCTAAAAATTACAAATGAAATACCATTATGTAGGAAATCTTTTTATATTTCTAAGGAATATTTATAGTCTAATTTATCTTATTTATAACCCTATATTAAAAATGATTTAGTTATTAAACTTTGATTTTAACTATTTTAACCCTTCTTTAAATAAATTGATAATAAATGTCCTAATCTAATCCAAGTGGGCCTAAATGGTCATATTTTATTCCTAAGTTTGTTTTTGGTCGAATTACACTTTTCCAAAAGAATTAGTACATGTGTTAGGGTAATAATAATATCATTTTTACCCTTAATTACCCTATTTACTTTTAACAGTGGAAAAAAAGCAAAAAGTTACTATTCACCAAAAAATTATTTTCATCTCATTGAACCACATTTTACTCACTGAAATCAACTGTGCCTCTCGGATTTTTGAAATTCCACTCATAGAAGTGGTAAAATTAAGTTTTATGAAAAATTCAATTTTTTTAACAGCCACTTAGTAGTTTCAGTATTCATCAAAAATTGAAAGTTTTTAGAAAACTACCAAAATTTCACCCTAGGCTAATTTCGATATTCTGAGTCCAAAAATGAAGTCCATTTTGAAAAATAAAATTTATAAAATTTTAAAAAGTGGTTATTACTATTCATAACGGCTAGTTTTAATAATATTTTAATAGTATATCGTTGTTTAGTGAAACTCGGTATTGTGTACGACGCAAGCTATCAGGGAAGTCGCGATTTCATGTAAATCAAGCCAAGCAAGTGTTGTGTGTAGAAAAATATTCCTTTGATGAATTATATTACATTAAAGTCTCAGGTGTTACATTCTACCCCCCTTAAAATGAATTTCGCCCTCGAAATTCGTCACTTTGTAACAAACAGATGAGGATACCTCTCCCTCATCATATCCTCAAGCTCCCATGTAGCTTCTTCTAATTGGTGGTTCCTCCATAAAACTTTCTCCAATCGAGTGGTCTTGTTTCGTAGGACTTTTTCGCTATGATCCAGAATCTATATCAGTTGTTCTTCATAAGAAAGATCTTGCTCCAGCGGTACAACTTCTGAGCTGAGTACATGTGAAGGATCAGGTATGTACTTTCTCAGGAGAGATACATGGAACACATTGTGAACTTGAGAGAGATTCGGTGGAAGCGCCAATCGGTAAGCTACCTTTCCAACACAATCCAGTATTTCGAAAGGACCGATATATCTAGGGCTCAACTTCCCCTTCTTTCCAAATCTCATAACCTTCTTCCAGGGAGATATTCGTAAGAACACTTTATCACCCACTTCAAACTCTAGGTCTTTTCTTCGGTTGTCGGCATAACTTTTCTGTCGACTTTGAGCTTCTCTTATGTGTTGTTGAATAGATCTGACCTTTTCTACCATTTCATCAACGAGATCAGGTCCATATAGCTTTCTTTCCCCAACTTCATCCCAACAAGTTGGGGTCCTACATTTCTTTCCATAGAGAGCTTCATAAGGAGCCATCTCAATACTGGAGTGAAAGCTATTATTATAAGAAAATTCCACCAAAGGTAGGTGTTGATCCCAACCTCCTTTGAAATCCATAGAGCAAGCTATCAATATATCTTCTAGGGTTTGAATTGTTCTCTCAGACTGACCGTCTATCTGAGGATGATAAGCAATACTGAAACTCAACTCTGTATCCAGAGTATGCTCAAGACTTCGCCAGAACTTCGAGGTAAATCTCGGATCCCGATCAGATATAATAGAAAGTGGTACTCCATGCAATCTTACCACTTCCTTTACATATATCCTGGAAAGCTGATCTAGAGAGAAATCATCTCTAATAGCAATGAAGTGTGCAGACTTTTTAAGATGATCAACTATGACCCAGATAGCATTATTGCCTTTGGATGTTTTAGGAAGTCCTGTGACAAAGTCCATAGTGATGTTTTCCAATTTCTATTCGGGTATGGGTAATGGTTGTAACATCACCTTTGACTTATGTATCTCAGCTTTAACTTGCTGACAAACCAAGCATCGAGAGACATATTCAGCAACATATCTTTTCATGCCATCCCACCAGAAGTACTCTTTCAGGTCCCTATACATCTTCGTGCTTCCAAGATGAATAGAGAATGAAGAACTACGAGCCTCATCAAACAACTCCTTCTTTAATTCGGGGATGGGAGGAACACAAACCCGATTCCTAAACTTTATTATCCCATCACAATCAAGGTTGAATTCAGGAACATATCTCACCTTCCTTTGTAACTCAACATCTTTTTTCTGTGCCTCTTTAATCATCACATGTATAGATGGTTGAACATTCATTTGAGAAAGATAATATTTTTCCCCTTCCATTATAATTCCAAGATCCATCCTTTGTAAATCCATAAATAATGGATCTTTTGTGATCCTCATCATGGATAAACTAGCATGGTCTTATTGACTTAATGCATCTTCCACCTTGTTTGCTTTCCCAGGGTGGTAATGGATTGAGCAGTCATAATCCTTAATCAGCCCCAACCATCTTCTTTGACGCATATTCAGCTCCTTTTGTGTGAAAATATACATTAAACTTTTATGATCAGTATAAATATCACACCTTTCACCATAAAGATAATTCCTCCAAATCATTAATGCAAAGATTACCACACCTAACTCCAAATCATGTGTTGGGTAATTTTGCTCATGGGTTTTCAACTGCCGTGAGACATAAGCTATCACCATATCATTTTGCATAAGAACAAACCCCAATCCCTTCTTGGATTCATCACTGTAGATCCCAAACCTTTCTCCACTACAAGGCAGTGTGAGCACAGGTTCACTGGATAACCTTCTTTTCAACTCCTTGAAATTCTCTTCACATTCCTCTGTCCAAACAAACTTAACTCCGTTCCAATTAAACATGGTGAGTGGATTATATAATCGTGAAAAATCTATTACAAAACGTCAATAATATCCAGCCAAGCCAAGAAAACTTTGGATCTCAGTTACTGTTGTTGGTCTCGACCATCTTTCGATAACCTCTGTTTTTGCTGGATCCACAGATATCCCCTCTTTTGAGATTATGTGACCCAAAAATGCAACTTTTTTAATCCAAAATTCACACTTGGTAAATTTGGCATAAAGCTTCTTTTTTCTCAAGGTCTTCTATATAATTCTCAAGTGATCTTCATGTTCTTCCTTTCTCTTTGAATAGACAAGAATATCATCTATAAAGACTACCACAAAATGATCAAGATAGTCCCTAAAGACTCTATTCATTAGATCCATGAAGATAGCAGGGGCATTAGTAAGACCAAATGGCATCACTATAAATTCATAGTGTCCATACCTTGTACGGAAAGACTTGTTTGGTATATCCTCCCTTTTGACCCTTAATTGATGATACCCTGAATGAAGATCAATCTTGGAAAAGTATTGAGCTCCGCGTAGTTGGTCAAATAAGTCATCAATGCGTGGGAGAGGATATTTGTTCTTGATAGTGATCTTGTTAAGTTCTCGATAATCAATGCAGAGTCTCATTGATCCATCTTTCTTCTTAACAAACAGAACAGGTGCTCCCCAAGGTGACGCACTAGGGCGTATGGACACCTTATCAAGATTCTCTTGGAGTTGCTTCTTTAATTCTTGCAACTCAATTGGGTCTATTCTATAAGGTTTCTTTGAAATAGGAAAAGCACCAGGTACGAGTTCTATTGAAAACTCAACTTCACGATTCGGTGGAAGACCCGGTAATTCCTCTGGAAAGACATCATCAAACTCTCGTACAATGGGCATATTCTTAATCGTGAGTTTCTCACCAACCATTTGAGATAAATAACCTTCATTTAGTGGAATCCAGACTCATAAGATGGAAGGAATTTCCACTGGAAGGTTATATTCTTCCTTGCATCGATAGACGATCGTAGATTGATCTGGAATATGAAATGTGACTTACCTTCTTTGGCAATTGATATGAGCTCCATCTAGAGAAAGACAATACATGCCAAGAATCACATCAAATTCCACTATAGGAAGGATCACAAGATTTGCAGGAACCAATTTCCCACAAACTTCAATCAGAGAAGAATTATAAACTTTTGATGCGACTGTTGTGCCATTAGGTATTGTCACAGCTAACTCAACATCTAATTGTTGAGGTAAAATGGTGATACCCTTAGAAAATTTTTCAGAAATAAAAGAGTGGGTGGATCCAGAATCAAATAAAACATTTTCTACTTTAGAGTGGATGGAAAGTTTACCTTTCACCACATCGTTATCGTACTCCACATCGCTAATAGAAATTGCATGTGACTTTCCTTTGTCTTTAGCCTTAAGAGTTTGTTTACGTCGACCATCATCATCAACCCTTGGATTTGGGCATTGATTGGCATAATGCCCTATCTCCTTGCACATGAAACATTGAAGTGTAGTAGGTTCATTCTGTGCATCCCTTCCTTTTTTTGCATCATTAGACATCTTCTTCCCATTATCACGGCATTCAAATGCCCTATGACCTTCCTTTCCACATTTGAAACATTTACTTGTCCCTTTAAGAAAAATCCCTCCATGTTTCTTTCCACACTTTGAGCATAAGGGAAAGATCATCTTCTTTTCAGTGTGCTCTTTAGATTTTCCTTTGAATTCCATTTTCCTCTTCTTATCAAACCCATATGATTGATGGGTTACTCCAATCTCCATCTAAACTTTGAGAGAACGTCGAACGATTTCCTCGTAGCTATTGAAGTCCCTTATGGCTAAGGCCCTTCGAAGACTTGGTTTTAAGCCACTAAAGAATAGATCGATCTTACTCTCAGGTTGGATAATAATACCAGAAGCATACCTTGCAAGTCTTGTAAAATTTGCTTCATAGGTACCAACAGATTCATCATCCTTTTTCTTCAGTTCGAGAAACTCTTTCTCCATATTTGTTTGGAGAATACGAGGGAAGTACTTATTGAAAAATATGTTCTTGAACTCGTCCCATTCCATGGACTCAATTTCATCCCTTTTCCTCATATTCATAATAAGATTCCGCCATTGATCAGCATCACCTTCCAAACGATACACCGCTAAGATGACTTTATCATGCTCATAACATTGAAGAACTGAATATATCTTTCCAGTAGTACTAATCCATTGTTCAACAACTAATGGATCAGTAGACCCGCTGAATGAAGGTGGACGCTGTCTCATGAAGGATTCAACAGAATGTTGCTCCTTCCTTTGCTCGTTTGGAAATCCTGCATGATTCATAGCTTGAGAAAGTTGTGTGATCATGGCTACAAGATTTTGCATTCCACCTCCCATAACGTTTGGTTTCTCAGGGGGACAATCATTGCATTGCCCGTCGCATACCGCATTAACACGGTTCCTTCGGGTTCTAGCCATTGACTAAAACCAAGAAGAATAGTGTGAGCAACACTAATTATAATAGGAAAACCGCATAATCAGGAATAAAATTTCACACTTAAGGTCTTATCCTAGGGTATTCATGGCCATTTCTAAAACACTAAGATTGTGTTCTATGCTTAGAATTATTCTTAGGGTTCTTACGAAGGCTTTCGCATCCTAGTTTCCAAAGGTTGACTATACCTTTCCTCTGATACCAACTATAATGACCCATACTTTACATACATTGTTAATACTTCAAAACTGAAGCACACTTTTTACAACATATTCCAAAACCACAAAGGACCGTATATGTATAGTGTCTTTAAAAACTGGGAAACATAAACAACTGGTTCATAAATCTTCTACAGTGTCTCCCATTTATTTCATCATATCTAGGGTCCCTTTTAGCATATACTACATAATATCCATCTTCCTGACCTGGGGAAAAGAAAACATACAAAAAAGGGTGAGCTCAAATGCTCAGCAAGGGCAAATAAAGGAAATAAAAATCGTATCATATCTTTTTGAAAATCATAACCAGCAAAAGAGATCATAATATCTTAACATGGAATAAATCATAGAAGTGAAAATGAGATCCTCATAATCATAAAATAAATCTTGAAACTTTGTGGCATGCACACATAATCATGGAAAATCATTTCTTGTTAGTCATGACTCATTGCCAAGACTATCTTAGCAGACAAAGTCCATTTCTGAACCGAGTTCACTCCTCGTTTCAGTCCTGTATCACTGAACCGAAATAACCATCCGTTCCAGCCATGTCTATCTCATGAGATATAAATCTTTACCTAATGCATTAGAGGGAGATATAGGTCCCAGCCATCTCATAATGAAACCATTCTTATGTGTGCCACAAAATCATAAACCATACATCATAGCATAACCCATGTAATAAAAATGGGAATCTTAAACATCATGACATCATAAAACAATTCATATAAGATATAGGAATTAATAAACATAATTCAATCACAATATAATCCAATCAATGTAATAATAGGGATAAAAAAACAGAACCCTTTATTATCTTAGATGGAAATTTTTTTTGATAAAACACTTGAACTCCATTCTTGAGGAAAATATCCTTTCTTCTTCAAAAACATTTTTCCTTTCTTAGCAGGTCATACAACTTAAAACTAAAAGAATTTGATTAAAAATAAACTTGAAAACTTTTAAAGGAATAATCTTTGAAAATAATGTTTTAAAAATCCATTCACGTCGTATAAGTTCAAAAAACATTCTTCCTACTTTTGTCGGAAAAGTCAAAAAGTACCTTGTACGAAAAATGAAAAAAGATTCCTTTCAAATATTTTACTAAAAACACACTGAATGGTAAAATTGGAATTAAAAAATTGTAGGTGGATGGAAATAATATTAAATATTGATGAAACATGGATGTGTATGATAAAATACACCCCAGTAAATGCCAAAGTATAAACAATCTCGGATAAAAATGAGATTGTGATATTTCCCTTACCTTAGGTCCTATTTGCTTTGTACGTGTCCGAAGCTCCTGTATATAGGTTTAAATAATGTTATTGACTTATTACAGAATCATACATATTGATATGATATCATATATGGTCATATTCTTAGATTCTTGTTAGTAATATTTCATTGTTACTTGTTACTCAGGTCTTTATTGCCTTTTGTTCTTATGCATGTTTTGCCGAATAAATTCTTATTATTATTTTAAGGTTATAGATACCTTATATCAAGAATGGTATTAGTGTAACATATATCATATTTATTCATTCAATTCATTTATATAATTACTATGTAATGATGATCATGTAGAACGAGTCGCATCACATCGTGGAGACGGTATTCCGTACGTACGCACGAGTGATGATATCGTTCCTATGATCGTGGAATTGTATTGGAGTGTATGTATACTATTTAAGAATCAATACCACTTTTTAAAAGTCATATATAGTCATTATTTACACCATTATACCCATCCAAGTAAGGTGGTGGTGGAAAATAGATTACACCATGACGTGGAGACGGTATTCCGTACGTATGCACGCGCGGTGATTTCATTTTACCGTAGGATGGATAGAAGGTGAATTAGGGTTATTTCATATTTATAATAACATATCAGTATGTAAGTAATACTGATGTTTTAATTTATCATGAAACAACTAAAGAAGATGAAGTTGAAGAAGAAAGAAATTGAAAAGATCGGTAATGGATATTACCTCTTCTTTTAAACGCCTCTTTGAATCCTCCACTTAGGGAACTAAGATTGGTCTTTGAAGAAGACCAAGACCTCTAGGATTATTCTAGGGAAGTGGAGAAGGGATTTTGGCAGGGGTTTTCCGAGCTTGGGTGCTCAAATTGGTGTGAGGAGGAGGGGGAGGAGGTGTCCTTTTATATGGGAGGAGAGGGGCACCTTAGGAATATCTCAAAATATTATTTTATATTAAAGTCAAAATAGGTTTATAATGGTTCCAAAGGGTCTTATTTCGAAGGTAAAGTGGGGATGGGTCGAAATCCTATCCACCAATTGGATTTAGACAAGTTTAGGTTATTATTTTAACCTTATCAATTAGATTTAACATTAAGTTAAATAATTTTACTTTTACCGTGTCTTTTTGTGTTCTTATACTATAATGTTAATAATCTTACTATATCAAGCCAAACGAACCCCAAGTTGTTTATTATTAATATATATAACCTTATCTAAGTCATTTTGCTGAACCATAGATTTTTAGGAATAAAATAACAATTAATAATATAATATTTGTTTTAAAAACTATTCTATGTCAATTTTGACACTATTTAGTAATTGATTTTTGTGAAAATCATAACAGAATGATAAGTTCAAACAAAGTTAATTAAATAAATACTAACATGTTATATTAACCTAGAAAATTATTTGAATTTATAGAAAGTCTCAAATTATACTTATTTAGGTATTTATAATATCAATTATTCTATTTTTTTCACTATTATGGTAATTACTGCATCATCATTGTGTCATAAATAAATTAAATTATTTAAAGTCTAAAAATTACAAATGAAATACAATTATGTAGGAAATCTGTTTACATTTCTAATGAATATTTATAGTCGAATTTAACTTATGTATAACCCTATATTATAAATGATTTACTTATTAAACTTTGATTTTAACTATTTTAACCCTTCTTTAAATAAATTAATAATAAATGTCCTAATCTAATCCAAGTTGGCCTAAATGGTCATATTTTATTCCTAAGTTTGTTTCTGGTAGAATTAAACTTGTCCAATAGAATTGGGACATGTGTTAGGGTAATAATAATATCATTTTTACCCTTAATTACCCTATTTACTTTTAACCGTGGTAAAAAAAAGTAAAAAGTTAATATTCACCAAAAAATTATTTTCATCTCATTGAACCACATTTTACTCACTGACATCAACCGTGTCTCTCGGATTTTTGAAATTCCACTCACCGAAGCGGTAAAATTAAGTTTTATGAAAAATTCATTTTTTTTAACAGCCACTTAGTAGTTTCACTATTCATAAAAAATTGAAATTTTTCCGAAAAATACCAAAATTTCACCCTAGGCTAATTTCGATATTCTGAGTCCAAAAATGAAGTCTATTTTTAAAAATAAAATTTATAAAATTTTAAAAAGTGGTTATTACTATTCATAACGGCTAGTTTTATTAATATTTTAATAGTATATCGTTGTTTAGTGAAACTAGGTATTGCGTACGACGCAAGCTATCAAAGAAGGTCGCGATTTCGTGTAAAGCAAGCCAAGCAAGTGTTGTGTGTAGAAAAAGATTCCTTTGATGATTTATATTACATAAAAGTCTCGGGTGTTACAGATACGTCATCTCCAACAAAGAACATCATAACAAGATCCCTTCTTAAACATATCATACATAATACCATTCTTCAAATCCTGGGGAAGGGAAACATAATAAGGGGTGGTATGAGATTCTTAGTAAGGGTAAAAAAGCGAGATATGAAAATAAAAGGTATATAAGGATATGGGAACATGATACTAACATTTCAAAAACCATACCCTACATATCTTAGTTTATTAACATGAATCCTAGCACAAATTTTGGTAGAATATAAGACATAAATCATATAGGAATCAAAGAAATTTATCCATGGGATCATAAATTTTTCAAAATATTTATATTTTTGGTATACACATAAGCATAGAAAATATTATTTTAAGTATATACACCAAAACATTAATAACATTTTATAATTACGCTAACTACTTTTTTACCTACTTCATTCTTGGCATAACATCTCAGTTACCCTATTTAGGGCTTGAGATAGCCTCCACATTACCCTCTATTTAGTTTCGAAAAACTCTGGTGTACACTTTGATCTCATATATCATTAAAAAACCCAATGCATTTGAGGGAGATATGGGTCTCAATAGTCATACAAACCAAACTGTTTACATCCAAACGATTCAAAAAAAATCATCATGTAATATCTCGTTAAAAGAAAGGGATTCCATAAACAATTTATCATATCCCAGCATGTTGAAAAGAAATGTGTTTCATAAACACTTCATCATACCATTATAGTATAGCCCGAGGATGATGAATGGGTTCCATAAAAATATTATCATAATAGGCATAAACCAAGATAATAAAGGATAAAATGGTATAATTGGACTTTATCCATATTAATTCTTATGTAAAATTAAAGGATGTCATCTAAGATTGAAAATTATAGTAAAACATAATCTTTCAGAACATTTATTGAGGAAAATAAAATTTATATGAAAATAACCTTTTTAAAACAAGATATTCAAAAAATATTATAAAAATCCTATTAATTTAAAATATCTATGGAATATTATAGAAAAATAATTTAAAATTGAGTGGTAATGGCAGTGGAATATACTATTCATGTCATAATCATTAAAACAAACATTCCATTTACATTTTTGGTAAATGAAAAATAGTCCTTGTTTAGAAAATGACATTATTATTACAATAATTTTATTAAAAAAATTAAAATATGGGAAAAAATTTCTTAAAAAATCATTACAGAATAGTAAATAATTGCTTTTTATATAACATTTTTTTGAATTCAAGGACATGGAAGAAAAATGGTTTTCAAATGAAGAGAGAAGTAATGTATATTTCCATTAAAAACAATATTTCAGTTCTTGATTATAGAAATGAAATAAAAATATCTTTTTTAAGGAAAGACCCAGATTAGAATACATTATTAGTTTCTTGAGAGTCATGTCATACCATTTCATAACTGTCAATAGAATCTTATATAATCCCTATAAACAATAACACCATTAAAAAAGACATTCAATACTTTGGTAACATTTGAATTGTAATCCCAATGACAGAAATTATAATATATGGATATGTAGATCCCATAATTTCATGATCTTAATCATAAAAGGAATTCATGCATATTATATACACCCCAAAAAATAAAGGGTTTGGGAATATGAAATATGTCCCACATAAATAAAAATGAGTTGAAAACACCTTACCATATGTCTTGATTTCCATTGTACTTATTAAAACCTCAAATATAATAAATATTTATTAATTATACATTTATTATATAACCATAATCATACTTATTGTTGACCTCACCTGTTTTGATAATCCCAATTATTCTTTCACATAATTTGATAATCCCAAATAATGTGTATCTATATATTAATTCTTTCAATATATGATATTCTATTATCAAGTTGATAATTATATTAAATTAATATTCGAAATATGTTAATCAATGTTTATCTATGTTTATATGAATATTGAAATAATTCTAAGTCAATCAGATATGTTTTGCATAAAACAAATAAGTTGTAAGTCACTGATATGCTTATAGCTACTAACACAGATCTATCGAAACGTAGTCTACCGATATACATAGTCAAAGATAAGATAAGGTCATCGATACGTAGAGATACCAAAATGTATAAGTCCACCGGTAAGCACATGTCCCTAATATATAATGTCCACCAATACAGACAGCTACCGACAGAAGCTGAGCTACCGATAGAACAAGTCTACCGGTATACATCAGTCTACCGATACACAATTCACTAGTACAGAACAGAGCTACCTATATGCACAAGCTACCGATACAAAGTTCACCAATACAGATAGTTAATAATAAATCAAGCTACTCATACAAGAGAGTTGCTTCTAGAAAAAAAAAAGCTACCGATAGAAGGAGTCACCAATACATAGAGCTACTAATACATAGAGTAACAACTACCGATACAAGGAACTACCAATAGAAGGTCACTGCTACATAAATTCAACCGCTACCAACAGAAGGCTACTGATGAAAGACTGACCACTCAAACTCTACTTCTCTCAATATTATTTATTTATTAAGCAAAAATCATATTTGATGGTTTTAATGTAGTTAATGTTATTTAATGATAGTTGTAGGCTTGTCAGGGAACCATACCTAGTACCGATGAAAAGGTAATCATTCCCATTTGCCAGAGCTGAAAGCTATATAAGGAAGGACAAAGGCTGGACATATAGACGTGCACAAAAAGAGGAAGAAGAGTGTTGTAAATTAGTGCATACAAAAATAATACATCCATAATCTAAGAACACTGGACATACACGAAGAGATTCATACAAGAAGAGAACACAAACCGGACTTCAGTCAAGGAGTGAAGAACTACAATGAGCTGCTCATTCACTCAAGCTGATCAAGATGAACCTGAAAACGAAGGAAGCAAACGACACTCTATTTTCCAAAAAAAGCCATAGAAAGACTGAGAAGAATTTCTGACAAATCCAAAGGAATCCATAGCTACACTTCAAATCACTAGAGCATTCTAAACTCATATCTACTCTCTTAGTGATTATTTTATTTACATTTCGAGTAGTGTGTGTGCTCTATATATTTTATACTCACACTGTCTATTGTCCTAAACTAGAGGATCACTAAATACTCACACAAAATTTCCATAACTCTTTGTATCCCACTATGAATAGTGGTAGAGGTCAAGTAAGACCTGGACAATCAGTGTGCTGTTGTTTTGTATTCCCCCGTAGAATTGTGGTAGAGGTCATAGTACCTGGACAGTCTTTTCACTGTTGTTTACCCTGATCCAAGGTGTGGATCAAATTTATATAAATTGTTTGAGAGGACTAAGTCTCTGTTTGAGACTAAACCTCTTGTTTACATCTGCTGTGAATCTTAGATTAATTCTAAAGTATACTATATATTTTATATTCCGCTGCTAGTTAATTTGAAATAAAATTTGTTTTAAAGTTACTTTGATAGTTAAATTAGAAAGTGTTTATAATTATTGTGAACTAATAAGTTAGTTTCAAAAGTTAATTTAATCTCCTGATTAAATTAACTGAGACCTAATCAATATTTGAGAAACTAATTGAACTTTTACAATCTGTATAAATTCACCACAGTTTAACTTGTTTTTAAAGAGGGGGATTTTAATATAAATATTTTCAACAGAAATTTTAATTGGAACTCAATTCACCCCCCTCTTGAATATCCACTCCGACCAGCATTTGGTATCAGAGGTTTGTTTATTGTTAAAGGTTTTCGAAACACTCTATTTTTCAACTGTGATTTTACTTGTATCTTAATGATATTAAATTTTTTTAGTTCTAAATTTTATCTCTTTAAATACATTTGATAAAATTGAATTATGGACAATAGTCTTGAAGGTGCTTCTACGAACCAGTCACCATTTTTTAATGGTACAAATTATGCTCAATGGAAGCGTAAAATGAAAATTCATTTAGAGAGTATGGGATTTGATATCTAAACAGCTATAGCGACTCAATATAAGATTCTAGAATCTTGAAGAACTACTTGGGATGAACCAACTAAAATTACTTACAATAATAATTGTAAAGTAATGAATTCCTTGTACTGTTGTTTAGGAGATGAATAATTCAATCGAATATTTTCTTGTAAAACTACATAAGAAATTTGGGACACTTTGGCTATTTCCCATGAGGGAACAACAAATGTAAAAGAAATGAGGATGAATACCTATACTTTTAAATATGATAATTTTAAAACGAATCCTGATGAACCCATTTCACAAATGTATCTCAGGTTCAATGAGATTGTCAACACTATGATCTCTCTTAGTAAAGCTGTTCTTGCAAAAGAACAGATCATGAGGATATTAAGATGTCTTCCAAATAGATGGAGAGGCACATCTGTTTCCATTAGAGAATCGTGCGACATCAGAAAACTGCCTGTTAAAGAATTAATTGGTAAGATAATGATGTATGAGGAAGAGCTGAAGGTCAACAAAGAAGAGGATGACAAACTAAGGAAGAATTCAATATCCCTCAAGACATCTGCTTCAAAGAGTAAAGAAAAAGGAAAAATTCAAAGTGATTGTGATATTTCAAGCAGTGATGAGAGTGCATCTGATAGTGATGCTGAGATGGCTCAAATAGACAGAATATTTAAGATGTTCTACGCAAATAAGAAATTATTTAGAAGATACAATTACAAAGGAAAATATGATAACTGAGGTCATTGAAAGAAGGACTGGAAGAAGTTTAATAAAAGTGATGATATTGTCTGCTATGAATGCAAAAGGAAAGGACATATGAAATCAGACTGTCCAAAGCTAAAGTTCAAGAAGAAACATGACTACAAGGACAATAAGTACAAGAAAGATATGGAAGCTACCTAGAGTGCTTCAGAAAACAGAACAAGTGAATTTGACGTTTCTGACTCTGCAAAGAATTGCGCTAACATGTGTTTTATGACAAACACATCTGAGGTAACACTAGAAACTCCTGCTTTAAATTCATATTATTCTAGAGTTGATTCTGATTCTGAATCTGAAAATATGTCTAGTGAAGAGTTATTTGAATATTTTAATATGCTAGAAGAGAAATGTAATGAATTAATGGAAAAGTATGAAACCTTGAAGAAACAACATGTGTTGACAAGCTTTGTTAAATCATTACATGATATCGAAAAGGAAAAGAATGCCCATTTACTTAAGGAAAATACTAAACTAAAGTTGTCTAATGAGAAACTAAGGAAGGACTTATAAAAATTCACAAATGGAAAAGATACACTCAATCAAATGCTAGGAAAACAAGTGGCACCAAAATATACCACTGGAATAGGCTATCAGCCTAGAAAGAGACAGTTTACTAAAACTAGATTTATTTCTAAATCTGGATAGAATGCTGCTAGTTCTATTACTGGAAATTTTTATGATTCAACTAATTATTCATATGGTTATAGACCAAATAAATATTATCTTTCAAAATTTATTGATTTTGTAAGTTATTTGAGACCAATAAGACAAATCCAAGTACCTAAAACATTGATTACTAACCTGTCTGGACCTAATAAAATATGGGTACCAAAATCATTTTCCACCTAAACCTATTTTATAGGAGACTTGTTTGAAAAGCTCTCACAAGAAGGTATGGTACTTGGACAGTGGATGTTCAAGGAATATGACTAGAGATTACTCATGATTCAAGAGTTTAATCAAATTTGATCGAGGCCATGTCAACTTTTGTGATAATTCTAAAGGAAAAATCATCGGCATAGGCCAGATTGGTAACACTGATTGGGTTTTAATTTTTAATTTTGTATTTGTTGAATGACTTAAATATAACCTGTTAAGTATTTCTCAACTGTGTGATGATGGTTTCAATGTTAAATTTGAAAATTATTCTTGTAATGTTTTTAACTCTAAAAATGTTTTAGTATTTTCTACTTTGAGAAATGAAATTGTTTATGCTGTTAATTTAAATTCTTCATCCAAGAAAAATGTTAATTCGTTAAATGTGTTTCATAAAGAATCTTGGATTTGGAATAGAATATTAGGACACTGCAACATTCATTCACTTAGAAAAATGACTTGGAAGAACTTAGTTAGAGACCTACCTATGCTTGAATTCCCATCAGACAATGTTTGCAATCCCTATCAAAATGGAAAGAAACATAATGTTTCTTTTAAATCAAAGAAAGAAGTTTCAACTTCTGAACCTCTTGAGTTGGTTCACATGGACATGTCTGGACCTTCTAGTGTTTTTAGTGTAAATGGGATGCACTATGTCTATGTCTTAGTAGATGAATTTTCTAGATACACTTGGGTAAACTTCTTAGCTCACAAAAGTGATGCATGTTCTTACTTTATTAAGTATTACAAGTTTGTAGAAAACCATAGTGGACTTAATATTAATACATTGAGAAGTGACCATGGTTGTGATTTCGAAAATCATTAGTTCGAATCTTATTGTTCACACAATGGCTATATTTAAAATTTCTCTGCCCCTAGGAATCCTTAACAGAATGGTGTAGTATAAAGAAGAAATAGAACCCTTTAGGAGTCTACAAGAACCATTATTAATGAGTATGATCTGCTTGATTAGTTTTGGGATGAAGTTGTTAATTCAGCCTGTTATATTATTAATAGAGTCTTGATTAGACTCGTTCTTAAGAAGACCAATTATGAATTGTGGAACAATAGGAAACCTAAGGTTAATTACTTCATAGTTTTTAGATGCAAAGTTTTTATCCTCAATACAAAGGATAATCTTGACATGTTTGCCTCTAAAAGTGATGAAGTAATTTTTATTAGTTATTCTTTAACTAGAAAAGCCTATAGATTCTTTAATAAAAGAACCAAATGTTTGGCAGAATCTGTTCACATCAAGTTTAATGAAATTGATCCACGTGAACCTAATTCTTCTCTTGAAAATCTTGAAGAAGATTTGACTATTCTATACCTTAATGATAAAACCAAAGAACTTGCTTTAAAGACATCCAGTTTTGGACATGTTCATGAATTTGCTTCTATATAACCTAAACTTAGAGAAGAGCCTGAAATTTCTAGTCATACCTTTACTAGATCAATAAGGATTCTAAAGAATCATCCTTTGGATGTTGTTGTTGGTAATATTGATAGAGGGTCACAAACTAGAGCTTCTCTAAGAAATTAGGTTGAACATCAAGCTTTTCATTCATAGATATTATCTAAATATATCAGTGATGTAATCAATGATGAATTTTGGGTAATGGAAATGCATGAAGAATTAAATCAATTTGAAAGAAACAATGTCTGGGAATTACTAGAGAGACATAAGGACACCTTAACCAAAGGAACTAAATGGGTTTTTAGAAACAATGTTTATGAGTATCGAAATATAGTTAGAAAAAAGCAAGGATATTTGCACAAGGATATAGTCAAGAGGATGGAATAAACTATGAGGAAACCTTTTCCCATGTAGCTATATTGGAATCCATTAGGATCTTACTTGCCTATGCAGCTCATCTGAACATCATGTTATATCAAATAGATGTCAAAGAGATTTTCTAAATGGTTTTATTATAAGGCCCTAGCCTTAAACCTTACTTAATCTTGAGTTATTACAGGATTACACATTGAGGATCTTTTCAAGTTTAGAGTTTTAGAGAATTATATCATAAAACATGCATTACATTACACATTTAAACAATGTGGTTACATAAAATATAGTATTCATTTTTCCCATTAACGGAAACATATTTAAAATAAAAAATGGATTCTTTCTTGACACTTCCCTAACACTATCATCATATCATGTACCATTCCCTGGACCTGTGAAAAACATTTCAAAAACATGGGATGAGCATAAAAAGCTCAGTAAGGGTTATAAAAATCATGGAAAGGAAACATGAGTACATATATACATAATAATGAAATCATACTTTACACATAAAACATATTCACTTTAACATACCTCATAAAATCATGAATAAATCCTAGAAATCATAAGACATAAAGGTAACTTGAGGCATTCATAACATTATTATGTAGGGAGTAACCCTCTTGGTTACGTCTGGAATACCCATCACAGTATATTCCCTAAATCTCTTCGGAGAAACCTTAATGTGTAACTCCTTCCTGTTACCCAATGCATTGTAGAGCTATATCGGGCTCACCCGCCCTTAGTTTATCACGGAATAACCCGTCTTCATAACAATTCCCAAGAACCATAACATAATCTTATCACATAAAACATGCATAAAGGAAACATAAAATTTCCACCTTTCAATAACAAGA
The DNA here is from genome assembly GCA_963277665.1 of Viscum album. Taxonomy (NCBI): domain Eukaryota; kingdom Viridiplantae; phylum Streptophyta; class Magnoliopsida; order Santalales; family Viscaceae; genus Viscum; species Viscum album. Next base: position 119,592,156 of record OY728134.1, read on the forward strand.
TATCAATACAACACATTGATATAAAAACATTATGAAAACCATTCTCAATTCCAAAATAAAATAAATGTAAAACATGGTATTTATTTTTCTTTTAAAAAGAAGGTATGTCTTGTAGAGGAATCCAAAACTCAAATAATGGTCACGGCGGTAGGGAAGTCGTTGTCGCCGCATACGTATGACAAAAACATTCTATTTTGTCGTTTAGTAAAAGCTTCGTATAAAAAAGATTACTTTTGAATAAACATAAAAGTCAAAGTGGATTATACACCGTATATAAGAAGAGTTGTGTATAAAACAAAATATGCCTCAATGAAAGGATATTGAGACAAAGTCCTATACAAAGACGGTATCCTTGGATTAAGGATAAATAAATTACATAATTATGTGTGACAAAAGAATACACGAAATATAAGTGGGTATTAAGTGTAATACAATCAGAGGACATTCACACATAATCATATAAAGACATATTCACGGAGTACAAGTTTATCCCAAAGAATCAAAACTGGGTTAAGAAGTTCCCATGCAAAAATTCAACAGCCTAACGGCGTCACTTCAAAATTTAGAAAAAGAGTTGATGAGAGATAAAAAGGGTATCTCATCACTTGGTCATAAAACTTAAATCAATAAGGATATATAATAACATATCCCAACATAATAGTATGTGAATTAAAAGAAATAACAAAATAAGTCTTTTAAAAAGAGGAGGGTGAAAGGTTTTCTTACAGACTTGGGTAACCTTCGAAACGTACACCCCATTGGAGAAGGGTCATACAATGAATATGTAAGTACAAATAAATGAAATTATATTACAAAAAGAGTATAATAATGGGAAGTACATACTCCACTCAATGGAAATGGTGGCGACTGTAGCATAAATCTCACAGGACTAAAAGTGAGATGAAAAATCCCTTACGAAAACTCGGCAGCCTAACAACGCCACTTAAAACATCCAAAATGGATTGATGAGAGAAAATAGGGTCTCTAATCATATGAAAATAAAAATTACAGTAAGATTAATATAAAAGAACATCCCATTCCTAAGAAATATGTTCTTAAAAGGAATGACATAATAGAGTGTACTTAAAAAGAAAGAGAGAGGTAGGATTACTTACCTCAAGTCCAACTTCTCTTGTTCATTTCATTATATTCCTGAATAATAAACTTTGGTCAATTTATAATTTCTTAAGGACCTCCAATAAAGATTATTATTCAGTTCATAACACATATTTTAATGTTATAATAATTGGTTAATAATATGAGTTCATATCAGATGTTTTTGTCGATGTTTGGTACATGAGTTAAAAATTGAACTTGTTGGAAAATAATTTTCCATGTAGTTATAGGAACATAATATCCAGAATAGTATTGATGTTTTAAATATCATATATATCCAGTATATATTCATTTTATACTATTCCATAGAATTTGGAGATAAAAATTAAAAGCACCGTTCATGGAGACGGTAGGCCGTACGTACGTATGAACGCTACTTTCATTTTTTTGTCATATTAATGGAATTAAAACAAAATGAGAGGTATGTATATTTTAATTCCAGAATTTTATTCCTCATTTATATGTAACAGAAATCATATATAATAACTTTAAATCCATCCTTTATACATCCCACATATGGCATTAACGAATCAAATCTCTTTGAGGGGGCGGTAGTCCGCACTTCCTAAAATGAAATTATCGTGTTTACCCACAATGGAAACCATAAAAGTATGACACAAAAGAAAAATAAAGAATCTTAAGTAAAACATAAAAATATTATATATCATATATAAGTATAGTGACATCTTAATGGCCACCTTTTAAGGTGTTATATGAGTGTTGAACAATCATCGTTTCGTTAGGCAGAAACTCGTCATCCAAAGAAAGAGTATGTTCTTTAACCATTTGATGTAGGTGTGTGTAAGTGTAGCTCTAATGCTTCTTATAAAAACATACTAGTATATTTAGGATACTGTATTTGTTACAAAAGAAATGAATAAAAAGAGTTTAGGGGGTTGGAGAAGAAAAAATAAAACAAAAGAACACAAGTGAAGACATTACCATAAAATCGGGTAACTCTTTTTGATTTGAGCTCAAAAGCTTCCTTGGGAAGACTTCATCCTAAAGTGAGGCTTCTATGAGTAAGATAGGGATGTGGATAGGCAAAATTATCAGGTTTTGGCCGACCCAAACCCTTTAGAGGTGTGGGTAAGGAGGTAGGGGTGGGGGACTTTTAGAAGAGGAGAGGAGGGGCACTCTTGTAAAGTTACAAAATGTTACTTTATTTTCAAATGGGTTTCGGATTTTAAAGGTCCCACATTGATGTATTTCTAGGATACGGTGGTAATGGTTTGAAATATACTCATCTAATCGGTTTTTGACAAGTGTATGTTATAGTTTTAACATTTTCTTTTCATTTTATTTAAATCCTTTATTAATGAGGTAACCGCTGCATCATCATTATGTCATAAATAATTTAATTTATTTAATGTCTAAAAATTATAAAACAAATATAATGATGTAGGAAAACTTTTTATCTTTCTAATGCATATTTATAGTCAAACATATGACTTGTATAACCCCATGTAAATTTTTTTTTTAGTAAAACAACTCATGTTTGTGACATTTTAATTTTAACATTAAATAAAAAAGGTATTAATGTCATTTTCCAACTAAAGTGGCTCCATGGGGTACCCATGTTGACCCATGGATTTTCTTGGTCGGCCATGACACATAATAAGAGGGTCGAACATGTGTCAAGTTCATTTCATATTATTAAAACATTATTTTTACCTTAAATTACACTAATTATCTCTAATCGCAATTAAGAACATAAAAGTTACTATTAACCAAAAAATTATTTTAATCCTATTGAACCACATTTTACTTCTTAATGAAAACCATGTATGTCGGAGTTTTGAAATTCAAAACACAGAGGTGGCAAAGTTTCATTATACGAAAAATCAGTTTTTTTAACTACCACTTAGTGGTTTCACTATTCAACAAAATTGAAGTTTTTCAGAAAAATACAAAAAATTCACCCTAAGATATATTCGATATTAAGAATTCAAAAATGAATTCTATTTTACAAAATTCAAAACATATAAGTTGCATTAATTAATTTAATAATTAATTCCCGCTGTCAAAATAAATAGCGTGTTTTTTAGAAACAATAAGTATCAAAAGATTGACTATAGTTTAAGTCCAATTTCAAGATAAAATTAATTCCAATGACCACTATTGGATTAAATGGAAAAAATATATTCTAATTGAACTTCAAAACCAATTCAAAAGATAATCTAATCATATAAATAAATTAGATTAAAACGAGGTTTTGAATTAAAATACAACATTTTTCACTATTCATTAAAAAATGAACTTTATCGGAAAAATACCAAAAATTTACACAATATAAATTTTGATGTTATGATTCTAAAGAATAATTTTATTTTGTCAAATATAATACATAAAATTTTAAAAAATTGGATTTAAAAGTGGTTCTCCATCAAATGGCGGTTAATCGACCTTTTAAAGAATATGATAATGTTTATGCTTAAAAATTAGATTCATTCACATTTTTAATCCTCTAAAATTTATTGTAAAAAGTAAAAATATTTTACAAACATATATAATCATTTTGTAGTTTGTTCTGTTCATTCCCTCCATTACAACGACTATGTGTTAACTACCATTTAAGATAATATTGTTTTATTATTAGAGTGCGACGTAAGATTTCAAAGGAACTTGTTGTTGTGTATTGGGTAAGCCATCGAGAATAGCGTTCCCTTTAAATTAATATTGCCATTTTATTAACAAATAGGGATAAATATAGAAATGTCATTTTCCTTATTTACCTGGGGTGTTACATTTTTCCCCCCTTTTGGGAATTGCGTCCTCGCAATTTCAAAATTGGGCTCGGAAAAATCCTTGAAAGTCCCACATCGGAACAAGAGTCGGTAAAACAATCACTTTAAAAGAATGGGAGAGAAGTACAAATGTCACCCGGGTTAACCCATACTAGGATTCCAAATATGGATATGGAGGAGAAAACAAAGGGTCATGTTCTGATGGAGAGTGATAGTAAACATATATAGGAGAAAGTTAACCATAAGAAAATCGCATACTTGTGATGGGTTAAATGTTATTGGATTCCCCAGTAGGAAAAGTTAATGGAAAACATTTTTTTTCAGTTACTTTTCATTGAGGAATTTATTTTTGAGCTTAACTAAAACATAAGGAAACATACTTACTTGTCATGTTGACTTTCAAATTTTATTAGATTTCTTACATGAACTCATATTTTCTCCAAAAATGAGTATTTAGGATGACTTGTTTACATTAAGAGAGATATAATCAACATCTAGAGAATCACCTAACCCAAAAAATAGAATTATACACTTCCCATGTCTTTAGACTTTAACCAAAACCAAAAACAAAAAGTTTATTACAAGATCAGATAATCCAGAAAAGGATAACCCTTTATAAAAAGAAAATCTATTCTTAATCTCCAAATTTGTCCAACAAAACCCAAAGTTCAACGAGGACCATTTGATAAACAATTTTTCCATAAAATTCTTCAATGTAAACCAAAATAAGATTGAAACCCAAATATTTTAAGGATTCATTCACATAGTCTTCCAAGTTACAATTTAACTTTTATCTCCAAATAACATCAGTTGCTCTTAAATTTTCATATTGAAAAGTAATTAACCTAATCAAATATCCTTGATGATAGCTTAATAATTTCCATAAATAACCCAAAATAAACTTACTCTTGATTCCTAAAATCATCTAACTAAAAATATTTAGTCAAACTAACCAGGGACTTCACGTAGTCCAGTGGTAGGCGATAAATACCAGTCGTACTTTGGTTGTGGGTTCGATTCCCGCAGCTTTGTCCGACGCGACGGGTTGTCACACGGTCTGTGTGTTATCCTTTTTCGAAAACTATATAATTCTTAAAACATTCCCCAAAATGAGATAAAATCTTCAAAAATGATCATAACATATTTTATCCTCAAGTTTATCTCATGCCTTTCATTTTCCATAATAACATATAATAACCCATAATTACCACAAAAGTAAGGATCATATAAAATCTAATGGTTACATTTTATAATTATTACCTGAACTTCCACATCGATTGGTCATCTCGTACATGATGCATTATAGATCATACCAAGGTTCAAGTGGTTGATCATGACTCATTTATAGTTGGTTTACAACAACCATGAGTTCCCTCATTGAATCCCCCATTTTATCTACTATCTTAATCAGAAAACCACCATAGTTTCCTTCAAAATTGTTGTCTCTTTGGTTCCTGCTAGATCTATCCATTCGCAGAAACAGAAATGTCAGTGTGAGAATATCAAAAAAACCATCATGTACTAATGAGGAAGGTAAACACTAAGATATACTTACTCATTCACTTTATCTAAAACTAGGACTCTTTCTGAAATCCTAACCATTATGGTAATGTCACTTGTGCTTAGAGAATACCATAACCTCTAAAGTTATCTAAACCGATCTTTGATACCAACTATAAGGCCCCAGCCTTAAACCTTACATAATCATGAGTTATTACATGATTACACATTGAGGATCTTTTCAGGTTTAGAGTTTTAGAGAATTAGATCATAAAACTTGCATTACATTCCACATTTAAACAAAGTGGTTACATAAAATATAGTAATCATTAATCCCATCAATGAAAATATATTTAAAATAAAACATTGATTCTTTCTTGACAATTACTTGACACTATCATTATATCATGTACCATTCCCTTGACCTATGAAAAACATTTCAAAAACTTGGGATGATCATAAAAAGATCAGTAAGGGTTATAAAAAGTATGGAAAGGAAACATGAGTACATATATACATAATAATGAAATCATACTTTACCCATAAAACATATTCACTTTAACATACCTCATAAAATCATGAAAAAATCATATAAATCATAAGACATAAAGGTAACTTGAGGCATTCATAACATTCTTACGTAGGGAGTAACCCTCTTGGTTACGTTTTGAATACCCATCACAGTAAATTCCCTAAATCTCTTCAGAGAAACCTTAATGCTTAACTCCTTCCCGTTACCCAATGCATTGGAAAGCTATATCAGGCTCACCCACCCTTAGTTTATCACAGAACCACCCGTCTTCATAACAATTCCCAAAAACCATAACATAATCTTATCACATAAAACATGCATAAAGGAAACATAACATTTCCACCATTCAATAACAAGATATCAATACAACACATTCATATAAAAAATTTATTAAAACCATTTTCAATACCAAAATAAAAGAAATGAAAAACATGGTATTTATTTTTCTTTTAAAAAGAAGGTATGGCTTTTAGAGTATGTCGAAACTCAAATAATGGTCATGGCGGCAGAGAAGTCATTGTCGCCGCTTACGTATGACAAAAACATTCCCTTTTTTCGTTTAGTAAACGCTTCGTATAAAAAAGATTCCTTTTGAATAAACATAAAAGTCAAAGGGGTTTATACACCGTATAAAAGAAAGTTGTGTATAAAACAAAATATGCCTTAGTGAAAGGAGATTGAGACGAAGTCCAATACAAAGACGGTATCCTTGGATTAAGCATAAATCAATTACATAATTATGTGTGACAAAAAAATACACAAAATATAAGTGGGTATTAAGTGTAATAAAATCAGAGGACATTCACACATAATCATAGAACGACATATTCAACTAGTACAAGTTTATCCCAAAGAATCAAAATTGGTTAAGAAGTTCCCTTGCAAAAATTCGACAGCCTAACGGCGTCACTTCAAAATTCAGAAAAAGAGTTGATGAGAGATAAAAAGGGTATCTCATCACTTGGTCATAAAATTTACATCAATAAGGATATATAAGAACATATCACAAAATAATAGTATGTGGATTAAAATACATAACAAAATAAGTCTTTTAAAAAGAGGAGGGCGAAAGGTTCCCGTACCGACTTGGGTAACTTTCGAAACGTACACCCCATTGAAGAAGTGTCATACAATGAATATGTAAATACCAATAAATGAAATTATATTACACAAAGAGTATAATAATGGGAAGTACATACACCACTCAAAGGAAATGGTTGCGAATGTAGCATAAATCTCACGGGACTAAAAGTGAGATGAAAAATCCCTTATGAAAACTCGGCAGCCTAACGACGCCACTTAAAACTTCCAAAAGGGATCGATGAGAGGAAATAGGGTCTCTCATCATATGGACATAAAAAGTATAGTAAGAGTAATATAAAAGAACATCCCAATCATAAGAAAGATGAGCTTAAAAAGGAATGACATAAAAGAGTGTACTTAAAAAGAAAGAGAGAGGTATGATCCCTTACCTCAAGTCCAACTTGTCTTGTTCGTTTCATTATATTCCTGAATAATAAACTTTGGTGAATTTATAATTTCTTAAGGACCTCATATAAAGATTATTATTCAGTTAATATCACATATTTTAATGTTATATTAATTGGTTAATAATATGAGTTCATATTAGACGTTTTTGTCGATGTTTGGTACATGAGTTAAAAATTGAACTTGTTGGAAAATAATTTACCATGTAGTTATAGTTAAATAATATCCAGAAGAGTATTGATGTTTTAAATATCATATATATCCAGTATATATTCATTTTATACTATTACATGGCATTTGGAGATAAAAATTAAAAGCATCGTTCATGGAGACGGTAGGTCGTACGTACGCATCAACGATACTTTCATTTTTTTGTCATATTAATGGAATTAAAAAAAAATGAGAGGTATGAATATTTTAATTCCAGAATTATATTCATAATTTATATGTAACATACATCATATATAATAACTTTAAATCCATCATTTATACATCCCACATATGGCATTAACGAATGAAATCACTTTGAGGGGGCGGTAGTCCGCACTTCCTAAAATAAAATTATCATGTTTACCCACAATTAAATCCATAAAGGTATGCCAAAAAAGAAAAATACAGAAGCTTAAGTAAAACATAAATATATTATATATCATATATAAGTATAGTGACATCTTAATGGCCACTTTTTAAGGTGTTATATGAGTTTTTATCAATCATCGTTTCATGAGGCAGAAACTCGCCATCCACAGAAACAGTATGTCATTTAACCATTTTATGTAGGTGTGTGTAAATGTAGCTCGAATGATTCTTATAAAAACATCCTAGTATATTTAAGATACTATAGTTGTTACAAAATAAATGAATAAAAAGAGTTTAGGGGGTTGGAGAAACAAAATAAAACAAAAGAACACAAGTGAAGGCATTACCTTAAAATCGGGTAACTCTTTTTGATTTCAGCTCAAAGGCTTCCTTGGGAAGACTTATGCCCAAAGTGAGTCTTCTAGGAGTAATAGAGGTATGTGGAGAGGAAAAATGATCAGGGGTTGGACGATCCAAAGGTTTGAGATGTGTGGGTAAGGAGGTAGGCGTGGGGGCCTTTTATAAGAGGAGAGGAGGGGCACTCTTGTAAAGTTACAAAATGTTACTTTATTTTCAAATGAGTTTTGGATTTTAAAGGTCAAACATTGATTTATTTCGAGGATAAGGTGGTAAGGGTTCGAAATATACTCATACAATAGGTTTTTGACAAGTGTATTTTATATTTTTAACATTATCTTTTCATATTATTTAAATCCTTTATTAATGAGGTAACCGCTGCATCATCATTATGTCATAAATAATTTAATTTATTTAATGTCTAAAAATTATAAAAAAGATATCATGATGTAGGAAATCTTTTTAGATTTCTAATTAATAATTATAGTCAAAACAATGACTTTTATAACCCTATGTAAATATTGTTTTAGTAAAACAACTCATGTTTGTGACATTTTGATTTTAACATTCAATAAAAGGTTATTAATGTCATTTCTCAACTAAAGTGGCTCCATGGGGTCCCCATGTTGACCCATGGATTGTCTTGGACGGCAATGACACATCCAATGAGGGTAGGAAATGTGTCATGTTCATTTCATATTATTAAAACATTATTTTTACCTTAAATTACACTAATTATCTCTAATCACGATTAAGAACATAAAAGTTACTATTCACCAAAAAATTATTTTAATCCCATTGAACCACATTTTACTTCCTAATGACAACCATGTATATTGGACTTTGAAAATTCATAACACAGAGGTGGGAAAGTTTCATTTAAACGAAAAATCAGTTTCTTTAACTACAACTTAGTGGTTTCACTATTCATCAAAAATTGAAGTTTTTCAGAAAAATCTCAAAAATTTACCCTAAGATATATTTGATATTACGAATTGAAAAGATATAAGTTGAATTAATTAATTTAATAATTAATTCCCACTTTCAAAACAAATAGTGTGTTTTTAAGAAACAATAACTATCAAAAGATTGACTATAGTTTAAGACCAATTTCAAGATGAAAATAATTCCAACGACCACTATTGGATTAAATGGTAAAAATATAATCTATTTGAACTTAAAAACCAATTCAAAATATTATCTAATAATATAAATAAATTAGATTAAAAATATGTTTTCAATTAAAATACAACATTTTTCATTATTCATTAAAAAAATGAACTTTATCGGAAAAATACCAAAAAATTTACACAATGTAAATTTTGATGTCCCGATTCTAAAGAAGAATTTTATTTTGTCAAATATAACACATAAAATTGTCAAAAAGTGGATTTAAAAGTGTTTCACCATCAAAAGGTGGTTTATCGACCTTTTAAAGAATATTAGAATGTTTATGCTTAAAAATTGGATTCATTCACATTTTTAATCCTCTAACATTTATTGTAAAAAGAAAAAATATTTAACAAACATTTATAATCATTTTGTAGTTTGTTCTGTTCATTCCCTCCATTACAACGGTTAGGCGTTAACTACCATTTCAGATAATATTATTTTATTATTAGAGTGCGACGTAATATTTCAAAGGAACTCGTTGTTGTGTATTGGGTAAGCCATCGAGCATAGAGTTAACTTTAAATTAATATTGACATTTTATTCACAAATAGGGATAAATATAAAAATGTCATATTCTTTATTTACCTGGGGTGTTACATTTTTAATTGAAGATGTTTTTATTGAAAAACCACGTGGATTTTCAAACCCCCATTTCCAAAATCATGTTTTTAAACTTTCTAATGCGTTATATGGTTTAAAACAAGCTCCAAGTTCTAGGTATGATAACCTTAGTAATTTTCTTATTTCAAAATATTTTACTAAAGGGATTGCTGACCCAACTCTTTTTATTAATAGAATTTCCAATGATGTTTTGATAGTACAAATCCATGTTGATGATATTATTTTTGGGTCTTCTAAATATTGTTTATGTACTGATTTTTCGAAGAGTATGCAAAAATAATTTGAAATGAGTTTAATGGGAGAACTCAACATTTTCTTGGATTTCATGTTTTTAAAAATGAAAATTGTATTATTTTGAATCAAAGTAAATACACAAAGGATATTTTAAAACGTTTTGGCTTCGATAGTGTTAAGGAAGGTTATACTTCTATTAGTACTATCTATAAATTGGATGCAGATGAAACTGGGAAACCAGTAGATCAAACCAATTAAAGAGGTATGATTGGAAGCTTACTTTACCTTACTGTTACTCAACCATATATTATATTCAGTGTCTGTATGTGTGCAAGATTTCTAGTTAAATCTAAAAGATTCTCATTTACTTTCAGTTAAAATAATTTTTAAATATATTAAACACACTATAAATTTAGGTTTGTTTTACCTAAAATGACAATATTTTTAATTAATGAGTTATTTAGATGCTAACTTTACTGGTTGCAAGTTGGATGGAAAAATCACATCTGGAACATGTCATTTTTTGGGAAAGTCCTTAGTATCTTGGTGAAGTAAAAAAGTAGAATTCTGTAGCATTTTCCACCACCGAAGCAGAGTATATAATTGCTAGTAGTTGTTGTGCACAAATTCTATGGATGAAACACACTCTTTTGGACTATGGATATGATTTTAAGCATGTTTTAATTAACTGTGATAACACTACTGCAATTAACATTTCAAAGAACCCTGTATCTCACTCTAGGACCAAACACATTGAAGTAAGGCACCATTTCTTGAGAGATCACTACAAAAAAGGTGATATTACTCTTGAATTTATAAGTACTAAACATCAATTAGTTGACATTTTCACCAAACCTTAAAGTTTGAATAGACTAAGTTACATTAGAAATGATTTATGAATGATTATCCTTGATAGGTAGATACCTCACCGATATGAAACCTCAACGATATAAAACCTCACCGATATGATTCCTCACCGATATAAAACCTCACCAATGTGAAACCTCACCGATATACCTCACGGATATGATACCTCACCAATATAAAACCTCATCAATATACCTCGCCGATATGAATTCTCACCGATATACCCTACCGATAAGTATGCGTTGTTTTAAACTTCTATCTACCACTAGAATCTATATCATTTATACTTTATTTTTTTAATTATTTATTTTATGATTCTTAAATGATAAAACTAAGTCCTAGTTACTTATCAATCCACCGAACCTTTCCTTTACCTTCAAGACATAACTCCCGGATTTCTCAAAAAAACCCTAAGTTCCTCGAATCAGAAATGGAAAAAACAAAACTCCTTACTATTAGAGATGTCATTGATGAGCCGAATGCCAAGAAGCAAAAGATCGAGCCAGAAGCAAGTGACAGTGTTGGTAGAACTAGGTCAAGGATGCGACCTGTGAACCCTCATTTACAAAATAGAGTTATTGTGATCGAAAAAGAGCTATGCGTGGAATTGTCGTTGTCAAGTAAATCATTTGTTCTAGAGGTGCTGGAAAATAAGAAGTGGGTAGAATGATTATCAAATAATAATGGCCCCTACTATCCAAAGATATTGAAATAGTTCTATGAGGTTGTGATCATTGAGAAATTAGAAGATGAGAACCGAGTGATTTATTTTGTGAATGGAAAGTAAATATATTTTTCTTCTATTGAGTGGGCTGAATGCCTAAAGGTTCCACACAAAGGTGTTTCTAGATATTTCACGAAATCAGTACCACCTACAAGAGTCATATTTGATTATGAGACTGCCTTAAAGGAGCTCACTAGTAGTGGCAGTCAAAGACCTGTGGTGGTTGCAAAAATGGATGGAGAGAATAGATTGTCGTTCAAGTTTGTTCTGCATGTTATAAATCCAAGGAGAGGGGAATTTGCGAATTTAAGATATCAAGATATCTATTTTTTACATCATTTGAGACAAGGTGTGAAATTGAATCTATTCAGGTTACTAATGATTCAAATGGAGGATATGACCAGGCCAAAATCGAAGACCAATTCCTTATTCTTTTCCAAGTTGATCTCAGTAATGATTAAGGTGAAAGGAGTAGCTGAGTCTCTGGATGAGACAATAGTGGTAAGAAACATCTTCTGTATTACAAGCACAGTTTTCAAATACATGAAGATAAACTGGAATACATGGAGAGGAGAGTGGGTGAATGATGATAAGAAGCTATATAATATGTTAAATCCTATGGATCATCCTTCCAGGCCTAAGGATGTGAGGGATCCTGGTCTAGGACCTGATAAAGAAGAAACTGAGTACAATGATGAGACTGATGAAGAGGAGACTTCTATAGTTGATAGAAGGGATCCAGACATGCCCCAAAGTCCTGGTGCTGAAATTATATCTTCAGGAAAGGAACCATTTTTAGAATAAGAAAGACATGTTGATGAGGAAGACCAGTCAGCCCCTAAGAATGAAAAAGCAAGAGAGAATGAATCTGAAGCCTATGATTCTGTCAGCTTATGTCTGAGTCCATTGATTGGAAGCTCCATTGTGGCTATTAGTGATGTAGTAGGTGAGATGGGAGGACATGTGCCTAATATAGAGGAGCCTCCTGCTGTTGAAGAAATAGAGTGAGTTGTAGAATATTCTTCTGAGGAAGAAAAACCTGCTGAGAATGCTATTGTTGTATAAGAGAATGCACCAGTTGAGGCGGATCATCCAACCAGGTTTTGAAATGTCTCATTGGCTATTGAGTTTGAAGATTGGGCAGAGGATCTGTGGTTTGTAGTTTGTGGATTGGATTACCCAGATTCTGATAATGAGGCATCCCTCAATAGACCAAAAATTAATTATAACATTAAGTCTGAGATATTACATGAAGATGTGGTCAGAATACATGATTTGGATAAGCTCAAATCTAATCTCAAAATCAGTTTTGTGGAAGAAATAAGGAAAATGGAATCTTCCCTGATATCATCTATTCAATCGATTATGAATGACTCTATGGACAGTATAGTATTTGAAAGAGCACATGTTCTAGTTGCACCTGATGATATGATCACCAGGGAGGACTTAGCATCCTTAAATGCTGAAATGAAAGAGTCTTTTAGTTCTTTTGTTACTGAATTGAAGCACTGCATTGTTGAAGAGATAAGCAATTTGGAAAAGTCTTTTGAACTCTATCTCAGTTGAAATGTGTCAACCTTTGTTGCAGAGATAGTGGATAATGTTACAGCTTTCCAGACTCAAGTATCTAGACTGGAAGAGGATGTTGAAGTTCTAAAGAAATCAGTTGTCTCTCTGGAATCCTATATGAGTTCAAAATTTCAAGCAGACAAGGATTTGGCCTATGTGAAGAGTTTGGTAAGAAAGATGGTTTCTGTTTTTGAAGGCTTTAAAAAGTTTGTGGAGAATCATATCGGTGCCTAAGATACTACAGTGAAAAATTTTATTAGTGCGATAACTAAGAGTTTGAAGGAAACTGTAACCTTCTCTCTTGGTTCTCTTTCTTCCCGACCTTTAGTAGATTTGGATCAGATTAGGAATCTGATGAAGGAGAAGCTTGGTTTAGCATCAACATGTGGCTCTGTTGACTCATCTGATCTGACCAATGTAGTAACTTATACTAGAGATACCACTAGAGAGATAATGAAGATTGTTCAGGACTATATGAGAGAAGCTTCTACCTCTCAGAAATAAGTTAAAGACAAGGTATATTATTATTTCTAAAGGATTTACACGAAGCATCAACTCAATTATAATTTCAAGTTTATGTTAGAAAACATAAAGTTACCTCCTGTCATTCAAGCCTTATGAGAACAAGTCAGCAAGCTCAGAGAGTTGACTCCTGCACTGGAAAAATTCATGGAAAACAAAGATGATTTCATTTCTACTATGGAGAGAGGAGGATGAATCATTATGGAATTCTGAAATCTTCTTTTTCCCTTATTGCATGTCGATGCGAGGCTAGTGATTGTACCTCCAGCTTTACCTGACTCTGCCTCGGCTACTTCTCCTGCTCAAATGACTCCAGTCCAAGCTATCAGAAGACTTACTCTTATGATCACTCAAAGAACTACCCATTATAGGCCTGGAATAGTTTCAGTAGCTCAGCCACCTCTGATCATCTCTGGTGTTCCTAATCCTTCACCTGCATCCACCTCACCTGAATCTTCTTCTGATCCCAATGGGAAATCCCATTCTGAGGATGTGGATTTAACATTGTCTAAGACTTTTGATAGGAATCACATGTATTTCATTTTGTTTTTATATATTTCTTTGTATCTGTTTTCTCCATGAAATATATTTGATATTAACTTCTTTTACCCTTTGTTACTTCTCTACTCCTATGTTTCCTTCTTGTCCCTCTTGTGGATAATCACTAAGGGGAAGAAATATTATCTACAAGGGGGAGAAATTTTATAATATATTTTTTTCTCATATACAATTGAATTTAATATTATACCCTCTAATGAATTACTGATTATTTTGAGAAAATAATATCATAAGTTGTGATTATCAAAAAGGGGGAGATTCTTGACCTCACCTGTTTTGATAATTTCAATTATGCTTTCACATACTTTGATAATCCAAAATAATGTGAATCTATTAATTAATTCATTAAATCTATAATGTTTTATTATCAAGTTGATATTTTATTAAAATAATCTTTGAAATATGTTAATCAATGTTTATCTATGTTTATATGAATTTTGAAATAATTCTAACTGAATCGGATATGTTTTGCATAAAATAGATAAGTTTTAAGTCACTGATATGCTTATAGCTACTGACACAGATCTATCGGTACATAGTATACCGATAGACATAGTCAAAAATAAGCTAAGGTCACCGATACGCAGAGATACTGGTAGGTATATGTCCACCGGTAAGCACATGTCTCTGATAGATCAAGTCCACTGATACAGACAGCTACCGACAAAAGCTGAGATACCTATAGAACAAGTCTACCGGTATGCATAAGTCTACCGATATACACTTCCCTAGTACAGAACAGAGCTACCGGTATGCACAAGCTACCGATACAAAGTTCACCAATACAGACAGTTACCGATACATCAAGATACCGATACAAGCGATTTACTGTTAGACAAAACAAGCTACCAATAGAAGGAGTCACCGGAACATAGAGCTAATGATACACGGAGAAACAGCTACCGATAAAAGGAGCTACCGATAGGAGTTCGCTTCTACATAAAGTCCACCACTACCAACAGAAGGCTACTGATGAAAGACTGACCAATCAAACTATACTTCTGTCAATATTATTTATTTATTAAGCAACGGTCATATTTGATGTTTTTAATTCAATTAATGTTATTTAATGATAGTTTTTGGCATGTCAGGGAATCGTATCTAGTACCCAAGGAAAGGTAATCATTCCCATTTGCTGGAGATGAAAGCTATATAAGGAAGGACAAAGGATGGACATATAGACATGAAAAAAAAGGTAGAAGAGTGTTGTAAAGGTGTTCATACAAAAATACTAAATCCATACTCGAAGAACACTGGACATACACAAAGTGATTCATACAAGAAGAGAACACAAACTGAACTTCAGTCAAGGAGTGAAGAACTACAACGAGCTGCTCATACACTCATACTGATCAAGCTGAAGCTGAAAACCAAGGAAGCAAATGACACTTTGTTGTCCAAAAAAAACCAGAGAAGGACTCAAAAGCATTTCTGAAAAATCAAAAGGACTCCAGCGTAGCCCTCCAAATCACTAGAGCATTCTAAACTCATAGCTACAATCTTAGTGATTCTTTTATTTACATTTCCAGCAATGTGTGTGCTCTGTATATTTTATACTCACACTTTCTCCTGTGATAAACTGGAGGATCTCTAAATCCTCACACAAAATTTTCATAACTCTTTGTATCCCATTGTGAATAATGGTAGAGGTTAAGTAAGACATGGAAAACCAGTGTGCTATTGTTTTGTTTTCCCATGTATAACTGTGATAGAGGTCTTAGTACCTGGATAGTCTTTTCACTGTTGTTTACCCCGATCCAGGGTGTGGATCAAATTTATATAAATTGATTGAGAGGACTAAGTCTTGGCTTGAGACTGAACCTCTTCGTTACATCTACTGTGCATCTTAGATTAAGTATAAAGAATACTATATATATTATATTCCAATGCTAGTTACTTTAAAATTAAATTTGTTTTAAATTTACTTTGATAGTTAAATTATAAAGTTTTTATACATATTTTGAACCAATAAGTTAGTTTCAAAAGTTAATTTAATCTACTGATTAAATTAACTGATACCTAGTCAATCTTTGAGAAACTAATTGAACTTTTACAATCTGTATAAATTCACTAATGTTTAACTTGTATTTAAATAGAGGGATTTTAATAGAAATATTTTTAATAGAAATTTTAATTGGAACTCAATTCACCCCCTCTTGAGAATCCATTCCGACCAACACTTATCAAACAATTTAGGATTTACGAGTGACCTTTTATTACCCATTTATTAACAATTCCATATTAAAATCATGTTTTTGGTAATAACTGCTTTGTTATTCAAGTATGCCTTAGTCCGGTATCTTCGGTCCATTAATTTTGATCATGGTTCTATAATCTATTGAATATTAAAATTGATAAAAATATAATTTATATTAATTATATAATTATTTAAATTATTACATTAAAATTAGAGATGGAATGAAAATTACAATGATTATAGAGACCGTAGACCGCACATACACATGAATATTTTATTACTTGTTATTGATGGATGAAAATAAAAGAAGTTAAATAATATATAATAATTAAATAATAATTTTTATATCCTATATATTACATATAATGATTAATTTATTTTTATTAACATCCATTTAAAGTGTAGATAAAAAATGAATCACCTCATATTGTGATGTGGTAGTCTGTCGTAAATGTGAGTGATTTTATCATAATCCCACAGAATGCAATGTAAGATGGTATATGTGAGATTATAATTTATAAAGTATATTAATTTCATAAATATATTATTTAATCATTAAATAATTAATTATATCCACCTGTGAGAGGTGGTGATGGAAAATGAATACAATTGATTTGTTAGGAGACAGTCTGCCTGACACACATTCAATGATTTAGTTTCTATTTTGTGGGAAGATAGGAAATATGAAGGTCAAAAAATTAAACCAACATAATCTAATTATATTTTATATACTGGTGTTATTATATTATCATAATTGAAGAGGATTTGGGATATGTGGTAGAATAAGTTAATCAAAACAACATGTTAAATATTTTTACCTCTTCTTTAGAGAACCTCATTAGGTTTAAACCAAAATAATTCATAGAATGTTTTAATAAAAAAACATGGCTTCTAGGATTCATATATGGAATTAATGATGATATTTTCTGTGGTATTTTATGATCCTAATGGTTTTTATGTGTTTAAAATTGAGGATAGGGGTGGCCTTTTATAAGTGGGCGATAGGGCACCCATGATTTGTTTTAAATGAATAAAGTGTAACAACATTTTTAACATGCTAAAAAGATAAAAATTTTATATTCAGGTATATTATAGGTAATAATGTAGATATATTTCCATAAAATTTGTTTTTTATAGGTTTCAATATTATTTTAACCATTATCATTTTATTTTAACCCTATTGTAAACCTTTTTAACCTTAACTATGGTAATTAGTTTTTACAATTATTTATTTTCATTCTGAAAAAAATAAGTTAAACTTATTTTATAAGATTAATTTTTATAATTAAAAATTTTTAATGAATTTTATAAATTTGCATTTATATAATGAGTCATTTTTATTTTAGATTAGAGTAGTAGATGTGATTAAAAAGCAGTTTTCCAAATAGAAAAATTATCAAATGTTTAAAATGTTTCTCTATAAATAATCATTATCACATTGATTACAATGAAATAATTTGTATTATTATAATTTAATAGATATAATTTTTACATTTAGAATAATTTTATAGGAGAATTTAACCATATAAATTTATTAAATAAAAATGTATCTTTCAATAAAAACAATTATTTTTTTCACTATTTGTATAACAATTATTACTTTTTAAAAAATAAAAAAAAATTAACCATAATATAATTTTGAAAAAATGATTCAAAATATGAATGTATTTTTTATAATTAAATTTTCTAAATTTTGAAAAAATAATTTTATTATTTGTTCACAAAAATTAATAAAATCATTTTTTGAGAAAAACGCATTTTCAAAGCATATACAAACATTACCAAAAATTTAGTACTTTTTATTAATATGTTTTCATTATATATAACCACTATATTTAATTTTAAAATAACCATGATTCTAACTCATTCCAACACGATTAATTTCTATGTTATAACAGTCTTATTTTAAAGATATTATTATAGGTGTAACATAGATCATATAAACTCATTGTTGAGGGTAAATGAAGATATCAATTAAATAAATTTTTTAAGAAACATATATAATTTTTATAAAATATCAAGGAATTATAGAAACCCATGGGATGAAAGAATATTGTTTTTGAAAAATTATTGGTATATTAGTGTCGGATCTGATGTTTAAGGGATATATATAGTATATCTGAAAAACATTATAATACATGATTTATTTATAAAACATTTTTTTGAAAGTTTCACTTATAGAATATATACCTGTATCAATGGTTTATATCCATGGTTATATGATATAAAAACACGGACATGACTGTGGATCATATTGGAATGGAAATTGGGTGATGAATTTAACCACAGTTTCCACCATTATAGTACAACAATAACCATGATTTTAAACCATGGATAGAGGTAATTATACTATAATCTATTTACATGGTTGGAATCCCCAGAATAAAACCCATATCCGTCATTTCCACCATGGTATTACACATATAGACATGGTTTTAAACCATGGAATTGATTTTTCCACATTGGAATATAGTAATGATTTTAAACTGGGGAAAAAACTATATAGGCACCTTTGAAACTAAGGATATTGGCATTTTGAAATTGTTTTCAAAAATGGATGTGGATTTATCCACCATGTAGAATAGTATTTTTACTCATTTCCAATCATATAGATACAAAAAGACACTATAATTCAATAATTCAATATATGATGAAACAGACAGACACACCAAAATACAATTCAATATAACCGTAATAAAACATAACTATATAATAAAATTCAACATATAGGGAAAATAAAAATATAGTTTACATCAGAAGAGAGAATAAAAATAGGTCTCATCATAACCATGATAACCCTTATCCACACCTCCTATAGAAACAATATCACCACTAACATCATCAACATAATGGACATCGATTATGGAAGCTACATCGATAATAGCAATGACATCAATATCAACCTGAACATCAGTACTATCACTGGAAGAAGTAGAGAAATATAAATAAATAGAATGCATATACTTCTAACAAGAATTAACCACTAAATTATCTTTTGGTGGATGTGTATAAGAAAGAGATACAATATATTTCATTATTATTTCATCTATATTCTTTTTATCATTAATATATTCTTCTAATTATTGTGTTTTTAGTTTTTTTTCAGAATTCATTTGTTCCACTATAACTATATCATAACTAGTACATGAAGAAACTATATTACAAGACCAGTATCTAGATGGTTCAGTATTCATTACATGTTTACATTCCACTCTACCATGATTCTCATATCTTGATGCTTTATATAGATTATTATTCAGGAACAAAATGTATAGTTATTTTTATGTTAGTGCCTCCAAATAAATCTATTGGTTGATGTATAACATAAATTTTAATTATAAAATAATTAAAAAAATTAATTCAATCTATATAAATGAAATTTATATATACACACTCTAATGAGTAAAATTTTATTGGTTTTATTTTTAAAATGTTTTTGGAAAACTTATGAGACCAGGTGCTGAGACAGGGTGCAATTCCAAGTCCCAGACTACCTGAAATGATCCATAAATTTTTTTTAAGTTTTTAATAGTTAATTAGAGTGATTTTAATGAAAAATATGAATAAATATTAAACAGGTGACTGAATCAGAAATCAAAGAGCGCTATTGTGTTAATGATGGTGGGTTTAACCTAGGTGAGACCAAACTTTAGTCAGCGTGGGCCACCAGTGAGAAAACCTGAAAATGGCATAACCATAAATAAAATAATTAAATAAAAATTATTTTATTTTTCAAATACCTATAACTCATAAATGAATACTCAGATTGGAAATATGAGAGTACCGTTGAGCTTGGGAGGTTGTGCTTTCACTAAGAAAACTCTATCCTCGACCGGTGAGGGTTGTGGGTAAACCATAATTTTTGTACTTTTTATGGAGAATAAAATAAACTTAAATTTTTTTATTTTATTTCCTTTTAACATTTCACAGCATGGAGACACTACGATTCATCGAAAGAGAAACTCACTCTCCTTTCATTAACAAAGAATTTTGGCAATGTTGTATCAATGAAAACAACAACGCTTAAATGTGTTAATGCGTTAACATGTTTCATTCATTAATCAGGGACAAGGTCCAAAATTAGAATTCATAATTTTGGATAATTTTTCTAGAAATTTGGAGTTTTCCTATAGAAAGGTGGAGAAGGCTCTCTCACTCGTAACGATATATCAGAGTTCTGGATTCGATCATGTGGAAATGAATCAATGAATGCTGATGGAAAAATGATAGACATGGCGACGTGACTTCAATCTACATCTATTAGTGATCCAAATTGAGGACGGGGTTATTTTTTTTTTGAATATTATGTTTTCCCCATTCTTAATTTTTAAATGATGAACGTCGATCAACCAAGGGATAGTTTAACCTGCGAATTGATCGTTAATATGACAGGATTAAAATTTTTGGGTTTTAATAGGATATTTTCATAGTGATTCATGGTTAATCATTCTAATTAAAATGAACCCTGATTGAAATGAACATCGATCGAGGTCTATTAATCTTGATTGATTCGTTCTATTCTCCCTTTATTCTTCTTTCATCACATGAGTTCATCTTTTGTCCCACGATTATATTTTTTGGGATTTGTCGATTGTTGCACAACTGATCCTTGGTGAAATGATCTAACATCAAAGATTCAAGATGAACACATCAAGATATAGGTGGGATGAATATATTTTAATACAAATCTAGGTGGTTTGAGAGATTCCTCTCATGAATTACTTTACACTAGAAAGGGATCAGGGCATGATTTAAAACCATTGGCAACTAATAATGCAACCCGAAGATTCGAGACAGTCTTAGAGATAGAATAATGGACCACCAAAGTGAATCAGGTGGACTACAGAAGATCCCACCAGTGTTCTGGCACTGACGGTGGAACACAACGGGGGAGGCAGCCGACCGCCTGTGATGGTTACCGGATAAACCCACGGTGGCTCGACTATGGGTAGCGTCAGAGGCCATGGATAGGGCAGGACGTGGTGGAGGTGGCCAGCAACGTGGATGTGTCGCATTGAGAGGGAATCACTTGGTAAAGAGACTGCGTGTAGAGATTGGTGGCTGGACGAGTTGGCTGCATGTTGTGAATGGGACACGGTGAGCTACCACGTTCAGGAAGAACGAGGCTGGCCCTCTAATGGGACAGTTCCAAAGGGTTTGATCCAATAGGCAACCCGGATGGACGAAAATCATCCTGCTATTTCATGCCAGTCCCAAGGAGGACCAGGCTACTAGGATAGATCCATGAACCAATGAGCTATGTCCTGCAACCCAATGGGCATAAACTTTGGGCTTGACTGGACTGGGTCGGCATGGCTGGTTCTGACCAGACATGAAACTAAACAACAACTTGTTCGCTAAAAATATAGTATCTTTCAAATTGTTAGTCTGATTGATGAGCTGTCTAAAACGCTGGGACCCTTACAACAAGGCAATCATTTTGAGATGGTTTAGTGGGGTTTTAGTTAGGCCAGAAGGGGATGGTGTCATTCTATTTTTATTTCAGATGAGGGGTCAATACAGGATCCTGATCCCATCATAGGGGGTGATAGTAGAGATTAAGACTATACCCTTAAGATTCTCTAAGATGGTACACTGCAAGATTCCATTCCTGACCAAGAGAATTTTTTGTATTCTTACGTGAGTTGGCTCAGAGTGGATTTTGGTGACCTAGAAGGCCGATGTGATGAGAAGAACTAGGTGACCCATTAATCCAAAATTACTCTGCAGTTCCCAGTGCCCCTGCGGGTCTATGTTGATCCTGTTCCACATCGAGAGTCCCAGTTGGTCCTCACTTCACTTCATGGTACCTTAGATTGGGTTTGCGGCATGGGTGTTAAAAATATTAACACTCGCACCCATCCCCATTCTAAGAAGATTATTATAGTAGGGACAGGATTTCCCCCAGTGAGCCATGGGTGAAGGACCCCATATCTATGTTTCATGATATTTCCTTCCTCCGTGAATTGATCACATTAGTGTAGTTTGGGAATTTATCCATGTGTCTTCTTTTGTTGGGGCCCAAAGAAGTAGGACCTCATTGCTAGGGTCTCTAATGACATCATAAATCAAGGATGGTGTTCTCCCAGAATGGGAACACCTAGAGAATATTCCTTTCACCAAAGATTGGATGTTATATCAAGACTCTTTGTATTAGTGAGACACGATGTCTCAAGGAAACTTCATGGAATATTGAGACAAGATGTTCTCTGAGATACTTTTGGTAGAATTTTTCTACGTGCTCTCTTTCAGATATCTTGAGGAGTGTGAACACTTAGAATAGAGTGTTCAATGAGAGGAACCATATGGATGGAAGTTTGTGAGACATTTTGTCTTGGAACCCATTATGAGTATATATAGATGTTCTTGTTTTATGGGCTGTATACATATACCTGTGTTGGGATGATTGTACCTTCTTGGTGGGTTTTCTTGGTGTCCTTTTACTCTATGTTTTGAGGTCCCCTAATGAGTATTGTTTTACTCACCCTTGCAAGTGATTTACCCACATGTGTTGTGTATTTTTCAATTGACTAAATCTTTGGTGATGTCCTAGGTGGAGTAGGACTAGGACTAGGATCAGACAACTCCAAGTGAGATCAAATGAGACGAGGTGTTTCTAGTATCTTCATACATTAGATTCAATACCTATGTTGACAGGTTAGACATTTTGATTATCTTACTTTTAGTGCTCTTGTATTCTATCCCAATTGTACATTACTATTTTACTTGCTATCATATTCTATTATTGTGTTGTAATGGTATGCATGAATTTATTTACATTTTTTTACTCTCTATCACATGTGGCTTGAAGTTATATTCATGTGTACATGTTTATAGGAAAATTACTCCCATTGTTGGGATATGCCAACTCAAAACTGGTCTCCATCCCCTGGCATATCTGAGGTGGCCTTGGGGGTGTCATGGCATGGACCCCGGGGGTCATGTTATGATATAGTTGTATTAGAGGTGGATCGATTCCACATTCAGACTGTGAGTCTGTGAGATTGGTTTGGTGCGACATTGTGAAGTTTTTTTTTAGGATTTTAGTCTAGGGAATCCAGTGTTGGTGCGGTAGCTAATGCATCCATACACGAGGACTCTGGGAACCTATTTTTCGACCAATTACATGAAAAACCTTATTGGAGGGAAACAAAGGTAAATGCATAATATTGGAATGGATTATGATTTACATGTCCTTCTCGAGTCATCTCACATAGTATACTCTTTTAAAAGTGATACATATTGTTCCCCCTATGTTATTTTCAGGACGCCAACCGGTGATGTTTCCACAATAGAATAGAAAGTTTGGACCGATGCTCGATGAGGCCTCCCTTATTGGGAACTAGTAACATATTAGCTTTCTTTAGGATGGTCATTAGGTGACAGTTTCTCATGATAATTAGTTAGCAGACCCAGCTCTAGTGGTTCAGGTGGATGTAGCTTTCTGGACAGAGTTTTGGATGGATATTTTGGCACTAGATAATGATGTGATGGGTTTGAATGTGTGTCATAGGCTTCTAAGGGAGTGGTCACTCTGGATATAGGGTCAGTAAGATATACCAATAGCAGGTGTGAAACAAAAGCTGCTGAATCATATATTTTTTCAGAAGTTCCAAGGATGCGCTAGTTCGTAGAAGAAAATGATTTTTTATGATTTTCGTAAAAGGGGACATCTCACATGGGATATCTGAACCATTCATGTTGCAGTCAGAGCTGCGATTGATGAACCACCAAGGAAGGGGGAATAGAGAGAGAAGACAAATACTTTGGGTGGTGTACATGGCCGGAAAGTTGGGGAAGCGATAAGAGGTGGCTGAAATTTTTACAAGTTACCACCCCCACCTTCAGGTGGTCCATTCCAGACTCTAGGAGATGGAGGACATGATAGAGATAATTATAGGTTGTAAAGGCTTATGACCCCAAGACTCCAAGAATGATTCATGGTACGATCTGTGTCTTTCTACTTGAGATGCACTATTGATAGACCCATG
Source organism: Viscum album (assembly GCA_963277665.1). Classification (NCBI taxonomy): domain Eukaryota; kingdom Viridiplantae; phylum Streptophyta; class Magnoliopsida; order Santalales; family Viscaceae; genus Viscum; species Viscum album. The sequence continues at coordinate 119,616,931 of OY728134.1, forward strand.
TACTAGTGATTTCATTTCCTACCACTTTTATTTTTTGATACCTAGAGAATTCTGTTAAACCATTGACTTGATCCTCATGTTAAGAGACTCTTACTAGAGGATACCCAATTACCACACACTTGTGTCGAAAGTGCGACATGACTCTTGGAGGAGAGAGTTTCTGTTGGGATATCATGGTATTGCCATTGAGGCCTTACGATATCATTCTCAGTATGGAATAAATCCTTATTTCAAACTAAAATTGATTTATTCAGTAAAAGGATGTGGTTCATCAATGGAGATGGAACTATATTTCCCTTTGTCGAAAAATGAGAAATCCTTACTGCACTAGGTAGACTCTGGTACAGAAGGGTGTATCTGATTTCTATTTAGTTGGCTATTCTGACCCTTGATGTATTGGATGTTATGAGTCGTCAATTTTCATTATGTATGCAGTGTATAAAGATGTCTTCCTTGAAGATATTCCGCATTTTCCTCTCCATCTAGAGTTATAATTCTTCAATGGTGTACACCCTGGGGTGGAAGTGATATTTACACCAGTATATTAGATGGCTCCCAAAGAACTCAACCAGATGGGGGTGAAGATAGAATACATGTTGTAGATGAGCTTAGTAATATCCAGTGTCTCACCTTGGTCAACCCAAAGTGATATTTACTGATGACATCGTAGTGTAATAATCATCTGAGGGGGATCATGAAAGATAGTTAAGGATGGTCCTGGAACCACTTCGTGAGAACTGACTACATGAAATGATATTGAAGTGTTTGTATTGGATTCAGAAGGTCCCCTTTGTTGGGAATATGAATCTCAATGTCTAGAGTTATAGTGAACTCAGTAACGATGGATGGAGAAGAGGATTCTCCAAATAGGAATCCAGTTAATAGTTACTAAGCAATGCATCATAGAGATTATCCTCATTAAGGATATCCTTAGTTCATGGGGATGGTGCGCCTTATCTATAGTCATTGGTTGTAACCAGTCCACTCTTAAATGAGTCTGGGAGGATCAACTTGGTGATACCAACTGTGAGTCTTTATGTTCTTATTTTTCCATAAGGTATACACTAGATGTACTTTCGAAAGGTGGGGAGCATGTTGTTATTTTCAGAAAATGAATATTTGTAGCAGTGGATGCCTTATGTGGTGAGATGCATTGGGGTATTCATGTGTGTGTCATGGCAGACACTAGGGATGAAAAAACATGTTGAAACAGGGAATACATATTGAGATATAAATATGAACGCTTGTTTGAATTAGTTTTGTGGGGTTTTTCCTTCTCATTCTTGGGGTACCTAAAAGAAAGTGCGATGAGATATAGGTAAACATTGAGATGGGTTTACCACGTACATCCTAGTGAAAAAAATACCATTGGGTTGATTTTTGACTGACTCACTGAGTCTTCCCGCTTCCTTACTAACTAATAACATAGTTTAATAGAGGGATTTGGATGAAACTATGTACATGAGATAGTTTTACACCATGGAGTTTGATCGATGATTGATTAATAACATGGTTCTTTCCTTACATCTATGTTGTGGAAGGGATTATAGGATACATTTATAGAGAATTTGTAGATCATCTGGGAGAATATGAAGTATGCATAGATCCATCTGATGTTTTATGTTGGAAGATAGTGGAGACCCTTGTATTTCAAGGAAGGAGACATTGTATTCCTTTGGGTCTCACTCGACGAGGGTTACAAATATTTTTATGGGGCAACAAGCTATTTCCTAGGTTTATAGTCCCTCTTTCAGGTGCTTCCTTGAGTTGACAATGTAGCATACTACATCGCACTACCCCATAGTGGGACTAGGTACAAAACATCATCTACATGTCTCAGCAGAGGATATTCATGCATAAAAACTTTGCACAACATAATCTGGGGTGAGCTGGACATCGACGTTGGAGTGTTTTGGGTTAAATTCCTAAGGAAGATAGTGGGTCCTTTGTGGAAAATATTTTCCCCTGGTGCATGTCTGGAGGCAATATGAGGATATTAAGAGGATCACATGGCTGCGAGAGGCTCATATTCGGGATTTGTTCTCTCACATTTTATCGAGTAAACCATGTTTGAATTTTTGGGAATGAAAATACATAAGGTGGAGGGAATGTAATGACTTATATTTCTAGTTATATTTTTACAACATTATTTCAAAAATTATGAGACCAGGCACTATGACAACCTGCGATTTTGAGGCCTAGAGTACCTGAAATGCTTTGTCAAAAAATGTTATGTTTTTAATAACATGTTTGAGGTGTTTTCCTAAAAAAGTATATAACTCTTAAATGGGTGCCCAGATCCGAAATCCAAGAAAACCGATGCCTCCAAGATGGTGGGTTTTCCCTTAGTTTTATCTTAACTTGATTTGACGTGGGTCCTTATTGACAAAACAAAAAAATGGAATAACCATAAATAAAATAATTAAATAAATATTATTTCATTTTTCAATTCCTTATTACTCATAAAAAATATCTCAGATTGAAAATATGAGATTACCATTGATATCATGAGGGTGTTCTTTCCTTTGGTGGACCCTAAACTTGTCCGGCATGGGTCACAAGTATATGTTAATTTTTTTACTTTTTACGGAGAAAAAAATAAACATAAAGAAGATGTTTTTATTTCCTTATAATGTTTCAATGTAGGGTGACACTGTGAGATAATAATGGATAAACCCGTTCTCCTTTCAAAAATGAAGCAGTGTGGAGACCTGATTTCAATGAAATATAATAATTTTGTAACCAATTAATGTGTTATCACATTTATTATATTAATCAGGCACATTGTCCAGTGTTAGAATTCATAATGCTTGAGAATTTCATTATAACTCCGGATCTTCCCAAAGGAATGGTGGAGGAGGATCTCTCGCCAGCAATGATGGTTAAGAGTTTGGGATTCCATCATGTTGCGAAGAAATGATGAATGATGGTTAAACAAGGATCAACATGGTGACCAAACAACAATCTATGTCTACAAGTGATCCAATATTAAGTTGGGGTTGTTTTTTTGAATCATTTGATTTCACCATTTTTGATTTCTAAACATTGAATGTGGATCAACCCACAAATAGGTTGAACTGAAGACTGATCATAGATGTGGGAGGATTCAAATTGTAGGGTTTTAATAGGATATATTCTTAGTGATTCTTGGTTGACCATTCTAAAGAAAAAAACCCCGATCGACATTAACATTGATCGAGGTCTATTCATCTTTATTGATTCATGATTTTCTCCCATGGTTTTTTGTTCATTGTAGATGTTCATAATTTTTTCCCTGATAAGACATTTGGTAATTGGTCGATCGTTGTGCAACCGATCCTTGGCGGAACAATCCAACATAATAGATCTGTGATGGATAGGACACGACAAAAGTGTGGTGATGATGGTGGAAAACATATTGAGGTGGTGTAGGAGGTATCCCAAAGGAATGGAATCACACTATAAAGGGATCATGGCATGATTTTGAAACCCCGGAGATGGAGAACACATCCTAGGGATTTCAGAACGTCTTCCATATCGAATAATGGACCATCAGAGCACATTTGGTGACCCGTGGAAGATCCCACTGATGCACCGACACTGGTGGTGACACACGGTAAAAGACAGACTCCCTCAATGGTGATAAAAGGAACCTACAACATCTCATCCATAGGTTCCTTTGGAGGATACAACCATGGAAGGATGCGGTGGAGTTGGCCAGCGATGCAACCACACCGATTTGAGATGCTGGTTGCGTCGATCAGGTGGTATGAGGTCAATAGACTGCAATTGATGATCAAAAGTCAACTGGGTAGTGTTAATGTGATTTTGAGGGAGACCATGTCTGGGTTGAATAGGGCTATCCCGCTAGCACGGGCTAGGCTGAAGGGGACCAAGCCACTTGGTGACCAAGCTAGATGAAAACTGTCCCACCAGTGTAGGTCGGGCCAGAGGAGGAATGAGCCACTAGGCAACCCAGAGGGCTGGATCCGTGGCCTAATGGGCTAGGTCTAGGTGGCCCAACGGGGCGAAACATTGGGCCAGGCCAAACCAGGTTGGCCAGTATCTGATCAGGTCGGGTCGGGTCGGCCGAACCGGACTCAAACCCAACTAGCCACTTTTCACTAGAAAGCCCATTCTTTCAAATCAAATGCCTGATTGATGAGATTTCAGAGTAATTGGGTACCTTATGAAAAGTTGGTCATTTTGAGATGGCCTGGTGTGTTATTAGTTTGACCAGAAAGGTTTGGTGGTGTTCTCATTTCCATTCCTATGATGGATCAATAGAGGATCCTCATCCCGTCATAGGGGGTGACATTAGAGCTTGAGAAGATAGCCTTGGGATTCTCTATGCAGGAATGAAGCATGAACCCATTATTGTCATAGAGAATGAATATAACGACCCATACTTTACATACATTGTTAATACTTCAAAATTGAAGCACACTTATTACAACATATGACAAAACCACAAAAGACCGTATAGGTATAGTGTCTTTAGAAACTGGGAAACATAGACAACTGGTTCATAAATCTTCTATAGTGTCTCCCATTTATTTCATCATATCTAGGGTCCCTTTTTGCACATTCTACTTAATATTCATCTTCCTGACCTGGGGAAAAGAAAACATAAAAGGGTGAGCTCAAATGCTCAGCAAGGGCAAATAAAGGAAATAAAAATCATATCATATCTTTTCTGAAAATCATAACCTGCAAAAGAGATCATAATATCTTAACATGGAATAAATCATAGAAGTGAAAATGAGATCCCCATAATCATAAAATGAAACTTGAAACTTTGTGGCATGCACAAATAATCATGGAAAATCATTTCTTGTTAGTCATGACTCATTGCCAAGACTATCTTAGCGGACAAAGTCCATTTCTGAACCGAGTTCACTCCTCGTTTCAGTCATGTATCACTGAACCGAAATAACCTTCCGTTCCAGCCATGTCTATCTCATGAGATATAAATCTTTACCCAATGCATTGGAGGTAGATATAGGTCCCACCCATCTTATAATGAATCCTTTCTTATGTGTGCCACATAATCATAAATCATACATCATCGCATAACACATGTAACAAAAATGGGATTCTTGAAACATCATGACATCATAAAACAAATCATATAAGGTAAATGACTTCATAAAAATAATTCCCTCACAATATAATCAATACAATGTAATAATAGGGATAAAAACAGAACCCTATATTATCTTAGATGGAAAATAATTTTGATAAAACATTTGAACTCCATTCTTGAGGATAATATCCTTTCTACTTCAAAAACACTTTTCTTTTCTTGACATGTCATACAATTATAAACTAAACAAAGTTGATTAAAAATAAACTTGAAAAATTATAAAGTATGCTTCTTGGAAAAAATGTTTTAAAAATCCATTCATGCCGTATAAGTTAAAAAAACATTCTTCTCATACTTTTGTCGAAAAAGTCAAAAAGTACCTCGTACGAAAAACGACAAAAGATTCCATTCATACATATTACTAAAAACTCACCGAAGGGTAAAAATGGATTTAAACAATTGTAGGTGGATGGAAATAATATTACATATTGATGAAACATGGATGTGGATGATAAAATACACCCCAGTAAATACTTACGAATAAACAATCTTGGATAAAAATGAGATTGTGATATTTCCCTTACCTTAGGTACGATTTTCTTTGTATGTGTCCGAAGCTCCTGTATAATGGTTTAAATAATATTATTGACTTATTCCAGAATCATACATATTGATATGATATCATATATGGTCATATTCTTAGCTTCTTGTTAGTAATATTTCATTGTTACTTGTTACTCGGGTCTTTATTGCCTTTTGTTCTTATGCGTGTTTTGCCGAATAAATTCTTATTCTTCTTTTAAGGTTATAGATACCTTATATACAGAATGGTATTAGTGTAACATATATAATATTTATTCATTCAATTCATTTATATAATTACTATGTAATGATGATCATGTAGAACGAGTCGCATCACATCGTGGAGACGATATTTCGTACGTACGCACGAGTGATGAAATCGTTCCTATGATCATGGAATTTTATTGGAGTATATGTATATTATTTCAGTATAAATATTACTTTATAATAATCATAAATAGTTACTCATTACACCATTATACCCATCCTTGTAAAGTGATGGTGGAAAATAGATTACACCACGGCGTGGAGACGGTATTCTGTACGTACGCACACGCGGTGATTTTATTTTTCCGTAGGATGGATAGAAGGTGAATTAGGGTTGTTTCATATTTATAATAACATATCAGTATGTATGTAATACTGATGTTATTACTTTATCATGAAACAACTAAAGAAGAAGAAGTTGAAGAAGAAAGAAATTGAAAAGATCGGTAATGGATATTACCTCTTCTTTGGAACGCTTCTTTGAATCCTCCACTTAGGGAACTAATATTTGTCTTTGAAGAAGACCAGGACCTCTAGGATTATTATAAGGAAGTGGAGAGGAGAAAATGGCAGGGGTTGGTCGAGCTTGAGTGCTCAAATTGGTGTGAGGAGGAGGGGGAGGAGGTTCCCTTTTATAAGGGAGGAGAGGGGCACCTTAGGAATATCTCAAAATATTATTTTATATTAAAGTCAAAATCGGTTTATAATGGTTCCAAAGGGTCTTATTTAGAAGATAAAGTGGGGATCGGTCGAAAGCCTATCAACCAATAGGATTTAGACAAGTTTAGGTTATTATTGTAACCTTATCAATTAGATTTAACTCTAAGTTAAATAATTTAACTTTTACCGTGTCTTTTTGTTTTCTTACACTATATGGTTAATACACTTACTATAACATGCCAAAAGAACCCCAAATTGTTTATTATTAATATATATATCCTTATATAAGTCATTTGGACGAACCTTAGATTTTTAGGAATAAAATAACAATTAATAACATAATATTTGATTTAAAAACTATTTTGTGTCAATTTTGACACTATTTGATATATGATTTTTGTGAAAGTTATAACAGAATTATATGTTCGAAACAAGTTGATTAAAGAAACACTAATATATCATTGTGACCTATAAAATTAGTGGAATTCATTAAAAGTCTCAAATTACATTTATTTTGGTGTTTATAACATCAATTATGTCAATATTTCATTAATAAGATAATTACTGCATCATCATTGTGTCATAAATAAATTAAATTATATAATGTCTAAAAATTATAAATAAACTACCATCATGTAGGAAATCTTTTTATATTTCTAATGAATATTTATAGTCGAATTTATCTTATGTATAACCCCATATTAAAAATGATTTACTTATTAAACATTGATTTTAATTATTTTAACCCTTCTTTAAATTAATTAATAATAAATGTCCTAATCTAATCGAAGTGGACCTAAATGGTAATATTTTATTCCTAAGTTTGTTTTTGGTCGAATTACACTTGTCCAATATAATTAGAACATGTGTTAGGGTAATAATAATATCTTTTTTACCCTTAATTACCCTATTTACTTTTAACCGTGGTAAAAAAAGTAAAAAATTACTATTCACCAAAAAATTATTTTCATCTCATTGAACCACATTTTAGTCCTTGATATTAACCATGTCTCTCGGATTTTCGAAATTCCATTCACAGAAGCGGTAAAATTAAGTTTTATGCAAAATTCAGTTTTTAACCTACCACTTAGTGGTTTCGCTATTCATCAAAAATTGAAAGTTTTCAGAAAAATACCAAAATTTCACCCTAGGCTAATTTCGGTATTCCGAATCCAAAAATGAAGTCCATTTTGAAAGAACAAATTTATAAAATTTCAAAAAGTGGTTATTACTATTCATAACGGCTAGTTTTAACAATATTTTAATAGCATATCGTTGTTTAGTGAAACTCAGTATTGCGTACGACGCAATCTATCGAGGAAGGTCGCAGTTGCGTGTAAAGTAAGACAAGCTAGTATGTAGTGAAAGATTCCTTTGATGATATATATAAAAACAAAATATTACTCATAAAAATCTCGGGTGTTACATTCTACCCCCTTTAAAAAGAATTTCACCCTCGGAATTCGTCACTTTGTAACAAACAGATGAGGATACTTCTCCCTCATCACATCCTCAAGCTCCCATGTAGCTTCTTCTAATTGGTGGTTCCTCCATAAAACTTTCACCAATCGAGTGGTCTTGTTTCGTAGGACTTTTTGGCTACGATCCAGAATCTCTATCGGTTTTTCTTCATAAGAAAGATCTTGCTCCAGCGGTACAACTTCTGAGCTGAGTACATGTGAAGGATCAGGTATGTACTTTCTCAGGAGAGATACATGGAACACATCGTGAACTTGAGAGAGATTCGGTGGAAGCGCCAATCGGTAAGCTACCTTTCCAACACGATCCAGTATTTCGAAAGGACCGATATATCTAGGGCTCAACTTCCCCTTCTTTCCAAATCTCATAACCCTCTTCCAGGGAGATATTCGTAAGAACACTTTATCACCCACTTCAAACTCTAGGTCTTTTCTTCGGTTGTCGGCATAACTTTTCTGTCGACTCTGAGCTGCTCTTATGTGTTGTTGAATAGATCTGACCTTTTCTGCCATTTCATCTACGAGATCAGGTCCTAATAGATTTCTTTCCCCAACTTCATCCCAGCAACTTGGAGTCCTGCATTTCTTTCCATAAAGAGCTTCATAAGGAGCCATCTGAATACTGGAGTGAAAGCTATTATTATAAGAAAATTCCACCAAAGGTAGGTGTTGATCCCAACCTCCTTTGAAATCCATAGAGCAAGCTCTCAACATATCTTCTAGGGTTTGAATTGTTCTCTCAGACTAACCGTCTGTCTGGGGATGATAAGCAGTGATGAAACTCAACTCTGTATCCAGAGTATGCTGAAGACTTCACCAAAACTTCGAGGTAAATATCGGATCCCGATCAGATATAATAGAAAGTGGTACTCCATGCAATCTTACCACTTCCTTTACATATATCCTGGCAAGCTGATCTAGAGAGAAATCCTCTCTAATAGCAATGAAGTGTGCAGACTTTGTAAGACGATCAACTATGACCCAAATAGCATTATTGCCTTTGGATGTTTTAGGAAGTCCTGTGACAAAGTCCATAGTGATGTTTTCCCATTTCCATTCGGGTATGGGTAATGGTTGTAACATCCCCTTAGACTTTTGTCTCTCAGCTTTAACTTGTTGACAAACCAAGCATCAAGAGACATATTCAGTAACATCTCTTTTCATTCCATCCCACCAGAAGTACTCTTTCAGGTCCCTATACATCTTCGTGCTTCCAGGATGAATAGAGAATGAAGAACTATGAGCCTCATCCAGCAGCTCCTTTAATTCGGGGAAGGGAGGAACACAAAACCGACTCCTGAACTTTATTATCCCATCACAATCAAGGTTGAAATTAGGAACATTTCTCACCTTCTTTTGTAACTCGACATCTTCTTTCTGTGCCTCTTTAATCTTCACATGTATATATGGTTGAACATTCATTTGAGAAAGATAAGATTTTTTCCCTTCCATTATAATTCCAAGATCCATCCTTTGTAAATCCATAAATATTGGATCTTTTGTGATCCTCATCATGGATAAACTAGCATGGTCTTGTCGACTTAATGCATCTACCACCTTGTTTTCTTTCCCAGGGTGGTAATGGATTGAGCAGTCATAATCCTTAATAAGCTCCAACCATCTTCTTTGACGCATATTCAGCTCCTTTTGTGTGGAAATATACTTTAAACTTTTATGATCAGTATAAATTTCACACCTTTCACCATAAAGGTAATGCCTCCAAATCGTTAATGCAAAGATTACTGCAGCCAACTCCAAATCATGTGTTGTGTAATTTTTCTCATGGATTTTCAACTGTCGTGAGGCATAAGCTATCACCATATCATTTTGCATAAGAACACACCCCAATCCCTTCTTGGATGCATCACTGTAGATCACAAACCTTTCTCCACTACAAGGCAGTGTGAGCACAGGTGCACTGGATAACCTTCTTTTCAACTCCTTGAAATTCTCTTCACATTCCTCTGTCCAAACAAACATAACACCTTTCCGAGTCAACTTGGTGAGTGGGTTAGATAATCATGAAAAATCTTTTACAAAACGTCGATAATATCCAGCCAAACCAAGAATACTTCGGATCTCAGTTACTGTTGTTGGTCTCAACCATCTTTCGATAACCTCTGTTTTTGCTGGATCCACAGATATCCCCTCTTTTGAGATTATGTGACCCAAAAATGCAACTTTTTGAAGCCAAAATTCACATTTGGTAAATTTGGAATAAAGCTTCTCCTTTCTCAGGGTCTTCAATATAATTCTCAAGTGATCTTCATGCTCTTCCTTGCTCTTTGAATAGACAAGAATATCGTCTATAAAGACTACCACAAATTTATCAAGATAGTCTCTAAAGACTCTATTCATTAGATCCATGAAGATAGCAGGGGAATTAGTAAGACCAAATGGCATCACTATAAATTCATAGTGTCCATACCTTTTACGGAAAGCCATCTTTGGTATATCCTCCCTTTTGACCCTTAATTGATGATACCCTGAATGAAGATCAATCTTGGAAAAGTATTGAGCTCCGCGTAGTTGGTCAAATAAGTCATCAATGTGTGGGAGAGGATATTTGTTCTTGATAGTGATCTTGTTAAGTTATCGATAATCAATTCAGAGTCTCATTGATCCATCTTTCTTCTTAAAAAATAGAACAGGTGCTCCCCAAGGTGACGCACTAGGGCGTATGAATCCCTTATCAAGATTCTCCTGGAGTTGCTTCTTCAATTCCTACAACTCAATTGGGGCCATTCTATAAGGTGTCTTTGAAATAGGCAAAGCACCCGGTATGAGTTCTATTGAAAACTCAACTTCACAATTTGGTGGAAGACCCTGTAATTCATCCGGAAAGACATCATCAAACTCCCGAACTATGGGCATATTCTTAATTGTGAGTTTCTCACCAACCATTTGAGATAAATAAATTTCATTTAGTGGAATCAAGACCCATAAGATGTAAGAAATTTCCACTGGAAGGTTATATTCATCCTTGCATTGATAGACGATCGTAGATTGATCTAGAATATGAAATGTGACTTCCCTTCTTTGGCAATTGATATGAGATCCATATAAAGAAAGGGAATCCATGCCAAGAATCACATCAAATTCCACTATAGGAAGGATCACAAGATTTGCAGGAAGCACTTTCCCACAAACTTCGATCGGAGAAGAATTATAAACTTTTGATGCGATTGATGTGCCATTAGGTGTTGTCACAGCTAACTCAACATCTAATTGTTGAGGTAATACGGTGATACCCTTAGAAAAGTCTTCAGAAATAAAAGAGTGGGTGGATACAGAATCAAATAAATCATTTGCTACTTTAGAGTGGATGGTAAGTGTACCTTTCACCACATCGTTATCGTACTCCACATCGCTGATAGAAATTGCATGTGACTTTCCTTTGTCTTTAGCCTTAAGAGTTTGTTGACGTCGACCATCATCATCAACCCTTGGATTTGGGCATTGATTGGCATAATGCCCCATCTCCTTGCACTTGAAACATTGAAGTGTAGTAGGTTCATTCTGTGTATCCCTTCCTTTGTTTGCATCATTAGACATCTTCTTCCCATCATCGCGGCATTCAAATGCCCGATGACCTTCCTTTCCACATTTGAAACATTTACTTGTCCCTTTAAGACAACTCCCTCCATGTTTCTTTCCACACTTTGAGCATAAGGGAAAGCTCATCTTCTTTTCAGTGTGCTCTTTAGATTTTCCTTTAAATTACATTTTCCTCTTCTTATCAAACCCATATGACTGATGGGTTACTCCAATATCCATCTCGACTTTGAGAGCACATCGAACGATTTCCTCATAGCTATTGAAGTCCCTTATGGCTAACGCCCTTCGAAGACTTGGTTTTAAGCCACTAAAGAATCGATCGATCTTACTCTCAGGTTGGATAATAATACCAGAAGCGTACCTTGCAAGTCTTGTAAAATTTGCTTCATAGGTACCAACAGATTCATCATCCCTTTGCTTCAGTTCAAGAAACTCTTTCTCCATCTTTGTTCGGAGAATACGAGGGAAGTACATATTAAAAAATAAGTTCTTGAACTCGTCCAATTCCATAGACTCAATTTCATCCCTTTTCCTCGTATTCTTAATAATATTCCACCATTGATCAGCATCTCCTTCCAAACGATACACTGCTAGGATGACTTTATCATGTTCAGAACATTGAAGAACTGAAAATATCTTTTCAGTAGTACTAATCCATTGTTCAGCATCTAATGGATCAGTAGACCCACTGAAAGAAGGTGGACGCTGCCTCATGAAGGATTCAACAGAATGTTGCTCCTTCCTTTGCTCGTTTGGAAGTCCTGTATGATTCATAGCTTGAGAAAGTTGTGTGAGCACGGCTACAAGATTTTTCATTCCATATACCATATCGTTTGGTTGCTCAGGGGGAGAATCATTGCATTGCCCATCACATTCCGCATTAACACAGTTCCTTCGGGTTCCGGCCATTGACTAAAACCAAAAAGAATAGTGTGAGCAACACTAATTACAATAGGAAAACCACATAATTCAAGAATAAAATTTTCACGCTTAAGGTTTTATCCTAGGTTATTCATGGCCATTTCTAAAACACTAAGATCGTGTTCTATGCTTAGACTTATCCTTAGGATTCTTATTAAGGCTTTCACATCCTAGTTTCCAAAGGTTGACTATACCTTTCCTCTGATACCAACTATAACGACCCATACTTTACATACATTGTTAATACTTCAAAATTGAAGCACACTTATTACAACATATGACAAAACCACAAAGGACCGTATAGGTATAGTGTCTTTAGAAACTGGGAAACATAAACAACTGGTTCATAAATCTTCTACAGTGTCTCCCATTTATTTCATCATATCTAGGGCCCCTTTTTGCACATTCTACTTAATATCCATCTTCCTGACCTGGGGAAAAGAAAACATAAAAGGGTGAGCTCAAATGCTCAGCAAGGGAAAATAAAGTAAATAAAAATCATATCATATCTTTTTGAAAATCATAACCTGCAAAAGAGATCATAATATCTTAACATGGAATAAATCATAGAAGTGAAAATGAGATCCCCATAATCATAACATGAAACTTGAAACTTTGTGGCATGCACACATAATCATGGAAAATCATTTCTTGTTAGTCATGACTCATTGCCAAGACTATCTTATCGGACAAAGTCCATTTCTGAACCGAGTTCACTCCTCGTTTCAGTCCTGTATCACTGAACCGAAATAACCTTCCGTTCCAGCCATGTCTATCTCATGAGATATAAATCTTTACCCAATGAATTGGAGGGAGATATAGGTCCCACCCATCTTATAATGAATCCATTCTTATGTGTGCCACATAATCATAAATCATACATCATCTCATAACACATGTAACAAAAATGGAATTCTTGAAACATCATGACATCATAAAACAAATCATATAAGGTAAATGACTTCATAAAAACAATTCCCTCACAACATAATCAATTCAATGTAATAATAGGGATAAAAACAGAACCCTATATTATCTTATATGGAAAATAATTTTGATAAAACATTTGAACTCCATTCTTGAGGAAAATATCCTTTCTACTTCAAAAACACTTTTCTTTTCTTGACATGTCATAAAATTATAAACTAAACGAAGTTGATTAAAAATAAACTTGAAAACTTATAAAGGATGCTTGTTGGAATTTTTTTTTAAAAAATCCATTCATGCCGTATAAGTTAAAAAAACATTCTTCTCGTACTTTTGTCGAAAAAGTCAAAAAGTACCTCGTACGAAAAACGACAAAAGATTCCTTTCATACATATTACTAAAAACTCACCGAAGGGTAAAAATGGATTTAAACAATTGTAGGTGGATGGAAATAATATTACATATTGATGAAACATGGATGTGGATGATAAAATACACCTCAGGAAATACTTACGAATAAACAATCTCGGATAAAAATGAGATTGTGATATTTCCCTTACCTTAGGTCCGATTTGCTTTGTATGTGTCCGAAGCTCCTGTATAATGGTTTAAATAATGTTATTGACTTATTCCAGAATAATACTTATTGATATGATATCATATATGGTCATATTATTAGCTTCTTGTTAGTAATATTTCATTGTTACTTGTTACTCGGGTCTTTATTGCCTTTTGTTCTTATGTGTGTTTTGCCGAATAAATTCTTATTCTTCTGTTAAGGTTATAGATACCTTATATCCAGAATGGTATTATTGTAACATATAAAATATTTATTCATTAAATTCATTTATATAATTACTATGTAATTATGATCATGTAGAACGAGTCCCATCACATCGTGGAGACGGTATTCCGTACGTACGGACGAGTGATGATATCGTTCCTATGATCATGGTATTGTATTGGAGTATATGTATATTATTTCAGTATCTATATTAATTTATAATAATCATAAATAGTTACTCATTACACCATTATACCCATCCTCTTAAGGTGATGGTGGAAAATAGATTACACCACGGTGTGGAGACGGTATTCCGTACGTACGCACGCACAGTGATTTCATTTTTGCGTAAGATGGATAGAAGGTGAATTAGGGTTATTTCATATTCATAATTACATATCAGTATGTAAGTAATACTGATGTTATTACTTTATCATGAAACAACTAAAGAAGAAGAAGTTGAAGAAGAAAGAAATTGAAAAGATCGGTAATGGATATTACCTCTTCTTTGGAACGCTTCTTTGAATCCTCCACTTAGGGAACTAAGATTGGTCTTTGAAGAAGACCAGGACCTCTAGGATTATTCTAGGGAAGTGTAGAGGAGAAAATGGCAGGGGTTGGTCGAGCTTGAGTGCTCAAATTGGTGTGAGGAGGAGGGGGAGGAGGTTCCCTTTTATAAGGGAGGAGAGGGGCACCTTAGGAATATCTCAAAATATTATTTTATATTAAAGTCAAAATCGGTTTACAATGGTTCCAAATGGTATTATTTCGAAGCTAAAGTGGGTATGGGTCCAAATCCTATCAACTAATAGGATTTAGACAAGTTTAGGTTATTATTTTAACCTTATCAATTAGATTTAACTCTAAGTTAAATAATATAACTTTTACCGTGTCTTTTTGTTTTCTTACACTATATGATTAATACACTTAATATAACATGCCAAAAGAACCCCAAATTGTTTATTATTAATATATATATCCTTATATAAGTCATTTGGCCGATCCTTAGATTTTTAAAAATCAAATAAAAATTAATAATATAATATTTGATTTAAAAACTATTTTGTGTCAATTTTGACTCTATTTGATATATGATTTTTGTGAAAGTCATAACAGAATTATATGTTCGAAACAAGTTGATTAAATCAACAATAATATATAATAGTAACCTATAAAATTAGTTTAATTCCTAAAAGTCTCAAATTACATTTATTTTGGTGTTTGTAACATCAATTATGTCAATATTTCATTAATAAGATAATTACTGCATCATCATTGTGTCATAAATAAATTAAATTATTTAATGTCTAAAAATTATAAATAAAATACCCTCATCTAGGAAATCTCTTTATATTTCTAATGAATATTTATAGTAGAATTTATCTTATGTATAACCCCATATTAAAAATTATTTACTTATTAATCATTGATTTTAACTATTTTAACCCTTCTTTAAATTAATTAATAATAAATGTCCTAATCTAATCCAAGTGGACCTAAATGGTCATATATTATTCCTAAGTTTGTTTTTGGTCGAATTACATTTGTCCAATAGAATTAGGACATGTGTTAGGGTAATAATAATATTATTTTTACCCTTAATTATCCTATTTACTTTTAACCGTGGTAAAAAAAAGTAAAAAGTTACTATTCACCAAAAAATTATTTTCATCTCAGTGAACCACATTTTAGTCCTTGATATTAACCGTGTCTCTAGGATTTTCCAAATTCCATTCACAGAAGCGGTAAAATTAAGTTTTATGCAAAATTCAGTTTTTAACCTACCACTTAGTGGTCTCACTATTCATCAAAAATTGAAAGTTTTCAGGAAAATACCAAAATTTCACCCTAGGCTAATTTCGGTATTCCAAATCCAAAAATGAAGTCCATTTTGAAAGATAAAATTTATAAAATTTCAAAAAGTGGTTATTACTATTCATAACAGGTAGTTTTAATAATATTTTAATAGCATATCGTTGTTTAATGAAACTCAGTATTGCGTACGACACAGGCTATCGAGGAAGGTCGTAGTTGCGTGTAAAGTAA
This sequence comes from Viscum album, assembly GCA_963277665.1. NCBI lineage: Eukaryota > Viridiplantae > Streptophyta > Magnoliopsida > Santalales > Viscaceae > Viscum > Viscum album. The sequence goes on from OY728134.1 coordinate 119,633,219, forward strand.
GCCAAGCTAGTATGTAGTGAAATATTCCTTTGATGATATATATAAAAACAAAATATTACTCATAAAAATCTTGGGTGTTACAATGGACAATGTTCTAATGTGAGTTGGATAAGAGTTGAACTTGGTGTCCCAACAGGCCTATGTGACAAGTGGATTTCTGTGACCCAGCAAGCTGAAATGACATTGCGGGTCTCAATTCTCCAATAGGTCTATGTGGACCATATACCACACTAGGATTCACAGTCGGCCCTCAATTATCTTCCTGGTACCACAGATAGGGTTTTTCACATGGGTGTGACCAAAATACACATTAGGACATGTCCCCTATCTAAGATGATAATTCTTTAGGGCCAAGATGTCCCCTAGTGAGTCCTAGGGGGGATGAAACCCTATTCCTGTATCGAGAACATTACTTCCTCCGTGACATAACCTGATTAGTGTAATTCTAGTATTTATTAGTGTGTCTTTTTTTGGGAGTGGGACTATAGAAGTAGGACCTCCTTGCGAGGGTCTCTGATGACTTCATAGCTCAAGGAGTGAGTTCTCCCAGAAGGAGCGCACCTTGAGAATAATCATGTGAACAATGATTAGCTGTGATATCGAGACTCCTTGTGTTATTGAAATCAATATTCTCAATAAAACATCATAAGGTATTTATACATAATGTTATCTTTGATATTTCTTGTAGGCTTGTTCTACTTTTTTTTCATTCATATTGCTCGAGGAGTGGGACCTCTTAGAGTCAAGCATTCTACGAGTGGAACCATATGGCTAGTAGTGGATGAGATGTGGCATCTTGGAATTCATTAATATTATACCAAGATATTATTGTTATATTTTTTGTTGACGTATACCTCTATAGTGCTGACTGTACCTTTTTTTGGTGCTTCCTTTGTGGTATTTTTCTTTTTTGTTTTGGGGTTCCCTATTGAGTATGGTTTTACTCACCCCTGCACATGAATTGCCCGCACGTGTCGTGTCTTATGCAGTTGACTGATGCTTTCGTGCAATCGTAGGATGACCAGGACCAGGACTAGGACTGAACAATGCCTGGTGAGATCAGACAAGCTAAGGTGTTTTCAAAAGCTTCACCACTTGTGTTTACTGGTCAGACTTTAAAGTTGTCTTACTTTTAATGGGCTTGTATTCTAGCCTGGTTTTACTTTACAACTTTACTTTCCGTCATACTCTTTTGATGGGTTATATTATTATGCATTCATTTTCTTTATTATTTTTAATATCCATCCCCAGTGGCTTGGAGTTGGTTGTGCGTGTATAAGTTCTTAGGAAAATGCCTCCGATTTGTGGGGTATGCTTATTGGATGCTAGTTTCCAGCCCTTAGCCTATCAAAGGTAGGCATGGTGTAGTCACGGAATGGGCCTTAAGGGATGTGTAGTAAAACATACAATAATAACCTGGGTGTTATTACTTAATTCAATAACATCACACTTTTCATTTCATGTAAAAAACATGTTAGATTATGAACATGACCCTTAATATTTGATGCCTTTTTCTAGGAGAAAGAAAGAAACATTATAATAGAATTAAAATACACAAAACCCAGATAAAATAAATCAGATATATGCTAATAAAATATATTTTAATATAAAAACAATAAATATCTAAATAAATAAATTTGAATTTTAAAATAAATTAATTAAACCAAAATAACAAATGAAACTTATAACTAATTTAAACAATATAAAATTGTGAAGATGTTGTTAAGATGATATCAAATCTATATTGAATGATAATATAAAATGTTTATAGGCGATATGATGATACAATTAATATTATTATAATTTTAATCATAGTATTGATGGTTTTAGGAGAAGAAAAAAATTCACCACGAAAGATTAATTCAAGACAATGGAGTTCAGGATACACCTTTAAATACATAATAATGACATAAAAGGATTAAAATGGATTAATGTAAAATGAATTAATTGAGAGGTAACTTATTATATATGAAATGATTAACTTTGATAACTTGTATATGATTTATAAATTTTAAAAATGATGTTAGCATGATGTGATATATTTCATTGTTAGTTATTCCACATGATATAATATGAATGAATCACCTAACTATTATTTAATAAGTATGCAACAACTTATGGTATGTTGAAGTGTTCAGGTTAGCCTTTAAACACAAGTATAAAGTTAAATATCCTACAATGTTTAATATTTAAATGGGATGTAAAACATATTAAAATTATGAATAAGAAAAAAAGGAATTATTTAATGATGTTACAAATAATTAAGTATTTCTATAGTTATTCATTTCATTGAATGTGAACATGCTTTGTGGGATATCATAAATTTTTGGATTCCGTGATATTTTAACCCAATATTATGGTTTTAATGTTATGAAATGATTAATAACTTATTAATTATGTATCCCCAATGATGTGTTTTTCAATAAATTATTGATTTTTGATTTAGTGAAATTGCATATGATGAATTAGTATGATAAAAATTATGGAAAATATAGTGTAGTTGGAAATAGTGGAGGACTGGGATGGAGACTCATGGGGTATAGTGGTAATGTTTCTGGTGATAACATGATTAATTATATTTTGAAAAATGGTGTTTTGGATGACACTGAGTGGTCAGAATAATTGAAATATTTGGAAGGAGAATAAAATAATATAAATATAAATCTATAATGAGGAGATTATGGTATGGACATATCATTTATAAGGATTTCGGTAGTTGTAAGGTGTTGTAATTCAAGAAGGATAAGCACCAATGAATCAAAATATTTCCAGTTTCGGTTGCTCTCATAGGGCCACTATATATTGTACCTTTTCTGATGATATGACACATGATTTCTTATGTTTCTTATTTAAGTACATGAATGGGGGGTCTTAAAACCTATGTTTAATAAAAAAATATGGTGTTTGATATTATTTTATGCAATATAACATCATAGAGACTAAATATAGTTTTAGAGTAAGAGTTTATAAGAAATAATGGTTTTCAAAAGACCAGTGGATTAATTTCTATAATTATTTGGGGAGATAATAAATTGAGAATTATAATTTTATGTTATGCAGTGGATTTTAAACAATTTAATATGAAATTTGTACTCATTTGGAGGACCCATAAATTATTCCTCTCATTATAAGTCTTCTTGTTTAGTTTTCATGATGTTTGTACCACAAATGGTGCAATAATATTTTTGGGTATTATTAAACTTGGATCATATCTTATGGATGATGTTTGAACAATTTAAAAGTGGGAAAGATCATATAATGACAATAAATGTAATTAATTGGTGGTTTAATTTGTTTCTCCCATAAAAAAAATATGGGAAATGTAACATTACCTAATCAATTCTAGACGAGGGAAAACCCCCACTAGTAATTGTGTTTCTTTTCATAGTTGTGGAAATGAATAAATTGGTGTTTCCATATATGGGATTGATACTTATATAATATCATTAATATTTCATTATACCCTATATAATGGGGTCGATCCATTGATGGAACCGAACTAGGATGTGATATAGGGGGAAATGGAAAAGTGCATTCCTTGGATTCATTTGAAAATGTATCTCTTCTTCCCAATATTTTTTTTGTAGTAGGATGATAGTTTAATGATTCTATAATTTCAATATTTTTTTCATTGTAGATATAGGTTTTGATGATATATATAGATCTGGATATAATGTTTATATTTTTTATTATAGAATCTTAGTGAATGAGTTTCAGGAACATAGGAATTTAGAAGTTGTATGACCCTATACATAGTACTTGAAAATGGGTTATTGATGGGACATCTTGAAATTAAAATTTTTAATGAGATTATTTTCTTATTATATATTCAATGGAGTAATTGGGATGGTTCTAGGGTTACAAAAATTCATTGATTTTTGACCACTTGGTAGAATTTTTCTTAGTGTGGATTTTAAGATTGTGAGCATAAAAGAGGAAAAAACAAACAGACTAAAGAATATATGGGTAGAATATATTGTTCAAAATTTTTGTGATTGACTTTGGTGAAATCCTCATGAATAGTATTCAAGTGGTATATTTCTATTTATGACCAAAAAAATTATAAAGTGATATATTGTAAGGTTTTGGTGTTAGAATTTTTTTAGTTTAGATTATTTGAATTTATAAAATATTTTTTTCTAGAATGACACTTAAAGAACCAAAATAGTGTAATTAAAAAATAAAAAGTAATGTTACATTCTAGGAGAGTTGCAGTGGATGTATCTTCATCTACCATAGAAAGTGACCATGTGCATTTTCAGATGTCACATGAAATTTATAGTTTAAATGGATGATTTTAATATTTAACTTATTCTGATGGCCTATGTAAGATCATACGAAGCGTATTTGGGTGGGAAATTGGTTTTTCAATGGAAAAATAAGATTAATATAAAGGGATATATATGATTAGTCTACAAGTAGAGGACGATCTAGTTGCATAAATTGATTGTACATTCTACAGGGTGTGTTTTTAGATGTAAGAATGTGAATAAAGTACAAACAGTAGAGAATCCATAACATTAATTGTCACATGATGGTTCAATTGATGTCGTAGTTCTCATCCAATTTATTTGACTATATGTAAGTATAAAAATGAATTTGTAATTGAAGTTAAATCAATAGAACCCATCACTTTCTATGGAGAACCACTTTAAAGAATGGGATATTAAGATCATGAAATAGTGATATGGAAGAGGATGAGATATTGTTTTACCATTTAGGGAAAAAATCACATACATTATGAGTTTTATATAAGATGAATTATTTTATTTATTCTTTTTATTATTGGGTAGTGTTTCAAAAAGTAGGAATACCATTCAACTCAGTTTATCTTTTTAATGAAACATCAATCATGTTCCTTAGTTCAAGGAAATATATTTCATTATAATTAGTAAAAATATATTGGTTCATCCATAAAATTCAAGAAAGGAATAATTGATAGGCTTTGAAATAAACGAAATTAACATCTTTGAATAATATGGAGAAGGATCCACTACAAATGGATGGTAATCAATCTTGTTGTTGTTCAAAAAAATTATAAGAATAATCACTTAAAAGAATTTGATCCTAGATTTATTGATTATTGTGAATGTAAAATAATTAAATATGTTAAATATTTATACATTTAATTCATGGGTTATATGGATAATTTTCCTCCGGATTCTATCATTTATAAATTTTAGGTTATGTAGGTCTTATAAGATGATAAAAATTAGTTGGAAAAGGAAGTAAGAAAATTAAAAAGGAATTATTTAGTAACATAAAACTATAAAAAGGAAAAAAAATTATATAGAAACAAAAAAACTAAAATTAATAATTCTATATTTCAATAAAAAAAAATTAAAAAATTTTAAATATTTGATTTCTTATTCTTTCTCATGATCTTATTGTGAAGTGCGTCCAAGAGTGTGAATATATCTCATTGAAATATTATTTATTTTATTTTTTTCAAATTTATCCAATAAATAAGAATCTATATAATTTCATTAACATAGTTAAAATAAGTAATTTATTCTTTATAAATAATTTTCAAATAAATAAATCATTATATATATTTAACTAATCTCTTACACCATGGAATCTCCCAACTATTGATTGTCTCTCTATATTGTGACATTGTGAAATCTTTAATGATTGGTATCTATTGATGATATATGTCAATAATCCTTTTGTAAAAAACATACATTTCTTACTTGTTCTCTCTCTATATATCACCACTTTTCATTAACCTTGTAGACTTGGAATTTTTCCCAATATGAAATTTATATTAGAGGTAAGTTGGAAGAATATTTATTAAGAAAATATATAAATATATATATGACATCATTCACATTAAATACTAAAATATATAACCAATAATTGTTCATTATTTGTTCTCCAATATCCCTCCAACTTTGTGGTTGAACTAGAATGATATAATTTTGTTTATCAATTGTTCTTGTAAATATTTTACATTCCTTACCATTTATTCAAATTATAATAGTTTCCTCATTGTATTGAACCATGATCTTTGTGTGTCAATTCAATAACTATAACATTTTATATATTTCCTCATTTTCTAGAAGCATCTTTAGTGAATCATCAAAAATAATTAGTGAACAAAATATTATCTATGTATTTTATCATTAATCACAATAAGTCTTGTTCAAACACATAATAGTATATGGGCGATCTTCTTACCCATTAAGTGTTATGTCTAGAAGAGGGTGTTTGCTTTAATGTATATATGGTCTCTATAGTAGGAGAACTAATTATTGTCGATGATGAATAATATAATGATAGAGTGATAAAACCTGATGGATAGAACTATACAGAAGGGGGTGAATATTGATATGGATATAGAAGCTGGATATATGGGGAGCAATTTCATATACAGCGGATGGGGGGAAAATGTAATAAGGAGGGATGTGAACCTAATAACTACCATCCTATGTGTGTTCAAGTGGAAAGGGGTATGGAAAACAAGGTTATGGAAAATATGGAGATGGAATAATCAGAGTATGACCTCTTGATGACCAAAAAGGGATGAGGGAAGGATGAAATAAATGATTGTTCTATGAATACAGTGGCATAGTGATAGGATAAACCATTAAACTGGTCATACTAGTACCCCTACATACTATAACTATACACAACATAATTCAATCATCTCCCCCTAATTTTTCCTAGAATGACATGGATGATAAAATAAAATAAACAATAATAAGATAAAAAATAAGAATGAACATAATATCCAAAAATAAATTATACTTACTGTGGTGATTATATGAGATATGCCTAAACCTCTAATATGTTTTTCATTTATCTATTTTATTATTCTTATAACATCATCATAATCAAAAAATTGACCTAGAAATTTTAAATAATATTTTTATATAAATAAAAAATAATGAAAATAAAAATAATAAAACTATAACATAAAATTGGAACTGACGAGAAAAAACATTGCAATATCATATTTTATTATAATGTTGTATAATTTAACTAAATCCAAATATTGTTTATATATTTTTTGGGAATCATGTTGTACATGTTTTTTGGAATTCTAGTTATTCAGATATAGGATTGAGAATGTGTTTTGAAAACACAATTCATTTTGAATAATATTTTACAAAGGGTTGTAGGGATTCCCATCCCTCAATGATGAACCATATTCAGAATTATTATTTTGATTTTTTTTCATTATCTTGGCTTTAAGATTTTAAAATGATGTTTAATGAGTTATTTTTAGAAAAACAATGTTTTGGGGTGAAAATTGTGAAGAACACTTAGTTTGAGAGGTTATTTGGTATGATTTAAAAAGTAGTGCACTGGCCATAATGGAAGTTCTAGAATCATCTAGTAGAAATTGAATTATTTTTTCAAATTTTTCTAGATTGTGTGAATAAAATATACATAGCATTTAATTTTACAAAATTTGGATTTTTTTATTTTTCATTACAACACCTTTTGTTACATGATATTGTTAATGTAGAGGTGTTAGGAATGATTACAAGTGATATTTTTTTGATAGTTTTTTGCTGGAATTAAATAATAAAATCATTGGTGTATACCATGTAACGGATAAACATCACGAATTTTGGTTATTAAGATTTCATTAAATATTATTTTGAGTTTTAGGAATTCTGAATTATTTTTAAACTCTCATTAACAATTATGAACTAATAAAAACTATTTTTATGTTTCTATTTTCATTAAACATAGTAGATTCTTTAAATATTCTGGGATAATCTCCCTATATTAATATTTATTTTCACATAATTTATAATTTAGGTACTAATTTTCATGGATTTATTTTATAAAATGGATTTCATGATTTTCTAAATAAATTTATTTCATTTGAAAAAGTATTTTTTTCATATATTATATATGGTTATTGAGTTCGTTGTGTCATTATATTTCATATTATTGGTAAAAAATAAACTATATTCCTATAGTATTCATATGTGTTTAATGGTATTTTGTGTTTCAATATATTTTATATTTTATATCCTCTATCAGTATAATCATTTCATCCATTACTAAACCATACATAGGGATTGATTTGTGAATTACAAAAAATTTAGTTTCCCTTGTTTCAGTGGTCCAAAGTATTCTATAACCACCAATATAAGACGAAGTCAGATTTATTATTTTTCACATCACCAGTAAATTTTTAGTAAGATATCTGGACTCTACTTGTCCTCTAAAAGGATATTATGGGAACATAAAGAAAATAATATTTCCTTTCAAAAACTATTATCTACAGTATAATGACTGAAATTGTTAATTCTTAATCAAAAAATTACTTAGAAATAAACATCATATCTTGTGAAATTTCATGGGAGGAAATACTGGTTAATTTGATATCATGTAATAAATATTACAAAACCACTACCATATTTATATAATATCAAGAAAATACATATGAAAGTTTTAATTATTTGTGTTCTCAATGAAATTCTCTATTTCACTATATGTTGTAAAAATTGAATAATTTGTGTCATCAAATAAAGCATTTGAATAAATATCAAAATGTTCCTCCATATCCTCATTATCATACATGCATTCCTCACTAATATGTCTAGGAATGACATCATCAATATCTCCAAATATGTTTTTGTGTGTAAGTTATACAAACACCTTTCTGACTAGTGACGCAGAAATATAAGTATCATTAAAAAAATTTGTTTATATTGATCACTCTAAATCACTATTAATATCTATTTATGAATTTCCATGTCATTGAATCAAATAAATTTCATTTCATCATTATGACATGACCATGTAGACTATAATATAATAAAAGTATTATTTTGAAAACCAAAAAATTTGATATATTTTCTTATTGTGGATTCTTTTATGATCCACTCATATAAAAATCTGTTGCAGTTCTAATCATTTCACCATCATTTTGCATTACTATTTTTTATCCTGGCTATTTATAATAATATTAAATCCATTAACAACCAATATCTTATGATCACATACCACATTGTTGGAAACAATGAAAAATGATCATATTTCATCTGATGAATCATTCATTGGTAAATTTAGCTCCAAATCACTTTTTTCCATTTTCAAAAGGCCACTTTGGGATAAGCGGGAAACCCACATTTCAAACAAAAGTTACGCAAGAGTCAAAAAAATTCAAAATCAAATTTAAACTTATAGAAAACATCTTAATCCATCCCGGTTTCAAAGAATCTTGAGTCCCACGCCTGCCTTGAGACGTATGCCATCAAAAGTCTCCTTTCACCTCCCTCACACTGGTGAGACCCACATGAATCAACATCTCCACAATCCACCATCGTTATCTTCATAATCCAACATCATTAACCAGAATGAACATCACCAACCGAAAAACAAGAAATCCCCACAAAACCCTCTTCCATCATGAGTTATTCCCACTGCAAACCATCACAAGTGCATCTAGAGAGAAAATCCTAGAAAATAGATTCAGAACGAGCAGGACCAAAGTCGAAATGCAGGGCCAGTAAGAAAATCTTCAATCCAAGTAGGATGAAGAAGCATAGATGACCGTCTCGTAACACAAAACAACAATATTCCCATATAAATTCATCCAAATAAAACCAACACAAAACCACAGAATCGAATCCACAACAACAGGCGAATCCAAAAATTATACATAAGAAAAGGTCGAGAGAGAAAACCTATCACCAAGCCCGAACACAATAGATCAACCAAACATAACTCGTCTCTTCCAACATCTCGACCAGAGAATACCACCACGATCCTTCGAAGCATACAATCCTTCGTATCATGACCAGGTCCCTCATGCTTCATCAAACTAGGAAGACGTCGTGCCACCGGAAACTGCGATCCCACGAACGCTCCAAAGAGTAAGTCGACGAACAAAGTGACCTCATCGCAAACCGGACATACGCCCGAGTATCATGAACTGAAGAGCCATGAAGTCTGCGCTTGAACCACATCAGGAGGGTGATCTACAAACATGAAATAGAGGACACCGAAAGAGTAAAAAGCAGTTCAACCATGGGGAGGATGAAGGCGGCGGCGGGGGAAACCTTATCACTGAGAGCACCTTACGGGCTCATCCACCTTCATTGGTAAATATATAACATAGATGTTACCAACCTTGAATAGTAAACATATACATGAGATTACGTTATAAGAAATAAAATAAAATATATTAACTTTGGATTTAACCATGCAGAAAATATTTTGATAGGAAATTGATCTCTCTTCCTAATCAAATTTATAATGATTTATCCTTTTTATATTTTATAAATTTCCATTACAAATATAAAATCATAGAAATTTTAAAAGATATAAATAATTAATAGAGTGAAAAAGACGAATATTTATTATTTTACCTACATGATGTAATCATTAGGCACATCAATCATGAATAATACTATAAGATGATCCATTTACCACTATTCCCTTCTTAATGTACACAACACATATGATCCAGACATCCCCCCTATTTTAGATAGTGAAATAATTTTATTCTCAATGGAATCATTTTTGTCATATTTAGTTATCATTAGTTGATTAAAACTCATAGTGATGATATCCAAGTATGATAAACAAAAATATAAGTTTTCTTTCTCCAAATAACCTTTCAAAATAGGACCATTTGGATGATATTTATTTCTAACATAATAATTAATTTTAGACATCATCATTTTTTATCGATTACATCCAATGACTCAAAATAAGATCACTAAAATTTTTTTTGGGGAGATTCATAGTTAGATGTAACATACATGTGAAATATTAATGATGAATTTGTTTCCCAAAGTCACAATGAATAGTCATTATATATCTTAGAGATTTATGAACTACACTTCTACATAGTCTTATATATCAATGGTCTAAATAAAAATTACAGATCATAATCTAAAAAACTCTATCGTTGTGTGAACATGAATTTTGAATGGTAATGTCAATAAAATCATGTAAAAAGAATGGTAATGATGGGTTTTATGAAAAAAAATTTCACATATTTTGTAATATTCATTTTTGAAAATTTACTTGAAAAAATATATGTAACCATTAAACTTTCATAGTCCCAAATAATTGGTTTTCTCTAAATTGTTAATCATATAACAGAAAAATGTGACCTTCAATTTAATTTGACCAATTAACTCTAGATGATGTCTTTCTCAAATACCTGATCCATCGAATCATGACATGACCAAAAATCATATTTTTTTCATTAGACATTTAAAAGTGTATAATAAAAAATATCTCCAATGTTTTCATCAATATATATTAATTCCCAACAGTGTCACAAAAAATTCAATAAAAAATATAAAAACTCAAAGAATATTATTTTCATTCTTTAATTACTATAGGAATTTAAATTTAAATGATTTTTCATTCAAGTTTTTATTGATTTTTTTATGATAAAATAATTAAAATTAACAAGTTCTTCAACAATATGATTCGCAGAAATTCGTTGAGGAGGTTCATCTATCTCAAAAAAATTATTGAAATGTCTTTGATTTCTACAATATTGTTGATTATTGAGTAGAAATTGTTAATTCCCTATTAAGAAATAAGTTTTTGAAACATTATTATTTTGGAAAATGTATTTTTTATATAAATAGTTTATGATAATTTACCTTTTTACTCAATATATACATAATTCAATAAAATGGAAAAGCATCTATCATCCATAATAATGATTCATAAAAAGTAAATTAAAACTTCAAAAATGTATCATACACTTGCACAACAACACTCCATATCTCATTTAACTAATCTATTAATGGATGTAACTGTATTTCAAAAAAATTAAAAAGATACGCGGGTCTTTATATCTATATAATAATGGGAGTAAATGGATTTTTAAAACATATTAATATATTTAATTTATAAATGTGAATGAAAATAAGTTATACACTATGTGAAGTATGCATTTGGAGAAGTGGGTTGAATATATCATAATATATGCCTAGTTTAAAATTTCATGGTACAACTATTGATCTATACGTAACCTATCAAATTTAATTGAATCAACTCATTTGGACAATTCTCTGTTTCATAATTATCATTTCATCATTAATTGTCATGTCGTCCCATATTTCTTTCCATTTTTTCCAACATAAATATTTCTTGAAACATTTGATTAAAGGTGTGTTCCACATTAACTTATTTGGTATGTGGTATTGAGTTTTATCTTTATAGGTCATCCATCAAGATGTATCATGAGGTTTTCAATGACTCAACACTGCATTTTCTATCTAGAACAGACAATAATATTTGGGGAATAAAGGAATATTAGTAAGTGAAAATCTATTTTTTAACCAAATTTGATGCCTTATAATAACATTATGAAATACATGAATTATTAGATAGTAAATACTTAATAAATTTAACAAGATAGTAAAATAAAATATTACTAAATCCATATATTTCTTTTCCATGATAAAGAAACATTAAAAACTAGCCCTTTTCATTTTTTCACATGCCTAATATACTAGTGTATTCACATGTTCCATAATTTTGTAACACCCCCAACATTATTATTCTAATCAATAAGAAAAAATGTGTTCTGGTATTAATTTCCTCTTATAATGGTCTATATGAGGATCTGGCTTCTGAATCCAATGTAAACAGATCTGAAATAACTTTTTAAACACTAGTCCTTTTAACTGAATCAATGTCATTCTCTAATTGATATTTTTATCTATTATCGTACAACACATGATTTTTTTTCATAACCAATGTTTAGGGATGTGGTAACTCACTTTATCATGATTTTACCATGTAATTGCATCCTAATAAAAAAACAGCCCTCAGAAAAATACTCTATCCGAATCATTATTGAATAAAAAATAAAAAAATATTGTAAGTCCTTCTGAAACTGATCAGCAATTAGATCACTGTTTTACATAAAATTTCTATCCATACTAAATAAAATAACATACATTAAATAAATACTCTAGAAAATCAATTATTGTTATATGTATTGTTTTATAGAATAAAATCTAATCATGAATAAAATTTTTATAAAAAATATTAAGATATATCATAAATGGAATTTAAAATAATACACATAAACAGTCATATGATAGATCATATGTGGTTTATTTCATTATCTTATTCATACACATTACAATATATATATATATATTGAAATAATTATGGTTATTGAAAAATTATGATCCTTATTGGGAAACATTTCTTCATTATTAAAAAATTTTGGTGATTAATTTCTACATATATGACTTCATTGTCGTCAAAGGTGTGAAACTTAGTAAGGAACATAGACTGGATGAGGATGTGGAATGAGGTCTGGGGTGTCGATAATTCCTCTCAAAACTAAGGTTTAAAATATGAGAAATAACATAATAATAATTATATTTTAAATAGAAATAATATTTCATATTAATTTAAATTAATATACAAACTAATAGTATTAGTAGATTGTTGGTAAATAAATAAAACAAAAATTAATGGGAAAAATTATCATATAGTATATACATGTTGTTTATACCTCCAATTCATGATATATCAGTTGATCCAAAATGAACCATATTTATAAATTATATAGATCTATATTTTTTTGACATCACGTTCTTGGTTTACACTAGTTTTATATTAATTTTTTTATTCAAGATCAAAAATATTAGATTAATCAAACATAATATCTACTATGTCATTCAATAGGATTTTAAAAGATTTTAGATATTTTATAGAGAATTTAATTTCCCCCCTTATATATTGATGGAGTGAGTAATTTTTAATTACAATAAGTAATTAAATTTTATTATAGAATATACCAACTATGTTAATTGTATAAATTTTCTTATTATTATTGAAAATTATAAACCCTATTGGTCATTTTGGGGAATTATTTTATTAAAATAATTTAGGAACTATCCATTCTTGTAAAAATAATTGACCCTAAAAAATGTGTTCTAATCAATTAACACATAAAATATTGAGAATTTATGACTTACATGGGATTACTTCATTTCCTAGATTATTAGTCCTTGTGAGTTTTCTCCAAATTAAATGTTTCAAAATTCATTATTTATGTGTGATATAATTTTGATATTTTTTTCACTAAACTTAATGAAAATAAATTATCGAAAACTCGTAGGTTGTTTCCTCTAGTAAGTATAAATTTTTAATAAATATAATGAATAAGATATTATTTCCTTACCACAAATGGTTATACCTTACAAATATAGTCATATCCATATTTTTTTCTGCAAAAAAATACCAATTTAAATATTAGTTATAATCATAGTATATTTATTATTACAATATATTTTTCGGCCTCTATATTATATTTAATAGTAAAAATTTATGAAGAATGTTCATCCATATTATAAATTTATATAATTAATTCAGCAGAAATTAGTTTATAGATTTTAAATGGGGAACATCATTGTGGTTTACAGAATGCATTAAAGATATAATTGAATGAGAAATTAAGAAAAAGATTAACAAGAACATTTTTATTTTGAATTTTATTCAACTTTTACGTTTAAATTCTTTCATTTTATAGTTTATTGTTCAAATTAAAACTCTTCAACATATTAATTTATCTCATCAAAGGATAGTTCATTCTCAATCATATATTCTCTTTGCAATTTATTTAAAAAATACACTAATAAATTATAATATTATTTTTTAAATATATTTCAACCATATGTCAGTAAACAATGTGTGAATAAGTTATAGATTAATTTAATGTGTTCACTTTTTCATTCAATTTTACTAGATGAACCATTACATACATTATTAATTTTTGATTCTTATAATACCAAATTTTTTCCTACATAAAATATATTATTTAAACTAAATTTAATCTCTATAAATAATGTATTTATATATGTGAGATTCATTCATTCATGGAATATTTCCACATAAGAGGTTTCTCATTAATAACATTTTGTTTTTAATTTTTCTACTAGTTATACTTATCAAATAAAATAATTTTTTTTATTAAATATTTATGTGAAGATTTGATAATTTTTTACTTAATATGAGGAAATATATCTTCACTAAGTAGTATATATCTATATTAATGAGAGTTAGTAATGGTATAAATAAAATTCATTGGATTTTTAAAATGTTATTATACCAATATTTCATGATATATAGTTCAACATTCAAAAAATTCTAAATGTGTTCATAAATAATGATCTTGGTGACGAATTTTTCATCCTCATGTCATGTGAACATCAGTTAAAATTCATTTTAGAGAATTTCAAAGACCATTTAAGAATGAATAATACATATGAAATCATTTTCTTTTAAAATATATATTACGTTGATAATTCTTGAAATTCATTAACATATTTTGGAAACAGATTTTCTAGATATATAATATATTTTTTGATATTCAATTTTGAGAGGTAGTCTATTTATTTAAAGAAAATTTTATACACTAATGTGGAATTTATAGATAGTTTCAATACATTATATCTTAGTTTTTAATATGATAAATGATATAAAAATTTCCTGATATAAAAAAGTGAGAGTCCCTTTTTTCCAAATTATGCTCACACATCACTCATTAAACATCCAAAAATACATCAAATACACTACCATGGATTTTGTATTATTTTCTCATTATTAAAAAATAAACCATTATGGGGTTCATAGTGAATATATTTTTATTATACATTTTATTTTTATTTATAGACACTTTGTAGAATGAAATCATGAACCAGTTTTATCCATCAATAAATATGGTTGGAACATTAGCTTCAATATGATCCTTTTCTCTGAATGATGTCATGGGTTTTAATATAAATAGTGTTCATTATAATTGGATATCTGTTATAAATCAATGTTTTATAACATTGTATATATTTAAGTGTTGGGAAAACTGATGGTTTTATAAATTTAAGAAAAATTCATAATAAAATGAATTGGTATAAAACTCATATATAAAAAGTAATATTCATAAATATTAGATATTATATCAATATAAGTGAACAAATTATCTAATAAAAGTAAACAATAAAAAAATTAAAAAATAGATAGAGGATATAATATATTAGTAATGGTTTAATGATATATTATCCCTAATTCCTTTTAAATATTCCAAAATGGATGAAAATATATATAAATATCTTTCCAGAAGACATATTCTGTATTATCATAAAATGGTTGTTTTGAATATTATCCCCTAATTTGGTCAATCCACTACTTTGTGTGATATTATTGGTCATTCATAACAACTATAACTAAATTACAGTAATCAACAATCTCTTACAAATTTTTGTAAATTGATAGACTATGTCACGAACACAAGTGTAAGATTATTAATTGAACTACTACATTAGATAAATCACAATGATTATATGTTAAAGAGATGGAATGAAAATGAATTTGTAAATGAAATTACTTTTTATAAAGCTAATTATTAAAATAAATGTATGATCACATAATATTTATCTCTTAGAATTAGTGCACTAATGAATTTTTAAACGAACTATCAATGATCCTTCAAAAATTTTATATTGGTATATAGATTAATAGATTATAAAAATGTATCCCAACTAGCTTTAGTTAATCATAGTTACTTGATCTTGTTAAGATTGAAAATAAATCCATTGGACAGAGTAGGATACTCATGAGGGTGGAAAATAGAGTTCCTATAAAATTTTCAATTTTAAATCACATATATAAAAAATTCCTAATCTAAAATGAATTATGGACCAATTATGAAAAGTAGTAGATTTATAAATTTTATGATATTTTGAAATATTTCTCAAAGAATGATTAGTTCTTAGTTAAAACAATATGGATTATTATTTTATCATTAGGAATCAAAATACTAAACCAAAATCTAATATAAATAAATTTAATATTAACTATGAAAGTGATGTAATAATTTCTGATAAAAAAGAAAAAAATAACATTTAAAAGCATGAGAGATTTTAAAACAAGATGTTTATTCTCCAGATGAAACTTAGTCCTATCCACTTAGTGATCACCTTACACTAATAAATTTATATAAATAAAACTGATCTACACCCTTGATTGGGGTAGAAAATAGCATAAATAGCTATCCACAAAAACTGGATCACTTCCATAGTTTTTTTTGGATGTTCAAATTAAAAACATGCCATATAGGGATATCTTCCACTATTGTTCCTGGGTGTGTAAGGTGCAACATGATAGTTTTTTGATGATATAAATGTATCTTACAATTATTCATTAGAGATGGTGTTTGTTTATATAACTGAGAGACAAAACCATCTCATATTATAGATAATGTACACAAGAAGAGATAATATATTTTCAAGGGTGTTAGAAAGATCTGTGTGTTTGGATCAACAATATTGAGAATCTTTAAGGATAAATTATAGGAAAATTAGAGTAAAATTTTAGGAATAAATATCAAAACAGAGGGTTATGCAGTCTTCTATCTTCTATTCTTAGTGATGTAGATATTTTATCTAAGTGTTCTTCCCCATTCATCCTGTTTTTATATAAAATTTATTCAATTATGATTTATGATGCTCTTTTTGTTTTTAATATATTGTTGTTCTTATGTTGTTCTAAGATGAACAACTAGTATATTTCATCAGGTTGCATTATTTTTCTTGTTGATCCAGATATTCCTTTTATAAAATTTAGCTGAAAAGAAGCATATTTTCTGGTACCTCATACCTCAACTTGTTCTTTGATATCCATTAAATGTTGTATACAAAATTCTGACGAGATCATTAATATAATATGCAGTTCTATGTTTCAAAAATATTAATATTTGAAGTAATTTTGAATTTATTCAAAAGAGAAAGGAATGAAAGTGTCTTAGGTTTGGTAGGTCAGTCTATCGGTGTCTCAGACTATCAGTGTCTGAGTCTTTCGGTTGGTCGTTCTGTTGGTATGTAGTTAGTCAGTAGGTCCTCTATTGATAGGTTCTATTTCGGTAGGTACTCTATCGGTAAATCATATATCTGTACCTTATACTTCCAAAAAATTATGAGTATCAGTCATTCACTCTGTCGAAGGTGAAACTATCATTATTTCAAGTATTAGTGACTTATAATACTCAGTGACTTATACTTATCCATATTATTTTAACATATATTTTGATATAAACAATAAAAAATATGTCAATATTAAATGAAAACATGGTTTAACAAGATGTAACTTAGTAAAACATAATTAAGCATGAATTGTGAACTTTAAATGTTGAGGAGGACTATAATATCCACCTTTGTTATGATCACAAATCATGGAATTATATAAAACAATAGTTGAATAATGATATTCAAGGTACGATCGGGATATCATATTATATAGATAATAAGAGATGAAATTTTATGATAAACAAAATTATTATATAGACCACTTAGTAAGAATTCGTTGTAATCTATTACTCTTTTTGAATATTATGCTCTCTTTCAATCTTATGATCTCCCTGTGATTTATTTCATACACATACACATTCGATAATTATTTTTTTCCAATTTTTGGATTATTAAATTGAATTCAATGAATTAAAAGAATGAACATATAATGAGATGAAAACGTAGAAGATAGTTCTTTATTCAAACATTACAAGTGGAAACAAAAATATGACAATATATCCTGATCAAAGAGCCATACACTAACATAGTTTCTAAATCAGATTCCATAACATCCTTTACCTTAGCAGAAGTAGAGGTGGCAAAAGTATGAGGTTCATATGTTGTGGTTGGAGGAACAGAAATGGTACTAAATAAGGAAGAGGAACTCTTGTAAAAATATAAGGATCATGTATTGGTCAAGAAGAGGTAGGAGGTCTTCTAATATGATGATTAATTAAAGGTATTATTTGTCTTAGATATTGAGTAAGTATCATGAAAAAATGTGACAAGGAATTAGATGAATAAGTAGAAGGTTGAAGATAGGTCGAATAGGAGAATCTGTTGGAGAAATTATAGCAGTGCTCTGATGATGTAGGTAAGGTTTCACAAGATTCATGATGTCCTTGATGATCTAACCACCATATTACATATCCTTTTAAAAATAATTCATATTCCCCATTAACATATGATGTGTAGGGGAGAATACTTTAAGATTCATGACATTATCTTTGAAGGCTTGAGTGATTGAAGGTAGTATCAAATTCTTAACCAAATATTTTTAATGACTATCCAACTGATGCTTTGTATAAACCCTCTTAAACTAGATTTCTTCTTTCTTGGTTATCTCTTCCTCAGTATCAATGTCCCCTTTTGTGGAACATATTACCATGTCATATAATTGATCACTATTTATAATATTGTTTAGGAATTATGGGTTTGGGCATCCATTATATTCTGAAGCTCTTCTCCTATTTCATTTATGATCAACTACACATGATGAGACTGAACAGTAGGAGCCGCCAAGTCTGAGGTACCTTGAATTTCATCTTGAAATACTATTTTCAATTGATTCGTTTCAAGGGCTGTAGATGAAATATTTTTTTTCATAGAAGACTCAGAAGTGGTGTCTCACAGATATTTCAAAACATTATCAAAAGATTCTCTTCATTCAATGGTCAGACTATTAATGGTATGAATAGAGAAACCAGTTCAATAAACATCAATTTGTTATGTGTAAAAATTACCTCAAATAGTGAGACCAACCATGTTTCCACCGGAGATACCACCCTTTCTGTTAGCATTACTAAATTGCATTCACTATGTGATAAAACGAGAGCAGTATTATGTAAATATGCATATCTAAAAAATAAAATAGAACCATTCCTTAAAATCATTGATATTAGCCTTAGCTACACACTCTCTAGGCTATGGTGCATCTACAGGAGTTGGAGCATGATAATGTATTCTATCCTATGAATTAGGGTACTCCAAACCCAAATTTATATACCTTGTATCCTTTCTCCACACAAGAACAACTATACCATAAAAAGGATAGATTACATCAACG
Source organism: Viscum album (assembly GCA_963277665.1). NCBI lineage: Eukaryota > Viridiplantae > Streptophyta > Magnoliopsida > Santalales > Viscaceae > Viscum > Viscum album. Next base: position 119,653,085 of record OY728134.1, read on the forward strand.
TTCACTATATTTTCTTGTCTCCCCTCAATAGAAACTCTTTTTCTAGAATAAACCAACTCTATCACTAGAACCACTAAAACATCTCCTTTAACATGAACTTCATCACGCACATTGACATCTTGATCATGTTTCTCCCGCATAGGTGCTTCATGAGATTTATGGGAATTCAAAAATGATCCCTATTCCAAAAAAGTAGTACAAAAAAGTTTTACACTTGGGCCTTGATCATCGCCAGGATGGTCGGATCCATTGTCTAATTCATCACTTCCTTCAAATTCACTATCACTTGCATCTTATGCATCTTCTTTATCATATTACTAATTTTCTTCATTATTTTCTTCCTTATATCTATCACCATAATCGTCTTCTTATTGACATAAATTTTCTACTTCTTCACCGTTTGAATCCTCATCACTACCAGATCTTTTATCATTCTCAATGTTATCTAACTCTTCAGTCTCATAATCATCATCCATAGATAGAAGCATTTCCTTTGAGGGTAGATGCCTAGGAGGAAATTTAGGTCCATAGATCACCCCCTTTAAACTTTTAGCTATATTTGGGTCACTTATATAATAAATAGAGGATTACCACCCCTAATTTTCCCCAAGTCCATCTCCTTATCTGAATGCACATCAGTATCCTATGGTCCAATACTAGGGTCAACAAGGTTCCTTGAACTTGTTGGGTGATCAACATGATTAAAATACTCATACAGGTTGTTATTTTCCTCAATCCATATCTTCTTCCATTTATTCTAATTTATTTTCATCCTCTTATATATATAATATTTCAAACATTACCCATCACATTATGCAACTATTTTGTCACCCTCATTTACTAAACCCTTATTTTTCAGTATCGAAGAAACAATCCAGGGACAAAATAATGATTTTTTTGAAGTAGGGTTTTATCAATTTACTTGGATTAACCATAAAATATCATCCTAGGATAACCATATAACCCTTCTTCAATTGATTAAAAAAATAGAAATCTTGATTTTTTAAGGAATAAAAGTCCCCTTTTATAATATAGAACATTTGTTTGATAAATTTGAATTGGGGATTGCACTCACCATTCATATTTGTTTCTAGAGGCCTTCTATGGTCTCCAATTTCAATAAGCTCAGTCAATTCTTGATTTAAAATGATTATATTTAGAGGTAGAGGTGAACTTCCCTGATGATCATCACATACACCATCATGGGGTACCTTTATGAAATTTCCCCACTACTTGAATAAAAAATAAATTCTTCATCCATTTACTATAGAATTAATCCAAAATATCTCTGTGCCTTCAAAAATAAAATCTACATGCCGAAAGGAAACATGCACTATCCATGAGAAAAATAGTCTTCCATTTATAGAGAACCACTCCAACCATCCTTGAATTTTCAACACATTTAACAAGAGATACTTACATGCAAACCAAACTTATGATTGCACTTATTTTTCATGAGTGAAGATAAAATTCACATGTTTTGGATGAAAAAGTACAAGTTTATGTTTTCTAGACTCACATATTTTATTCCTATATGGATGTTACTCATCTATAGATCTCTCAAGAAACATGTATAACTTGAGCCATTTGTGATATTAAAATGCTTTATTTCAAGGGAGAATCGTAGTAGTTCATGAGAGAATGGTTTGAAGGTAAGGGTCTGAAAGCAGGAGTTTGAGAGTGTGAAAACATGTTGGATAAACCTTAATTTTATCATTTAGGGATTTATAATCATAAAATAAGTAATGCGTATTAAAATAAAATGAAATAATTAAAATAAAGATGTTTTAAAATCTAGAAAAGGAAATGAAAAAGTTGTTCGCTGAGAAACATTAGTGAGTCCTATCGGTGAGTTTTATCGGTGATTCCTATCGAAGAGCTTTATCAATGATTCCTATCAGTGAGTGCTATATGTTAAGCCTATCAGTGAGTACTATAGGTGATACATCAACAGTGATACATCATTGGTGAGATACAAAGATTGTTAATAAATCAAATTTTACCATCATTAACTCATGTTAGATGTCACTCATTCTTTCAGAATTTAATAGCTTAGTAAAAATTTCAGGAAGATGATTTTCAGTGCTAATTTATTGAAGAGTTATATCAACTTTTTTATAGTGATCCCTCAAAAACTACTTTCTTATATTAATATGATTTGTTTTTGAATGAGAAATCAGATTCCTATTGATGTTAATAACACTTATATTGTCACAGTTTATTGTAAAATTCCTAAATTGGTATCAATAATCTAGTAATATGTGTTTCATCCAAAAAATTTGATACAAAAAACTACCAGTAGCTATGTATTCTTCATCAAAAGTAGATAATGCAACAGAATTATGTTTCTTACTACACCATGAAACAAGAGACTTTCCCCAAAAATGACTTGTTTGAAAGGTTCTTTTTTTATCTAACATGAAACCAGAAATATATGAATAAGAATAACTAACAAATTCAAATGGTTTTCCTCTAGGATAGAACAATCCAATGTTTGTATTATACTTGAGGTAAATTAAAATTCTTTAAAGAAAAAGAAGGTTTGACCCTTTAATGATTTCTTGAAAATGAGAACATATACACGCACTAAACATAACCTCATGTTTACTAGGAGTCATGTAAATAAGAATTCCAATAATACCTCTTTTATTGGTTTGATCCGCTGATTTTACATCTTCATCAAAATCCAATTTACCAGTTGTACCCATAAGAGTATCACTACTTTTAGTTATATCTATATTAAAATGTTTAAAAGGTATTTTGTGTATCCACATTTATTTATGATAATACCTTCTTTATTTAAAATATTTGAAATACAAGAAAGAATTTGAGTTCACCCATTAACTCATTTCAAATTCATTTTGCAACATTTTTTAAAATCAATACATAAATAATTTTTATAAGATAAACAAATAATATAATCAACATATATTAGAACTACTAAAACATTATTAGAAATAATCTTTATAATAATGAGTATGATAAAAAGTCCATTTTTAAAACCATTTCAAATAATAATAGTGATGATCCTATCATACAAAGCTCTTGGGTATTATTTTAATCCATACAGTGATTTTGTTAGTTTGAAAACATGATTTGGAAAATGGGGATTTGTAAAATTGGAGGGTTGTTAAAGTGAAACTTCACCTATATACCCATTTATGAATTCTCTATTAAGAAGAATTTATAATGTTTTGTGTTCAAATGTTCTGCATAAGATGTCAGTATCCTAATGGCTTCATGTCTTGTGACATGAGAAAAGGTTTCTCCATAGTGAATTCCTTCTTATTGATTATAACCTTGTACATCTAATTGAGACTTATTTCTTAATATAGTGCCATCATCTTCCATTTTCTTTCTAACCACCCACTTAGTGACTATGATAAAGTTGTATTTGGGTCCATCAACAAGATTCCAAACATTATTTATTTCAAAATGACTCAATTATTCTTGCATATCCATCACCTGAAATTCATTATTGATTACATCATTGATTATTTTAGGTTCAAGATTCACAAAAATTATTTATTTTCAACTTGGTTTTATTGAGATGTTATAGTCTGTGTCCCCTTATCTCTGTCTATAACTAACAAATCTAAAGGATGAATCTTAAGGGTTTTAAAATATATAGAAAAATATGTTCTATTTATTTTAGGTCATTCTACAAGTTGGAGTTCACTATGATCAGAATTTGGTAATTTTACAGAACTGGATGATTTTGCTTCTAACTTAAAAGAAAAGTTAGAGGGTTTGGAATTCAAGTCAAGATTTTAAAATTAATCCTCAATATTTTCTTGGGAGGTCTGAGGTTCTTGCGGATCTATTTCATTGAGTGTGATATGTATAGAATCATCCACACACATGGTTCTTTATGGAAGACTTTATAGTCTTTGATATAGGTTGAAAATCCCCAAAAAATCAATCATCTCTCCTAGATGAAATATTTTTAGGATTATTATTTTTATTAAAGCTATAGACCTTGTAAAAAAATAATGTTATTAAACATAGATATCATATTATTCCAGAACGCAGAGAAAGTATTATTAAGGATAGGTCTAATTAAAATTTAATTTATTATGTAAAAATATGTATTCACAAAATCTAGCAAAAAATAAATAGGTAAATCGTCTTCATTAAGCATAGTTCAGTCTATTTTGTACAAGGTTATATTTCTATTTTCAACAACTCCATTCTAATGCGGGGTCTTAGGAGCAGAGAATATATGACTATAATAATTTTTTTGAGTAAAAAAATCAAATTATTTATTTTCAAACTCACTTCCATGATCACATCTTATGTTTTTTGATTCTAGGTCAACGTATGTTTTCTAATAAACTAGAATACATGGAAAAACAAGTGGAATATTCACTTTTTTATGCTAAAAAGAAAGTCCACATATACCTATAAAAATAATATACTAAAACATAGATATAGTGCTTCCTATTTATACTCAAATCTCTAAATAAAAAACTCAGGTTTAATAAATGAATTCTCATAAAGAAAAAGTATCAGTTGTTATATTAGTTGAAAAAATCATCAAATTAGGCATGTGAAATAATTATATTTAATAATTCTAATTCTAAGGGAATGAGGATGAATCCAAAATATGTAGAAAGTTCATATTTATAATCCTCTATCTTTCATATTTTACTAAGCTGGGAACTGTTGTAAAATAGGAAACATAGGATGTTAATCTATAAATATGATCTATTAGATCATCTCTCTATCACCGAAACATGGCTTCCAATATCATATTACATTGATCAATAAAAAATTATGGAGGCCCTTTTAATTAAATTATTAGAACTCGATGCTAATACAGCTATTGAAGAAATTTATAATGCTGATGTTAGATATATTAATGGCCACATTATCATCTCCATCATAGAACATGATCCTTAGAAAAATATTAACGGGAACATTAAAACCTTGTATATACCTAGAAACCAATATGACATCATGATTCACTGATAATTGGTGGAAAATGGATTAATAATATTACTTATTTATATGATAACACTCCACTATTTATTATAACATAATAATATTAATCCTTTACATTTCATGATCCAAAATTATAGAAAATTGTGATGAAATATACATGTATGATCATTTTGAAGACACTATTCAGATATATCTAGTATTATTTAGTGTTCATAGTTGTTCATCATGAGACTAAGTTCAATGAACTATTAAAAATAACATGGATTTATCTACATTCATTAATATTTTCTTCATTCCAAGAATTCATGAAACACTCCATTGATAGGAATCTCATTGTTAATTTGGTGAACTCTTACCTATTGACTCCATTGAAACCATATATATTGACATAAGAATATACAAGAGAGAAGGGTAAAATTGATACTAGAAGATAAAAAATATATTAGAACTCCAATTTAGTATAAAAAGTCCCTAATTAACAATTAGTATAAGGTGGATATATTTTTTACCCCATATATAATACATATAGTTAATGAATCTATATTCTTTGAATCATCGAGTCTTACAATCTAAAGAGAAGGAGCTTCGTTTCACCTTATTCTCATATGTTGGTAAATAAAGATAATTTTGTGTGATATATCCAAGTATAACAGGAAATGACTAGATTTGAAGCATAAACATTGTTCATGAATTTAAAAATTTTCATCATACAATATAATTAATTAACATTCGATCAAAATTTATGAGGAATTATCATGAAATGAGAACACCACATTAGTAAAAGAAACATGGAATTTGAACCATTTCCTCTACCCACATGGTATCGGTTTATCCTTTTCAACACTCATATACTCTATAAAAGTGAAACCCTAATATATAAAACATTACTAATTTCCAATATCATAGATCTTATAAAGCTGCTTCATCTTCTAACCCTAACGTTGTTAATGGAAAATAATATAGAGACATGTAAACTACCATTGAGTATGTTTATTTAACCACATTAAATAATCTTATGAATGTAAATATATGAACTAAATAAGTCTCATGACCAATATTGATAAGTGTATCAACACCCCCTAATGAAAAATTGTAGAACTATATTTTTTCAGAAAAACCAGAATATATTTTTGTAAAGTTAGACAAAAATATTATGTTTAGACCTCAATGACATTATTCCGCAATTGGTTATTCTTACCAATCACCATGAATAAAACAAGTCAAAATGTAGATTAATCCAATAACATAGTTCTAAGGTGGAGGCTAATGTAGAAAAAATAATAATTACGAAAAAATTTGACTTGGAAATCGAATACCCTAAATATCCTACCAACATTATATTCATTAAAGTAGAGTCTATAGTGAATAATATAATTTATAAAAAATTATAAATGAAATAATCTTTGTTCTAATCATTGAACTACAATTTATAATATATTTTATCATTAATATATTCCATTCATGGATGGTTACTCTAGATAGAATACAATCAAAACGGCTCTATAAGATTTAAGAGATCTGACATTTTGGGATCTCTAAGGAGTATATTATTATAAAGTAACTTATTTTTTCACCAAAATACTATAATCAAATATATAAGAATATTTCCGTTCAACATAATTTCATATATTTTAAATCAAATTAATTCTATGCTTATCATCTGGATATTATGTTTCAAAATATTATAGACTATTTCTAGAATATAAGGGTGTGTTATCCAAAATCTAATTAGATAAATAATACATTAATCTAATAAAAGGAATATTTAGGGTAAAAAATTTAAATTTTGTTTCATTTTTTGTTCATATTCGTGGAATTGATGTTGATATGAGTAAATAATGGAAATACTTGAAATATAACCACCTTAAAAATTCATAGAACTCATAGGAATTTAATGAAGTACCACCTATACTAGGAGATTCCGTAGACAACTCTCCAGAAATTTTTTTCCCATTATAAATATGATAAATATAGGTTAATACTATAAATTTGTTAAATATTAGTTGTATACAATTACATACCACAAAAAAATATAATTTACACCACGAATCATAATTCCACCCAAAGATGGAAATCCACATTTCCTCTAGGTTGAAGCTTTTGAGTGATCACATAGTTACGTTATTTCTCAAAAGAATTATTAAATCAATAAAACCATCATTTCCACCTAAATAGAACAATGTTGGATGTCAAATTTAATATAAATTAATTTTTAACATTACACTCACATTTTATATATATTTTCAGAATCTAGGATACATTTTAAAACATCATGACATAAACATGATATTTTATATAAAACCATTTAAATTCATCCTTTTTCATCCAATATTTAGGAGATTGTCAACAAATGGGATGTTACTTGAAAAAAAATTGAATTCAATTTTTTAGATAAGAATTCAATCAAAAGATAAACATTGGAATACGTTTTATAATCACAACATCCGCTAACACAAAAAACTTGGGATACATAAGTTCAATTAGAGGATGTATTCTCATTTTCATGAAAATAATAGGGTATGTAAAAAATACATTGATGGTTCTTCTCGATGTCGAATCAAGAAGAGGATACAAAACCCTAAACCTAGTCAAGTATATATAGGGATAATATTTAAATCTCTTGTGGAGAATATTCGAGCATACACTTTACTATATTCTAATGGATTCAACAACAATGTTATAGAGTAATGACCCTTCATTAAAGTCTTATAGTTGGAATTGAAAATACTAGATGTATTATTAAAAAATTAAGGTTTCATATAGTTAGTTATATGTCATATCAACAAATTGTATTCCATCAAGAATGTGGAATTTATACCTTTACATGACTACAGACATGAGTAAATGGCATGGTTCCCTTCCTGGATAATATTGTCTCAAATAATATATTTACATAACAGTTATGAATATAAATTAGCTAATGGATCCACAACTTTTCCCTATCCAAATAAGGATGATATATTTATATTTTTTGCATACTAATGGTCTGATCTTATATACGTTAACATTAAAATAAGAGAAACCATTGATACTAATATCACCTTGGTTCATTTTGTAACCTCATCACTATCAACAAAAATACCATCTAATTGCATATCCGTAATAATTGAGTATCAATACAAATGTTTTTCTACTAGATGTATGAGAAAAAATGAATATTTGTTGGATGGATGGAAATTTTAACATCACTAATTAATTGAATTCTAAAAATATCTAATTAAAATGAGGATTTACTGGGGTCCTTATAATGTGTAATAAAGTATATGGAACCAAAAATATTATGAAATAAATTTATACTAAAAAGAAAGTTTCAAATAAAATAAGAACAAATAAAATTAGTTAAATCAAGACACTTGGTTACTTATATCCTTTGATAATCAATGATTATGTGATGTTCATAAAAAAGGTTTCACACATTCCAAATGAATTATATCATTGTAAAAAATCCTTCATTTTTATGCATAGTTCGAAAAAATTCTGGCCAATTTAAATATGGGTAATTGATTTATTATGTCTATAACCTATATAAACTTTTAGTTAGTTAAAGTAAATTATCACATCCACAAAATTTGTTTTTAATTGTTATAAGTAGTACATTTGATTATATTAATATGATTAATGTGATAAAAAAAATAGATTCTAATGTGCCATGTAGGATCGGTTTCTTCCATTATGAAGGGTGGGTGAATTTAGTAGGGGCATGTTTACAATCTATTTTCAATATAAATTAATTAATTTGTATTTTTAGAGTAAAATTTACTGAAAATTATAATATCTCTACCTCAAGAAATCATATAGAAAATTAATTAATAAGGAACACACATTATTTACAAGTATTGGATCAAATGTGGAATCTTAATCCTTATGGTGGTTGGTTTCTCTATCTAACTATGGATTTTATTTACTATAAGAACAAATGAGTTCTAGTTATATTAATCGAATCAATATCGCAATTCACATGTAAGGACACATACCCAATGTTATAACTATATGATATAGTAAAAATATATAAATATTAATGATTAAGATGACCATATAAAACACATTTCTTTGGTAACTAATGATATAGACTTTTCTTTGAGAGGCCTAAAAATATATATAATAAAAAATAGTCCACAATGAATCCTTAAATTTAATGTCATTAATAATCCCATACCTAAATAAGATATCCTAAATCAAAGATGTTAAATTAATTTTTACCATTGAATAAACAACCTCATCATCAAACTCTTCATCTTTTGGGATTTATCATGAACTAGAAAAACATGTGTATTATCATCACACAAAACAATTATGCTCCCCTCTCTAACCTACCATAATAAATAAAAATCTATATTCCAAATAACACCATGATAATCATAAATGATGTCCAAAAATATAATTGTATCAAGGATCATATTTTATATTTAATAGTTCAAATTAAATCACAATTTATTTCACTTAAAGAGATACTGAAAAATAATTTAAATCATGTTGTAATAGTTGATTAAAACTATATCCTCAGATTATTGAAATATCTATGAAACCATTCAAGAAAAATTATAATTAGTTTTCATTATATTTCTTCAATTATTGGAACCTGAATTAATTTTAATCCATACGTAGCCAGAAATCTATTTCAACCACATGATTTTCCAAATTTCATACATCATTAAATTACATACCTCTAGTATATGAAATCACTTATATAAAACATTAATCTTCATGAGTCATTCAAATACTTTGAACCCCATATATATATATAAGGGAATTATACTACCTAGTTTCAACTATATATCTATATTTGTTAAAGGAATCATGTTTTCTATATTGTTTCATTCTCTAATTTTTTAGGATTAGTTATATAATTTTTATACAATACTATAATTTCCAATGTATCAATTAACTTCATGGAATTTTTTCATATATAATGTAATCCAAAATTACTACATATAATATTTGTCCACAACATTAGGTTTGGTGATATAATTAGCTATGAATTTTTACCATGTACTCTTAATTATTACGTTAACATAAAAAATTCCATATTTCAATGAGACTCACTATAATCATCATTGTGTAACATCTATTTTACCTAGATAAACATTATACCACCATGAAACTCTATTCCATGATATGTACTTGTAAAAAATGATCACACACTATCATAATTTGTGGTAACATAGAAATTTTGATGAAAATGAAGAAAATAACTTAAGTCACAAAAATCCATTGGATCTAAAACTTCTCTCAACCAATGACTTAAATATATGGGGTTCCTTAATCTCTGTCATTATATTTCATGAAAAAAAACTAAAAACCCCTGACATAATATAACTTAATAAATTAATTTTCAAATCATATCCAATATCAGTTATTTTTATCCTAACATCAAACTAAGGATGTTGTAGTGTCTGTAGAGATTTCCATCCATTAGTAACAATCATTTTTGATATGAGTGATTCAAAAAACTCTATATGTCACACTCCCCCAACTAGTTATAAATCACCCATTAATACAGACTTCACTTCTTCTCTGTAAACAAAATCCAAATGATCATGGGGTGGCCAAAATAAATAAAATCTCAAGTATGTGTGGAAGAATAAACAAGAAATTTCATCCTTAACAGTGAAAATATCTCATGTTTCATAGATTTTATAATGATATAAGCAACATTATACATTATTCCAATAAATAAAATTCTCATTTCACCTCAATGCACATTCTTGTTAATGAAATGATATCAAATTCCAATATAATTTTACTGAGAGTGTTGAAATATTTTTTTTTTAAATTTATAAATAAAATTGATTGTCATCAGGAGTCATCAATGGTCTCTAAAAATTTACCCATAAATCATATAGTTAAACCCCTATCCATAAGTCATGTGTAACTGCATCATTATCCTCCACATACATTAATTCACATATAATCAAGATCATTAAAATTTGATTCTTATTATACCCTCTAATAGAAATGTTACTAAAGAAGAAAACACCACAATGTGTAGATTTATAATAAGTAAAATCACCTGATTAATATGTATTAGTGTTACAATGAAAGCATTATTCTGCACCGAGACATTAGTGAAATATGTAATTCATTTTTTCTTGGATACCTTTTACACAAATTTTGTTTGTATTTCATTTCTAGTTTAGCCACTATGAGATACAAAGGCAATCTAATCACACAAATAAATTTCCTCTAATAATCCTTCCTTTTTCATTTTTTATCAAAAAAAAATCCAAATATTTAAGTGTCGTAAATTATATTGAATCTTCCATTCCTACTGTTCTCTATATTTTTTTGGAATATATTTATTTCATACTAAATGAATAATATTAATTATTTTCAATAAATAACTCAAAATAATAGTTTGGTTCCCCCCCCCCAATATAAGAAATTTGAATATACTTACGTACCATTGTAGTGAATTAAACAGATAATAAAATGTAATTACTATAAGAAATTAGTCCATCCATATATAAAGTCATCATATGTGTGTCTAAGAAACACTTCTTTAATAATATGTTTTTAACAACATTACCTTTTAGAGACCCTATATTTCTCAAACTGAAAACAAGTTTAGAATTCCAAACCCTTGGTTCTTGTTTTATATTATACATTGATTTCTTCATTAATTTTACCATTCCACCATCATTTTCATGAATGAATACTTCATGTTGTTCAATAAAGACTACATATTTATGTTTACAATTTAGAAATATTGAATTTACATCCAATTGATATAACATATAATGCATTGAGTTTCCACATCCAAGAATATTCTTATTATCTCATGTATGGAAACTGGAGAAGAATAATATTAAAAATTTATGAATTTAATTTTAGAATATCATTTATAAAAAATTAATTATTTATTCTACATTAAATCCCATTTCCCAGTTATTAGGTTTATGAAAACCCATTTTATAAAAATAATTTTTCTTTGTTTTCATTCATGGAACAAGTTCCAATTTAAATTCCATAAAAATTTTATTGAGTTCTTCATTCATGCATTTCACCCATTCATCATTTTCAATTCCCTCTAATAACATTGGTGGATCATCCAGGGATATAACTCTTGTTTTTTTTTCTCAAATGATACCCTACATTTTGGTGTAAACTGGTGGATTCTGGTTTCCAATGATATTCTCAATTTAAAAATTACTCTTTAACTACTAAAACTGATCTATATCATCACCAAAATATTTTTCATCACCATTAAAATAATATGAATTAATATTAACCAATACCATTTTGATTTCAAGATACAATTTCAACCGTTTTCTCAAATATATAGTCATTGTTTTATATGTGATACTCAAAATATGGTTGATTTCTCTAATTTGTTTTGACCATATTTTTATCAATACATTCCTCCAATAAATAAAAAAATTAATAAATATATTATTTCATCTTCCCTATCCATTCACATTTTATAAATATCCCATAAATAAGCCATCTTCAACATTTAATTTTAAAATTTCCATCCTTATTTCATTGATTTTAATATATCAAGGACTTAGAAAGAACTTAAAATATTTAATTATCGGATTATTTTGGGTCCAAATATCATAGGTTGTAGCATGTATCACCTGTATTGAAATAAAATTGTTTGAATATGAATAATATTACACAATTTATCTCAATAAAATTATTTTGAATCAATACTATCATATATCATTAGTCTTCCAATTTCCACAATGCACATATCGATCCTCAATGCATCACCAATCTTTTATGGGGTATAAGGTGAACAATAATGATAACTGATTCCTTTATATCTAAGATAATATTAAAAATCATTACAGATTTATGATTTCCCATTGTCGAATATTAGTATTTTTATACACAAAAAAATCTCTTCTCAACTAGCCATATATACATTTTAACCATTATAACTACCTTAGACATGTTCTTGATGAAAAGAAAAACGGCCTGATGATAAAATTTGTCTTTGAATGTAATTAAATAAAGATAAACATTAGAATATTTTTGTATCATAAGTCCATAGTGATATATTCCAACTAATTCCAATGGACTTATATAAGTAATATCCAACTTCTTGCCATCCATACAAGTTGTCGTTCTCTTCTAACATGTTCCACATATTCCAAATTGATCACTTTTCATGTTGGGTATATATATTACAAATTCTTGTTATAAAATCATTACTAGGATTCTTTGGATGAGATAATAAATTCTTATATTCCACAACATGTTAAAATATTTCATTATCAAGAAATATGTATTTTATAGATCACAAGTCATGAATAAATATAAATTTTTATACTAATTTAGAAATAATTTGTCAGTAACTTCTGTATTAAATGGTTAATTTATTTCCCCTTAATATAACATCAGGAAAAATATTATAAATGAATATAAAACTAAATAATATGGGTTTTATCTCTTCAAAACAAGGAACATCATCTAATAAGAATATATCTTTAAAAAATTAGAGACATTCCAATACATTTTTTTTGAAAGTAAGTACCAAAACTTAATGCACTTATAATAATCTTTATAATATTATTCATATTTTTGAATCACTTATCATATGGGAAGGATATTAAGTATCATGTAACCCTTCCTTAATCTTATTTCTAAATTTAAAATAAACATATTCGATCCATTATTTTTCATTATTATACACTTAAACAACATTTTCTTTTTTATTCAAATGGAAATGGATAGCTATGATTTTTATGAATTTCACTTCTGTATGCCACTTTTCATCACATCTTCCATGTATACTTTAAAGAAAATATGACCTATTTTTCATTTTTATCTTGTATCCATTTTCCATATCTTCCTTTTTTTTCTTCAATAATCTTATTCCTTATCATTGGAACTACTCCCCCTATATTTTTCTATTCTTTTATGTAAAGCCATTTTCTTCTAAATTCTATAAAATTTACCTCTGAACATAACCCAACACTAGAAATAACCCTATAATATTAAATTTTATGAACATCTAGAGTTGTATCTAGAAATAATATGCACATATTTTGACTTCCAATGAATTATTTATGTCATATTTTGTCTCTAATTTGGATGATAAGATTCATTCAGCCCTCTCCTTTAATCAGGTACTCTTTCAACAATTTTTTATTCATTTTTCTTGGTCTATATTGACAAAAATTAACATTCAAACCTTAATTATCAGTTTTAATATTTTTTTTAAATTGTTTTTTAGTTATGAAAATTACTATAAATGTTTTATCATCTCTAGAGGATTATCCCATGAGTTTAATAGAGAATTTTATTTAATTTTATCACGTTTAATTTATTATCATCTTTAATACATTTTGATTATTTCATTAATAATTATTACTCACTTAATGTGAGTTTTTTTAATGATACAATTTCATTTACTCATTTTGGAATAGTTAAACATGATTTTTTATTTATTTCTATAAGATTTGTCACCTTTTTTTACCAGTGTATTTTTCTATTTTACCAACATCCTATTCTCTTTATTGAGAATAATATTTTTCTCAAGACAAGCCTCAAGTTCAAATTTGATCATGTATTAAAAACCTTTTTAAAATATATTCATTAATTATTTATGAATCAATGGTTTTAAAAACATCATATTTTAAATTATCAAAATATTCATGTGTTAATTAATTGAATCATTTCATGATATAAAATTTGTTTATTATTATTTGTTCACAAAATGTATTCATTTGGTTATTAAAAAAACACTTCCTCCATGAACTAACACTTTATTGTTCTTTATAATTTTTTATATACTTATTTCATTATGTCTTTTCCTAATTTTCATAATAAATTTGTCCTCCTTTATTTTTTTTGAAAATTAAAATCGTAGTTTCCAATTCCATTACATTTATAACAACTACCGGTGAATTTAACTTTTTAATTGAATTTTCTATTAGTAAATATTTTATAAATTAATAAAAATAACTCCATGGTATTATTCTTTATTATTAGTATAAACTGAACCTATAACATCATCATCATGAAAAAGTTTCTAATCCATTATTATTTCAAAATCCATCTCAAATTTCACATTATTTAGGAATGTCGAAAGCATTATACTTATATAATAGATAATGATATCATGTAACTCATCAAGAACATGATCTTCCTATTCTTTAAGATCTTAAATTTTGGGATTAAATATATCTATAATATGTCTCGTAAAGTTCATTATATTTTTTTAATCCCTATGTTTCATACTGAAGCTATACATTTTAATAAAAATTTATTTTACCAAAGCAATGAATTCATCCACACAACTATCCTATTCCATTTTTATTCCCATAAAATTTTTTCCATATCTATATCATTTTCCCTCAAACTATCAAATTTCTTTCCTAAATTATCTTCATAATTTCTTTCATTTTATTTAGTCATTATAGATTGAAAAATTTAGTAGATTTTATCTCTCATAAAGAGATTGTAATTTATTTTTTAAATTTTCTATTCACTTATTTCATTCTCATGATAGAAAAAATTATCTGACCATAATTTAAAAGGTTGGAAATCCCACATTAGACACATCATGAATATCCAATCCAAAAGATAAATGAATTTGAAAAATTTTATTCTTTGAATATTGGAAAAAAGGTCTAGATATAATATTGGTACACCGATTATATTGTCCAAATTATTATTACTCATTCAAGAAATTGATTTTCATATATCTTATAATTGTAATATCCCCTCTCATAACAACTGCTGTTCTTGGAAGGATTGGTTTCCTCCATTGTAAATGGGAGGTGGAATCAATAGATATATTTTTTTAAAATTTATTTTCAACAAAAATAATCCATTGTGACTTGTTAAAGTATAATTCATCCATAGTAGAAATATCTCAAACACACTTAGTCATGAAATTAATGAAATAAAAAAGGAATACAAAATTTATACAAGTTACAAATCCATTCAGGATTCCTACTACATGTCATGGATAGTTTCACTCAATAACCATGTATTATCTTCTATATATGAAAAAATTAGTTACAATTTCATGTATTGATGCATAATTTCATCAAAAAAGTTAGTAGTCACAACCAAAATCTATATTTTTCACTACCGTATAAAAAATAAGAACACATGATATTGAAAATCGCTAAATATACCGGGTTTCTTCATCACTAAATGATGTATATCTTTCATTCACAATCCTCTAGAATATCCACAATTGAGTATCCTATATTGATGATTTTAATTCATCTTCTCTAATAAACTCAATGTTATAATAGATTTCCTAAAACATTTATATTCATTAAATATTAATCATTGAATAAAAAACCACAATATCAAACTCTACACATTATTCATTTTCTCACATAGTAGAATTAGTCATGGATGATCAAAACACTCTATTACACATCACCTCTGTCTAATCTACTGAAACAAAAGGAAAATAGTATTCATAATAACTCCACGATCTCTATATATAAAATCCAAAACTATAACTACATTGCAACTCATATTTTCCATTTTATTGTGTAAATTAAATGACTATTTAATTCAATTAAATCGGCACTAAAACATATTCAAATCCTGAGAGAATAATGTCTTAAAATAATATCTGAATATTATGGATGAATTTTAAAAACAATCCAACAATAACATAATTAATTTTACTAAGAATATATGAATTATAGAAACCTAAAATGTTTCAATTGGTCATATATATGATTTCATAAATCTCATATAATGTTTATAATACCACATTGAGTTGAATAAATTTTATATATGTATAATTCAACTATCATACTCATTCGGTTATGTGAAGGCCCATATATTTCTACAGAGTCAACAATGTGGTTTCACCTAAATAATTTAAATAGATATGTGAACCCTTCTGGGTACATCCCTACATTTTCTTACATCATTGGATGTGCTATGTTATTTTCCCATATTGATGAATTCTCTTATGTAGTAATTTTCTATGTGGAAGGTTTAGATAAGGCTGATATAAAAAAATTATACATATAAAATTTGGATGCATCTTTTGGATATGTGATATATTTGGGTGTATGGATCACTTATATACTCAAAATTATTTTTTGAATGTGGAAAATTTCCTTTTTCACTCAAACACAATACAAACTCTTCATCCAATATCTACAAAACATTGAAAGACACATGATACCATCATGAGACTCTCTCCAATGAAATATTAAAATAGAACCTATACCATGAGCCATTATCATTGGTGAGAACCACATTGTATGGGTTCAAATAATGCAAAAAACAAAACACACCAACAACTATAGGATCTTAATCCATCCTCAAACAAATACACAGATCCATGGGGTTCTTCACATTCAAAAAATGTCACCAGATTTAGGGTTCCTCAAACTATTAATATTCATAATTGAATATATACTATTTTATATAAAATAATGATAATTTAATCCTATGGAAAATTATACATAGACAATCTCATTTATATAATGCAACTAGAAATGTATAAATAGATTTATTCTATAACAAATGTCATATATCATACAAATTTGTTTACACATTGTTAAATATTCGTGGTAAGATAACCTATATAATTATTTAATGGAATATGTAACAATAAAAAATACCCCTAAACAAGAGACTTCACATTCTATTGTGATTGAGTCATAAAAAATTCTTCTTGTTAATATTTTGTTTCATTTACTACCAATTTATATTTTTGAGCCATTGGAAAATGATAAATTATCATAAATTGATTTGGATAAATTTGAGAAATGTGATGATAAGAGTTTGAATGCAATATAAAATAATTTTTTTCGTCAGAATAATATTTATATATTTTTAAATAAAAATGTAAATCATTCCATATTCATTTAAGGATTTTGTATCTTTGAAAATACAAATAATCCCTAGGAACATTCTTCTGATGATAAAAACTAGGCTAGAAGGACCTTAAATCATATATATGGTTTACATTTATGAAAATTATTCCATAATATCCATCGATTAATAGATAACTAAACCCCCAAAAACTCTAATATAATAATCCTCAATAATTTATTCACTTAGCTTCTTGAAGGGTTCATAAATTCTATACTAAACTACTCTAAACTAGTTGAATTACACACTTTATCAAATAACCTTAAACAAAATGATGTATGGACCATAAAAATGACAATAAAATATATAGTATATGGTTATAATTACATGAATTTAATCTATATTACACATCACACATGTACCAAGTCTATATACATTTCTATGTATTCAATTCCTTATGATCCCAAATTATTGAAATCATATTATGTAAGAGCCTGATCAATGTAAGAGAAAATAGAAAATTGTCTACAAATTATCATTAGGCTACTATTATCAATCCTAAAATATTCTATAATATATCCAAATAAAAATTACATTTTTCTTGACTATTGTGGTTTTAGGATACACATATACATTTAAATATTTTTTTATGGAGCATGACCTAAATTCCATATTCACCCCATTCAACACAATCTTACCAATTAATATCAGGATTTAACATTTTACCTCTAACTAAGGATCCAATTTATTCCACATATTTTTTTCTTTTACATGATTAAGATATTCATAGTAACCAATGGGGAACCAATTAAATATAATAAGTTAATCTATCAATACTAGGTCTCTTTTAAAATACTTACATTATAACATCATATCCCATTTTCCAAGAACAATGTTTTTATTCATTCCCATTACTAGAGTGTATGTTGTGACATGTGTATTTTTTAATCATGGAAATAGAAACAAAATCATTAATTTTGATACCATTATTGTGTTCAGTCAAAAACATTAATGTCAAAATGTCATCATTGTCCATACACTACAACACTATATAATAGAATCCATATCTCTTATCCTTAATTTAACCTTAATAAATCCATTTCATTCCTTTCTATAGAATATATTTTTTATTTTATTAACCATAGATTAGAATATTATAATTTTCATTGAAAATTTCCTTCCAATATACCCTATATTTTATCTTCATTACTTTAATTTTTACAAACCATTCATTGTTATTGTACACATGTACATCTATTCCAGGATTACTCTCTATTTTGGTAATGGTTTATGTGGAACAAATATATCCACATATTTCCATTAAAAAGTATATATTTAAAATAAGCAATAGATCCTAAAATTCATATACACATTTATAGCATTAAAATGGATCAAATCATTATAATTTGGTTAGTGGTCATTCCATGTAAACTTTAATTATGATAAGTTAACATACCCATCATTCAAACATAATCATTAGAAATACTCTAGAGTTTTCCAAAATACATCATAAAACATAGGGCATTATCATCCCCTATTTATATTGTTTAAAACCCCAAGGTATATTAATTTCCAATGGCTATCAGGATAAAGTATGACCATAAATGAAAATTTCTTGAGAAATTTCTCCCATATTTCTAAAATTTGTACATCCAAAAAAAGATTTTTTTTTCTAAAAAATGAATATGTTGAAATCATTAATTAATATTGGGATATATTTAAAAATATTTTCAGTTTCCCTCACCACTATATTAGAAACAAACGTCATCTTCAATATGAGGGACATTCACCCATGGATCAGGTAATGATATATACAAAAAAAAGTTAAAAGTTGGTACATTAGTTGAAATTACTCTTTCTAACACTCAATAATTTATAGAAAAATATGACTAATGTTAAAAAATTGAGTCATGATAATTAAAATCTACTCAATGATTATATGAGGTAAATCATTCTCCCATAGAATAAAAGTTGGAAAATAAAATTGAATAATTTCATAAACTTTTAATAAAATTTGATCATGATATATATAATGATAAATCAACACATTTATCATTGAATTAGGTTATTTTTAATGATAACAACTATTAAATAGGTTAATTCCCCAAACATAAGGATCATCTGAGTCATAGAAAGTTATATTTCATTGGAATGAGTTTTAAAAAATACTTTTTCAAATAAAAAATTATCAAGAAGAATCCCAACCCATGGTTTAAATAAAACCCTGGTAATTAAAATGAGCATACATAAGATATCCTAATAAAAATGGGTATAACTAGGATAAAGGTAAAAATCAGCATCCACTTTTACCAAGGAAAGAACTTCATTTTTCGTTAAAATAAGAAATAATTCTTCAAGATGCAGTGGAATATAAATAATTAGAGACCCTCTAGTTCATTTATAGTACTCAATAATATTTCCAAGACATAAAGACACAAGTTGAACAATGGGAAACACCATTGAGAAAATAATGATGTGAGATTTTGGATATTTAGCATCCACCATATTTCCAATCCAAAATAATAAGGCAATTAAATTTCTATTTCAAATGCTTTTTTGAAGAACATTTTCTATAGAAGTATGCTAAAGAATGGATAGGTTATCATTTACTGAAATATCAGTCCTATTAAAAATGTCTCAAAGTAAATATAATTAGAAAAATATATATCATAAAATTATCATTAAGGGTTCTAATTATCTATCGACTCATCTTTATTTACGTAAAATACAATTTCAATTATATATTTAAATCTAAAATGACTATTTAAAAACATCTAGAAAGATAAATGTTGATATTAATCTATTAGAAAGAGTTATATACATAATTTGGTATGATAAATTTGTAAAGTTTCTTTAAACCAATCAGTAATGAATGATGGTAAATGAGAGAGTAAACATTATATGTAATTTCACAGACTTGATATAATATGTAATTACATCTATATGAGTGTGTATAGAATCATTTTCATTTCCTTATATAATGTTCATAAAATCCATTTTTGATTTCATTTGTAGTTATAGAGACTTTTTTACTATGACTACCCACATTATTTATGGTTTTCAATGGCCAGAGACAATTAATCGACTGGAAATATGTTTCGAATTTCCAAAAATTGAAAATAAATACTCAACATGAATGATGGAGGATATTATTATATCAATAAATAAAATAATATTTCTTATGAACATCTATGCTTACGAGATATATAATACATGGACCAAAATAAATTATCTATAAATGATTAAAAAGAATATTCTTTAAATCGAAAATTAAATCATTGACATTAATAATAGTTGATTTTTTATGTAATTTTGAGGAAAAAATGAAATATTAAAAGTATGTAATATAATGAAACACCTTGTTGAAGAGAATTCAACTATATTTATTCACATTCTATAGAGAATAATATTTCCTACATAGCCAATTTCATTAACCTCACTCCCCCAAATCGTATACATCAACATAAAAACTCAAAATGTTTCAATTAAACCAACTCCACCTGATTTGATATACTCCAATTAAAATGGTATTAATTAATTTTCTATCCAAATTTCAATAAATCATTGTCTAAAGAAGGAATAAAAACCATTTATCTTTGATTTATAATATAAAAAGGTTTTAAGAAAAAAAAATTTATTCAATGTATTATTCAATCTAATATCATGCATCGAATAATTTGATAGGATGATCTAAAACCTATAATGAAATCTCACCATCCGATGAATAAATACTTTCATTAAGTTCTAAAAATAGAGGTCACTAAATTACATTCTAATGGGCTCATCTCTCTAATATATAATAGTAAATATCCTAGTCTAGTGAAAAGTGTTCCTAAAATTATTCATTAATGGTAATGTGTAATAAATATAATGAATTGGTTCCCAAACATGTGAAAATCGTTGAAAATACTGGATTGACTCTCATATACTAAATCCTCTATGTTAATGAACAATATTATTCAACTTTTAATTTTACAATTGTTTCAAAATACATTATTGTAATCCCAACTATTGTTTCATTTATGGATATGTATATTATATAAAAATAATTATTTCCTTTTATGATCAAGAATATACAATATTCAACTATACATTAGGAACATTTTATATAGATTAATTCCATTGGGTCTGTAAAATGATCAAAATATTTTTCATTTTTTAATGTTGGTTAATTTTTATGAGTACCATGAAAATATTATATATTTAAACACATACGATTTTGTATTTTATTTATTCTTATTTATTGAATTTTTTGAATTCAAGGGTGTTTCAGGACATCATAATATTGATAGAAATTTCACATAAATTACTGAAAAAAATTATTATTTTGAATAATGCAGGATATTAGTTTGGTTGATCATTTCATTTAAGTGAACATATGTTGATAAATCAGAATTTATATTATTTCTTGTCATCTATATCAAAACAATTCTTGAGGTTCAGTCTCTCAAACTCCATGATAGTTTTTAGTACTGGTTTATTTAATTTATGTTGATTTAACTCCACTTTTCTTAGTATTTCTTAAATATCATAAGTTAATTTTTGATTGAATTTATAAGGATTTATATTAATCGATAAAAATGAGTCTCACATCACCTCAAATTATTTAACCACTAAATGTTTTTCCCCACTTAAAACATATGTGAGACATGTCAAAATGTTCAGTTTGGGATGTTTTATCTATGAGGAATGACTGGGATCCTCATGTCATTTTATATTCCGCATAATCCCAAGAATATACCTGGGAAAACTACACAACAACATAAAAATAAATTATTTTCATTATTTTTTACATGGAAAAATTTAGTTCATTTATATTTCTATTGAATGGAATTGTTCCCTTCAATCATTATTTCCTTTGGTCTATCACAAGGAAAATAATAGTTAATTCATTTATCATATGATCAATACTCCTTCTCTTTGTGTTTGTCCTAGATATTCAATATAATAGTGGAGTGTAAATTATGGTAGAAGAGAAATATATTGTAATTTATCCATAATTGGATCACAATATTTAAACATGCATTATCACTAAAGTGTACCTGATGATCATGTGTTTTTTGTAGTGTAACATACCCCATGATATATAGATATAAGGAATATTTTAGTGGAATCTAGGGTGACAATAATTTTATCATTGTACAATCATAGATGCCAAATAATAATTCATGATAGTATATAAGGAATAACACATATTTATGATATATTTATATTCACCATGTTTTTGTGTGTACACAACCATGATTTTCTATCTATTCGGAGTTTATAACTCACCCAATAACATGGGTTTAATTTGGAACTCAACACAATAATTAGAAGAAAATTGAATCTAGAAATTATTAACCCTTATTATACAAGAATTATTATACAAATTTTTACATTATAAATACCTTTTAAATTCCAAAGGTACATTTTAAGCATGTGTGGAATTTCGAAATAACCCATTCGAGTTTGTCAGATATCTTATGCATGTAAAATTTACTTCAAAGAGCACTACACAATTATATTTTATTTTTTTAAATTATTATTAGCTATTTTTTATATTTCTAAATGGTTGGAATGAATGTAAATGAGGATTGATAACTCTCGAGTCATTATTATATTTTTTAGATTATAATTTTTTTAATTATAATTTTTTAAGGTGTATCATTACTGTCTCGTTTCTCATTTTTTTGAAAATAAAAATGTTACTAAAAAACTATGTGGTTTTTAAAATGTATTCACTACATATAATAAACTAATGGATATGATTAAACATCAAATTTTAATGTAATGAAAATTAGATAAAAAACTATAAAACATGACATGAAATTTTCGATTAATTTCCTACATGATGAAAATTGGAATTACCGTATATATCTCAAAACCCCCATCATAATTTCTACTTATAGGATTATAAATATATGTTACTATAACCTTTTAAAAAAATTATATAATAGTACATATAATATTTTAAACTATGTAATATGAATCACTAAGATGTACATGAGCATATGAAATAAAAAATTGATGAATTAAAAAAAGGATGCTTATGTGAACAAAAGAATATAACAAAAGAGGAAACATTTTATCTAATCATGAAAATTTTAATTATATTTTTAATATAAATTATATTTTATATAATATAAAATTTATATTTTAATATTTTTAATAATAAAATATTACTTTTTACAGAATAAATATTTGTCTTCATATAAAAATCAATTATTCTATAATTTTTTTTAAATAATTATTAGTTGCATTAAAACTAAGGATTGATTATAAAAATGTATTTTTTTTCTTTTACAAGCCATGTGGTAAACCTATATATAATTTCAATAATGATATGTAATATTTCGGTAGAAATTTGGAATATTTATAATGTTTTATAAATTAGTTAAATGGATATAAAAATATATATTCATTCATTATTTAGGATCTAATCTCACTAGTACATATGCTGAAAATAAAAATTCTATATAATGCATATGATTATGCAATGTTATACATGTCCATAATATGTAAAAGGTATCTAGAGTAGGCTTTGCTAAATTAGTCTTTTGTCAAAGATATCTACTTTGGATTAAGATGTACCTTTATAAGAATAATTTTAATCAGAAAATTGTTATGTGGGATTAATTTAGACGTCATAATAGAGTATAATCAATAATATGAAACCCCAATAATTTTATCTTTACGATTAATAATACTAAATGTATTCTCCTACTAGTAGAATAATGTTTTTTAATCAATCATGTGAAAATAATTCCAAGTGTCTGGAACCATGTTTCACGTAGCCTTCTATGACTCCACCACAAAATTTGTTTCCCTCATTCATTTATATAAATCATTTCGTTTTTTTCATAATATTCTATAAAATATTAAATATATAAAAATTTCATACAAATATGTATTCTCTATGAATCTGTGTTTCTTTTATACATGGTACCTTCAAAAAAATATTTTACATCATACTGAAAGGTAAATTTAGGTATCCAGTAATGGGGGATCCCAAGATTCATTCATCCATCAAATGTTTTATGAAATGGAACATAATAGATGAAATGTGGAGGGATAATTATCTATAAACTTATACATAAAAGAGATTAAACTCTTATCAAATACATGTGTAATGTATACATTTAATAAGAGCTCCCCTGCTACATATAAATTGTAATCCCCGACCCTATTTAAGATAATTTTCACTAATAGTCTCTTGGATGAAGCTATTAAGTTGAATAAATATTCTGCTATTCTTCATTATTTAAATTTAATTTTCATATTTTAATTTATATTATAAATAATCTATTGTAGTAGATTTTAACTCACTCCTTTTATCATTTCCCACACTATTTAATCTCATTATTCCTTTTCAAAACAATATGATAATGGAATTCTAAACTGATGATTTGTCTCAAGGGTGGTGTTCTGGATGTACCCAAATAAAAATTTATAATTCATAATTTTTATTTTCTTTTAGTAATGAGAAAAGGTATGTTTTTCCGGTTGATGTGGATATATTCTACATATCAATGTTATGACTCTCAATCCCATTAAATTCCATTCCATTCTTTCATTCCCATCCTCTCTCTGTCAATAATTCATTTTATGAAGTTGGTATTAAATTATAGATAAAATGAAATAAGTCATAGATATGCCTTCTATGGGGGAAACATACTCAATTGAGGTGAGTTACTTAATATTTAGTACTATATAATTTGAGATTTTTATGTACTAATTTGATCTCTAAGGAATGATCAGTTTGAAAATCAATGTTGTGGATCATAGATCATTTACAATAGGATATGTTATGAAGTAGAATTTAAGGGAAAATAGGTTATTTAAGAACACTATTTTCCAACCATTGTGCCAAGAACAGTTTTTATAATTACATTTATTATTTTAATATTTATTATACATATTTCAAAAATTAAATAAAATCCCCTCATTTCAATAATTTTAATATTTATAAAGAATTATAAAATATATAGTGATAAATATTATTATGGGTGGTCGATTAAGTTCATCAAGTGATAACATGTTATCAGACCATTAGAAAATATCCATTAAGATGTAAAATAAAATTTACACCCAGAACCTTTAAATAGGATAAGCGATCATAAATTTTGTCATTATTGTGGTAAGGTAATTCAGTTCCACACTTTTTCCATCACTCAACACATTTCATTTATCTGATATAGATTCAAAATTTAAATATTTCCCATGAATCATTGAATCCACCTCACACTTTAAATAGACTTTTTAACAATTTTTTGGTAGGTTAGGGGAGTTTGAAGCTCAAAATGTGTATAACCAAATTTGAGGAGCATTTAAAGGATCTTAAAATTTTCCTCAAACAACTATTTATTAATTCATTGTCCCAGGATTTCACTGAACTCTATGAATAAAAACTACATTCTAACCAATATTTTTTTAACTAACAAGAACATTCATCACTTTACCTTACTCAATTAAACATAATATAGGTGGAAGATACACTTCACAACCATTACCTCTAACACAATTATAAAATCCCAATTGTGGCCTCGATTAAAGAACCAAAAATTCATTATTGTTAGTTTATGATAGTTCTATTATTTTAAGACTTTATTGTCATTTATTTTACTCTATAATCAAATCCTACTCACAATTTTTCATTCCATTTTCTAATTCAATACATGTTATATCCCAATATGGTGGTGATGATGATAAATAAGATGTCACCACTAAGATATTGATAGAGATGGAAAAACACTTTCTCGAAGAGGCCATTGTAATATGTACAAAAACTCTAAATAAATAACATCTTCTATAGGAGGAGACCAAAACATCCTTCCATAAAACCATTTATATTCCCCCACCCACAATAATATTATTTTTTGTGGTAATATTAATTATCTCTTGGGGTCCTCCACTTATGGCATCCCGCCTTTTTAATAAATAACAATTCATTACGTGTTACATACAGAGGATCTTTAAAGTCTAGTGTCTTGGAAATAAGGAATAACAAAACCTGAATACAGCATAAAAAACAATCTAAATCACCTTTAGGGATTCAACATAGGTTCATGATATATACAAATATTGCATCTCATATCCTGGAGACATACATAAAAAGAATGAGTGAGCATAAGGCCCAATAAGGGTAAACAAGGGAATCGGTTTACTTGTGTTAACAATAAGAACATAAATATCAACATAAAGACATGAGAAATGGAATTATAGGAATATGAACTTGGAAAATAACTTGAATATGTGGCTTAAAAATTTCATTTAGACATTCGTGAACATATCCCCAAGTTCCATCCCCATGGTGTCATAATAATTAACCAGGTTATTCACGAAGGTATTGTGAAACTTGTCATCTCTAGAGATTAATTATTTACCCACTACATTGAAGAACTATCATAGTTCACCCTTAATATGTATTTAATTTCATGTTGGCCACATAGATCATAAGAAAACATTTCATAACTAACCCAAATAGAATAAAAAAAGGGTTTCATGTCAAAATCGTGACGTTTAAAAAGTGATTAAAAATAAAATCATTATGTCATTTATAACCCATGGAAAGATAGTGAGGGTTATATGTATGTCAATACCAGAATCAAATATATCACCTTTAAATATTTATGAACACCCATATAAACGAAATAGGTCGGGGTATTCACATATATAAAACAAGATAATTTCTAGAGAGAAAGAGATAGAAATTTTGAGGTGAATTTTCTACAGCATAACGGTTATATAACATGGTTTTAGAAAACATTGAAAAGAGAGGGGAAAAGAGTAACACAATCAAAAATAATCTATAATATAGTATGTGTACAAAATAAGATCATGTTATGGATATTTTAATGACATACCACATGAAAAAGAACACATGAAAGAAAAGAGAAGATGCGATTTATTTTACGAGAAATTCGACAGCCTAACGGTGTCACTTAAAAATTCAGAAAATAGATTGAAGATATTGGAAAGGGTCTCTCAAAAATTATACATGAAATGGAAATTAATGAGAACATATAAAAACATACCCTCAATATAAAGATATGGAAACTAGAAGACACAACATAAAAGAAGTCATGACTTCCGAGAGGAGGGTGAAAAGATCCCTTACCCTGAAGAGTAATTTCAAAATCTTGATGTTTGGGACCTTGGGAGGCTTGATGGAACCTTTGGAGGACTCATTGGGAGGTAATAAAACCAGAAATTAGTTGAGGAGGATTTGGAAATGAAATGAATGAGGTAGTGGCTTGGTATTTAAAGGAGATGTGAGGGGACAAGTCATTAATGGCCAAGGGACACCTCATCGGTGGTATTGGAAAAACCATGGGCTTTACCATGGTATTTGCCCATGTAATTGGTCACATGGGACACCTAATACCTTATCTTACTATCCATATGTTCACCAGAATTATTACATAATTATTACATCCTTAATGATGTCATGAAACACCTGAAACTAAAAACTGTATTTTCACTATTCACTAAAAATTCAACTTTTTCAAAAAAATATCCAAAAATCACCTTATCCTAACTTCCATTATATGAATTCAAAAATGAACTAAATTTTATAAAAATAATTTTCTAAATAATTTTAATTTAATATTAAAATAAAAAACACTATTCAATCGAAAAAACAATACTTAACCAATAATTTTTTAAGCAATTATTTACCTATTTTATTGAATCACATTACTTAATCAAGGTGGATAAATTATATCAATACTTTCTTAAGTGAGGTTACTTAATCCATTTGGTCACATTACTAATCATAAGCATAAAATCACTATTCATAATGTACTATTCATCAAAAATTAAGTTGATCTTATTAGACTCTAAATTTTTCATGAACACAACTGTAGAAGACCATTTTTTGAAAATAATTACACATTATTAATTATTTAAGGTTTTAATAAATAATTTAAAATATCCCTTTTTTCTATACATCAATAATATACATCCTATATTTATTCAAACATTTAAAAATTCACAAACATCACCATTAGAAGAAATCACAATTTCTATTTATAAAAAAGGATTTCATAAGGTAGCTAAGGTCTCGTTACATAGCCCCTTATAACACCAGAATATGACCTAAGTGTAAGGTGTGCTACGTTGATAGAATCTTGGGGCGGCTCAACCTACATTACCCGAGTGGTAATTTCTATCAGTTTGAACTTCTCACGAAGGCGATTTTGTTCCAACTTTACAAGATGAAGTTCATCTTGGGTTTGGTCCAAGAAAAGCCTAATGGTGCTACCTACTTCCCAAGTTCCATCAGATGGGCTTTGATCGGCCCAAGACTATAGGATGGGGCCATCGAATCTTCTTTCTGTATTAACCAATATCACTTTTATTTTTAGAAAACAATTGTAATATTTATTTTCCAATGCTCATATTGAACAACTGTCAAATAACTATCGAAACCCATTGGTCTCATTTTAATTATACTCATTTTATGAAATGAAATAGATTTTTTGAGTATAAAATAAAATAAAACACAAAATTAGGAAACAAAAACTATTAAAAAGTTCATCTTGTTACATTCTTCCCCCCTAAGAAATTTCTTCCACGACATTTTTAACTCATACCCTTATAAGAGAAAAGGTGTGGGTACTTATGCCACATAGACTCCTATAGTTCCCATGGGGCTTCTTTATATTTGTGGTTCCTCCAAAACACCTTAATATGGTGGGTAGTCTTGTTGTATAGAACCTTGTATCTATGATCCAAGATATCCACCGGCTTCTCCTCATGAGAGAGGTCATGTTCCAGTTGTACCATCTATAGGTTTAGTACACGTGAAGGGTCAGGTATGTACTTCCTCAAGAGGGATACATGGAAGACATCATGAAATTTTTCTAGATTTAGAAAAATTTCAAGACGATAGGCCACTACTCCCACACGATCAACGATTTCATAGGGGCCAATGTACCTAGGGATGAGATTCCATTTTTTCCCAAACCACATGAATCTATTCCAAGGTGAAATTCGAAGAAAGACCTTGTCACTGACATCAATCTCTAAGTCCCTTCGATGGTTGTCGGCATAGCTCTTTTCCAACTCTGATCACCCTTAATGTGTTGTTGGATGGCATGGACGTTTTTGGTCATCTGTTAAACAAGATCATGCCCAAGATTCTTTCTCTCATTTTCTCCATCCCAAAAAGTATGAGCTCTATGTCGCTTCCCATATAGAGCTTCATAGGGTGACAATTGAATGCTCGAGTGGAAGCTGTTGTTGTAAGAGAACTCCACTAAAAGGAGATGTTGATCCCATCCACCCTTAAATTCCATTGAGCAAGTTCTCAGCATTTCCTCAAGTGTTTGAATAGTTATTTCAGACTTTCCATCAGTTTGGGGTTGATAGGCCGTATATAAATTCAATTAATTGCTTTGAGCGTGTGGAATACTTGTCTAGAATTTTGAATTAAACCTTGGATCGCGATCAGATACGATAGAAAGTTGAACTCCATGCAGCCTTACCACTTCCTTCACATAAATCCTGGCAAGTTGATCAAGATTGAAATCTTCCCGAATGGAGATAAAATGGGAATTCTTGGTGAGATGGTCCACAATAACCCATATCACATTATTTCCTTTGGAATTTCTCAGAAGACCAGTGACAACGTCCATAATGATATTGTCCCACTTCCATGCTGGAATGGGTAGTGGTTGCAATACCCCTTCAAGAAGTTGTCGCTCTGCCTTCACTTTCTGACATACTAGGAACCTTGATGTGTAGTAGAAAATCTCACTTTTCATATTATCCCACCAATAATGATCACTAAGGTCCCTATACATTTTTGTGCTACCAGGATGTATAGAAAAAGTAGAGCTATGGGCTTCATCCATCAGCTTCTTCTTTATTTCTGGGATAGATGGATCACATAGTCTTGTATGAAATTTCATTACACCTTGTTGATCAATATTGAACTAAGGAAACTTCCCATCCTTTGTATCCTCAAACTTTTTCTACAGCAAAGGATGTTCTTTCTGTGCTTTCTTGATCTTCTCTAGTAATGATGGTTGATAAATCATTTAGGTTAAGGTTGATGATGTCCCTTCCCTTATAATTCCTATTTCCAACTTTACTAGGTCATTGATCAATGTATCTTTTTGAATACTCATCATGGAAAGAACAACTAGGTCTTTCCTAATCAATGCATCAACAAATTTGTTTTCACTTCCGGGATGATAATGAATTGAAAAATCATAGTGTTTAAGAAGTTCAAACCATCTCCTTTGTCTCATGTTCAATTAGTTTTGTGTGAAAATATACTTCTATATTTTATGGTCTATGTATATATAACATTTCTCTCTATAAAGATTGTGCCTCAATATCTTTAAATAAAAAACAACCACAGCCAGCTCTAGATAATGCGTAGGATAATTCTGCTCATGAGTCTTCAACTGTCGAGATGCATAAACAATGAAATTGTCACTTTTCATGAGGACACACCCAATCCCTTGTAGAGATGAATCACTAAAAATAATGAATCCTTCTCCACTTGAGGGAAGATTTAACACGGGTGTAGAAACCAATCTCTTATTTAGCTCTTGGAAACATTCCTCACACTTCTTTGTATAGATGAACATGACCCCTATTAGAGTTAACTTGGTTAATGGATTAGAAAGTCAGGAAAAGTTTTTCACAAACCTCCTATAATATCCTACTAATCCGAGAAAACTACGAATCTCAATTGTTGTTGTAGATTGAGGCCACTCCACTACAAATTTTTTCTTTGCTAGTTCAACCGTGATTCCTACATTGGTTACAATGTGCCCCAAAAAAGAAACTTCTCGTAACCAAAATTCAAATTTTATGAAAATCCCAAAAATACTCTCCTTCTGCAGAGTTTGAAAAACAACCCTTAGATGATCTTCATGCTCCTTGCGACTTTTGGAATATATCATACTATCATCAATAAAAACTACCACAAAGTTATCAAGGTAGTCCTAAAAGACTCTATTCATTAGATCCATAAAAATAGAAGGTGTATTAGTTAGTCCGAAGGGCATAACAACAAACTCATAATGCCTATATCTTGACTGGAAGGCAGTTTTTGGAATATCTTCTTTCTTCATCATAAATTGATGATAACCAGATCGAAGATAAATCTTATAGAAGAATTGAGCCCCATGAAGTTGGTCAAATAAGTCATCAATTATTGGAAGAGGGTATTTGTTCTTTATAGTGACCTCGTTCGGTTCTCTATAATCAATGCATAGCAACATCGATCCATCCTTCTTCTTCATAAAGAGAACAGGTGCTCCCAAAGGAGACACACTTGGTCGGATAAACCCCTTCTCTAAAAGATCTTGGATTTGTTTATTCAATTCCTCTAGCTCCACATTTTTCATCCTATATAGGGTCTTTGATATTGGATGAGATCTATGTACAAGCTCAACAGGGAACTCTACCTTGGTTTCAGGGGGAGGTCCAGGCAACTCCTCAGGAAATACATCAACATATTCCTAGATGATGGGGACACTTTATATCTTTAAACTCTCATCTCATTCTCCTTATTCACGAATAAAATCCATAAATAAGGATATAGGGGGTTCTTTTAAACAATGATCATGTTGGTATATCACTCCATGGAAGATAACTGTGGGTTTTACATTCAAGACTACTGATATTTCCTTGCTTCTGCAATTGATCTTGGAAATATACTTCAAGAGCCAGTCCATCCCTAGTATAATGTCAAATTATAACATCGTAATGACTACTAGATTTGTGATAATATTGTGCTCACTAAAGTAAATACTAGAGTTTTTAAACACTGACGATGCTTGGATAGTCCCAGAAAGAGTCTTGATTGATAACTCTACTTTTAGAAAATCGGTGGTTGATTCTAAATTCTTTGCAAACATGGAGTAAATAAAGGAATTTTTAGAACCAGAGCCAAACAAAGTATTTTCTAGCTTTGAGAGGACAATAAGAGTACCTGCTACTCATTCAAAGCTTCAACTTCAGTTGTCGTGATAGCAAAAGCATGGCCTTGATCCCTTGGCCTTTGCAAAGGCAGTTGGTGGTACCCCTCCACTACCCTCAAATATTGACAGTGATTGGAAAAGTGCCCACGTTGTCAACAATTGAAGCACTGGACATCTGGTAGGGCCTGCACCATCTTCCCCTTGTTTTTTGTGTTTGTATGTTGAGGTTTCATCTCACTATAACAATTCCTTGCAATGTGGACATCTCTACCACATTTGTAGAAGTTCCCACTCCTAAGCAGGCAGTTCCTCGAATGCTTCTTCCCACATTTATTACACGTGGGTTGTTGTACTTTATTGCCTCCTCTTACTTGATTGAAGATCCTCCCTGATCTTGGCTCCAACGATCTATTCTTGTCGTTTTATTTATGAGACCACTGCATCTCACCAAACTCTATCTCAACATTCATCACACTCTGCACGATCTCTTCTTAGCTATCATAGTCTTAGTTGGCTAGATTCTTCTGCAAATGTGGTCTCAGTCCACCAAAGAATCTATCAACCTTACCATTTGGATCCCTGAAAAAGCTAGAGGTATATCGTGAATTCCTTGTGATGTTTATCTTGTACCTTCCCATATATTCATTCTCCTTCTACTTCGGCTTGAGAAACTCCTTATCCATTCTTGTTCTCATGGAACGAGGGAAATACTTATTGAAAAATATCCCTCTGAACTCTTCCCACTTTATATCTTCAACATCCACTTTTTGCGTCGTGTTTTTGATTAGTTCCCACCACTGATCCGCTTCTCCCTATAAGCGATTGACATCCAGGGTGACCTTATCTTGCTATGAGAAACGTAGGATAGAAAATATCTTATCTATGGATCTCATCCACTACTCCAAAATCAATGGTTCAGTTGATCCACTGATGTTTGGTGGACATTGACGCATAATGGGCTCAATAGAATGTTGTTCCCTTTACAGTGAGATCATTCTCTCATCTTGATTTATGTTATTTTCCATAACATGAGTCAGTTGGTTCATCATTTGCATGAATGATTCCATTCTGGCTTCTATCAGAGTGTCGTCATCACATGGTCCATTACGGTCACCATTTGCATGGTTCCTCCTATTTCCCACCAATTTCTAAAAGAGTAAAATCTTAGTGAGAAACTTATTTCATTTAAAAAACTTTTAAATATAAAGTATTCTATGTCTTAAAACTTCATTCTTAAACAATTACATTTCTATATAATTCATTCATAATGATTCATAAAAAGCTTGCAATTAACCAAACATATCCTCCTGGCATTTCGTAACCAATAGTGCAGAAAAGCTCATTGTCGTGTACCAGTTCTCGTTCGAGTCAATCTCAAAACGGTGTTTTTGAGTTTTACCCCTATGTACATCTGTGCCAGATCCACCTCTACTTGCACTTATCCAGACATGGATGTATTTTCTTGATAACCCACTTACTCAATACTCACCAAAATACCAAGATGTTTTCCTATATTTATACTTTTCTATAGGGTTCTTCCTAAAGTTTTCATATCATAATTTCCATAAATATCTAAACTATCCTTTGATACCAACTATGGAATCCCACCTTTTTAATACATAAGATTTCATTACATTTTACATACAGTGGATCTTTAAAGTCTAGTGTCTTGGAAATCATGAACAGTAAAACTTGAATACAACATAAACAATTCTTCTAAACCACTTGTAGGGATTTATCATAGGTTTTTCCGACATAAAACTACTGCATCTCATATCCTGGAGACATACATCAATGGAAAGGGTGAGAAGAAGGCCCACTAAGGGTAAACAAGGGAATCATTTTACTTGTGTTAACAATAATAACTTGAATATCAACCTAAAGACATGAGAAATGGAAGTATAGGAATATAATAATGAAAATAACATGGAACATAACTTGAATTTTTGGCCTCAAAATTTCATTTAAACATTCATGAAAATATCACCAAGGACCATCCCCAAGGTGTCATTAAAATTACCAAGGTTATTCACAAAGTTATCATGAAACGTGTCATCTCTAGAGATTAATTCTTTACCCAATGAATTGAAGCGCTATTAGGGTGAACCCTTAATATGTCTTTACATTAATGTGATCCACATAGATCATGATCAAGAATTTTATAACTATCCCAAATAGAATAAAATAAATGGGTTTCATGTCAAAATTGTGAAATTTAAAAGGTGCTTAAAAATAAGATCATTATGTCATTTATAACCCATGGAAAGGGAGTGAGGGTTATATGTATTTCAATTATGAAATCAAATATATCAGCTTTATATATTTATGAACACCCATATAAACAAAATAGGTCGGGGTATTAACATAAATAAAACAAGATAATTTTTGGAGAGAAAGATATAGAAATTAAGAGGTGAAATATCCGCAGCATTACGGCTATATAACATGGTTTTAGAAAACATTGAAAAGAGAGGGGACAAGAGTCACAAACTCAAAAATAATTCATAATACAGTATTTCTACATAATAATATCATGGTATATATATTTTAATGACATACCACATGAAAAAGAAAACATTAAATAAAAGAGAAGATGTGATTTCTTTTATGAGAAATTCGACTACCTAACGACATCACATAAAAATTCAAAAAACAAATTGACGAGAGCGGAAATGGTCTAAAAATAATTAGACATGAAATGGAAATTAATGAGAACATATTAGAACATACCCTGAATATAAATAGATGTATACTAGAAGACACAATATAAAGGAAGTCATGACTTAACAGAGGAGGGTGAAAGGATCCATTACATTGAAGAATAAATTCAAAAGCATGATGTTCGAGACCTTGGGAGTCTTGAGGGAACCTCAGGAGGACTCCTTGGGAGGTAAGGAGATCAGAACATCATTTAAGAGGATTTGAAAACAAAATGAATGAGGTAATGGCTTGGTATTTATAGGAGAAGTGAGGGGACAAGTCATTAATGGCCAAGGGACACCCCAACGGTGGTATTGGAAAAACCATGGGCTTGACCATTTTATTTTCTCATGGTATTGGCCATATGGGACACCTCATACCTTATATTACTATTCATATGTCGACCGTATTGGATACATAATTATTACCTTTTTAATGATGTCATTAAACACCAGAAAATAAAAATTTTATTTTCATTATTCACCGAAATTCAACTTTTTCATAGAATTCTCCAAAAATAACCTTAACATAATATCGATGATATGAATTCAAAAATGAACTCCATTTTATATAAAAATCAAAAATATTTGTAATTTAATTTTTAAATAAACAGACACTATTCACCTGAAAAAAAACTAAGAGTTAACCAATAATTTCTGAAACTGTTATTTACCTATTTTATTGAATCACTTTACTTAATCAAGGTGCCTAAATTATATCAATAGTTTCGTAAGTGAGTTTAATTAATACACTTGGTCACATTACTAATCATAATCGTAAAACCACTATTCATAATTTATTATTCACCAAAAATTAAGTTGATCTTATTGGACTCTAAATTTATTACTGAACACAACTGTAAAAGACCGTTTTTTGAAAATCATTACACATTATTAATTATTTAAGGTTTACATAAATATTTTAAAATATCCTTTTTTTCTAAACATCAATAATATACATCCTATATTAATGTGGAAATTGTAAAATTCACAAACATGACCCTAAGAAGAAATCCCAATTTTTATTTATATCAAAGGATTACATATGGTCGCTACGGTCTCGTTACATAGCCCCTTATAACACCAGCATAGGACCTAAGTGTAAGCTGTGTGAAGGTGATAGAATATTGGGGCGGCTCGGCCAACATTTCCCGAGTGGTGATTTATATCAGTTTGAACTTCTCGCGAAGGCGATTCCGTTCCAACTTCACACAATGATGTTCAGCTTGGGTTTGGTCTAGAGAAAAGCCCAATGGTGCTACCTTCTTCCTATGTTCCGTTAGATGGGATTTTATTAGCCTGAGACTACTGGATGGGGCCATCAAATCTTCTTTCTGTATTAACCAATATCACTTGTATTTATAGAAAATAATAATAACATTTATTTTCCAATGGTCATATTGACCAACTGTCATATAATAGTCAAAACCCAACGGTATTATTTTAATTATACTCATTTTATTAAATGAAATAAGTTTTTTGAGTATAAAATAAAATAGAAAACAAGAATATGGAAAAAAAATTATTAAAAAGTTCGGGTCATTACACCACTATTGGTTTCTAGTTAAATACATGCTGATAAATAATGTTTTGTAGTTCATATCACACAAAATTTATTAACCATTGGATTTTGGATAATAAATAATAATCATGACTCTCTAAATTAAAAACAAAGCACCCATTTGGGGTTTTAAAATAGGAAATATTTTATCTACCTCTATTTCAGTTTTTGTATTATATTTAATAAAAAAATTTCAATATCATTTACCATTATTTTTTAGTATTTAAAAAACCAGTGATGTAGATTTTGAAATATATATAGGATAAAATATCACAGTTCTGTCTCTCCAAAATATTATTTTTTATTTACTAATATTGTGATTTTTTAACCTTAATAATGTTGTGAATTTCATGTGTTTGGGATATCAAATTGTTTAGAGATGTGTGTATTAATTTCATTATTTTACATTGAATAAATATTTTCTACTATTTTCATCCAAATTAGTACATAATATTCTCGTCATTTCTATGATACATAACATGTTTTTAATAATATGGGATAAATTTAATGAAAAATAAAAAATGAATTTTAATTCAAAATTCATTAAATTGATCTATATTTAACTTAACATAAATAGTAATATGGAAATTTATATTGATTGGACCACTAACTAATAGATGTTTTAATTAAAAGATTCACCATTAAACACCCAATTAAATAAATTAATTTTAATTAGTCTAGATTTACCCATTAGAATCAAAACTCATGTTTCAAAAAATATCCAAAAACAAATTGTGTTTGTTTGTGTGAAATTTAGAATCCATTAGAAAATATTTAAAATTATTCATGAGCTAGTTTTCAAAACCCTACTTATATAGATCTTCTGGAAACATTTTCCATGGAGGATGTCTTGTATTTGAAATTACTAGTTTGGGATTCAATAAAATAATATAATAAGTAAAAAAATCATGTGAATGTCAACAATGAAATTTTTATTATATTATTGGATATATTGTTAAATTGGAGGGAATGAAAATACTTTTATTTAATGAATCA
Organism: Viscum album; assembly: GCA_963277665.1. NCBI lineage: Eukaryota > Viridiplantae > Streptophyta > Magnoliopsida > Santalales > Viscaceae > Viscum > Viscum album. Next base: position 119,690,959 of record OY728134.1, read on the forward strand.
AATGAGAAAGATTTTTTTTAACTAATTTTATTGTAATGAATGAATGTTTGAAAAATTAAGAACCATGTTTTAAAAAAATGAATAAGATGGAATTGAAAGGATAAAAACTTTTTAATACTGAAATTCAATTAATTTCCCAATAACTAAAATTCATTGTTTGAGTATTTAACTTTTGTTGGAATGAATTCCATGTGACTATAATTATTCGGATCATTTCCCTAAGGAAAATTCTTAATCAACATTTGTGAGAATTGATTGTTAAATATTTTTATATATTTTTTAAAAATATTTTAATATAGGGAAAATATATTATATATTATAAAATTTTATCGAATTGAATTTTCATTTTGTAAATTAATTTTGATCTTATTTTAAAAATGGTATAGTTTGAAATTTTTATTACTTTAATAATTAATTTGTGATTGAAAACTAATATATATTCTTATAATGATAATTTTATAATAAAATGTTTCAACCTTACAAATGAAAAATTGTATGACATAAATGATCTAATATATAAGGATTTCTCTAGAATTTTAGAGGATATAGAAGATATAATCTATTTTTATTTAATATTTTATCTATAAAGTATGTGAGATTACAACAAAAAAATTTGGTTACATATAATTACAATGTTTTTGTAGGATCAATGTAGGAATAAATTTACTAAATGGTGTCTAGACAAGATTAATCAGTCTTGGAACATAATTGTGTTAAAATAAGAGGGACCTATATAAGATTATTCGATTAATCCACATGATACATCAAATTGAAAAGGTAAATATATGATAAGAAATTATCTAATATTATTACCACATAATATTGAATTTCACCAACTTTCCATTAAATGAATTTTATAACATGGGAGTTAATGATGTCTATTATATCAGGTAAGAATAGTTTCATTTATTAAGCACCCTACTTTATATCATGTTTTAAAAAATACCCATAAAAGTTTCATTCATTGATTGTTTCCTAAAATAACACTTCTATTTTTTACCATATTTGTTGCATAATATAGAATATTGAACGTTTAACACCCCAAGATTTCATAGTATGGTATTTCTTCAAAGTAATGCAATAACTTGCACTACACGCAACACTGAGTTCAAGCACATCACGACTTACCAATCTAGCTGTTCAAAAGCAGTTATGAATAGTATTAACTGGATTTTGAAAATTATATAATCCATATAATTTTAGAATCCATATTACGAGTTTCTTAGATATAATGTATGAAAAAAATCAATTTTTTCAGATAAATGAATTATTTTTTAAAAAATGCAATTTTACCTCTTTTTAATGACAACCCATTTTTAAATACAACATTTGAAACATTTCTATATTAAATTTGACAAAATAAACTTCTTCTTTAGAATCAGAACATAAAAATTTAGTTTCAATAAAATTTTGGTGTTTTTCTGATAACTTTCATATTTAGGTGAATAGTGAAAAAGACTACATTTTAACTAAAAAATAGTTTTTAATCATAATAATTTATAGTGTTGAATTATATAATTTAATGTTTTGGAAGTATAATTAGATTATATTTTTACCCTTTAATCCAATTTTGGTCATTTGAAATAATTTAACATTGAAATTATACTTAAACAAGTGTCAATCTTTTGATAGTTATTGTTTCTTAAAAACACGCTTTTTGTTTTGACAAAGAGAATTAGTTTTAAATTAATAAATGAAAATTATATGTTTTTAATTTGTTAAAATAGGCTTCATTTTTTGACTTGGAATATCTAAATTAGCCTAGAGTTAATTTTTGGTATTTTTCTAGAAACATTCAATTTTTTATGAATAGTGAAAAAAAACACTAAGTTATCGTTTAAAACCGAATTTTTAATTAAATAATTATTTATTTTTTTAAATTTATTTTAGGTCAAAATATATACATAATACCTATATAATTTCAATTTAATCCATTTTAGTCAATTTATAATCATTTTAGATATATAGAAATTTTTATAGAACTTTTCACCTTCTTTTACCCACCTCCTAGGAGAATTTGCTAATTCACATAAAAAATAATTTTACTGCTTCTGTGAGTGGAATTTCAAAAATACGAGAAAAATGCTTGATATCAATAAGTAAAATTTGTTTTAATAAGATAAAAATGATTTTTCATGAATAATAACTTTTTACTTTTATTTACCATAGTTAAAAGTAAATAGGGTAATTAAGGGTAAAAATTATATTATTATTACCCTAGAACATGTCCTGATTCACTTGGATATGTGTAATTCGACCAAAAACAATCTTATGAATAAAATATGACCTTTTAGGCCTACTTTAATTAGATTAAGACATTTATTATTATTTTATTTTAAGAATAGTTAAAAGAGCTAAAATCAATGTTTAATAACTAAACCGTTTTTAATATAGAGTTATACATAAGATCAATTCCACTATAAATATTCATTATAAAGATAAAAATAATTCCTGAATAATGGTATATTCGTTATAATTTTTATAGATTAAATAATTAAATTTATTAATGACACAATGATAATGCAGCAATAACCTTATTAATGAATGAATCAAATAAAAGTTATTATAAATATTAAAATAAATATAATATCAAAGTATTTATGACATCAAAAAATTTGATATGTGAATATGAAATGTTAGGGATGATTAAATGTATCTTTTTTTAAGTAATAATGTTTTGATGGATTTCACAAAAATAAAATACAAAATAGTGGAAAAGTTGACATAAATTAATTTTTAAAACAAATACAATATTATTAGTTGATATAATATTCATAAAAATGTAAGGTTTGGCCAGAGGGATTAAATAATATTATATGTTTCATTAATGAGCCACTTGATATTCTCTCGAGAATTTTGGAGTATGTTTATTAACCATATAGAGTAAGAATACAAGAAGACACTATAAAAGTTAAACTATTTAACTAAGAGTTAAATCTAATAGAAAAGTTTAAAATGGACTCCTAAGATTGTCTAAAACATATTTTTTGAGGTTATTTAGACCAATAACCACCTAAGGCTCAAAATAAAATCATTTTTAACCACTATAAACCGAATATTATTGTATAATAAATTAATACTTTTATACTTTCCTAAAGTAACCATCACCCCTCGTATAAAAGGGCACTTCCCCTTCTATCAAATTAACCCCTCCTAAGCCATATTTCTCAGCCAAAACCTGCCCAAATATCCTCCCAACTATCCTAATTTAATACTATAGGCCTTCTATTGGTCATAATTCCATCCTAAGGATCCCTTTTGATCAAATCAAAAAGAATTACCCGAAGAAGGGGTAATAATTTCACCACACACTTTCAAGTTCTTTTCTTCTTCCACTTCTTCTTTCTTTGTTGTTTCCATTCTAAAATAATAACTCTAGTATATTATATATACTTTGATGTTATTATAAATATGGAAAAACTATATTCATTATTATATCCATCTTATGAACAATAATGTCACCATGCGTGCGTACGTATGACATACCGTCTCCACACCGTGGTGTAAATTTTTATTCAACACTATGTTATTTGGATGTATATAATGATGAGTAATATGTATATAAATAAATAAAATAACATTAAAACTTCTCTGTAAAATTAATATACCATTTAATTCCACACTGTTAAGGATATGATATTGTCGCTCGTGCGTACGTACGGATTACCGTCCCCACGACGCGGGGAGATTCATTTCCACGTTCACCATTTACCGACAATTATAAAATATATATTAATAATAAGTACATAATATATGAAATAATAATGCTACTAGATATATATATATATATACATATATATATATATATATATATATATTTACATACATATATCTTATTCACTTAGTTTCGTTCAATACGATATGAAAACGGAAACAGCGTTTGTGCGTAAGTACGGACTACCGTCTCCATAAACGTTGATTTCCATTTCATATATATGTCTATTATAAATATTTATATTATAAATATATATGATATATAAATCATTTTTTATATTCTAGAAGTATTTAAATCTTGATCTAAGTGATACAATCAAGAGTAACAAGTTAAATCATGTACAATAAAGAAAGCGATTATTACCCGAAATGGTAATTTAACATGGAAATCTATATAAAAGGGGTTGTATAAATTCATAAATGAATCATGTATGATATAAGAAATATTAATATGTTTATGTTATAATTTAATAACATACTATTGTAATTATACAATAAGGTAAACGTACTCTAGGCCAAAGGAAAGTGAAAGGTAAGGGTTAATTCCTCAATCTCATTATTATCCGAGATCGTTTATGTGTATGTATTTGATGGGAAGTTTTTATCATCCATGTCCATTTTTCATAAAAATTATTTCAAAATGAATATTTCAAGGATTTGTGAATTTTAGTCTTTATAAAGATCAGAATTTTAAATGTTTTAAATATTTATCTTTCTAAATATTTTTAATAAATTTCCATGTTTTTAAAATGATTTTAAGGATTTATTTACATGGACATGAATGTTTTGAAATGATAATTCTTTTCAATATATTCAAAGTGGTATGGGACACTTTTATTCAAAAATATCTTTTAAATTACTTCCTTTATAAATGTTTTACTTTAAAATGATTTTACAAAAATGATATTTCTCTCAAAATGTTTTACTCATCGTTTTCAACTATGTCAGCATCCTTTATAGGATATTATTTTTGATTGTGGTTGATTTATTATAATACAATATTACATATTGTATTGAATAAGTTATGATATTTTTGACTATGGATGTGTTATTTTTATTTCATTCATGGTTTTTGGTAAATGTATTGACATTTCATATGCTAATTTTAATACGAATATTTATGTTATGTTTCAAAATTTTCATGTAAGGAATGCAGTGGATTTAGTAAGTTACGGGTGGGGCCTTCTATATCTCCTCCATGCATTGGTAGGTATCATGAGACAAACTTGTGTCTTGGAATCAGGCCTTGAAAAAAAATTATTTTCACTCTTGGAACGAGACCTTGGCTATGTGGTAATGATTTCCGACGTTATACATTCCCTCATTATGTAATTAGTTATTACATGTGATTCTTCGACTAGTAGAATATCCAGGTGCATGTTTATATGGTAATGGTTGATTTATTTTTTCCATATTATGTTCAAGTTTATGTTTAAAAAGGATTATATTTTTATCACACATCTTGCCTTAAATTTTTATAGCTTCCGCTAAATTATTTACCCTTACTGAGCATCTGATCTCACCCCTGTACTATGTTTTATTTTCCCAGGATTCCAAGAAGTGTATTATGATTGATAAACATGGTTAATCTTGGAGATTAATGGGGTTCTCAAAGGATCATTTATGATTTGTTTTATTTTATAATGTGTAACGTAACATTCATGTATGTAATCTATTTTCCAAGACTGATAAACTAATCAGTCCTTCAGGACTTGATTCCTTGTAATCATGCCAATGTATTAAAATAATGCATCGACTCTGGGTAACTAGGGTTAGGGCGTTACAGTCGGTATCAGAGGAAGTTTAGAAATAACCATGGAATCTAGATTTAGATAAACTCTATTTTGAGCACATAGACCAAAGATTGATTTTGAGGATTAGTATAGAAGGATATCCTATAATTTTGGTAATGTTGAGATTTTGTTAGTTCTCCAAGCAAATATATCCCTATCTAGATATGAGCAGGTAGAGGCGGCTCTGGCATAGATGTACCTAAGGATAAAACCCGAAAACACTGCATTGACCTAAACTCGAATGGGAACTAGTGAACGACAATGGGCCTTACTGCACTCTTGGTTACGAAACTCCTGGGGGATTTTCTTAGGATAATTCTCATTTTCTTTACAAACCACTATGAAGGGATTATGAGTATATACCTCCTCAAAGGTAAAATTTTTGTGATTATGGATTATATCCATAAACTATTCAATTTATGTTAGGTATTTTACATGTTTGGGATTATTAATTGCAATTCATAAACTGGACTAGTTTATGCCATTGTTTAGAAATGACGCCCAATTGATGGAATGATACCTCTAAAAATACGTATAATCCAAAGAGTGAGAAGGGTCATATCATTCATGGAATTAAGCCATCATTTATAAAGGAAATATTCTCCCACTTATTATCATAATATGAATAAATAGTATCATGTGTTAATAAGATCAGTAAAGAATTCTCTGAATCCTATGGCATTGATGGGAATCCAGAGAAGAAAAGGATGGAAGAAAGAAATATGGATAAAGGGAATAAGGGAAAGAAGGATTTTCCAATATGTGATAATTGTGGAATGAATCACCTTGGTAAATTCTTGAATGGAATGGGAGTTTGTTATATGTGTGGAGAAAAAGGACACCAGGTACATGATTTCAAGGGTAAGAAAAAGTTTTCAAATGTAAAATGTTTCATCTGCAAGGTGTTGAGACACTATGCGAATCAATATCCCATTCATAAGAGTGTATTGCAATGGATGTTATTTGATAATAATAAGGTTATGATACTACCTCAGATGAAGTGGAATGACTAGTGTTCTTATGTTGTTATTATTGATTTATTTCATTTATGTAACAACCCAAAGTTTCATTAATGGAAATCCCTCTTGATCTAATTAAATGTATCTTTATATTTATATAAAATATCAACTTCATTGGTTTTATGTTAAGAATTTTGACCGTTGCTAATATAGCTGTAGAACAGTGATCACATGATTAGTATAAATATAGGACTTTAATAAATCCAATTTACTCAGACAAAGGAAGCGATGGCCTCATCCAGTAGAATTTCCCCATACGAAGCGCATTTGTCGGAGCTCATAAAAGAGGTGGCGTCTTTGGGCTTTTCCCTTGACCAAGCCCAAGCTGAGTTTCATCATATCAAGCTCTAACGTGACCGTCTACGGGAAAAGTGGAAGTTGATTGAAATTACCACTCGAACGATGTTATCCGAGCCACCCCAAGAGTCTATCACCGTAGAACACATTACCCTTAGGTCTTATGCAGCTGTTTTAAGGGGTTATGTAACAAATAAGTAGTACTATTTTCATGTACATTATTTTGTTTGTATATAATAATAAATATAATTTCTAGTCATTTTTGATACATTGTAAATAGTTTTTAAAGTACAAATAGTGTTTTTAGTTATTATTTAATTTAGAATTCAATTTTATTAAATTAAGGGATTTATGAATTAAATAATATTTTAATAAAATATTATTATTATTATTAAATTAATTTTTATTAAATATAAACGATCTTATAATTTTATGAATGCAATTATAATTTTTATTATGATTTGAAAGCCATTTCTGTCAAAACCCGTGAATTTTCGATAAATGTCAGTTTTTATTTTAAAAGTGAAAATTAACATATTTAGAAAATTATTTAGATAAAATAAATGTCATTTATAGAATCAGGACATCGAAATTATCCAACGGTGAATTTGTCATAATTTTCTGAGGCAGTCAAATTTTTGGGTAAAAATTAAATACCGTTTAAATATATAATGTCTTTTATGACATCATAATGACCCAATAGTGATGTAATAAAATACTATAATCTTTATGCTCGGCCAATATATGTTTTAAAATTAAAATAATGTGATTTTGGGTTTGTTTGACTTACTTTTCAAAGCATTAATGGAACCCTCAAGACATATTCAACACCTTGCCTTTTTGAATTAATTTCAATGGGAGTGTGACTCACCTCCACATAAGAAACCCTAATATTTTAAGAAGTTCGGACTTTGGCCTTATAAAAAATTGTTTTCCTCTTCCCTTTGCCAAAAAACATGGGGAAAAACCATGGGATGGTTTGTGGTTTGGATTAATTTAATGTAAGGGGATCCAAACCTAAATAATAAAGAATGCCCTCACCTTTTCTATATAAACCCACCCAAGCTCCCACTTCCTCCTCACTCAAAGCCTTTTGAGTTCGTCCATCCTCTGACATACTCTCTCTATAATCCTCCTACGGTGCCCCAAGCTCCCAATAATCCTCTCACAAGCCTTTCTATAGCCTTAGGAAGCACACTTCCAAGTAAGGGGTTTTTTTCTTCCTTTCTCATTTTTGTCCAAATTTCTTTAAGTTGTTTTGCCTTTTAATTTCAATTATGAAAGTTGGGGTATGGTTTCACACCTCCCCCATACTTCCCTTTTATTTTTTGAATGGCGGTAGACCCCTTTCTCTCTCATTAAATGCCTCCCTTGTACACCCATTACTATGCTGAAATTCCGAAAGGAACTTCTCTCTCTTCTTTTACATTCAAGAAATAATTTTGTATCATGAATCTAAATTCCATTAAAATTGTAGAAAAATTTATCTATATGACCTCCTTACATTCCATTACATGTAAATGTGATGAGGGAACCCTTTATCTCTCATCAAAAATTTTTATGAATTCTTATGTCACACCGTTACGCTCCGGAAATCGCACCGACTTTCTAAGCCAATTCCCTTGTGTAGTGGATACCATGCCCATTTCTACATCAAGGGTATTCACCTTTATGAACAGTTACATATTGATTAAAAAGTTTCATTTATGAATTCCACATTCCTTTATCGTGTAATAAATGATTATGTTTTATGAATCCATGTTTTATGATCCATGTGGCACACTTATGCATGACATGAAATGTTTAAGAAGGGTGCGCCCTTATAGCGCTCAAATGCATTGGGTAATGTATAGTATCATGATACATCATGTGAAATGAGTGTTGACTCATGATAATTCAAGTGAAATGATGGTTTACTCGTGCTTTACATGCAATGAGTATTTACTCATGCTCCATGTGCAATGAGCCTTGGCTCATGCAAATTCCATGTTAAGTGTTGTTGCCACATTTCCATGTTATGATTATCATGCTTTATCATGCCTTTATGTTCATGTTTTTCTTATGCTCTATTGATATTCCTATTTTCTAACATGTATTGTTATCATCATGTTATTCCATGTGTAACCCCTTACTGGGCTTTATAGCTCACCCTTTTCTTATGCATGTCCTCAGGTTATCCCATGCAATGCTAAGTACGAGGGAATGTAGTGGTCATGTAGAGGAAGTTTTCAATAAAGATGTTGTATTTCATGTTTTATGTTTTTATTTAATGATCCTAATCCCCAAATACACTAAACCTCATTATCTTCTTTGTTTTATCATGTGATGTTTTATATAATAAATCATTTTTAAGTTGTAATAAAAAGCAGGGTTGTCATAGTTGGTATTAGAGGATTGGTTTAGTTATTTTTGTGATCAGGAAACCCTTATAAAGCCTCAGAGACAAGACTAAGTATAATAAAAAAATCCCTATGTTTGGGTAAGTACTGAGTAAGTGGTTTATCAGAAAAATACATCCCTGTCTGGATACGAGCAGGTAGAGGCGGCTCTGGCACAGATGTATCCTAGGGGTAAAACCCAAAAACACCGCTTTGAGCTAGAGTCGAACGGGAACTGGTGCACGACAACGGGCCTTGCTTCTCTCTTGGTTATGACACTCCCGGGGGATATGTTTTGATAAATTCAAAAGCTTAGTATGAACCCTTATTAAGGGAATTAAAAAAATGCCCCTAAGAATATATGTTAGAAATTAGATCATGAAAAGCCTAGATTGAAGCCTATAGACTCATGCGGTAAGAAAATGAAATTTTATTTATAAGTCATCATATTTTTTCATTGGATTACCATTTATTTGTTACCCCTAAATTTAATTTTATTCGATATAATGGTCGGTAATAAGAGGATTCGGGCTAACAACCGTTTTGAAGATCAGTGTGATGACTGTACAAATGAGATGCCCAATCCAATGGAAGCAGGAATCACGAACTTTTTCATGCTTCCCTATCAGCGAACTCATGTTTTGAATAGAAACACTAGTCAAGAAGAACATCCAAACCCCCCTAAGAAGGAACAAGTCACTATCGAGAGCTTCATGAGATAAAGGGATCCTACTTTTAGTGGATCATCCGATCCCACGATCGCTGAACAATGGATCAACTCCATTGAAAAGATCTTCTCCATCCTTCAATGTTCTGAACAAGATTAGGTTCTCATGGCGGCTTATCGTATAGAGGTTAAAGCTGATCAATGGTGGATGATGATAAAAAATATGAAGCCTGAGGAGGAGATTGAGGTGTTGGAATGGAAGGATTCCCAGAAGATGTTTTTCGATAAATATTTTCCGCGCACCCTCCGGATTAAGATGGAAAGGGACTTTCTTTCCCTCATGAAAAAAGATGAAGAATCTGTTGGAGAATATGAGGAAAAAATCACAAGGCTTACATGATATGCTTCCGGCTTTGTCGTTACCCCTGAAGGCATGGTTGACCGCTTCTTTGGTGAGCTAAAGCCTAGCTTGCGGAAAGCATTAGTGTTCCGTGACTTCGACAGCTATGAGGAAATTGTCCGATGTGCCCTCAAGGTCAAAATAGAGATTAGGGAATTATAGGGGTATCATGGGGACAAGAAGCGTATGGTGGAATTCAATTCTGGTGGTCTGATGGATAAATCCAATGGTGCTAAGAAGATCCAACACCCCACTAGCCAAAAGTATGAAAAGAAGCACCCTGGAAATTGCCTTAAGGGGACCAGAAAATGCTTCAGGTGTGGAAGAGAAGGGCACCTAGATGTTAACTGTCATCAAGAAAGACCCACGGCTGCGACATAGGAGAGGAACACTCCGTTCGAGCATCAATGCGTTGGTCAAAGCTAAAAATGCAAAGAACCAGGTCATTTTTCAAATCAGTGCCCTAATCCAATGGTTTTCAGAGGCGACCAACAACCTCCAATGCAGCAAGGAAGAGCTTTTTCCATCACTTCTGCTGAAGTGAACCCCGATAACGAAGTGGTGAGAGGTATGCTAGTTATTCATTCAAAAATAGTGAACGTACTTTTTGATTCAGGTTCTACGCATTCTTTCATATCTCGAAAGTTTAGTAGAACAATCCCAGCACCACCACAAATCATGGAAGTGAAGATGTCAGTGAGTACGGAAAATGAGGCAATCGTTGCATCCCATGAATATAAGTCCTCCCATGTTATAATCTGTGGATTGAATTTCCCAGTGAACCTCGTCATACTCCCTCTAGTGGAATTTGATGCAATTCTTGGCATGGATTGGCTTTCCTTATATAGAGCCAACATAAATTTTCAGGAGAGGGAAATCACACTCCATATAGAGAATCAACCCCCGATTCTTTACAAGTGTTAGGAGGAAGATGAATCTCCTTTAGCTCCATCATCTCAATCATGGATATTACTATGATATGAGCACGCGTATCTGGCTCAGATGATTGAGTCCAAATAAGGAACCATCCTTGAAAAAATGCCTATTGTTAGGGAATTTAAGGAAGTGTTTCCCGAGGAACTGTCTGGTCTTCCTCCTAGAAGAGATGTGGAGTTCTCAATTGAACTTATACTTGGGGTGCTACCAATATCCAAGATTCCATATAGAATGGCTGTTTTTGAGCTTGAAGAACTGAAGAAACAACTACGGGAGAATCTGGATAAAGGGTTTATACGCCCAAGTGCTTCACCATGTGGTGCACCAGTCCTCTTCGTCAAGAAGAAGGATGGGTCAATGCGGCTTCACATTGATTATCGCGAACTTAACAAAATCACGATAAAGAACAAGTATCCTCTACCAAGAGTCGATGAATTGTTTGATCAGCTATGTGGAGCACAATACTTATCTAAGGCGGATTTGCTGTAGAGATATTATCAAGTAAGGGTGAAGAAGGAAGATGTCCCCAAGACTGCTTTTCGTACAAGGTACGGGCACTATGAATTCATAGTAATGCCTTTCAGAATCACTAATGCTCCAGAAATATTCATGGACTTGATGAATAGATTCTTTAGATATTACCTTGAAATATTTTTGGTAGTCTTTATAGATGATAATCTAATATACTCCAAAACCAAGGAGGATCATGAGGATCATTTTAAAACTGTACTAGAGACTTTGCGCAAGGAGAAGCTCTATGAAAAGTACAGCAAGTGTGATTTCTTGTTTAAGGAGGTCTCATTCTTGGGCCATATCATCACAAGAAATAGGATATCTGTGGACCCCTCCAAAATATATGCGATTGAGGGATGGCCGAGGCCAACATCGGTAACAGATATCTGAAGCTTCTTGGGGTTAGCTGGATATTATCGACGATTTGTGAGAAATTTCTCACGATTTTCCAACCCTCTTACCAAGCTAACTCTAAAGGGAGTAATGTTTTCTTGGAGTGATGAATGTGAAAAAATATTCAAGGAGTTGAAAAGGAGGCTTATCACTGCGCCCGTGCTCACATTACCCACAAGTGGGGAACTTTTTGTGGTATTCAGTGATGTTTCAAAAAAGGGCATAGGTTGTGTGCTGATGCAGAATGATAAAGTGATATCCTATGCCTCAAGGTAGTTGAAAATCCATGAGTGAAACTATCCAACATATGATCTGGAGTTGGCGGATGTTATCTTTGCCTTGAAAATCTGGCGGCATTATCTCTATGGAGAGAAATGTGAGATATATACTGACCACAAGAGTCTTAAATATATATTCATGCAAAAAGAGCTTAATATGCGCTAGAGAAGATGGATAGAGATAATCAAGGATTATGACTATTCAATACATTACCACCCTAGGAAAGCGAACAAGGTGGAATATTCCCTAAGTAGAAAGGATCCAACGATTATATCAATGATGAGTATTGAGAAGGATCCAATATTCTTAGACTTGATGAAGATGGAGAAGGAAATCATAGAGAAGGGAACATCATCAATCATTTCAAAAATGATTGCTCTACTATCTCTTTTAGAAAGGTTAAAGGATGCTCAAAAGGATGATGATGGAATTCAAGAAAAAGTGTAAGCTATCAAAGAGGGGAAATCCTCAGAGGTTAATATTAATGAAGAAGGAATTGTGCGGTTTGGGAAAAGACTATGTGTTATATCAAGTCTGGAGCTGAATAAGGAACTTTTGGATGATTCACATAGTTCAAATTTCTCTATTCACCCAGGGAGCACAATGATGTATCAAGATCTCCGAGAAAACTTTTGGTGGGATAATACGAAGAAGGAGATCGCCGAATATACATCAAAGTGCCTAGTGTGTCAGCAAGTGAAGGAAGAGAGGTAGAAGTCTAAGGGGATGATGCAACCATTGCCCATACCAGAATAAAACTAAGAAAACATCACCATGGACTTTGTCACCGGACTTCCAAAGACATCCAAAGTCAACAATGCAATCTGGGTTGTTCTGGATTGTCTTACAACACTTCATTGTGATTCGGGAGGATTTCTCAGTGGATCAACCGGCACAGATATATATCAAAGAATTGGTAAGGTTGCATGGAGTACCACTATCTATTGTGTCTGACTGAGACCCAAGATTCACCTCTAGGTTTTGGAAGAGTCTTCAACATTCTCTGAATACTGAACAGAACTTTAGTATGGCCTATCATCCTCAAACTGATGGCCAATCCGAGCGGACTATCCAAACACTTGAGGATATGTTGATAGCCTGCTCAATGGACTTTAAAGGAGGATGGGATCAACATCTTCCTATTTTTTAGTTCTCTTATAATAACCGTTTCCAATCGAGATTCCAAATGGCACCATATGAAGCCATGTATGAAAAAAGGTGCAGAACACCGGCATGTTGGGATGAGGTCGGTGAACGTAAGCTGCTTGGACCAGAAATGGTCGAGCAAATGGTGGAGAAGTTGAAAACCATTCAGCAGCATATCAAGGCAGCTAAGATTCGACAGAAGAGTTATACAGATAACCGTCGACGAGACCTTGAGTTTAAAGTTGGAGACATGTTTTTTCTACGCATACCTCCTTGGAATAAGGTCATGCGGTTTGGAATGAAAGGGAAGTTAAGTATAAGGTACGTCGGCCCCTTCGAGATTCTTGATCATGTCGGGGCTGTGGCCTATCAACTAGCACTTCCACCTACCATGGCCAAAGTACATGATGACTTTCATATATCTCTCTTAAGAAATTACATATCGAACCCTTCACATGTAATCTCTTCTGAGGTGGTACAATTGGAAGAAGATCTTTCTTATGAGGAGAAACCAGTGATGATATTAGATCGTAGAGAAAAAGTTCTACGAAATAAGACAATGCCCCTCGTCATGGTGTTGTGGAGAAACCACAATTTTGAAGAAGCAACATGGGAATCAGAGGATATGATGAAGTTGAGTTACCCACATTTGTTTTAGTGTGGGAAAAGGAAAATTTCAAGGGCGAAATTTCTTAAGGGGGGAATATTGTAATGACCCAAAGTTTCATTAATGGAAATCCCTCTTGATCTAATTAAATGTCTCTTTATGTTTATATAGAATGTCAACTTCCTTGGTTTTTTGTTAGGAATTTTGACCGTTGCTAATATATTCGTTGAATAGTGATAATATGATTAGTATAAATATAGGACTTTAACAAATCCAATTTACTCCGACAAAGGAAGCGATGGCCTCATCTAGTAGAATTGCCCCATACGAAGTCCATTTGTCGGAGCTCGGAAAAGAGGTGGCATCTTTGGGATATTCCATTGACCAAGCCCAAGTTGAGCTTCATCATATCAAGCTCTAACGTGACCGTCTACGGAAAAACTGGAAGTTGATTGAAATTACCACTCAAGTGATGTTATCCAAGCCACCCCAAGAGTCTGTCACCATCGCACACCTTACCCTTAGGTCTTATGAGGCTGTTTTAAGGGGTTATGTAAAAAATAAGTAGTAATATGTTCACGTACATTATTTTTTTTCTATATAATAATGAATATAATTTCTAGTCATTTTTGATACATTATAAATAGTTTTTAAAGTACAAAAAGTGTATTTAGTTATTATTTAATTAAGAATTCTATTTTATTAAATTTCAGGATTTTTGAATTAAATAATATTTTAGGAAAATATTATTATTATTATTAAATTAATTTTTATTAAATATAAATGATTTTATAATTTTATGAATGCAATTATAAATTTTATTATGATTTGAATGCCATTTCTGTCAAAACCCGTGAATTTTCGATAAATGTCAGTTTTTATTTTAAAAGTGAAAATTAACATATTTAGAAAATTATTTAGATAAAATAAATTTCATTTCTAGAATCATGATGTTGAAATTATCCTATGGTGAATTTTTCATAATTTTTTGAGACAGTCAAATTTTTGGGTAAAAATTTAATACCGTTTAAATATATAATGTGTTTTATGACATCATAATGACCCAATAGTGACGTAATAAAATACTATAATCTTTATGGTCGGCCAATATATGTTTTTCAATTAAAATAATGTTATTTTGGGTTTGTTTTACTTACCTTTCAAAGCATTAATGTACCCGTCGAGACATATTCAACACCTTGCCTTTTTAAATTAATTTCCATGGGAGTGTGACTCACCTCCACATAGGAAAACCTAATATTTTAAGAAGATATGACTTTGGACATATAAAATATTGTTTTCCTCTTCCCTTTTCCAAAAACCATGGGCAAAAACCTTTGGATGGTTTGTGGTTTGGATTAATTTAATGTAAGGGGACCCAAACCTAAATAATAAAGAATTCCCTCACCTTTCCTATATAAACCCACCCAAGACCCCACTTCCTCCTCACTAAAAGCCTTTGGAGTTCTTCCAAAATCTTCCCTACTCTCTCTAGAATCCACCCAAGGTGCCCCAATCTCCCAAGAAGCCTCTAACAATCCTCTCTCTACCCTTTTGAAGCACACTTCCAAGTAAGGGTTCTTTTCTTCCTTTCACATTTTTGTCCAATTTTATATAAGTTGTTTTGCCTTTAAATTTCAATTATGAATGTTGTGTTATTGTTTCTCACCTCCCCCATACTGACCTCTTATTTTTTGAATGATGGGAGACCCCTCTCTCTCTCATTAAATGCCTCCCATGTACACCTATTACTATGCCGAAATTCCGAAAGAAACTTCTCTCTCTTCTTTTACATTCAAGCAATAATTTTTTATCAGGAATCTAAACTCCATTACAATTTTTGGGACATGTATCTATATGACCTCCTTAATGACCATTACATGTAAATGTGATGAGGGACCCCTTTATCTCTCATCAACCATTTTTATGAATTCTTATGTCATGCTATTACGCTGCCGAAATCGCACCGACTTTCTAATCCAATTCAATTGTGTAGTTGATAGCAAGCCCATTTATCCATCAAAGGGATTCACCTTTATGCACATTTACTTATTGATTACAAAGTTTCATGTATGAATTACACATTCCTTTATCGTGTAATAAATGATTATGTTTTATGAATCCATGTTTTATGATCCATGTGGCACACTTATGCCTGAAATGAAATGTTTAAGAAGGGTGTGCCCTTATAACGCTCCAATGCATTGGGTAAAGTATAGTATCATGATACGTCATGTGCAATGAGTGTTGAATCATGATAATTCAAGTGCAACGAGGGTTTACTCGTGCTTTATGTGCAATGAGCATTTACTCATGCTCCATGTGTAATGAGCCTTGGATCATGCTAATTCCATGTTAAGTGTTGTTGACACATTTCCATGTTATGATTATCAAGATTTATCATGCCTTTATGTTCATGTTTCTCTTAGCCCTATTGATATTCCTATTGTCTGACATGTGTTGTACTCATCATGTTATTCCATGTGTACCCCCTTACTAGGCTTTATAGCTCGGCCTTTTTTATGCATGTCCTCAGGTTATCCCATGCAATGCTAAGTATGAGGGAATGTAGTGGTCATGTAAAGGAAGTTTTCAATAAAGATGTTGTATTTCATGTTCTAAGTTTTTATGTAATGATGCTAAGCCCCAAAGACACTAAACCTCCCGATCGTTTTTGTTGTATCAAGTGAATTTTATGAAATAAATCATGTTTAAGTTGTAATAAAAAGTAGGGTCGTCATAATTTGAGTGTTGTATCAACAATATACTGGTTAAATTAATTATGGATATACATAAGGATTATACTACAGTACTATTTTATTGAGGATTTGAGATTATATGGTTCTACGAAGATTTACTTAATAGTAAGCTACACTTTTAGAAAAATAAATGGTTGAATGAATGATAATACTTAATATGGTACTGATAATGACATAGTGATTTTGGAATAATAGATGGTTGGTTTTGGTAATTCAGAACATTACGGTGTTGAAAAATAATACATGATGAATGCGTTCAAATGTTATTACCTGGAAAAAGGAACCGCATTATATCTAAATTTGATAATTTATAATATTTTAATAATATATTTCAACTTATAACTATTGAGAATTATTTGTTTTAAATTCAAATGTTCTTTCCCTGTGAATATCTATCTCATAAAATTGAAATATTTTTATGAAAAAATAGACTCTCATTTAATGATTGTGTTTCATCCATTTCCATGTAAATTATTAATGAAATGGCTTCCATACTTATTTTTAAGCCCCAATATTTGTTTACTCATGTGACCTCCACATTTACATTATCATTCTTAAAAAAATAATGTTTTACTTCTTCTTTATGTGATGTGGGTTTTCAAAAATATTTTTTCAAAATATTCAAAAGTTCTACGATCCTTTAAAAATAAATGTTTCATCTTCCACTTCATGTTATATTTTTATAATATTTTTTATTTCAAATATCCATTAATGAATATTATTTTTAAAATTAAATCTTTTTAAAGTGTTTTAACTTTATCTTTTGGAAATCATATTATCATCTTTAAGGATCTACTATTTAATGTTCTTTTTAAAACTAATTATTTTTCATTTGTTTTCAAATAATCTTTTTAAAAAGAAATTCTCCAATAGACTATAACATGATATATTATTCCAAAGAGAAAATTATTTTAAAAAAAATATTTTATTATTTTTTAAAATGTCTTATTTACTTATAAACTAGTAATATTTTTGGAAAATAGTTTTCATAATTTAACCATAAAATTTATTATAAAATACTCTTTTTTGATGATTGAGATTTGGGTATTCACAATTTATATTTAGGATGTAATATTTTGTGATATATTTGGGAAATGATTAGAAATCCATATTATTTCCATGGGTTATTCATGTTATGGTATGGAATTAATTTTTTATATGAGAAAAAACTGGTTGTATTTTCATTATGGGATGATATTTGCTGGATAATACCATGATACGGTATGGGTGTGACAAGATATTGGGATATGATCTATCAAATAAATCCCTGAGATGATTTGGATCAGATAAAGACATGATATAGTGTCTGATGATTCCACGATATGGTTTAGGTATGATAAATCTAGTATGATGTTAAGGAATATTAAATCAATCCATTTGATTTATTTAAGTTTATATCTCATTAGATAAGGATGTTAATCAATGAAATTTTTCATCTCTACTACAGATATAATTTAAATTGTTTTTATTGATTATGAAACCCTCAACCCACACCCCCTGATCTAGTGATAAAAAATACTCTTATTATAAATCATTTTTAAAATGAATTATATTAATCCAATTTGAAAGATCAATAATAAAATTATCACAAAATATATAGTGCCAAATAAATATAAAGGACCTTTTGGTTTAATAATTTTAGAGAGTTAAAATACTACATAAAAGAAAATTATAATCTATTTATCATCAGATTGATGATTTTTCATCTATATCATAATATAGATATTCAATAATGATACATAAATAGATACCCAAAATTTTCCACAAAAACTATTCTATTAGAAATATCATGTCTAGTAAAATTTGTTTAAACTTGGGAAATAGAAAAATAAGAAGGGTGATCTAAAAATATCAGTAAGGTTAAATGTGAACTATAGTATTAAAATATTATAATTAAGTATATGATGCATATAAATAATATGGTATGAGTATATAACAATAAATAATGCAACAATAGAATATAACTGAAATAATAATATATCTATATTTTAAAGTGGAAAATACATGACAACAAGGATAAAAATAACTAGGTCTGTGGTGAATGAATTCATATAGTCTGATAGTTAATTTCATACTCTAAGAGATGATATAGTGAACTTAGAAATCCTTATATTACTGTAAAGGCCTATTTCCTAGGAAATATTTAGTTTTGGTTGACCATACAACAATGTATAAAAGTTATTTTTTTCATGAGACTTAATGATGAATCAATGGGATATATAATATTCATCACCGCCAATCACATAATTATATAACAGACATTCAATATATAAAATGTATGAATATCCAAAAAATTAATATTAAACATGGCATAGAAATAAAAAAACTGTATTGATAGGAGAAAATTTAGAATGTCAAAACTTTCCCGATAAAGAAATGAGATATTGTGTAGATATCCATCCATTTAATTTAGGGGTATGATTAAACATTATATAATTGACTATCCTTATTTAACTATATATATCCGTATTAAAATAACATGTATATGGATTTTCAATATTTTCTCGATCAAATTAAGGAAATATCATTATACTTAATAATCCCATGAACTAACATATAATTGTGTAATCGGTGCGTGGTTAAGTCAATAATATCCACATTTAATCTATGAATAAAAACTAGGTGAACATCCTTAAATCAAATGATGAAAATATATATTGTTCACAAATGTAATTAAAATGATGTAAATGTTTTCTAAAACAAAGGTTTATTTGGAATGAAAAAGGTAGTGATGTATTTGCTCAAGTTTAATCCCCCAAAATAAAAGATAATTACAGTATACAGAATATAATAAACTCCTAATATATAAACCAAAGAAGGTGGAAAAATGGTTTGTATGAATAAAATCTCAACGAACCAATATTTCAATTTGAAAACCCTTATAACAACATTATTGTAATAATAAAAATAACATGAGAGGGGTATCATGGAATTAAAATAAAATGAATTTAAAAAAATACAGCTAAAATAAATTGGGCTTGTGATATCTTCATCAGATGCTTCTACACTCCATGGCTCACTGTTTCTTTCATGGGTAGATCATATGGTTTTTTAAGGCAACGAGAGGCCTTTGTCAAAGATACCATTTATCTCGAAGAATTTTCGTCCTAGTATAGGATACATTATGTAGGATGTTAAACAGAGGGATTTAGATTGGATACATACTTCCCTTTTGAAGAAAATAGAGCCTACCTCCAATTTCTCATTTCATAAATGTTGATGATTCCATTCTATTAATTAATGCTGGAAGGAGATCCATACGGGGTATTAATAGAATCATCGAGGCATAATTCTACTGGAGTGGACAAACAGTTAATACAGGAAAAAGTTTGTTCTACATCTCTAACAAGTGCACGACCATGAGAGCGGTGCATCTGAGTAACTGGTTGGGCACGCAGAGAGGACAGTTCCCTATGGAATATTTAAGGACTCATATATCTCTTGGAATAATGTAGATCAAGGACAGTGATCATGTGGTAAGAGGTATATCGATCCAAGTGCTCAATGTGAGGAATTATTTTTTATCCTTCAGGGGCCATATTTCTTGGTCAACAATATTTTATCTATAATACCAATGCATGCAACAGTGTCCACCAACATTCATAAAGGGTTATCAGAACAATTGATAAAATCATGTCTGGATTTATATAGGATGCTACTTCAGAGGGAAAAAGACACCGGGTCTCTTGGTGGAGAATGGAAAGGCCAATTAATGTGGGAGGCATAAACGTGAGGCACCTCTTGTACTCCATTCAATGCATGCATGCCAAACTAGAGTGGGAAACGATTGAGAGGTGCTATTTATAGGGAAAGACAATGAATTGTAATAGTGGAGGTAATGCAGGACCCAGTACTTGACTGGGTCTCCTCTGTGGTCATCAATTTTCTCCATCACACTGACTCATCTCCAACACTCTCAATGGATCGTAGGACAGGGGAACATTAAATTTTGTTTCGTCTAATGGGATGGAAATCCAATAGGGTATCCGGGTTTCCCTGCACCCACTATTACATTCAGGGAAGCGAGTAAGTATCCCATAATTATTTTTATTTCCTTGGATAGAAAGAACACAAGGGAGTACAATAATATTATCATCAATTCAGAACCAGATAAATGCGTTTTTACTCCCTCGGTAATGGGTAACTTCAATATAAAGGAATATCGTAGGATTTCATTCAACAAGTATCAAGGCGCAAGATGGATTGAGGATGTGTGGTGAAAAAATATTACATATAAATACCTATTTCTCATTTTGAGATTCTAAAATCACACCATTATTTTAGACGATAGTCTCAAAAAACAGGGGATACATTTTGTGTCTAGATACCAATGATGCAGTTGTATGTGTGAGGAGGATGTCAAACACATTTTATTTGAGGGAGACTAGGCTCAAGTGGTGTAGAGCTTATTTGGAGAGTTCACATTGTACTCTTCCCCGGCTCACCGTGATGAACCCTTCTTGGAGAGATGGTTTCAGGGGACGAAATGAATTGGCACAGAAAGGAGGGCTCGTTCCATTCTTCTCAATGTCGGTTGCTGGTGTCTCTGGCAAGAAAGGACTTGAGAAAGGAATGAGGGTCTCTCTTTTTTAGGGGATCTCGTCATCGCAAGAATCTGGAGCTTATTGGCGGACCTGGTGCCTTTTTTTAAAAAATGGAAGGAAGAACCGTCTCTAAGGGTGCTCTATGTTTCTACCACAATGGGTCATCCCCCCACGCTCACTAGGTCAGTGGCGGTTATGGTTCCCCCTTAAGGTTGGCTTCAAGATAAATACGGACGACTCATATAAAGAAGGCATTGCTAGGGGAGGAGGAGATATGCAGGACTAGAGGGGGAGTGTGGTCTTGGCCTTCAAAGCCCACTACGGGTATGGCTCTAGCATTCAGGCCGAGGCCAAAGCATTGATGTTTGGAATCATGGAGAGCATCTAGAACAATATATGGTTATCTTATGTTGATATTGATTCCATGATCAGTTACAGCTCCATTCAGGGTAAATATCGAAACCTATGTTCAATATGTTATATCATAAGGGAATGCAGATCTCTACATTCCAATGATATTAAGGTTTCTCACCCATGGCATGAAGGTAATAAAATAACAGACCATTTAGCCTATCAAACTGTTCAAATCATGGAAGTCACTAGCTCGCTAAACATTTCTCTCTTTAATCCCAATTCCATGTCCTTCATATGAGGGGATTCCATCGTCTTGCATTACTTTAGGCCCCCTTAGATCTTATCTCCCGTCTTGATTGTCTCGCCCTTGCTTGTATCCTTCTCCATTTTAATAAAAATGGAATGTTTGATGATGATATTTGAAACATTTGAATAAAAACCTATTAAATTATATTTTTTGAAAGAAATAAATTAATATACTAAATAATTATAGGGTCATGATGTAAAATATTAACAAGGTAGTAGATCCATCAATCTAAGGAATGAATGGTGATTAATTTGAAATATTTTTCAAGGGATGAAAACTATACAACATACCCTTTTGGTAATTGTATGGTGAGAATATAAAGGACATGAGAGGGATACCACATTATTATAATGTAATAGAATGAAATATACTTTTTATACATAATGGTATGTGGGTATTTAATAAACCATATAAATTGAAATATGTTGTGTTTCCTCAAACATATCTCATGGAAATGAAAATGTGTCAATGAATCTCTGACTAAATTTAAATCAATAAAATCATACCCCCTTGAAATATATGAATTTGAATAAAAAAATCAACATCATGAATAATTAAAGAATAATATTAAAAATAAAAAATTGTATTTAGATAAACCATTAAAAATAAAACAATGTGTATAATAATATATATATTCCAAAGGGTTATAGTTTTGTTCAAGAAAAACTTATGGTAATATAACCACAATAATAAAATGGACCTAAGGGATATAACATGAATTAAAAATACAATTAAATGAAAGAAATTTTTTTTTATTAGAGTAAATAGGGTAGGGAATACACTATATAAATGAAAAATCATGTGAGATATTAAAAAAATTTCATTCAATTTATGATGAGAAAAAGAAACCCTTACAACATTAGAAACTTTCAAACCAAAATCCATGGAAGGATGTGATTTTAAATTCAATATTAAATATTACGAATAATGATAGATTAAATATTAAAAAACTATTAAATTGGAATTATATACAACATTAAAAAGAGGGCATGGTGCACAAAAATATATATGTCATTGAGAGTGGAAATTAGAGACAGAAAACTCATACATTAATTCAGAACTTCTAATAAGGGATTTAATATCCTTTATTACCAATGAAACTGTATTAATAAAATATTTAATATATTTATTCAAATATAAATAATATTTAATAGATAATATGTATATTTATTCTATATATGTAAAATAATTATTTATTATACATTTTTAATATCACATATGAGTAGTCTTGATAGATTTGAACTAGTTTTGTAATATCAGTGATGCTCTACATTTATATACAAAAGCTAATCAATCCCAAATCATACAATTTTCTAAATTTTTTTTAAGAAATTATTTTTATTATTTTAATTTCATTTTAGAGTAATTCTAGATAAGAATAATAAAAATAAAATCGACGATGAGAATGTTTTACTTATTTTTCAGAGACTTTTGTTTCTTAATTAATGTGTTTAAAAATAATTTTACCATTCAAAAATCAAAATAAAATATATATTTTACTATTTATATCATATTTTACATAAAATTTAGTTTTCATAGTCAACCATTATATTATTTTATTATAATTTTCAAGTAGGCGGTTAGACTAACTGAAACATGAACATATCATATTTAATAGATGATTATGCATATGAAAATGGATTTTTTAGAAATAATATCATTATTATAGAAAAATAAGTATACTATTAAGATAAAATTATGGTGGTTTTTCATTATTTTCAAAATTTTTAAAAAATATAAAATATTCTCCATTAAAAATGAGAGACGTTGCTTCATGGATGCAACAATCAGTGCAATGAATGGTTAACATTTTCAATTATTTAATAATGAGAGGGAAAAAAGGATGATTATAGATTATTTTGTTATAGTAATAATTGTATTATATATATAATTTTTACTCTATAAGTAATCCCTTATAACTATATAATAGAGGTAGTGGTGAAAAATGGAAGTTGTTATATCCTAGATGTGGATGTTCACCCAATGCACGATGTAATGTTTCATTATTCTTAATATAAAAGGGGAAATTTGGTTAACAAATATTTAATTGAAAAAATAAAGTTATATTTATAAAAATTAAAATATAATTATATATTAATTACAATATTATATTTATTATAGTATTACATAACAATAAATCAAATTAGGGGGAACTTATGCATTTTGTGAACCTCAGATTTCACATGGAAGACTCCATGGAACTAGAGGCCTTAGGATAATATCATGTTACCATAGGACCAAGGAAAGGGAATATGATAATATGGTAATGTATTATTTTATATTTTAAATAGAAAAAATAAATTTTAGGTTTCCACGAAGTGGTGGCGAGTGGCCCCTTGTATAAGTAGCGAGATTGATATTTTTGAAAATATTTGATTTTAATATAATGAATGAACATGTTTCACAAGACAGTTTGACTCTAAAATATAGAATAATTATTTTGGGAAAAAATAGGAAAGTTAATATCTCTAATATTCATTTTAACATGCTTATTAATCATTTTTCTATTTTTACAGTAATATTAGAATATTCACATTTAGAATTTCTGGTTTTATAATCGTAAATAGTTTTTTCAGAAATACATTAAATTTAATATTTAAACATAAGATGGAATTAAATAAATAATTTATTCATAATGAATCAAAATATATAATAAATTTTATATGATAAATTTATATTTTTATGAAAAGAAATATTTATCATTAGAGCACGTAGTGCATAATAACTTTTTATTCAATAATGTTTGATACTAAGCATAAAATTTAAATATTGGATAAAAGTTTCAATTTTTTTTATTTTAATGCTATAAATTAGTATGTTATAAAATAAATATATTTTATTTTGATTTAAAATCATGAAGAAATGAAATTTTAGAAAAAAAAATATTTAATCACTATTAATGGCCAAAAATAGTTTGTATTGGAAAATATTACTTAAGTTCTCAAAATGATAATATTATGAATGGTACATGAAAATGTATAGTTTTACTCCTAAAATAAATAAATGATAAATAAAATAGTTTTAATAACTTCTAGAATTTTATTATATAATGATTATTTCTTAAAATACATTCTTTTGTAAAAAAATATATATTTTTAGTATTCACTAAACAATTAACTATTATAAAAAAATTGAAAATTTCAACTTATGTTTATAATAAAATTCTGAATATAAAAATAATTTATATTTTAATAATTTAAAATTTAAAAAATTTAAGAATTTTACTTTAAAATAAAATCATAAAAAGAAAATGAAATCGAATTTCATATTAAAATAATAATTCTAAAAAAATTACCATTCTTATCCTTTTTTCTTTTAAATTTCAAATAGAATATTATTTTTTATATTATTAAAATAAAAAATATATTATAACTATTATATATTTATTATCTTGAAAAAATTCACATAAAATAAAAATTTTTCTGCATAGAATTTCAAATTAATAACCATTCTAGTAAGTTACTCAGTTATACTAATTAAATTTTATAAATTATAGGGTATCTATAATCCCATATATTTTTATTTACACATGTATCTTATTATTATATTAACTCTAATTTTACACACTATATATAGAAAAATTATAATTATTTTATATTTTTTCTATATTCTTTGGTAGTTTGTTGTTGTGTGTGAATTAAGCTACCAAATAGATTAGTTTAAAGAAAAACTATAATTTTAAATATTTTTGATTCACATCCCCATCAATAAATATAATGTTTCCTTCTACTTTCAATTTTCACTTAGTAAAAAAATATTTTGGGTATCTAAAATTTTATAAAAATCATTATATTTTATCAAATTAGGATCCTAGAACCAAATATTTGGTGTGACTAGGATGAATATTACTCTCAGAACTGTGATCCTTGATTACTTAATTTTTCTTTTTCAACTTGATTCACTATACCCTCATATTCAACACATTATTCATATTCTATATCCATTGATACATTCCCCTTGGTGTATTGTAAAATGTTTTTTACATGATGAAAATGTATTTTTATTTTTTTAATATTAATATCATTAACCTATATGATATTTAAATCATATATTTTATGCTATTTTGTTTAAATAACAATTGTTCACATTATAAATAATCATTTAACATAGATTATTAAAAATAACCACAATATTTATCACTCTAAATCCTATCCAATTGGGTTAATCATTAGTATAATCAATGTATTTTCAATGTAGTTCATTTTTTACATGGTTCCTTTGGGATTTAGATATTACTACAACCAAAAGGATTCAATCATATGTGGTGAACAATGTAAGAGAGTTATTAGAAGATAATTTCTAGGAATCTTTTACCTCATTATGTCTTATTATAAAATCCTGCTATTTTTAAATAAACAATTTTTTTGACATAATACGAGACATGAAACACCGAGCAAAAACATCCCATGAGATATATTTTTTTAAAAATTAATCTCATCAGCATCTTATGATATACAAAACCCCAAGTAAAAATGAACTTCAATATATAATATATTATTATAATATAACTTTTAAATTCAATGGTACGAATAGGAATAAATAAATTATGGAAATTTTATTTTAAAAAAATGTATAAAATAAATTAAACAATTATTTATTTACTATAAATAAAATAAGAGTCATTTATATTCCCAAAAAAATATTTTCTAAAAAAATAATTTTTTCTAAAATGAGGTTTACTTATGCTTTTCACGATAACATTACAAGTGATTTTTAACAAAATTATTTTTTTTTCAAAATTAATCTTTACTTTTGAAATTTTCATGTCAAAATTATCATACCGTTAGTTTTTGAGATTTTTCAAAAATGATTAATGTTTTAACAAAAGAAAAAATACTTGTGTTTTTTAAAAACATAATTTTTATTTAGATAATTTAAAATTTACATTACGATTTTAAATTACGTTAAAATAAAATAAAATTAATTATATAATTAATATTACAATATAGGTCATTTAATTAAAATTAATTTTTAATTTGAATACAAAATCATTTTTTACATCTAAGATATCTCTCTTTGGAAAAAAAATTTCATCACATTTACAGGTTTCATTTTAGATAAAAATTTATCAATTATATGAATGGAATTTGAATAGATGGATTCTATATTTATAGTAAGAATAATTAAAATTATATAATATGTTAAACATAATTTTTTGTCTTAATTAGAAGTAAAAATAATAAAGATTAATTACCATGGTTAATGTTAAAATATCGTTTTTGTAACATCCCGGTTCCGGAAGCCACCCTAAGGTGCCCCCCAGTTGGTCACATGGCCTCAAGAACATTTCCCCAAACACCAAATGTTGCCCACTAGTAGTGAGGGAGTAGGGTGTGATAGTGGGGAAACTATGCCCTCCTTGGCAGAGTAACACAGTGGATGTAAATCAATAGCAATAGCAGAAGCAGTAGTAGTACCATAATAAAAGTAAACACTGGAAGAATAGAAGTAATGCAATTGGAGAAGATATATAAGATGATACATGATACATATGTCTAAGAAAACAGCCAAACAACTCTCATATTTGAATACAATACTAATCCAAAGTAGAAAAGAAAATAAACAACTCCTCAGCATTGTAAGACATAGCTTGGTCCCATGCTCTCCAGCTCCAAAGCAGTCAAGTACCTGAAGTAGAAGGGCGCTTGCCCTTATCTATACCTACAACAATTTAAACTGTTTATGCCCAAAAGAATGACCTAAATAGGGTGTGAGTCTAAATATATATTGGAAACCACCACAAGATCAGTTCTTAATAGTCATTTAATATATAGTAGATAATAAGTAAAAAATCAGTAAGCAATGAAGTACTCAAAAGTAAACAATCCACAGTTTCAATGAATTCAGTTTCATATATCAAGAAACACCTAATCAAAGCAGGTAACCCTCTGGATAGTATTCACAGCCTAACCCCCCCCCCCCCAGTTCAACCAAAAAAGTACAATCAATCACCTAAACACAAATGGAAATATTAAGGGAAGTACTCACAAACTAACCCCTCATGTTCAACCAAACAAGACAAGCTACCCTCTTGGCTGTACACTCAATCCAACCCCTCTGGTTTAGCTTATTCATAGACTCTATAAGGAAGAACTCATCATCAATTCCTCCAATAGTCTCATATCAGTAACTAAAGGATCTCTCGGGAAGCACTTACATCACATTCCCCCTATGGCCTACGTCAAGGAACTACAAACACTCTGAGGAAGCACTTACGTCAATTCCCCCTACGGTCTTGCAACGTAAAAGAAAACAGGCACTCTGGAGAAGCCCATACTTTTATTCTCTCTATCGTCTACTACACCAGGTTCTCATGGCCCTCTGTAAGTCAATTGTGCATAGAAATGAGTATCGGCCAAAGTAACCCTCAAGAACTACTTGGCCAGAAATCTATAGCATATCAACATGTCAGATAAACAAATCACTGCATCCTACAATACTAGGCATGGGAAAAACCACAAGGCAGCCTAATAGGCTATGTAGGACCAAAAATTAAAAATAAGACATCCATGGGAAAACACTTCCAATGCATAGCAATTAACCCTATTCACATTCAATCAACCTTTACTCATGAATATAATCATAACAGGCAATTAACAGGGCTAAACCGTAAACACGCAATACCCCATTTAAGGGTATTGGTCAAATTACACATATAACTCAATGAAAATAAATTTAAAGGCACAAACCACCTACCTCAGTGTTGTAGGATCTCTATACATGAACCTCAAGCCCAAAATCTCCCAAGAACACAATAGATCTACAAAACTATCTAAAACGTTCAACGGAGGATAACTCTTGTAAGAGGAAAAATCAGGAAATGAAGCTCTATAAGTAGGATGATCTTACCGTGGAGATCCCAACAAAATCGAAATTGGTCGATTCGGAGAACGAGTGCATGATCGGGGGCTCGGGGAAAGATTGAGGTTGAACTATTTCTCCCGAAGGAACTAGGTCGAGAAGGAGGTCTTTTTGTCTGCCAGATGCGACCCTAAAACATTTACTGAAATAAAAAAAAGTACAGGGTTTGTACTTTGTATGTACTCGAAGTGTACTTTCCCTTACAGAGACCTACTTTAGGTAGACTCCAAGTCACCACACACGGCTTTGTGCATAGCCACTACATGGCCAGCACATGGCTACCCATGGTAACCGAGTACATGAAGTGTACTCATAAAGTACATGACGTGTACTTCAAAAATTTCTAAAAACCACTCTTTTCCTAAAAAACACCAGAAAAAGAAAAAAAACCTTAAAAGAAGATCTGGGTTCTTACAAACTCCCCCTAACTAAATTTGTCCCCGAATTTCCCTAGAAATGTATTGTAGAAGAAGAATACACAAACAGCTCTGGCCACTAAGATCGTACATCAGCCTCCCTCTCCCAAGTCTCATCTTGTACGCGCTTGTGCTGTCATAGCACCTGTACCAGAGGAATAGACCGGACATGAAGAACCTTCGTACATTGATAAACAATCTGGATAGGATCCTCCTCAGACGATGCATCCACCTCCAACTCGACTTCCTCAGGTTGGAAAGCCTGAGAAAGTTATGAAAAGTAATGTCGAAGCTCAGAAACAAGGAAAACGTCGTGCATAGCCCGATACCTCTGAGGTAAATTCAACTGATAAGAAACCATCCCAACTCTCTCTACAACCTCAAAGGGCCCGAATTACCTTAACAAAATCTTAACCTATCTCCTAATCCTCATGGGTCCCAACCTCAGTGTGACACGCAGGAAAACCTGATCTCTGACCTCAAAATCTAGAGGTCATCTCTGTCGATCATCGTACCACTTATGTAGAGACTGTGCAATAGCCATCCTCTTTCGAACCAACTATATCTACTCTGTGGTATCCTGTACAAGACGAGGTCCAGCACAGCTACCTCTCATTCCTCCAGCCAATATAAGGGTTATCGGCATGGCCTACCATAAAAAGCCTCATAAGGTTCCATCTGAATAGTTTCTT
Source organism: Viscum album (assembly GCA_963277665.1). Classification (NCBI taxonomy): domain Eukaryota; kingdom Viridiplantae; phylum Streptophyta; class Magnoliopsida; order Santalales; family Viscaceae; genus Viscum; species Viscum album. The sequence goes on from OY728134.1 coordinate 119,721,034, forward strand.
TAAACTATTATTGTAGGAAAACTCCATAAGAGGTTTGTGTTTCTCCCAAGAACCTTCAAAATTCAGGATGAATGCTCAGAGCATGTCCTCATGAAATTGAATCGTATGCTTAGACTAGCCATTTGTCTAGTGATGGTAAGCTGCACTCAAAAGAAACTGTGTATCCAAAGTATTCTGTAGTCCCTGCTAGACCCAATAAGTAAAGCATGCATCCATTTTTGAAACAATGGAGTGTGGAAATCCATATAAACTTACAACATCTCATATGTAAAACCGTCTAAGATCATCAACACTGAAGGTCTCCTTAATCAGCTAAAAGAGAGAAACCTTTTAGAGTCTGACAATGACAACCCAAAAATCATCATTCCCTCGAGGTGACCTCAGCAATATTATCACAAAATCCATCGCAATGTCATTCCAATTTCACTCGGAAATGGGTAACAACTGCAAAATCCATGTTGGTCATTGATACTCCTCCTTCACCTACTGACAGGTGGACCACCTCATTACGAAACCAACAACATCTCTCTTCATACCATGAAAAAAATACTAATGGTGCGGATCATCATACATCTTTGTGATGCCAAGATGAACTACCCAAATTATGTAATGAAATTACCACATCAGCTCTTCGCGTATTTCTACTGACACACATAAACACCCATGAAAACACAATATCTCATCCTTTCCTATGGTCTACCCTGGAATAGGGTCCTCTCCTAACACACATTCCCATAAGGCTAGCCTTTATAATCTGAAAGCAGCTTCATTCACACTCGATCAAGAAGAGTAGAGGTATGGCTATAGAAGAAAGAAATGTAGGCCACAATCTGTCATGCACCTCCAAATGCATCTATGAGAATAGATATATAAGCTACCACTCACTGCTGGCCTCTTGAACTTCTTGAATTTGTGTCCTCTTACTCAACACATCGACTACTATATTTCCTTTCATAGTCATATAGGCATGCTCAATGTCAAAAGACTGAAGGTACTCATCCCACCTTCGTTCGATCAAATTCAAGTCATGCTCTGTGAAGATGTACTTGAGACTCTTGTGGTTGGTGAAAACCACAATATTCTATCCCAAATGGTAATGTATCAAACAATGTAAAGCATGAACAAAAACAGCCAACTCTAGATCGTGCGTCGGGTAATTCCTCTCATGTGGCCTTAACTGCCGAGACCCTTATGCAAATACTCCTTCCCCCTACATAAGCACAGCTCCTAGACCAATAACTGAAGCATCACAATAAACAGTATAGATCTATCTCGGCTCTAAAAATAATAGTATTAGTGCTGAAGTCAACCTCTGTTTCATATCATGAAAGTCTAGCTCAGAAGAATCTGACCCCAAGAACCTTGCACCCTTCTTAGTCTGACCCTTCAGTGGTGCTGCTAAACATGAAAATTCCTGTATGAAACGTCTGTAGTAGCCAGCCATCCCTAGAAAACATCATACCTCAAAGACGTTCTTTGGATTCTCCTAGGAAACTACTACTCTAACTTTCTCTGGGACTACTAATACTCTTGGTTCTGATATAACATGACCCATGAAGTGAATCTGGTCTATCCAAATGTGGCATTTTGGGAGATTATCATATAACTGATTCTCTTTCAATGTACTCAAAATGATTTCATGATGGGTAGTATGGGCGTGTTGATTGTGAGAGTACACTAAGATATCATCCATGAAGACTACCCCAAAGGAATCCAAGTATGGATGGAACACACGGTTCATTAGTTCCATGAAAACTACAGGCATGTTCGTGAGACCGAATGGCGTAACCAAATACTCATATAGGCTATAACTTCTTCAGAAGGCTGTAAAAGGTATATTGGATGGTCTAACGCACAACTGATGGTAACCATATCTCAAGCCAATCTTTGAGAACACTCGGGCTCCATGAAGCTGATCAAAGTGATCATCAATCCTCAGTAAGGGATATCGGTTCATGACCGTCAACTGGTTCAACTTCTGATAATCCACACCATGTCTCGGGGTACCATCCACCTTCTATGCAAATAGGACCAGTGAACCCTTAGGAGAAGTAAAGGGTCAGATGAAACCCTTTACCTGAAACTCCTCCAACTGCTTCTTGAGCTCCTGTAACTCTGGTGTAGCCATCCTATAGGGAGGAAAGGACACCAGTTACGCTCCTTGAACAAGATCAATAGAAAAGTATACCTCACTCTCTAGAGGAAAACCTGAAAAGTCCTCTGGAAAGACATCCCTAAGAAGATCCACAATTGAAGGAAAGTACATATGTGAAGTCCCCTGGTTATCTAGATATAATCTAGTGATCTGGGTAGTAACTCTCCCTAACCCATAATACTCGGGTCCTTCTCTACTAACATGGGTATCCCATTCTCCCTTATAAAGAAATGATCTACCCTCTGGTGATTTAAAACTCACCCTATAACGATAGAAATCGACAACAACCGGGAAGGTAAATAACCAGTCCATTATGAGAATGATGTCGTAGCTAGTCATCTCTTGGACATAGAGGACCCATAAGAAACGACACCCACAAACCTTAAGAGGGAACTCCTTGCACTATCATACACTAGCTGTTCTAGTCCCCAACTATGTGTCTAGAGTCAAGAGTACAACAGAAGAAAGGATACAGAGCCTGAGGCTCTCCATAACAACAACAGATATAAATATATGGGAAGACCCTATATAGAGAAGAGAAAAAACTAAAACTGAGGCAACTATAATGGTACCTCGAACTGTAGAGGGTTCAGGATCCGACTTCTACTGGGCCTGATCCACTGCGAAAGTCTGGCCGGTTCTGCTGCCCTGTGACCCTACCTAACCACTATGAGCTAGAGCACCCTATTTTTTCTGAACATTTGGCGACTGGATACCATGGACATGACCTCCACCTCGGCCTAAACGTCCAGAAGAACTCTAGTTCCATGACTGATGAGAAACTGGTGGCACTGCTCCTTAACACAGAGTCATGGAAGACCCCCTTGTCTCCAGCTGCTGGTGGGAAGATCTAGAAGAAGTGCTGAAGATGACCCATCTTTCCTCAAGATCATCACTCCGCTGGGTTTATCGGGCAAATAAACCTTGTGTTTCTGCTCTTCCCGCACCGGCAACACACCACTTGGCTACAAGAATAAGTATCTATCCTATTTGGATCATCGCGGGAAGACCCCTTATGGCACTTCCTAATTCCCATAGGAGGGATACTAACTCCAGATGTCGATCCACCCTGGATTAGAACTCCAAAATCCCTAAAATTTTTCTCCATGATCAGCACCTGGTTGACTATAGAAGTGATGGAAGTCAACAGGAATATGTTCACCTGAGATCAGATATCGTGCCTGAGACCATCCTGAAACTTTATATCAATTAATAAATCATCACCTACTAGAATGGGCGTGAAGCGCTGTAGCTCTGTGAAGTGAGAGGAATAATCCACAGTTGAAAGAGTACCTTGCTCTGGAATCCTGAACACTCGGGCTCGATCAACCCTCAAAGTCTCCAGATAGAAGTAGTCATAGAAGGCATGGTGAAAGTCATCCATGGACATAACCTGCTGGCATCACAACTGTGAGATAACATCCCAACATCTCTTGGTGGAATCACTTAGCATGTAAGTATCTAGATTCACCCTCATCTCAGGAGGCATCTCCAAAGGATCAATGATAGAAATCTTGGATTTTAACTATGACTCTATATCCTGAGGTCCTCCTTCCCCTTTGAAGGTGAGAAGATGCTGCTGCTGGAAAACCCGTGTCAGTTATGCCATCGACGAGGTAAGAAGCGATACTATATAGAAGGTCATCGGGAACCTCAGGTAGCCCTCTTGGAACTTTTCATTATCAGCTACATCTAGAATGAGGGCTGGTGCCACGACTGGCACTACTGGAAGATCTGCAGGTAGTCCATGACCAGCCATGCTCGGTGTCTAATCTCCGCCTTGCAAGTGTCTACAACCAGAGGATATATTGGTGGAATGACTCTATAAGGACAAGTGAAGACCTTAGATAATGATTAATAGGGACTAAAAATAGATGTATAAGAAGGTAACAAATGAAAGAAGGAATTCATGTTTTTCAAAACATGGATACACTACATGTTTAATTCCTACATGGTGTGTTCCCTGAAGCCTTTCACATGGAGTGTACTCCTTCCACAACTGGTCTTGTAACACCACAACCACACGACATGTTGTCCAAATACACGGTGTGTAATTGAATTCTCTTACCCTACCCGAGTTCTTCGACATGGCTAAGCCACACATTTCTTCTAGGAGAAGACTACATGAGTTTTCATTCCAGAAACGGAATGTTCTGGATGAGATTCAATGACCGGTGTTTCTAGTGACAAGGCCATCTACACATCTCACACTACATGGCATCTTCTAGATGGAAACGACATGTACTAATTAGGTTCCAACTTCCTGTGTTGTTAGTGACACGAGTAGTCACACTGTTACAACTACACAACATGTTATACCAGACACGACCTGTACAAGAAGATTTATCCAAACTGTGTTGCTCACTACATGGCCAGAAACACAGTTTTTTGGGTAGAAATCCCTCAAGGTAACATTGCATCATTTTTGGGTTGATTTTGTTTATTGACAAAGCAGGTTTTCATGGTGAATTGTCGAGTTCTAGAGATGTTTTTGAGAATCAATGATGACAAAGAACCATGTAAACGGAATGTAAGATCTAGAGGTGGTACAAAAAGAATAGATACCAGGTGGTGTCGTTTTACAGTGTTTGCCAAATTTTTGGGGTCCAAAATTTGGATTTTGGTGAGCATCACGAAATATGGATTTCATTGTAGATCTCATCAAAATATTGCAAAGGCATGAGTTTTGTGAATATAGGCTTCATGGTTTGGATATCGCAAAGTCCAAAAGAATGTTGACGGTGATGCTTCACGATTACATCTCGCTTTGTGAATGAAAGTGTTGAAGGGAAATGAAAGGGAGATTCATAGAGTTGTTGAAAAGTAATTGACAGATCACTCCGTGATTACGACGAGCTCCACGATTTGAAATTTTCCATGGTGCTTCATGTTATTGAGTGAATTTTGGTGGAAATTTCGGAGCTTCGTGATTTGTGATGATGTGGAGTTGACTTTACATTGAAGGTTAGAGGGTTAGTGGAATCTCCTATAAAGAGAACTCAACCACCTCAAGAGAAGTTGAGAGTTTTCAAAGAATGTATTTCACTCTCAGCTCGCAAAGGTGGTTTGCAAAGGCTGTGTGCTTTGTGAAAGGAAGGAGCTTCGCAGCAGATATTCTAGCTCTACGAATGTTGCGTGCTTCATGTGGGCTCATTGAGATTCATGAGGAAAGTCGCTTAGATACAAATGGAGCTTTGTGACAGCCTGAGCTCTAAGAAAGATTGAGCTTCTCGAAAAGGAAGTATCTTCATGAAGGCTTGTTTGAGCTTTGTGAAATTAGGAGCTTCGCTAAGTATGGTGCTTTCCAAAGTAAATTCTAAAGGTTGTTGCCTAGTGTTTAGAGGTAAAGTGGTATTCATCTATGGATGAAAGTTGGATATTAAAAGGGAATCTATCAATATTTGAGGATGCATGTATTCATGAAAAATGAAGAGACCTATAAGTCAATAAACTATGAGTGGATCCCTTCGAAGTTCAGTGAGAAAAGGAAGAGGAAGAAGGTTATTCTTTGTAATGGTAGTGAGCCAGAAAGAGATAAATATGGAGTGACATTTGGGAAAGTTGTGAGCAGACTCTAAACATTGTAAAGGCAGTGATCCTGGGAATAGAAGTAATCTAGCCCGAACATTATTGGTAGTGTGCTTTAGTGGATTTGGTATAGCGACACATCGACATTATATGCTCCTTGGACGTAGCCTAGTGAGGGTGAACCAATTTAAAATCTAAGTATCTACCTTATTTATTCCCTACATCACATTTAAAGCATCATCTTCAAATAATGAAAAAAAAGTGATCATCATAAACCCACAAGTGCAAACAAAGTGACCCTAATAATTGAGAGGTCAAGATCCAGTGGGGTAGGATGAATTTTGAAAAAGAATATCCATAGCATGATTCACACCCCTCTTAGTGTATCTAGGCCCCTTTTGGTCCTAACATGGTTCTACAACACGGCGTGTACATCCGGCACACTATGTGTTCTACCAAGATGTCCCAGCCCTGTGTTTCTTCCCACACAGCAAGTGACACGGTTAGATAAAAAACTGCGTGTACATACGGTACGCGGCATGTACTTAGGAAAAAAAGTTTCTTCATAAACAGAAGAACACATGGCATGTATTCATCATTACACGCTGTGTATTCTGTGTTTTTCCAAACAGTAAGCCTCAGAAACACCTCCAGAATCCATAAAAACACTTAAAATAACATTAAAAGTGCAAATTTCTGATCCGTGAGGGCCCATACTCCCCACGAATCAAATCTTTGCATCGTATACATGTAATATATAAGGAAAAAAGTCAATTATCCACCAAATTCCCATTCATGAGGGCCCATAACACCTCAAGAACCAAGGTTTGGTGTTCATTATCGAAAGTGCTTAAACAATGAAATACCCCGTATTCTATCAAGGAATCTATCACAAAAACATGCATATCTAAAATAACACCATTCAAAACAACATGCAATCACTATTGCACCATAAATAGAATAGAAAAAATACATGACATGTGATATATATAAAGTGCAGATATGAGGCATGAGGTGGAATACCCTCATCTCATCGGGTTTCAACAGAAATAGAACCTCAATGACATCAACAATAACCGCACAAAACATGTGAATCACTCGTGGTGAAATCAAATCAACTGTAATATTTGCAAAACCATAAAAATTGCAATAACGAGGTAGATTGGATATTCCCTATACACGGGTTAGCTACCCCCAACGACATTTAATTACCAAGTACTTTTTCCCACCTATCCCTGGATATAGGTTCCAAACAGTATGTCAAGGAAAAAAGAATTCCTCTAATACCACTTTGTAACGTCCTAGTTCCAGAAGCCACACAGAGGATCCCCATACCCAATTGGTCACCTAGTCTCAAGCACATTTCGGTGAAATATAGAGGTCGTCGACTAGCAGCGAGGTCCTTGGGTGTTATATTGGGGAAACTATACCCACATTGGCAGAGTAACACAGTGGAAGTAAATCAATAGCAATAGCAGAAGCAGCAACAATACCATAAAAAAATTAAACAGTAAAATACTTGAAGTAATATAACCAGAGCATATATATAAGATGTTTCATGATACATATATCTAGGAAAATATCCAATCAAGTCACAATGTTGAATACATTAAAAATCCAAAGTTAAAAAAGAAAAAAAAGTAAACCACTCTTAAACATTGCAAGCCATAGCATGGTCCCATGCTCTCCGGCTCCAAAGCTGTCAAGTACCTAAAGTTGAAGGGATCTTGCCCTTATCTATACCTACAACAATACAATCTATTTGGGACTAAGTGTATGACCCAAATAGGGTGTGAGACTAAATTCCATTAGGAAACTACCACAAGATCTGTGCCTAACTGTTAGTGAATATATGCCAAGTAATAAGTAATGAATGAAGTGAGAAAGGTAGTACTAAAGAGTAAACAATCCACAGTTTCATTGCATTTAGATTCATATATCAAGAAAGAGTTAATAGAAGTAGGTAACCCTCTGTGTAGTATTCGCAACCTATCCCACCCGGTTCAACCGAACAAGTATAAGCAAGTAACTAACCACAAACGGTAACCCTCCAGGAAGTACTCATACCCTAACCCCTCTAGTTCAACCAAACAAGACAAGTTACCCTGTTGTTAGTACCCTCTGCCCAACCCCACTGGTTCAGCTTAATCATAGACTCTCTAAGGAATCACTTGCTGTTAACTCCATAAATAGTCTTATATTAGTAACTAAAGGTGCTTTGGGGAAGCAATTACATCATATTCCCCTTGTGGCCCACATAGAGGAACTATAGACACTCTGAGGAAGAACATACGTCAATTCCCCTGGGGTCAAACATCTTAAATGTAAACAGACACTATGGAGAAGCCCTTATGTCCATTCTCCCAGGGGTCTACTACACCATGTTCTCATGGCCCTGTGTAATTCAAGCAGGAATAACAATGCGTATCGGCCAATGTACCCTTGAGAACTTATTGGCTAGCAATATATAACATACTAGCATGTTAGATAAACAAATCACTCCATCCTACAATACTATTCATGGGAAAAAACAGGGTAGCCTAATAGGCTAAGAAGGAAAAAATAGTCAAAACAAGGAACGCATGGGAAAACACTTCAAAATCATAATAATTAAACCTATTCACATTCAATAAACCTCTACAAAAAAATACAAGAATAGAAGAAAATTAATAGGGCTAAACAGTAAAAAATCAATACCCTATTCAAGGGTATTGGTCAAATTGCACACATAACTTAAATACTTTCAATAGAAAGGCACAAACCACCTACCTTGATGTTGTAGGATCTCTATACAAGAACCCTAATCCTTGAATCACCCAAGAACACTATAGATCTACAGAAACGTCTAAAACATTCAGAAAATGATATCTTTGGAAGGTGGAAGAATCATGAAACAAATCTCTTGAAGAAGGAAGATCTTACTATGTCGATCCCAACACAATCTATGATGGTCGATTTGCATAACGGGTGCACGATTGGGGGCTCGGGGAAAGATTGTGGTTGCACGGTTTCTCTTGGATGAAATAAGTCGTGAAGGAGGGATTTCTACCCATCAGACGCGACCCTGATACGTTTAATGAAATAAAAATAAAGTACACAAACTGTACTTTGTAAGTACACAATGTGTACTTGCCCTTACCGAGCCCCACTTTAGGGAGTCTCCAAGTCACCACACACGGTCGTGTGCATGCCCTCTACACGGTCAGCACACAGCTACCCACGGTAACCGAATACATGGTGAGTACTCATAAAATACACAACGTGTACTTCAAATATTTCCAGAAACTCTTATTTTCCTAAAAAACACCAAAAAACGGAAAACATACCTAAAAATAAGATCCGAGTTTTTACAGTTTTCAATATTGTATATGTATGTAATAAAATTTATATTAACCACATATATGATATTTATTTTATAAATTTGACTTCATATTTGGAATAAGAGCATCCAATTTATCTAAAAAGCCTTATTTTATTTTTAGTATAAATGGGTAAATTGTTGGGGTAAATAAAAAGTGACTAGTTACGATAGTAACAGCTAAAATGGAAAACGTATGGAAATTTAGAAGTTAAAATAAAACAGGTTTAAACCATTTCATTTTTATGAATGGATGTTTGGATTAACCATATAATCCCATAAATACACTAATTATCATTTTTGGAGGAACATGAGGTGATATTGATTTCACATTATAGAATTGTTTTGGGTATTTATAAAAACACCACTTTTCCCTAGTTATAAAATTAAACTTCCTCCCCTCTATGATTCAGATCGTATATGCCATTTTTTCTCAACCCAAAACTATTAAAATGAATCTCCAATATCCTTATCCACATTCAATATCTATTGTTCATCCTTAAATATTGATATTTTTGTCCTTAAGAATAAATTCTTGTAGGTTTCTCTATGAAAACATAATTGTTATCACTAAGCTCTTTATTTTTCTTTTTCTTTTACCACATTAATTTATGTACAAATAATTAAAATATAATAATATAATTATATATCATATAGTAATTTTTAAAAAGTTCATGTCACAACATATATCCATATCCTCCTCCATCATATAGGAAATGAAACCACGATCGTGTGTAAATTGGACTACTGCCTCACAAATCGATGTAATTCGTTCTCCATCAACATCTGTAACAAATTGATATAACGTTTGATTTATCTATTTATATTATATATATTACATAATAATAAATAAATAAATTAAATTATCATATATCCCTTATTTCCTTAAAACCTATTGAAAGATAATAATGCAGCTTGTGCGTATGTGTGGGATACCGCCTCATTTTATTTTGATATGGATAGTAATAAGGATCTATTTAATGTTGATAAAATATTTATTTTATATAAAAATGTTATTATTGAAGGTGAAATATTATTTACATTTCTTATGTACCAACTATTTGAAAAAGAGAAACAACCTTCATGCATATGAATGTCCAAATGTATCCATGGACAATGTAATGAATTTTACCCCCTCTAAATATTTTCCAATATTATAAATACTTATTTAATGATTTTATATTATTTTTAGATCATATTTATCATTAATTAGGTTATGAAACTATGATTAATGAAAAAGTATTGACATTACCGAACCAAAACATACATGAAAATGAAGCAATTCTCATAAAAAAGTGATTTTAACAAATAATTATTTATAAATGAGTCATAAAAGAAAATATTTAAATAATATAAGGTATCATATATCTAATTATGTTTCTATAATAGATTTATAATAAGTATATATTTATTATAAATGATTTAATACATATATAAAGTAAATCAGACTTGAGGTAAGGGATTATCGCATCACTTTTACTTCAATGAGTAGTTTTCCATGTTCAACGCTTAATTCTTTTGTGTGGTATATATACATTCCCTTTGATATATAATATCATGAATCAATGTATAATCATGGTTTTTAATTTTCCATTTAACCTTATTATTTCATGGGTCTTAAGATTCAAAAGTTATCTAAGTGGTAATTGTTTATTTTGTAATCTCATCATTACTCAAAATTGTTCATGTTTTCGTATCCCTTGGGAGAATTATTTTACATAACTACCTAAAAACAATATGTTTTATTCTATTTTTTTATTATTTAAAATTTCAATAAATTTTAATATTTTCCTCTACTTCATACTCAAAATTAATATGATTTTTTAAAAAAATGCTGACATATTTCACACCTAATTCAAAAATTTGTTTTCATCCAAAAGTAAATTTTAAAAAAATATAATCATAAAAATTTATTCAAAAATTTATTTATTAAATAAATTTCATCGAATGATTTTATCTTTATGAAATTATTTAAAAGTTATTTACTTGTCTTTTTTTGAACAATGTCCTTTTGGACTATTCATACAAAAATCTGAGAGGAATCATTGTTTTAATGTGTGTGACATGAATTAAATTTGTCACCACAATGGCCAACCACTATTTTAAGAATCCGTTTTTTGTTTCAAATTTAATTTCAATTGAAATTAATTTTATAATATTTTTCATCCTTTAGTTATAAAATGTATATTTTAACATTGGAATGGTTATTTTCTTGAATAATTTTTTATGATCTCTTGGTGGAATTTAAATTTGTAAATATTAACAATTCTTATTATTCTTGTGATCCAAAAAGAATTTTTTTTAATGAAATCATCATTATTATTTATGTAGATGGTTTATGAGAAATGTAATGAGGGATGCACAATTTTTAATCCATTATTTATGCTATGAATGGTCACATCCTGGACCATTGGGAATTTTCCAAGGACACAAAATTAATGGAAGGATGACGTAATCAGAGAAAGAATCAATCTGGAAGAGAAACTACATGGCTAATTTAGTGAGAGACATATTAGATAAAAAAGCAGATATGTTTTCTAAAAGTGGTAACATGATGAAATATGAAATTGTGTGAAAAATGAATATATTTCTAAAAACCCCAAAACAAAATAATTTGAAATGGTTTCCTAGATAATAATAATTCTTGAAGAAGAGATAAACAACATCTGTGACTTTTTGTGCTAAAAAATGGGTTGGAAAAATTAATCTACACCAAGAGTAAAGACTTAGAATGTTTCTAAATAATTTTTGATCATTTATCCAAAATAGTTATAACAGGGAAACATGATTGAGCATGTAGTGAAAACTGAAACTGCTTTTATACCAAATTTAGCGAAGTATTTTTCTTCTCAAAAGATATCTATATAGAGAAGAATATATCATTCCTATTTCTCTAACTATGTATAATTAATTAAACCCTGTATTCCTATATACACATCTTGTTTATTTCTCATACAGGTAATTTGAGGCTAAGAATATATTCATGGGAGACCTAAATTTGATGAATGATGTAAACATCTTATAGTGAGAAAGTTGTTAATTATAAAAGAATATTGGAATATTTTTTCTTTTATAAACATTTCAGATAATATCTAAATATTATATTATTTTATTCAATAAGTATTCCAATCATCATGAAGAAGTATTGAGTGAATCAATGAATGGGTAACACATCAGAATAACCTCCAAATATCACTTTCTCAGATGATTTATTATGAATATCAGAAGTTCTGGTGAGGTATGGATTTGATAATTCTAAATTATAAATGTTGGGAAAATGAAGATTGTGATCATTGAGGAATGTTGATTTCACTCTTATTTTCATTCATAAAAATCAATTATAAAAGGAGGAGATTTATTACATGATGGAAAAAGGGTAATTAAATTTAGAAGTTGAAATAAATAATTTCAGTTGAATGATCTTAATTTTTCTATTAAATGAATATAAAAGTTTGGTTGAAAATTCTTAAACAAAACATGATATAACGTTTCAATGTTTATATGACATTCATAACATTTATTGATTGCATTGATATTAAATTTGAAAACTCTTGTTTTCTACATATAGAATTAATCACTTAATCTTATATTTGATGAATTTTAGATCATTGTTATGTTGTTGGTGATTCCAACATTATCTCATGTAAATTATAATGTAGGTGTCATAAGATAACGTGTTCTTTATATTTAAATGATAGAGATTATAATTAATTACAATATATATATATATATATCATTTGTTTAATTTACAATAATGGGGATAATATATTATTGAATTTTAAAATTATTTCATCATTTACAATAAATCCAAAATGTAAATTTTAGACCCCAAGTGGATTTTAGATGTCTAAATTGTTGTCACTAAATTGAGAAGATGAATAGTCTTATGATGATTGTTTGAATGGGTTTTATGTTTGAAGTCATGGGTTGAATTTTTTAAGAAACATTGTTGAAACAGTTTATCTTTTGATGTTAAAAATATTTGGGAGGCTTGTATTGACATGGTATTTATGTTGGGAAAAAATTTATATTAGCCTCTACAAACAATGATAGTATGCCATCTAGAAAGCCATGGGATCGATGTGCACCCACTATTGAGGTGGTAATTTGGATTTAACATAGAAATTTCGATAGAATTTTGGAAGAAGGTACATATAGAGTGACCAAAATAGGTTCATGGGATTATAGGAGACCCAGCATGAAGGGTGGCACAGATGTAGAGGTTTCCATCTTGGGGTGGTGCCAACAAGAAGTAATAGCAGACCCTATACTCATAAATGGAATCTATTATAATACATTTTTATAAAAGGAATCACGAAAATGATATTAAAACAAATATTGGAATCACAAAATAATGTTACTACAACTCCCCCATTAATAATATATATTGAATTAATGATGTCTGATCAACATGAGAATCATTGTTCAATCATCCCATATATTGCATTCTTCCTGGAGATATCATTTAGTATTTGTGTGTCCAAGTTTTTTCGTGCTAGATCATCAGATTAATCAAGACAAGACTTATGATCATCATTTTTTATTGTTTTATTCATAAATTATGTAATGGCTCGGACCTCTCCGGCCCATTCCTTTGTCAAAAGAATGTCATGAAGTGTTCTGGGGGGTAAAATGGAATTTTCCCACACTTTTTAGAATTTTGAAACTACCCGCCGTGTAGTGTGAGTACACGCTGTGTACCCCCTCACCAAGTATACCCCATGTTGATGGTTGTGCCCTTGCCGTGTGAAATAAATGGGTACATGCTGTGTGTCCAATACTACACATTGTGTAGTCCCTCCCCGCGTATGCGTTACCCTCAAGCCGTGTGTTGACCAGTCAATGGCTGTGTGTCGTATTGGAGTCGTGTCCTGGCCATGTGAAATAATATGGTACACACCATGTACCCCAGACTACATGCCGTGTAGTCCTTCCCCGCGTACGTGTTACCCTCAAACCATGTGTTGACCAGTCAACGGCCGCAGAGCCGTGTTGGAAGCCGCGTGGTGACCGTGTGAAATGGCCGAGTACACGCCGTGTACCATAAAGCACATGCCGTGTACTTTTGTTTTTCTCACCTATAAAAGGGGGGGGGGTCCTCTCCTCGTTTTCAACTCAGCCCTCTCCTCCCCATTCCTCTGAGCAGAGATCTCCCAGGAGACTCGAAGGCTCCTTTTCTTCCATAACTTCTTCGTCCGAGCTCCGATTTACGATCCATTAGTGGCCATCGAATCGTAACGAAGGGTCGGAACTTCCGAGCTTGGATCCTTTGTCTTTCCTTTGGCCTTTCATTTCCAACTTGCACCCGTGGAGGGTTTTCTAGGACTCGACAGAAGTAACGGACGCCGACGGACGTCTTCTAAAGTTGATCCGGGGGAGCGTTTTGATCAGAACCTATTGAGGTAGGGATCTTACCTCTTTCTCTCTCTAAATTGTGCATCATATGGGGTGGGTATCCTCTTGTTTTCATGAGAAATGGTTGAACCAATAAACAAAGATAATAACTTGTTAAAGAATGGGGAGGTGAAAGTTGTTATGTTTATCTTTATATCATGTGATATTATGTTGTGAATTGAATAGGCTTATGTCTACTGAAAATCACAGTCATTGGGGGCCTTTTCTTGCACAACTAAATGTTTCCCTATCATTCTAGACCGTTTTATGGATGGAAACTTTGTTGAATGTGGAAATTTGGTTAATCACATAAAGTTTGATGAATTAAAATCTGGAACCCTTGTGTGATCACCCCGGTTGAACAAAATGGAATAATGAACATATGGGTGTTGGATTGGATACGTGGCATGTGAAGGGGGTGTTTTGTGGGTTGTTGTGGATCGGGTGAGCAGTGGGCTGCGGCTGGCTTGGTTGTGGGTTGGTGTGAATGTTATGTTGGTGATGGGTAGCGGGGCTGCGATAAATGGTGTTTAAGGGATAATGATGTATGGGTTTTAGTGTGATTTTTGTTATGGTGGTTGGCAGCGGGGTTGTAGCGATGGGTTTGAATGGGAACGGACTGTGGGTTGAGAATAATAAATAATATTGGAAGAGTTAATGAATGGTGGGTCATGGTAATGGAACGTGAATAATAATCAATGGGGTTGGTTGGATAATAAGAAGGACTTTGTTTTGTTGCTTGTGTTTTCAAAATTGATTTGTGGATGGTAGGGATATGTTTTACAAATGATCGATGTGGTTGGTTGTGGATAGTTTCCCAGCAGTTAAGGAACTAATAAACTAATTCTTCTGAAATATGAAAACCTAAATGGGGTTGGGGTTGTTTATTGTATGCATGCTTTGTAGTAGCAGTGCCGAGGCACGCACTCATTTTCTCTGTTTATAACCCATAGGTTGGGATGTGTGTTTGGTATACATATATATATCTGTATCTTTTGTGTTTTATCGCACCCCACCCATGTTGAGCACTTAGTGTCGAACACTCCCATTTCATGGGAGAGGGTGTTTTCCCCTTAGTTATTAGCTCCTTCCTGCTTCTTCTTCCCTAGGCTGTGATGCCTTGAGGCGACCTTACACTTAATAACCTTCAGGAAGGTTTCGATTGGGGTAGTTTTAGCCCAAGACTCTTCAAAAATGTTTTACTGTTTCCCAAGAATCTTCGGGATGAGGCATAGGTGTGTGTGGGGCGGGATACGTGGTTGTGAGGACCAGGTGTGTGAGGGCGGGATACGCGGTTGTGAGGCCCAAGTGTGTGTGGGTGGGATACGTGGTTGTGAGGCCCAGGTGAGTGCGGGAGTGATGTGTGGTTTGTGAGGCCCATGTCTGTGCGGGCGGGGAGAGTGTGACAGCGTCAGGACGTTCATCGTTAGGAAGAGCAGCTAACTAATGGGGAATGGTGTGGGGCACCCAATACTCTTGTTCTTATATACTACTACTACCTATTGTGATTGTGTTTTTGGTTAGTGTGGCCGGTGAGGTTGGGTGGATTGAATTCCTTGCTAAGTTTCTTCTGTTGTTCTCACAGGACATTAGGATGTCTCCCCACTTGTGCGCAAGAGATTTATGTTTCCCTACTAAGTATACTTGCATTCTCACCCTAAGTTTACTTACAAGTTTCTAGGAGGACTACCAGGACCGTGCAGGACCCTACTAGTCAGACAGTTGGAGTTTTTATAGTTGTTGTACTCTTGTTTTCTTTTGGTATAGTACTTTGAGCTTTCTTGTACTTGCACCTTGTTATAAAATTGTTTAAACATGCATGTAGGATTGGATTGTGTTGGTTTTTCCTTTATTTGTTCTTTTTTGGTATTTGACTCATCCTTTTTCCCAATCGTAAAATAATAAAAGGGTAATGCCTCCCATATTTGTGAAAAAAAATACCCATGGTGCTAGTGGCCCCTCCGGGGCCTACTGGAGGCGAGACTCGGCGGTCATTATCTCCCTTTCACCATTTCCAGCTCAGGAGGGGCATCTTTGGTGGGAGGGGGTCATGAGAGAATGGTATCAGAGGTGATAGTTGAGAGATAGGATGGGGTCTAGAGTTAGGCACAATGAGGATTTCATGGCATGGTAGGGCAACAGTGATGGCTAATCTTGGCGCGTGACATAGACCAGGGAGGACAGGCTAGGACACCGGATTTTAGGGCCCCCTCGTGATCTGATGAAAGGACTCTGAGCCTACCGAATGACCAAGTGAGACTACATTGATTGTAGGGTAGAGACCCTAGGGAAGGTACATGGATCATCGTGATTGTGATTTACTTTATTTTGGTGTTCTGGGAAAGAAATTGAAATAAAAATGATAAAATAAAACCTTGAAAATTTTCCTTACTACTTGGGCTTAGGTGATCTTTGCTTACTGTAGAGCTAGGGCACCTGGACGTCTTCCCCGAGAGGCTCAGATGGCTGAGGCACAGTATATTCAGGCGGTCGATCAGTTGTGGATTGATTGAGAGGAGGAAGATAGCGAGTGGCAGAAGACTCTCCGTTCTTTCCAGCGGCAAACCCTCAAGAAGTACGAGGGTATTACTTCAGATACGGAGACAGAGGGGTGGCTTGAGGAGCTAGGGATTTCTTTTTTCCTTGATTTGTGCTCCGAGGGAGTACTGGGTTCCCCTAGCAGTCATCCAGCTGAGAGATGTGGCGTAACAGTGGTAGATGCTCTACCTCGGAGGGAGGATAGAGGCAGAGGTTTCGTGGGATGACTTTAAGAAGGAATTCCTAGAGGTATTCCTTTCATCCATGATCAAGGTGGAGAAATGGTAGGAGTTATTCTCCCTTCAGCAGGGGAGTATGTCCATACGAGAGTTGGGGATCAAGTTCAAGGATCTTCGGCACTTTGCTCTGGATCTCTTTCCAGACGAGGAGTCTCTGGCGAGACGTTTGGAGGAGGCACTTAGTCCTTCGCTCTAGTATGCTATCACCCCCTTTACCCTACCAACGTACTTAGTATTACAGAAGAAGGAAGAGGTTGTAGAGAGGATGCACTTGTAGGGAGGTTCACCACGTTAGGGGATCTAGCCAGGTTCGTCGAAGGGGAAGACAGTCAGCAGCAGGTCTCCTGCGACGGGACCTTCCAGGTTCAGGCCAGTGGGGAGTAGGCCCCAGCTGTTCAAGTTCAGATCATCAGTTCCTCGTCCCCTTTTCACGAGCCCATGACTGAAGTGTTTTTCTTGTTGAGGTTTCGGGCATATTCAGAGTTGGTGCCTGACCCGAGCTCAGTACAGTGGAGGTGGGTAGTTTCAGTGCCCACCTCAGCATCACCATTTGCTGGAGAGGCCCTTCCAGCAGCAGTAGTTCCATGCTCTTCTGAGGGAATAATTTGAGGGAGGAGGCCAACCTCAGGGTGCTCCTCAGGGACGTCGACCAGGGCGTGGTCAGGGAGGTGGACAACATCAGAGAGGCAGAGGAGCTGGGCGTCGACAATTTCATTCAACAGAGTTGACAGCTCCGGCAGGACCAGAGGTGGTGGGATGTACAATTTGTTTGTTCAGCACATTCATTTCTGCCTTTATTGATTCGGGAGCTTCTCACTCCTTTGTTGCACCTGGTCTAGCCCATGCTTTGGGACTAGATGTAGAGAGAATTTCCATACCACTGGTGCTGAGTACACCAGTTGGAGGCGAGACCAGCATATCTTGTGTTTTCTGGGGATGTGGGATGACATTGGGACCACATCAATCTAGTGGGGACCTTCTTCTATTACAGATGCAGCCATAAGATGTCATCCTAGGCGTTGATTGGTTGTTTTCCGTTAGTGCCATTATCAAATGCTTCTGAAGAAGGGTCATGTACTCCGACGTGGATGGGCAACATGTAGCTTTTGTTGGCGCTAGGAGCTATCAGGTGGGATTCCGGCGCGTGGAGCCTCTCCTTTCCTTGTTAGGCGGGCTATTAGTGGTTCCAGCTGATATAGAGATGATGGATGTCCCAGAGGTTGTTGGAGAATTCCTTGATGTTTTTTCCGAGGAGTTTGTCACTCTACCCCCCTGACATGACGTTGAGTTCGGGATATACTTAAAGCCTGGTGCCCATCCAATTTCGATGGCCCCTTATCAGATGGCACCTTCGGAGTTGCAGGAGTTGCAGATTCAGATTGAAAATCTGATGGAGAAGGGTTTTGTTCGACCCAGCGTATCACCATGGGGTGCTCCAGTTTTGTTCGTGAAGAAGGCAGATGGTGGTCTCAGGCTATACATAGACTACCTAAGGTTGAACCAGGTAATGTTCAAGAACTGTTACCCCCTTCCAAGGATAGATGATCTCTTCGAAAAACTGAGGGGAGAAGGTTGGTTTTATATTATTGATCTACGATATAGATATCATCAGCTGAGGGTAAAGGACAATGACATCTTGAGGACGACTTTCAAGTATAGGTATGGGCACTTCGAGTTTGTAGTGATGTTGTTTGGAGTTACGAATGCACCGGATGTGTTCATGGGACTTATGAACTTTGTCTTCAGAGAGTTTGTGGACCGGTTCATCGTTGTGTTTATCGATGACATCCTGATCTACTCATGATCAGAGGATGAGCACATTGAGCATCTCAGGGCAGTCTTGGAAGTCCTTCGACACCACCAGCATTATGGGAAATTGTCGAAGTGTAAGTTCTTGATGCAAGAAGTACACTTCCTTAGGCACTTGGTGTCTCAGCATGGAGTGTTAGTGGACCCGTCAAAGGTGGAGGAAGTTGTTTCCTGGGCGGCACCCAATAGCGTGGCGGATGTTCGTAGTTTCCTAGGGTCGGCAGGTTACTATCAGAGGTTCGTTTCAGACTTCTCTTGAGTTTTTTCTCCATTTAATGCTTTGACTATGAAGAACCAAGTCTTCCTATAGAGAGAGCAGTGCCAGAAAGCTTTCGACTACCAGAAGGAGAAGTTGGTCAGTGCTCTCGTACTCAGGTTTCCAGAGGAAGTGTTGTTGTATGAGGTGTTTTGTGATGCTTCTGGCCTTGGTCTGGGGTGCGTGCTGATGCAGAAGAAGAGAATGATATGTTATGGGTCTAGGCATTTGCTCCCTCACGAGCACAACTATGCCACCCATGACCTAGAGCTTGCAGCAGTAGTGTTCTCACTGAAGTTTTAGAGACATTACCTCGTTGGGGAGTGCTCTGTGGTTTTCTCAGATCACAAGATCTTGTGTTATATTTTCTCCCAGCGTGACCTAAACATATGACAGCGGAGATGGGTCTAGTTTCTCCAAGTCGATGACTTCGAGATCTCTTACACTAAAGGTAAGGGAAACGTTGTGGCCGATGCCTTGAGAAGGAATTCGCATAAGTAATTGGTTCAGGAATCCACTAATGCTTGGAAAGTGATGAGAGAGTTGGCTGCCTTGCACTTGGATGCAAGGGTTGAAGGTGTTAGAGGCTGTTTGTTTCAAATGACGGTGCAGTCCTCCTTGTTGCAGCAGTTGGAAGAGTCACAGTGGGGGTACTCCGAGGCGGAAGTAACGCGGGATCGTTTCGATCAAGGAAATGCTCTAGAAGGATGGTCAAGGGACAACCGACATCGGATGCTTTTCCATGGAAGGTTGTTTGTTCCGGAGGTGATGTGTGAGGTAGTTCTCCATGAGTTCCATATCTCATCCTTTTTAGTACATCCAGGAGTTTCAAAAATGTACCGAGGCCTGAGAGAATAGTTTTGGTGGCCCGGTGTGAAACGGGCAGTGGTAGAGTTTGTGGCTAAATGCCTAGTGTGTCAGCAAGTGATGGATGAACACCGTGTTCCTAGTGGTTTGTTTCATCCTTTAGATGTCCCCGAGTGGAAGTGGGATGACATCTCAATGGAATTCATCACAGCACTACGTAGAGCTCAGGGTGGTTATGATGCTATCTGGGTAGTGGTGGATCGACTAACGAAATCAGCTCACTTCTTAGAAATTAAGGAGTTGGGCCCGGTGAGTACCTTAGCATAGAGGTACGTAGATGAGGTGGTGCCTTTTCATGGAGTTCCAAAGGCTATCGTCTCAGATCGGGATACTCGGTTTACCTCATGAGTCTGGAAGGGGTTACAACATGCTTTTGGCACCCAGCTATGCCTTATCACTTCTTTCCACCCCCAGACTGATGGACAGACAGAGCGGACAATCCATATGTTGGAGGACATGCTACGGGCATGCATTTTGGATTTCAGAGTATCATGGGTACGACACTTTAATTTAGAATAGTTTTCCTACAACAACATCTTCCACTCTACTATTAGCATGGCACCAATTGAGGTTTTGTATGGAACACCATGTCATTCACCAATTTTATGGGCAGATGTTGGTGAGACAGGTTCTCTTGGACCAGAGGTAGTGCAGAGCACCACAGAGAAAGTCTAGCTTGTACGTGAGAGGATGAAAGCAGCTCAGGACCGAACGAAGTCTTATGCTGATCATCAGAGGAGGTCCTTGGAGTTAAAGGTCAGAGATCATGTGTTCTTGAAGGTTTCCCCTCAACGGGGGTAGTAGAGGATTGGGAAAGGGAGAAAGCTCTCACCTAGGTTTATCGGACCTTTTGAGGTGTTGAGGCAAGTCGGTGAGGTGGCATATCAGCTAGCCTTGCCACCTCAGTTGGAGATGGTTCAGGATGTCTTCCACGTCTCCCAGCTTCGTCAGTACTTACACGACGACTCTCATGTTATCGACTGGGGAGAGTTAGATATGGGAGATGACACGAACATTGATGAATGTCCAGTTAGAATCGAGGATTGTAAAGAGAAGGTGCTCCGTGGACGAACCATTCCCTTGGTTCATGTGTTGTGGATGCATGGCGGCCTCGAGGAGAGCACTTGGGAGCAGGAGGCCCAGATGCACGATCAGTTCCTGGAGTTGTTTTGACTCATGTTTTTCAATGTTCTTTTAAGCTTTGTGTTGATGTTATACTCTGTACATTTGATATATGCAATTCTTGGCTTGTCGGTAATGAGACCTTTTGTTTCATTGTTATCTGGATGTGTGTAGCATGTCTGGATGTGTGGGGAAAGGGAAAAACCCGACTCTTAATCGAGACGCATTAATGAGGAAGTGATTGAACCCATGCAGGTGAGTCAGTGCCACCTAAAGCGGATAATATCTCGACATAGGAGAAGAAATTTTCCCCAAGCCACATGTTCGGGTAGTGTGTTGGTTGTGTGGTGTTGGGGGTAGTGTATGTTGGAAAATCCTAATATATGGAAGTCGGAAGGCCCAATCCTTAATCGAGACGCATTAATGCGGATGCGATTAAACCCATGCAGGTGAGTCAGTTCCACCAAAAGCGGATAATATCTCGACATAGGAGAGGGAATTTCCAAACACCTATGGTTAGGATTTTTGGTTGGGTTCCTGTTATAACGAGAACCCTAAGAGGTATCTTGTTGGTTTCCTCTAGGTTGGGTTTTGAATTCTCAGGGACGAGAATATTTTAATAGGTATCTTATGTAATGGTGCGGACCTCTCCATCCCATTCCTTAGTCAAAAGAAGGTCACAAAGTGTTCTGGAGGGTAAAATGGACTTTTCCCACACCTTTTAGAATTTTGAAACTACACACCGTGTAGTATGAGTACACTTCGTGTACCCCCTCGTCGGGTATACCCCGTGTTGAAGGCCATGTCCATGCCGTGTAAAATTAATGGGTACACGCCGTGTGTCCAATACTACACACCGTGTAGTCCTTCCCCGTGTATGTGTTACCCTCAAGTCGTGTGTTGACCAGTCAATGGTCATGTGCCGTGATGGAGCTGTATCCTTGTCGTGTGAAATAAATGGGTACATGCCATGTACCCCAGACTACACACAGTGTAGTCCTTCCCCACGTACGTGTTACCCTCAAACCGTGTGTTGACCTGTCAATGACCGCAGAGCCGTGTTGGAAGACGTGTGGTGACTGTGTGAAATGGACGAGTACATGTCGTGTACAATAAAGTACATGTCGTGTACTTTTGTTTTTCTCACCTATAAAAGGAGGGGTCCCCTCATCCTTTTCAACTCACCCCTCTCCTCCCCATTCCTCTGAGTAGAGCTCTCCCAAGAGATTTGAATGCTCTTTTTCCTCCATAACTTCTTCTTCCGAGCTCCGATTTATGATTCGTCAGTGGCCACGAGATCGTAATGACAAGGCAGAACTCTTGATCATGGATCTGTTGTATTTCCTTTGGCCTTTCCTTTCCAACCTCCACCTGAGGAGGTTTTTTTGGGACTCGACAGAATTAACGGATGCCGACAGACGACTTCTAAAGTTGATCCGGGGGAGCATTGTGATCAGAACCTGTTGAGGTAGGGATCTTACCTTCATCTCTCTCTAAATTGTGCATCATATGGGGTGGGTATCCTCTTGTTTTCATGAGAAACGGTTGAACCAATAAACGAAGATAATAACTGGTTAAAGAATGGGGATGTGAAAGTTGTTATGTTTATCTTTATATCCTGTGATGTTTTTTTGTGACTTGAATAAGCTTAGGCATACTAAAAATCATGGTCATTGGGGGCCTTTGCGTGTGCAATTAAATGATTCCCTATCTTTCTAGACCGTTTGTGTGGATGTAAACATCGTTGAATGTGGAAATTTGTTTGATCACATAAAGTTGGCTGATTTAAAATCTGGAACGCTTGTGTGATCACCCCGGTTGATAAAAATGGAATAATGAACATGTGGGTGTTGGCTTGGATACGTGGAATGTGAAGGGGGTGTTTTGTGGTTTTTGGTGGATCGGGTGAGCAGTGGGCTGTAGTTGGCTTGGTTGTGGGTTGGTGTGAATGTTATGTTGGTGATGGGCAATGGGGCTGCGATAAATTCTATTTAAGGGATAATGATGTATGAGTTTCAGTGTGATTGTTGTTATGGTGGTTGGCAGTGGGGCTGTAGGGATGGGTTTGAATGGGAACGGACTATGGGTTGAGTATAATAAATAAAAGTGGAAGAGTTAATGAATGGTGGGGCATGGTAATGGAATGGGAATAATAATCAATGGGGTTGGTTGGCTAATAAGAAGGACTTGGTTGTGTTGCTTGTGTTTTCCTAACTCGATTTGTGGATGGCAGGGATATGTTTTACGAACGATCAATGTGGTTGGTTTTGGGTAGTTTCCCAGTAGTTAAGGAACTAATAAACTAATTCTGCTAAAATATGAATACCTAAATGGGGTTGGGGGTGTTTAGTGTATGCATGCTTCGTAGTAGTAGTGTCGAGGCACGTGCTCAGTTTCCCTATTTAGAATCCATAAGTTGGGATGTGTGTTTGGTATTCATATATATATCTGTATGTTTTGTGTTTTATCGCACCCCACCCATGTTGAGCACTTAGTGACGAACATTCCCATTTCATGGGAGAGGGTATTTTCCCCTTAGTTACTAGCTCCTTCCTGCTCTTTCTTCCCTAGGTTGTGATGGCTTGATGAGACCATACAACTAAGACCCTTCAGGTAGGTTTCGATTTGTGTGGTTTTAGCCCAAGACTCCTCGGGTAGGTTTTACTTTTTCCCAAGAATCTTTGGGATGGGTCCTATGTGTGTGCGGGTGGGATACGTGGTTGTGAGGCCCAGGTGTGTGTGGGTGGGATGTGTGGTTTGTGAGGCCCAGGTCTGTGCGGGCAGGGAGAGTGTGGTAGCATCAGGACGTTCTCTGTTAGGAAGAGAATCTAACTAATGGGGAATGGTGCGGGGTACCCAATACTCTTGTTCATATATAGTACTACTACCTATTGTGATTGTGTTTTTGGTGAGTGTGGCTGGTGAGGTTGTGTGGATTGAATTCTTTACTAGGTTTCTTCTATTGTTCTCACAGGACATTAGGATGTCTCCCCACTTGTGCACGAGAGATTTAGGTTTTCCTACTGAGTATACTTGTATCCTCACCCTATTTCTACTTTCAGGTTTCCAGGAGGACTACCAAGGACGTGCAGGACCCTACTAGTCAGACAGTTGGAGTTGTTGAATTTGTTGTACTCTTGTTTTCTTTTGGTATTTTACTTTGAGATTTCTTGTACTTAAACCTTGTTATAAAATTGTTTAAACATTCATGTGGGATTGGTTTGGGTTTGTTTTTCCTTTACTTGTTCTTTTTTGGTGTTTGAATCATCCTATTTCCCGATCTTAAAATAATAAAAGGGTAATGCCTCCCATATTTGTGAAAACTCATACCCTTGGTGATAGTCCCCACTCTGGGGCCTACTGGAGGTTGGACTCGGGGGTAATTATCTCCCTTTCACCATTGCCAACTTAGAAGGGGCATCTTTGGTGGGAGGGGGTCATGAAAAATTATCAGATCATCATGATTTTTTTTCATTATTTAAAAAATATTAAATTGATGAAAAATTAATGTGAGGCTAACTTGGTATTATGGTGATTATGTTCTTCAATAATCACATATGTTGAGGCTTGTCTGTGCAATTTACAAGAGACAGTGTGCATAAGAAATGTCAGTGATGTATTGGTCTATAAATAACCTAAAATATATAATTTTTAGGTATGTACCAACTTCATATCCATGACAGAATTTGAGATCATCAAGAGACTAAAACAAAGGCATGAAGTGCTTTAATTTCACAAGGATATTCCATTCATTATTAATATTATTTTCAATTCCTTAATATTCACATGATGGTGTTCTAAATTCTTGATGTAATGTATTTTATACCAATATGTTACACAAAGAAACAACTATGTTTTTTCAAGTTTAAAATCTTTGTGAAGATAAGCGATCACATATTTAGTTCTACAATGCAATGCATATTCTGATTTCACAAAGAGACTAATATCATTTCATTAGATTATATCCATGAATGATTGGTACATATGAAGAATGGATTGAGACTAATTTATAACGAATAACTATTGGATGAAGATAGAGTGTGATACACTATCACATGATATACCTGTCTGAGGGAATTTTAAAGGCAGTAAATATATTATTGTATTAGGTAGTATATAATTAATGCGGTAATGAAGAAGTTAATGAATAACTGAAATGTGTTTGAATTATTAAACACATTCATGGACATAATATAATGCATGCTTGAAAGAGTGATTTTTTGAATATTTAATGTTTCACATATTACATTGAGAATACCATATAGTTTCTTATATACCTTCAAGAAGTTTGGAAAAAAATACATGAAATATATTTTTATTTTATGATGTTTTTTGAGATTAATGGGGAGAAAAAATTTTAGTTAGTGTTTCAGAATACATTCACATACGTGTTTTGGTTTGTATTCATTGAGGCTGAGTCATCATCGTAACGGTGAATATTTCTTTGAGAAATTTTTTAACCAGTAAACCAACCATCTAAAGGTGATTAAACATATTTATGAAGGACCATTATATGGAAAAGTTTCTCCCATTTTATATGAGCCAATGTGATCCATCATGTTCATTTAGGAAGATAAAGATATAATATGATCCATGGATCAGATCTTCCAAATAAGAATAATAATGATCTAGTAATTGGGGGTATAATTAGTTGTTTAAGAGGCTAAAAAGACTATAGGGTCTAACTAAACAAATGATTTTTTTGTCTGACCCACAGTGGTTGAATAGTTGGATCACTAGTGAGGTATAACTAGTATCATGTATAAGATCAAATACTATGGTGTATAAAAAGATTCTTAATGAACCATTTTATTTGATAATATGTTGACTGTAGAGAATCCATTTTGGGGCGTCAAAAATACATGAGAAGGTGTTTATCTTTGTATTAAACCTTTTAAAATTACTATGTTTGGTGTTTCATTTACATTATGTATTTCATACATCATACTATCATCTTAATAGGTAAAAAATTATTGCATTAAAATATATAATGGAATTCATTAAAATTGGTCACACCTAACTCACCCCTCCTGTCAGTGTGCCTGCACAATCCCTTGGTCACATCATACGATCAATGACTAGAAACCAGTTCTTCTCTACTCTCTCTTTTAGATGATTAGATATTCATAGGGTATGATGGTCGATGGTTTTGTTAGTGAACTAGGTGATGGTCCATGTGTCTTCAGATGGGATGTGATATGAATGTGATGTGGGGTGGTGGCCAAGATCTCATCAAGTGGGTGTGATATGATCATATTGTGGGGTGGTGGACAAGGTGTCATCAGGTGGGATCTGATATGACTATGATGCGTCGCAGATTATGGTGGGGGCAGTTCATGGTATGAGGAAAAACCCTTGATTAGGTTCATCATGTTCATGATACCCTACTACTCAGGTTATTTATGTGGGTTTGATGTGATGTTCTTGGTGTCTACATTCTTTATGTGTTGTGACCGTGCTTGTGGGGTTGTCGTATATGTTATTCGGAATAGATGGAAGTGTTATTATATATAACATTGAGGTGTTTGAGAAACAAATTAGTGGGAAAGTTGTGAGGGTAATCATTCTCAAAATTCTTCTTATTTTCTTATTATAATTTTTTTTATTTGGTGAGCGTGAAATGATAAGATTGGGGTGGATAGTTGACATCTTTATGTGTTTTTTGTTATGTTATTTTTTATTAGGGGAATATTATGATTATTTAACATTTTCATGATAGAACTTTCTTCTATTATGTATAATTATATGATCACCCTATATATGTAATTTATTACTTGTTTCTAGGTAGATTATGTGGATCATGCGAGATAGTGATAACACAAAATGTTATTGGATAGTTGAAATGTCGCTGCTTTAGATATGATTTTGGGTATTTTCTTTTCGAAACATTTTTATGTATCAAATTTATTTATAAAAGCGAGGTGGGATGGTTTTGGTTTATTTTTATATAATTTTATAGAGTTTCATATGGATGATCTATCTTATTTAATGATCTAATATTATTATGTATTTTAATGCCTCCCATTTCATGAAATTTTTATACTCTCGGTGCTTAGTCACCAAACCAGGGCATACTCGAGGCCGGACTAGGGGTTCATTATCCCTCTCCCTTAATCGTAGTATCTTTGGTGGGTGGGGTCATGATAGAGTTATATCATTTTCAGATGGTTGAGAGAAAAATATAGTTTGTAGTTAAGAACAGTGAGGATTGTGTGAGTTGTTATGGAAATAGTTTCAGTTTTCCATAGTGTGTGACATATTCCGGGGAGATCAGATTAGAAATGGGATTTTAAGGCCTCCCTAACTTCGTAAACATAATATATTCTTATTAATGACCCTTCAAGGAGGACCTATTTATATGGTAGAGACCTAGGATAGGTACATGAATCATGTTTAAATTTGTTATTATTTGATATGGGTAGTTTTGGGAAGGCTAAAAAGAGTAAATTGAATTAAAATGAATCAAATAAAATTCAATACTAGCAGGATTAGGAAATTAATTTTTTCATAGCCTCAATGGATCCTAGATATCATCTATATCTGCTTTGGTTAAATGATGATCAACATTATAATCTAGTTGATCACTATAAGGTTGATTTCAAAGGGTGATTTATATACATTTTAGAGGAAGGATTTGGGGAAGTATGAGGGAAGAGTTTTTAATGTTGAGACAATAAACTTCCTAGATGAGCTCGAGTTAACTTTTAGTTTATTCTAGGAACTGGTGGGATAAAGGGTCCCTTTAGCAGTTATTCAAATATGGGGAGCTATTCTCTAGTGGTGGATGTTGTGTCTGGTTGAATGGAATATGGAATATGTTTCAAGGGTTTTATTTTATAATGAGATTTTTGTAGAGTTCATATCATCTACTATGAAAGTAGTAGAGTGGTAAAAGAATCATTATCTTTAGTAGTGGATCATGTTAGTGTGGATGTTGGTATTAAATTTCATGTTACTTCTTCTTTTTTTATCATATTTCTTCCAAATAAGGAGTCTCATGTGAGGCATCTTGAGGAGGCACCTTTTATTCTTTCTAGTTTGATTTTACTCCTTTTACATTCCTAGTGTATCTGGAGATTCATAAGAATAAGGAGGTGATTGAGTGAATATATTTTAGAGGAGATTTACTATGAGAGGTTAATTAGATTGATAAATAAAGAGAAAGACTTTCATTTGAAGGTCTCAAGCATCATGACCATCGAGGTTATGATCAGCTGCGTTATGTCCTCAACAGCTTACAATACGGCCTTCTAGAGCCCGTGGTTTACATGATTTTCTTAGAGATATCAGGACAATGTGATTTTCAATGCTGTTTTTCATCATTCACAAATTCAATTTCAAGTGGTTATTTGATGTCATTTTGGTGAAGGCATATAGGCTTAGTGACAGCCTTAGAATCAGTTTCTGGTGATTCCATTTTAGAAGCATGTGCAGTAGGATTATGCTCTACTAAGGGGGGACAGGGCGAGTAGTGGATAACCTTAGGAAGTTACTTGCGTTCTGGGACCTCAACCCAATATTGGTCATATAGGTGGTTGTTAGTATGGTTAGAGGAGTTGGGCATGGTCAGTTTCACATAGTATAGGTAGTTGTGCTATAGAGGTTAGACGTAAGAACTTGTTTATTCCTTTCACGTCCAGATCTTTTCTTTTTGTGTTGTTCTTAAGAATGTGAAATAAAAGTGTTTATGTAATAGATATAGTATTTTTACACAATGTGACTAGTAGTTAAATGCATTTCAATCCCAGTACGGTCCATGTAAAGAATTTTTGTAGTACTAGGTGTGACATGTAAGTTGAAGTCGATAGGAAAAGATGATTCAGAATATACATTCCAGGTATTTTCTAGTACATGCCGTGTAATTTTCTTTTATTTTTTTGGTAAAATCGGTTGTAGCCCTATCTTCTTCTTTTTTATTTTTTTGGATAGAACCCTCAACCTATTTTTCTAAAATAGTAGTTCCAGACAATGATGTGGATCTCGATTCATTATATGTACATGGATTCAAACACTGCTGGATGCATTGGAATCCCCTTAGTGAGTTCTCAATTACTCTTGAGCCATTCTTCTTTTTAGCATCTCTGGACCTAGTTATCAAATCATCATCGTTTATTCACGTTTTGTAGACCTACTCGGTTCAAGGTCAAATTAGAGGTCGACGATGGATGAGGAGAGTCATACAAGTACAATGTAGGTGGCCTCATGCCATTTGCTAATTGTCATGTTTTTAAATGTGCCGAAGTGTCGCAAGCCCATTTTTGGGTGTCTCCCAGATTTGGAATTGATCTTTGTTGTTTTGTATTGATGTTTAGGTAATTGAATATGTGTTCTTAAGAATGTTTTGGGTTTTTAACCTTGAATTAAGCCCACTTCATGGATTTACTTCCCTTATATGATCGTCTAAGGCTCTTTTTCTAAGGATCCCATTAATCATGCCTTTTTTCCCTTCATGGGTTGTTTAAAATTAAATTATTTAAATAAATGAATTGCCCATGTGAAACAATTGATTGTTAAGCCTTGAAATAGTTTAAATTAAATGATACACTTGTTATATGTTATGTTCCCACATGAGTTTATTAATGTTAATTCCATGTAATAGTTTAATTTACATGTGATTCATGTTATGAGAATTTTTCCCAAGTGAGTATTTGAAAGACCAATCTTTATGAGGTTGGTATTCACTTGGGTTAATATTGGATGCTTTTGGTTTTGACATTCTCAGGTTTAATGAAATATATAATTTAATATTAATTGTTTAAAGAGTACATAACAATTGGTGAATCATTGAATTAAATATGAATATTATGGATGGATTTATATGACTATTGTACCTTATTCCTCGGGTGACCCATGGATATTTTGAGAGATTTAATGGATGAAAAAGGGGGGGTGGGGGTTATCTGTTTAAGCTGTGATAAAACCACAAATGTTGTGGATGGGTTCATGGAGGATTTATATAAATGCCTATTAAAACATAGTTCCACATAAGGATTCTGTGCATGGGTTCTATTGGAACTATTTATATGGCTTGGGAGACACTTGGATATTATTTATAGGATCCATGGATGGATCAGTTGACATATACTCACACCAAACCTAGAGTGATATCAGGTGTCTGAGAGGATCATATGGACCAGCTTGTAGGATGTAAAAAGAATTTCACTTGGATTAATACATGAATTGCAACTTAACAAATCAAGTATAGACTCTGATTATAATTTTAATAATGAAATGTAATTACTTTTGATGAGTCTTCCAAGACAAAGAACAAGGTTGGATTTAGTCTTCACTATATTGGATTAGATTTCCTTATGAGGTATATATTGTGCCTACTTTTATACAGGGGATGTCGGTCTTATGCTAGATTCCAAGACTTATATAATTCAATGTATTAGAACTGTTAATTAACATGAAACAACAGTTAAAGTAAACTAGTCCTTATAGAACTATTTACATTAGATTACATCATATCTCTCTAATTTCACTACTGTAAATTTTTTGTTATATATATTCACTGGCGGATTAGCATAGTCCTCAGGTGGTTTTCTAATATGAATTATTCTCAACCACTATTTGGGTCATGTTTTTGGTCCTTAATAGATTATATTATTGTAGGTTTTGATAAGGGAATGTTCCCTTCTCTTGGTAATTGATATTCTTCTTAGGATTATAAGAGCATATGACCAAGGCGAGGCATGCGATGGTTCTGGGTTATTTTTTCCTTATTGTATTGTTGGTACTTATATAATGTATTACTGGAGTTTGACATGTTTTGGATGTTTTCTTAGAACATGTAACTTGAAGCATAATATTTTGAATGATATGAGATCTGATTATTTATGTTATCAGTATTAAAATGTTTACTTATCTAGTATGTTATTACTATATCCAATATTTATTTGTTAATATATTACATTATGTTATACTCTTCCAAGGAGGGAATAGTTTCCATAGTATCAAAACTAATACCAATATTCTAGTCAGCTGCCTCAGGCATTTGGGGAACTGTTCTTGAGGCCATGTGGCCAACCGGGTAATGGGAAACATTGAGTGGCATCTGGATCCGAGACATTACAAAGTGGTATAAGGGGAGGTTTTTTCTGCTTTTACTTACTATTCAGAAACAATATATATGGATATGAAGGAAATATATTTTGGTAATAAACTTTTCCCATGAGTATCTACCCAGCATTTAGGGAAAATCTAAATTACCTTGAATTGAATTATGATATTTGGATTTTGGGTGATTTGAATTGATTCGATTTCACCATTCGGTAAGGGAATCATGTTGTTCCATTATTATTGGTATCTTTTTAGTTCTATTTTTTTTTGAAACATTATGAGATGATGGTATTCCATATCATGAATTGTATATAAACATTCTAGAAATCACATGGCATGCATTATTTCCACTCCATTTAGGAGAATTACATATTGCATTTTGTTCTGATAGATGTCGTGCTAAATTTGAATACTATGGTAATAGGTACCATGATAGATATAACTACTGTTATGATATGTGTATTGTTCTGTGTTATGGTTCTAGTTGGATAGTTGGAAATATTTAGTACTTGAGGTTTATGGGACCTTATGGATTGGAATTTGGGGAATCAGGTTTCATCCTTGTATTGAAACATGTTGTGATATGATTCAAGGGTAGGGAAAGACTTAGTTTACAGGGATTATGGGCCCCCAAGGACCAGAATTTGGCATACAATTGGTTTACTTTTCAAAACCAGTGGTTTTGGGGAAGTTCCATGGATTTTGTTTTTGTAATCCCAGACCACACGGGGTGTGGTTCTATGAAAACACTCCATGTTTTATTCTATTTGGGATGAATGAGTTTTTGTAAATACATGATGGGTAGTATGAGTAAACGCTGTGTGGTAAATGACTGTTTGTCTGTCCATGTAAATATGAACACAAAATAGTGGTTTTTTGAATGTTCAACTGTGTGCATTAGAAACACACCATGTAGTTTTACATAGGAAAACCCCATGTGGCTTTGGTCATATAAATATAGATGTCCATAAGGGGATACATGACTACACACCATTTTACTGCAAAAAAAATTGTGTACCTAGGGTTGTTACATTCCTAGACTGGCTGAAGTACACACCTATGTGAGAGAATAATGGTGTAAGACATGTAAGATGTCTATATCATCTGGTAACCTTTGATGTTTTTCATCTCCTGTTTAGTTCTTCCGCTCTCGAACATTAAGCCTTGATTATGATCTTGAATTGATGTGTAAACTTGACTTTATAGAGTCATTCCCGCAGGACATCTTCTAATTGTATGACATGAGGATGGTGATGATCATACCCATGAGGTGGTATGGCATGTGATACCAGTGGATCCTACAGTCATAGCAGTTACAACACTGGCTGTTATACTGGACAAAGGTGTTGATACTGTTGAGTCAATAAGGTTTTCCTTATGACTTTTCCATTCGTTCTTGTTTTGAAAATCACAAACACCTTATCTTTAAGAAAATTTCTTTCTTATGGAAAATTGCTTTCTTAAGGAAAATTACTTTTATAAGGAGAATTGCTTTCTTAAGGAAAATTGCTTTCTTAAGGAAAATTGCTTTTATAAGGAAAATTGCTTTCTTAAGGAAAATCGCTTTTATAATAAAAATTATCCTTATCATATTTTCATCCATATTTTTCTTAAGTATGAGATTTCGATTCATTTTCTCGGAATCATTGAAACTTTGATATAAAGAATTCTGGTTTAGGATCCGAATTCTAGATAAGAACTATAAGGAAGTTTCATTCCGAATTCCGGATATGAACTCTGACTAAGTTCTATTCCAGATTCAGGATAAGAATTCTGAAGAAGAATTCTCATTACGAATTCTCATTACGAATTCTGTTGATGAATTCTCATTACTAATTCCTTTGACAAATTATCATTACGAATTCTGTTGACGAATTCTCATTATGAATTCTGATGACGAATTCTCATTACGAATTCTAATGAAGAAATCTCATTCCGAATTCCCATTACGAATTCTGATGAAGAATTCTCATTACGATTTCTGATGATAAAATTCCTATTCCGAATTCTCATTCCGAATTCACCTATTAAACAGAATTTGAGTATCTTTGTTTTATACACTCTGAATTAATTTAGACTCCGAAAAATAACTTTGTTAGACTCCAAACTTTTATATTGCTTACACTTCTAAAAATTGTCTACTCTTTACTATTGTTCTTTACACTCCGAACCATCACTCCAAAATTTTCATTCCGAACTTTTATGTTAAAGTTAAAACGATGTCGTACATTCTGTTATACTTGTTTTGTTATAAAACGATGTCGTCTGTTTTGTTATAAACTAACCGTTGTCTAAGTGACACGTGTACATGTCCCTCCGATCTTTAAGGAAAATATGACCGTTGGAGAAGGAGCCGACCGTACCTATAAATAGGAGCTCATTTGAAAGAGCTCGGAGCTATGCTGATAGCTGATGAAAGTGCTGAAAGGCTGAAAGATTTGCTTGAAGTGATTTCTAGAGAGAGAGGCTCTTATTAACTCTAAAAGCTTCGTGCGACTCCGAATGTTGGTGATTACATTTGAGGGCTTCCGGGGATTGGAAGACAGAGGTGCCGACTACCTTAAAGTTCGAGGGCTTTCTTGATAAGGAATACAGAGGTTTCCAACTACCTTGAAGTTGAGGGCTTGCGGGGATAGCGAGACAGAGACTTTGATCTTCGTATCGAGGGCTTACCCTGGTGTTAGTAAGACAGACTTGCTTGAAAGTATAAATCAAGGGACCTTTATCCAAGGTTGTTGGATACCCTTCTCTTTGGGTTAAAAGACTTATGTTTTGTTACTAGTAGTTCTACTACTTGTTTCTATTCCGCTGAATTTTGTATAATATGGAAAGTATAACTTTCTTATACTTCCTTACTTGTACTCTGATTAATTTAGATTCTATACGCTTTAAGGTAGAATATCATATTGTAACCTTTTGTTAAGTTTCAATTTCAGGAACCATATTTTCGGAACCTACTTTCGGAATCTCTTTCAAGTTTGTATTCGTTGTTAGAGGTGTTGTGAATTTTCTTAGTTTAATCTTTGTTAAACTTAGCCCTTTTCTTTTCTTAAGGAAACTATAGTCATTCACAACTAACTTTAAAGGTTCCAAAGGAATTTTTAAAGTATACAATTCACCCCCCCTCTTGTATATTGAGCATCTACATTACTATTTCGATCCTACAATTGGTATCAGAGGTTGGAAACCTCTTACTCTATACCAATCTTACATTTGGTATCAGAGCTGGTTATCGAAATACTTGTACTCACATACAAGTTTTCCTTGCTCACTTTATCCTTCCGAATTTCTATTCCGAACTTCTCTCATTTTGAACTTTGTTATTACGATTCTTTGCTACTAACAAGTTTGTGTGCAAAGTTTTTTCTAGTATGGTAGGAATTAATATTGGATCAATTGACAATATGAATCGTACAAGACCACCTATATTTGATGGTAATGACTATGAGTACTGGAGAGATCATATGAAGACTTTTGTTATTAATACCGGAGTAGACAACTTTGTTAGGCTTACTGGTGATTATAAAATTCCTGACAAGGAAGTCAGATCTTTTACTAACCAGGAAAAGCTAGAATATCAACTCAACTATAAGGTACGCAACACTTTACTATGTTCAATGACCAGAAATATATATAGTCAAATTTCTTTATGTGAAGCAGCTAACTGTATATGGAAGAAGTTAGAAGTTACACACTTTGGGACTTCTAAGGTGATTGAGACTAGAAGAGTTATGCTTAGAGCTGAATATCATGGCTTCAATTTTCCTTATGGAGAACCTATCTGTAAATTTCAACAAAGATTTATGACCATTGTCAACAGTCTACAATCTATGGGAGAGAAAGGTTTAGATGATGAAGCTCTTGTGGACAAGATAATTGACATTATACCCAATGAGTGGGAATCCAAGAGAACAGCTATAGATGAGAACAGGAAGGTCACTCAAATTACTCTTGATGAATTATTTGGAACTCTTCTACAACATGAAACTAGAATGAAGAGAGATGCTGACAACATCAAGAAGAAGAATGGGAATGGTACAGTTGCTTTTACTACAACATTAAATCAGATGAAAGCTATGACTCCTGAGAGAGTAACCAGATCCAAGTCTAAGAAAGTCATTTTCCAATCCGAATCTAGTGAGAGTGAAGTCTCAGAAAATGAATTAGCCAATCTTGCTCGAAGGATGAACAAGATAGCTGGACATAGAAACTTTCAATCTAAGTATAAGAAAAAGGATAAGAAAGATAAGAAAGATGGAGAAGTTACTTGTTATGAATGTAAAAGAGCTGGACATATTAGACCAGATTGCCCTATGCTCAAAAAGAAAGAAAGGAAAGAAAGACATTCAGACAGGAAGAGGAAGAACTAATATAAAGCTAAAGCTAAGAATGTTCTAAAAATCCAATGACACCTGGAGTGCCAGTGGTGGTGACTCTTCAGATGAATCTTCTGATTATGAATCTTTAGGACAAAATAATCTTGGTCTTATAGCCAGATTACCTATAAATAATCATTGTCTTATGGCTAAGGTACGAAATTATGAATCTATGACCAATGTTTCCTTAAATTCTAATGATAATAAGTGTTATAACTCTTCTGATGAAGAATCATCTTCTGATGAGGAAAATACTTTACCTACTTATGAAGAAGTCTCTAGGTTTGCTGAACTTCTTGAGATTGAGAATTCCAAACTCAATAAGAAACTTGATAAGGCAAATTCTAGGAATTCTATACTTACAAAAGAGATATCAGATCTTTCTAAAGATCTTGATAAGAAAAATGCTGATTTTGAAAGTATTTCAAAAAAATCTTGAGGAAGTGAGTTCTGAGAAGAACAAACATTCTAAAGAATTAGAAAAAGTAATTTCTAAGAAAAATGTTTCCGAGCCTAACTCTAGTTCTAAATCTAATGATTTTGAGGATAAAAACTTGGTTGTAAAAATGAAGTCCGAAATTTTTTACTTAAAGAAGTGTTTATCAAACTTTACCCATGGTAAAGAAAATTTTGATAAGATGTATTCCCAAATACTACCTTTAAGAAATAAATCCGGATTTGGTTATACCCATGAAAAACTAGTTTTCAGTAATAATTATTTTGTTCCTCAAAGTGCCCCATTTTGTACTAAATGTCAATGTGGTGGTCACTGGGCAAAAAGTTGTTCCTTAAATAAAACCCAATCTCTAGGTTTTCATAAAACTTATTTTTCTAAGTAGATGTGGGTTCCTAAAATTTTATTGTCAGGAAATCTCGGATCCAAACAAGTTTGGATTCCGAAGGTCTAATTTTCTTCTTGATTTCAGGATAATAAAAAAAGTACCAGCAACAATACATGGTACATGGATAGTGGATGTTCCCGACACATGACTGGTAACAAAATCTTTTTTGAAAAGATTATCAAAACGAAAGGAGGAAAGGTAACTTTCGGAGAAAATGTTAAGGGAGAGATTGTTGGTATTGGTAATATAGTTTTTCTTGGTAAAACCTTGATTTCAAATGTTCTTTTTGTTAAGGTTCTTAAGCACAACCTCATTAGCATAAGTCAGTTATGTGATGAAGGTTACCTTGTGAATTTTAGGAATGAAAAGTGTTTAGTTCACAATTCTAAGGAAGAATTTATTCTCTCAGCCAACAGGCAAGATAATGTTTACACCTTAAACTTATAAGACCTAAGAAGCCAAGATCTACATTGCCTAAGTGCAATAGAAGATCATTCCTAGTTATGGAATAGAAGATTAGGACACTGTAATCTTAGGAACCTATGTAAACTCTCTAAGAAGAAACTAGTTAAGGATCTACCGGAGCTTAGATTTGATTCTTCTAAAGTTTGTGATCCTTGTCAATATGGCAAGCAACATAAATCTAGTTTTAAGTCAATCGGTGAAGTCTCAACAACTGATGCATTACAGTTAGTGCACATGGATCTTTTTGGTCCAACACAAACTGGAAGTATTGGAGGAAAATACTATGTGTTTGTTCTAGTTGATGATTACACTAGATTTACTTGGGTCTATTTTCTAGCAAAGAAATCTGAAGCTTTTTCCTATTTCAAAAGTTTTAGAGCTCAAGTTAAAAATGAGAAAAACCTTCCATTGAAAACTATTCATAGTGATCATGGAGGAGAATTTCAAAATTCTGATTTTGAAACTTTTTGTAGTAAGAAAGGTATTACTCACAATTTTTCAGCACCTAGAACTCCTCAGCAGAATGGTGTAGTTGAAAGAAGAAATAGAATTCTTCAAGAGATAACTAGAACCATTTTGAGTGAATATTATATTGCTAGAAATTTCTGGGATGAAGCTGTAAGTACAGCTTGCTATACTATAAATCGAGTTTTGATTAGACCTTTTCTTAATAAAACTCCTTATGAGTTATGGAATGGTAGAAAACCAAGACTATCCTACTTCAAGGTTTTTTGTTGCAAAGTATTCATTTTGAATACTAAAGATAACTTACATAAATTTGCACCAAAATATGATGATGGAATTTTCTTAGGTTATTCCACAACTTTAAAGGCTTATAGAGTGTTTAATAAAAATACTTGCACTGTTGAGGAAACAGTACATGTAAAATTTGATGAATCAGATCCTTTTGTTTTTAAACCTTTTCAACTTACATCTCCAGATGTGTTTTCAAAAACTGATTATCAACCTTTGATAGAAGAACCTTCTGATAAGGAAATTGTTCTAGAATATACTTCTGAAACATTTACCCCAGAAGACTTTCTACCCTATGTCGATGAAGAGGTTTTACAAAACCCAAGTCAGGTGTTTCTTAAGAATCATCCCAGTGATAGTATCATTGGTGATGTAAACCAACCTGTATGGACTAGAAGTTCCTTAAGAAATGAAGTAGAACATCTAGCATTCCTTTCCCAATTAGAACCTAAAAGCACTAATGAAGCTTTAGGTGATGATGATTGGATTAAAGCCATGCAAGATGAACTAAATGAATTCGAAAGGAATAAAGTCTGGACCTTGGTTGAAAGACCTAAGGAAACTTCTGTTATTGGAGTAAAATGGGTTTTCAAAAATAAATGTGATGAAAATGGAGTCATTGTTAGAAATAAATCTAGACTTGTTGTTAAAGGCTATAATCAACAAGAAGGAATAGACTATGAAGAAACCTATGCTCCAGTAGCTAGACTTGAATCTATCCGTATTCTACTTGCCTTTGCAGCATTCTTTAATTTCAAACTTTTCCAAATGGATGTGAAATGTGCTTTTCTTAACGGGTATGTTCAAGAGGAAGCTTTCGTTGAACAACCTCCTGGCTTTGAAGATACAAAACATCCTGATCATGTTTTTAGACTTACCAAAGCTTTGTATGACCTTAAACAAGCCCCACGAGCATGGTATGATAGACTCACTGGATTTTTGCTTCAAAATAACTATGTTAAGGGAAATGCAGATCCAACCCTTTTTATAAAGAAAGATAAGAAAAATGTTTTGATTGTTCAGATTTATGTTGATGACATTATATTTGGTTCAACTCAGCAATTTCTGACTGACTCTTTTTCTAGTCTAATGAAATCTGAGTTTGAAATTAGTATGATGGGTGAGTTAACATTTTTCCTTGGTTTTCAAATTTCCCAAAAAACCAGAAGGAACCTACATATCTCAACATAAGTATATTAAAGATCTTCTTAAAAAGTATGGTTATGAAAACACTAAAAGTATAAGTACTCCCATTGGTACCTCAAACTCGTTAGATCTTGAAGAAGCTGGGAAACCAGTAGATCAAACATCTTTTAGAGGTATGATTGGAAGTCTACTTTACTTAACAGCTAGTCGACCAGACTTAATGTTTTCAGTATGCTTATGTGCATGATATAAATCCAATCCTAAGGAATCTCACTTAAAGGCAGTAAAAAGAATTTTTCGCTACCTTAAGGGAACCATGGATCTAGGATTATTTTATACTTCTGGAAATGATTTTGTTCTAAAAAGCTTTTCTGATGCTGACTTTGGTGGATGTAGAATGGATAGAAAAAGTACATCCGGAACTTGTCATTTCTTAGGAGATTCACTAGTTTCTTGGTCCTGCAAGAAGCAACATTCTGTAGCACTTTCCACTGCAGAAGCTGAATATGTAGCAGCTGGAAGTTGTTGTGCACAAGTGTTGTGGATGCAACACACACTCACAGACTATGGCTTGAGTTTTACTAAAACTCAAATTTTGTGTGATAACACAAGTGCCATTGCCCTACGTAAAAACCCTGCACATCACTCTCGTGCAAAGCACATAGATATTAGGCATCACTTTATTAGGGATCACACACTTAAAGGAGATATTATTATTCAGTTTATCGGAACGCAAGATCAACTTGCTGATATCTTCACAAAATCATTGCCTTCTGATAGATTTGAATATATTAAACAGAAGTTAGGAATGATAATCGTAAGGTAATCTTTCTTAATTAACTTTCTGTTGAAAAAAATCTCCTTACAGTAATAAACTCCTTTTCATAGAGGGAGTACATTTGACTGTTTTTTAACAAAGTTTTTCAAAATTTGTTTTCAAAACTTTTCGGAACGAAGATTTCTGGAATGGAACTTCTGGAACTAGAATTTTCCACAATGGACATTCTCGTACAGAATACTTCTGGAATGGATGTATTCATATTGAAAATTTCCGGAATGAAAATTTACGTACTGGCAGTTTCATAACCAGATATTTTTGTACCAGTTGTTTTTCGTACTAAGTTATTCGTACTGATTGTCTTCTTAAATTTGTTTTGTCGTACTGCGTTTTTCGTACTGAGTTTTCCGTAATGAGTTTTTCGTACTAAGTTTTTTTTATAGTAAAAGTTTTGCGAAATCTGCCATTACAAATAATTCCCTAAGTGAATCCGAAAGGTATGATTTCCTTACTCAAGTTTTCGTAGTCATATTTTTACTTGCTGGAATTATCTTATATTGTGTTTTCGGATTATAGTTTTCTTAATTATTTGTTTCAATAAAACCTCAAAAAGATCGGATTCATGTTTTCAACCGTCAGATCTGATCGAAGCTCATTCCAACCGTTAGATCAACTGTGGAATGTGAACCGTCATCTCATCGCCTATATAAAGGGGACCCAATTTCTCGTCCCACATCTATCTCAAAGCTCTCGCGTCCCGAATCTCTGTCTCTCTGTTTTAAGGCCGTTCCGAACTACAGTTGTCTCCATTCCGAACTTCTCAGAGAATTACAGATCCAAATGTCTGCGGAGTTAGCATCTCAAGAAATTTCATCCACTAAGCCTATTTCTCAGTGGTTAGTTTACAGAGAAAGGTTAGTCCATCCGGATTTATTTGGTTCATGAAAAGCATTCTGGGAGAACCAAATCCTTTCACGTCTATGTCAAAGCTGACATGGGTGTTCTAGTAATACCATCTGCCCACATTTTTGGGGTATGGAAAACCATAGGCTACATAATCACAGCTAGAGGATATGATCTCAATCATCGAGAATATAGAGAAACCTTATGAGAGGATGGTAATGCTCCCAATGTATATGCTGCAAGATCATGATAAGATATTATGGGATGTTATTACTCAATCAGTGTTTCATAAAAATATGGAATGTAGATATTCATAGAAAGTCTTCTATGCTTATTAATTTATCGAGATACTGAGGGATGATAGAGACTATGATTTTATGCCTCTGGAGTAGGATAGAATGTCAGTTATATACTATTTTTCTCATTGTACTGATCTTCAAAATTTCATGCCTATCCGAATGGGTTCCGATTAATCAAATGATATTATATTTGAGGATGATCTCAGGTACGATGTTCGATTGTGGTTGAATGTCTTAATGTTGACTATTTTATATTCTATAGTGAATTAAGAACTTATTATCATGAATAGTTTGAGGGAATTTATATGTGTGATCTAGGGTGGTTTGGCACCGAGATCAGGTACTTTATCAATTAGTAGTAAGATGTGTCAAATAGAACCTTCTCATAGTGATTTGAGAAGTCGGTGCATTTCTTCTAGTAGCCAAGTGATGAGATACGAGTACAGTAGGGCGGGGAATACAAGGCTAAAGTTTCTGCAAGACCCAGTCGAGTACCGAACATGCAGCATGATGGGCCATATATAGTGATTTTATAGGAAGTTTCCACTAGCATCAAGTAAGAGAGGATTTGAACTTACTCAATATTCAGGGGTAGGATCAACAACATCTCATCAGATAGGGATCTGGGGTAGGTATTGTTGTTTAGGCCAAGGTGGTGGTCGTGGTAGTGGTAGCTAGACCCTAGGTTCATAGTGACTAAAGGGAAGATAAGCTTAGGGAACCTATGAAATTCCATGGGGAAGTAGTACAGGCCAGACATATGTACAGAAACATACCCAACAAGAGCAGGATCCTCGATCATCTACTTTTAGAGGTAATATTCATGTCACCTCTATTTTAGCTTATTCACTTTCTAATACATGGTCTTCACATAGTTTCATATCTATTCCCATTTTGGAGATCCTTGGGCTCATTTTTTTACATATTATGATGTTATGATGCTAGAAACTCTATTAAGGATTAGAACTGTAAGTGTGAATCAATGCAAAGAGTGATTCGATGAGATCGGTAGGTGTCACTTTTCATGGGAACTCTATGTTGTACGAATTAAATGATTTAATTTCATCCTTATATTGAATTTGTTAGATTCTTTTTGATCCTTTGTTGATTTCTATTACTACAGGGTGAGTTTCACGTCACCATATGGTATATCGTTTCTATATAAAGGTGAATGGGATGTCCATGCGAGCCGAGATGGACCCAAGCAATGTGGTTGGGAAGGATGTCTTCCCAGATAGCCAGTTTATATCTGGATGACCATGGAACATGTCAAATTGATTTACCTCTAGTGGTTGATCATTTCAGGGACATCTTTGTAGATGAATTTTTAAGTTCACCTTCAGTGAGAGAGGTAGAGTTCTCTATCAAGGTATTGCTAGGAGTTGCACTGATATCCATTCCTCCTTACAGGATGGCTATGATAGAGTTTCAAGAGCTCAAGAGAAAGTTAGATAATTGGATGATAAGGTTTTCTTATGACCCAGTACTTCTCCTGGGGGTTCTCTGGTACTTTTTTGTGAAAGATGTGGATAGTACCCTTAGGCTATGCATGGATTATCACTAATTGAACCACTTGATGGTCATGAACTGGTATGATCTACCGTGAATAAAATATCTCTTCGATCAACTATGAGGATCTGAGTTTTTCTCACAGATTGATTTGAGATTTGGTTATCATCAGGTGCATGTTAGATCATCAGACATACCTCGCACAACCCTTTGGAGTAGGTCTGGTATGTATGAGTACTTGGTAATGTCATTTGGTCTCACGATTTGTGCCCCTGATGAACCAAGTGTTCTATCTCAATCATGAATAGTTTTTTGAGGTTTTTTGGATATATCGTGGGGTATTATCATAATCGACACAACCATGATACATATCTTGAGTTTGTTTTCATTACACTGAGAGAGAATTAATTATATTCTATGCTCACAAAGTGCCAATTCTGGATGGATTAGATTCACTTCCTGGGTCACATCATCTCAGTGACAGGAGTATTAGTGGACCGAGAGAAGGTGAGGGAAGTAGGATCATGGGATAATCCCAAGAACAGGTTCTAGGTATAGTGTTTTCTAAGGCTCTCTTAATACTAAATGCCTTTCATACAGAACATCTCATGTTTAGCAGCGCCATTGAAAGGACAGACTAAAATGTGTTCTAAGTATGTATTGAAATATTTTAGTGAGACGACCATTTAGGAGATGAAAGGGAGATAGACTTTGTCATCGATATGGATTTTTCAATAGCTGGGTATGAGTTACACATTGTACTATGGTGCATCAGGTGTCATGCTATGAGCCGTTCTATGTAACATGATCGATTTGTTGCATATGGATCTCGATAGTTGAGTCCACATGAGAGGAATTACCCGACACATGATCTTGAGTTAGCTGTAGTTGATCATTATTTATGTTGTTGGAGACATTACTTATTGGGATAGCATTTTGTGTTGTACACAGATCATAAAAGACTCAAGTACATGTTTACCCAACATGATCTAAATCTAAGGTAGTGATGGTGTGTAGAATACCTTCAGTATTTTGATTCTAAGATTTCCTACATTCCTGGTAAAGGGAATGTAGTGGATGATTATTTCAGTATGAGGAATTAGATACAAGAAGATTAAGAGGCCATTTTTTAGTGACAACTTATGGAATTTTTTCTCGTAGATGCAATTGGAGGGGCACCATAGTCATGGGTAGATGTTTCATTCATCATTAGCTATTACCTCTACATTATTTTCTGAGTAAGGTTGAGGAAACTATAATATTCGGAAGGCCTAGTCTTATGGGGGAGTGTGGTTGGTGAGGCCCTCATCCTAGTTAGGCCCTAGGTGAGGATGGGTTTCTGTATTTTCATGGTCATGTGTGGGTTTTAGTAGTCATGCATGAGGATATAATGTAGGATTTTCAGACTTCTGTATGGGTAGTGCATCCTGGTGTCAGAAAAATGGATCTGAACTTACATCGTCAGTATTTATGGCTTGGTATGAAAAGTTATGTTTATATTTTTATTATGAAGTTATCCACCTGTCATTAGGTGATGTCAGAACACCATAGATCATCCGAACATTTACACTATCTACCCATTCCTAAGTGGAAATGTAATGATGTCATAATTGATTTCATGATGGGGTTACCAAGGTCTCATCAAGGTAATGATGTATTGTAGGGTTTTTATGATAGTCTCACGAAGGTTGAACAATTACTTCTAATCAAGGAA
Organism: Viscum album; assembly: GCA_963277665.1. NCBI lineage: Eukaryota > Viridiplantae > Streptophyta > Magnoliopsida > Santalales > Viscaceae > Viscum > Viscum album. The sequence goes on from OY728134.1 coordinate 119,765,147, forward strand.
ACCATCAATATTGACGATATTGGGAGGTCATACATCCGCGAGATTGTATGACTACATGGGGAATCATATTCTATCATTCATTTTAGGGATTCCTAGTTTAGTTGTTGTTTTTGGAAAGGTATATATAGTGCACTGGGTACACAAGTTCTCCTATGAACAACTAACCACCCCTTCATAGATGGACAATCAATGCATAAAAAAGTGTTTGAGGACATGCTATGGGAATTCGTCAGAGATTTTGGGGGTTATTGGGAGCGACACATACCCCTGGTTGAGTTTTACTATAATAATATCTTTCAGAATACTATTCATATGGTTCTATATGAGGATTTGTATGATAGACCTTTTATATCACCCCTATGTTGCCCGGAGGTTGGAGACATAGGTATGATCAGACCTCATCTTGTCCTGGAGACTGCTAAAAAGTTACAATTGATTCAAAAGATGATAGATACTATTAAGTCTCATAAAAAATCTTATGGTAATATTTATAGATTACCTTTAGAGTTTGAGGTTGGGGATTGGGTTTTCTTATGTATTTCCCTAGGGCTAGGATACAATAGGATCGTGATACAAGGTAATCTTTCGTTGACATACGTCGGTCCATCCGAGAGTCTAGAGAGAGTCAGGACAGTTTCCAATAGATTGTAGTTACCTCAAAGTTATTAGGCTATGCACAACATCTTCCATGTATCTTAGTTTCAAAATTAAATATTAGACATGTTTCAAGGTTTTTAGGTTGAGGACGTTGAGTTACTGGTAGATGCATCTCTTGAGGAGCATCCTATCTAAATTGTTTATTATAAAATGATGGTTCTCCATGGAAGGTATGTTCTTTAGAACTGGTGCTATGGTAGAACGATTGAGTGTAGAACGATATCGGGGAGAGGGAGGTCGATGTACCATCTTAGTGTCTAGATTTGTTCTCAGATATTTCTTCACCACCCATGGAAGGGAAATTTGAGGGAATATTACTTCAAGGGGGGATGTTTATATGAACCTGGTTCTTCCTTTCATGTACATATCTTTTCTTTTCATATTGTTTTTAAGGAGGAGGAATAGTGGCTGAGTTTTTCCTACAGGCTTGTTACATGATGTGACAAGGTGTCACATCCTATGTAATCCCAATACACACCGTGTAATGAAAGTCGGCACCCATGGGTATGACATGTAAGTGGAAGTTGGCAGAAAAAAGGATCATGAATATACACACCACATATTTTCTATTAAACTCCTAGTAAATTTATTGTTAAAACATGAATTATCCTCATATTCATCTTTTGAATAGAACCCCGCCCATTTTTTCTCGACCTGAAGTGTCAGATGAATATTTTTCTACTGATTCGTTATCTCAACTTAGATTCGAACACCATATGATGAAGTTGAGTCCCTTTGGTGAGTTTTTGATTTTTAATGATCTATTCTTTGGTTATTTTTCCTCTTGATCTAGTAATATAATATTTGGATTTTATTCTAATTTTTTTGATATACTCCATCCAAGATCTATTTATAGTTAAAAACTACATGAGGATAGTCATATGAGTATGAGGATGGTTTTCTCATGACAATTGATGATATTCTAGTTGTTTATAGGTACTGGAGTGCCAAAGAACACTTATTTGGTGTCTCTTCCTTGTATAATTGAACCTTGTAATTTACTATTGATTTTTAATTAATTGAATTATAGTTATTAAGTTTGTATAGTGTAGTTTACCTTGAATTAGGGCCACCACATAGGTGTGTTTCCCTTGGATGACCATTTATGGATATTTGACCACGGATTCCCAAGTGGCAAGCCATTTTTCCCTTATTTGGTTGTTATAAATAAAATTGTTTAAATAAATTATATTCACATGTGACTTAATTGGTGTTTAAGCCTTGTGATTGTTTAAATTACATGATAGTCATGTTACATGATTGTTCCACATCTGAGGTGGAACGTTTACGGGCGTTACAAAAATGGTTCGACAAGGATCATCACCCGTCTCTTTTTCTATAGGTCCAGGTTCTTGTTGAACTTACCTTCCATTTGTTTCCACCAGTTCCGTATTATTATCCAACAGATAAGGTTGAATTAACCCTACGAGAACTGTTGGTCCCAGTGAGAGATTGATTGGGTTTCAAAGAACTCATGCATTCATTCCTTATCGTATATAACTTCATCAGATGGTCTCCAACGGTTTTATTCGTTGATCTAAGAACACCCAATGGCCCTACTATCTATGATTCATAGACCTGCTTTCCAAAGGCAGGTGCTCATTGGGGGACGATTTGGCCAATGACACTTAAGGACTCCATTGGTCAAGAGGATGGGAGGTTAGACTCAGAACACCCTTCTGGGGGATGATTGTTTCTTGTTCTGGGACTCTCTTATAGATTTAAGTCATATTAATTTGTTCATGAATCCTAGATTCATTCTCGAATCATGTGTCCCTGGGCTACCCATTGTTTTCTGGATATTCCAAATCATGTATATATTGGATGATATGGATGTGATACTGACATGAGCCATATTATAATGTGATCTGATGGTTATCGTCATCCAGGGAGTGGAAGGTGACTTGATGTTGGGATCGGGCCTGTAAGAATGAATTCCTACGTATCCCCAGGGGAGGAATCAGAACCCACATAGTTTGGATGGTGTAGGGATTACGCAAGGGAGCTTCCCATTTGATGGGACATGATTTGGTAGACACTTTATGGATGGGAAACCATTTGAACTAGGGCCTTCTGGAAGGTGTCGTACGTATCCTGGTTTGATTAGAGAATCATATTTCTCTAGTTCAGAAGGGTTGGGACTTACACATTGACGCCACCCATTTGATAGACATGATTGGGGGGACCCTTTGGGATGTGCACCCTTTTGTGATTGAGCCTTCTGGTAGAAGTCCCAAATATCATGATTTCGACATGAATAAGAGTTCTTATAGTTAATAGTGGTTGGTAACTACACATGGAAGCCTCCCAATTGATAGGCATGATTCGATGGACCCTTTTGGATGGGAACCCTTTTGAGATCGTGACATCTAGTAGAGACCCTACTTATCTTGATTTGGTCAAGAATCAGAGTTCTCATAGTTCAGAATCATGTATACAATGTAATCCTCCCATGCCTCTATGCTCACATGAGTGAGGCCTAGTGTTAGAAACTGGATCATGTGAAAGAATAAACAATGAACATGCCTCCTCCCTTATTGGTGGAATTTAGAGAGGCCGCGAAGAAAGAGGTCGGGGCAACTTTTAGTGAGGGTGCATAGTAATGAACCATTTTAATGTGATATTAAATCAAATGTCATTAGACCCCACCTCAAAATATTGAGGACATACCTCAATGGGAGGGCCCCAGAGCATATTTTGTGAAGTATACTATATTTTAAAGTTATATAGCTTGGATGATGGAATCATAGTATAATATCATTTGGATAAAACTATATGGGGTCTTTGAGTTTCGGGTCATATGATAAGAACCACTGGCTATATAAACCCTGATTATCTAGAGGAAAATCATGTTTGGATATTTTGATGTTCCTCTGACATGAGAGAGAGGGAATGTGTAAACCATAACTATAAAGGATACCAGATCTTGAGAAATGGTACGAGGCATGGAAGCTATTATAGCATATAGATGTAGGAAACGACTCTAAAGAGGATTAATTTTCCTCTTGTTAAGAGGAAATATTGTAGGAAACATATGCAGAGCCACCGAGGCATGATGTGCATAATCAAGAAAAGGTGTCCTCAGTACACTAGCCTTCTATTTCTGAGGGCCATGGAGGTTTAAGAAGATTTTAAATCATCCAGTATACTATAGTTTAAAGTCATATATCTTTGAAGATTACTACCTTGAGAATAATTATGTTGGGATGTTCCGACGTGCCTTGAGAATGAGAGGGAGGAACGTGTAACCCATGATTCTAGAGGATCTCATATCAAGAGAAATGATATGAGGTATAGAATCCATTGAGGCTTATAGAGATAGGAAAGGACTCTCATGAGGAATAATTTGGCCTTGGTTGACGTGTGTCTTGTATGAAACATATGCAGATCCATCGGGGAATGAAGTACATAGTCAAGAAGAGGTTCCCTCAGGACACTAGCCTGCCTCTTTTGAAGGGAATAAAGGTTTATGGGGATCCAAAATAACCCAAGACACAAATTTTAATGAATGGAAATGATGTGTTTGTGCATTTAAGAAACATTTAGGATGTGATTTTCCAAAGAGTTATGGGTCAACTTGGCATAGGAGGCAGGTGATATGGCCTTTTGGGAGGTTTATGAGGAATTTATCTTCTCATGGTATTTAAGGGACATATGTTTGGATGGTATAAAGGAAAAATAAAAAATGTCATCGACCCGTCCCAAAATGTTCACGGTATGACTCTTCATTTTACATGGGGGTAAGTGTCAATAGCGAACAGATGGTCCCAGAGGGGTAGGACCGCAACCTGACATTGATATGGAGCGGGGGTGCGGGGGTGCAACCCCTACAGTATGGACTCATTGTCCTGAACTATTTTCCACAATGATCCGACCATGTAGGATATGGCCTCTTTGGATGGAATGCAGAGGATGTTGGAAATGTACGATGGTGCGCAGAGGATCTCGCCAATGAGGATGGTACATGAAGGATTTGGCCACATATGATTGTACACAGAGGATACTGGTCGCGAACTATATTATAAAAATGAGCATATTCATAATGTCATCCACCTATGGGTGCACATGAACCATCCTTATATATTTTTTATTTTCTTGCTGGTTGGTGTTGGAGGGACTTCCGAATACGGTTCGTAGGAGGAATTCTGTGAACTACATATGGTTCGTGGGATGGAATGCATAAACTTGTTTGTATAAAATATGGAGTCCCACAAACTGCCTTAGGTGAAGAAGAAATTTCTCCCACACCCTATGGTCTTCTTGAAAATTTCTCCTCTCCTAGAAATCCCTCCCTCGTTCTTCCTTCCACCCATTTTTTATTTCCCTGGTGGTAATTTTATAGAGTTATGGGGGATCTCTATCTATGGTACGAGCCACACCTTCTCTGGAAGCCCATGGAGAGATATCATTACCGACAGAACACTTAGTCAACTATGGTTTGCGGAGGCTACAGTACACTGTCAACTTCTCCTCATTTTCAAACCACATCATTCAAGGGGATGGTGTTGGGGTGTATGTTTTTCATATTTTCACCAGTAGAAATGGTTCGCAGCGGCTTCGGTTTGTGGGTGGAAATTCACCGTGAATTTTTTTGGTCACTAGCCAATGCCTCATGGGCCAACACTTTATAGGACATCTATGTACCAGTGGTTTGAGATTTATGACTTCCTCAAACCTTTCCTGGTGATGGTACGCGTCCAAGTAGGATTCCTTTTAAAAATTTGACTTCCTTAAATTTATTCTCAAATTAGCAATCCAAATTTCCTTACTGGGCATGTGGGAGTATTTACTTTCGATTTAATTAATTTATGGTACCTTATAATGATATGTTCCCATGTGAGTTTATTAATTTTAATTCCATGTAATAGTTTAATTTACATGTGATTCTTGTTATGGGAATTGATCCTATGTGTGTAATTGAAAGGCCAAGGCATTTGAGGTTATTCCTTGCATGAGTTTATATTGGATGATTTTGGTTTTTCCTTTTTATTCCTAATAAAATATTTAATGGAATACTGAATTTTTAAAGGGTAAAAAAGAAATGGGAGAATCATGGATTAAAATTTCAATGTTATGGAGGAGTTTATATAACTATTTTATATTATACCTAGGGTGATCCATGTATCTATTGAGGGATCCCATGGATATACCAAAGGGGGTTTATATGTTTATTTAATTAGGGAAGCACACATATAGGGGATGGGTTCATGGAGGTTTCATTTAAATGTCGAAGGAAACATGGTTCCACATATCATTTCTATGAATGGGTTCTATTGGAACTATTGATATATCTTGTGAGATACTTGGGTCTTCTTTATATGATCCAAGGATCGATCAATTGACATATACTAACACAGCACCTATAGTGATACTGGGTTCCTGAGAGGATTGAACAGACATGCATGTAGGATATAGGTGGAATTTCACCTAGAGTAATACATGAATTCAATCTTTGGAATAATATGGATATACATAGATTATAATTTGAATATTGAATTGGAATGACATATGATGCGTCTGCCAATCCAAAGCATAATATTGGATTCAGTCTTCACTATAATTGTTTATATAAACTTATGAGGTATCTGTTGAGCTTATTTTAAAATGGTGGATGTTGGGATTACTTTGGATTCCAGGACATTTATAATTCATTGTAATTGAATTGTTAATGAATATTAAATATCTATAAATGGAAACTAATTCTTGTAGGGTTGTTTACTTTTTATTACATCCTAGCTTGCTATGTTTAATATTACACACTGCATATTATATATATTCACAGACAGATTGGCACAGACCATGGGTGGTTTTCTACAAGGATTTTCTCTCTCACCATATTTTGGACTTGTTATTTGGTGCAAAAAGAATTTATTATTTAAGGTCTCAATAAGGGAAGGAAACTTTCTCTAGGTACTTGATTTTCCACTTAGTAGAAATAGAGAAAGGGACAAAGGGAAGAATTGGGAGGCATCGGTTTTCTTTATTCATTTTTGTATTGTTGGTACTTATATCATGTATTACTGTAGTGTGACCTGCTTTGGCAATTTCCAAGAACATGTAACATGTAGGGCCATATATTGAATGATATTACATATAATTATTTATGTTATCAGTCTCCACTGTTTAATTCTGTTTTATGGTATTACTAATTCCACTATTGATTTATTAATGTATTATTCTTTGTTATACTCTACCAATGTGGGAATAGATTCCACACTATCTCACCTAGGACCTCTCTAGTAGTTGGAGGCCACTGGAATTTGTGGAAATGAATTTGAGGCTATGTGTCCAATTGGGTATATAGAACCTTTGAGTGTCATCTGAATCTAGGATGTTAAATCATAGATCATTCCAGGTATGCTCAATTTGTAATCTACCATTATTTGTACCATGATCAATTCTAGATCTACAAACTCCTCTATTTCAACCACTCTAGTCCATGATTTTGGACTAGAAGAAAAGAGGCTTCTTGTTCCCTTGAAGTTTACTAGGCTAGTCAGAGGCCAGACCAACCATTTTTTGTTTGACAAGGGTATAGCCAGATGATGGGGGTCACATCCTAAACCTAGTGATTTTTTGTTCATATGGATGCATCCTTAATATATTATCATTATAATAGATTGTTTTTATTATATACATGATTTTATTCGATGACTTCTGAGGATATATTTATTTTTAAATGTGGATATTCAGTATGTAGGTTTCATTGAGGAGATAGGGTTTCATGTGGGAAGACGGTGTGTGGAGAACCTTATTTCCATGATGTATGAGTTATTAATGGAATTATGAGATGTTGTGTTAGTGGGGTTCCCCCGTGTGGTTGGGGGTTTCTGGATGTATTCCCCAATAAGGTTGCGATGCTACCCCCTTAACGCGATGTTGTGTTTTTGATATATTTAAAAACTAGTTCATATCATAATTTTATGGACCCTTAATGGATGAATCCTTTTAAATTTTATGATTTGAGGATTCAAATAGATGATCTGATGTTGAAGGGTTTTATCCAGCCCAACATGTCATCACAACATCCTCCAATATTTTTCTCTAATAAGGCGGATAGTAGTATTAGGTTGTGTATAGACTATATGATGTTAATCTATGTGATTCTCAAGAACTGTTACTCTCTTTTGAGGATAGATGGTGTTTTAAATTATTTAAAATTAGTGACATGGTTTTCTATGATCGATCTATGATCTGGATATCAAAATATGAGGATCAAGGGGATAGATATTTCAAAGACATCCTTCAGATGCTGGTATGGGCACATCAATTGTGAATTCATGTCGTTTGGTGCCAAAAACCCTCCAATTGTGTTCTTGTGACTCAGAAATCCATTTTCAATGAATTACCATACCATTTTTATAGTCTTGTTCATCAATGACAGATTGAATTACATTAATTCATAGGAGGAGCATCACATTCAAATCAGTTCTAGGATGTAGTTTCTATGATGCAACAAGATCTATAGAACATTATCCTAGTTTAGGTTTTGGACATGAGAGGTGGATTTACTCAGTAATGTAGTTTCTTAGTAGGTTGTGGTAATGGAACCATTAATGGTTATTTCAACTGTTTCATGGGTTGATTATAAAAATGTTATAGCGGTTCAGAGCCTTCTCAGTATTACATGAAATTATCAGAGGTTTTTTCACGATATCTACTAAGTTGTAGACCCTTAGATAGACATGAAATCAACCATTCATGATCTTTCGAGGACTAATCAGTATTAAAAAGCATTTTTTTACTTAATGTGTAGTCGGTTTGTGGTCTGGAGCATTTGTTTCCTAGAGAGTGTTTGATGTTTTAGGTATTTTGTGATGCTTACTATCTGGGATTGGGATGTGTGTTGATACATCATAGGTAACTAATATCTTATTGGTATTTGTATATATAACCCTATTATCATATATATGCCACACATGATCTTGAGTTAGCATAGATTGTGTTTTTACAGATGTTGTGGAGGCATTACCTCCTTGGGAAGAACATTGTGGTCTTCATGGATCATAAGTGTTTGAGTTATAACTTTTATTACTACGATCTAAATTTGTTGAATTAATGGTGGATGTTTTTTCTTCAATAATATGACATTGATATCTCTTACACATCCTTTAAATTGAATGTTTTGTTCAATTATTTGATTATAAAGTAATGTAAGTATATTTCTTAGGAGTCCATGGATGTTTAAAGAGTGATAGAGAAGTTGGAATCCATACACATAGATACATAGGTGGTTTATGGAAATGTATTTCTAGTGGAGATGATAGTAAATTATTAATTTATGTAGTAGGGGGAGGATTCTCAGGGGGGAGATTAAGAGGCATAGGTGTTGCATGATTACGGTGGCCATGGTGATTATCTAGAATAATGGTCAGAGGGTGGTCTAAACCAGATCACATTATATGGGGGATTATTTATTCTAGTGGTGATACAAGATTGATTCATTACTGAGTTTGATATCTAACATTTGGATGTACATCCCAGAGTATCCAAGATGTACCATGTCTAGAGGATGTAGTTTTTGTGTCTTGAAATAAAGTGGTCAGTGCCAGATTTTGTGGATAAATGTTTGGTTTTCTAATAGGTAAATTTATAGAAACATATTCCTAGATATTTTTTTCACCCTCTGGATGTTACATAGTGAAAATGTAATGAAATATCAGGTGATTTTTTTCAATGGATTACCTCATGATCAAAAAATTTGTGATGTTACAATGGTAATCATGGATAAGTTGATGAAATTAGACAACTTATTGGTGATCAAGGTGTCTGACAAACCCGATTTTTTTGATAATAGGTATGTGGATGAAGTGGTGTGGTTGTACATACTTCCTTGGACTATTTTCTTATATCAAGATTCATGTTTTACCTAGTGAGACTACATGGGGTTACAACATGTTTTTGGAAATTAGTTACACCTTAATAATACTTTCCACCCAATGAAAGATGTGAATATAAAGCTGAATATCCAAACATTGGAGGATATGTTGTCGGAAAGCATATAGACATCAGTGGATTATGGGTTGGACACATTACCTTGGTTGATTTTTCTTATAACAATATCTATCACTCATCTATAATAATGGCACCCATTTAAGATATTTTATGGGTGGTTGGGTCATTATCTATTTTCTAGATGGAGGATGGGGAGGCATCATGTGTTGGTCCCAATGTGGTGTATAACACACTAGAGATGGTTTAACTTTTTCAAGAGAGGAAGGAAGTTAAAGAGGAGCGCCCAAAGTTAAATTTCAAGCATAGGAGGAGTCCTCTAGAATTTGAGGTTGGGAATTATATATTTTTTAAGGTTTTCCATCGATGTTGTAAGTGGAGGTTTGTCATGGAATGTAATCTTTCTCTCAATTTTTTGGAGTCATTTAGGTGTTGGGTTGAGTTGGAATTGTAGAATATCAGTTGGCATTTTCACTACAGCTAGTTAGGGTCCACAATTCCTTCTAAAATCTCACCTCCTTCGGTATCTTCATGATGACTCCCATGTAATTAAATGTGGGGGTTGAATATTTATAAGGGCATGGTGTTCACGGAGCGGTTAGTAGATATCCATGATCACCATGAGAATGAAATGCATGGACAGACCATTCCATTATTTCGTGTGTTTAAGAGGCATGGTGTCCTAGAGGAGAGTACATTGGAGAGAGAGATATAGATGTTTTCCCAGTATTATGTTCTAATTTGAGTTGGGATTACTATGTTTTTCTTTAGATGTGATGTTTGGATCTAGTTGTGTTGTGAGATTTTTTGATTTCATGCTGTATGATTTGTGATAAAGTTGTAATATATAAAAAGGGGAAGAATTAATTCCTAATCAAGATTCATTAATCTAAATTATTATTAATCCTATGTTTTTGATTCATTTTCTCTTATAGTGGATATTTTCCTGACTTATAAGGACAAATTTCATGATATTTGTATTCGATCAGTGTGCTTTTTGGTAGTAATTGTTTTTAGTTTGGGATACATAGAGGGTGGAATGGTTATGAATTAGTTCAGTGAGGGTATGGTTTTACAGAATGATGTGGTTTGATGATTTTTATTTATGAGGATGTGTGAGTTGTATTTGTGTTTTTTTGGTTTGGTATGCTTGAATAGTGGAAGAATTGAGAACTAATGAGATCCCAAAGAGGTATCTCATGGGGTGGTTGTCAGACCCCTTACCATTTGAGAATGGTTTTGGCTCCCTGAGGGTAAGAATAATTTGATAGGTGTCTTATGTAATGTTTTGTGCCATCATGGTCCATTACATTGTTGTTTTATTGGTTTTGGAGTTGTTTTTAGTGGGTTAAAGAGGTTCTATGGTGGCTGTATGTGAAATAAGAGTAATGTTGGAAATTCTCATAATGAATGAAGTACACAACATGTGTTGGAGGTTCACTTCTTATGTAGTTAGCCAGTTTCATGGGTTGTATATAGACAAGGGGAAACCCATAAAATGCATTCTAGTGATTAATGAAATTCAAGTCTTGTAATTAAATAAAGGCTGAGTTGACATGATTTTTTCAAAAATATGAAATTTTGGGAAGACTATGGATTTCAAATTGTGAATGGAATACACGACATGAAACTCGTGGGATCAAGGTTATTTTATAACCATTATGTCAGATTTCATTTCATTAGGTTGTAATTGCCTCTCCCTCTCCCTACCTCTTTTTAGGAACCCTAAGCACCTTCAGTGGATCTTCTATCCCTTTTCCTAATTCATCTATATGTTGGTTTAAATGTATATATACTAATGATTTATGGTAATCCATTATCTTCTTCATATTTTTCAGCCGCTTTTTCTCCACGGGATCTGTTTTGATGGTGTGGTTTTTGTTTGGGATGTGAGTTATGATTATTTCTTTTATAATCCTTGATGTAGTGTTGGTTGATCCCTAGGTTTTGTGTGTGGTAGTAATTTTCATGATTTTATTCATCAACCTATGATATGGAACAAGTTTTAAAAGTTTCATTATGGAATCTAATCCCTTATTTCTCAGTTTTTTATATCTTGCGGGTGGGGTTTACACTTGTTTATCTATGGGGGTGGTTAGCGCTGGAAAAATAAATATAAATTAATCATCTAATTGATATCGATGTGGAAAGGGGAATTATTTTCAACATTTTATAGCTTTGATATTAGTTAAATAATGTTATTCCATAGGCCAGATGTTCTGCTAAAATTGTGGTCACTAGAGGCTTTGTTTTTACTAGTTTGATAAATTTTGTGTATCCCATGTTTTGTAGTTTTTTTGTTATCATCCTAAAATTTAAATCGGATAACCACTTATTTTTTGTTAATAAAATTTTTTCCCCAATATTTATTTCTTTTGTGATAACACCCCTAAAATAATGTGAAATTTGATAAAATCCCCATACGCTAAATTTGTAAAATGATCAATGATTTTTTTCATGAGGGTCGTGATTTAGGGACGTGATGTGTGGTTATGATGTGATCCAAGATAATGTTTGTTAGCCTATGGTTTTAGGGTGGGGGCGTAATGGTTTTTTGGTTGTGCTTTTATGGTGGTGGGGTGATGGTTCTTTGGCTATGATTTGGGGTGAATGATGTGATGGTTTCGCTCTATGATTTTGGGGTGTTGAAGTGATTGTTTGATGTGAATGATGAGATTATTGTTTTATATGGTGGAATTGTTATATATAACTATGTATTTCTTGAATAATAGGTTAATACTTTTTAAATTTTTTGGTGACACATTTGGTTAATGGGATAGAAATGATTAATGAATAAATAAATGACGAGATGTGTGGTAAAATGTTGTTTTTGGTATATAATGGAATTAAAGGGATGGATAATGGAATTAGTTCATGGTGTGAGATGTGGCATGTAGTTTGTGTGGTGTTATCCATTTATAATTATGAGTGAATGGGGTGGTATTATGACTTAGTTAGTATTTTTTTCAGAACCCTTTGGCCGAACATGTGTGTAGATTATATATATAGTTTAACATTCTTGTGACTTCAATACACACCTCACTATCATTAATAACTATGTTATTAAATATGTATTTTCTTAGAAAGGGTGTTTTTTCCAACATATCATTGATAAGTATGGATGGTAAGGCACCCACTCTTCCATGCTATATCTTCAAAATGAGTAGATGATTATAGTCTATGCTAGTCAGAGGTTTATTTTCCCACTATCTGATTTCAATGTAGTATTCATACGAGATGTGATACGATTATGTTATATGGAGGGGTCCTAGGTGTCTTCATTTAGTATACAATATGACTATGTTTTGGGGTGGTGTCCTAGGTGTCTTTCATGAGATGTGATATAATAGTGTTTTTCCATAGCTTATTGTGAGGGTCAGGCTTGCAAGGAGGAGGTAACATGGTTTATGTTCTTATTATTCCCAATACCTTACTACTCGAGTTTTGGAAGTGGTTGTGATGTGATTTCCAAGAGTCATTGAACATTATGTGATGTGACTGTGCTTATGGGGTAGTGGTATATGTTACACCCCAAGCTTCCACGGTGCGTTTCACTTCGAATAATGCAATAGCATGTGTTGTACGCAACCTCAAGCTCTAACACACACCACAACGAATTAAACTAGCCGTTGTGAATAGTAATACCTAATTTTTGAAATTTTATAAATTTTATTTATCAAATTGGACTTCATTTTTGGATTCGGAATATCGAAATTAGCCTATGTTGAATTTTTGGTATTTTTCTGAGAACTTTTATTTTTTTATGAATAGTGAAAAATACTTAAAAACAACTTTTTTAATCAAAATAATTTATAGTGATAAATTATACTATTTAGTGGTTTTAAAGTATAATTAGAATATATTTTTACCATTTTATCCAATGGTGGTCATTAGAATTAATTTAACATTGAAATTGGACATAAACAATTGCCAATCTTTTGATATAAATTGTTTCTTAGAAACACTCTATTTTTTGTAACAGCGGGAATTAATTATAAAATTAATTTATGCAACTTATATGTTTGTAATTTTGTAAAATAGACATCATTTTTGAATTCAGAATATCAATTATAGCTTAGGGTGAAATTTTGGAATTGTTCTGAAAAACTTCAATTTTTGATTAATAGTGAAACCACTAAGTGGTAGTTAAATAACTGATTTTTCGTTTAAATGAAATATTACCACTTCTGTGATTTGATTTTCAAAAATCCGACATACATGGTTGTCATTAATAAGTAAAATGTGGTTCAATGAGATTAAAATAATTTTTTGGTGAATAGTAACTTTTAAGTTCTTAATCGCGATTAGAGGTAATTAGTGTAGTTTAAGGTACAAATAATGTTTTAATAATATGAGATGAGCATGAAACCTGTCCTACTCCTATTGGATTAGTCATGGCCGACCAAGACAACCCATGGGTAAACTTGGGGACCCCATGGAGCCACTTTAGTTGGAAAATGACATTAATATATATTTATTTAATGTTAAAATTAAATTGACACAAACATGAGTTGTTTTACTAAAATAGTTTTTAAGTGGGGTTACACAACTCCAAATTTTGACTATAAATATTCATTAGAAAGATAAAAATATTTCCTACATCATAGTAGTTTTTTTATAATTTTTAGACATTAAATAAATTAAATTATTTATGACATCATTATGATGCAGTGATGACCTCATTATTTAACGATTTAAATAAAATGAGAAGATAATGCAAAATCCAAGGCTTACACTTGTCCAAAGCCTATTGGATGAGGAGAGTTAGAACCCTTATCACCTTAGCCACGAATTATATAAGTGTGGGATCTTTAGAATCCGAAAATCATTGTATAATAATGTAACATTTCAATCTTTCCAAAAGAGCCCCTCCTCTCCACTTATAAAAGGCCCCCACCTCTCCCACCTCATTTACACTTTCAAGCCATTTGGATCGGCCAACCTCTGCCCAAATACTCTCCAAAATTCCCCCTCTTACTCATAGAAGCCTCACTTTGGGCATAACTCTTCCCAAGGAAGCCTTTGGCTCAAATCAAAAAGAGTTACCCGATTTTGAGGTAATGTCTTCTCTAATGTTGTTTTGTTTTATTTTTCTACTCCAACACCCTAAAATATTTTTATTAATTTGTTTTGTAACAACAACAGTATCCTCCATATACTAGGATGTTGTTATAAGAAGTATTAGAGCTACAATTACACACACCTACATCTAATGGTTAAAGAACATACGGTTTCTGTGGATGGCGAATTTCTGCCTCACGAAACGATGATTGTTCAACACTCATATAACACCTTCAAAGGTGGCCATTAAGATGTCACTATATTTATATATGATATAAAATATGTTTATGTTTTACTTATGCTTCTGTATTTCTCATTTATGGAATACTTTATGATTTCCATTATGGGTAAAACACGATAATTTCATTTTAGGAAGTGCGGACTACCGCCCCCTCAAAGTGATTTGAATCGTTAACGCCATATCTGGGATGTATAAAGGATGGATTAAATGGTATTATAAACTATATTATACTGTAATTATATTATAAATTTATATCATTATGATTTCATTCCATTAAATACGAAATGGAAATGAAAGTAGCGTTCATGCGTACGTACGACTTACCGTCTCCATGAACGGTGCATTTCATTTCATACCTATAAATGTTAAATGAAATTATTAATGAATGTATATACTGTATATATATGATATATATTATATCTACATCATGAATATAATTCTGTATATAATGGATATTTCACCACATGAACAACTTGTAATTATAAGAAGTTTATTTTTGACTCAAGTACCAAAGATCGACAAAACGACCGTTATTAACTTAAATAATTAAATAATTTTCATAACATGGTAATAAGTGATATAAATGGAATAATGAACATGAAAAAGGTTATTAAGTAAATATAAATTAACTCTAGTTTATTATTCAGGAGGTTAAAGAACGGTCGAGTCAGGACAAGACGCAAGGTAAGGGAATTTCTTAACCCAACTTCCATTCTTTGGGTTAATCTCCTACTTTCAAATTATGTCATGATATTATTATGTAGTATATTGTAGTTATACTTTATTTACGTGTACATATAGTGAATACACAAAATAGATATATTTTATTTAAAAATGATCTTTTTAAGGGACTTCATCTCAATCTCCATTCATTGAGGCATATTTTGGTTTTATACCCAACTTTCTTTTATACGGTGTATAAACCCATTTGACTTTTACGTTTATTCAAAAGGAATCCTTTTTATAGGAAGCATTTTACTAAACGAAAAAAAGGGAATGTTTTTCTTTCTATACTTATGCAGCGACAACGACTTCTCTGCCGCCGTGACCATTATTTGAGTTTCGGCTTCCTCTACAAGCTATCATTTTTTTAATGAAAAATAAATACAAAGTTTTAACTTTCTTTTATTTTGGTATTGACAATGGTTTTTAA
This sequence comes from Viscum album, assembly GCA_963277665.1. Taxonomy (NCBI): domain Eukaryota; kingdom Viridiplantae; phylum Streptophyta; class Magnoliopsida; order Santalales; family Viscaceae; genus Viscum; species Viscum album. Next base: position 119,781,211 of record OY728134.1, read on the forward strand.
AGCGTTTTTATTATATCAATGTGTTGTATTGATATCTTGTGATTGAAATGTGGAAATTTTATGTTTCCTTTATGCATGTTTTATGTGATACGATTATGTTATGGTTTATGATATGTTTAAACCTATTCATATGAGGAATGTATTGGACTTAATAAGTGACGGGTGGAGCCCGCTATAGCTCCTCGATGCATCGGTAGGTCTCATGAGACAACTAGACATGGAATTGGCCAAGGCCCTTTCCCAATTTGATTTACGGTTTTGGCCGAGGCCTTAATCATTTTAGACGTCTTGGCCGAGGCCTTGACAAAATGTTTCAGAATGTCCGGCATTATACATTCCATCATTATGAAAGTGGTTATTGATATCTCATGTGATTATTCGACCAGTAGAACATCCATGTGAAGAAGTGAATGGAATTATCTCATTTTACTTTTTCCATATTATGTTGATGTTCAAGTTTAAAAGGCTTTTGTTTTAGTTATACATTGCCTTAAATTTTTATGTTTATTTATGAATGCTTCCGCAATATTGTTATCCTTACTGAGCATCTGATCTCACCCCTTTCAATGTTTTAATATTTTCCAGGATGTGAAAAAGTATTTTATGAATGACCTTCATGGATTGTGAGAAGAGGATATGAGTGTGGACTATGGAGACTTTTTTATTGTAGTTTTTCACTTTAAGATGTAATGTAACGTTTATGAATGTATCTAGTGTTTCCAAGGCTACTAAACTAATCGGTCTTTTGAGACTTGATCTTTTGTGATCATTCCAATGTTACGAAGTAATGCACCGGCTCTAGGTAGCTGGGGTCGGGGTGTTACAGTTGGTATCAGAGGCAGTTTAGTACTATCCTTGGAAGCTAGATGTAGATAAACTCTGATTAGAGCACATAGCCCAAAGATAGACTTTGAGGATTAGTATAGAAGAACTTCCTAGAATTTTGGTATTATAGAGATGTTATGAGTTTTCCGAGCAATACATCCCTGTCTGGATACGAGCAGGTAGAGGTGGCTCTGGCACAGATGTACCTAGGGGTAAAACCCAAAAACACCGCTTTGAGCTCGACTCGAACGGGAACTGGTGCACGACAACGGGCCTTGCTGCACTCTTGGTTACGACACTCCCGGGGGATATTCTTAGGATAATTCTCATTTTCTATACAAACCACTATGAAGGGTTATGAGTATATACTTCCTCAAAGGAAACATTTCATTTTATGATTATGGATTATATCCATAAATAGTTCAATTTATGTAAAGTATTTTAAAAATATGGAATTATGTATTTTATTTCATAAACTAATCTAGTTTATGCCATTGTTTAGAAATGGCGCCTAGTGGAAGGAATGGAAACCGTATCAATTCACGCACTCCGTGTAGGGATTGAACTCCTACTCAAGATAATTATGGTGGAGCTAGTGATACAACTGGTGCTGATCAGCTTCTCACCGTACTGGGACAACTCATGCAGGTTATGAATAATAACCTTACTCGTATGGAGCACCCTGATCCGCAATGTGGAGGATCAATGCTAGACCGTTTCATGAGGCAACAACCACCAACCTTCAATGGGAGTACAAATCCTATAGTAGCTGAGCAATGGATAAATTCCTTAGAGAAAATATTCCATGCCTTGGGAAGTAGTGAAAGGGAGAAGGTTGTCATGGCAGTTTACCGCCTCACTGGAGATGCCAATCAGTGGTGGTCGCTGATTCAAAACACAAAGGAAGATGATGACGTATCAAATATGGAATGGAGGGAGTTCAAAGAGCTTTTCTTAGAAAAATACTTTCCTCGTGACCATCGAGCAGATATGGAAAGACAATTTTTGATTCTGAGACAAAAGGAGGATGAGAATGTCGCAAAGTATGAGGCCAACTTTACAAGGTTAGAGAGACATGCTGCAGATTATATACATAACCCAAGATGTAAGATTGATCGTTTCTTTGATGGGTTAAAACCATTTCTCCGTCGAGCTTTAGTATCACAATCCTTCTCATCATACGAAGATATTGTCTCGTGTGCTATCAAGACAGAAAAGGAATTCTCTAAGTCTTATGACAACAAAGTAAAGCAAGAGAAGAAGAGAACGGTGGAACAAGAGACAGATAAAGGGAAAAAGGGAAATAAGGATTTTCCATTATGTGATAATTTTGAGAAGAATCACCCTGGTACGTGCCTAAAAGGAATGGGAGTTTGTTATAAATGTGGAGAAAAGGGTCACCAGGCTTGTGATTGCAAGGGAAAGAAAGAGGCTGTCAAAGTTGAATGCTACAATTGTAGGGAAATGGGGCATTATGCAAATGAATGTCCTAAGCGTCAAGGAAACTTACCTCAGAAAAGGCCAAGGGATCAATGCCAATCTTATGCTGTGACTACAGTTGAAGAGGAATAATTAATGTATTGGTGCTTTTGGACTCAAGGATTATATTCTGGTTATAAGAATAATGTGATATATATATATGGATTGTACTGTAGTACTTAATGATTTCAGTAAGGTTTTAATATGATTAAGGTAATCATGTTTTTAGTATGTGACAATAAGAGAAACTTTTCTTTGTTTGGGAAATCTGATGTTACAATTGATTTTGGAATTAAGAGACCTTTTAGAGAAAGTCTGGACAGAGGTATTTTGGATAACTATAAAGGTTGGAGTGGATTAAGTTGATCTTTGGATAGTATTGTTTAAGGTTAAAGCATTTCTGAAGATTATTTTTGGAATATTATAATACTATAGTTTTAGGAAAAGGATAACCTGCAGGGTGGGGAATAACCCGTCGCGTCGGACAAAGCTGCAGGAATCGAACCCACAACCATAGTGCGACAAGACTTTATTTCCTACCACTAGCCTACAGGAAGTCCCTGGTTATTACAAAATAGTTTTACTAATCTAAATGGCATGTGTTAATATTTGGAACCTTATACAATTAGGATAAAAAGAATATTTTTGAGTTCCGTTACCATTTGGAGTAAAAGATGGGTTTGTGGTAAAAATTTATTAACGAATGAAAGTATACATAACAAGTATTTATATTCCCTTACGTTCTTAGTAAATCTCCAAAATAAATTCCTCAACATTATGAAAGGTAACTTAAAACAAAAATGTTGTCGGCTAACTTTTCCAACTGGGGATTCAATGACCGTTTAACCAGTCACAAGTTTGTGATTTTCTTGTATTTAAACTTTCTCCTAACCTTGTTTTCTATAACTCTCCATCAGACCTTGATGGTTTGTTTCTCCTCCATATCCATATTTTCATAGAATCCTAGAAAGGGCTATATCGGGTGACCTTTGTACTTATCTTGCTTTCTTTTAATGTTATATATTTATTAACCTTATTTCTGATGTGGGTTTTCCTCAAAGGTATTTTCTCTTTTCAACCTTTTATTTTCAACGAAAAATTTCAAATTGCGAGGACGCAATTTATTGAAGGAGGGGAGAATGTTACACCCCAAGCTTCCTTGGTACGTTTCACTTCGAATAATGCAATAGCGTGTGTTGTACGCAACCTCGAGCTCTAACACACACCACAACAAATTAAACTAGCCGTTGTGAATAGTAATACCTAATTTTTGAAATTTTATAAATTTTATTTATCAAATTGGACTTTATTTTTGGATTCGGAATATTGAAATTAACCTATGTTGAATTTTTGGTATTTTTCTGAGAACTTCTATTTTTTTATGAATAGTGAAAAATACTTAAAAACAACTTTTTTAATCAAAATAATTTATAGTGATAAATTATACTATTTAGTGGTTTTAAAGTATAATTAGAATATATTTTTACCATTTTATCCAATGGTGGTCATTAGAATTAATTTAACATTGAAATTGGACATAAACAATTGCCAATCTTTTGATATAAATTGTTTCTTAGAAACACTCTATTTTTTGTAACAGCGTGAATTAATTATAAAATTAATTAATGAAACTTATATGTTTGGAATTTTGTAAAATAGACATCATTTTTGAATTCGGAATATCAATTATAGATTAGGGTGAAATTTTGGAATTGTTCTGAAAAACTTCAATTTTTGATGAATAGTGAAACCACTAAGTGGTAGTTAAATAACTGATTTTTCGTTTAAATGAAATATTACCACTTCTGTGATTTGATTTTCAAAAATCCGACATACATGGTTGTCATTAAGAAGTAAAATGTGGTTCAATGAGATTAAAATAATTTTTTGGTGAATAGTAACTTTTAAGTTCTTAATCGCGATTAGAGGTAATTAGTGTAGTTTAAGGTACAAATAATGTTTTAATAATATGAGATGAGCATGACACCTGTCCTACTCCTATTGGATGAGTCATGGCCGACCAAGAAAACCCATGGGTCAACTTGGGGACCCCATGGAGCCACTTTAGTTGGAAAATGATATTAATATATATTTATTTAATGTTAAAATTAAATTGACACAAACATGAGTTGTTTTACTAAAACAGTTTTTAAGTGGGGTTACACAAGTCCAAATTTTGACTATAAATATTCATTAGAAAGATAAAAAGATTTCCTACATCATAGTAGTTTTTTTATAATTTTTAGTCATTAAATAAATTAAATTATTTATGACATCATTATGATGCAGCGATGACCTCATTATTTAACGGTTTAAATAAAATGAGAAGATAATGCAAAATCCAAGGCTTACACTTGTCCAAAGCCTATTGTATGAGGAGATTTAGAACCCTTATCACCTTATCCACGGATTATATAAGTGTGGGACCTTTAGAATCCGAAAATCATTGTATAATAATGTAACATTTCAATCTTTCCAAAAGAGCCCCTCCTCTCCACTTATAAAAGGCCCCCACCTCTCCCACCTCATTTACACTTTCAAGCCATTTGGCTCGGCAAAACTCTGCCCAAATACTCTCCAAACTTCCCCCTCTTACTCATAGAAGCCTCACTTTGGGCATAACTCTTCCCAAGGAAGCCTTTGGGTCAAATCAAAAAGAGTTACCCGATTTTGAGGTAATGTATTCTCTAATGTTGTTTTGTTTTATTTTTATACTCCAACCCCCTAAAATCTTTTTATTCATTTCTTTTGTAACAAAACCAGTATGCTACATATAGTAGTATGTTTTTATAAGAAGGATTCGAGCTACACTTACACACACCTACATCTAATGGTTAAAGAACATACGGTTTCTGTGGATGGCGAATTTCTGCCTCACGAAACGATGATTGTTCAACACTCATATAATACCTTCAAAGGTGGCCATTAAGATGTCACTATATTTATATATGATATAAAATATGTTTCTGTTTTACTTATGCTTCTGTATTTCTCATTTATGGAATACATTATGATTTCCATTATGGGTAAAACGCGATAATTTCATTTTAGGAAGTGCGGACTACCGCCCCCTCAAAGTGATTTGAATCGTTAATGCCATATGTGGGATGTATAAAAGATGGATTAAATGGTATTATAAACTATATTATACTGTAATTATATTATAAATTTATATAATTATGATTTCGTTACATTAAATACAAAATGTAAATGAAAGTAGCGTTCATGCGTACGTACGGCTTACCGTCTCCATGAACGGTGCATTTCATTTCATTCCTCTAAATGTTACATGACATTATGAATGAATGTATATACTGTATATATATGATATATATGATATCTACATCATGAATATAAATCTGTATATAATGGATATTTCACCACATGAACAACTTGTAATTATAAGAAGTTTATTTTTGACTCAAGTACCAAAGATCGACAAAACGACCGTTATTAACTTAAATAATTAAATAATGTTCATAACATGGTAATAAGTGATATAAATGGAATAATGAACATGAAAAAGGTTCTTAAGTAAATATAAATTAACTCTAGTTTATTATTCAGGAGGTTAAAGAACGGTTGAGTCAGGACAAGACGCAAGGTAAGGGAATTTCTTAATCCAACTTCCATTCTTTGGGTTAATCTCCTACTTTCAAATTATGTCATGATATTATTATGTCGTATATTGTATTTATACTTTCTTTACGTGTACATATAGTGAATACACATAATAGATAAATTTTATTTAAAAATGATCTTTTTAAGGGACTTCGTCTCAATCTCCATTCATTGAGGCATATTTTGGTTTTATACCCAACTTTCTTTTATACGGTGTATAAACCCATTTGAATTTTACGTTTATTCAAAAGGAATCTTTTTTATACGAAGCATTTTACTAAACGAAAAAAGGGAATGTTTTTCTTTCCGTAGTTATGCGGCGACAACGACTTCTCTGCCGCCGTGACAATTATTTGAGTTTCGGCTTCCTCTACAAGCTATCATTTTTTTTAATGAAAAATAAATACAAAGTTTTAACTTTCTTTTATTTTGTTATTGACAATGGTTTTTAAAGAGTTTTTATTATATCAATGTGTTGTATTGATATCTTGTGATTGAAATGTGGAAATTTTCTGTTTCCTTTATGCATGTTTTATGTGATACGATTATGTTATGGTTTATGATATGTTTAAACCTATTCATATGAGGAATGTATTGGACTTAATAAGTGACGGGTGGAGCCTGCTATAGCTCCTCGATGCATCGGTAGGTCTCATGAGACAACTAGACGTGGAATTGGCCGAGGCCCTTTCCCAATTTGATTTATGGTTTTGGCCGAGGCCTTAATCATTTTAGACATCTTGGCCGAGGCCTTGAAAAAATGTTTCAGAATGTCCGGCATTATACATTCCCTCATTATGAAAGTGGTTATTGATATTTCATGTGATTATTCGACCAGTAGAACATCCATGTGAAGAAGTGAATGGAATTATCTCATTTTACTTTTTCCATATTATGTTGATGTTCAAGTTTAAAAGGCTTTTGTTTTAGTTATACATTGCCTTAAATTTTCATGTTTATTTATGAAAGCTTCCGCAATATTGTTATCCTTACAGAGCATCTGAGCTCACCACTTTCAATGTTTTAATATTTTCCAGGATGTGAAGAAGTATTTTATGAATGACCTGCATGGATTGTGAGAAGAGGATATGAGTGTGGACTATGGAGACTTTGTTATTGTAGTTTTTCACTTTATGATGTAATGTAACGTTTAAGAATGTATCTAGTGTTTCCAAGGCTACTAAACTAATCGGTCTTTCGAGACTTGATCTTTTGTGATCATGCCAATGTTACGAAGTAAAGCACCGGCTCTAGGTAGCTGGGGTCGGCACATTACAGTATATTTTATTCAGAAGATATGGGAGTGCCGGGATGTATGATGTCAGGGTATGAGAGTAGAACAATAGTGGGAAAGTAATGTGAATTACCCTTTATCGACATGCTTTATTTTATGATATTATAAATAGATTTTGTTATTTTGTAAGCATGACATAGTAAATTTGGGGTGGATAGTTGATCTATATAGGTGTTGTTTGTTCTGATGTAAGGTCGTGGGTGCATTCGTATAATTCATTCAAATGTGTACGAGAAATGTTTTTTTTATTGAGTAAACTTTTATCGCCATCCTCTGTATATAAACCTATTTTCATGTTTCCTTGAGGATTACATGGATTGTGTTGGAGAATACTATCTTGAATAATTTTGGAATATTTGTTTTGTATGTACTTTATCTTTGATATTGGGTATTTAATTTTTTATAATTTTACCTATATCAGTTTAATTTATATCTGTATTAGAGTTTTGTTTTGGTTTCTCTTTATATTAGGTCACGGTGTTTCTTATGTGTGATTCATCTTATCCCTTGATCCAATATTATTATGTGGTAATGCCTCCCCTTTCAGGAAATTTTAAACCCTTTGGCCAAATTGCTAACCCAGGCCCTACAAGCGGTGGAACTCAGGGGTTGTTATCTCTCTCTCACCATTGTGGTATCATTGTTTGGAGGGTGTAGTGATAGTAAGAATTTAAATTGGGAGGATTCATTTTATTTAAGGGAATATAATGTAACACAGTAATATTATGGAATATAATTTTTTGAATTCTTAATTTATTTGAAAGCATCCTCCCCACACAACACTAAACTAAAATGTACCATGAAATAATAGTTTATAATTATAATGATATTAAAAGAATAATAAAAAAAATTAAATAGAAATATTTTTATTAATTACAAAATTAAATCAAAATATTATTAGGAAAATTAAATTTTTTAATTTTTTTAAAAAAAATTAATTATGTGTTTATATATAATGAATATTAATTTAATATTAAAATTTATAAATTGATAAATATTAATTTTAAAATAATAAATTCTTTTTTAAATTCAACACAACAAATTCATCTTATAATTAATTTTTTGAGATGTTTATAAAATAATTTTTTAGGAGAATTGTAAAAAATGCCAATTTTTTATGATATCATTAATTTTATGACAATATCATAATACCATAATGAGATAATAGTATTTAAAAAATTATAAAAATTTGAATTAAAAATTTAAAATAACACATTAAAAAATACTATATTATATTTACTAAACTCGTGTGTAAAAATTTGGAATCTGAAGTAATGTTTTACACTAAAATGAATTTTTATTCGCATAAGATAAAAATTAGTTTTCAAAAAATTTATAAATTATATCAATAAAAATGTATTTCATATTTTAGGTAAAAAATATTATGTTATATATTACGTTTAATTTCATTATTGGGAAAAGAAGTATGATTACTGTGATGAAACATAATTATCATGAGAATGGTAAAACAATTATTTTCTATGAATAAGTTTATTAATATTGTGTATTTTTTTATATATTTGAATAAATTATTTAAAAATTAAAGGTGAAATTAATATAATTTTAAACCTATATATAATTAATTTATCAATCATTATATTGGAAATAAATTCTAAATATGGTTTATTACAATTAATGGTAAAAATAATTTCTCTACATATAAGTTTTTCTATATAATAATTGTTTGAGATTACAATTTAATTTTCTAATGTTTATAATTTTTATTGGATTAAGTAGATGTTAATTTATTTTATAATACCCAAATGTTTTATTAGGGGATATTTTATTTTTTTTAAATGATATTTTACATAGTTAAAAACAAGTTAACTGGGTAAAAATGGAAATGGTTAAATGTATATAGTGGTAAAAAAATTAAAATATTTAAAAAATGTGATAAAATGTGATTTATAGACATTATAGACCTTTTCTACCGCAAAAATCCATTGTTTCACACATTTTGATACTTTGACCCTTGAATTGTTTCATTTCATAAATTCAAAATAAAGGTTGTTCAAAAAAGTATTATATTATTCAATTATAAATGGAGAATGCTTAAACCCATTCATGACATTATTATTCCTTCAAATTTCATCCTAAAAATATTCCATTTTTATTCTCCTAGAATCATCTATCATGTTCATTAACCTCTAGTCACAAATAGTTATAATTATTACTTCATTGACAAGGAGGTATTTGGATGAATGTTCAATGTCCTAACGCATGTATTAATAAATCCTTATCAATTTATTTTAAATATTTATCCCCAAAACCCACCACATTCATATTAAAATAATGAACTCATCATCATTATTATAACGAATTTTTATTATGTTAATTAAAAACCAAATATTTGTTCCATTTCTTCTTCTTTATTAAAAATCAAAAGAATTTTGATCATGTGTTTGTGTGGAATACTACTTCCATTAAGAAACATGATTTTTTTCCACAAAAAGTCTCTATTATTGTTATAATTATTTATTAAAGAATAAATGCGACATATATTATAAAATTATGGTTATTTAGAGGCAAATTATAATCCACTTTCTTTCTCTCTAATTCATTGTGAAATGAAAATGTTTACTATGTGTTGTGTGCACTAGTGCTTCATCTTCCATCATCCACAACCCTCTCCTAAAGAATATATACACCCTGTGTTCCCATATTTTTATGATATTCAGTGAAGAGAATATTATCTACAACCAAGTGGTATTCATCTACACATCATACTATGGGAACAAATCTTCCCATTGTCATGTTTCAATGTTTTTTATAATAGATTGTTTTCTTCCTTTACTACTCTTAATTACCTCCCTCTCCCTATTAGTGTTCACATTTACCAAGAATATTTTCATAGTTTACCTTACTTCAAATCCCCTTGACATGTCTTGATTAGTATATCGGTAATAAAAATTCAAATCTTTGGATGATTCGTAAATGCCTCCATGAATAAACTTATTTAAATTATTAAATGTTTTAGTAATTAGCTATTACAATCTCAAAAAATTTGATTCATCATAATAAACATATAAAAATTATAACATTATTCTATTTTAATAAGGAAACTATTCTAATTCAAACCACCTTTATAACCAAACTCATGCATTAATTATGTTATGTTCATGTTTTGGTTAGATTAACCACCCACATAAACAATACAGTAAAATAATATCAGGTATGACTATGAAAAATTAAATCTTTATGATATGTTATATAAATACGTAAATTATGATTTGATTTTTGTTATAGAATAGAAACATTAATATTGAACTAAAAAACTAGTATACAATAATTTATTTTTAAAAAATAACAAAATCATGGTTGTCATTAATTTTATCTATTGAACCATAACTGAAACCACAATATAATGAAATAATAACTCTATAAAATATCATAAATCAAAAATTAATGAATATTTCATGATCTAGGAATGATGATATTTTTGATAATAATGATGAAAAATTATATTATTTCAAAACTAATTCAAAATATTCAAGATAACTCACACCTTGTATTGAATAGATAAAATAACAATCTAATATAAATATAGAGAATATCTATAAATGAAATTTATAAAAGTTTATAGATATGAAAAATGATATAATATATGTGATTATGATATATTTTTTTTATATAGTATATTTATGTGCTTTAGCTGAAGTTAGGAGTTAATTTATGGATTTATTTGTCTCATTATCAAATCCATGATACATGGTTGATATTGTGCACCACAATTTCACCAATATAGTGTATTCAATAACCTATTACCTTTATCTATAATTTACATATTACCATTTCAATATATTTTAATATTTATTTATGTAACCCCTGTTATTCTTAAGATACTGTTATGGTAAGTGTTTTTGTGATCTCAATTATCATTCATTGATTTATAATTGTTCTTCATGAACAAATGACATATTAGTTGAGAAAATTAAACACTTTGATTTAATTTTCTATTATTTTCTATTTTTTCGGTATTTAAATTTCAACCACCTAAAATAATTTCAAAAATACGCATACCTTATGAATAGTAGCATTTTAAGGGATTTTGTTAACTCAAATCCCCTTTGATTCAGAATAAATGTAACTCTTAGAGAATAATTGTTCTATTTTAGAAAAAAGTAATTATTTTTCTTGTAAAATTTACTCTTCTCTCAAAGGAAATTTTTTTTTCAAATATATATTCCTTCTTGATGTATTTCGTCTTCGTAAAAGTTAATTGATTTTATGAAAATAATATCATCTCCTTCAATGATTTTGTTCCTCGGTTTTAATGCCCATTATTCAAAAAAAAATGTTTTTCATTATTATTTTGAATCCCAAATCTAGTTTAACTCGTTTGACCTTGATTTTTATCTTTTATAATTTCTAAAATGACATTTTACTACCATTTTTATATTTTTTATTTCAAACATTTATATTTCAAAATAATCAAAAGGGTTCCCATCCATTGAAAATATAATTTTTTACCATCCCCTCCATGTTACACTACTTTTGGATCAAAATGGTCTAAGGTACCCTAAGATGGTGGAGAATCAGGGTGTGGATACTCAATGGGAAATTACTCCATCCCCAGTGGATCTTTTCCTCTTTAATATAAGGGTCTCATTATTCTCTCTTTAATGTTTTTTTGGATCTTATCCTTTCAAACAATATATTTTAACAATGCATGGAATTTAATGAAATAAAGAAAGTGTAACAAGCTTGACCCAATCAGCCACCCAAACAGTGCCAAACGGGTTGGGTGCTACTACTTTAGGCTCACCTCCCCGAATGCCAAAGGCTGCCGACTAGCAGAAAGGGTCTGATAGGTATGGTGGGGGGTATACCCTCTTAGAGGACAATAACAATGGTATCAGTCCAAGTATAACAGTAGAGATGCAGCAGAATAAAAGACTTAGTAGACTCGAACCAGACCCGCAGAGTGAAAACACATTCAATAACAATAAACAGTGTAAGAAATAAATATAAACAACAACAGCGCAAATTAAACACAACAACATGCTAATCACTGGTAACTACTAAAACAAACCAAACATGCAGACATAGCATGTCACTAAACAAAAGGGGCACAAATGGATAACCAACTGTAGCTCTAACCAAGATAGTATGTGGATAATAGTAATGAAAAGAAAAACAGAGCAACACCAGCTAGGTAAGACCTCAAAGTCCATACCACCTCCTTTCAAAAACTAATGCAGCCCAGCTCCTGAAGCCGGCCTCTTTCCAGCATGTAAATACATAAAGTCTACACGCGTCCTGAAGGTCCCATGTAGGGTGAGAGATAAATATTAGTAGGATACCACCCTACGGTGCGTACCTAATATGATTGTTTAAGCAGTCATGCATTTATAAGGAAAGCAGTAAATAGTACAATTCACAAATAAACCATTACTCCACAAGTGATTAGAATCCACCACAGAGTGTCACCTGCTTAGGGAAACTCCAGAATCTCTTTCATGTAACTCAGCACCATGTTCCCCCTAACACCGCGTGTCTCAAGTACCGACGTCCTGATGGCATGCCGAAGAAGTAACCCGGAGGAACAATGATTTCTATCCTCAAATAAATAACCAGAGGGACAACGATTTCTACCCTCAAATAAATAACCGGAGGGACAATGATGTTTGTCCAAAAATAAATAGCCAGAGGGTCAGTGATATCCACCCTCAAATCAAGTAACTGGAGGGACAACGATGTATGCCCTCAAATAACGGCGAGTCTCTTCCCCCAACCCAATAGCCTAAATGCTATCCCCAAAAGGCTCCTCACCTCCCACGTGGCTTCCTTCGGCAAGCTCCATCAACCAAAAGTACCTAAACCATAACTAACTGGGGCCTCTACCCACATGAGTGGTCAAAACCACCTCATCACGGAGTATCTCAGTGTGCACACTACTCAATGTTTCGGTTGAGCGATAATCACAAAAATAGTAGCTAAGCCACCACACATCTGACTCCTCATCTCCCTGTGACAATGCCGCTCAAGTCTGATGGTCTGGCCATCCAAGTAACTCGGGCCAAGCACAACCTGACAATTGTACTACCTCAAGCCAACGTTCTGGACGCCAAATCCCATGGTCAAAACCACCCAAAGTAACTCGGTTCAAGACACAAACGTGATTAGCATCACTCTTGAATATCTAGGCCATGCCCAACACAACCCAAAGGGTCCAGCATGTGCAATTCCTCAATTGCATATATATCAAATTTGAACGGGACACATAAACAGACAAAACACTCTAATAGTAGAATTGCACTAACCCAATGGTTATCAGTAAATAGCACCGATGTCTTGAATTCCTCTAACCATATATAGCAGGCTTAATAAATTAAACTCAACATTTTAAAACATTAATATTGCAATTTAAACCATTTTGGAATTCCCCGGCCAAAATGCCCTGATGAGGAACGACCTCTCACCCGGCCTTACTCAAGAAAAACTGGTAATAGGGAATACATAAAGGAATCCCATAGGAACAACAATCAATTCAATAAGAAGTATTAGATTAAATGGACCCCACTCAAAATACCAAAAAACCCGCTGAAGGCCACATCACCCAAAAGACCACAAAAACACAAAAAGAGGTATGCACCACCTACCTCATTCTAGTACGATGTTACACCTCTGATAAAATCCTCTAATTATGTCTAAACCGCGGTAAATCTACAAAGGAATCAAAACCGCTCAAACCCAAAAAACATGTTCTAGAACAGAAATCTAGAAAAAATAGATCAAGAGAATCATGGAATTATTTAGGGGGTTCCAACTGATCAAACGAAGCTCAAAGCGGAGTTTAGAAGAAGATCCGGGAGGGATTTGAAGGTCCGGATAGCTCTCCTTGCGTGAGCCACAAGCGGGAGGAAGAAAAGAGAGAAGAATGGAAAATCCCGAGTGGCCCGGAACTTAAAAACCAAAACTTTAAGTGGCCACACGATTAACCCACATGGTTTTGAAAACCATGTGCCAACTCTGCAGTTTCCACAACCTCAACCAGGAACTTCGCACGGCCATCCCACACGGTTTGAAAAACTGGGCGCCGGCTGTGCGGAGCCCACTGTCTCACCCAGAGACTTCGCGTGGCTTTCCCACATGGTTTTTTCAGACCGTGTGCCAATTGTGCGCAACTCCACAACCTATAAAATTTTTTAAATGTTTTTCCCTAGATTTTATCAGTTTTCTTAGTACAAGGAAAAAATTCAAACATGGTCGGAATTTTGACCCGTTCCAAAAACCTGGGTTCTTAAAATCTCCCTACCTTAACATAGCTCATCCCCGAGCTATCAGAAAAAACCCGGAGATGGAAACGAACATGCCACACCAATCAAAGCTACCTGGACTTCCCTGGTCATAGGGTTTTGGCTAAATTCCTCAAGGGGATCCCCACCATAGGAATCGCATAACTCGGTCTCATCCCGAAAAAACTCAGAACAATCAAAGGTTCACTAACCTATTTCCATATTCAAGGTCCTCTTGTGACGCATCACCAACCTTGTGCCTTATTGGCACTCCCCATACCACTTCCGACATCCAACGTATCCTGCACCGCAATGGTGTCCGCATCCATGAGGTCCTGCATCCCATAGATGCTCAAAATTATCCTGGTGCCTAGTACCTCATGTAGTATGCATCCTCGATGCCCAGATGCCCAAGGATCTTCAAGTAACCCACACCCTCGATGCCCCGATGCTCAAGCCATCTCAAGTAACCCACATCCTTGATGCCCCGATGCCCATGGCACCTCAAGTAACCTGCATCCTCGATTCCCCAGATGTTACGCATCTCATACATACACACACACATATATATATAATAGACTTGATATGGTGCCAATCCCACTGACAAGAATCTAGTCAGTTCACATAGATCATGTGCATCACGTGCACTCAAAACGGGCATGCCTCTACAGGTCATTCCAAAAATGAAAAATGGAAATCATGGCTACACCCATGGTGTACCTCTAACTGTCATGGGCTCACCAGCCTGCTCGGCCTCTGGAAACTACATAGCATGCACCTAGCATGAAGTATGACTGGTTGATGCCTGAACTCCCTGTGGTGCTTCTCTAGCCACCGGCCACTGGCCCCTCAGTTGGATCCCATTGTCTCTGTCACATCCGCCATGTGTAGCTGAACCTCGGATACCCTCTCCTGGTACAAAACCTAAACCAACTCTGGATGCCACCATCTGTCATGGTCCCTCCCTTCTGGCTGTTTGAGAAGACTGCCTCTAAAACCCTTCCAGATGCTCGAATTTTCCACATGCATGACACTCCATTAGAGGTCTATCGCACTGACTCTGAACATGTTCTGGCTACCCACACTGAAAGGAGACCACTGATGAACTGTTATGAGATGGAGTAGTAGAGTCTTTGGCCTGAATTACCTGCTAGAACTCATCTCGTCCTCGCTTCTTGCTCTCTGAACCATCACTGAAATTGTCACCCGACCAACCTGGGGCATATCCCTATGGATTCCCTCTGCTATGAGGCCCTGATTTACAAACTCTGAGAAGGAACCCAGCCTGAAGATATTTACTTGGACCCAAATGGTGTATTGTAATCCATGCTCAATGTGCCTCACCCTAGCCGCATCATCGCTTACCATACCAGGTGAAATGTGAGTCAATTATGTGAAGGTAGCTGCACAGTCCATGGAAGACATGTCTCCCTGCTGAAGACTTAATAACTCCCGAGATCTCTCTTCCCTCAGTGTCTCTAGATAGATGTGCTCAAAGAAGATTCCCTCGAAGTACTTTGAAGCTAGTAGCTCGTGCCTACGAGCCTGAATCTATACATCCGACCAATGCTTTGCCGGTCCTCGCAGCATGTATGCCACCGGCTTGACCCTCTGCCATGGAGGAATCTCGACCTGCTCGAAGATCATTTTCATGATCTCTATCTAGTTCTCAACCGCCTACGGACCACCCTCACCCTGAAAAATCAGCGGGTGCGGTGATTGGAACTCCCACATCAAATATGCCATAGATGGCTTTGTACCCTGTGCGCCTCTGTCGATCCCCTGAAAGACATGTACCATGCTAGCTCGGAGTGCTCATCGAGCCAGGGTCTGAACACTATTAAACTCGGCAACTGCCTTGCCTAAACTAGATCCTGAACCTATTCCAGTCTCTGAACCTGTACCTGTGGGTCATGCTCTTCCTGCACTGAATCCTGAACCTGATCCTACACCCGCGACAATATATCCTCACCTGTCTGACGCTCCATCGAGACTTGTAAGAGGAACGAACTGAATACCATAAATGGTCATAAAACCCAGACATATATATAACAATATATATTCAACACAGAAAACAAATCAGGGAAAGGAAATGCATAATTATTACCCTTACTCTCCCCAACTGCAACCCATGTTCCATGGCATCCCGGCCTCATGGACTCTTTACCCGCCCCTAATGGAGCCAAGCATAAAAAGTACCTTGGTCCATGCCCATCATGACAACCAACGTTGCCTCATACAGAAGACTGAGTCGCCCAATCCTGGTGATCAAAATCACCACAACCAATATTATCTTTCTTCTCTCATAAGAGTCAGACCCAATTACCCCACAATATTCAATTCAACAAAATGTAATGCATGGAATAAATATTGCAACAACAAGAAATTCTATCAGGAATATCACTAAATTTACATTTCAGAGCGTACAAGCATGAAAATTTATTTTATTCACATGGTATTATCTTTTCACAAAGCACACGTGCAGTTATGAAATTGATATTCCCAAAAAAATGTGCCTATCAAAAGAAAAGAAAACACGGCTTGCCATACCGGGCCAAGGTCCAATTCTCCCTTACCACACCAGGTCAAGTGTCACATATCGCAATCAATAAAATCACACACCAAGTTAGCCACTAAGGTGGAAATCATATAAACTTTAATCTGACCAAAAGAAAACAACAATTCCGACCAAAGGTAACTTGGTCCATCCCTCGTACCTCGTGCTGCAGGCACCCAAGAACGAGCTAGAAACCCCGTTCTAGTGACAACCTATCTCCGGTCTACCATATCCCAAATAGAAAAACTGGTAGAAATAAATAGAGAAGTCTCAATATCATTATTATCCAGCAAAACACTGCTACTAAATCCTTGTCAAGAACTCGTTTGATACCACTTTGTAATAACCCGGACCCGATCAACCACCCAAATAGTGCCAAAAGTGTCGGGTGACACTACCTTAGGCACACATCCCTGAACACCAAAGGCTCCCAACTGGCAACGAGGGTCTAATATGTATAGCGGGGAGGATATACCCTCTCGTAGGACAATAATAATGGTACTAATACAATTATAACAGTAGAGATGTAGCGGAATAAAAGACTCAGCAGACTCGAACCAGATGCACAGAGCAGAAGCACATTCAATAACAATAAACAGCAGAAGTAATAAATATAAAAAATAGCAGCGGAATGTAAACACAACATCATGCTAATCAAAGGTAACTACTAAAACAAACCAAACATGCATCCATAGCATGTCACTAAAAAAAGGGGTGCCAATGTCTAACCAACAGTAGCTATAACCAAGTAAGAATGCTGATACAAGTAAAGAAAACAAAAACAGAGTAACCCAATCTAGGTAAGACCTCATGGTTCATACGATATCCATGCAACGACTTACGTAGCCAAGATATTGATGTTGGCCTCTTTCCTACACGTAAATCCTTAAAGTCTGCATGTATCCTGAAGGGCCCGTACAGGGTGTGAGACAAATCACAGTAGGATACCACCCAACGGTGCATAGCTAATATGAGTGTTTAAGAAGTCATACATTTATAAGGAAAGAAGTAAACATTACAATGTAAAAATAAACACTAACTCCACCTGTGCTCAGCGGCCAACAGAGTGTGTGGCCTTCTTCAGCCCACACCAAAATCTCTATCATGTAACCCAACACCATGTGCCCCCTGACACTGCGTGTCTCAAGTACCGACGTCCCGAAGGCACGCCCAAGAAGTAACCCGGAGGAACAACGATGTATGTCCTCAAATAAATAACTGGAGGGACAACAATGTCTGCCCTCATATAAATAACCGAAGGGACAACGATGTCTGCCCTCAAATAAATAGGTGAAGGGTCAGTGATATCCTCCCTTAAATGAAGTAACTGGAGGGAGAACAATGTCTACCCTCAAATAACGGCGAGCCTCTGCCCCCAAACCGATAGCCTAAATACTATCCCTTGAAGGATCCTCACCTCCCACGTGGCTTCATACAACATTCACCCCAAACCAAAAGCACCTAAAACACAACTAATGGGGGCCTCTACCCACACGAGTGGTCAAAACCACCTTATCATTGAGTATCTCTGTGTGCACTGTACTCAATTTTTTGGGTGAGTGGTAATCGCCAAAATAGTACCTAAGACACCACACATCTGACACCTCGTTTCCCTGTGACCATGCAACTCAGGTATGATGGCCTCGCTATCCAAGATACCCAATCCAATCACAACCTGATAGTCATACTGTCTCAAGACGATGTCCATGACGCCCAATCTCGTGGTCAAGACCACCCAAAGTAAGCCGGGCCAATCCCAACCTGTGATCAGCATCCCTCAAGAATATATGGGCCATGCCCAACACATCCCAAAGGGTCCAACATGTGCAACTCAACAATTTCATATATAATAAATTTAAACAGGACACATAAACAGACAAAAAATTCAAACCGTAGAATTGCCCTAACCCAACAATTATCAGTCAACATCACTAAGGTCTTGAATGCCTCTAACAATTTACAACATGATTAATAAATTAAACTCAATATTTTAAAACATTAATATTGCAATTTAAACCATTTCAGCATTCCCCGATGAAAATGCACCGATGAGAAACATCCCTTCACCCGGCCCCGCTCATGAAAAACTGGTAACATGGCATACCCAAGGGCATCTCATAGTTCCAAAAATCAATTCAATAAGAAACAGTAGATAAATGAGTCCCGCTCAAAATACCTGAAAACACATCAAAGGATATTGAGTTAACAAAGTTTTCCTTATGACTTTTCCATTTCATCATACTTGTGGGAGATTGTTGAGTCATTATTGTTTCCTAATGACTTTACCATTCCTTCTTGTTTTCAAAATCACAAACACCTTATCTCAAGGAAAATCACTTTTTAACATGTGTTTTACTTAAATATTTAAAAAATTCCATCCGTAAGGAAATATTTCCTTACCTTGTTTTTAATTAATCATAATTTTTCTATATCAAAAATTCTATTTGTAACCAGAACCTCAGAATCTTATAAATACCTAGATATTAAGCATTCTATTTTAGGATCTGAATTCTCAGAATTCTGGTTACGAACTCTTATAAGATCTAACTCAAAATTCTTTATACGAATTCTGGTTACGAACTCTTCTGTGTTCTGAATCTGAATTATGAATACAAATTCTGGTTACGAACTCTTCTGTGTTCTGACTCCAAATTCTATATACGAATTCTGGTTACAGACTCTTCCATGCTCTGACTCCGAGTTCTTTGAATATAGACTCTGAACTCTTATGAGTTCTGACTCTGAATTCTCATGAACTCTAACTCCGAACTTTTCATGTTCTGGTTCTGAATTCTTGTAAATCGAGATTTTTAATTTCCTTGAAATTAAGACTCTAGAATTCTATAGATTTCATGTTCGGAATTCCTAGAAAACAGAATCTGAATATCCTAGTATTATATACTCCGAATTTATTTTTGATTAGACTCCGAACATTCATTTGATTACATTCTGAATATTGGATTTTCATAATGTAACAAAAAATTTTACTTACACTTGTTTCTTTTAAAAAATGATGTGGTGCATTCAGTTAATAACTAACCATTTTTTGAGTGACATGTGTACAGGTTCCTCCAAAAGTCAAGGAAAAATATGACCGTTGGAAGAGGGGGCTGATCGTTGAAGCTGTTCCTATAAATAGGACCTCATTTGAATGATGTCATAACAAGTTTATCAATCTAGAGATTACATGATGTTGAAGTGATTTCTATAGAGAGACATTCATTTCATTGTGTGTACACTGCTGGAAAATGGACTTATCCCCACAGGTTTCCCCAAAATAGTGCGGATAGGTACCCCTATACCCACAGGTTTTTAAAAACGTGGGCATAGGTAAATTTCCAAGACCTATACCCACGATTTTGGAAAACCGTGGGTATAGGGGTGTCTATCCCCAAGGTTTTCCAAAACCATAGGGACAGGTCCTGAAAAGTCACCTACACCCACGGTTTTCCAAAACCGTGGTTATAGGGGTACCTATCCCCATGGTTTTCACCAAAATGATGGGGATATGTCTGAGCTAAAAAACATTTACACATGGTTATGAAAAACTGTGGGTATAGGATTCCCGTGTGTGTGCGGGAAATATTTTTTTCCGTGGGATGGAATTTTTTTTGGCGGGAGTCCTATACCCCAAAATTCATCCCTCTATACCCACAATTTATATATCTATATTTAACTATATATATATACACACACATAGGTGTTGTTAGGGTAGTGGTTAGACGCAGTGTTTCCAACGAAGAGGTTGCGGGATCGAATCCCGCCACCTGCATTATTTTAGGATCTATACCCTCAGTTTTAAAACCGTGGGTAAAAGCCATTGACACCATTGCAATTGTGTATGTTTTTTTGACATAGTGGAAAAACACCTATACCCACGGTTTTGGAAAACCGTGGGTATAGGCTAGGGACCTATACTGACTCCATTCTAGCCCATGGTTCCCAAAACCGTGGGTATAGCCTATACCCATGGTTTTGGGGGCTATAACCATGGTTTTGAACTATGGGTATAAGCTGTTTTTCTAGTATTTGTACTGAACTTCTTGTTCAAATTTTCTTTGTGTGACTCTAATTGTTACTGTGTACAATCGTGGGCTTCCGAGGATAGGAAGACAGAGGTGCCGACTACATGAAAGTTGAGAGCTTGCGGGGATAGTAAGATATATTTCTATATTCGTATCGAGGGCTTACCCTGATGTGAGTAAGACATACTTTTTTGAATGTATAAATCACAGGACCTTTATCCAAGGTTGTTGGATACCCTTCTCTTTGGGTTAAAATATTTACTATTTGTTACTTGTTTTGTTACAAGTTTTCCTCTTTATTTGTGTTATTGAAGAAAGTATAACTATTTTATAATTATTTATATTTGTACTATGATTTAGATAGATTATATACGCATTAAGGTAGAATCTTCATCATTGTAAACATTCATTATGTTTAATTTCCAGATCTATCTTTTCCGAAATCATTTTCTTGGTATAATATTTCCGAAATCAAGCAAGTGTGTAGAACTAGAGGATTTGCGAATTACCTTATTTAACTTTGTTAAACATAACCATATTTAAATGTTCCAAAAGAATTTTTTAAATTGTACAATTCACCCCCCTCTTGTATATTGATCACCATTAGATACTCCATTCAATATTTCTTTTATTTCGATCCTACAATTGGTATTATAGATTATGTCATACTAAAATTCCATCCCAACAATTGGTATCGGAGGATTGGTTCAATCTAAATTAAACTCATGATTAGATTCAAGAGATAATTCTTCTCAATCATTTCTAGAATCATTTTTTCAGAATCATAAAGTTCAGATTCATTTTTGCATAGAAATACTCTAGTTCTATTTTCCTTGCTGAGGAATATTTTCATTGATTATGAACATTTTCTATTACAATGTTTTTGTGGAATGGTTTTTCTTTAAGATGACATGAATGAATGTTGGTTCCATAGGCAATCTCAATCCAACTATACCACCTATCTTTGATGGAAATGATTATGAATATTGGAGAGAGCATATGAAGTATTTTATTATCAATACTAGAGTTGATAATTTTTTTATGCTTATTGGAGGATATAAAATCCCTCACAAGGAAGTTAGTACCTTTACCAATCAAGAAAATCATGAATATCAACTTAATTATAAGGTACACAATACATTTATTTTCTCTATGACTAGAAATATATATCGCCAAATTTCATCTTGTGAAGCAGTAAAATGTATTTGGAAGAAACTTGAAGTTACTCACTTTAGAACTTCCAAAGTTATTGAAAAAAGAAGATCCATGTTCAGAGCTAAAATCATGGTTTCTGATTTCCTTATGGAGAATCCATATGTAATGTTCAACAAATCTTCATGACTATTGTGAATAGTTTACAATCCATGGGTGAGAAAGGATTATATGATGAATCTCTTGTTGATAAGATCATAGACATCATGCCCAATGAATGGGAATCCACGAGGATAACTATATATGAGAACAGAAATGATATTCAGATTTCCTTATATGATCTGTTTGTAAATCTTCTTGAACATGAGACTAGAATGAAGAGGGATGTTAATAATGTAAAGAAGATGAATGGAAATGGAAGTGTTTCTTTTACTACAACTTCTAATCACATGAAATCCATGACTCCTGGGAGAGTTACTAGATCCAAATCTAAGAAATTATTATCCAATCCAAATCTAGTGGAAGTGAATCCTCAGAGAATGAGTTAGAAAATCTTGCTCGAAGAATGATCAAGATAGCTAAACAGAAGAACTTTCAACCCAGATATAAGAAAAAGGAAAGGAAAGAAAAGAAAGATTTAGAAGTCAGATGTTATGAATGAAAAATAGTTAGACACAAAAGACCTAATTTTCTTATTCCTAATAGAAAAGAAAGAAAAGAAAAACATTCTGAGAAAAATAGAAAGACTTATTACAAGGATGAAGCTAAGAATGTCTTGAAAGCTAATGAAACCTAGAGTTCCAATGGTGGAGACTCTTCAAATTAATCTTCAAATTATGAATCTTATGGATAGAAGAATCCTAGACTAATAGCCATACTACCTATTGACAATCATTGCTTAATGGAAAAGGTACACAATGCTGAATCTATGACCAATGTTTCTTTAAATGGAAATTATAGTAATGATAAATATTATAACTATTCTGATGAAAAATCTTCTTCGGATGAAGATAATACTTTACCTAATAATGAGAAAGTTTCTAGATTTTCCAAAATTCATGAGATTTAGAATTAAAAACTCATGAAAATATTGATAAGGTAAATTCTAGGAATACTATTCTTATTAAGGAAATATCAGATCATTCTAAAGACCATGATTAGAAAAATGTCTATTTTGAAAGTATTTCAAAAAATCTTTAGGAAGTAAATTCTGAGAAGAATAAACTTTCTAAGGACCTAGAAAACGTAATTTTGAAGAAAAAGGTTTTCGAGCCTAACTATAGCTCAAAATATTTTTTTTAGAAAACCAGAACTTTGTTATCAATCTGAAATCCAAAATTTTTTTCATGAGGAACTGTTTGTCCAAATTTACCTTAGTCAAATAGAATTTTGATAAAATGTATTCTCAAATCCATCCTCTAAGGAATAATTTTGGTTTTGGTTATACTAGATCTAAAAAAAATTAGTAAAAATTATTTTGATCCTCAAAGTGCTCCATTCTATACAAAGTGTCAGTGAGGTGGACATTGGGCAAAAAAATGTTCCCTAAACAAAACTCAGTCTTTAGGATTTCATAAAGCCTATTTTTCTGAATAAAAGTGCGTACCTAAAATTTTTCTTTTAGAGATTTCTGGATCCAAGCAAGTTTGGGTTTCGAAAACCTAACTTTTTCTTATTTTCAGGAAAATAGAGAAAGTACCAACAACAATACGTGGTACATGGATAGTGTATGTTCTCGGAATATAACTGGTAATAAATACTATTTTGATAAGATTATCAAGACGATAAGAGGAAAAGTAACTTTTGGAGATAATGCTCAGGGAGATATTATTGGTATAGGTAACATCGTTCTTCTTGAAAAAACATTGATTTCAAATGTTTTATCTGTTAAGGGTCTTAAGCACAACAACATTAGCATAATCCAATTATGTGATGAAGGATACCTTTTGAATTTTAGGAATTACAAGTGCTTAGTGCACAATTCCAAGTAATAATTTATTCTTTCTGTCCATAGGAAAGAGAAAGTATACACACTAAACATAGAAGACCTTAGGAGTCAAGATATACCTTGCCTTATTGAAATGGAAGATCATTCATGGTTATGGCATAGAAGGTTAGGTCACTGTAACCTTATGAACTTATGCCAACATTCTAAGAAAAGATTCATAAAGGATCTACCATAGCATAGATTTGATTCTTCAAAAGTTTGTGATCATTGTCAATATAACAAGAATCATATATCAAGTTTCAAATCAGTTAGTGAAGTCTCAATTACTAATGCATTACAGTTAGTGCATATGGATCTCTTTGGTCCTACACAAACTGGAATCATTGGAGGCAAGTATTATGTATTTTTCTTGGTTGATGATTACACTAGATTTACATGGGTCTATTTTCTAGCAAGGAAGTCTGAAGCTTTTTCTTATTTCAAAAGTTTTAGAGCCCATATTATAAATGAGAAAATCCTTCAATTGAAAAATAATCTTAGTGATCGTGGTGGAGAATTTCAAAATTCTGATTTTGAAAAATTTTGTAGTAGAAAAGGCATTTCTCATAACTTTTAAGCACCAAGAACACCTCAATAAAATGGTGTTGTTGAATGAAGAAATAGAATTATTAAAGATATAAATAGAACCATGTTGAGTGAGTATTCCATAGCCAAACATTTTTGGGATGAAGCTATAAGTACTGCTTATTATACAATAAATCGAGTTTTTATTAGACCTTTTCTTAATAAAACTCTTTATGAGTTATGGAATGGGCGAGTTACCATTTTTCCTTGGTATTCAAATCTCCAAAAAACTAGAAGGAATCAATATATCCCAACATAATTATATTAAATATATTCTTAAAAACTATTTTTATGACAACACTAAGAGTATAAGTACTCCCATTGGTACCTCAAACACACTTGATATTGATGAAGCTGGGAAATGAGTAGATCAAACATCTTTTAGAGGTGTGATAGGAAGTTTACATTACTTGACAGCTAGTCGTCTAGAATTAATGGTTTCAGTATTCTTATGTCCATGATATCAATCCAATCCTAAGGAATCTCATTTAAAGGCAATGAAATGAATTTTTCGCTACATAAAGGGAACCATGGATTTAGGATTCTTTTATACTTCTAGACATGATTTTGTTTTAAAAACATATTCTGATGCTGGCTTTGGTTAATGTAGAATGGATAGAAAGAGTACATCTGGTACTTGTCATTTATTAGGATATTCATTAGTTTCTTGGTCATGCAAGAAGAAACACTCAGTAGCACTTTCCACTACGGAAGCTAAATATGTAGCAGCAGGAAGTTGTTGTGCTCAAGTGTTGTGGATGCAACACATACTCACAGACTATGATATGAGTTTTACAAAAAAAAAATTTATGTGAAAATACAAGTGCCATTTCCCTTTGTAGAAACCCTGCACATCACTCTCGTGCAAAGCATATAGAAATTAGGCATCAATTTCTTATGGATCACACACAAAAGGGTATATCATTCTTCAAATTATCATAATTCAAGATCAACTTGGTGATATTTTCACAAAATATTTACCCTCTAATAGATTTGAATACATTAAATAGAAGTTATGAATGATAACCTTCAGGTAATCTTCCTTGTTAATTATCTATTGAATCAATATCTTTATATTAATAAACTCCTTTTCATATGGGGAGTACACTTGTTCGTAGGTTTTTCATATTTTTCGTTATGATGTTTTTTCATATTTTTTATAATGTAGTTTTTCATATTTTTTATAATGAAGTTTTTTATATTTTTCATAATGATGTTTTCAAAAATTTTCGTACTGATGTTTTTCATACTTAAAATTTTCGTAATGAAGATTTTTGTACTTGAAATTTTCGTAAAGAAGATTTTTGTACTTGAAATTTTCATTGTGAAGATTTTCGTACATGATATTTTCAGAATGAAGATTTCTGTACTCACCTTTTTTATTTAATGGAGGTTTTTTTTATGTTCTTCTAGAAGAATATTACCTATTACGAATAATCTTCCCGGCAATCCGAAGGATATGTTTCCTTCTTGAGTTTTTGTAATAACATTTTACATGCTGGTATTTTGTTGTGTGTTTTTAAATTTATCAGATTATAGTTTCCTTAAATCCAAATGTTTTAATTAAAAAAACCTCAAAATATAAGATTCAATATTTTTTTGTTGCTATCTTTTCAACCGCCAGATCTGATCAGAAGAATTATCAACCATTGGATCGAGATTGGAAGATAAACCGTCACATTAAACACCTATATAAAGGACCCCAGAAGGGTTGTCCCACATCGATTTCAAGCCTTTGTGTGTTGAAGCTCTTCCTCTCGTACAAAAACCTGTTTCGAACGTCTCAGAGTCTTCTCAAGTCTGAATGTCCACAGAAGAATCCTCTCAGAAAGATGTGTTTACTATCAAGACGTTTTGAGAGTGGAATGTATATAGAGAAA
The DNA here is from genome assembly GCA_963277665.1 of Viscum album. Taxonomy (NCBI): domain Eukaryota; kingdom Viridiplantae; phylum Streptophyta; class Magnoliopsida; order Santalales; family Viscaceae; genus Viscum; species Viscum album. The sequence goes on from OY728134.1 coordinate 119,807,854, forward strand.
TATTGGTGCATCCTAATTTCTTCAATAAATATGATCCTATAATCTCCATGAACATCAAGCTGAATGGATGGGAGAGTGTCTGTCTATCATAGCCAGGGGTTCAAGACTTGGTATTTCTGGATCTGCTTATCGAGTTTTTGTGAGTCAGTTAGTTTCTTTAATTAAGAAGGCAGATAGAATTTTTCTTTCAATGGTTATGGTAAAACCTATGCTTTATCTTATACAAAGGCAGCTAGTTTGGTTGGAGTAGAAGAGGAAGACGAATTTTTTTCCCATAAGTTTCCAGATGTTCAAGGATGTTTCATCAATGTAAAGCCTATGGAGTGTCTTGGACTTACAGATGTAAAGTCTACGAAGACTTCTCACCTCTCAAAATATAATCCGATCCTTGAATTGTGGGTTCAAGGTTTTATCATTCCGAGAAAAGGTGATAAGGACACCATTAAGAAGAGTGACATGTTCATCTTAGATTTTTTGGTGAATCTGAGGAATTTAAACTTGATGAAGAATATTCTAATTATGATTGAGAATATTCAGAATGGGAACTTGAATGCTAAGGTTTTTATGTACCCAACAATTCTTTCCAAGATTATTGATCAGTGCTTGGAGTCCTTCAAAATCCCTTGATGTTCAAAGTCGAGGAATTGAAAAGTTATGGTGATTAGTGATGATACTCTCAAGGGAATGAATGTTGGTTTCTCTAAGGAGATAGGATAATTCTATGTATTACCAGAGGAAGATGCTGAAGCTGCTCCGAAGGAACAAGAGGACCCAGAACCATCGAAAAAAGGAGGAAAGAAGAGGAAGTTGATGGAACTTGTAGAAGAAGGAGAAATCATAGAATCTAAGGAAACTCAATCCACACCTCCAAAGCCCAAGAAGTATAAAGCCTATATAGATGAAGTTTTAGCTAAGTAGAGGGAAGAAAAAAAGGATCAAAAGGATGGAGAGCCAAAATTTGTCTTAGATCCTGAAGAGGCCAATGCTTTGAAAGAGAAGGAAACTGATGATCTTGAGAAGTAAGCCAAGGAAAAGAAGAAAAAGAAGATGATGACTGAGGATGAAATTTGTCAATCCGTTATGAGGGATAATGAAAAAAAACCCAAGAATATCCCTGAACCGAAATTGTTCTTGGTAGAGACTTTACCTGAAACTCCATGGAAGATTTTTTCCACTCTGAAAATGCCCAAGAAAAGATTGTTGAAAAAAATATAGTTGAATAAAAAGGAGAAGAAGAGGTTGAAAGTAGTGATGTCACTAAAGACCTTATAGAGCAAGTTGAATATTATCATGAAAAGGAAACCCCTTCTAAGAAGCTATCAATCCGATCTTCTGAAGAAAAGTCTTTAAAGCTCCCAACTCCTTGGAAGGATGAGGAATATAAAGATGATAAGGGGGAAGAAGAATTTAATAAATTGACTGAGTAAGAAAGCTATAATCATCACATTACTCACCCAGATGATGCTGAGGAAGGAGCCGAGAAGGAGAAGGTTGATGAAGATAGAATTGTTCAGCTGTCTAACAGCAAACATGAGACTCTAGATGAATAAGTTGTTCTGAAAACCATTAAGGGAAAATAGGTGGTTGTGGATACACCTACCAAAGTAATTTTAAGGAAGAAGTAATCTAGTGGATCTTCTAAAAGGAATATGGTCAAGCTAGATGAAGAACCATCACCTAGCAATGTGTCAGATTCAGAATAATCAGCTCGAGGACATGATTTCGTTATTCAATCACTGCAGAAGCTTGTTGACACCATTCTGATCATTCCTAGAATTGACTCCAGATGAATGATTCTCCAACACAGCTTGAATCTAAAATTAGATTCTATATCCATGGTAATGGAGAAATGTGTAAAGATTGAGGCTGACTTCAAGAACTTCCTCATCAACTATGATTCCCATAGAAAATCTTGTAAGAAATTGGTAAGCAGGTCAAATAATGTAGTTCAATATTTGAGAGAGCTTGATATGTTTCAAGATGATGTTAATGAAGCTTTTTTGATACCAAAGATAGTAAAATCAAGGATCTCATGACTAGCTTTAAGGAAAAGATAAATCTTGAGCAGAATACTAGGATTCAGGAGGTCAAGGTTATGAATGGGAAATTATATTCTGTTTTCCAAAGTTGGAAGAGGGAAAGGGATATTCGGATCGAGATCGAAGAGAAGCTCTCCAAGCAAGATGAACTAATGAAGGATCAGGCATAAGTTCTCAAATATCAGGAAGAAAAGATCAAAGCTTTAGAGAAGAAATAGAGGATCATTGTCAGATTCTAAAGCAAGCAGAGGAAGACCACAAGGAACTCAAAAAGATAAAAAAATTGTGAAGAAATTGATACCCAAGGAGAAGGAAGGAAAACAGATCAAATCTGATCTTTTGTTGTATTTTATTTCCTTATACAAATTATTCCAATATTAATTAAATTCTTGGTTGCCCGTTTCTGTTTACGTGCTTTGTACTAATATTTCATGTACTATAAATTCTTTTCCATTCCCTCAATTTCTTTTTGAAAATCACAAAGGGGGAGAATGGAAAAACAATTCTAAGAAAAGAAGAAATATCCCTAAGTAAGGGGGAGTTGATCTAAGGGTGTGTTTTCATTACAATGATTTCCGTACTAAGTATAATGAAAAATATCATTCCATAAATCTAGAATACGATCCTTAGAGTTCCCAAACCTAATGGGGAGTTAGTCGTATTCATATTTGCAAATATAAAATGGGAGATATGTTTTATTTCAAATTCTAGAAAAAATTTTCTATGTCCTTAAATTCTTTTTCTTAAGAATGTCTGTTCTTTGGGAAAAGGGAGAGATTTTTGATTCAATAAGGTTTTACTTATGACTTTTTCATTCTTTAATACTTGGGGGATATTGTTGATTCCTTGAGGATTCCTTTTGACTTTACCATTACTTTTTGTTTTGAAAATCACAAACCCCTTATCTGAAGGAAAATATCTTTTTACGCTGTGCTTTACTTCCATAAGGAAAACATTCCTTCCATAAGGAAATTTTTCCTTACCTTGTTTTTCATTAATCATAATTTTTATAAGTGTAAAACTAAGTTTGTAACCAAAACCTTAGAATCTTTTAAATACCTAGATATGAAGTATTCTTTTTTAGGATCCGAATTCTCAGAATTCTGGTGACAAACTCGTCTGAGTTCTGACTCCGAATTATAAATACGAATTCTGGTTACAATCTCTTCTGAGATCTGACTCCAAAATCTAAATACGAATTCTGGTTACAAACTCTTATTAGTTCTGACTCCGAATTCTGAATACAAATTCTGGTTACAAACTCTATTGTGTTCTGACTCCGAATATTGAATATGAATTCGGGTTGCGAACTCTTCCATGTTCTGACTCTAAGTTCTCTAAATACAGACTTTGAACTCTTAGGAGTTCCGACTCTGAATTCTCAAAAACTCTGACTCCGAACATTGTATGTTCTAGTTCTGAATTCTTGTGAATCCAAATTCTGAATTTCGTTAAATTCAAACTCCAGAATTCTATAGATTCCAAGTTCTGAATTCCTGGAAAACAGAATCTGAATATCCTTGTATTATAGACTTCAAATTTATTTTTGGTTAGACTCTGAACTTTAATTTTCTTAAATTAAAAATATTGGAATTTATTTATGTAACCATATTTTTTCTAACACTTGTTTCTATTATAAAACGATGTCATGCATTCAGTTACTAACTAACCATTGTTTGAGTGACACCTGTACAGGTCCCTCTGAAATTCAAGGAAAAATATGAATGTTGGAAGAGGTAGCCGACCATTGAAGCCGTGCCTATAAATAGGAGCTCATTTGAAAGAGATCACAACAAGTTGATCAATATAGAGATTACATTCTATTGAAGTGATTTCTAGAGAGACACTTTCATTACATTGTGTGTAATAAACTTCTTGTTCAGATTTGATTTGTGCAACTCCGATTGTTTTTGTGTACAATTGTGGGGTTTCGGGGATAGGAAGACATGGGTGCAGACTAACTTGAAGTTGAGGGCTTCCTTGATGAGCAAGATATAGGTGCCGACTACTTGAAAGTTGAGAGCGTGTGGGGATCGCAAGACAAACTCCCATCTTCATATCGAGGGCTTACCCTAGTGTGGGTAAGGCAGACATTCTTGAATGTATAAATCAAGGGACTATTATCCAAGGTTGTTGGATACCCTTCTCTTTGGGTTAAAATATTTTCTATTTGTTACTTGTTTTGTTACAAGTTTTCTGCAGCATTTTTATTATTGAGGAAAGTATAACTATATTATCCTTATTTATACTTGTATGCTAATTTAGTTAGATTATATATGATTTAATGTAGAATCTTCATCATTGTAAACTTTTATTATGTTTAATTTCTAGAACCATCTTTTCCGTAATCACTTTCTCATAATCATATTTCCGGAATCAAGCAAGTGTGTAGAACTAGAGGTTTTGTGAATTACCTTATTCAACCTTGTTAAACATTACCATCTTTAAAAGTTCCAAAAGTATATTTTAAAGTGTACAATTCACCCATATTGTATATTGAGCATCATTAGATACTCCATTCAGTATCTATTTTATTTCGATCATACATTTGGTATTATAGAGTATATCATACTCACATACCAACTCAAAAAAGGCCTAATCACCGAAAATACACCAAAAAGTAAAAAAGAGGTATGCACCTCATACCTCATACTAGTACGATGTTACTCCTCCGATGACAGCCTCCAATTAGGTCTAAACCATGATAGATCTACAAAAGAATCAAAACCTCTCAAACAAAAAAAACTCATTCTATAATAGAAATCAAGAAAAAAAGATCAAGGGTAATCAAGTCTTTACCAAGGGGGTTCCAACTGATCAAACGATGCTCAAAACAGAGTTTGGATGAAGATCCGAGAGGGATTTGAAGGTCTGGTTGGCTCTCCCCATGCGATCCACAAGAGGGAGGAAGAAAAGAGAGAAGAATGGGAAATCTTGAGTGGCCCAAAACATAAAAACCCTAAATATAAGTGGCCTCATGGTTACCCCACACTATTTTAAAAACAGTGTGCCAACCATGTGGTTGCCCCTGCCTCACCCAGGAACATCGCACGACCATCTCGCACGGTTTTACAAAATGTGTGCTGCCCGTGTGGAGCCCACTATCTCACCCAAAGACTTCACATGGCTTGCCCGCACTGTTTGTTCAGACCATGAGCCAATCGTGCAGACCTTCATAATGTTCCCAAATTTTAAAAACGTTTTCCCTAGATTTTCCCAGTTTTCTCAGAACAAGCCAAAAATTCAAACAGGGTCGGGATTTTGACCCGTTCCAAAAACCCGGGTTCTTACAGAAAGCACAAGAACACAATAATTTTTACTTGGTTCACCATTACCGACTAGTCTAAAGAGAATTCCTCCAATAGTTTTTGGTTGTACTAAATTCACTATGATCACTATTTTTTTTAGTTATGGTCACTACTTCCTGGGCACAATGTCCTTACAGTTTCTGGTGTGAACTCACTATCCCACCTGGTTAACAACCAATTCATCATCTGAATCTTATTTATCTATCAAATAATTTACTTTCACTTCTTCTTCCAAATAATCTTCTTTTTATTTCTTGAATATATATATTTCACACATCATTGGGTGCAACATCAAATTTCATTTTGATCCACCTGTTTAATACCTCTTTACCCAAAATTTATCAGGAAATCCCTTCTTAACACTCTCGTGATAATCAATGCTTTCATGAATCTCACACAACCATCATGAAGCCACACAAATATTCATAAGAATATTCTTCTTTACTAAACCATACATTTTTTTGTGAATAACACCACATTTACAATGCTCAAATATCATTTTTGAATCATAATTCATTAACTAATATCACATAGCCATTCTGAAGCTAATTTCATTAGCAAGGCTTACTTAGCCTTCATAAATCTCACTACCTTCTCGAAGCTCAATAGCTTTATTAATCTTACATAGACTTCACAAAAATCTTTTCATTGATATGTTTTTTACAATAACAACCTTTATGAGCTAACTTAATTAATTCATTTCTTGTTTTTATAAGGGTTCCTCTTTGCTTATGAAGGGTGTATAGGCATATTTAAAGGCATTACATCCAGTTCAAATAACATCTATCCTCTTGATCACCTTTTCATGAATCCATTTAGAAAATTTCATTAACCTCTATGTATTTTTGAAGAACAATGGAAATTCTCCATTCAAAAATTTTCTCATATTCATGTATATTTATCATCATCCCATCACGCACTCATAAACCTTCAAACCTTCATGACGCCATCTACCTTCAAAAATCTCAACATATTCCTGAAACCACAATATTCATGAAATCCATTTCTTTTTAATATTTTTTATGGGTTATTAATATAATTACAATATTTAAAATTATTGGGTTGTTCTCTAAATTTTATACCTTAAAATTTTTGAAAACACTAAGAAACTGTGAGACCTTTTACACACAATTTTTTGTACCAAATCTTGGGAATCCATTCCATTTTAAAGGATCTTTGTCCGCATACCTTGTATGAAAATATATTTTGAACTCCAAAAATGACCTTGGAATCCAACATTTTCAACAAACGCAATCAACCCAAAAACACTACAATGTCACCATGGTGGATTTTTTCCTATCACACTTTCATAATATTTTTATCATTTCTATGATCCATTATTGTTATTTATTTTAAATTTATGTGATTTAAATGGGGTTTCAATTCACATTTTTGAATTAATTATACCATTTTCAAGTAACTACTATTGATAATTCATTTCAAAATATTCACAATATTTCAAATTTCACTTCTAGTTTTTGGAAATGAATTTTCAGTGTGACCTTAACACCATCTTTGACACATAAGAGAAATGATGTTTCAATGGAAAATATTTTTTTATTTCACTATGATTTACTCATTATCGCTAAAATCCTTATTTCCTTGGATATTATTTTTCTTAAATAGCCTTATAAATAGTATCATAAATTACTATTTAAGGATGATTGTATATTTTAAAGAGTATTTACATCCTTATGAGGAATCCTGTGTGATTATTTTTGGAAATGATTTATAACCCATTTTATTTCCATGGGTTATATATGTTATGATATGGGATTGAATTTTTATATGGAACAAATGTTTATGGAATTTAAAAATTATATTTTTTTGGGTCTAATAAATCACTATGATGGTTTGGGTTTGATAAATCACTATGGTGGGTTAGTTCTGAATAATCCTTGAGATAGTTTGTGTCTATTAAAACCGTAAGATGATTTAGGTCTGGTAAATAACTTATAGGGTTTGTGATCAATTAATCCATGAGGCAGTTTTGATATAATAAATCAATAAGAATAGTTGTTGTCTATACACCATCCAATACATTGGATGATGTTTTTATCTCAAGAAAAAATAATGTTAATCATTCCGACTTATATTTTTCACAATAGGAAGCATGGAAACTTTATTAGTTCACAACATGTAGCACGTACATTTTATTTTTCAAAAAAAATTTAATTTTCATATTCTATTGTTTGGGATAATGTATGTTGTTATTATATATTTAATGGACATGGTGAATTTCTCTGTCATTTGAGTATGATAATTAACCATGGATCCCATTTATCATATAAAGTATCAACATTATTTTTCAATGGTATATGTTTTTTATTTTTAGATTACAGGTTCTTATATAATATTTTTTGGAAATATCTTATTACTCCCCATTATATTTAATATTAAATTTTTCCCAGGCCTATGTTTTCTTATATTATTATGACCTATCCCCCAATGAGATTTTGATATGTTTTCCCTTACTATGTGTTTGAGATTCCCCATTTCTTATGTTTCCTTACAATAGGTTATGAAATTGATAGTTTCCTATAAGAAATCTAGATTGGGGTATTTAATGGTTAGGTTATGGGTAAACGATCAAACATTATTCAAAATAAGATACAGATGAATCTAGTTATCAAATTCACTAAATAAAAAGGTTATGTAAATTATGTGAGATTATTTTGATGTGTAATACTAATATCAAATTTATGATTGTTGATCTAGGATAATCTCACTTGGCAGAGACATAAATTTGTGATGGTATGTGTTTTCACACCTTCCCTAAGAGAGAGATATTAATGAAAATATTTAAATGGTATTATGTGTGCATTATTTTGCACTAAACTAGATGGTTTCTTATTATATTTAGAAGAATACATGAAAATCCTTTTTTATGAGACCAATCCTAACTCCATAAAAACTCTTACATTCTTTAACATGAGTCCAATACCTCCATCTAAAGAAATAAACTCCATATTTTCTAAAAATATGGACTTTGATATATAGATTTACCATATACTTGTACAAAATTAGAGGTTCTATATTTACCATATAATGGGTCTGTGTAAATGCATGATGTCTTCTAATAAATTTCACTCAATGGTATCCAATGTTTTTGTTGGAATAATTCCAAAACATTTCATAAATCAACATGAGATTCTTATACTATCAAATTTCCCCCCCTTAAGGGATGATCTTACCTCTTATACTATTATTAAAGAAAATTTTCCATCATCACCAACTCAAGGGATCTACTGGTCACCAATCTTTGAAAAGGTTGGGAAATGTATGTGGCCCGGAGAAACTAGAATGGGACTATGAGAAAAAAATCCATTCAAAAGAGAATGGTAGACCCATCTTCCATAATTTGAGAAATTGATTTTTATTTCATTAAATTAATGTTATTGATATAACATTAATGAGTTTCTTCACCTCCCTAAAAATCCTAATAGAATATGTAATGAACCAATCTAATGGAGTTAGTCTCTATAGCTCGACTAAGGATAATTGAACAACATTAAAGGTTTTTATGAACCAATAGCTGGTGGGTATTCTATCATATACAACATTCAATACTACAACTACCTCATATATGGGGTACAAATATCCATTATCTCTTACCCAACACTCATAATTCTATTTGTTGAATTTAATAGTTCTAGGCTACCCCCAGGAAGGGATAATTTCTACCGATGAAACATCTCATGCTACATTAGATGGGATAAATCAATGAATAGTTTCAATATATATAAAATTTATATGGGGTAGGAATCGCCCAAATCAAAATCAACACACTTCAAGGGTTTCTCCCAAATGACTGGATGTTTTTACATTAATTAACATATGTAGTTTTTGTAATATAGATACAACACGTAGAAAAAATATCAAGGAACTTCATAGAAGGAATGATATTCACTATTATCATCATCAATAATGCATGAACCAAATTCTATAAGATGTTTCAGTAGATGTTGTACATGAATGGGTTATCCATTCTTCGTTATCCAAAAGAGAATCCAACCAAGGGATGAAAACCATTATAACTATAGAGTAGGTCCATATCCCTACAACTACAAATATATATAAGAAATGTCAATTTACCCCAAAAAGTTTCTAGATAAAATTCTATTTCTCCATTATATAGAATCTTGAAACAACATTAAAATTAGGCATGGTTACAAATTCAAACAAATTTCATACCAATAATTGGGAAAATTGACTCCCAAGGGGCCGCTTATAGTAGTATTCCTATATGTCCAATACCTAGAAGAATAATAGCTCACGAAGTGAGGATAACTACATGAGAATCTTTAATGTCCTAGGGGAAATCAAATCTTATATTAATTTAGGAACATGTACTCCCCATTAATTCATAGTCTCACACAATGATATGAAATATACCAAGATTAAAGATATTCCTTCTCCATTGAAATTTCATTTTCCTACCATACATTTCACATTGTAAAATTGAATCATTGTTTCATAGACCAGGTTACATCATATAACACAAAATGATTAACCGTACAAATATGTTGTATATGTTAGGAATTCCCCTCACAAAAAATGTGTGTGGGGAGTATGTATATAATTGGAATCAAAGGGAAAGCCAAGATTTGTGATAACCAGTATATATTCCACTATAGACCACTTAATGAACTAGTTCAAGTGAAAAATGAAAAGTTATTTAAAAATATAAATCCCACCTAAAACCCAATTAATATTTAACAATCTCATTATAAAAACATATTTATCAATTTAAGGCTATAATTATGAAAGTTAAATCGATTTATACAGAATTTCTTATGGGAAACATACTCATTGAGTATGAATTTCTATCTAAAAATGGCATGCAACCTTTAGCTCATTGTCCAAAATGATATGATATTTCTCATTCCAGAAACATAAAATCAATCCACCCCATTATTTTTTGATCACATCAATCAATCCATTGGAAAAATTACAATTTATTAGTAAGAGTTCCAACCAATGGGAAAACATCTAAATCCAGAACATTAATGCCATAAAACACTAACTCAAGTATTGGTATACTATGAATTACTAGATTCTATTAATCTATGTGTGGATTATATGGAATTATAATATTAAATGGTACGATCATATGGGAATATATATACAGAGCGATAATATTTCACTCTCCCTTCATTTAATTTTTGGAATCCTATGTTCCAAACACTGGATGGGATGGGAGTTCTATAATAGCATGCCATCTATTTTTCTCTCTAGGGTAGTCCACTTTTTGGAACCATATAGAAAATAATAGGTTAGAAAAATCATAATCTACAGGAAGAACATAGATGGTCAATTATTTGTTAGAAATAATAGCATTTTAATTAGGTCCATTGGAGGTGAGAAAGACATTTTTATAAAATAAATTAAACAATTAAGATCAATAATTATTAAAAAAATTATCCATAACCCAATAATAGTATGTAGTGAGATAATTATTTACTTTTATACTATTAGATGATATAAGAGTCTAACGTACTCCTTGTAAAATTAGTTTCACAAGGAAAGTTTCATGGAGCTTTATGTGGAAACCCAAATGGATGAGATGTCAACTATATCCATCCCCTATATGTGTCTCAATTCAATCTCATATTTGTGACTATAGAACAATTTCAAGATAATGTTATTCAGATCACCAAGGATAGAGCTCATCGGGAACATTAGATAAAGATAAGGAAGCTATAGAAAATATATTTTTTGTTATCACATTGAAATAGATAAGGTTGATGTGATTTCAAATTAAATATTTTTTTTATTTTTTTATTCATTCTATAATAATTAAATTATATAGTAATTTATCTCTTCATTAGTGGAATCCCATATTACATATCATGAAGTCAAGAATATAAAAAAATCAAGGTATAATGATCCATCAAATTACTACCACTACCCGTATATGCTAGTGAATACAATCTCAGAATGCATTATCTTCAAATATTTTAGGCAATGGATAGAAAATTACTGTGTGGTATGATTAATGATTCCTTAGAAAAATGTGCCATGTGTATTATATATACTCATAGAGGAGAAATAGGAATCTTAAAATTAATTCTATATGATTGCATAGAATTTTAATACGTGGATGATTTAGAAAATGGTGAATCATGAGAATTCTATTGGCTTGACATGATTGATGAATCCAGTCATGACCCTAATTCTTTATATAACTCCAATGCCCACACCTTATACATTACAACCTACTGATATATATATATATATATATATTAATTTCATCACACGTGAAAAATTAAGATGGATCCCAATTAACAAAAAACATATGAAGTCACCATTGGTATCGTCCCACAAATCAACAATATGGGAATAATCCATAAACAATTGAATATAGGAACCTTCCCACTAAATAATAATGTTGGAACTATCCCACCAAATATGCTCATATTTATATGAATATCATGAATTCCACCCCATAAATATTATCTTAATAATTTTCATGTTCAATGGGTAGGAAGTATTTGATGAAATAAGAGCCTCTGCTTCCATCCATATAGTATCATACTAGATTAAGGTTTGAGATTTATCACTTTCTACTAAAAAGGTTAATAAATCTGTGATAAATATTTATAATACGATTAATATACACAAAATAGGGATAAATAATGTGTGGAAAAATCTTTTATAATGTAGTATGGGATGATTAATAATTAGGCTGATTTCAATGGTACATCCAATCACAGGGGTCCTGACAATGTCTTCTAACACCACCCAACATTCAAAATATCTAGGATGGTAATAATAGTTTTATATATTCCACATTTAAACATTGGAATAAAATCATGGACATTTCAACTAAATCAATTATCACTAAGATGATGTGGGAAAATATAAATTCCCTGAAAATAAATGTAGTATTGCATCTAGGATGATATCTATGTGGTGAAATTCTTGTATACTACAATTCTAGTCTTTATTATAGTGATTTATGGAATCCTACATGGTTGGGGAAATTTTAAGGTTATTCACCAACTCCAAAGGTGAATTTTACATATGTTTGGCCATCAAATATCATTACATAATTCCCAAGATAATAAATGTTCTCTAGTATATTGGGGGAACCATTGATTTCCTAATCATTAATATATTTAACATCTTCCCCTGAATTTACTAACATAATATAAAATTTATCTAAATAAAAAATTAAATCATGTTATCATAGAGATCAAGGAATATGATTCACTCATGGTAACCAATTTTTTCAATACAGAAGAGGAAGCCAAATCATGGTATATTCCTTCTAACTAATGTTATTTTGGGGGTATTCAATAATTTCCTTAGAGAAAAAATTGATTTATATCCCAATGATTAAGATACCCAAGGGTTATGATTCAACATTCCATTCCAACTACTATACATATCATCGACTGTTATGAAATAGAAATGATAGATGCCTCTTCATTAAGTATTCTATTCTAATGAAGATAATATATGGGATAATAGAGAAAGATAATTATAATTATTAACTTATTATTGAGATAATAATTACAATATCACAAAACTGTTCAAAAAAATAGCATGACTTTATCTTTATGATAAAATAAATAGGGTATATTTATTTTACCACAAGTATGTGGTCATATATTTATCTATTCATTATATTATATCCTTATTCATATTTCATAGATGAAGAGATATAAGACGGTTGTTATGAGATATCATCCAAATTAGTGTCCCTTCCAATTTGTTTTGTGAAATGTAATCCATAGTTCTATCAAAATTAAAGGCTTATTGAATATAATATACATAATGGGAGGATAGTTTTTTAGAATCCATAGACACATTCATAATGCTTGAGAGTTATTATCACTCATGAAAATAATTGTCATACCTGAAGAACAACATCAAATTCATGAACTCATTGGTGGGTTCTTACAAACTACCCAATCTAACGTATTCATCTTAAGAATAAAAAAATACTAACGTAAGGTCCTCGATGAAATACAAAAAAAATAATTAAATAATTTCTCTACCAAATGGAATTGAACTATGTGGGTTTTTTTGTATCCCATCTGAAATAAAATAATTTTGATTGGCTAATCATGTTTAACCATAATCTATATTCCACTATTAACATGAGAGATTATTCTTCATAGGCCCCTTTATTGTTATCTAGAGAAATAAAATCCATATTTTAATATGGATTTTTTTAAAATGATAATTTCTTCATCATTAGACATAATCATAACACATGTTATACCATAAGAAATCACATTACTCCTTTTGATGTTTAATTTACACTCATCTTACATTATGATATATTTATTTTTCCAATTATATTTTCTTACAAATGAATGTGTACCTATAGAGTGTTCTGACACCTTTAAGTTATATCCACTTCCACCAAACCTTCCTCTTACCTATAAATTTTATTCAAAACCAAACAAATTATTTTAGTTAAGATACAACGCTTGGTATCCCAAATTAAAAGAGATTAGATAATCCACATAGAATCCAAAAATATTTAATTGAGGTTATTTTCCTGAAAAATGAAAATAAATCACTAAGTTTATCCTCATTGTTAAATTTTTAATAAAAAAATTATTGACATTATTCAACTCAAAATATGACTCACATTTTAGTAATGATATAAATTCCATGTATTCATCCTACTAACAAAAGGTATTTCATTATCCTTATAAGAAGATATATGAACCCCATAAAATATTTTCCAATTCTTCCATAATATTTTATTTATTACTGATGATTAACATATCCCAACTAGTTAGCATTCCATTTTATCTGATATGGATAATTAAATACATGATTTACCTCTTCTTCTACCCTCCTGTTCTATAATTTCTAAAATATCACTATGTTTTATTCCATTGTGCACTTCATAAACCATTAAAGAGCCTCTCTGTCACATAAGAAAACTAATCATGTAATTTTGGTAAAATTTTTATGACCTCATTCTATGAGTTTATAAAATCTATCATTGAATTATTTAAACTACCTTATTATGTTGCAATAAAATATAACCTTACACTATATGAAAACATTTTCATAATCCTTAGTAATTATGTGAAAAGACACAAAGTTCATCCTACAAGAGATTAATCTACTTTTAAATGTCCCTCTTTCATGGATATAAATATCTTAGAGTAGTATATTTGACATGGCTATGAATTGAAAAAATATCCCTCATGACAGTTATTAAAAAACAGGATATTTCATTCCGAATAAGAACATTATGGGTATTTAAACATTTTTCTACCTTATTATAATGGTTAATAAAACATATGAAAACAATTCATCATTGTAAGATCTGTGTATGTTCTAATTCAGATTACCATGGAATGTGCTGTGACAGCTAGATCTATCATCCCAATCCCAGGTGAATAATCCACTTCCATACATGAATCCACCCTAGTGTGGAGACATATTCAACCTCAAAATTCATCTTCCTATGACAAGGAATTAGGATGGATCCATTTCAATTTATCTTGATTATAATTCATCATTTATAATGACCATGTCACAATAAAATAATCAAATTACGGTGAAAAAATACACAACGAATGCATCTTAATTTTCCAAATGAATCCAACTAGAATGGAGGGTCTTTGGAATGATTGTTAGTATATAATACACTATAAATATAAAATACTTATAAACAATATAATTGACTAATATTTAAGTAAAAAGAATGAAAAATACATAATACACATTTTTTAATCAATATAAATAAATAGAAAACCATTTTTGTTTCACAAAACTAGATAATATATATCTTATTGTAGTCATCGATGTAAATAAATAAAATATAATGAAATAATCTACTATATTTCCCCTAAAGAACCACCCATATCTTTTAAAAAACAATTTTTTCCAGCTTATGCACCCAGTACACATTCAGATTCACTAAGATTTATATGTGGAATCATTGCCCTAAAGTGTTCAAAAAATATAAGGTCTCCACACATCCAAGAGTGGTTAGGAAATGCTTGACATTGTGCTCAAGATGATACCCACTATAATGTCCCAATCTAGTGTACATATATATATTCATGTATGTAAACCCACAAAATTGAAATTACATACACCACATAAAATTATCCATGAATTATTAAATAACCTTGAGTGAGCCATTAGCTTCCTCGACTAGTACTAGAGTTTAACAATACATCCATAATCAGTCGTATCAAAAGATATAATAACATTCTAAAAAAAATATTTCCAAATAGAATCCCATTCCTATTCAATTATGAAACCCGAATGGAATTTACATGTTCCATATCAAATTTACCATGCTCTTCCTAAGACATTCATTACAACACTCTCAGTAGCCTGAAATTACCTAAAGCCCATCCACACCCATCAATATTCAATTCTTTCTCATTATCATAATCAACATCTACATATTCTGTCAAAATAAAATTCAAATTTTGTTTTCTCACACACAAACAAATGTGTACAACTATATTTAATCTTCCTCTACACTGATAAACCACGTCATGATTCACACAATGATATTCAGCTATGGATGGATTAACTAAGAAACAATTGTTATGAACTTCCATATCTGCCATATATTTTCAACAAATTAACCCAATATCCTCATCCCCCAAAGTTAATAAAATCACCAGTATTAAACATCGAAAAATTGTTGAACCTATATTGAAACCTATGGAAAATTATAGGTTAAACTACAACACACGATTGAGCCTCCTTAACAAAATAATACAATGGACAAATCCATATGTATCACACTAATAAACCTATGTCACCACCAATACTAATATTTAACACTACCTAAATAATAATATTTAAAATCCATAGGCTCCCATTATTAGAGATCAATATATCTCAAATTCATCTGTGTAAAATACTTTACATTTTCAAGGAACCATATAATTCCACGCATCTACTAACATTCCACATTACATATATGACATTATAACAATCAAACCATATAATTGTATAGAAGAATCACAAAAATGCTTTTTTTCTTCCTGATACTAAACTTAGGTATATATTATGAATAATAAAAACGTCACGAGGTTTCATTCTGGATTGATAACACGAACCTACCTTGAAAGACACCCTCATATCAGTGGAAATCATTTGTATGGGGTTAATCAGTGAAATAAATTATTTTATAATTCCCATATTGAACCAACCCTTTACAAATATTAATGTGGTAATATAAAACTATGAAACACACACAAAAAGGGAATAATATATTAACAATGTTAAATTTTGATAAAAACTATAGTCGTTATCAGGATATACATTTTATTGAGACTATAGATTTCAATAGTATCAATATGTATGTATGAAAATAAACTAATATTCTTATACCTTGGTTATAATATGTCTCCTAATTATTTTCGAGTGCAACCCACACTATTAAATTATAATTAATTTATATATAATGGAAATCATATTGTATTAAAATATCGTTCCATCCATTTTGATTCAATGCTGCTTCCACTTCTTTATTATTCAATATGTATTATCACTTATTTCTTATAATCCTTGTGTGATACACACAACAACATATTATTAATATCCCTATAGGTTATTATCCTTGAATAATATTTCTAAAACCCCCATAAGTACATGTACTACAATTATTGTTATACTTTCATGCTTGATATATCATTTTATACTAATCTTTTTTAATTACACAATACCATTATAAGATTGTGATTAAATACGAAATTAAAATTCAGAAGAATAACTTCTCAAAAATATTTTATTATGTCTTCTTCGTGTTTCTAATAATTCTTATTATATTTCAAAAATATCTTCTATGTTATCATGCAGTCATGAAAGTGGATATAGTGTGACCAAATAGATAACATAGTAAATGACTCCTCTTCAATAACAATGAATCATTCTTGAAAAATAAATCATTCTTCTTCTTTCTCGTTTATCAAAATAACCATTTTGTGATATTTAAACAAGGATATGAAAATTTTAATTATATAAAAAAATCTTTTGAAAAAATAATTCCAAAAATATCAGTTAATACATAAGGGTATTCTTATCCTTATATAGATATGACTATTACGTAGAGCTCCCGCTCTTTGTTATCAATATTTTCCCCCATTCTATTATGGAACCCATTATATTTCATTTTCAGACATAGATCACTTTCCATCTATCTATGTATGTGTATTCATGATCAATACATCAAGTTATGTACATACATAGATCCTTATATGTGATTTTAATCTCTTACAATGATCCGTATACATCATACTAGATCCACTAATGATGATCTTATGTATGGAAAACTATAAATTTATTTTAACAAATAGGGATATAAAAACCCAAACCCGGTGGTAACAATACTACATCAAAACACAACAAAAGAGATCACATGTAGGATGATCTAATATTTCTACAGTCTATAGAAACTAGATATATACATGATTATTACATTACATTTGAAAACACATAATTCAACTAGTAATTTCTAGTATACCATTATTTTTACTTATAATATATCCATGAAATAATTTAGTTTTAAATTCTAGGTACCATGATGATAAGATATAAAGTAAAAGGGTGATCTCATATGCTCAATATTGGAAATCATTCAAAAAAATCAATCAAATAATATACACGGTATAAATAATATGGCTAAGATAAACTATAATAAATTACTCTATATAATTAATATCATGAAGATTAATGTAAACATGGATGAAATAAGAACATTAATATTCACAAGGATAAAAATTACCATTTTCTGGATGATATATTTTATAATTACAAAATTCATAACAACTACTTCAATTCCTCATGCTAAGACATCAAACATAAATAGGCAAGACATATGAAAAATATCAATGCAGGTTTTCTTTCATGAGACATACCAATGAATGTAGATGATAAAAAATATCTATCCTGACTCATTAACATACAATGTAAAATAAAATAATAATATTAAATTAATGAATAAAAAATACTTTCATAATCATCATACCATTGTAATAAACAACCATATTGGAAACTACCAAACGAGATGTCTATATTTTTCAAAATAAATAACTTAAAAAACATTGTCAAAATAACATGAAAGGAAGAAATTGATGTGGACTTTTATCAAATTTAATTTTAGAATGTGTGATAAAAAATACATATATAATTATATAAACATTTCAATATAAATCATTTCTGGATTATGTCATATTTCTCAACTAATAAAATTTTAGAGAAGAAACATTTGAATTTATTCATCGACATGGATGAATTTATTTAACATCCAATATAAATGGTATAACATTATTACTTAATTTTTATAACCTTATTAATATATATTACCATTAATATTTTTTTATAATCATTTAATATAGATTTATTATGTTGTTAATGAAAATTTTCATTATCACATGTTAGAAACATTCATTAATCCATCTATGATTTGTAATGGAGATTTAAAACCACACTCATTGATAAAAAGTACATCAATCAGTGATTATTAATATTCTTGAAATATATGATTCCGAAATATTAATAAAATACCTGAGATAATTTTAGTTATCACTCATTAAAATGAAATATGTGTTGTACTTTTTTTTGGGTAATTCTATCGATATTAAAAAATTACATTATGACATAATTAATTATTATATAATATTAATAGGATCATATTCGTGAAATATATCATTACTTAATATCTTATATATTAATCAAATACACTTATTACTATCTATATAAGGTAGTGATGGAAATGGAATATATTACTTCATGGAAGCGGCAGTTAGTACATACATTTGATCAATTTATTCATTTAATAATGAATTGAATGTAAGGAAGTAATAATTCATCATTATAAAATACTATTTATTATATATATATGTCAAATATATTCATTATATTAGTCTATAATTACATCCATGAGAGGCATTTATGAATAAAGAAATCAGTCTTTCATATAGGATGTAGTCCGCATATATACACAAATGACATGTAAATTTATTCAATAATATAGAAGGGAAAATAAAGGATGGTTATCAAAACAACATAAATACTTTAATGAGTTACATAATAATATATGAAATATATAAGGAATATGTAATAATAGAAATTTTTAAGAATATTATAAATAATATGGGATAATGAAAAATAAACTAGACTCAAAGTTACCTATTTGATAGTGTTTTTCTCATTTATTACACCCTCAAGAGCCTACAAATATCCATAAGAGAGATAAGATAATTGGGAGAAGGAAAATGGGTAGATATATGTCTCTTAAATATGAATTGGAAGCGGATTACCACAGTAATGGAATGGGTGTATTTATTCCTGAGGAGAGGGATATTTTAGGGTTAAAATATTTCTTTTTTTATCATTTATTCTTAATACCATTGGGGATTGAAAATTCCTAAAAGATATGTTTTATTAGTAAAAATAGTTAGGGTTATCTGACTTTATATCCATTCAAATAATGAGTATAATTAGTTAACAACCTCATTAAAATAAAATAATTAGAAACATTATATGAATAAAATATAAGTTGGGTATCAATATTTCAAACAGAGTACCTAAAGTCATCATAATACGTTTAAATTCAATATTGTAATCCTTAAATAAAAAATATTTTTTAAAAAATAGATTTAAATTTTTAATTCATGCTTACATGAAAATTCTTTTTTAAAATTTTGGATATCAATAAGAACATTATTTTTCAATATTCAATAATTATAATCATTTTCATAAAATTCCAAAAATTAACCCTAGTGTTTTTTTAAAAAGGTATGAATTGAATATTAGAGTTTGATATATCAATTTAAATTCAAAAAATTGTATAATTTTTTTTCTAATATAATAGAATAAAATACATTAAACCTTTTTTTAAGAAAAAACTATTTTTGATTCAAAAAATGAATTTGTTTATATGACATTCTTAGTATTTTCTTTTTGATTATTAATTACCTTAATAAAATAATTTTTAAAAAGTCTCATTAAAATAATTTATTAGTTGTGATTAAGTTAATTTATTAAAGAAATAAATACATTTCATATATTAAAAATCAAAAGAATATATGTTTTCCGTTAAATTATTTTATCATTATTTATAGTAAATTAATAATGAATGTATAAATGATTACTTTTTATTTTAAATGTAAATAAATAAATTTAGATAATTTTAAAAACCTACATTAGATAAATTTTCACTTTAAATATAACATATTAATAATAAAAAATTGTGTTTTAAAATATAATTTTTTTTATTAGAATTGAATAATTATGTTCATACTTCTTATAATTAACTAATATAATATTCAAATTATTTTTCATTTAATTTTCATGTAAAAGAATTACATTATTATAAATTATTACTCACTTATGTATTTTTTTATGCATCAAAAGCGATAAAACATGTCAAATTTGATAGAATGAAATATATTCAAATTTTAAGGGGTGTTAACATATACCATACATATACGAACTTATCCCTCAAAATTCTATTATTTTAATGAAAAAAATGATTACAATTCTAACTATTTATATTCTAAGGTTTACATGTATCTTATTAAATTTTTTGGGTTTTCCAGAAAATATTTCCAGACGAGTTATCGAGTTTCGTAGCACTTTGTCTCTATAATCATGAATCTCTAATGGTTATTCATCATATAAAATAACATGATACACCTAAACAACCACTAGTTTAACAACATGTAAATTATTAGTTCTGTACTTACTCAAAATAGATTCAAGAAACACATCGTGAACTTGAGTTTGGTTTGGTGGAGGAACTATGAAATAATCTACCTTCCTGATATAATCCATAATATTATAAGAACTGATATGTCATGGGTTTAGCTTCCCCTTAATTCCATATATTATAAAACCATTCCATGTAGATTCCATTACGAACACATGATCACTTAATTAGTATTTCAAATCCTTTCATTTATTAGTTATAAAGTACTTTTATCTATTTTAGGATTGTTTGATAATGTTTTTCATTGAATTAACATTCATAGTTTTCTCCTAAAAAAGTTATTTGGATACTAGATTACTTTAACCAATTTATTCTCAAAAGGGTTGAGTAACAAATCTCTTCCCATAAAACGCTTCGTATAGGTCCATATGAAATATTGTATCAATGTAATTATTATATATAAATTACCCTAGATTTAGATACTAATAACATGTACATTTAAAATTCATGTAAGAAAGATCACAACATGGAATTTAATGTATAAATAGTCCATTCCAATATCACATGTTTTTTATGATGACAGATGACTCTCAATTAAATTATTGTTTTTCATCCTCCTGATTAATCCTCTAAAATCTCTATTTGTAATGATGGTCAGAAACCATTACTATTAAAGCAGGTTCATTGTGAATTCTCAAAATCTCGTTAGTATAGTTAAGAGAAGATCAATCAGTAGAGAGATCCTCATATATGGAAAATAAATTTTCTAATATGGAAAAGTTATAAAAAATAACCCATATAACACCATGCCTCCTATAATTCAATACATTTCTAGTGAGAAAATATGTTTCAAACCATATACCATTTCCCAATTGGGTTAGATAGAGATTTCAAGACTTCCCTAGGATGTTGTCTTTCATCCTTTACCTATTGGCACACAATTCTTCGGGAAAAATAGTGTGAAATTTAAAACATCATGTTGTCCCACGAAATATTAAATCATAAATTAATATAAATATTTTTTCTTCAAGGATGTTAAGAGAAATTTGAGCTTTGTGATTCTTTTATAGATCCCTCCAGATCTATTTGGGATGGAATAAATAATCATTTCCCAATCATAAAAAATATATCCTTATATATAATTTCTAAAAATATCCCAATACATATGGATTTTAATATTCCTTTTTAATCCTTATAAACCAAGTGGGCCTTCATTCAATTTTTAGTAAATAGGTTTGGGAAATTCATGAAAAATGAATTATATTTCTCACTTATTAATAACTAACATATCCAACATTGCTAAATCCATGAATATTTGATCCTTATTAATCATCTTAATTATTATAACTCAATAATATCTATTAATCAATGCATCAAAAACCTGACTTACTATTATAGAGTTCTATTTTATCAATAAATAATTATCCTTATGTAGTTATAAGCAGTATGTTTGACTTACATATATCTCTTTCTACGATAAAATTATCTCTCGTCATTTAAAATCAATATATTTGTATAATAATTCATCCAGGAGATATAGCTTACATATCATGAATGAAAACACTGTAGTCTATGATTCTAAAACACGCTTTCAATTTTTCTATTCATAGATATGCGCCTTAGTGTCTTTTATTGGGCATTGTGCATATCGGCCTTCGGGATATGTACTAAACCTTGTCCCACATGGAAGACTGGTCATATAAGGGTTCCCACTCAATCCAGTTAAAAATTGGATTATCCAAAATAAATAAATAAATAAAGGCCTTCGGAATATTCATGTTTCAAGGATACTTATTTTGTATGTATAAGAACACACCCAATCATTCTTTATAAGGGAAAAACTAGTCTTTTCATGGATAGATCACCATATATTAAAAATAAATCCATTATTGACAGTCAATTAAATATTGTTTCATTAATTAATCTTTTATTTAGATCTTCTAAATATTCTTCCCATTTCATTGACAATGTGAATTTAATTCCATTACATGTCAACATGGATAAAAAGATGGGTAATACGGAAAAATATTTTGCAACATAGGGATAATATACTGCAAACTCAAGGAAAATATATACCTGTTATATTCATTGGTGTCATATATTCATAGAAAACTTTTATTATTGATTAATAAATATATATTTCATTCCTAGGGCCAATAAAATAAAACAACATAGAGCCAAAATTCACACTTACTAAATTATCCATATAACTTCGGTTCACATAGAGAATCTATAATCATTTTTATATTTTTCTCATGATTCTCATATTCTTTAGAGTATACCAAGAAACCATTATTAAAGAAAATATTTCTTGATTCTATTTAGATAATAATATTTTCATAAAATCCATAAATACACTATGTTCATTTGTTATCCCAGTAGGTTTTCTCATAGACTCATAATATACATATTGTATTGAAAAACTTATCCTTGCTATATCATCCTTATTCACTCTAAAAACATTATAACCATAAAAAATGACCAGTCTTTGAAAAATATTGAGCATCATAATGTTGATAAAATTATTCCTCCATATAAGAAAAATGATATATATTCTGTATAGTAAATTCATTGATCACCCTATAATCGAGTCACAACCTCATAGACCCATCCCTCTTTTTCAAAAATAAGACTAGGGATCCCAGAACTGAAGCACTAATGATTATAAACACCTTATCACAAAACTAAAACAGTTGTTTCATACTATATTTCAAGTCTACAAGTTCCAATTTATAGCTAGTCTTGATATAGGTTATTATTTAGTGATGAGTTTAATAAAAAACTGAATTTCATTATCTCGTGTTTGTCTTTTAAATTCATCTTGATGTACATCAATATATTCATTTACAATAGCCATATACATTATCATTAGGATTTATTCCACATCTATAAATACCCTTTCCTCTTAATTTTCTACCATAATATCATTATGTTGATCTAATTTGTGTGGTTACATAGGATAATTAGTCGAATAAGCATCTCAATTGAAAATATTAAAATAATCACCCCTTTGTAAATAGTAATCCAATTCTTTGAAAATTAAATTCATGAATTTTAAACTGAAATATAATCTATTCTAAATAATATTTAAAATTAAATCATAGTTAATAAAAAACTTATTAAACAATTTAATATTTATTCACATGAATAGAGACTATTTTATATATACTTACTATAATATTATCCACATTATAATATCTTGACGGAAAATTCATTCCTCCGAGTGTTAGGGATCAATTTATTATTTCATTCAATCATAAAATACATATATGAGTGTGTATATGAAGAATAAAATAATTCATTATCGAATATTGAATATAAAATAAATATATGAGTAATAACATTATTTGATATTTCAACCCCAGATGTAGTGATCTGAAAAAATTATCCATGATCCACTAGCCTTTTTTGAGGTAATTTCGCATGATGTGTGGGGAAATCATTGAAATAGTACCATGTCTCCACATAATTAAAGAATTGAACACTAGTTTATTTATTATTGACCTTGAATTCATGAATATAATGGAAATTTTCTCCATGCTTATAGACATATCCAACTCCCATCACATATGTTCTATACTATTTCATTAAAAAACAATTTCATATTGGATATTAAACCATTATGTTCTTACTCTTTATTATATATCCTTTTACATAGTGATATTTCAGCCTATTAGTTTCTTTAATTCCTTCAAAAAACATAATATATGGAGAACTATATCATCATCATGATGGTACTTGATATTATTTCCCCATATAGAAAAACAATTTGAGAGGACTATCTATTTAATGATATTGGATATATCCCATCATGTAATTGATCAATAATACATAATAAAATATGTATATAATTATCAGCATGAGTTTTTATCATTTTATATTTAGTGTCATATTCCATAAAATTTCCATTTTCTTTTTTCCTTAGATTGTGGAATTTCCTTCCAATATCAGCTCATTTTCAATGAGGAATGTAATTTTTGAGGCATATATCCTTAAAAGTTTATTATAAGGTACTATTTATCTCATATACCATCTCATTGTTATATATCAATCAACACAATTGACTTGTATCTACCCATAGATGATAAAAATGTTTGAGAGACGTGTCCCTTTCAATAATTCCTAAATAGAGAAATAACTTCTCTAGATACTTGATACCTTACTCAAATACAAATTAATAAGTAGTCCCAATGAATTATGAAGGTTGTTGTGGTATAATGAAGTTTAAAATTGTTGTACCATGTTATAGATTAGTATATTTCTCTATATGGGAATGATTATTTGTTATAACCTTGGAATACAAACCCAATATTGTTATAATCTACTGAGATGTTGAAAAATACCCATTAAATTCACTAATATTATCATGAGTTATATTCCTATAAATTTTATTGGTTTTATATGGTTTTTATTCAATACCCACATCTATATAACAGAAAAAACATGATTATCTTATAAAATTGTGAATATTATATCATAAAATTGGATTAATATACAAGTAAAACATTCAAATACAGTATCATTAACATCATAAGATCTTATCATAACATGCTCACTATTTTAAACATTGTTCTTCTATATTTGGTTTCTAATTTTTACACTAAACTTTCTCTAATAAAAATGGTATGAAACCCATGTATAGTAACAAAAAAAACTAGTAAATTTTAATAATATTCAAATGAAATAATAGATCTCATCAGATAATATCTAATAGATTATTTGTCTAAAGTTACTAGATACATTAATGATTCTCACATAACAAATGAATACATGAAATATAACATAATGATTCAAAAAGAAAATTTTATTCCTTCATGTATATCCTTAAATTAATTAGACTTTTACTTCTATGTACCCATGGGGTATGAAACAAATGAAAATGGTGACTGTATATGATCAATAAGGGAATCATTATAGTGAAATCTATCATTGAATAACTAAAGAATTACAAATATAGAAAAGAAAAACCATAATTAATTGTTTCTAACATGTAATATAAAAAAGTGATGTATTTCCATGTAGACATAGAAATATTAATAATTTAATGTATAAAATTTTACATTTCATAATGATAGAATGCATAATTTTAAAATTCTTAATCTTTCTTTCATTTCCTCGTTCCAATACTCCATATAGAAATATATGTGGTACCTGAAAAATACATAATATGGATTATTTCATAAGACCTATAGATTCACTAAAAAATAACTAATATTGTTCCCCATCCATACAATTACAATTTAAAATTAATTATTAAAATATAATTAATTAATAATAAAGATAATATATAATTAATATTCTATATAAATAAATAACCTAATTAAATAAAATCATTTAAGATGTAATATATTTTTCTAAGACAAAAAATAGAAAAATGTAGTCCTAATCCCTATAAAGATATAATGTGAAATAGATTTTTAAATCACATAAATTTTATGAATATAATATAAAAACATACATAGTTTATTACATACAGAAAAAATTATAAAACAAGTGGTGAAAATGTCATAATTATCAAAGAATAAAAAGTGAGATGAGAATCCATGACATTTTTCCATAAACATTAATGATTTCTATTTGACCTACAATATAATAACTATAACTATCATCATGATTTTTTATAAACTCATTCATATATATTTACTTTTATATTATTATATTATAATTTTTGACTATACATAAGTTTAGTTAGTTAATGTTTATTTTAATTATTAGATATTTGTAATTTTTAATATTTCTAACATTTTTTGAAACTGTGAAATCGAGCCTCATTATTTATTTAAAAACACATAATTATAATATTATTCAAGGTAATAAAATATATATTAAATTATTCTTTATGATTTTCCAATTAATATTTTAGTTATGATTCATGGACACAAAATCAGTGATGAGCATATTTGAATGCAATTTAACCAATATTAAAGGACTAATTTATAATATAATTAATTATTGTCTTTTACTTATAAGATAATATTCATAAAATACATTAATATTAAATATCATATATATTCGTGATATAGTAATTGATAACTATATAAGTATCTGGGTGATGAGAAATGGAATACACCGATTCATTGAGCTGGTAGTCTGTATATACACATGAATGATGTTTTTATTTTAACAATGAATATAAAAGATAGAATATAAATATTTATCTTTAAAAATAATATCAATGTATTATTTATTTATTAAATTAATTTATATAAAATTCAATGATATATTGTGATAAAAACAAAAATGTTTCATTCATGGAGGTGGTAGTCCGGATGAACACATAAGAAAGATTTTCATTTTTTCTATATGGTAGAAGGGAAAGAAGAAAATAGTTTTTTAATAAATATAAAAACATCTATATGTTAAATAATATTATTTCAAATATATTATAAATACCTAAAATGATAAATTTATTCGGTGAGTTGAACGAAGAATAGAAGAAATAATAAAATATAATCAGGGTTACCTCTTTAATTGACATTAACTACTTTAATAAATCCTTGAGGGATATATGTTGAAAACCTAAACAATATACCTAATAGAGAACATATAATGAGTATATTTTAAATTAAAAGATATTTTGATTTAAAATATGGATTAGAAGTATTTTTTTCATGTAAAATGAGATGGAGTATTGATACTTGATGAGATGGTTGTTTTAAGGATAAATTATGGATTATTTTTTCATTTTGGCCTATAATTTTCATGAAAACATTCATAATTTAAATTTTTGGGTTTATTATTAAAATATTAAATTTATTTCATATTATAACCATTAAATTAACTAATTTCATTATTTATCCACTTTATTTATGGAAAATAATAAAAAATAATTAATTATTTGAATAAAATATATATTTTTCTACAAAATTCAAAATATTCCTCTATAAATTTAACATAATTATTTTTGAATACTTTTATTACTATGTAAATAAAAATTTATTCAAGAAAAGGTTTTATAAATTTCAAGATCATGATTTAATCATCATGATGTTAAAACAATAATGATATGTAAAAATGATAATTTCACTACTCGCTGGAAAATAAATTTTTCAAAAACATCTGTAAAAATAACTCAAAGATAATGTTGACATGATGAACTAAAAAATGAAGTTAATTTTATTATTTTAATACCATAATTATTGAATTAATTATTTATAATATCCACATTAAAAACATGAAACAATCCATTTTGATAAAAGTAGCATATTTGAGGCATAAAATAGATTTCTTTTCTTTGGGGCTTAGTAAACACCATTTGATGATTGTTAATTTATTATATTGAAAAAATAATAAAATACTCATAATCATAATCATTACAAAAAATTTATTTTATACTTATTTAAAACAGATTGATAGTCAAAATATACATTATTTTTAATTAGTTTATATGTTTAAAACATTTCGTTAAAATAAATTTAATAATATAAATAAGTTAAATTAATAATTTAAATAAAACATAAAATATATAAAAAAATATATCTTCATGTAAAAATAATGGTTTAGACATTATTATTTAATGTCATACATATTATAATTATTAGATTGATTTTACAAATTATTCTCTATTTAATTTTCATGTAAAATATTTGTAAAAAAATAATACATTTTTCACTTATGTTTGTTGTTACGTTCATGATAATATATTGAAAACTTTTCATTTTTAAAATAAAATTTTATTTTAAAATCACATAGTATTACAAAGATGACTATATTAAGGATTCACTCATGTTAATATCTATTTCTAAATTCCCATATGTGGTAAATTGTTCATCTTTATATATGAACTGTTGGATTATAAAATTATTTATATTAATAACATCTCCTTTAATACCATTCTAGACCTTCATAAAATATTTAAATAACCTTTATGATTCCTGAATGTGTGGCCTTAAAACATTATTCATTCAATTATATTAATCTAACCCCGATTTACATGTTAAAAATAAATAAACAAACATAATATCTACATAAAAGGTTCTATAGTTATTCTTATATATAGAATAATAATGTTTTAATGGTAAATTGTTATGTTATATTTATCCCTATATATTCAGTAACATTTAAATTGATCATGGGCTCAATAATATCCCTCTTTGGATTATTTCAGAAACTATGCTACATATATCATATTAAAACTCAAAGAACTTTGCCTTCAATATTTATACAATAATTATTATCCAAATTTACTAAACATGGTTTAGTAAATAATAAAATTGAATAATAAAAATATATTAAACATAGACTAGTGATTTACCTTCAAACCTTTATAGTCATCAATTTTATCGATACCACTTTAAAAATATAGAAATTCAGCAGCATTGATTTGAATTGAAAATAATATCATTATCATCTAAAAACATTACACAGAACATATAAATTACATATTCATGTAACCATTCTAAATTTTTTGTTTATAATTTCATAGAGGTTACAAAATAATTTAATATATTGTTGAATTTGTAAACCAAATTCATATTTTCATTTTTTATTTAAATTTTGAATTTTCACACACTATCAATTTTTCGCTATCATATTATACACATTTTAAGAACTATATAGATAATTTATCACCTTAAATAAGATAAAAATATTCAATTTTTAAAATATATATCATTGTATTTTATTTAAAAAAGAGTTCTCTTACCCTTTATAAAAACATAATGAAAAAATAGATTTATATTGTATTTCATTTTCTCCTCCTATTATAATAATAATTCAATGAAAAAGCTATATAGGGGACAAAAATGGAACACCTTGTCGTTGACATGATTTTTTTTAAATCCATTCATTAACATAAAATTTGAAATGTATCCTTCGGTAATGGTTTAGTGAAAATAATAGCTACTTTTTCATTTGTTTCAAAAACATTCCCTCCTTAAATCATTCTCTTCCAGGTGATATTAGATAAATTGATAATTTTTTTCAATTTTATTTGACCATGAATGTGTAATTGTATTTATTTAATGTTCAATATCAATTTTATGATTAAGTCTCCTTAGTAGTGGTAATTTTTCCAATATATTTAGATCATCCAACTCAGTTCTCATCCAGAAAAGTTGAATTAAATCTTGATCATGACCCATATAATCTAATTTAATGGTACATAGATTAAAATTAAATAACATATTAAATTTACAAGATACACACATTTACACTATGATGTAATCTCTACCAGATATAGATCTTCAATTAACAGTTTTTCTTATATAATCTATAAAAATCTAAATAGACTATGTAATCACTTACTAGAATAATTTAGTATGATTTCAAGTATAAATTTTATGAAACTAGGAATAAAATTTACTACCATCATTTAAGACTCATTTCATTCACTTATACACACAGAAAAAAATCTAACAACATAAAAAATAAACATCACTAAAGGTTTCATATATAAAAAACTCCTAATAAGCTTCCAATATGTTATTGGATGCACTTACTTTCATTAAATATATTCACACATCTTAATTCCCCCTAAAATGGAAAATTTTACTCAAATTAAAGTATCCATGAAAACTTATTTGGATTATTAGAAGCATAATTACATTGAGACTGAAAAATCCATGAGATATTTGTGAATCCAAAATGTATCTCATTTCACTAAACCTGGAAAATTAAAATAGATTCCTCAATTATGGATAAAATTATTTTTAAAAACATTATTTTTTCTGAAAAATATAATATCATCTTAATATACATCAAAATTGTGAGATAACACTTTTTTATATTTGATATTTTAGTTTTCTTACTCCTCCCTTTTCAAACATTAAATTTTTCCAGAAATTTTCTCTCTAGGAATAAAAATATATTATGGCCTATTTAAACTCATTTAAAGTATAAAATAACTTTAAACAATGATTGTTTTTTTAATAATATATCTAGAAGTTCATTCAATATATATCAACATTGAGGATGGAAAACTTGAAATCAATTTTAGATTTCATGTATTTCCTTGGATATATAATAGAATGAAATGATAAGATGTATCCTAGCTTCACATTTGTATAAATAACTCAAAAAATTAATTACTTCCATATGAGAATATCCATCACATATAATAATTCTTTTTTGGTAACAAATATTTTAACTATTAATTTGATATGTTAGGGAACATGCATTTTTTTTTGCTATTATACCAACAGCATAGTTTCATTCCTCTCAATATGACACTATTGTTCATTCCTAGTCCAAATAAAATCTTGATTCCCTTAAAAATGTTTTTTATATAATGTTTTATGCTGATATTATAGTTAATTATGTGTTGTTTTGATAGAGTAATTATTAGTTGAACCTATTTCCCTTGATTCCCAAAAATATTTATAACTATAAGTTTCTTTATCGAATTTTTATGAGGTGAAAATATTTATTCTTTGTCACTCTAAATTTATCAATCTACTTATAAATGATGAATATATGTTATAATAACATCATTTTATGAGACATTTATTTGATATTGGGTAAAAATAACATCATCATCACTTCTAGAACATTCCACTTACTGACTTTCTTATTTAATGTTATTTTCCAACACATTCACAACAATAGTGTTAAAAAAATCATAAACATTTGTCATAAAAAATCATCCTAGTTTATTTGGTGGATAACCAATGAATATCACATTAAAAAAATTGAGTTCAAACATCCCAAGACATTCTCTTCTTAATTTGATCACATAAGGGCTTCCAAACAGACATAAATAATTAAAAACATAGATAAATCTTATTATAATCAATAAAGAAGGACATATATTATTTTATCATGAACAATAAGTCAATTTGGGTGTTGAACTCTACAATAATATATTTTAAATAAAAATATAAAAATATAAAAATGTGTCATTATCTATTTTCATTTTTGTTTTAATAATATTATATTCTACCATTTAAAAACATCATTTATTGTTTTGTATTTAGTGTGTTCTGTTTATAGCGAATACCATCCTTTTGTGATAATATTAAAATCTTCCAATTAAATAGTTATCATTATTGTGTAATCAGATCATCTTTAAGTTGAAGCCATACATTTTATAAATACTTCTTCAAAAACATTTATCCATTTAAAGAGCATCTTACTTCTTCTTAATAGATATGATACATTTTATTTGAGTAAATTCGTAAATAAATGAAAAATAAATAATTATCTCCACCTATTAATTTCTTTATCATTATGGAAAAAAGGTTGGACTGGATAAGCTCCAATATATGATTTTATTGAAACTTTTTATCTTGTAAATATAATTTAAAATATTTAACTTTTTAAAATTTAAACCTAACCATTTCCGCTTTCTTTTATACCTAAAAACACCATGAAAATTTTCTACCACAGTCTAATTTATCATCTTAATTTTTCCAAGATTATTATTCATTTGATTCCATTGTTTATTTTCTTATTTCATTCTTATGTAACATGTGGTCCTTGCATCACCAAAATCTAATGGATTTAACCATTTATAGTGACATGTAATAATGCACACATATATCATGTCCTTCACCATGAATCATTCCATAAGAAATAATACATTATTTACATAATAAAATTATGAATATATACTGATTAGATTATGTTTCACTCAATGAAAAAAATATACTATTTTAATATTTTAGTTAATTCAACCCAATAATATTTTATCAATGACCATTAATTTTGAGTGAAAAAAATTTAAAAACATCAATAAGATCTCATTAAATATTTTAATATCATTTAGTTGATTAACATACACTATTATATGATAGGAATGTTCACTATTTGGATTCCCTGGATTATCCACATTGGAGGATTAAGTTACACATCCAAAACCTAATCATTTTCATTCATTTATCTGATATTCTTATTATATTTTTATTTATTTTATCACATATTTTAGTAGAGTATCGATGTATAAGACATTTATTTTCATAGTGGATGGGCTGGACACATATTCTGTATACATAATTCAGGATTTCAAGACCATTCTGAGACATCTATTAATATACATTTTAAACATCCTCATTTTTTGAGGTCTTAATCTATATAATGATTTTTCTCCCAATGATTATACAATTAAAATATTTTTTATAATTAAACCAACATATTTTATAGGCTTCTAGATCCCCAAAAATTTTAGATATAGTTGTAGAATGTATAATTTATTTATAAATAGTTCAATGACTAAATATTGTACATTATTTTCTTTCTAATTTAACTCTAACATCATGGAAACCTTTTATAACCGAAAATTATTATGGAATTACAAAAACATATTTATAAATTTATATGTTTCATACCCCTTAGGATTCCCCATTTATAGTAGTCTTCGAAATCAATATAGAGTTCACAAAAATTCTAGGCTTATAAGATTCACTTGAAATTTCTAAATTCATTGTCTTATTTTCATTTATATTAATCTCATAAATTTAATTAACTTTTTATTAAATATTCAGCCGTTTAATTAAATATTTTTGTCTTCAAATTCCACATACTTATATGATAATTCGCTTACCTCTGTAATAAAACTCATCAAGATATATTTTGAATTTCTATAATTTAATTCTTCCATAAAATGTTTATATTAAATATGGTTAATATATTTTTATTTATCATTGATAGTTTTTCAATATTAATTATTTATGTTTATAATCATAAATATTCTAATCCAAATACTTAATTTTATTCATATATTCTTATTTTTATTCTATATTGATAGATTTTTTTGGAAAATATTAAATATTAATATTCTTAAATCTAACATCCTTCATCACTATAATGATTATTGAAAGAAAATCCCTTTATTCACCCTTCAATATAAATTTCTCCTGAACTTCATCATTACATTCTAAGTTTTTTCATCCATCACTATTGAATTATTCAATATTTTTCTAAGAAATTATTATCTTTTCATTAATGAAATTATAAGTCTTAACACTCACAACTTCATAATAGCCATCACAATATTCATAAATGGATAATAATAATATTATTTTTTATTATAAAAATATTTATATTCCCATTAGATGTATAAAATGATATTCTAGTATTTAGTGCCTTAATTTTAATTTTATATCATTCTTTCTTCTCCAAGTTCATTGAATTATTTTTCATTGAATCATGGTCAATTTTTAGAAAAATGTATAATTTCCCCATGAATAAAACATTTCAGTAAAATATTCTTCTTCAACATTCCATCAAATCATTTAAAATTTCTAGATTAAGAGATATTATTTTATCAAACCTCATGTTCACATCTGAATCTGAATCTAATCATCAACCTCCATCATTATCAACATTTTTTTAATTAGACCTTTCGTCAAGTAATTAAAAAAATATTTCATTTTCAACACTAAATTTATTCATGGAAAAATTTTCTTTTATCATGAAATATGTATATAAAGTTTCATTTACAACAACATGGGGATGTTTTTTCAGATATTTATCTTCCCAAGAAAAATATTAACATCAAACATGTCTTATAGAATTTGATTTATCTTCTTCACAACTATTATGTTATCTAATATCTTAAAAAAACTCTTAACTATGAATATAATTTCATTCACCACTTCTAATATGATATATATAGTTTCACCATACATTAATTTTAGATCTCTATTCCTATGTCTCGAAATTAGTAATTTTTTCTCAAATGAGTTTTTTATTTCCATTATAAATATTTTAATTCTTATATCATATACCATTAAGAGTATTAATAAATTATACTTTGAAAAATATTTTAACTAAAATGGGTAACCAAATATTAATTTTATCTTTAAGATAAATCCTAATAATAATTACAATAACAAAAAAAGTACAAAACCTTCCCAATATAGTTTATAAACCCATCAATTTTAGCCACAAATACATATTTTCTTACAAGGAAAAAGTTAAACAATATTTCATCCTTATTGATATAGTTGTTTTTTCCATAAAAAGTGGTAATCCCACTACTATTCACTAAATTATTCTTTTCAACATAAATTTAATGTCAAACCCATCAACCAGTAAGAAAAAACATTCCTCAAAGATCAAAATTTTATATCATAATCGAGGGGAACCGATGTTCTAATAGTATGTGAAAATATATCTGTAGATCAGTGAAAATCAACGAGAGTAAGAACATCAGGGTTTTAAATTATTTTATATTATCCTTCCATAAAAACTAATCCACCTATTAGTGATAATTTAAATTAATTCCAAAAACACACATGGAAGAAACAACATATTTGGAAGTCTGTATTTTCAAAATGAAAGAACAATCCTTGGGATAATATGGATTTCTCTACAGACATAAAATCCACTAGTAATAAATTATATGTTGAAGGGGTAAGAAATATTCTTCTAATGATGTGATAATAAATCTCAAAACTATTTTTGAGTGCTTGCCACACTGTTATATTGATAATGGATTTCTATTTTTATCAAAAGAATTCATCGAATTGAATTTGACTTCTATTAATGTTTTTCCAATGTTGTTTTTATTTCATCTCCTTCAGCATGTACTGTTGTAGTTTTTATAAAATTAATATGTAATCTAAAATCCAATATCAAATTATTATAACACTTGAATATTATCATTTATAATTATTTCGAACGTACCCATGTGTTTATGTTATCCACTTCCTTTTATTCTACTATAAAGACTAATATTTAATTTAATTATTTTGATTTAATCTGGTACTAGTAGTAAAAATTTTCATTTGAAATATAATTCCAATTTTAAATTGAAATTAAAAACATCCCTAAATAATTTTCTAATAACTTTTTTCATACTTATCATTATTATTCTATTTCCAAACATTCTCATGGCCATCATGTTGTTGCAGCTCTTACTAAAATATGACCATGAAAATTTGAATTAAATGATTATTCTACCAGTGAAGTGACTCTTTCATAATTTATTTTACCTTCTTATATATTTTTATAATAAAAATTCTATTTTTTAAAATTTAAATCGATATGGAATAGTTTTATCATCATCAAAAATAATATTTTCATCAGAATAAATAATTCTTCAAACTTCATCCATGGCTTATGGATGACGTTATCCTTTTTTATAGGGGAATCTAACTTCAAGCTCCCACTATATATCCCAATATTCTTACTAAAAAAATATTTGAATTTTCTTCTATCATTGATTAAGTCATGGATGCCTTTACGTAAAACTACATTTGTGGTTGCATGAACCATATAAAGACCTCCATCAATATAAGGATCCTCATACATGATATTGATCTCGTTTTTGATCTATATACATGGTATATGACCACCTTAAATCAAGATCATAGGTGGATACACTTTTTATAATAATTCTTATTAAAGATTATATTAAATTAATTCCCATTACTAAAATATCTTATATTGGTACTTTTTAAAAAAAAAGTCTTTTCAATTTTTTTAATTGATTAAATAAATTTTGGTCTACATCAGAACCTCCTCAAACTATCATAAAAACATCAAATCACCACGGAACATCCACAAATAATTATCCTCCCATATTATACATTAAATTATATAAGTTTGAACATCATTTATTTTTTTACAATAAAAGACAACACAACCATCATATCGACTTTAAATATTCCAAAAAAGATCATCTTTATTTAATTTCAATGTTCTAATTCAAACATATTTTATTATAAACCTCCCAAGTATTTAAAACTTATATACAAATAATGGGATATAAAATACCCTTATTAATTTATTACATTATTCGTAGACACAAGAATAACCCAAGAAATATTTATGCCCCAACTAATCAGTTTTATCAAGTTTCCACGCATCGATGTCCATGATTGATTTACACTATAAATGATATATTAATAATCAAAAAAATTCCCTAATTTTAAAATTTAAAAAAATGGATGGATTGATATATTTACAACAAAACATAAATTCTTATCAATATAAAAACATATTTTTGGCTACCTCATACTATTGAATGACATGGGATGAATCAATGTCGTTCTCTCCAATAATGAAGAAAGAGTGAATTGGATAAGATTGAGTAATAATAT
The DNA here is from genome assembly GCA_963277665.1 of Viscum album. Taxonomy (NCBI): domain Eukaryota; kingdom Viridiplantae; phylum Streptophyta; class Magnoliopsida; order Santalales; family Viscaceae; genus Viscum; species Viscum album. The sequence goes on from OY728134.1 coordinate 119,844,842, forward strand.
CTACGATCATGGAAAGAAATAAATTAATACCCCATTATATTAAATCTAATTCATTAATTAACTTATTTAACTAAAAAAATGAATAAGGAGGCCACAGTGTGACCTTCCTACCTCACTTTGGGTTTTCCCTTCCCAAAAACCCCTCTTACTGTGATCCACCTTATCAAGTCACCACAAAACTCCCTTTAAGACATAAAATCACTACATAGGTCCATGTCACAATGTGAAATTAACATTCATGGTAAGAAAACACTATACATATTGGTCTTTGTGGTCCAACATTTTTCATTACACCCCCATTATAGTGAACTATATAACTATCATGATGTCACTTTCTCCTCACTAAATGTTTCACAAAGAATCGGATCATTACATACCACCTAACCTTTATATGTTACCCTTAAAACATTAGTAACCATTACATATATTATACTCATTTATTATTTCTTTTATTGACACCAATAATAGCATGATTACCATTTTCCATGATGTGACACTCGATATTCACCAATACTATATCTTCCCTCCGTCATACCACGTCCTGGTGCCCCTTTCCCATAACGTGACCTTTGACCCACAATGCTCTTTCATAATTTATGAATCAATGAAAATACTTAACCATGTAATTATCCCCAATGTCATAGTATTATATTTATCCTATTTCATAACTTTATCCCCGAGCATGGTACAATATACACAACTTGATTATCATCCTACCCCAACAATTTAAACATATCGATAAGGTCTGAAGACATAATGTTGATCCAATATCTCACATGAATTATCACCAATGATTACCTAGGATGTTAAAACCTCTCTAAAATGTGATACCTCATTTAAAACCAATCATGTACCACACACTAAGAAATCCTTATCGAAACCGAAGTGTACTACTCTCTATAATCGTAAAAAAATCCACCAAACACATACATTGTATCTCAAATATCTAGACTAACCAACATAAATTTCTCGATTACTTCTATAGGAACTCATAACCAATGGAATAACCTACCAGGTGTCATTATGATAATATTTTTTAAAATGAAGATATTTCAAACCTATCTATCATCTGAAATCCTACAAACATTAGTCATCTGAATAATGAAACAGGTTATCACACATCATGATGACACATCACACTAATGATCAATTTCATATTATAAATATAAGACATATTTCCCACTATTATACATGATTCTTACATATGCCACATTTTTCAAGCCACATAAATGATATTCATACCTCACCCAATGTATGGTTGTTCCTATAACAACCCTATCATTTATGAATAAAATTCCTTATTTAAATTTATTAAATTCCCAATTATATATTATTTTTAAAGAAAACACATGAAGCTATTTTTTTATTATATCATATCATATTTAAAATACTGTTAATAATCGTAACCTTTGATTATATAGTCATTGAGCATTGATCATATGATGATTATTAATATAGGGTTTTTCTAAATCTAATTAACATAGAAAAAGGAAGTGATGGCCTTGAATAGTAGGATCATACCCTCAAAAATCATTTATTAGAGATTCTGATAGAGATAGATTCATTGCGATTTTCCGTTGACAAATCCCAAGATGATATTCAACAAATAAATCATGGGAGAAATCATTCAAAAGAGAAGTTCAAGATAATCAAGATCACAACCCAAACCATATACACCAATGCACCCAATAAAAATCTCATCATCACACACCTTACCCATTGGGAATTAGTTGTTGTAATAAATGGATATTTATCACAACCCAAATAATAAGAATATTTATATTTATATTAAAAATTATAATTATTATATTTTTACTATTTTTTAGTTACTTTATAAATGATTTTGATTGATATATGATAAAAAAATAATTTTTTGTAATTGAAATTTCATTTAATAAAATCCATTTATATGAATTCAGGAATCATAAAAACAAGTCATATTTTAATAAAATAATATAATTAATAAATTTTTTAAATAAAAATCATAATATTATTTTTATAAATCCAAATGTAATTTTTATAAGGTTTTGAGAGCTATTGTTCCCAAAAACCACATCATCTCTCAATAAATATTGATTTTTTTTAAAAAAATGATAATTCATATATTTTGAAAAATATATTGAAAAAATAATAATTATCTTTTTAATCATCTCATAAAAATTCTACAAATGTGAATTTTTCATAATTCCGTAAGATAGTCAAATGCTAAGGTAAAAAATAAATTTGATATAAATATAATGTATGTATTAGTACATAATGATTACCAATAAGTTATATGATGCAGGATATAAAAGTTATAAAAAACCAAATCTATGTTTACACTATAAAATAAAGTTATTTTATTTTTATTTTATTAGTTTTATAATGACTTTCTGAATCTTCCAAACACCGCAAGAGATTTTAAGGTTTTATAATCATTTCATTATGAACATTACTCACTCCAACATCACCAAGGGTAATTTATTATATCACTTGTACTTAAAAATTAATTTTGAATGAACCTCTTTAGTTGAAACCATAGGCATGAACCGTGAAAGGGACACGTTTTTGAATACTTTATTATATATATTCCAAAACATAAGTTTTAGAAATTATAAAGAACTCAATATTATTTTTCTCTATATACCCATCCAAGATCCCCATACACTTCACTCAGAAACCTTGTAGTGAATTTTTAATATAATATGAACTCTTTATACTAATCCCATGGTTACCCAAATATCTTAATAATCTCCTCCAATGATTTTGGAGTCACCCTCTCAAGGTAAGGCATCCTTTCCATCTCCCCATTTTTCTAAAATATTATTCATTTTATACATTATTATTTACAACTCTAAAAGTTGGGATATATTTCTCCACATCCATATTAGAATAAATTTTATTTTAAAAATATATATAATAATTTTAATCTCATTAAACCATTTTATGAATATTTTATAACTTCTGTTATGCTGCAACTTTTTTTGGTAATTTTTCATGCTAAACGATAGACTTGTGAATATCACCCCCCCATTTCCACTCATGGATATTCACCTAGAAATTTATATACTCCAATTATAGGGGAATTATATTTATAAAACCCACAATCCTTGACTATGTGGTTAAAATTGATGATGTACATAATTTTATTTTGTGATCTATGTATCGCACTAATGCATGTTCATGATATAAAAGTAATTGGTGTTCCCAGAATTATAATGTGATCCAATGAATAGAGTAATGTTTTTGTCTCATGAGACATAATTTATGAGACTAGGGAGATATAATAATCCATTCATAGACGTTTTACACCATTTAATGTTGTATTGTTTTGTGATACTTGACCTATATTTATGATATCATGTTTAAATTTGCTTCCACACATCAATGTTTCTTCAATGTTATCATGTTATATCATGAATCGTTGTTCATGTATATGATTCCCACCCTTTTTAGAGACCAATGAAAATTCATATTTTCTACTATTTAATTTTTTATTGTATTTATTTTTATTCCCATAATAGAATTTATAACTTACCCTTTTCTTATATATTTCCCCAGATTATACCAAATAGTTTTAAGAATGATGAAAATTTATGAGCATGCCAAAGATGTTTTAAATAATTCTTATATACACCATATTGTAATTTGTTCTATAATGTACCTAAATACCCAAATAAACTATTAATGTGTAAAATATGGTTTGAAAAATATGTATTCTTTTGTAATAAATGATTAATTAAAGGGAAAAAAGACTAGGGTTCTTATAGTTGGTATCAGAGGAAGGTTTAGTTATTTTTTTGGATCTGGGTGAACAAATTATTGAATAATAATTATAGATAAGTCTTAATAAATGAAAAAAAAATTGGTAATTATTTATTAAATGTTTTATAAAAAAATACATCTAAATATTGATACAATGACTGGATGTGGCTATGGTATAGATGTTCTTATGAGTAACACCAAAAAACACTATATAGATCTAGACTCAGTTGGAAAATGGTTTAAATAATAGGAAATGCTTGACACCTATTTTTTTTAACACTCATGGGATATGTTTTGGAAAATTTAAAATATAATTACAAAACTTTAATAAGGGAATACAAATTACCATAAATGTCTATGTCAACAAAATAAATAATAGATGACGTAGATAGAATCCTGTAAAATAATAGGATAATGAAATTCAAGTAATCTATATATTATACCATTAATGATATGAGATTCTTTATTAGGTGTTTAATAATTCAAAATTAATCATCCCTAATTTTCTCCTTATTATAACTGATGGCCAAAAATTTGAAAACCTGATTAAACCACCAATGTGAAGGAGAATGCGATGACTACTAAAATAAGATACATATCCTGATGAGATTAGGAATCACAATCTTTATGACAATGTTATATCTGTTCACTCAAGTTATGAACAGAAACTTGAATCCATTAGAACTCCAAAATCCTTGTAAGAAAGAACAAGATGAAATTGAAAACTTTATGTGAAAATGGCCTCCATCATTCAATAGATCAAATGATCCATTTATCGTAGAAGAATTTATTAATATTGTTGTGAACATATTCTCTATTTTTAAATGGTATGAGCATGAGAAGGTATTAAAGGATCTTCATCTTGTAGAGGGAAAAATTGATCATTGGTGGAAATTTATAAATAATATGAATCCTAAGGAAGAAATCGAACTGATGGGGTGGCAGGAATTCCTCATTTATTTTTTGAAAAACATTATTTTCACTATCCATATTAAAATGGAAAGGTATTTCCATACCAAAAAAATGAAGGTGGAACCATCAATGAATACAAGGAAGAATTCATAATACATGAATTATATTACTCCTTATTTTTCATCACCACTGAATGTATAGTTTCCACTTATTTGGTGTCATAATGCCGAGCCTCTAAAAAATCCAGTGATCCAAGACATAGATAGACATGAGGAAGTTTTATGATTTTTACTGAAAGATAAAATGGATATCATGTAATCTCAGGGGCCTCATAGGAATATAAAGTGGAAATTACAGTTTAATTTTATTGTTGTGAAAGATAAATCTTACAATGCAATCCCACTATTCAGAAGTGTAGAAATAAGAACCATGTAAATTTCCTATATGAGATGAGGGAATTCGTTTTTTTTGGGGAAAAGGGATCCTATCTAGTGATTATTGATGGGAGAAACTGATCATTTTAAAGGAATATAAGAATTCAATTGTAAACCCTCAACCTATTGTCCAATTTTTTAACTACATGTAACATATGCCCTTTGAAAAATAATTCATTAACTAAGGGTGGTCAAAAAAAAATCAGCACCAATAACCTATAAGGGAGAAAGTGAGAGCTTCTCACATCACAATCCATAAGGTGGATCCTGAAATTGATGTGGTGATAGGTACACTTGATATTTATTAAGAAATACAAAACATAATTTTTTATTTTGGTTTTACACATTCTTTCATATCACTTAATATTTTTAGAACTATACAGACACCCTCACAAAGCATGGACATAGATTTTTTATTGAAAATAGAAAATTGGGAAATTATGGTATCCCAAGTATAAAAATAATTCCATATCAAATAAGTTTTTTAAAACTTTCTAGTGAACCTTTTTCTAATACCTTTAGTATAATTTTATGTAGTTGTAGGTATTGATTGTATTTAATTACATGGAGGAAATATATATTTTCATGATAAAAAATCACTCTATATATTTTTAATGTTCCTCTTCTTATGTAAAAGTTAATTTAGAAGGTTGAATTTTATTTAGCACCAACATCTCAATCATGGATATTATTTACCAATGATAAATCATAACTGGATCAAATGATTGAGTATAAGTAATATTTCATCCTTGAATAATTCCCATTGTGAGGGAATACACTAAAAGCGTTCCTGATGAGTTTTATGGTATTCCACCTACATGAGAGAATGGATTTTCAATCAATCAAATACATAAGGATTTGATCACATTCAAGACTCAATATTGAATTTCTATTGTGGAACTTTAGCATCTGAAGAAATAACTACATGAAAATATTGATAAAGTGTCTATACCCCAAAGTTAATTACAAATGGTACACATGTACTCATTTTCATGATGGATGATAGTTCAATGCTCCTTGGAATTAATAATCATGAGCTCAAAAATAACAAAATAAAGAATAATTAACATATACTAAAGATTCATGATATGTTAAATTAGCTATATGTGGAGACCAAAATATCACCTAGTTTGATCTTCATTCGATGTGTTATAATGTAAGGGTGAAGAAGGAGGAAATTACCAAGGATTGTTTCCATATATTGTATGGGAACTATATGTTCATTGTAATCCATTCAGACTCAATAATGACCTAAAAATCATTATGAACATGATGAATATGGTCTTTCGAGATTACCTTGATAAATGTTTTGGTGATATTTTTTCATGACATTATAATGTACTCTATGAACAGGGAAGATCATGTGGAGAATCTGAGAACAGTTCTAAATACCGTATAAATTGATGATATTTTTGAAAAATATTGAAAATGAGAGTTCTGGTTGATGTAAGTCTCATTCAAGGGAAATTTTATCACATGAAAAGGTATATCTAGGGACCCTTAAAGGATAGAAGAAAATTAAGGATGTTAGAGGCCATTATCTATGTCACATATAAGTAGTTTCCTTGGACTAAATGGGTATTATTGTCAATTTTTTAAACATTGTCATGATTTTCAAAATAGAGCCATGTTTTTCAGAATAATTAGTATGAAAAGATCTTCAAGGAATTGAAAAATATACTTTTGAGTGAACTTGTACTTATGCTACCCAAAACTGGGTAAATTTTTTGGTATAAACTAATGCTAAAAATAAGGGATTGAGCATCATATTAATGGAAAATGGAAAAGCGATGGCATATGAACCATGAAAATTGAATTCTCTAGAATAGAACTAACAAATTCATGATATGGATCAATTAATATTTTCAATGAAAATCTTGTGTCATTAACTATTAAGGAAGAAGTGTGAAATATATACAGATCATAATATCCATATGTATATATTTAAAAAGAAAGAGATTAATGTGTTATAGTGAATATGGGTATAATTGATTAATTAATATGAATTATCAATCTACTACCATCCTAGGAAAACAAAAAAAATATTTAGACACTCTATGTAGAAAGAATTCAGATGTTTTATCATTAATGAGAATTGCGAAGGATCTAGTTTTCTTCTACATGAAAATTAGGGACATGGGAATCATAAACGATGTAAAATAATTAATACTTTAATTAAAGATCGATCAACCATCCATTTTAGAGAGGATATAGGATTATCAAATAGATGATGTAGAAATTCAGCAGAATTTGGAACCTATAAAAAATTGAAATACTACTATTTTTAAATTAATGAAGTTGGAGATGCAATATTTTTGTCTTGTCTATATATTCAGTAGAATCCAATGTTAGAGAATGAGTTCTTAGATTATGCACAGAGCTTGACATTATCCATCTATTCAGGGGTCACAAATATGTATGAAGACCTCTAAGAGCACTATTAGTGGGACAATATATAGAATGTTGTTGTGGAATATTCATCAGGCTATCTTCTTGTATTTCAGCATGTGAATGTTTAAAAGAAAATAATACAAGGAGATGGTGCAACAATTACCCATACCTATATTTAAATAAGAAAACATAACAACATATTTTTTACCTTTCCTTATAATGAAATAATGATAAAAAATATTTATACTATTTTTGGTGGATTTTCTTACAAAACCATCTCGCTTCATTGAAATTTGATAGGAATTATCAATCATAAACATGGAATTATATACATTTTAGAAGTGGTGAGGTTGAATGGAATACCAGTATTGATTGTATCTGATTAGGATTTGATATTTATCTTCAGGTTCTGGCTGAGTCATCGAAATTCCCTAAATACTATGTTGTACTACATCATGACCTTTCACCCTTAAAATGATGGTCAATCAGATAAGACTGTGCATACATTTGAGGAATTATTGATATCATGCTCAATAGACTTTAAAGGAGGATAAGATCAACGTATTCCTAAAGATGAATTATTAAACAATAATTGCTTACTCTCATGAATCCAATTGACTCCCTATGAATCCCTTTATAGGGATAAGAGAGAAATAAATCCATTCTAGGATGGAGTTACTAAATGAAAATTGATGGATTCTAAATTTTTTGAGCATATGGTGGAAATGGTCAAGACCAATCAGAAGCACATTAATGAAGATAAGAGTTGAAAAAATATATATGATAAAAATCATTGATGATAAAATGGAATCAAGGTTGGACAGAAGGTATTTATCAAAATATGTATATGGAAAAAACTCATTATATTTATGAAAGGAACCTTCAATACAAGATAATTCAGTCCCTTTAATATCCATGGTAACATCAGAGTGGTGTTGTATTGAGAAGCAATCCAACATAACCTGTCTAAAATTAATTATGTGTTTCTTGTATTACTTTTAGATAATTAAATACCATACCCCATACATGTAGTGAATTCATATGTGGTACCATTGGGGAACGATCATTCATATCATTAATATCCAGTGAAGATCATAGATTATAGATAAAAGGTCTAAGAAATAAGACAATGAACTTAGTAAAAGTGTTACAGGGGAATCCAATTTTTGAAGATGTGATATTCAAAATATAGGATGTTATGAAGAAGAATACTGCTCACCAGTTTTAGTGTGTGAAATAGAAACTTTCAAGTGATATTTCTGAAGGAAAAAAGATTGAAACGACTTAACCTTTTATAAATTAAATTCCTTTTTGTGTTTGTATTAAATTAATTATTATTTATTGTATCTATTGAAAACACATGAACATATTTGGTTTCATAAATAATATCATATTTAATAGACCTTTATTCTTTATAATGATTTATAGTATATTCATTCGGAAATGATCATATGATTAATATAAAGAAAAGGTTTTGAAAAATCCAATGGAAAAAGAAAAATGAAGTGATGTCTATGACCTATAAGATCATACCCTAGGAATCCCATTTATTGAAGCCTACATGGGAGATTGAATCACATGTATTTTCCCATTACCAATCAAAATCTGATATCTAATAATGAAAGAACAAGAAAAACTAATTACGTGAGAAGATTAAGTTCATCTAAATCATATCCCAAACCATGTATGCCAAACCACCTGATAAAAATATCACAATCACACACCATACCCTTTGTCTATTTTATGTTTTAAAAATGTATTATTATCTTAACACTGATAATTTGATGATGAGTATTTTATTTTTAACAAAATAATGTTTATATTTAATTCTTATTAAAGTTATGTTATTAATGATTTTGATTTTTCCATGACAAAACATAAATTGTATATTTGTGTAATATGACATTTCAATTAATAAATTCAATTTTGAAAAATTCATGAATTTTTAAAGTAAATTTTATTTTAAAAAAATAATATAGATAAATGAATTTTATCAAATATAAATGATAATAATTTTTTTTGTTAAATGTAATTTTTATAATGGATTGAAATGTTTTATTTTCAAAACCCCATGAATTTATCAACAAATGTAGATTATGATTTTAGAAGTGATGATTAATATATTTTGAAAGGTATTTTGGTATAATAAATATTATTTTTGGAAGAAGCACAAAGCATTGAATTTTTCATAAAAATTTCAGCTAGTTGAAATATTGGGTAAAAGTAAAATACAATATAAATATACGGTGAGTATTATTTCATTATAATGACCCAAACAGGATATAATAAAATTTATAAAATATATCCACGAAAAAATATATGTCTCCAATTTAAAATAATGTGATTTTTTTGAAATTTTATTAATTTTAAAAATCCATTATGGGTCCTCTAAATACAATAATGTATTTTAAGGTTTTAAAATCATTTCTTTAGGAACATGACTCACATCCAGATCACCTACCGTATTCTTTTAGTGATTTATCCCATAAGCAGATTAAATAAACTATAACACTCTTATTTGGTTGAATCATGGACTAAAAACATGGAAAAAATTATTTTTTGATTACTTTATTATATATTGTCCAACACCCATGTTAAAGAAATAAAAAAGAACTCCCCTCTATTTTCCAATATAATCGCATAAAATATACCCTTACTCTTTATAAAAAACATTGTATCATGTGTTTATTATAATATAACATCTATATATTCCTCCATATGTGCCCCAATCACTCAATAATCTCCTTTAAATATTTTGGAACTATCCTATAAAGATATTAGATCCTTTCCTTCTCATTATTCAATCATCTTATTCATTTTATGCCTTTTACTTCCAATTCCTAATGTTGGGATATATTTTAAAAAAGTGATATAACTGTAAATTTTATGTAAAAATGATTTGATAAAACATTATCTCTTATTAAATCATTTTATGATTCTTTATATACTTCTGTTAGGTTGCCAAAATTTTACTATGATGTTTTCATGCAAAATTATTACATTGTGAATTTTTATACCCATTTCCACTCAAGGGTATTAATCTAGAAATACCTATTCTTAATTTATATAGAACATATATTTATATAACTCCCAAACCTTGATAGTGGGGTTGATATAAATAGAATACATCATTTAGTTGTATGATCTTTGCGTCACACTTTTTCATGTTCAGGATATGAAATTGAAGGGTTGACCCTAAATTATATACTACTCTATAGAATTGGGTTTTTATTATTATCATTATATGTCATGTATGGTATTAGGTATTGAAAATAATATAATATTGAAAAATTTCCTACATGTTATGATGTCTGGGTGGTTATCATTGACCTATGTTTATGGATTCATGTTAACTTTTTTTCCAATTTCACCTTTGCCTTTATGTTATCAGGAAATGTTATATTTCTTTATTCATGTTTATGATTCTCAGCTGTTTTATGTCACATTAAAATTCCTATTATATAATATTTATTACATTATTCATGTCATTCAACTTTTATTCCCTTACTATGAGTTATATCTCATACCATTCTTATGTATTTTCCCATGTGTAAAACAATTCCCTCTTAATCTCTTAATACTACTCCTAATATTGGGTAATAGATCTACTTCTTACCAGATCCATGATCCCAATGTGACTATATTGTCATCTGATAGAACCACCCTATTTGTTTCATCTGACCAAATTCTTGTGACTCCTTCGATAGTCGATCACAGAATCATAGAACAATCCATGTATTCCCACAATAAAAACACCACACTAAAAGCACATTTTATTGTTGCATGATTGAACCTATTTTATAATTCCCCAACATGGATTCATTATGTCCCACCTCCCGATACCCAATGATACACTAATAACCTCATATGGCACAGATGTATTGTTGATTACACTATCATTTTCTAGGTTCTTCTTCACTATAAGTTCATGGTTCATCACCCTTAATATTGAGTTCAACCAAATTATTTTTACCTACAAACTAACATTTTTAGATAACGAATCTTCAAATCACTTCACATTAGAAATACCATCTTCCTACAACATCAATGGAAACCATGGAAAATCAACAAATTTTATTATATAACATATAAATAATTTCTCTCTCCACACCAACTGTATAAACTCATTGGTTATATATTCCCTCAAAGACTTTTAAAAAAATATCACAAAAAAACACTCAACAATATTTTGTGGAAGTACTATGCATATAACGAGAAAACATAACTCTCTACCCTTTTGGAATATCTATTTTATAAAAAAAAATCTATATTAACAAAATCATATACAGAATTACACTGGATCCACCAACAAAATGGAAAAAATAAAGAAGTTGTGACTGAAACTCATATGTCAGATTTTTTATCTATACCTCAAATCCATGACCTCCCTAATTGATCCATTAATTAAACCATGAAAAGCGTAACAAAAGCTACACATATATATAATTCCCAAAAATTGAAGACATTATGGCCGAACTTCCTACATTAAAATCTCTATATGTGTCTCATACTCACATCCTACCATAGTGACCTCATATATTGAATACTTTGGTGGAACTATGTATCATCCCTGCTGGATCACTAATGGAGGTTATCTAAGTGGGATCACTGTGAAAAATAATTTTCAACTTCAATACTCATATAGTAGTCAAAAAATAATAACCTAGGAAAGTTGTAATAGGTAGTCAGACCCAATACCCATTACACTTCCTGATTGTATCTATTTCATAAACTGTAATTCCTAAATTCCATTCATACATGAGTCGATATTTAGAGCAAAAAATAGCATAAACAGGTTGGAAAAATATAATTATTTTCAACAATAATCACACAAAAACATTTTATAGGAAAAATAATACTAATAGTATATGTGGTAAAAAAATTATTATTAACACATTTACAAACTAAACCCATTTCTATTCCAGAACCAAAATGACAATCTGATAAATCACAGACATTTTATGTGATTCATACATTTCTATAATGATGCATGATTACATCCTTTTTTCCAATAGTGTATTGATTCCAATAAAAAATTCAATAACATCAAATATCCTTAGGTAAAAATAAAACAACACCTAAATAATGATAAAAACCCAAAAAAACCAATTTTCATGGAAAGATAAAGTTAATTCCATATATGTGATGGCTAGGCACAAAATGTGACATCCATCCCATGTTCTGAGGCATTTCTAGGACTCAAATCTAACATGACCCAAATAATAAAAACTAGAATTTTCCACTTTATAACCACTCAAATAAAATATTAGTTTTTATCATAATGTATTATGTATCACTACAAAAATAGTATAAGAAATACACTAGACTTTAGGTATTCCAACTAGTATACCAAAGGATTATGACTAGTAGCGGTGTTTTATGTAGTGATAGTTTGGAGACTATAACAAAACAAGATGATAAATAATTATTACACAAAAATAGTGAAAGAATATATAAATAACAAGGAATAAATAATGTTAAATATGGTACATCATATAATCATCTATAATAAAATTTTAGTTTTACAAAATTATACAATATCTATCATTACCTAGTAACATAAGTTTATGTAAAAAAAATCTAACAATGTAATTTACCAACATGTCCAAGAATAATTAACTGTTTCATCTTCCAAACCATAGTTTTAAACCTACCCACAATCGAAAATCTTGTTTCCTTAATCTTCTAAATGAAAAATTACTTCCCAGGCCATTTCTGAGAAATATATAATCAACAAACATCCCAAAGAGCCCATACAGTGAGTCAGTATATGCTCGATTGGTTGCTACAAATGGCTTCACTAACTAATATCCAAATGAATACATGTGTATGTAAATAATAGTTGATAAAAACCAAAAAATAAAAAAAAATATTCATTCATGACTAACAATCATTGAGTGATCCTTTACCTACCTTATCATGTGTCATACTAGAACAACGCATTTATAGTCTATCATCCCAGAAGTTACCTCATCCTGTCAACCAATTTTGTGTCACATAGAATCTCAATTCCTGTTCTACCATGACTCCCAAATTATAAAACTAGTTATTATATCAAAATAAATATGATCACCCATTCCCTTGAACAACTTTTATCTAAAATGACCAATTTAAATATTGTCATAACCATAGAGGTCCTTCATAAATACCATCTTAAGAATCACTATCATATTCCATATATATGATGAGAACACCCATCATATTTAGTGTAGTCATACACTAAAAAATGTATCCATATATGATATACCCCCACTATATTTATTAATAGTATCATCATCCACTTTATTCCTCACAACTAAAGTGGATTCCACTAAGGAATCTATTTTTAAAATAACCTCATTATCCCTCTTCTGTTGCACATCACGTTAGTGTTCTTAACCCCCATACTAACCAACTTCACTAATATCATATAGATAACACTATGAAATCCTCAACTCCAACCTAAAATTTTAGTTATCAATATCCACATAATTTTCCCCTTGTGGTAATTTTAAATTCCATCATAATCACAAAAAAACACACCCATCTTCACACATTCATGGAAATCAACATCACCCATAGTTATATAAGTTATATTAATTTTGTTTACATAAAACTACATTTTTCAATGCATCTCATGAGTCGCTACATCAAAACACAACCAAACTATAAAGATCACAAATCATCATTTTCCTTATGAGATAAGGTTCATGTATGTTTTATGAACATCTGGTACCACTAGTGGTTCGATTATTTGTCACACATAAGTCCCTACCCATACACATGTATCACCCAAATCATAGACAAATCTATAACATAGTAAATATATAGGTAAAACATAACTTGGGTTTACAACCTTTCACTCATTGATGACCTGAGTCTGATTTGATTAAAAATTACAGATTCACCAAAATATAAAGAAAATACATTGGATTAGAAATCTATATCAATTGATAAGGTAGTAGTAATAAATTCATAAAAGTGACACGTAAATACTTCTAGCCTTTCCCATTAATGGTTCTTACTTTATATCATGTATTTATCATTTATGAATTGATGAATACCTATTCAAAATGGAAGAAGTGATAAAAGAGTAAAGATCAAGGTATTCATTCAATTTTCCTATACAAATGAGCTAATATCCATTTGTATTTAATAAAATAAATTAATAAATATATATTTTAAAAATAATAATGAAAATGTGGGCCCTAGAGTGACCATCATTTCTATGATGTGTTTCTGTCTACTAGGAACAATGTTTTGAATGATCTCACTATCATGGAATGAGGATAGTCCCATAGATAAATGAAATTAATTCCAAGGGTTACATAATTTAATGACCCAACACTTAATGGTGTGATGGCACTAGCGGTCCAGGTTTTCTTGGTAGGAATTCACCCAAGACACAACTCTCGTGGTGTTCTACACACCCATAACTTTTTCAAAAACCCATCACTCAATTTTCAAAATTTTACAATACCATTTTAAATTATTAAAACAATATGTAATAATGTTTTATATTAGGTGAACATTAAATATAAAATAAATTTATATTTTTCAACTTTTATGAACATCCATCATAGTGTGATGCTCAATTACCATGATGTGATCCTTGAACAACCCCAGTCTTATGTCACAAATTTATTCCTCCACACTAGGATTCCCCTTTCTCATATAATAACCTTCAGACCACACCATGACTCCTTGGGTCATATAATGATCATACCCCCATTACCATGTCCTAATCACCTATATCAAAGTGCCCTATTCTTCATATTTCATAACTAAAACCTCAATCCTAGAGAATGTCTAGATACTTGACTATCATCCTATGGTGACACCATAAAATATCCTATATACCTATTTTTTATCTATGGTCAAAATCAAATTTCCCCCTATGAGTACCAAGATAATGATAACATTTTCATCAGGTTTACTCCCCAAACTAGTGAAATCATACATTTAACTACCATGTCTCACATAAATGAAAAAATGTATATGTAGACACATGATAAAGAATAACATGTTGATTAATTCATATACTTATTAAATATGTTATGAAACCTAGACCTCATATCATAAAATCATCCATAAATTCTAATCCCCTTCAATTCACATTCTATCCTTGGCCCCTGGATTCATCCTGATAGTACTGGATATAACCTATCATCTCCTCTCCTGTGTAACCCTGTTCCAAGATTCATGACCTCAAACAATATTCAAATTTACATGAATAAATTAGTATATTCAAAAGAATGTACAAGTCACTACTCTTATTGGTTTGAATACCTATAATGGGGGACTCAGAAGAAGCCATGTATTTTATTCTAATACATCTCCCATTCATGGATTAAGAAAGGTTATGTCATAGATTAAAAAGGATCCAAGATTTTAGTCACTACCAGTTTTCCCAAATAATTTTGAGTTATCCTCATTAGGGTCAACAGCTTAAGAAATTGGAAAAATAAATAGACTTTTCCCCATACTAGTTAGGTTAATATATTCCACCGATACATCATCATTCATATCTTGTCCAATAATATAAATTTATTGGGACATACATTCACCTTTTCAATTACTTCATACATTTCACATTTTATCCCATAAATGTAAGAATGTATTAAATGAAATGTGTAACAATAATTTTGGTAATAAAACCATTATAAAAAATACCTTCCCATTTAAATTTAATTTATATCACTGGGTTATGGGTTATCATCACAGAACATTGTAATATAGATATTAACATCCTAGTAACCCAAAAAATGTTTGGCATCTTCTCTTTCATCCCGCTTTAATAGAATAAGAAAAAATGATGATTGACTGATCTGAAAGGACTCCCATTATTTATAATGAAATATTTTTGGCATATCTATCTGAAAACTAGAGGGATATTATTATCAAGGTAAAGTGTTACCCTTAACCCCATGAACTATTTCTAGATATTGTGGTTGTAGTTTCTCTATTACCAATGGTTAACTTATTCCCACTTATCCCAATTTCCCATTAACTATGAAATTATTTTGTTATGATTTATTCATCCAAAATTTAAACTATTATAGTGCATTAATAAACCCTGAATGTTACACATTTTTGAATCATATGTTTTATCAAAGAAATATTATTACGTCCTCTTTATGTACCCTTTCATATCTGGGTATTCATTTTATGTGAAGAATATAACTCAATGAGTTGATAAACTCAACATAGTATTCTATGATTCATTATTCAGGATAATCCTTTTCATATCCCAAATCCTTATGTTTAGATCCAATTATAATAAAATCCCATTTGGATTATAGTTTAATAATAAAACCTAAAATAATAAGGAATTTATTTCTCTATTTGTGTTTCACAATAGGCAATAGAGTATATAAATCATATTCAGTAATCACCTCCCCTTTATACAAGTTTCAGGTCTAGTATTGGGATCATCATTCACATTAGGTCATTAATCCCTTATATTTGGTTATCCAACCATTTTTTGTCTAATCTATATAAACAAAAATAAAATACACTATTTGTAAAAGATGTATGACCTTAAAATCATCCATATATGGTCTATGTTATAGGTAATTAAACTATAATAAGAGAAAAAAATACTTGTTATGCTGAAACCCATAAATAGGGGCATGTGGAAAATCTATTCTTTCCCCATCTATGCATTCTCCTATATTGGATTTGATAAAATTTATAATATAAGGAACATTAAAATAGACATAAATACATGTCATGTTGAAATCATTAAAATGTAATCCTAAACCAGAGTCACGCACTCTCTCATTAATCATATCTCTTTTATATAATAGAAACAATTTTGAGTGGATAATAAAAAAGGATGAAAAATTTTATAGTGAAAAAATTTCTCCTAGAAAAATCCAATCTATGATCTCTATAACAACATGTCTAAGCTACATTTAGATAATATTATATGTTTCAATGTCCCTGAGATTATTTATTATATTTTCATATTTTTCATACACAAGTGCCAACCCTATTCACAATGAGGGAGCCATGCAACTAAGGTGATTATATAATCCTGAAATTTAGTATTACATCCCTTCACCAAAAGAATGTGTTCAATACATGGTGGTATAAAATTTAAACTAATCAAACCCATCATGATGGGTTGGTTATGATTGTTGGTAGGAAATGTATTGGGATTTATATGTTGGTTAGACCACCTATTGTTTCCGTTCACCTTCAACCCATTTAAAATGGGATTTCCTAAAAATTAAAAAATATATATTTGTAATTATATCCTTTCTTATAACATGGATGTCACAAGTACCCGAAAACATGAGTTGATATTCTCTTATTTTATGAAAAACCATTTAACTATACAAATGTATTCACAATTTCATAAAAATTATCATTATCACATCTAAATCCAAAAAATGCTACCAAAACATGGTAATTATAGGAATGATATATAATTATCCAACTAAATTGTTGAATTTTATCACCCTATAGAAAGGATCCTATAATCTCATTCACTGTTTCATGATGGTTTCTTTATAACCTCTCTATAACTAATATTTAACTTATTACCACCTACCTCTATTTCAAATAAATATGGATATTTTTTGGATTTAATTTTATGATATATTTTCCAAAAATATTAAATTGTATTAAAATAAAATCAATGTTATATATTTTGGAATCATACCCATTTTCAACAAATGATTATGATATACTATCCATATACAAATTCATAACTGGGTATTGAATTTTTATAAAGAATAAAAATACATAATCTAATATACTCATCTTGGAATCGTAAATCTCATACGTTGATATTAACCTCTTGGCTTCATAAATTATGTGATTTGAGATAATTTTCATGGAAATCCAATATCCTTTCATTTTTGTTGGCCTCTTGAAAATTTTTCATTGGACACTTTAATTATTATCAAATGAGTATAATCTACACAACCCCAAGGCATATCTTATAACACCCTAAAATAGTTATATTTGTCTATTCTATATGACAAGATCCATATACATTTGATAAAGATATATTAAATGGTTTAGTGGTATATAGGTTTACCATTTCAAAAAGTATTTTTATCAACCCAACAAAAGGAGGAAACAATTTTTTATCTATTTTAATGAGATTTTTTGATAGGGAAACAATATTCAAAGTAAATATTTGTTTCTTGATTCCTATGGTTATGGGATACATATTCAGATTTGTATCAATTTTCCCACACCCAATCACATATTTCACTTTCATCCATACATTCATAGTTTATGGTCTACATTCATGTTGAGTTTTCTAAATCATCCATGCATTTAGATACTATATAAATATATATTTATAAAATCTTATATACATGGTAGAATAATATATAATCTTTTGGAACTATTAAGATAGTATAATGAGAATTGATCTATTAATAACTATAATTTACTGCTAAAAATACCACTTTCATTTCCTGCCCAACCATCATGGTATTTGGGCCTACCACTTTTTATTATGTTATCCTATATTAATCATTACAAAGGGTACCAAAAATCCTTAGGTCAATATTTTTCTCATGTAAATAAAAAATTCTTGAGTTGAGATAGTCTTTATAGAAATCCAAAGTACATTAGTTGATATTTAACTCATGGAAATATAAATTTTTTGTGTGAATATCCTAATAATGTATATCAAAAATCCTAAATTTGATATCATCCCCATGGTAATCCAAAATACATAACATGATATTCTCCTATAGTAAATATAAATTCTTTAGATCATAATACTCCATAATGAAACCCACACACCATGAGTTCTATTTCACTTTTTAGTTACAAAAAAAGAAAAGATGTGATCCCCATATTTATGACAATCCTTTCCTTGAGAATACTTTTAGATCCTACATAAATTATAATGTATATGTATAATTGCACTATTTTACCTCATATTGATATTATATTAACTCCATGTGAATTAATTTCTAACATGGTCATTTTTTATTAACCAAAAATTATGATTAATGTTGTTTTTCATGATGATCATAATATAATACTCTATTTTATGAAATGAATTGATTTAAAGATAAATTATAATCAAAATTTATGAATAATATACCAATAGGACATCCATTTCCTATAGGAACACTATCATATCGATGGGTGAAAACCCCAAAAGAATCACCCAATCGGGTGATTTTTTCGAGAACCACTCATCTGGATTTGGTCATAAATTTCTTATATTATTGTAGAAATGGTTTTCATAGAATTTATATATATATTTAGAACATCTAAAATCCTGTTTTGGACTTTGAAAAAAAACTAATACATTCTTGATCTATAATCTATGGAATCACTCAATTCACAAGAATTGATTTGATAGGTGATATATCTTTACTAATATTCTAAATAAAACATTTTCATTGATTTATGATGAAATTTTATCATTGATGAAGTCCATTCTGAGAATATTATCTTTATGTACAAATAATTTTTTCCAATCCTTCAGGACCATAGCTTCGTATTCTTTTCATCATGCCTAGCCTTGTATGATACAACAAGACACACACACACACACAATTTTTGGATTTCTTATAATATGAAACCCCATCCCCCATAATAAATATTAAGTATGTACATATCATAATCCTTTTTCGTATATCCAAACGTGCACCTAGGTTTATACACATTCACCAATATATTCCATAACCTAATTCGATCACACCAATCTTTGATACCATTTATAAATTACCTAAATTAATACCTCAGTTTCCAAAGTAGTAGTTTCCTTTAGACAATAACCCCTGTTGGTTATTTGCAAAAAAAATTAATGCGCACCTCTAATTTTTAACAACATCATCCATGGACTACATTTTTTGTATCATGAGTAGACATACGTTTCAACTCACTTGAGTGCATAACCCCCCCCCCCCATTTAAGTGATTTTTTGAATAAAATATGGTTAGTGGATTTAATGTCCTTAGACCATGCCCTATGAATTGTATCAGAACCTAGGGAATAAGAAAATATAAGTGTTACACTGCCAATGTTATTCACCAACTGCGCACTAATATTGTGGAGTGTGGGACTGCATAATAACTTGTACACTATAACATTTTACCATCTTGGATACAACCATTTAGGATCCTAATTCAACTATATGATCCAAAGATAATCATAACCAAAATTATACATTATTTTCACGATTCAAATAGAATAACTCAAAAACACCTACATAACTCGATCTATAAATGGTTTAGCGTCTTGGAGACTAACATTAAAAAATTATTCTAACGACACCTGAATAATTTACTATAAAACATCACTTTAATGGGACCTTTTCTAGAAATATCTTGTTATATAATCATCTTCAAAACCAAGGTAATGTTGATATATTAAATGGATGGTCTCAGATTCCCATTAAGGGGAAAACATGTAATAATTTTTTAAATAAAAATAATGAAGTAGAGCATGACGAAGATGATAAATATCTTATTAAAATATTATAAGAGCATATATTATAATAATAAAGTTTGATATAGAAACACAACATCATGAAATGGTCCTTAAGTAAGCATAATGTAATGTGATGGCAATAAATACATCTCAATAATAAAAAAAATGTGATCACAACATAAGAGTGTGTAATATTTAAATAATATTGTGTAACATCGACAAATTTTTTATAAACAAAATTAGAATCATCTATTAAATAAAGAATGACCTAATAAGGAATTTAAAATATTCTAGAACTATAATCATAGAAAAACATTATTAGAAACATCATTATGCTCATGCATTTGTGAATATTCTCATTATTCCCAAACCTAAAAATGTGAGAAAACCCATTATTACCATTCTTATGTAGAAGAAAACATTATTCTCAGTCATAACTATCTAATAAGATATAAACCTAAACTAATTCATGAATGGTTAGTATAGGACATGATCCTTCATCATCTATACATATGTGTTACAATTAATTTCAATTATAGTCATATATTAAATAAACCATGAAAAAATGAATGGGTTTCTTGATCAATTTAATAAAATAATGTATCATGATCTTATGAAATAATAGGTTATCAAAAGAATTACTTATAAATGAAGAAAAATAACAATGAAAAATAGAGTATGTTCAAAATATAATTTCATAGGAGATAATATTTTGATGAAAAATACATGTAAAAATACTAATGTTTCCATAACAACCTTTAATCATTTTATAAAAGATTAAGTGAAAATTACATTCAAAAATATTTTTTTGGATTGAAAGAGAATTATTTTTAAAACATTATAATATATAGTTCCCAATAAAGGATCCTCAAAAGGAAACATATAATCAATTAAGTAATTCAATGGTTTTAGATAATGAATATAACTTTCATTATTAATTTTTAGGCCATTAAAAAAACAAAATCTGAGAGATGTTTAAAGACACTAATTTGAAAAAATCCTGAATAAAAGATGAAAAACATTTTTATTTCATTAAAGAGAATATATTTTATACTAAAAAACTATACATGGAATAAAATATTACTTTAATGAGCATGTTTCGGTAAATTTTCGCGAACAGATGTTAATATGATAATTAAATAGTTTAATAATAATTTTACCATTCCATAACATAAATAAAATCATTATTTACCTATTAATTTCATATTTTATCAAAAAATTAAGTTCTAATAGTCAACAATTTTATAGTTTTATAGTATTGTTCATGTTGGTGGAAATATCAACCCAAACAATAACATATCATAATTAATTGATGATTATGATCTTGAATGTTGGTTTTTAGAAATAATATAAATTTTAATAAATAAAATTGTTATTATTTAAATAATTTTTTTGAATAATAATTTAGGAATTTTTAATACATAATATATTATTTTTGAATAAATACAATACCCATTATTATATAAGGGTAATATTTTCACAAACCACAAAAATCATTTTTGTTTATCGTAATAGAAAAGTTGAAACATGGGTAATAGTTATTACCTTATCATAAAGTCAATCATTATATAATTAATATTAATCCCATTATATAATTATTAAAATTTTATATCATGTAATGAAATATATAAAATAAAATAGGTAGAGAAAAAATCAACACACATGGTGAGGACTTAATCCTTCTCTTTTAGGATGCCCTATAGGGTTAAATATCATGTTAGTCACTTATAATCATAGGCTCAAATAAAAATATTTGGATTCTGGGGTATGAAAGAATAGTAAATTTTTAAGATGAATATTGTTTTTAAGGTGGTCCTGATTGGTTTGTGAGAGGAACCATTTATAAGACATGAAAATGAAACTTCTGAAACAAATTCAACCTAATATAATGAGATAACAAGTTTCACGAATCATATAGATACAAAAATGAATAATATATAATAGATACTGGTATTATATATAGTAGATCACCCCCCAATTATTTATTTCCAAAAGTGTTTTTAGGCCCCTTTGTATTAGAATCGTCAATATTACTGTACATTCTATTATTATGATATATAATTACTACCTAGGTAATTTAATTTTAATTAATACAAATAAAATATATATTATTAAATAATTATGACCTAATAATTCTATATATGAAATCAATTTTATCATATAAAATTAATTTTTTAATAAAATAAATTTTTAAAAAAATCGCATATATCTTCTAACAAATTTTTTTTAAAAAAAATTATTTATAATCATAAACTATATGTGAGAATACAATTATCAAGGAATTTAATTTTCATGAAAAAAAATATTATTAATAAAATTTTATTTGGCATTCAAAGCAAAAAGAAACTTAATTTTACCTAAATAATATGTATTTAATAGGTTCTTTTAAGAGAAAATATTATATAAGATGATAACATTTTAAATGTAGGTTTTATTTTTTTCAGAATGGAAATAATTTTTTTAACTCCTTAGATGTAAGTTTTATGATTTTTATATCTTATTCCATATTATATATAGAGTTATAAATTCTTTGGTTTTAGTTAAAAATTTATATATTCACCATTTAATAAAATCAATTTTTGTTAGAAAAATTATAGAACAGAATACTTAGATAATTTTTGACATTATGAATTAAATGATGATAATCATTTTATCCAATTTAATTTCTATATTTTAAAAATATAGTTATTATGAATAAATAAAATATATAAAGAATAACTTTTTTTTAAAATGAAAAGTTTTACATTTAAGTGTGATAAATCAAATTTTTATACATTTTTAATTTATTATGGTATTATTATACATTATATGTTTTTCAATTATTATTAATTTTTTATTTAATATGGTTTATATTTTTTTTATTTTTAATTTTTTGGGAGAATAAAAGATTAAGAAAACATACTCATTCATAGAGAAATATTTACTAAAAACTCATGCTGTTACATTCATCCTCTATTAAACAAATTTCTTCCTCCAAATTTTACTATATGGAGGTACAAAAGTCATTCTATTTTTCTCTCATAGCATATTTAGGTTCCCATGTATCCTTCACAAACATATTTTTTTCTCCACTAATCATTGACAAATTATTTGTCTGTTCCTCAAAACCTTGTCCCATTGATATATATTTTAAACTAGTTCTTCCTCATAATAGAGTTCACATTTTAGTTGAATGGATTCCATGTTTTGTTCATGATATTGGTCTTGTATGTACTTCTTACCCTGAATTGCCCGCATGCCTTCTTTTTTATTTTATTATAGATAATCCCCCTTTTTAATGGTTGATGGGGAACCCGTACATGACCCGTAGGCCCAAGGCACACGGCCCGACATGACTTGCAATACATGACCCGAATGCCCAGAGGCATACCTTGCCCATTACATGACCCGTAGGCCCATCCCACTAGAACTTCCCTTCCCTAGCTTCTTGCATCATTGATCTCCTTATCTCCCCACCTTGCATTGCTGATCCGCTAGCATTTTCCCGTTCAAAGCTGCACGGTGCTTGGCCCCGATAGCGGTTGCAATACCCTCTCATTCTTCCAATCTGGTTATCTCTACATCTAGGGGTTGCTACTCCTGTTGCTCTGATCCTCTTCTAGGGAATGTCTTGTGTGGACTAGGCTACTCCATGGTCTACATGACCTGAAGGCCCTGTGGCCTGAAGGCCTTTGATGACCCGAAGGCCCTGGAGACCCGAAGGCCCAACTGGTGGCCCGAAGGCCCAGATCGGGTGAATAGTTCTGGCTGCTACAGTACCGAACAGTAACTGCTATAGTACCTGCTACAGTACTGCTACAGTACCGGAAATTCTTCTCTGCCTGGTTTTGAACCCGGGTCTCTTGGATGCCAAGCAGGAGCCCTTACCACTCAGGTACGGGCTCATTGGCTTGTATGTACTTCTTCCAAAGTGATCCATGGAACAAATTAGGCACACGGTAGGGTGTTGATGTAATGCTAAAAGATATCATATGACCCTAATATGATCAAGGATCTCTAAGGGATTGCTTTATCTTGGGATTAAATTTCCTTTACTTGTAAATCCTAAAACCTACATTCATTAGGATATTTGAAGGAACACTTTATCACAAAATTCAAACACAAGATTTCATCTCTAATTATATGAAAAGATCTTTTTTTATAAATTATACCTCGTTAATATATTGTAGAAGGGTTTTGACCCTCTCTTCTATTTCATGGATAAGGATAAAACCTATCATCAAACTATGTACATCTTTATCATAGTATATTAGAGTCATATATCTATTATCGTAAAGATACTGATATAGTTCCATCTAAATGATAGAAAAAATACTATTATTATATGAGAAAAATATCTAGAGGGGGTGTAAATATCAACGTCGTTGGATATCAAAAATCTATGATATCATAATATACTCATGTGTTTTAATGGTCATATCAAATTAACCATATTTATGGGGATGATAACGAGTGTTGAAAATGAGTTCTATCTCAAATTATTTTTTAATAATTCTAAATAGCCTCATGTTAAACATAAAATATCAATTATATTCAATAGAGAGTTTTAATCCATGAAACTATATCAATGACCTTAGGTATATCATGAACTATAGGAAAAATAGTATCTAGCGGTAGTTTTTATGGGTTATGTGGAAGTTTAAATTGTATCTAAATTCCTTCACAGTGGTTTTGAAGAAATTTCATGAGAAGATGTGTCATGAAACATTTAGTGTAAATTTTCAAAAAGCGTAATGAAATGATTTTAGTGCAGTTTTGAAATCAAAAAATGAATAATTCATGATGTTTTTTATGTTTTTTATTTTTTTTAGTTTTTATATATTGTATTATTATTTATTTTTTAATTATTACTAATTATTTAAATATTTATATTTTATAATTTAATTATTATTTATTATTTATTTATCCTTAAATACATTCACATTCCATGCATGTCATGCATAAATTTAGCATTTATATGCGTTAGATTAGATTTGAACCTACCACCTCTTGGTTATTCTATAAAGACATCACCACTATAACATTCTATTCATGTGTCGAGTAATAAGAATTTAATATAACTATATATATATACACAAAAAATATATATATAATTGTATATATATATATACCAAATAACAATACTAAAATAAATAAATTAAAAAAATAACTGTAACAAAAAAATATGAAATAAATAAATAATAAATTACAAACAAATTATTAATTAAGAATAAAAAATAAACATAAACAACAAAAAATAAAAAACAAATAGTAAATAATAAACAATAATTAAAAAACAATAACATATAATAAAAAATAAATAATAAATAAATAAGTATTAAATAAATATAAAAAATTAAATAAATAATGGAATAATGTATAATAAATAAGAAATATTAAATATTTTAATAATAAATAGTAAATAAATATTTAAGAAATAGCCAATTGTTAGATATATTATTAATAATAAATAAAAAATTTGTAATAAAATGTTATGTAAGAAAAATAGTTAATAGTAAATAGTACATTGTAAATATAAATATTTATATATAATTACATATAAATTTATTTAAATGCAGTTATATTTTTCGTATAAAAATATATAAATATGAATAAATTTATATAAATTTATTTAAATATAACGACAAATACACACACATGGAAACCAACAGAAAACATAAAAATATACATTCCAATATTATATATATAAATATACATTAATATATATATATTTATATATGGATATATATATAAATGTATACTAATATGCCTAAAAATATAAAAATATTTATATGAAATTATTTATAATTTTTTCATAAATTTTGATAAATATGCATTATTTATAAGTATATATACATAAATGTATATATATATATATAATAGATAATAAATAATTAAAATAGAGAATGTCAAAATAAATAAAACAACATTTAATCAAAATTAATGTATATTCATTGAATAAAACCATATATGACCCAATAATCAAATGATGACAATCTTAAATGAATCAAAAATAACATCGATTGTTCAAAAATAACATTATTCTGATAAAATCATAGATTTAGAGGCATTTAGTACTATATTAACAACTAAAATTGTGATCAGGGTCCAGGTAAGTAAATATTTCATAGAGATCTTTGTTGGGTTTTATTTAATATATGGCAGAGCCAAAATAGACACTTGAATCAAAATTTATGGCCTTTTGACGTGGAAGTGAAATTTTTTAGCTTCTCATAAAATAGAAATAAATTCTATTCTATAAATTATTTTCAAATTAATATCTAATTTCATTGTATTTATATTTATGATTTTCTATTTGATTGGTTTTGGAGGGAAAATTGAAATTCAGATCAATATTTATGACCATTTGATGTCGAAATATGTTTTTTTAAATATTTTTAAAGTACAATAATTTCTTTTTATAGGTTGTTTCCTAAAAATACACTAATAATTAATGAATGTTTTTATAAACCACAACTAAACTTATATTAACAGTTTTAATATATAAAAAACATATTTTACAACATTTAAACAACACCTACTCAAAACCCACCACAAATTTCAATGTTTCCTATAGAGATGGAAATGTGGTCAATAGAGACAAAATCTTTGATGAAAATACAATGAGTTGGATTCATAACAATTTATAATAAAACAAAAATATCATTATGAATTTTGGTCATTTTTTGGTAACCATTGAAAAAATACATTGTGTTGTTTTCCCATTTCTATACTGGTATAGGCAATGGTTGAAACATACCTAAAGAGGTATTTCATTCAATCTTATCATGTTTTTTACCAAGTAATCAGATATTTTTTTTATAATTTCTCAATACTTTAATTCCTATAGGAAGTTTTTGTTTAGATCTTTATACATCTTTATACATCCTAGATGAATTGATAAGGATGTTCTATGAGCCTCCTCCAAATGTTCCCACTTTAATTCATGTTTTATTGGTACACATATCGGGGTTCCAAATCATATAACTACATTTTCATCAATGAAGATCTCTAGAATATTTTCTACCCTTTCATTGAACTATATCATCTTTCTAGGATTCCATGATCTTCATGTGGATGTAATGTTAATTAGTCTGTTTGAAGAGATATGATTCATCTCTTTCCATCATCACATCTTGATTTATCATCTACAAATACATGTGTATTGGGTCTCTTCCAATCCCCATCATGGATATGGTAGCATGGCCTTTCATACTCAAAGAATCAGTCACATAATTTTTCTTCATTTGGTGATAATAAATTTAGTTTTAATAATCCTTTATCATTTCCAACTATCTTCATTAGCACATATTCAACTCCTTCTATGTAAATATATTTTTTATGATCATATGATCGGTATAAATATAAATGTTTTCCATAAGATTTATTATCTCTAAATAATTAATTAATTGATAAATACAACCAATATGAAATCATGTATCATGTACTTTTTTAAATGAGTCTTTAATTTTTGAGAGGCATAAGTAATTTATTTATAATTCTGCACAAGGATACAACCCAAACCTTTTCAGAAATCATCAATATATATTACAAACACTTACCCATTGTATAGTTATTTATGTACGGGAGTAGTGTCTAACCTTCTTTTTTAATTCAATGAAACATCCTTTAAATTACATAATCAAATGTAACCTCACTCTTTTTTATGTTATCGTGGCCCATGGATTTGATATCCTTCATAAATTTCTCACAAATAAAAGATAATTTAATATTATTCCAAATAATATAAGGATATCAATTATAATGGTCAATCTAGGTCGTAGCTCTATAACATTCATCTTTTATAGATCTAATTATATAACCTCTCATAGGATTATATATCACATGAGATATTCTTTCAATAGTAAATATTCAAACATTCTAAATTTAGAATATAGTTTTCCCATTCCCAAGGACATTGACAGTATCTAGAAATAATCTTCATGATATTCCTCTTCCATTGCCTATATATTAATGTCACATATAAATTGAACCAAAGATTTATCATGGTAGTATCTAAAGACTCATACCATTAAACCATAATGATATTGGGAGTGTTCATATGTCTAATATGAATCACTATAAATTCATAGTATCTATACCTTATATGGATGTTTATGTGGGAAATGTCTTACATTTTGACCTATAACTAATGGTATCTAGAATAAAGGTTATATTTGGAGAAGTATAATGCTCCTTATGTCATCGATACTGGGTAATGAATACTTATACACGATCTTGAATTTATAATTCTCATTATGATCAATAAAAAGAGAAATTTATCCATCCTTCAATTTTATAAATAGGTATGGTTCAACCTATGATAGAGAACAAGAGTTTATAAAACCCTTTTCTACATTCACTTAAAGTTTCCTATCTAAATCTATCTATTTAGTTGATGTTATTCTAGATTGAAATTTTCAGATATCCATTGATTCATGTTTGATTTTGATTGAAAATAAAACCCCACTAATAGGGGGAAGACAAGACAATTTATCCAATAATACCTCTATATAATCCTAGACATTATAGAGGTAATTAATGTTGACTTCATCCATGAATTTATAATTTAAGAGTCCCACATTCTTGGGTATCATGACCCATATTTTTCAATTAAATTACATAGGGAATTCATAATATTCCATGAATTGATACCAAAAAAATTATGATTTGGGGTATGAATTGATATTTCATTATTCTAATAGTTTAAATTTTCATTATGCATAGGAAGATAATCTCGTCGCAATGTCATAAAAAACTCAGAAAAAATTATGAAGAATTACATATCTTGGAATTATCCTTCATCAAATGATAATCTTGGAATATTTATGTTTCATTTACGTGATCAATGTGACACTAGGGGTTTTGAAAAATAGATCAATATCTATTTCATGAGGTTGTGATTCCACATTCTTTTAAAACATTTGTGGTAAAAAATAATTAAATGAACCAGAATTAAATAAGGTATTATTTGATCTAAATAATGAACATGTATACCTTTAATACCTTAATTATTGTAATATAACTTAGTAATAGTGAGTTTTAATTCCCATATTTGTTCCCTTGTCTAGGGAGGTTATTGGGGATTATTTTCTTCATTGGGATACGGTTTAAGTAATTTATTACAAATAAATTTCATACTAATTTCTATTGAAGCATTAGAAATTATTTGGATCATTATCACATACCTTATTCTATTCTATTTTATAAATCATCCATTTATTCTTAATTCAACAATTTTGATCTTGGTGTCACCCTTTACCCCTATTATAAAAAATCTTTGAATGGATTATGTGATCTTTTGAGTTTTTTATCCAAAATTTAATACTTTTATGAAATTATAATTTCTTCCATCTAGGTGTCTTATCATTAGATATTCTGTTCTACCCCACATTCATTTAATTTTTATAAATATAAAGATTGGTTCAACATTTTAACTTTAATTTAATATTTCTCTAATTAATTCTTTCATATATAGAGAATTATATTATTTATAACTCCCTATGAGTATGAGAATTTATACTTGTAAAGAAGTGATCAATTTTACACTCAGTATTAGTAACGTAACCAAATGTAAAATCATGAGTCTTGTGATATATTATTTCTATTTTACAATGTACTAATCCAATTTTCTGTTAATTAAAATATTTTCCGTACAATTTTTGTATGCCATGTGAAAGGAAAATACAATGAGACAAATAATTATTTGAACTATTACATTAAAATTTAGTTTATATCATCCTTTTTGTTGTATTTTTAACGAGATTATAACACTGGTCCTCATTATCTTTTAATCTATTGTCCAGAAAACCATCTTTCTCAAGGTTTGAGCACTAGAGAATGGAAAATATCTTTTCCATCGCATTAAACATATTCCTAGTAACTGGTGGATTATAAGGCCTTCTAAAAGTGTATGGATGTTTCCTAATTAATGACTTGATATATAGATTCTCCATCCTTGTTGATTTTAGGAGATCAACAAAATTTTAGTTGTTTATCAAAGATTGATTTAGTTTGGTGATAATTTCTACATGTTTTTTCTTTCCTGCCCATATAACATAAGGGTTCCCAATGGAAAAATATTCAAATAACCAATTATCCCATATCAATTTTAGTTTATTAGGGTTTAAAATCATAAATTTACTAAAATAAAATATGAAGTGATTCTAGATAATGAAATGAATGTATAAAAATATAATAATAAACATAAAAGGAGGATTTTTTAAATGATTCCCACACATTATCACATGAATTACAGGGTTTAAATATAAATTATTAATGGTTATTTTTATAAAACTATATATATATAAATTCAAATCCTTTATAAAGTTTCATAATGAGAAAATGAATTAAACTAATAATATCTTCCAAAAGTTTCAAAATAGATTTATGATGAGACCTTCTTGTCATGCAACAGTTTATGATTGAGTTGATACCAAATATAAACCTCTCATCGCTTCTACCCCATTGTATATCAACAATGGAGAAACTATCCATGATTCAAATCCAAAAGGGACTCTATTTTATGGAAATCCACAAAATCTATACCTTACAAAAAATAAGGATGTTATCCTATATATAGATGTATGTATTAGATTTATCTCTATGGTTTATGATACGTTTATCTCATATAATCAACAAAATAATTAATCCCTCCTTCTATACCATATAATGTGACCAAAGATAAACATAACCTAAATAATACAATAATATCATCCTTTTTATAGTATATTTCACAAACATTTACACAACCCAAGGACCGAACGAATTTTTTATATTAGAAATTAGAAACATAAATATCATATTTTAAAATAAATTTAAACAATACTTAATAATATGGACCATATAGAAATATTCATTTACATCATGAATGAAATAATAATCTTCATCACCTTGGGGATTGAATCCTAGGTAAGGGGTGACCTCATATGAGTAGTAAGGGAGAAATATATTATAATGTCCAAGATAAAAAAACATGAAGGAGAACATAAGGAATATGATAAATAACATAGTAAAAATTCATAATACCTTATAAAATAATCAAAAAATATTATAGGGAATCATAATGTCAAAAAAATCATTAACAAATAATAAAATTTATACCATAGATCAAAATACATGTCAACTATAAAAAACACGTGCTTCTTACAAAAGTGTGTGGAATGCTTAAAAAACAAGGAATAACATGAAAACCTGAAATATCATGAAAATGAAAAGAATCATTGAAATATAGTATTACATGGTAGTAAATGTGGAAATGTTTCACCACCATAAGAATTGGAAATCCATTATGGTATATATCAAAATTTCCCCACCTAAGTGAACAAAATCATTTTTCCCACACATGAAAATGCGAGAAAAATCATTATTCCCATTCTTGTGAGAAACAAATCATTATATCTACATATTAAAATTTCATAAAATAATTACATAATCTAAATAAATAGAGGGTGATATAGGACCCCACCCAAAATTATCCACACAAATGTTTTCCACATAAAATAAATCATTATTATATATTAAAGAATACATGAAAAAAGTATGATTTTATTATAATTTTGAAAAATATTATATAAAAAACATTATAGTTCATCGGATAACAAAAATTTCATTTTCTAAAATTAATAATATAATTATAAATTATAGAGGGTGATCAACACATCACTTTCTCAAATGAAATCTTTAAAGAGAAAATTGAAATGATATTTAAAAAGTTATCATAAAATTTTTAAACATTATTATGGAAGATTAATTTTAAAATAAATTAAAAAATTTAAATTGGAAAAAGATGAATTTTAGAAAAACATATTGAAATCAGTTTCAAATAACGAATACTTAAGATGAAATGTAAAATCAATATAATAAAGATAGGGATGAAAACAATGAAATGAAATGACTTTATTATTCTCTTTGATCCATTCTAAAGAAAAACAACATTACATAAAAGTTGGAAATATTTCATTTCAATAAATAGATAAATTAAAAAATAGAATTTTATTATGGAAAAACATTAGGGGGAAATTCAACATAAAAAAAATATTCATTGGTAATAAATGGAGTTATTCTTATAAACATTGTACGTTTATTTCATATAGTATTTTATTGTATAATTGGTTATTGATAATGGAAACTAATTTCCCATGAGATCGGGATGAAATAAAAAATTATAGGTGATTGTTTGGATCAGATAAATCATTAAATATTTATTCAAATAATAAATACTATGACCTAATTAATCAAAAATTGAGTAGATGTAACCCTTAACAAGAATTTACAACTTTTAGGTCAATTTCTAGCCTCCATTATGAAAAATAAAACCATGTCAGTCACACATTTAATAAATTAATTCATGTTTATAACCTAGATAAATATATTTTAAAATTATTCTCATCACGTGTATTAGTTTTTTTGTTAACTATTTTTAATATTGTGTGTGAAATTTTTGATCATTTTATACTACATACACAATTGTATTATTTTTTTCATTAATATCCTAATGTTCATCACTCTCTCATTATAAATGGTCTTGGAATTAATTATTTATATTTATATATAATTTTATAATTTAATATTTTGGTGGTTTTGGATATGATATGTAAATATTTAATTGGAAATGAGCTTGTCTTAGTGAATTTTAAATAAATAAATTTTTCTATATAATTTAATGTGATTACCATTAATGTTAAAATTACAGAAAAAATTAAAACCCTTATTTACATATTTATATCATATATTATCAGTAATTAGGTTCTCAGATTCATCCATTGCATTATATTATTATATTTTTCATGTAAGGGGATAGATCAACCCCAAAAAAATCATACCATAATTAATATATGATTGTAGTAATGAAAGTGGATTATACTATGAATAATATCATTATTAAAGAATAATAATGACATTATTTTTATAATATTATTGTTTTTAAAAATATTTTTTTATCTTAATAACTAATTATGAAACTATAAGAAAAATGAGATATTATACTTCATATATGTGGTAGTATTCACAACTCCGGAATGATAATTTCGTTTTTCTTAATAGAAAATGGAAAATATAGTTAACAGCTAATTAAAATTCATTATAACATACAGTATAAAAATAAATTGGATTCAATTTTATAGGAATTATAAATATAGTTTAGTGATATTATGTATTAAACTAAAATAATTTGGGAAATTTTAATTTCATATTGTGGACTTCATTATTTCCTTGGATTACTCATTCTGGAGGGAGGTGTTCGTATGATTTTATGTGAAAATATTATAAAATGGAAAGAATAAAATTCAATAAGATAGGTAAATTGTATGATTTCATTGGGAGGCCTAATTTTTGTGTTGTCTTGAAGGGGTAGTGATGGGCCCCTTTTATAAGTGATGAGAATGGAATTTTTCTATAATAATAAATTTTTTGTAAAGGTGGAACATTTTTTCCTAGTCATTAATAATTAAAAATGATTATTAATTTATTTGGGGATATGATATGGTTTATCAACCCAAAAAAGTTTATTTTAACATGTTTTCTACTCATAATTTTAAGTACTTCTATATTTGAATTTTTCTCTTTTACCATTTTTTTGTTTTACAAAGGTAACAAATATTTACCAATATAATCATCTTCTAATAAATATAAAGTATATTTAACATATAAATAATTTTTAAATAATAATTAATAGTATTAAATTATTTTTATAAGATAAAAATTATAATTCTAAGGGAAATTAATTTTTTACATTAGTTCATGTAATGCTTAGAATCCGATTTTTAGAAAACTTTCTTTCTTAATATCATAAATTATATGAAAAATAAAATTATTAATGGATTTTATTTTTAGGAATAAAAATTGTTTATAATAAAAAAATATATTTTAATTTTAATGTTGGACAAAATAAAATTTTAACAAAATAATATTTAATTAACGATTTAAATTATTAGAAATTATTACTTAGATATAAAAAATTTTAGAAATTGGTATTCAAAATTCATAATGATATTTAAAAATATATATTTTTATTAAATAGTTATATACCTGATTATTAAATATTTTTTTTACGTTTTTATGTTATTACTATATCTCTACAGGTTTATAAACAATATGATTTTAGTAAAAATAATATTTTTCACCATTCATGAAAAATCAATTATTATAGAGAAATTCGAAAGATTCATATGGAGATAATTTAAACATTATAAATAAAATAATGAATTTTAAAATTACCTAATTAAATGTTTAGAACTAATTGAATTAGGTTTTAAATTATAATATAACATATAACAAAATATTCTTTTATTGAAAATTGATTAGTCTTTTATTGTTCCTAATCATATATTTTATACATTTCAAATTTATTAAAATATTTGAATCAAATATTGGTTTTATTTTTGTTTTAATTTTTATATATAAAATTTCTTGGTTCATTTATTTTATTCTTTCATGTGAAACAATCATTTTTTCAGAGTAATAATTTTAGGAGAAATACTTATTGAAAATGTTGTTTGTTATATCACCCAAACATTTTATTGACCACCACTTCACCCAACCTTCCTCTCTATGGACTATTATCCTAGTAATCCTATGAGAGACCTTTATTTTTAGACTCATAACTGGTAGACCTATCCCCCATGTCACATAGTTCAATAATCACCTCAAACTGGTCATTTAATTAGGTTTCCACCTCTCTTAGGTTACCTACCTCTTTCGTAGATAAACACCACTTAAATTACCCACTAGGTACCTTAGACTTGAAATCCATGCTATGATGCTAAAAAAATATTATTTAAAAACATTATTTGATACTGAATAAGGATGACTTATACCAGAACATCCATATATTTTGTTTAACATAAAAACTTTTGGTACATCTTAAAATATAAATTCCACACCAAATTTATAATTTCAAAGTATTTGGACACTATGAATATATTACATCATCCACCAATACTATTATATTAAATTTAATAAATTTTTTATTTTTGTAAAATTAGAGACTAATTACAATATATATGATAACTTTTTTAAATGGGGAGTCATAGGAAAAGATTGGAATCACAAGCTCTATAAGTGAAAAAAAATAATTACCCTGATATAATCAGTCAAAAATAAATGAAAAAAATGTACATGTGAGATTTTTAATGATTAATGGATTAAGATGTGGAAATAAGAACAAATTAAAGTGTGTACATAGAGCATAAGTTCTAGAAAAACTGTTAGATGTTTTTAGGGACAATAATCATACTATAAAATCAACCATAGAAACATTACATAATAAATAATATGTTATTAGAGTTTTCTCATAATGGAATTCATAAGATTATGGATACTATAATATCATCATATGAATAAAATATATATCAC
Source organism: Viscum album (assembly GCA_963277665.1). Lineage (NCBI taxonomy): Eukaryota > Viridiplantae > Streptophyta > Magnoliopsida > Santalales > Viscaceae > Viscum > Viscum album. Next base: position 119,881,051 of record OY728134.1, read on the forward strand.
TACCAAGGTATTATAAACATAGTTTAAGGTTCACTATTATGATACCATGAACATAATATACTACACTTGCTGCTAATCTGCAACAAATCGGATCACCTGAGATGAAAAAATACCTAATATAATAGAGGGAGGTACCATTTTGGGTCCATCCATCACATTATAAATTCTGAATTATTTTTTTTCATGTATAATATTAATATAATATGCATAAGAATAAGAAAAACAATTAAAATGTAATGGGTTATATAATCTTATATTAAAAGATCACCAACGAATATAATATAATGATTACTAAGAGATAAATGAATTTAATGTCTTTAGATTTTAATATTTCAATCAATATTCATAGTTTTTTTATAAATTTAAAATGACTAAAATTCATTATAATTCAGCAGGGAATTTGGTACATAAATGATCATCTATAACAATGTTTTATAAAGTGGTTAAAAAACCTCAGAAGAGGGTGACCACATTGTGTTTTCATTAAAACAATTAATTTACTATTGTGGATATCCATAAAATATTTGTTGTGTTTGCTAATCAAGAAAGGGAAAAACATTACATTATTAAAACATGGAATTTTATAATGAATAAGAATGTTCACTTCAAACATGTTCGTATTAAAGAAATATTTTGAATGGAAATGGAAAAACATATATTACCCTATAAAATAAAAGCTAAATAAACAAGTAATATATAAAAGACAAATAAAAAATTGACACACACACAAATATATATATATATATATATATATGTGTGTGTGTGTGTGTGTTCATAAATTTTATAAATAATGAATGTTTTACATAGAGAGATAGATAAAATACCTAACCAAATGTAAAAGATGGTTGTATGGATGTTTCTTTACATAACTTATCAACTCATTGGGTGCAAGTGTATTATATCATGAATAAATTTATTCATCTTATTAATTACACTATTATTAACCATTTCAATTATGTTTCATTTTTTCTGTGCAATTCTTATCACATTTCCTTTATTTATTTTATAGCTTATCCTCTCATCAGTCACTTTAGTTTTTTTGTTCAATTTCACAAAAACTACTTTGATATGTTAATCACTATAAACAGAAATATAAACTAGTTCAATAATCTCTATAATTATAGATTTATTCATTATTTTTCTTTAATATAGAAAAAATATTATAATACTAAATAAACTATCAAAAATATATTAAAATTATGAAATATGTCTCGATATGATCATTTTTTGAGGTTAAGATCACTATAATAATTTAATATTATTGTCATCAATATAATATACACAATATATTTTAATATTATTATTAATATCAAAAATTTCACATTTAAGCCTAAAATTCATTTTAATAACAATCCGTGTAAGGATGTGATGAAACTTTAAATATTTTTTCAATGGAGATGGTTAACATACAATTATATGGGTGATGTTTTCATTACAAAAATGATTGGTGGAAGGTCATTAATTCTTAATAATTTAACAAAAAAACTTTTCAATAAATTAGTTATACAAATTTAATTATATTATTAACGATATAAATGAATTATAAGAGTTATAGAAAGAAAATTTAAAAGGAATTGAAATGGGAAACTGATTAAGATTTCTTACCATAGTTCTTGGGATAACTCCATTTCAAATTGAATTATTCATTCTAAGGGTGTTAATTTGTTAGGAAAAAACACCATAAAATTTTTGAGATTTTGGATGAATGTTTTCATAAATAGTAATTGATCTAATAAGTTTAAGATGTGAGGATAATTGAGGTGATAAAAGGTGGTGTTTATTAGGGGTGGATAGTAGTGTTTTGGGATAAAATATTAATTATTTATTCATTTTTTCGATTTTATATGAATAGTCATGGATCATATCACATCAAAAATGTTATATTAAGGTTAAAAATATATTATTTAATTTTTAATCATTTTTTTCATTCCTATGTGTTTTCCAATTGAAAACTAATTTATATGGGAAAATGTCACTAGAGCATGGTTTGTATATTGTTATTACTAATAAATAAAAACCCGAAACAACAAGAATGATGGATGATGGAGGTGATTTTAATTATTATTTAATATTTTTCATAATCTTGTGTCCAGACCATGCATCTTACCATGTGAAGACACTTCCACCCACATAGTTGGGGCACAATTTGGAAAATCATTGAGCAGAACCATACAGTATTACTATATTTTAAAATTCCTTAACTAAATGATTTTTTGTTACCATAAATTAATAACTTAAACCAAATTTCTCCTCAAATCAATTTATTTAAACCTTTCTAAAAAACATAAATTATTTTCCCATTTTCTAGAATTTTGTTGGGGGTGGGTTTTTCAAATATCGTTGAAAGAATCATCATGTGAGACTGTTTTCCCCCTTATATTATGTTTCTTTTTTCACATTATTCATTTTATTCATGTTAATGTGGCTCCTTAATAAAAAATTTATTTATTTTTTAACAATTAATATAATATAATATTTTATTATTTTAATTTATCATTGTTTTTATTTCAATAAAATATTTCATCCAACATAATTTATATTGACTCTATTATTAGTTCTTTTTTAGTGAATTCTTAAAAACATTGCATTGTCCTGAGATTTTGATAGATGTAATGAACCATCAATGTGGGAAAATTGGGCAACATTAATCATATTAGTGTTTAATAGATCATATATACGTATTTTAACTTCCAAGAATATCCTTCCACACATTAGAAGGATATTCTTTCAAAAATCATGCATCTTTAGAGTGATATAATATTCTTTTTTGAGTTATCTTAAGATTCCACACATATTATTTTGTGAGAGGTTTTTTTTATTCCATGGATTGTCATTTCATTACATGATTGGTCTACTTTTTCAGGAGTATACAACATTAAGAATTTTTTTCTTCCATGAGTTTTCATGTTCTTCTTTGATTAATCATATTTGATATGTACATATCTTCTTTTCAAAGTAATGATTCATCGATGAGGGAAATGGGTCATCCATGACATATAATACTAGTATATTAATGATATGGATCATCCATGAGATTAAATTAATATTCATTACATTTAGGTCGATATTACATTGGAAGAAATTGTTCTTATATAATGGAGCTTCAATAAGAATAAATTGATATTACCTAGGGATAATTTTTGACATTTTGTTATTAATCTTCTATGATGTTAATTATCCCTTATTTAAATTTAAATTTTCTGTTCAAACATTCTCTATTTTCCATGATAATTTAAATTTTAATTATTTATATTTTTTAAATATAATTTATGATATATGCAAACTAAATTAAATAGTATCATATTTCCAATTCATTATTTTAACATGAATCACACACACACATATATATATGAATTGTATTAAACATTAAATGTTATCCTTACACACTCTATGGTAGGGTTCCTAATTTATTTTATGGTAATTAGTATAGACATTAAGTGTATTTAAATATTATGACATGGTGTGTTGTATATGCTATTTATTTTTACAGGTTATCATAGGAAAACCCCATGAACATGTTTTCCATGTAGTTTAAATAGAGATACAACAACATCATGAATCTCTAATGTAGTTCATTTTCAAATATAGTAAAAAAGTATAGCATTATAAAATATGTTTTACAATAAATAGAAATAATGAAAATATTTAAATAATGGATTGATAGAAAAAAAAGCCAACGAGGATGATAATATTATTTAAAAATAACGTTTGATACAACTTGGTAGTAAAATAATTACATCTATTTTAAATAAATATTTTTATCCTTTTTTATTGGATAAAAAACATTCTACATTGATACTGGTATCAGTTTTTTATCTGATTTATATTGTACTTAATTCATTTAATTATTTTATCAGCTTAATCATATTTGGTTATACTACAAATAAAAGGTACAATTTGGTTTATTCATCTAAGTGAAAAATAAACTATTTTATTAATTTTTATTTTATGTGAAAATGGTAGGGTAATCAGGTTGTGAATCAAGAAAAATCTAGGATTTTTCATGTTTTCCCTCCATGTAAAAAAATATAGGATAGTTTGTTTGTGAATCAAGGTGTGAAAATTTTAGTCCTGGATAGATGGTGTAGTGTTTTCAAAATAATATTAAATGGTTATCACTCCCTTAAAATGGTATATCATCCATTATACTGGGTTTCATATCTCTTTATTTTCAAGAGGGTTGAAGAGTATGATAATATAATTTAAAACTCTATAATAATTGTTTTGGATTCTCTTTATATTTCAACTACATTAAGATAATATATATAAGTGGTTAAAAATATTTTAAAAGGTTAATTTACCCCCTTATGAACATTCATAAATTCTCACTATGACTACAAATTGGTACAAAATGAGTTGTCTTTGGTTTTGCAGATTTTTATATTATCTATTTTAATCATATCATTATATAATACGTCATGTTAAAAAGATCTATCTTTATATATTAGTAATGAATTAAAATCATGGTTGGACACATCAATGAATCCCACCCTTTAATGTAAGTGATTAAGGACACTAGAAAACACTCATGGAATCGTTTCATAAACACCTAAGCATTACTTATTTTGAAAATCAGGTTTAGACTACATAAAAATCCAAAAGTTGATCCTGAATTATTATTTTCAATGATATCATAAAATATATTCTGAATTGAAAGTGGATGAATATTTGGTATCATAAAAATAATAGGAAACTTTATATTTATATTTTTACATGAAAAATGAACACATAAAATTTGTAGAATAATATCTCTTACTCATCTATGTTTGGATAAAGTAATAAAAACTAAATTACACATGTTAACACATGATTATCATGAAATAAAAATCCAAGAATAAGGGAATTTTATAAAAATTTTACATATATAATATTGTATTATAAATTTAAATTGTTTTTTGAGATAAAGGTATATAAATATATTATATAGAATTTGGGTATTAAGATACTCACATAAAAAAATGGCATAGTAAAAAAATAATAACAAATTAAAGTAATAATTTTAATGAAAATAACATTGATGAAATTATTGAATCTTTAATATAATAAGAATTATAATTGAAAAATATTTCCCAAGAGAATAATTTAAACAATAATGATATTTATTTTTAATTACAAATTAATGTAACCACTTATGCTTACAATTATTAAAAAGAAAATAGTGATAATGAAATTGTTCAAAATATTTCCCAATTAGTGAATAAAGAAAGGATACTCAAGTAAAAATCAAATTAATTATTTATTAAACATAATAATAATGGTAATAATGATTATGAATTATTTTTCTTTAATACAAAGAAATTGGGAACATGAAGCCCGTAAAAACACAATAATGTTTAGAAAATATTGATCTACACAAAATATAATGTACTGAAATTAAAAATTGATATAAATAAATTCCATATTAAAATTAATGTTATGTATCTGGTTCTATAAAATAATTATCAAATCTTGGTCTAATGTCTTTATTGAGGCATGTTTGTGTATCTAAATTCACTTCTTATTTTGAACCTCATTCTGGTCTCTTTAAAGATGCATTTTATAAAGATATTTTTAATATCAATCATAATTTTAATATTATTACAAGAATATTTAATAATGTTAATATTGAAAATAAGGTTCTTCCGGATCAAAAGGAAATAATTTTCAATTACACCGTCAAGCTCAAATGAAAAAATAGGTATTTATCTAGAGTTTTTTAATCCTAAAAACATAGAATTAAATATTATCATTCTAAAAATAAATAATACTGAAGAATAAAATATTCTTCCATTTTGTATGAATATAATAATCTTATAAATAAAATTGAAAGGTTGAATTAATACTTATCCTATCTTTTGGAAGGTATAAAATTCCTAATAAAATGTGAGTTTGAATAATAGAAAATAAAATAAACATGGTCGTGGGCATGATAATATTTTTCCAAATATGCATAAAACCATTTTTTAAATGTTTAATTGGAAAACTTCAAGTGTAATATTTTTTATATATTAAATGAAGTTCAATTATGAAAATTAATATCACTTGATAATTCCATAGTCTATTGGTTATACCAAGGATTTTATCCAAATATATTTTTCTTTTTGATTTCCAATAAAATATTTATTGAAATCATTTTTGGTTCCCAAGATAAATTTTTCCAACCCAACTGGATCCAAATTTGTTTTAGTTCCATTATTTATTTAATAATTTTCTATAGGAAACTTCTATTGAAAGAATCCAAATGTTTTATATTATATATATAGGGGATGTTTATAATATATGACTCATGATATTTGTAATTTATATCTATTAATAAGTGTGATAATTGTATTGTTTCATTCTATGATGATATGAAGGGAAAATTAAAAGGTTTTTTAGAATTTTTAATTTCAAATTCAGTTGTAATCTCAATAATTTTTTTAGTTAATGGATAAAAACATAACTTAATAATTCTTTCATTGCTTTGGGATGATAATATGATGGTGAAATTTGAAAATTACAATTGTATAATTTTAAATGAATAAACATTCTTATTTTCATTAAAAATAATGAAAAATATTTATATCATTATCCTTTTAATGTTAACGGAATGATATTAAATTGGAAGAAATATCATATAATCAGAAAGTATTTTAAAGGAAAAATGATAGGGAAAACCACATTTTAGGTAGTTTAATAGGTTATCTAAAAAGAAAATAATTTTGTAACAAACCAAAATAAAACTGAACAACACCCATGTATGCGATTAATACTTAAACGGCAAGTAGGACGAAGTGCCTTCAAGTATATCCAATAAGAACAAACATCTAAACTACATCAAATTTATCATTGGATTTATTCAAGACTATAAAAATTTCTATCCTTAGAGTAAAAGGGTATGTGTTTTTTAAAGAACGTGACTATATTTTATTTACAGAGACTTATTTTCTTTATCATAAATATGATACACTGTCTAAATTATTTCATACTGTAAATTAGTTCAAAATTAAAAACATTTTCTATTTTTCTAATGTAGAATTGTAAAAGACAGTGAGTTCAAAAAATATATATTTTATTTAAATTATATTTATATAATGGGTATCATAATAAATTTTAATCTAATTGTAAACTATAAAAATATAGTTCTTTAAGTGAGACAATATGAATTTATATGAAATGGATAGGAAAATTTTAAAACAGTAATCTATTAAAATATGTTTCGTACAAGAAGTAATTAACATAGTTATTCATATATTTGAAAGAATTTTACTTAGCCCATTCCTAACGCAATAAAATAATAAAATCTAGAATGGATGAAATACTAGAATTTGTTATTTAATAGTATTTTGGATTTAAGTATACATTCTTATTAATTATGAATTTTAAAAAAATAATATTCAAAACTAGATGAAATAATTTTTACATTTTTAATTGGTTCTTGTAATAAATATAGAAATTAAATAAATAGAAATTTATTCTTTGATGAATATATTCATGTTAAATTTTATTAAAATCAAATACATAGTACAAAATCTATTTTAGTATAGTCTGAAAAAACATTTCTAAATAATAACTTTGGGGATCCTAAAAAATATAATTTTATAAAACTATTTAATGGGAGAATATATATAAAGATAAATAAATGAGAATCCATAAATATCATACTGTATAATTTATAACTGTGGATAAAACGAAGTGTGTGAAAACTTAAAATTTATTATGATATTTTTTAGATCACAAATATTTTATCTCCAATTTTATGCCTCAAAATATAAAAATGAGTGTTTTTATGATTCAATATAATGATCATAACCCCAGTATCCCATGGCTGGTGGTTACATTATTACATTGGCACTTGAGACAAATGATCACATCACAATAAACCGAATAGTTTTTTATTCTTGGAAAACTATATATATATATATATATATATATATTAATTTCATATAACATTAGAAAACATCGAAATAAAACATATCATTTTCATTGATTACATCATAATTTCATATTAAATAACACTTTATAATAATTATAATAAACATCCTAGTATCTATGGGAATGAAAACATATAAAAATGGTTATCTCGGATTCTTAGATAGGGTACACATAGATTGAAAGATAAATAAAGAATAAATTATATAGAAATAATAAAAGGTGATCAAACAATTTAATTTAAATAACATCATGAGAATGAATATATTTTATGTATATAATAATAAATACAATAATAAAATTGATATCAATAATTAATTTCATTATATTGCAATGAATAATGCTCGACAACTGAAACATTTAATCGTGGCCTTGTTCTACGTTATGCAAAAAACTCTTCAAGGCCATGCGCCAATGAATATAAATAAATGGGTATGACCTCTAAAAAATCCTATCTAGTTTTTCTCAAAAGACTCACTAATTAATATAAGGGATATATTTTTCCCTGAACATCACCTACTATGCCCAGTTCATTCATTAAATGAAAGAACAATACAACATAATAGACCTGCCTTGAAAATCAATAATTTATATTATTAGAAGGACTGATATACAGAATATAAATTATTTTCATTTTAAAATAGATCTTCAACCATAAAAATATATATGGTGTATATTATCAAATTATTATAAACACATTAAAGCATAATATTTAGTAAAAGATTTTTATTTTACTGAATATGACGTCAAAAGTCTGCTGGATATTTTTTAAGAGGAATACATTTTTCACATTGAAAAAACATATTTAAAATCTAAAAATTTCCCAAATCTGAATGAAACATATTTCAAAAGATATAACCTTGTTAACCTGTAATGTAATATTCATGTAAATAATATTTCATAATGGTGGGAATTTATATTCATGATGTATAAATTTAAAAAAAATTATCTAAAAAATTCCTATAAATATCAAAAATTAACTCATTCAGAAAAAGACAAGAAAATTAATTTTTAAAAAAATTGTAAAATGTAAAACATGGGTAAATGGTACATTAAAAATCCATCGATGATTATTAAAAACACTCTTGATAACATTTTTATAAAACACGATCATGGAAGAGAGTAGATATTCGAATGAAGAGAGAGATAATAAAATATTTTGTTATAAACATTTCTCCATAATATTAAGTAACAAAGAGAATAAAATGGTACTATTACATGAAATTTTCATGGATAACTATATTAATATAAAATATATTTTTTTTAATATAGAAATATCATTCAATACTCATAAGTGATACTTAACATAAACAATTAAAACTAATAGTGAGATTATAATATAAACCCTCTCCTCTGGTATAATTTCCATATATTATGTATGAGACACTTATATAATAAATTTATTTTTATAATATATATATTATGGATCAATAATTAAATATATTACATATATTAATTACTTTTAATTTTTATTCTTATATTTATTAACAATTATTTGTTAAAATGTGTGTTCCATTTAATAAGTGCTTAAATTTTCATGTATCTTTTTTTTGGTTGTTTCTAAACGTTTAATTTTATAAAGGCTACATAATATCCATAACTGAAAAAATGATATTTATTTAATATGTATTCATTAAATATGAAATTATAGTAATCTATATAATATTGAGACTGAAAAATTAATTTCACCATTCATGGAGTCGGTAAGTCGTATGTACCCATGAATATTGTTTTCACATTTTCATGAATAGAATTGAAGAAAGATAAATAATAATTATTTTATTCAGAATTATTAAATATCATATTTATTAATTAATTATTTCCCTAATACTATCCATGTTGAATTTAAATGATAAATGAGTCACAAAAATTCATAGAGGTAGTAGTCCATATGTATTCAAGAGCGACAATATCATTTTCCATCACATGGGAAGATAAAAGATTGAATTTGATATTTTAATGACATAAGTGGATTTATTTCATAAATATCATATTTATTCATTAGTTATATCTTTTTTTACTATCCATGTGTAACAGTTATGAAAAAATTAACACTTCTACGTAGAGACAATAAGTCGTACGTACACACGAGCAATGTTTTCACTTTTTGTTGGAAGAATAAGAGATAGAGTATTGTTTTCCGTAAAAAATAATAACATCTCAGTATATTGAAGATATTTGTTCTATTATTGTAGTAATTTTATAAAAATCGAATATGAAGTATAACAATAAATAACATCAAGGGCTTCAAAAAGATGATTACCTCTTCTTCTGTAGAATTCCTAAAGATCTTTATATACGGGATCCAGAATAGGTATTTTGGAATAAAGAGAACCTATAGAAAATTGTTAAGGATGTTTTATAGAGTAATTTTTATTGTTTTTTGGATCTATATTTTTCATAGTTGTGAAAATAAGTGAAGTAAGGGGTTCACTTTTATAATTGAGGGGAGGGACACTCATGTAATTTCCTAAAATAATAAAAAATAATGAATTCATTATCTATCCAAGATGAATCTATGTTGAAATATATTAGAATATAAGGCATGATATAGATAAGATATCATCACCCTGATAAATATTTATAGGTTTAAGTTGTTTTTAAAACATTATATTTTGGTTTAACCATTCAGTAAACCTATTTTAGCATTTACAACATCAATTTAATTTTCACTATTAATGGTTTATACTTGTACATATAAGGTATGATTGACTAATAAGTGGATATGGAATGAAATAGTAATCAATATATTATCCCCTTTTCATCTATCCTGATTATTATTATTTTTTAATAATTTAATAAAATATTCCTTTCATAAAATATCATTGATGTCAATTTTGACATAATTAATTTATTTATCATAAAAGACATAAATAAAACGTTGTAATTATAAAATAATCATTTTAAAATACACTAATATTCCATAAACGTCTATAAAATTCATGTAACATTGTAACTCACTCATAGTATACCACCATTAGTATTTCTAAAATAGAATAATATTTTCTATTAGTTGAATAATTATTGTTTCATTGTTGTGTGATCCCTTAAGGTAATTATTTAACATAAAACTTTTAACTAAAATAAATTAAAGGAATTTATTTTATTATTCACAAAATTTCTATTGTGATTCATTAAAATCTTGTTATTTTCTCTATAAGAACACATAAAAGATATTTTAAATTAAGAAAGTAACTTTTTAAATTTTACCATTTAAATATTATATTGGTAATTTTCATGGACAAGTGACCATTATAGAAATAATATTAGAGCCTACGGTGACATGGAATGAATTATAATTAACCAATTAGTATAAGGAAAAATAATTATGAACTGATCACTTAGATTTAACCCAAACTAACATGATTTACCCTTTATCATGGGGATAAATTTTTACAATAGTTATTATTAATATGGACTAAAAAGGGAAATGTTTACCAAATATTGTCCTAATGATCCCAAATATGGAATCATTTTTTCATGATTCATTTTGGAAAATTAGAATTAATTATTTTAAAATATAACATGAAAAACCTAATTGAAAACTGGTTTTTAAAAAAATACCTTTTATGTATAAAAAATTTTTTATTCTAAATTAAATAATGAATTTGATTCTAATGAACATAATTGGATTATTAATAACATAATATATATGTTTAATTAATTTAAAAGAAAATGATAATTTTAAAATTCCTGATACCAAAATATTGTTTAGTCAAGACTAGTATTTTCCACTATTCCCAATAAAATAAATATTTTCCAAAAAAACTATAAAATTCACCCGTAGATAATTTCAATATATTCACATAAATTTTTTTTTTAAAAAATATCAGAATCAATTTATAAAATTTCAAATAAGTAATTAAATTATATTCTCACAGAAATAAATAAAAATCCTTTTAGATGAAAAAATATTTTTGAAGAATAAAATAACATTACAAAAAATTGTTTGTTTATTTACTAAGAATTAGTCAATGAATTTTTATTGAATATGTTCTTTATATATATATATATATATTATAATGGAGTTAATACTCAAACGGTTCATATGACAACCCTGCTTTTTATTACAACTTAAAACATGCTTTATTACATAAAACTTCACTTGATACAACAAAGAAGATCGAGAGGTTTAGTGTCTTTGGGGCTTAGGATCATTACATAAAAACTTTAAACTTGAAATACAACATCCTTATTGAAAACTTCCTTTACATGACCACTACATTCCTTCGTACTTAGCATTGCATGGGATAACCTGAGGACATGCATAAGAAAAGGGTGAGCTATAAAGCCCAGTAAGGGAGTACATAATGAATAACATGAGGAGTACAATACATGTTAGGAAATAGGCATATCAATAGAGCATAAGAGAGACATGAACATAAAGGCATGATAAAGCATGATAATCATAACATGGAAATGTGGCAACAACACTTAACATTGAATTAGCATGAGCCAAGGCTCATTGCACATGGAGCATGAGTAAACCCTCATTGCACTTGAAGCACGAGTAAACCCTCATTGCACTTGAATTAGCATGAGTAAACACTCATTGCACATGACGTATCATGATACTATACTTTACCCAATGCATTGGAGCGCTATAAAGGGCGCACCCTTCTTAAACATTTCATTTCATGCATAAGTGTGCCACATGGATCATAAAACATGGATTCATAAAACATAATCATTTCTTCCACGATAAAGGAAAGTGGAATTCATACATGAAACTTTATAATCAATATGTAAATGTGCATAAAGGTGAATACCCTTGATGGAGAAATGGGCATGGTATTCACTACACAAAGACATTGGCTTAGAAAATCGGTGCGATTTCGGCAGCGTAACGGCGTGACATAAGAATTCATAAAAAAGGTTGATGAGAGAGAAAGGGGTTCCTCATCATATTTACATGTAATGGACAGTAAGGAGATCATATATATACATGTCCCAACAATAGAAAAGGAATTTAGATTCATGATACAAAAGTATTGCTTGAATGTAAAAGAAGGGAGAGAAGTTCCTTTCGGAATTTCGGCATAGTAACGGGTGTACATGGGAGGCATTTACTGAGAGAGAAAGGGTTCTCACATCATTCAAACAATAATAGGGCAGTATGGGGGAGGTGCGAAACCATACCCCAACATTCATAATTGAAATAAAAAGGGCAATACAACATAAAGAAAATTGACAAAAATGAGAAAGGAAGAAAAAACCCTTACTTGGAAGTGTGCTTCCAAAGGCTAGAGAGAGGCTTGTGAGAGGCTTCTTTGGAGCTTGGGGCACCTTGAGAGGATTCTAGAGAGAGAAGAGAAGAGGTTGGACGAACTTCAAGGGCTTTGAGTGAGGAGGAAGTGGGAGCTTGGGTGGGTTTATATAGGAAAGGTGAGAGAATTCTTTATTATTTAGGTTTGGGACCCCTTATATTAAAATAATCCAAACCACAAACCATCCCATGGTATTTGCCCATGGTTTCTGGAAAAGGAAAGAGGAAAACAATATTTTACAAGGCCAAGATCCGAACTTATTAAAAAATTAGGGTTTCTTATGTGGAGGTGAGTCACACTCCCATGGAAATTAATTTAAAAAGGCAAAGTGTTGAATAAGTCTTGAGGGCTCCATTAATGCTTTGAAAAGTGAGTCAAACAAACCCAAAACCTCATTATTTTAATGATAAAACACATATTGGCCGAACATAAGGATTATGGTATTTTATTACATCACCATTGGGTCATTATGATGTCATAAAACACATTATATATTTAAATGGTATTTAATTTTTACCCAAAAATTTGACTGTCTCAGAAAATTATGAAACATTCACCGTTGGATAATTTCGATGTCCTGATTCCAAAAATAATATTTATTTTATCTAAATAATTTTCTAAATATGTGAATTTTTACTTTTAATATAAAAACCGACATTTATAAAAAATTCACGGGTTTTGACAGAAATGGCTTTCAAACCTTAATAAAAAATTTAATTGCATTCATAAACTTATAAGATCATTTATATTTAATAAAAATTAATTTAATATTAATCATAATATTTTATTAAAATATTATTTAATTCAAAAATTCTTTAATTTAATAAAATATAATTCTTAATTAAATAATAACTAAAAACATCATTTGTACTTTAAAAACTAATTACAATGCATCAAAAATGACTAGAAATTATATTCATTATTATATACAAAAAATAATGTACATGAACATGGTGCTACTTATTTGTTACATAACCCCTTAAAATAGCCGCATAAGACCTAAGGGTAAGGTGTGCGATGGTGACAGACTCTTGGGGTTGCTCGGATAACATCGCTTGAGTGGTAATCTCTATCAACTTCCATTTTTCCCGTAGACGATCACGTTCGAGCTTGACTTGATGAAGCTCAGCTTGGGCTTGGTCAAGGGAAAAGCCCAAAGATGCCACCTCCTTTCCGAGCTCCGACAAATGGGCTTCGTAAGGGGCAATTCTACTGGATGAGGCCATCACTTCCTTTGTCTGAGTAGAAAATTGGTTCGTTAAAGCCTTATATTTAAACTACCCAGATGATCACTGTTCAACGGTTATAAAAGTAATGATCACAAATCTTAACATAAAACTTAAAGAAGTTGACATCTTATAAAAACATTTTTCATAAAGAAACATTTAACTGGATCAAGAGGGATTTTCCATTAATGAAACTTTGGGTCGTTACAACATTCCCCCCTTAAGAAATTTCGCCCTTGAAATTTTCCTTTTCCCACACTAAAACAAATGTGGGTAACTTAGCTTCATCATATCCTCCGACTCCCAAGTTGCTTCTTCAAACTTGTGGTTTCTCCACAACACCTTGACGAGGGGCATTGTCTTATTTCGTAGAACTTTTTCTCTACGATCCAAGATCTTCACTGGTTGCTCCTCATAAGAAAGATCGTCTTCTAATTGTACCACCTCAGAAGAGAGTACATGTGAAGGGTCTGGTATGTACTTCCTTAAGAGGGATACATGGAAGACATCATGCACCTTGGCCATAGTAGGTGGAAGTGCTAGTCGATAGGCCACAGCCCCAACACGATCAAGAATCTCGAAGGGGCCGATGTACCTTGGACTTAACTTCCCTTTCTTTCCAAACCTCATGACCTTCTTCCACGGAGATATGCGTAAAAACACCATGTCTCCGACTTTAAACTCAAGGTCTCGTCAACGATTATCTGCATAACTCTTCTGTCGACTTTGGGCTGCCTTGATATGCTGCTGAATTGTTTTCACCTTCTCCACCATTTCTTCGACCATTTCTGGTCCAAGCAGCTTACGTTCACCGACCTCATCCCAACATGCCGGTGTTCTACACCTTTTCCCATACAGGGCTTCATATGGTGCCATTTGGATGCTCGAGTTGAAACTATTATTATAAGAGAACTCAACTAGAGGAAGATGTTGATCCCATCCTCCTTTAAAGTCCATTGAGCACGCTCTCAACATATCCTCAAGTGTTTGGATAGTCCGCTCGGATTGGCCATCAGTTTGAGGATGATAGGACATACTGAAGTTCAGTTCAGTATTCAGAGCATGTTGAAGACTCTTCCAAAACTTAGAGGTAAATCTTGGATCTCGGTCCGACACAATAGATAGTGGTACTCCATGCAACCGTACCACTTCCCTGATATATATTTGTGCCAGTTGATCCAAAGAGAAATCCTCTCGAATAGCAATGAAGTGTGCAGTCTTTGTAAGACGATCCACAATAACCCAGATTGCATTATTGCTTTTGGATGTCCTTGGAAGTCCAGTGACGAAGTCCATGGTGATGTTCTCCCATTTCCATTCCGGTATGGGCAATGGTTGCATCATCCCCTTAGACTTCTGCCTCTCTGCCTTCACTTGCTGACACACCAGGCACTTTGATGTATATTCGGCGATCTCCTTCTTCATATTATCCCACCAAAAGTTTTCTCGGAGATCTCGATACATCTTTGTGCTCCCTGGGTGAATAGAGAAATTTGAACTATGTGCATCATCCAAAAGTTCCTTCTTCAGCTCCGAACATGATGGGACACATAGTCTTTTCCCAAACCGCACAATTCCTTCTTCATTAACATTAAACTCTGAGGATTTTCCCTTTTTGATAGCTTCCACTTTTTCTTGGATTCTCGCGTCATCCTTTTGAGCATCCTTTAACCTTTCCAAAAGAGATGGTTGAGCAATAATTTGTGAAAGGATTGATGATGTTCCCTTCTTTATGATTCCCACGTCCATATTCATCAAGTCTAAGAAGATTGGATCCTTCTCAATTCTCATCATTAATAGAATTGCTGGTTCCTTTCTACTTAGGGCATCCGCCACCTTGTTCGCCTTCCCAGGGTGGTAATGTATTGAACAATCATAATCCTTTATGAGCTCTATCCGTCTTCTCTGGCGCATATTAAGCTCTTTCTATGTGAATATATATTTAAGACTCTTGTGGTCAGTATATATCTCACATTTCTCTCCATAGAGATAATTCCGCCAGATTTTCAAGGCAAAGATCACCGCCGCCAACTCCAGATCATGCGTTGGATAGTTTCGCTCATGGATTTTCAACTACCTTGAGGCATAGGATATCACTTTATCATTCTGCATCAGCACACATCCTAAGCCATTCTTCGAAGCATCACTGAATACCACAAAAAGCTCCCCACTTGTGGGTAAAGTGAGCACAGGTGCAGTGATAAGCCTCCTTTTCAACTCCTTGAAGCTTTCTTCACATTCATCACTCCAAGCAAACTTTACTCCCTTTCGAGTTAGCTTGGTAAGAGGGTTGGACAATCGTGAGAAGTTTCTCACAAATCGTCGATAATATCCAGCTAACCCCAAGAAGCTACGGATATCAGTTACCGATGTTGGCCTCGGCCATCCCTCAATTGCATCTGTTTTAGAGGGGTCCACAGATATCCCATTGCTCGTGATGATATGGCCCAAGAATGAGACCTCCTTCAACCAGAACTCACACTTGCTGTACTTGGCATAGAGCTTCTCCTTGCGCAATGTCTCCAGTACAGTTCTTAAATGCTCCTCATGGTCCTCCTTGGTTTTAGAGTATATTAGAATATCATCTATAAAGACTACCACAAATTTATCTAGGTAATCTCTAAAGACTCTATTCATCAAGTCCATGAATATTGTTGGAGCATTGGTGAGTCCAAAAGGCATTACTATGAATTCATAGTGCCCGTACCTTGTACGAAAAGCAGTCTTGGGGATATCTTCCTTCTTCACCCTTACTTGATAATATCCCGACCGCAAGTCGACCTTGGAGAAGTATTGTGCTCCACGCAGCTGATCAAACAAGTCATCGATTCTTGGGAGAGGATACTTGTTCTTTATCGTGATTTTGTTAAGTTCACGATAATCGATGCAAAGCCGCATTGACCCATCCTTCTTCTTGACGAAGAGGACTGGTGCACCCCATGGTGATGCACTTGGGCGTATAAACCCTTTATCCAGATTCTCCTGTAGTTGTTTCTTCAGTTCTTCAAGCTCAACCACAGCCATTCTATATGGAGTCTTGGATATTGGTAGCGCCCCAGGTATAAGTTCAATTGAGAACTCAACATCTCTTCTTGGAGGAAGACCAGGAAGTTCCTCGGGAAATACTTCAGCGAATTCCCTCACAATAGGCATTTCTCCAAGGGTGGTTTCTTCATTGGACTCAATCATCTGAGCCAGATATGCGTGCTCATAAGGCAGTAATATCCATGCTTGAGATGATGGAGCTAAAGGAGATTCATCTTCCTCCTGACACTTGTAAAGAATCGGGGGTCGGTTCTCCATATGGAGTGTGATTTCCCTCTCCCGACAATTTATGTTGGCTCTATATAAGGAAAGCCAATCCATGCCAAGAATTGCATCAAATTCCACCAAAGGGAGTATGACGAGGTTCTTCGGGAAATTAAATCCACAGATTATAACAGGGGAGGACTTATACTCATGGGATGCAATGATTGCCCCATTTGCCGTACTCACCGACATCTTTACTTCCATGATTTGTGGTGGTGCAGGGATTATTCTACTAAACTTTTGAGATATAAAAGAATGCGTAGAACCTGAATCAAAAAGTACGTTCACTATTATTGAATGAATAACTAGCGTACCTGTCACCACTTCGTTGTCGGGGTTCACTTCGGCAGAAGTGATGGAAAATGCTCTTCCTTGCTGTCTTGGAGGTTGTTGATTGCCTCCGATAACCCTTGGATTAGGGAACTGATTCGCAAAATGACCCGGTTCTTTGCATTTGAAGCATTGAACAACGCGTTGAGGTTCGAACGGAGCGTTCCTCCCCTCCGTCGCAGCCGCGGGTCCTTCTTGCTGACAGTTAACAGCTAGGTGCCCTTCTCTTCCACACTTGAAGCATTTTCTTGTCCCCCTAAGGCAATTTCCAGGGTGCTTCTTTCCACACTTTTGGCAAGTGGGGTGCTGGAATTTCTTAGCGCAGTTGGATTTATCCATCAGACCACCAGCATTGAAGTCCACCTTCTGCTTCTTGTCCCCATGATACCCCTGTGATTCTCCGATCTCCATTTCAACCTTGAGGGCACATCGGACAATTTCCTCATAGCTGTCGAAGTCACGGATCGCTAATGCTTTCCGCAAGCTAGGCTTCATCCCACCAAAGAAGCGGTCAACCTTGCATTCGGGGGTAACGACAAAGCCGGAAGCGTATTGTGCAAGCCTTGTGAAGTTTGCCTCGTACGCTCCCACAGATTCCTCATCTTTCTTCTTGAGGGAAAGGAAGTCCCTTTCCATCTTAAGACGGAGGGTGCGTGGAAAATATTTATCGAAAAACATCTTCCGGAATACCTTCCATTCCAAAGCCTCGATCTCCTCCTCAGGCTTAGTATTTTTGATCAATGTCCACCATTGATCAGCTTCACCCTCCATACGATAAGCCGCCAGGAGAACCTTCTCTTTTTCAGAGCATTGGAGGATGGAGAATATCTTTTCAATGGAGTTGATCCATTGTTCAGCAATCGTGGGATCGGATGATCCACTAAAAGTAGGAGGCCTTTGTCTCATGAAGCTTTCAATAGCGACTTGTTCTTTCTTAGGGGGGCGTTGAACGTTCTTCTTGACCAGTGTTTCTATTCAAAACTTGAGTTAGCTGAGAGAGAAGCGTGACAAAGTTCGCGATTCCCGCTCCCATTGGATTGGGCATCTCATAAGTACAATCATCACACTGATCTTCACAACGGTTGTTAGCCCGAGTTCTCCTATTACCGGCCATTGGCTGGAATAAAAGGAAAGTTAGGGGTAACACATAAAGGGTAATCCAAAGACAAAAGTTGATGACTTATAAATAAACTTTAATCTCTTTAACTCATGAGTCTATAGGATTCAATCCAGGCTTTTCATGATCTTCGTTCTAACATATATTCTTAGGGGAATTTTTCCCTTAATAAGGGTTCATACTATGATTCTGAATTTATCAAAACATATCCCCCGGGAGTGTCGTAACCAAGAGTGCAGCAAGGCCCGTTGTCGTGCACCAGTTCCCGTTCGAGTCTAGCTCAAAGCGGTGTTTTCGGGTTTTACCCCTAGGATACATCTGTGCCAGATCCGCCTCTACCTGCTCGTATCCAGACAGGTATGTATTTGTTTGATAAACCACTTACTTAGTATTTACCAAAACTTAGGGATGTTTTTATTATGCTTAGTCTTGTATCGAAGGCTTTACTAGGGTTTCCTAATCCCAAAAATAACTAAACCTATCCTCTGATACCAACTATGACAACCCTGCTTTTTTATTACAACTTAAAACATGCTTTATTACATAAAACTTCACTTGATACAACAAAGAAGATCGAGAGGTTTAGTGTCTTTGGGGCTTAGGATCATTACATAAAAACTTTAAACTTGAAATACAACATCATTATTGAAAACTTCCTTTACTTGACCACTACATTCCTTCGTACTTAGCATTGCATGGGATAACCTGAGGACATGCATAAGAAAAGGGTGAGCTATAAAGCCCAGTAAGGGAGTACATAATGAATAACATGAGGAGTACAATACATGTTAGGCAATAGGCATATCAATAGATCATAAGAGAGACATGAACATAAAGGCATGATAAAGCATGATAATCATAACATGGAAATGTGGCAACAACACTTAACATTGAATTAGCATGAGCCAAGGCTCATTGCACATGAAGCATGAGTAAACCCTCATTGCACTTGAAGCATGAGTAAACCCTCGTTTCACTTGAATTAGCATGAGTAAAAACTCATTGCACATGACGTATCATGATACTATACGTTACCCAATGCATTGGAGCGCTATAAAGGGCGCACCCTTCTTAAACATTTCATTTCATGCATAAGTGTGCCACATGGATCATAAAACATGGATTCATAAAACATAATCATTTCTTCCACGATAAAGGAAAGTGGAATTCATACATGAAACTTTATAATCAATATGTAAATGTGCATAATGGTGAATACCCTTGGTGGAGAAATGGGCATGGTATTCACTACACAAAGACATTGGCTTAGAAAATCGGTGCGATTTCGGCAGCGTAACGGCGTGACATAAGAATTCATAACAAAGGCTGATGAGATAGAAAGGGGTTCCTCATCATATTTACATGTAATGGACAGTAAGGAGATCATATATATACATGTCCCAACAATAGAAAAGGAATTTAGATTCATGATACAAAAGTATTGCTTGAATGTAAAAGAAGGGAGAGAAGTTCCTTTCGGAATTTCGGAATAGTAACGGGTGTACATGGGAGGCATTTACTGAGAGAGAAAGGGTTATCACATCATTCAAACAATAAGAGGGCAGTATGGGGGAGGTGCGAAACCATACCCCAACATTCATAATTGAAATAAAAAGGGCAATAGAACTTAAAGAAAATTGACAAAAATGAGAAAGGAAGAAAAAACCCTTACTTGGAAGTGTGCTTCCAAAGGCTAGAGAGAGGCTTGTGAGAGGCTTCTTGGGAGCTTGGGGCACCTTGAGAGGATTCTAGAGAGAGTAGGGCAGAGGTTGGACGAACTTCAAGGGCTTTGAGTGAGGAGGAAGTGGGAGCTTGGGTGGGTTTATATAGGAAAGGTGAGAGAATTCTTTATTATTTAGGTTTGGGACCCCTTATATTAAAATAATCCAAACCACAAACCATCCCATGGTATTTGCCCATGGTTTCTGGAAAAGGAAAGAGGAAAACAATATTTTACAAGGCCAAGGTCTGAACTTATTATAAAATTAGGGTTGCTTATGTGGAGGTGAGTCACACTCCCATGGAAATTAATTTAAAAAGGCAAAGTGTTGAATAAGTCTTGAGGGCTCCATTAATGCTTTGAAAAGTGAGTCAAACAAACCCAAAACCTCATTATTTTAATGATAAAACACATATTGGCCGAACATAAGGATTATGGTATTTTATTACATCACCATTGGGTCATTATGATGTCATAAAACACATTATATATTTAAATGGTATTTAATTTTTACCCAAAAATTTGACTGTCTCAGAAAATTATGAAAAATACACCGTTGGATAATTTCGACGTCCTGATTCCAAAAATAATATTTATTTTATCTAAATAATTTTCTAAATATGTGAATTTTTACTTTTAATATAAAAACCGACATTTATAAAAAATTCACGGGTTTTGACAGAAATGGCTTTCAAACCTTAATAAAAAATTTAATTGCATTCATAAACTTATAAGATCAATTATATTTAATAAAAATTAATTTACTATTAATCATAATATTTTATTAAAATATTATTTAATTCAAAAATCCTTTAATTTAATAAAATATAATTCATAATTAAATAATAACTAAAAACATCATTTGTACTTTAAAAACTAATTACAATGCATCAAAAATGACTAGAAATTATATTCATTATTATATACAAAAAATAATGTACATGAACATGGTGCTACTTATTTGTTACATAACCCCTTAAAATAGCCGCATAAGACCTAAGAGTAAGGTGTGCAATGGTGACAGACTCTTGGAGTTTCTCGGATAACATCGCTCGAGTGGTAATCTCTATCAACTTCCATTTTTCCCGTAGACGATCACGTTCGAGCTTGACTTGATGAAGCTCAGCTTGGGCTTGGTCAAGGGCAAAGCCCAAAGACGCCACCTCCTTTCCGAGCTCCGACAAATGGGCTTAGTAACGGGAAATTCTACTGGATGAGGCCATCACTTCCTTTGTCTGAGTAGAAAATTGGTTCGTTAAATCCTTATATTTAAACTACCCAGATGATCACTATTCAACGGATATAAAAGTAACGGTCACAAATCTTAACGTAAAACTTAAAGAAGTTGACATCTTATAAAAAAAAATTTCATAAAGAAACATTTAACTGGATCAAGAGGTATTTTCCATTAATGAATCTTTGGGTCGTTACAGTTCATGAGAGAGGAGAGCCTGCTCCTAAAAAATTTATTATAAAAGTAAAGATGACAGAGGAAAGATAATGCATAGGGAAAACAAAGACATTCCCTCATCTAATAAAAGGAAGTGTATAGATTAAAGGGAATACCATAATCATGATTAGACTCCTCCTCATCATAATTATATTCCAACTATGATTGTGAGTTATTTTTATTAAATAGCATTGAATACATCTCCCTGAGATTTTAATACTCCAGAGTGAGACCTTTAGAAGAATACCTGGTACACACGTTACAACACCCTCATCCACTTTCCCAATAATCATGGCCACACCCAAGACCTAGATTTTTTGGGTTTCAACCCCGCATCAAGGATTTAACTAGTTTCCAAGATACTCCCATCCCTTTCTTATCCAAATTATTAATGTCTAACTCCATGAGGTATTACTGAGACCCATCATCCCTTTGCTGGGGTGGAGAAATCACATCAAAGGTAACCATACCCTTTCCCACATAATAAGTGTCATAACATTCCATATTATCATTAGATTAAACATGACATTTGATCATCTTATCAAGTTCTCCTTAGTGATCAACATGTTTTAGTACTAAATTAGAATCAATGGATTGAGGATCCATTTCTTCCTCCCTATATCCACCATCAATTACCTATTGTTTCCCCATAGGTTTACAAGCATCTCCTTCTCAGGTAATCATAACAGGTTTCCAGAAACCCTCTAATTCACACATTATTTGAGACTGATGGACAGCGTCATTCTTAAAGGCTATGTTATCTTCCGAGTATTTCACTAGAGACCCTATAGATGTAATCAACAATTACTTGACGTAATGTATATTTATTCTGCCTATTCATGTATCAAACATGTCACCCCCTTCAGGAGGAGAAATCTCCTCATTAGAGTAGAAATAGGCTTCCTTTTAAATATCATCCCAAATTCAATTCTTCACCTGTTGATCAAGAACCATGGATGCTGAATTCAGAATATATTTTCCCATCACACTATCAGTCATGTTTAAATAAGAATTCATACCCACATGTCCTTTAAAACTAGAATGTACTGTGATAGTATCCTTTCCATCCCTTGTATCTTTCTTCTTCCTACAGTCTAATACCAAATGTCATATAAAATTATATAAAACACAATGATATTTATTCCTACATCATCCTTTTGTATTTCTAATATAATTTTATGTAATACATAAAATTTTAATATTGTCATACCAGATAGTTAATTCAAAATTGTAGTATGTAGTGGAAATATTCACAGTTTCAATCAGGGATGAATTGAGATCTATTTAAACTAAGAGGTTTGGAAAGAAACTATACCTTGATTCATCTATACCACATTCCAATAAATTTGGAGTCCTTATTGTGGGGGGAAAATTAAAAAGGATGTGTGGATTCCAATGGATCTAGCTAAGTTAATAAATACTACTCAAACTTGTGTCCATTTTCTTTGAGATACGAACTGGATAAAACTAGGATGTCAGTTCTGAAGAAAAACCATATGTGGCATAAAGAATATCTATCCAATCCCCCATGAATGAATCATTAGATATTATGATAGAAAATGTATTTTTAAGTATCCACACCCAATAGGTTTCCATTTCCAATCATGGAAGCCCCATGCGTCATCTAACCATCGAATCAAATCTTCATGTTTCTGTTCTTTTTGACCCAACAAAAGAACTAGTCAAGCAATAATCAAAGAGTCATATTCCTTAAACTAATGAATGATAACATCATTATTCTCATGTATGATAGCATAGTTTCCATGTTTGAAAATTCTTTTTATCACCCCATAGGCACTAATAGCTAAGTAATGTTTAGTGTTTCACGAAGCAACACCATATGAAATAGACCATTACCCCACTTTCAGCTCCCTATAATTATGATTAGGTAGAGGTGATTCCCAATATCAATCTTCCTAGGTGATATTAAAATCAAACTAACCATGAGTAAGAAATTATAACTCTATTGATATCTAATCTTGTGATGACATAAGGTTGAAACACTAGCCTTCATTGGGGGATCATGATTATAATTCCCATAGACTCATCCTTTTCATTTCTTTATTTCAAAATGAATTTAATACTTTTCATACCCACCAATTCAATTTACAGGTAATAATTTTCATATTTAAATAATAATATTTCATGGATCATTTAAACAGTGAATTGGGTGGTTTATATGTTATAAAAGATATTTTTCTTTTAAAATCATAGGGTTCTACATTCTACCTCCTCAATAAATTACATCCTCCCAATTTTAACTTGTACTCGGTAATCAAGTGTTTGAAATTTTAAAATTACATTTTTGAAAAATCACTTATAAAAAATGGTTAATAAAACTAAATTTTGAGATATGAAAAGTAAAATCTGATGGTACTATTAAATAGAACACATATATGTTTAGAAACAATAGAAAATTAGTGGGATGTCAAAATATTGAATAGGAAGAAAAAAATAAAGTCCAAATAATGATGTACAGTGAAAGAAATCATTGATCTCAATAAATTAAATGATCATGAGAAAGTTAATGGCCACAAAACCATAAAGGTAATTTGATTATTATTTTGTTTCTTAATCCATTTCTTAGAGTGGTGTAATTACAATACCATTTATATTAAAAAAATCAAGAAATATACACACATGGTAACTTTCTATTTCATAATCACAATTTCATCCTTTAGTTTTTATTTGATTAATTCCAATATCATATCTTACTCCATGAAATGAATATCCAATAATAACATTTTTATTCCGGGGGAAATAAAATTAAATTTTATCTAATCATAATATTCATAATTCATTCATTCTACCTATAAATATTTTCCAAAAAAAGATATTTTTAGTAGGTGTTATCCATTAAAATGAATTAATTATTAAAACTATGAAAATTACACCCTAAAATAAAATCAATCCATTATAAAAATGGTTAACCATTATACCCATCCAATTTTGTTTTACCAAATTTCAAAACCCAAATATATTAAATATTTGATAAAACACATATTCATAGAAGATATAAAGTAGCTTATAGTGTCACATACAATACATATGAATTTCATGATATTGTATTCTCTTTAAAATATTCTAAATTACCATAAAACCTAAAAAAAATATTTTTCTAAAAATTGAATTTATCCTTATTACTTATATCCATTAAAACCAAATAAATTCATTAAATTACATCATAAATTAAATTTCACTGAATCAACCCCCATTTTCAATTTCAACAATACTATAACATTTAATCATTTAGATTCAATAATTTCTTTTTTGCAATAATACATTATCAAATCATCATCACGAACATATTATGGATTTTCTTTTCAATATTCATGTATTCTACAAAAAATATCACCATACCACAAAATCAGTTTTATAAATAATCAGCAATATTCAACATATTATTTCAAATACAAATTGAAATACTAATATTGCACAATCCTTATACATTACATGATCTTTATAATCATAATATGATGGAAAAAATACATCTAAAACATATTTCCAGAATCCAAATACACAAGGACATTAATAATTTCACTTTAGCTTGAAATATTACGAGATTGAACTTTATCCTTTAGCTTCTTGTGAGGTATATTCATTTGAAATTTGGGGAATTTTATTGAGTAGTTCCCTATATAATTATAGTTGAAATACTAAAAATTGATGGTTTTATTATTATATTTCCATCCATATTCTTGAGCGAATTTTAGTACACACTTGAATAAAAGATTCACTAACTTTATGAAAGTAATAGTGTTTTTCATTCATAAACTATCACATGTGGGAAGATAGATCTTTCTTTTATGCCCATTATCAATTTTTTCTGTCACGTAATTTTATTTATTGAATTCCTTCAGATACATATGTATTGTAAAATTATTTCTCTATCTTAATATCATATGATATTATATCCTTATATGATGAGAGATTTTGTATGATATGTTTCCTTTGAAGGGTTTACTTTATCCCATCAAACAAATGGTCAATATCACTCTTTGGATTACACACATAGTCTATATCAATACTTTATAACCTTTTATAGATATCTTCATAAAAAAATCATCAACTTTGGAATTTTCTCTACATAACATATTGCTTTTTTTAGGAAAATATGTATTCTACTAAATTTTTCTTAAAATCATTCAAGATAATCCTATTTATTTCATCATCATATTTAATATTTTGAATCAATGACCCCCACTGATCTGCATCCAATTAGAGATGATAAGCTACCAATATACCTGATATATTTAATTACATCATAATGTGAGAAATATCTTCTCAAAGTATTTTATCCATTTTGTAGATACAAATAAATATGTAGTCCTAATGAATGATAGAGGTTTTTGAATCACGGAGCACTCTAAAAATGTAACACCACATTTTGTATCATTATGCTTTTTCATATGGGAAAATTTATTTATCATAACCTAATTTATCATCCCCAATATATTTATAATTTTTTCAGTTCTACTTATTTCTCTAACACTAGCTATAGTTATAAGTATAACTTCATTATCTTAAATGAATGTAAATCCCTACATGAATTAAATGGATAGATTCATTTTTCATTCATTTTTGTAGTATCCATTTAAAAAAATTGAATATACTAGATTAGTTCATCACTTTATGAAACCTAATGTATAATTTTAAAACTGGTGAAATAATGAAAATAAATTGAAAATATTATACATATACAATATCTAAATAATAAACATGATTTCATTGGGAATATTCTCAATTTTCATTATATGGTTATATTCCTCAATTTTGGTTTTACTAAAACTAGTTCCCATGGTTTCTACTTAAATTTCTCAGATTCCAACTATAAATTTGCTGGCCACAATACCCTCGATCCATTGGTTACTTTATAATATTGCCACTAGATAAAAGTGATCATATCCCAAAGAACATAATAGTTTATTAGTAATGTAAAAATAGACATATACATAAATTTTACATAGAATTTAAATTTTTTTATAAAATTATCATTAAGGGGATCGATATAAGAGAAGAAATTTATGTTATAATAAAGATGGAATTAGTAAATATTGATCAAATAATTCCATATAAATTATACCAAAATGTAGAAAAATTTACATGGATATAAAAAAAATTAAAAATCCACATTGACATCGATGATTGATTTCATAATGATGGAATGAATAATGTTATAAACCTATAATTTACCATAGAGGCCTTGTTCCGTGACATGAGAGTATCTTCAAGGAATATTCCATGATATCTAAATAAATGGTTTTGTCCTTGAATGAAACCCTCTCTATTTTTTCTCATGATACCTACCAATGTATCATGGGGCTATAACATTACCCACATATCACATTCTAATTCCATTTGTACATCATAAGAATAATCATTACAAATTAATTAAAATATAGCCCATATTTGAAGAAATATAATATCGAATATCAATACTTTCCCAGGTCAAGATGATTATAATCCATAAAAAAGAAATATAGTAGCACATATCACGTGATTATAACCTTAGTAAGCATAATATTCAACAAATGTTTTATACATAGAAGAAAATACAATCAAAAGTTCACAAGAATATTTTTATAGGAAAATAACCCTTTTATCATTGATAATAACTATTTAAAATATAAAGATCCCCCAAATATTAAGGAAAATATTATCTTTTTAAATAATATTGTAAACTTGTAAATTATTCTTTAATAAAACAATAAATTATAAAAGTGGAAATTGATTTCAAGTATTATATGATAAAAAACATTTCTTCCACACAATTATAAAAATCATTAAAATTGCATAGTTTATAAAAAAACATTCCTTTTAAAGAATTACTATTATATAATATAGATCATATATACTCATTAATAATATTCTTATTACTACCCATGGGAATCATAAATTAGAAACAGCTCACACACTTCATTTTGGTGGTGCTCTATAGGTATTCCCAAGTGACATTTTCATTTTCCAATATATTAGAAGGTAAGAATGTATATATGATATTTTAATTAAATTAGAATATTTATGCCATAAATATAATATATATATTCTTTATTTTCATCTTAATAAACATCCATGTGAAATAGTGGTGAAAAATGAATCACATAACTAAGAAGAGAGGGTAAGTCATACAAAGATAGGAGTGATGTTTTCAAGATTTATATGATGGAAAAAATATTAAATATATTTGCTTATAATAATAAAAAAATATTAGTCTAATTATTATACAGGATCTATTATCTTAGTATGGGTAAAACATTTTTTTAGGATGTAGAAGAAGAAAGAAACGTGAATTACTTGGTAAAGGAAGTTACCTCTTTGATGGTAGCCATAATGTCAATTTTGACACTATTAATTTATTTTGAATTAAAATAATTAAATAGAAAATTGGATTTAGAATATAATCCTTTGAAAAAAATTCATAGTAATCCATAAATATTTTGGGGAACTATTACTCACTAAAATAATATCACTTTCAATATTTCCAAAATAATGTATTTTTATTAGTTCGATAAATATTATTTTAATCTTATATAAGAATTTAGGGTAATTATGTAATACCAAAAAATTATATATAAATTAATATCATTTAAATAATTTTATAATTATCAAAATATCAATTCATATTCAATCACCAATTGTTTTCTTTTCATGTGAAGACAAAAGTTATATTTAAAACTATGAGTGTTAGATTTTGGAATGTTTTTTCATTTTAATATTATTTTATTAAATTTAATGGAAAATTTTCAATTAAAAATTTAAATAATATAATAAGGGGATAATTGTATGATAAAAATCACTCAATAATAATTAATATGATAAAATATGACCATATCACTTATTTTTAACCTAGATTTACTTTTTTTACCCATTACTTTGGTGATAAATTTTTAACTTAATTACTATTATTAATGCCCAAAAATAAAAAAAAAAGTATTTATCAAATTTTTAATTCTGAATTACAATAATGGAATTCATTTTTTAATATTAAATTTATATAATTGGCGGTTAATAATTTAAAAAAAAAACAAAATGTAACAGAAAATAGTTTTTTAGAAAAAATGTAATTTATATATAAAAATTCATTTATACTAAATGAAATCATGAAATTAATTCCAATTTAACTAATTATATTATATATAATTTAAATTAACTAATCTCATTTTTATATAATTTTAATATATAAATTCTAAATTCTTCAAAAAATAATGTATTCAGTGAAAATTATAATTTTCCACTATTCAATGGAAAATAAAACATTTCAAAAAAATCCAAAAAATTAGCCAGAAAATAATTATAATATTACTATTTAATAAATTAAGTTAATTTTATCAACTAATTTTTATATGGGTAAAAAAAATTAATTATATTATTTTCTCAAAAAAATAATGAATATTTACTTTTGAAAAAAAAGTGGATAATAAAATGTCCTTAAAAAATTGGTTTTTTTTCTTATTCATTAACAAACTAAAATTTATTGAGATGGTGATTCATTTATATAAATTATAAATTATTTAATATTATTCATACCCAATTATTCAACAACTATGCAATAATATCCATATTTACTTAATAGTACTTCATAAACCATTTAAGATCATTATTTCTTGTTATATACACTATCAAGCATAGTGTTATTTTAAAATATCACGGTGTTACATTTTGTCAATATTTTGAAAATTAATGAGGAATTAAATCAAATGTATATGAATAAATTATTGACCTTATTTTTACCCGCTAAGGATCAATCAATTTTTAGAACTAAATAAATCATTAGAAATATGTTAGATGGGCATGCATAAATAATTATAATCAAATCTAGGTTAGTGGATCAAGGATATAATAAAGATGAATTAATTCATTTTGAAAAAATGATTCTTCTTGTTTTGACGATTAGAACCTATAATAATTATTCGGGTATATGAATCTCTTTATGGAATTATACAATTTCAAATAGGCTATAAAAGCTAATTCTGGATTGGATACATTATAAAAAAATCATTTCAAAAGGTGCACTATATTTTTAGAATACATTTAAACATAAACATGATTTGATAAATTCAAAATAACATTATAGATTGAAAAAATACCCTTGGTCTTGGTCTGAGTCATTGTCATTCTTTATTTGGAATTATAGTCTTTAAAATAGAAAATATTATCCAAATTTATTTATTAAATAATATTAAAATGATAGATTAATTTTTTAAAATGTATCGTCATGATATTATATTTTTATCCTCAAGTGATTTAACATGTAATAAATTTTTGAATAAAATATATTCAGAGTCTGACTTGAGTGTTATAGGTGAACAAATATTTTTTAGGATTGAAAACAAAGTAATGAATAGCTGTTACGTTTCGTAATAAATAATAATATACTAATGAAAAAGATAAAAGGATTTTCCTTCAATGTTATAAAATATAAAATATTTAAATTATTAATTCTTATAACATGGATTATGATAAATTGTGAGAACTTATAGATAATAATATTTTTTGAGATGATATTGGCATTTTATATATTTGATAGAGTCTAGAACAGATATGATGTTTTTATAGTTTATATGTGATATATTGCAATATAATATAGAATAATTTCATTTAAAGAAGTATAATATATTAATTAATTATGTTAAAGGATGTATAAATCTCATATTATTTAATCACACACACACTTCATTTAAAATAACAATTATTTTTATTCAGATTTTGTGATAACAAATATGTAAAAAAAATCCCTTATGTATGTGTCACATAATTATTAATTGTTTTGATTCAATGGTTTTTAAGAGACAATATTTAATGGATTTATCAGCTACTAAGAGTGAGTATATTATTGTTACTTTTGGATGTTCATGGTCTTTATTAAATAATCACAAACTTTATTATTTTGGTTTTAAATTTGAATATATATTGATTTATAATTATAATAATTAAATAATTTCTATAAATCAAAATGCTTTATATAACCCTAGGACTAAATGCATTGATATGATATATTATATTTGTAGAAATCATGTTCAAAAAGGAATTTTATTTTTGAATCTATTTCTATATAATATCAATATGTTAATATTTTTTCTAAAACCATGGACTTTTAAATGTTTGATAAAATAAAATTTTGATCATTGTATGATAGAAACAAAAATATTTATAATTTTATATGGGTAGGTTAAAAATAGTTTTTTATTATTATATAACATCTATAAATATGCATGATAAATATTTACATGTCTCAATAGCTTTTGTTTTAATTGTTTGATTAAATTTAATTCCTTGAAAATAATAAATGGAAAAAAGATGAATTTTTTTCTTGGTTCCTTGAGGCTCGTAAGATATTTTTCCAAACTAATTTATACTATTTTATACAGCTATATTCATAATTCTAAACATTCTGTTAAAAAGTAAAAAAATTATCAGATTGTTAGTTTTTCATTAGGTGTACCATTTGGGGATAATTTCTTTCCTAGTAATCATTAAAGGTGACATTTTCTTTTTTGATGCAAACATTATGGGTTTGTATCTTTTACAGTAATAAATAAATCGGGGCTTACATTTCTTGATGTTAATATTAGAATTGTAAGTTTATTTCCCATTAAATTTTCCTAAACCATTGTTGAGTTTATAAAACAATCTTTTGTTCTATTTTTTATTAATTTCAAAAAGGGATAAAAATTTAGGTAAATTTTCTAATTTATAAAAAAGGGGAGAATGTTTAAGTGGATCCTTGATCCATATTTTGTATTTATATTTTTATTGTTATAGTATTTTTAATTTTATGCTTATAATTTCACGTAGATTTTATATGCATATTTTATTCCCTATAACATGAGATAAATTTAGTCTACTATTAGTCTATTTTTAGTATTTTCATAAAATGTTGTTATGTTCATGTGCTTTTGTGATAGGTAATGAACTCTCCATGAGGAAATTTTTGGAAATCTTAGGATTCTTCAAGTATAATGTGATATTAATTAACTATATCTTATATGAGTGTTATACAACATGTTATAAGGATATTATAGGAGATATTTTAGATCTTACTTGGGATATCATTTCTCTTATATGTCTTCTTATGATTCAGTGAGTATGCTTCTATGAGATAATTTTTTCTTCCATGATTTTTCATTGGAAGATCCCATGTCTGTATGGGTTGAAACATTAGTGAATATTTTTATTTTCCAATTACTAGATTGGACAATTCTTAATCGAAGCATCAAAATTGCATTCCAAAGGGTGTAATGACTAGAAGTTATGATCATACTCATGTAATATGTATTTGAAGGTGGCTTTGAGGATTTATGAGAATCACGATATATGAAGACCTAGAATTTTAGTTTTGAAAAAAAAAATTATCCAATGGTGCAAGGTTTCCACACAATTCGTGCTACCCATGTTTACTAACCATTCTTCATAGAATTTAATAGTGTGTATAATGATAACCCATATAGAAAATCCATGATAAATTATGTTATTATCTAAAGTTAATTATAGATATGTTCCATAATTGGTACAGGTTATGTTAAACTATTCATTGAAACAATGCATGTTGATTGGATTGGAGGTAGTGTAAATCACATGATTTGCACACAGTTAATCAATCTAGCAATCCAAACCATGTGGTCTATTAAAAAATAGATTTTATAATTTTCCCCTACATGTTTCAAGAGGGAATCCCATTATTTCCATTTATTCTCTATCATGTGTGTCTAAGGGGATCTCTTTATTCATTACCCTTTGTTCACCCTTATAATTACGGTGGCATTGAGGAATTTATATGTTGACATATGGTATGTTTATCTGGAAATAAATATCTAGTTAGTTCCTTGATTATTCCCCATATTCATTTCAAATTTTGCTTCTCAGATTTATGGGTTTTGTTCAAATTCCACTAGAGTTTTCTGGAATCATTCGAGCATGATTTTTATATTACACTTCCTAGAAATAGGGTGACCCATTAGTTCATATGCATACAGTGGTGTATCATTTTTGTTAAGATAAATTCCATTTTGGGTTCCTCTCTCTTCTATCATCAAAATTGATAATTTTTTATTTTAAGGATTACATTAGTCGCTAGGTATTTAACTTAACTTGTGTTCGATGGTGTGTTGGTGTTCATCAACACCCCATTTCTTTTAGTTTGGTTGATTGTGGGATGCCCAATGAGTTATCAAGATTTTAAAAAAATAGATCTATTTTAATTAAAAAATTTATTATAGTATTTATAATTAATTAATTATTTTTGTTTTATTGGAGACAACGGTTCATGATTTGGGATGGGATCCCAAGATCAAGGACCTCAGATGTCTTGTATGGGCTAGGATGGGACATAGAGGGAACTGTTGACACCTGTAAATAAATTTTATTGTTCTTTATGTGGTTTGTGGTATGTCGTACCTCCCCTTAAGTTGTTTTCTAATGTGTACATGTTATTGGATGTGTTATGGTCTCACCATTGATGTCAAGGGACCCTTAATAACTGTGTTGTTTGATTAAATAAATTAAAATACATGAATAATTTATTTAAATAAAATAAAATAAACAAGATTCTTAGTCTATGTATATATAATGAAAATTTATAAGGGCTACCTTGGTCTCATGTGCACCAGCTCCACTCCTCAAACATCATTGGTAGTTACCTTACAATATACAATATACATATAATATAATGGACCCCAATGGGTATCCTTAAATTTATAATAGAGAAGTTTGACAGATTCAACAAAACATCAGATACACTGAAACCTCCTCTAATAAGGTGGTTATTTAGAACTTATATGTTTATCCTTAGTAATTTAACATGACATGAAAATAAAACATCTATGATAATTATGACATTAATTGTCCTTTCATGCTAAAGGGTACACCATTTGGGGTGTTCCTCTCAGTAGAGATGGGCATCGTTCTTAAGCTATGACTTAGTGGGGACCCTGGATAGGATTCCTTGACCATGTTCATTCCATTTTAAGTGAGTGTAGGGAATTTGTAGTGTTTGAAGAGGGGTTCCCACTAGATCATGGAGTTATCTAGAAAACTTCTAAGGCCAGTAATGGGATAAAGTTAATTTGGTTGTTTGGACAATTGTCCGACATCAAGATAAGTATTAGTTCATTTAATGGTAATATATTAAATTAATATACTCATATAATTATATATTAACCATAGTATTCGAGATAATTTCATCCATCATTTTCCCATACAGCAAGGTGCAACTGTCACTATGTACCCAACACTTCATACCTACAATGTCGGTCATCGGTATCAAATAAATCCTAAAAGTAAAAAATAAATATGGTGTATTTTATTAAATTTACTTATATATAATTATTTATAAATTTTTTAGTATTAAAAAAATTATATATCATGTTGGATTCCTGATCATTCGGGATATAATATTAATTATTGGGATTAAATTTAATTAATTATTTTAGATCCTTGGATGCATATTGATCTCATTATCAAATTTATAATGTTAGCAACATTATAATTACTAGTGTCTCTAGTATTTATCCCTATTTTAAAAAATATAATAGGATGTTGAGTGCATCTTATAAACCAAAAATATTTAGAATATCACCCAATATTTCTAGCATGCTAGGATGAAAAAGATGATTGAGGTTGTTTGAAGGATTAATTTCCCTTGAGAAGTTTATCATTGAGACATAAATAAGGCTATTGATGATCATCATGATTAAGGCCTTGTCTACTCCTTATGATCGATTTTATGTACCACACTTTCATTTACCAGATCCATCTGATTATAGGGTTTTGATCCAATGTTTGATGGATTTTGAGTTATCATATTGGATTGGGATGTTATTCCTTACTTGTTTCCAAAGGTTTAAACACATAATAATCCATTTTATCTTCCACATCTTAATTTTGGTGGAACGAAACCTAGTAATTTGACATTAGGAAAGAAAAAAGTCTTTTGGGACATTGTTTGTGTACCAATTTTACACATTACATGAGTAAAATTCTTATAATTCTTAGGATCCTACTCCTCTCCAAACATACATGATGTCTAGGTTATAAATATAATCCTACTGAAAATTTAGTGAATGTGATTAAGGGTGACCTTGAGGCAAAGAATCATATCCACATGTGGGTATGTATTTTTCATAGAGACATTTTCTACACAAGACGAAGATTGTATGATTATCATGTGTACCCATTATACCAAATGTATGAAATTGGTCACTTTATTTATTTTCAATAATAAATATATTTTTTATTTTATAGTTGAGTATCTCACAGGCACATACACTTTATTTACTTGCATTATATGAGACCATATTGGCGGTTCACTACTATTTTATTTACCCAAACCATGCATAATACTCTATTTCACATGGGTAACCAAAAATAAATTCACATGATTATAGAAACATGATTAAATTTATGTTTTTGACAATGAGGTAGACCGGGATGTCCAAGAAGATGTTCTTATTTAGATTGAGATTTTCCTCAAGATGCATTAGATCAAAATTCATTTATTTATATTTAATTGTGGTATATATATGTTATTGAAGCAGTATGTAATCAATGTGTGTAC
Organism: Viscum album; assembly: GCA_963277665.1. Taxonomy (NCBI): domain Eukaryota; kingdom Viridiplantae; phylum Streptophyta; class Magnoliopsida; order Santalales; family Viscaceae; genus Viscum; species Viscum album. Next base: position 119,916,912 of record OY728134.1, read on the forward strand.
GACATGTATGTTTGGGCATTTACATCATTTTATATATTTTTTTGTTTCTTATTTGTTTTGATTCTCCACATTGTTTATTTATTTTTATGTTATATCATGTTTAGTTACCTTGTAATGATTCGTTACTTTGATACGAGGTCATAGTATCCCCATTGATGTATCCTAGGACCTCAGTACTTAACATAAGCCTCTAGAATATGTGATGGCCTTCTTGAGGCCATGTGGTAGACTTGGCATATTATTGATCATAGAGTGATTTTGTCTCGGGAATGAAAAAATGGTATCAAAGCAATTAGTTTCATATTGTCCTACTATTTAGGACATATTATATGTCGGTATTCAGAATGTGATAGATAAAGATAGGGTTATTGGGATTTTTCATCCTGAAATCTTATTCCATTAGAATTTACTAGATTGTAGGGATATGGGATTGATGTTCCTAGTATGTGATGCTATGGTTTTGTTTGATTTTCACTACAAAAAACGATCATACAGTTTAGAGTTTATGAGTTATTATGGATTTTTTGTTCTTTCATGTTGGAAAGATTCCATTAATTTGATTAGAATATCAACATATAGAGGTTTGTGGCATCTCATAAATCATAGGAGGCATGTAGGATCCAAATGTTATAGGCCTAATAGTGTGTGATTTGGTAAAGATGAGGTCAACTATTTAATATGTCAGCAACATCCTAAATGGTATTTTCCCATAGAGCTCCATGTTTTAATTATACATAGATAGACTTCCTTAACTATATTTTGTTATTAAATTTGATATGGACTATGCTAGGATGTGACTTAGCAGTGATGATGCTGATACAACCTCTTCTTCATAAGAGGTGCATCGACCCATGGTATATCAGAATATATACTCATTTTTTAATAGTTTATTTGTTAGGAATATAGGGGATTTTTATTCCTTATATATAGTCCTTTAGTATGACCATGTATGGACTTGTTTTTATTTTATTTTCCCTCATAGAATGGACTTAGCACTGAATGGATTTATTTTGACCTCTATAGGTTAAAATCGGCAACTTATCCCTTTCCAGAAGACCCCTTGGTGGTGTATCATTTTCAGGTAAGGTTATAAAAAAAATCATAATAACCTACAAGGTTTATTTGAATATACATTTCTATGATATTACACTTAAACAACCATTATTTATGTTTATATAGTTGGATCTTCTAATGTGATTCTTATTGGTACCTAAAACTATTTGGTGAACTAGAGCCTTGTGGGGGTATTACCATATATAGATTCTTAGTTGGGGATAATTCATCATGTTTTATAAACTAACATCTTAACCCTCAATTGTTAATCCCCATATGTGGAAACTTGAAAAAGATCATGGACTTGTAGGTTGTTTCTTGGCTAGTGGTGACATAAATTATTATGCAATTAGAATCCCCTAGTAAATTATTATCCAATTTATGGGTTTCACTAAAATGTTATTCCAATTAAAACATCTAAGGTGTATAGAATTATAATATGGAATTAATGACACATATAACTAAACCCATGTTGGAATGTTTTAAACCTCATGGGATGATATTATCTTTACAAACCCAATAAATTACCTCATATTGAGTGGATTTTCTGTCACATTAGATGCACTATAATAAATTAGGTGGTTATTAGGATACTATCAATGCGTTATAGATTAAATAAAATTTGAACTTATATGGGTATGACCTATGGGATTGATGGGAAAATCTAATGGCCCATATGTGAGAACTAGATTGTGGGGCGGGTTGGGATACCTAGATATCATTATTTTGGACTCAAACCCTCATTGTTCATTGTGGGGTTTTAATGAGGGAAATAATGTGAGGGGTTAGGCTGATTTTTAGGTTTTATTTGATGGTGGAGATAATGGTTCATCATGATATTAATACACAGATATTGTTACAATGTATGCTACTATATAGCATAATGCCTTCGGTTTGTATGTATGTACCTAGGGATCTTGGGTTCTGAGACCAGATTTGACAAAAAAGGATGTTCGGGTGTTAGATTCAAAATTTTAGTTGATGTGTTGTTAGTATAATGGCCAGGTAACATTTTTATGATCATGAATATAATGGACCCAATTGTTAGTTAGGTGTGTCATTGAGGTCGATACACTCTAGGAAAAGGATGTACACCTGCACTACTAGAATGAAATTGTGATTTGGGTAGTCATTGGATGAATCATGGAAACGTTATGGTTCCCAATTTCCAATATATGTTCTCTGGAATCTCATAGAGTGTAAAGGATGTTATTGCTTGGAGCACATAAAGCTCGACCATTTTAATGCATGACTCATAATTGGATGATTCATGTTTATTCATCGGATCTAAGGTAGAATAACCATATTATTTTTGGGATTTAGGGACAAAATGTTAACATTTAATAATATTGATTCATATAATGGGCCAAAAAATTGATTTGGTAATGGGATGATAGAAAATGATGAAATTATTTCATGCATTGTGACCCTGATATTAAATTGGAATAAAGTAAAGTGTTTCATTTCATTGGATGAGTGCGGCATGGAGGGAGTGGAAAGAAACTATTGGTTGAATTTTCCAATTCAATAGCTTGAGGATGATGACTGACAATTAGAATAATATATCCATGAAAATAATTATTTCTGTGATTTACGGGTAATCGGCCACTATGATCAGAAACATGCTCAGGTAGTGTGATTATAAGTCTTCTCCAAATGTGGGGAGAAGGATATCGGTCGTCGGTGTGTGACCCTCATGTGAGATGGGTGACTCGAATGGGAACCATCATTAAATGAGCTTTTTAGAATTTAGAATACACTAACTAAATTTACCAATGTACTAATAGATTCAACCTTGAATTCTAGGTATATGAGCACATATAGACTCTTATGTAATTATTGTGTGGGCGTTGGACTTAGGATGTCTTCTGACAGTCCAAAAAAGTGATGAATTGGAAGTGCATCACTTATAGTGGTAGGGCATATTGATGGAAATTAAGAGTTGATATTTATTCCATGTAATTTCATTAGATGTTAGATATAGTCTTTTGTGGGTGAGAATCAAATGATCTCAGGATTACACTAGGGATAAAGGCATCGAGATCAGTCATTGGTGATTCTTTGGATGTAAGAACTGATTATTTTAAAAAATATTTAGATGAAGGTAATTTTACATGAGTTTTATTATATAAATTTTTTTGATCAGTGGTGGAATTAATTGGGAATGCCTTTATCCTGAGTATGTTTTACTTCAATGGCCAGCTAGGGAATTTCCAAGAAAAATCTCTGTGACTAGTAAGAGCTAGTTAAATTGGAAATTGACCAATTTAGATAAAAATTGAGGATAAGGAGTAACATACTCTTAGATAATATGGTGAGGAGAATTGATAAAAATTTATAAGACATCATTAAAATCATTAGGGTGGGTTTCACGTGGAAACTTCAATAGGGGTGGTACCATAGTCGGGAATTAGTTGTTGAAAGAAAAGACATATAATAAAATGACCATATGATAGGTGATGAACTAGATGATTAAAATAGAATGTATAAGTGTATATGAGATCAACTATGTGTTTACATAATCTTATATTATTGGTTAGAAGTGTTGGATTAAGTTTTGATAGCTTAGATAACCTAGTTGTAAAATTGATCTTTAGAAGTACATAAAGAATCGAATGGAAGAATACAACAGTTTGATGGGAAATTTACATCCAGGAAATGTCAGGTTTATTGTTTGAAATTCTAAAATTGATTAATGAGGATGAGAATTATTAATGTGGGGATATTGGAAGATCTTATGTCTATACGAGATAAATTTTTTGAGAATATTGTTTTTCCATTATGGGATGGTTCAAATTTATTGGAGATTCAGAACATGATTTAAACGTATGAAATGAATTGAAGTGATGTTGTGGACATATAACAATTATCAGATGGCTTCCTAGATGTTTCAATATTCTATAAGGGGTTCATTATCATGAGATTGAGTTTTAAAAATAAAAAACATCCAAGGGAATATGGTTGATTCATTGTTTTTGTGATTTGTGTATCCTAACCATGTTTCCCAGAATATATGGGAACATAGGTTGAGAAACCATGTGTTTAGAATAAGGGAAATCATATGGGTGTATATAGTTTATTATATAATTTTCACATTATTGGCACATGGTCTATGAAACCACACAATGTAACTACGTGAGGTGGACTAGTTAATCGTTATTCTATCCACATGATTGGTGCATGGTGTGGAAAACCATAATTCCAAATTGTGTAGATTATTAAAAGATAAAATTTACCATTTTACCAAGGATTATTTAGAATAAATCCCCCAATTTCCTTCCTCCCTCTATATTATTAGGCAAAGGGTTTCCCCCATTCCTCTTCCTTTGTTCCCACATTGATTTTTTGTGGTTTTGAGGCCTATATTTAGTGAATTGTGGTACATATAACCATCCATTGATCAATAATAAAGTAGGTTATTCTTATCCTCTCTTAGTTTATAATTTTGGTTTCCCCACTTAAAGGGTTTTGATTGTAATTACAATGGTTCATGGTGTAATCGTTCATGATCAATGGTGAATTTACTCTTATATGGAATAATCTAACCCAATTAGAAATCATAAATAAGTGGTTCATCATTTAATTACGATACACCAAACAGTTTTTTTTAACAATTTTTCATTAAAATTGAAACATTTTAGTGATGAAATTGGTGATGTAGGTCGAACCCTTTTCTCAAAGTGGTTAAGGGGTGTGACATGGTTAGCCATAACCTCATTTATAATAGAACCAGTGATCATGGGATGCATACTGAGTAATATATCTTTATAAAAAGATGAAATTTAAATAATTTATTGATTATAAATGTTATAATGATTTAATTATTTTTTTATCCATATATATAAGGGCTCGGGATGTGGGATGCCCATGGTAGATCAAGGACATTAGAGGTCTTCAACAGGCTAGGATTTTCCTTTCCAACTATTATTGTCCTCTAGACATAACTTTAAAGTCTCCATATGAGGTAGATGGTCTTTCATAATCACCCTAAATTATTTTTCAAATGTGTATTCGTTATTTAAGGTTCTTTTATGTAGTTGTTTACTTCTAGGAACTCATAATTAATTTTTTATTCAATTAAATTAATTTAAACACTTTAATGGAAACATTATTATTTTTTAAATAAATCATATTCCTTAGTTTAAATTTTTATATAAAAAATTTTGAAGTGTCTGTTCGGTCCCTTGTGTATCAGCTCTATTCCTTAGCCACCATTAGTTGTGACCTTAACATAAACCACTACCTTGGACTAGAATGGACCTTTTTGGGGATCTGTAAATTGGGAGTGGGTGAGAGTGAATAATTCACCTAAGCCTTAATGAATCATTGACATCCATAAAGAAGATCGTTCATCTTATCTAGTATGTTTGTCTTTGGGGGTCTTTTAGAACCTAAAGATCAATTAGATAATTATATTAGGACAGAAAACGTCTTATCATGATAGAGGGTATTCCAAACGTGTGTTCTTCCACTAAGAGATGGGCATCATAATTGAGATAGGGCTTGAAGGGGGACGAAATAGGGTTTCCCAATCATGTCCAGACCCCTGTAAGGGATTATGTGATATGTATAGTAATCATCATTGTATTATTCCCTAAATAATGGAATTATAATGAGAGCATACTGAGGTCATAAATATGAAACGATGGGTTTGGGTGTTCTTCCCACACTCCAACTTCTAAAAAATTTCTATCATAATAAAATTTAAAAAATCAAATGATTACAAATAGATAATTATACATGATACATTTATATTGAGTGACTTTCTTCCCTCAACTATTTATATGATGGGGTTCTAAGGTCACCAATTACCCATTCCTTCTTACCTACTATATTTGATGTTGGTTTCACCCGAATCCAAACTGTTACAAATCAATATGATGTTTATTGTTAAAATATGCTTCATATTATTATTAATTTATTTGGATGTATAAATTAAATATCATGTAGCATTCCTAGTGTAGTGGGTTCCACCATTAATCATTTGGATTAATTTTAATTAATTCCATTATATCTTTAGATTCATGGTCAGCTCAAAAATATATATATGATATTATTGTTACCAAAATTATTATTGCCTCTAGGTTTCATCGATAAAATGAAAAATATAGGAGGTTATATTGTGTATATTATAAAACTATATTAGAAATAATATCAACCATAATTCTTATCAGGCTTTCCTCGAGATGATGCTAGAGGTTTTTGGGCGTCCATATTTCACTTGAGATCTTGATGATCGAAAAATACCCCTGGATGATTATGACTGTTTCAATTGATGGATAGTATAATAAATATGACCTAGTAAATTCACTATTATTTCATTTTCTAGTTATATTATTTAATGGTATTTTATGCTGATGATTGATAGATGTCATGTTATAATCATTGATGGGGAGAGTATTCCTTATATGTTGGAAAGTGGTAACCCCCCTTGGAATCAATTCTATCTTTTAACTCTAGATTTCCTACATACTAAGACCTTTGAATCATGAATTAGACTAGAATAAGGAATATTGATAAGTGATCTAGAATCCACTCTTAACACATGGAAAGTGTATAATGCAAATGACACCTAGGATAATACATTATTCCTTACTTATGGGATATAAAATCGATATCTTGAATTCTGTTTGGTATTTAGTATTGGGGTAGTACTGGTAACCTTGGGCCTAGGAATTGTATCCCCATGTGGTTTAGTATCTTTCTCTGGGAAATTTCTAATACTCGATGTAGTAGTCATGGTCATCCCGGGTATCCATTGTACCAAAGTTACAACATCGGTAACATATTTATTTTAAGCTCTTATTGTTATTTTTATTATCATTATTATCCAATTTAGTATCTCAAATGAGTATACACTACATGTATTGTCTATTTAAAGGTCCTTTTAGATGCTTCCCTAATGATTTATATACTCACAGACTATTTGGGCCACCACGAGACATGGGTAACAAACCAGATCTTCTCTTGATTTTGAGCATAAGTTTCTGTTAATTTCATGGAATGATTAGTTAATCAGGATAACCTTGATAAGATTTTAGTACACATTGGTATTTTTATTGGTATATATTAGCTCCAACATCTATTATATTTATTTTATTCTAGTATATATATGTTACTGATATAGTTGTTGGTCAAATTATATTTGGAATGGATACTTGGTCCACTAATTATTTTCATATATTATATATTTTCTTATATTTATTTATTATACACTCTAATAATTTATTACTATTTTTATCATATTTAGTAATTTTTTGTTATTTTCATACTCTAATATGATGTTATAGGCTCCCCCTGGTGACACCCTTGGTCCTTTTTATGGTCAATAACTTATGGTGCATTTGGTGGTGTACTTGAGCCCACTTGCTGAATTGGACAGATTATTAAGAATAGAGTGATCCGGTATGGGGTATAAAAGTCATGTTCTTCCATTAGATCATTATTTTCATTGAGTATCCTTCCATGATATATTTTTTCCTTCTTTTGAGCTGTTATGTTCTTTAGTGAATGGCTCATTGTGAGAGGTATTCATCTTCTATTAAAAGAAATAATTCTTTCATTTTTGAAACAAACCTTCCATGAGATATATTATTCATTCTTAAATTAGATTGGACTTCTATAGGTTGAAATTAATATTCAATGGCAAGAGGATGAGTTTCCAATAAAGGAGATGTTACTTTAATAATGGATCTTAATAGAGTATTCCTGAGAATAAGTCTAGATCAATTGTGAATGATATTATATTTATTTCTTGGTCTCAAATTTACATAGTAATTTTTTACATAAAAAATTTATTTATTTATTTTTAAAAAATTTTATATTGTGAATAACAACTTGATTATATCACTATTTTTCTTTCTTTAAAACCTAATTAATTTTTAATTAATTTTTATGGTCGTATGTAATTTTATATAGAGATAAATGATGCAATATTGAAGATAAATTAATTGTGATGATGTATGAATTACCTTCTTATAACATGAACCATCTAAATTTTAGTTTTATTAGATATTAATTTTTATGCATTAATTTATTATGGGAGTGTTCCAAAGTTACTTGCGGTTTATTATTAAAGGAATTAGATGCTATATTATATTTAATAACATATTTTACTTGTATTGATAGTTCATTTTTATAAATTATCAAACAGATCCCACATGAACATTTTTTCATGCACATTAAATAGGGATATAATAATTTCAAATATATCTAATATAGTTCTTTATAAATGAAATATTATAGTGTACCTCTATTAGAAAAGAGTTTTCACAATATAAATTCATGAAGAAACTCTTTATATATGATTTTTACAAAACAATATCAATCCAATGGGGTTAAGGATATTCGTAAATTGTACTATGTGATACACCGTGAATATCAAATATATCTCTATATTAATGATTAATATTTTGATCTGTTCATTTTGGAGAAAAAAAAATTCCCACATTATATGGGTTATTTATTTTTCTATCTAAATTATATTGTTATTACATAATTATATTATTTTTTATGCATAATAATATATCATTATACAAATGATAAATGGTATGTTTTGGGTTGTGCCTCCATGCGAAAAGGATCATTTTTTTGGACGTGTACCCAGGTAAAAAAGGCAGGTTATTTTTGTTTGTTATGATTGGTATAAAAATACAAAATAATTTGAGTTGTTCCGCTATAGAGGAAAATATAAGACTTTTCAGGTGGTGAATCATTGTAGAAATTAGTGGGATCATTTGATTATGACTCTAGGTGTGAAATAATTAGTTATTGGATGTTCCTCCATGGTTTATAAGGGTAGTTTGAAATGGTTGTGAGTCCCCTCACGATTTAGAGAGTCCATTGTAAGGTATTTCATCTCTATTATTATTTGAGAGTGGTGATGAATATATTGGGATCATTTTGAACATATTTACTATTAAAAACCCTTTTAAATTTCACATAATATTTATAAAAAGATTAGAAAAAACACTAAAATAAATAGGTTGGCCTTAATATGACATGTCATGAATGAAAGAAGAACATCAATTTTGGATCTTGATCTAGGATGATATTTCTTGTGAAGTTTTATCCTCAATACAAATCCTTACAAAAAATGGTCTTAAATGATTCCTTATAGAAATTTCCTTCATTAACTGGAGGCCCATAATACCGGGAATCAAAAATTGGGAAGTTGATTTGAACATGTGAAGTGGTAGCCTAGGAATGCTGTAGAGACCCAAATCTTGACGTACATGGACATTACATTACTTTTGAGTAATAATTAATACATAACAAAAATAGACACACAAGGACCATAATTGTTTAGTGTCTTTGAAACTAGGAATATAATCTTCTAATCGTGGTGAAAGATCTTCAACATCTCCCATAAAGATCTTCCCCTTTTTTTATTACCTAAAACCTTTCTTTATAACCTGGGGAAAAGAAAACATAAAAGGGGTGAGCTCAAATGCTCACTAAGGGTAAGAATAGATAACAAAAAACAATCCTTAGACATTTGAAAGAAAAAACATCAGCATAAAATCTAAACATCAAAATCTTGAGCAATGACATAAAACATGGCAGTACGTAAGGCATAGATAATGAAGAAACATTAATCATGAAAAATTAGCATGGGAATAAAATATTTAATTGTGTCAACCGTTAATCACATAATATTATTTCCATAGTAGCCAAGGCATTGCTGCCAAGACCATCTTAGTGGACAATGTCCCTTTCTGAATTGAGTTCACTCATCGTTCCAGACCAGTATTACTGAACCAGTTTAACTTTCCATTCCAACCATGTTTGTATCAGGAGATATAAATCACTACCCAATTCATTGGAGGGAGATATAGGTCCCACCCATCTCATAATGAAATCCTTCTTACTTGTGACACAAAATAAACATACATCATTCATAATAACCCAATAAATAAAATGGGTTTCATAAACATCATCCCATTATCACATAATCCATATAAAACAAATGGATATCATTTCATAATAAGAAAATAGAAACCATGTTAATCATAGATACATGATACTTGAAACATACACATATGAAATAATGTCATCTTAGATGAAAAATGGTTTTCATAAAAAACTCGAAATGAATTCTTGAGGAAAATATCCTTTCTTCTTCAAAATCATTCTCTTTCAACAAAATGTCATGTAATTTTAAAAGAAATGTATTTTGTTGAAAATATTCATGAAATATTTTGTATGAAGCTTCATGAAAATAAGGCTTTATAAAACCGTAAAAATCCTTTCATGCCGTATACGTTAAAAAAATTCTTCTCGTACTTTTGTCAGAAAAGTCAAAAAGTACCTTGTAGGGAAAATAAAAGAATGATCCCTTCCATACCATGAGGTAAAAGTCAAATGGGTAAAAACTAAATTAAACATAAATGAATAAACTTTTATAAAACATATACATGAATGATATCAATAACCCTAGTAAATACTTATGAATAAGAAATCTTGGAAAAAAATGAGATTTTCACAATTATCCCTTACCTTAGCTCTGATATGCTTCGTACATATTTGAACCTCCTGTATAATGATTTAAATAATGTCATTGAATTATTATAGAATCATATTCATTGTTATGTTATCATATATGTTTCACTTATGACTTTATATTACCCGTTCTTTTGTAAATTCCATGTTAATGCAGCGTTTTGGGTAAAATCATTTCTTTTATCGTATGTGTTTCGACTTGTCGTTCTTGATATTATTACTTATATCCTGATTTACATAATTACAGAATGTAAAACATGATTTATATATAATATATATTCATCATATACGTATATATATTTTAGATCGATAAAAGGAATGAAATACACCGTTCATGGAGACAGTATGTCGTACGTATGCATGAACGTTGTTTTCGTTTCCTTATTGAATTGAATGAAATTAAGTTGATGACTTAAATATATATACACATAAATCCAGTATCATTATTATTTCATATATTTCATAATTACTTATTATTTATACTTTATAACCATTCATGAATGGTTAACATGGAGAATGAATCTCATCGCGTCGTGGAGACTGTAGTCCGTACGTACGCACGAGTGATGATATCATTCCCATGATCATGGAATTGTATTAGAGTGTATGTATAATATTCCAGAATAAATATAACTTTACAATAATCATATATAGTTATTATTTACACCATTATACCCATCCAAATAAGGTGGTGGTGGAAAATAGATTACACCACAGCGTGGAGACGGTATTCCGTACGTACGCATGCACGGTGATTTCCGTTTCCGTAGGATGGATAGATGGTGAAATAGGGTTTTTAATAATTATAATAACATATCAGTATATTATTGATACTTATGTTATTACTTCATAATTAAACAACTAAAAAAGAAGATGTGGAAGAATAAATAAAGTTGAAAGAATCGGTAAAGGACATTACCTCTTCTTTGAAGCGCCTCTTTGAGACCTCCTCTTAAGGCACTGAAATTGGTATTTGAAGAAGACCAGGACCTCTATTATGTTTCTAGGGAAGTGGAGAAGATAATTTGTCAGGGTTTGGCCGAGCCTGAAGGCTCAAAGTGGTGTGAGGAAGAGAGGTAGGAGGTGCCCTTTTATAAGGGAGGAGAGGGGCACCTTTGGAATAACTAAAAATATTATTTTATTATAAAGTGATATTCGGTTGTTAATAGCTCCAAATTGAGTTATTTCAAAGCTAATGTGGGTATGGGTCTAAATACTCTCATACAATAGAATTTAAACAAGTTTAGGTTTCAATTTTAACCTTATCATTTAGATTTAACTTTATGTTAAATAATTTTTCTATTACCGCATCTTCTTGTTTTCTTACACTATTAGGTTAATAAACATACTATAACAAGCCAAAAGAACCCCAAGTTGTTTATTATTAATATATATAACCTTATCTAAGTCATTTGGCCGAACCTTATATTATTAAGAATAACATAAAAATTAATAATATAATATTGTTTTTAAAAACTATTTTATGTCAATTTTGACAGTATTTGGTAATTGATTTTTGTGAAACTCATAACAGAATGATTAGTTCGAAAAAAGTTAATTTAATCAATAATAACATTTCATATTAACCGAAAAATTTATTGTAATTCATAAAAAGTCTCAAAATACATTTATTTGGGTATTTATAACATCAATTATGTCAATATTTTATTAATAAGATAATTACTGCATCATTTTTGTGTCATAAATAAATTAACTTAATTAATGTCTAAAAATTATAAATAAATGACCATTATGTTTGAAATATTTTTATCTTTCTAATGAATATTGATAGTAGAATTTATCTTACGTATAACCCTATATTAAAAATGATATATGTATTAAACTTTGATTTTAACTATTTTAACCCTAATTTAAATAAATTAATATTAAATGTCCTAATCTAATCCAAGTGGGCCTAAATGGTCATATTTTATTCCTAAGGTTTTTTTGGTCGAATTAAACTTATCAAATAGGATTAGGACATGTGTTAGGGTAATAATAATAACATTTTTTCCCTTAATTACCCTATTTACATTTAACCGTGGTAAATAAAAGTAAAAAGTTACTATTCAAAAATATTATTTTACTCTCAATGAACCACATTTTAGTCCTTGATATTAATCGTTTCTCTCGGATTTTTGAAATTAAATGCACAGTAGTGGTAAAATTTAATTTAAATTATAAAAAAATTCAGTTTTTTAACTACCACTAAGTGGTTTCTCTATTCATCGAAAATTGAAGTTTTTCAGAAAAATACCAAAAATTAAGCCTAAAAATTATTTGATATTCAGAATTCAAAATTGATGTCTATTTTTTCAAATTTATAACATATAAGTGGCATTAATTAATTTTCAATTTAATTCCCGTTATCAAAACTAATAGCGTGTTTTTTAGAAACAAAATCAATCAAAAGATTGATACTTGTTTATATCCAATTTCAAAGTGAAATTAATTCCAATGAACAACATTGGATTAAATGGTAAAAATATATTATAATTACACTTTAAAACAAATTAAAAAGATAATCTAACAATATAAATTATTATGATGATAAAATATGTTTTTAATTAAAATATAGCGTGCTTTTACTATTCATTAAAATATGAATGTTATCAGAATAATATGAAAATTTTATCCAAAGTAAATTTTTATATCCTGATTCCAAAGAAGAATTTTATTTTGTCATATTGAACTTATAGACATGTCAAAAACAATATTTAAGATGGGTGCATCATCAAAAGGTGGGAAAACTGCAATTTTTTTAAAATACATATTTTACATGAAAAATTTATTTTTTCTCATACCATATTCTAGAAATTGTGTAAGATGAATAATAATGTTATAAAATTCAAAATGTATTTGATACTATTCATAATTGGTAGTTCATATAACATATCGTTGTTTATAGAAACTCAGTATTGTGTACAACACACGCTATCGTGGAAGGTTGCGATTGCATGTAATGCAAGCCTAGTCAGGGATGCCTATTGTGAAAGCTCCATTTGGTGTAGTGTACAACACAAGACATTAATTAAATTAAAAAGAATATTTTTCAAAATCTTGGTCTGTTACATTCTACCCCCCTTAAAATGAATTTCACCCTCAAAATTCGTCAGGGTAATAAATCGTTTACTATTTATAGAAACCCACATCGTAAAAAGGAATACTAAAACATAATTTTAAAAACTAAAGAATGAAATGTAACGATTACCCAAATAAACTCATCACTGGGTTTCCATATAGGAAAACATTGGTGAAAATATGGATATGGAAGAAAAATCTAACCATCATGTTCTGATGGAGAGTGGTAGAGAACATGGCTATGAAAAAGCCAACAATCACAAAGCCATAAATTTTTGACGATCTAGGGTACCATCTGATTCATCGGATATAAGGGCACTAGGATAACATTTTTGGTTTTCATGATCATTTCCCTAAATTTGAAGAATTTTAATTTGAATAAATAATTACTTTATTTTGGTACAATCTCACTGTTGTTCGTGCCTTGAACAATTTCCACTTCATCTCTTAAAGAAATGAAGTTGAATTTGTTATTCGTGAAGTGTTAGCTGATCATGTGATAGAATGATGGGTCATTCCATATGTCTCAAAAAAGGTTAGAAAAAATTATTAAATATACATAAGTCGATCTATAGTCAGATTAATCATATATGGTTCCTAAAATGGACTTATACTTTATATATCATACTGCATAATATAATAAAACTAGTTTCTACTAAACAGGGACTTCCTGTAGGCCAGTGGTAGGCGATAAAGGCCAGTCGCACTTCGGTTGTGGGTTCGATTCCCACGGCCTTGTCCGACGTTATGGGTTGTCTCATATCCTGCAGGTTGTCCTTTTTCTAAAAGTACATTACTATATCATCCAATAAATAATATCGAAAAAACTTCTATCCTTAAACAATACTAACTTATGTCCAACATAATCCATTCCAATCATTAGGCTTATCAAGAATACTACAGTCCACTCTCATATTATAGTGAAAACGATTACCAGATATTTCGTATAACAAGCATGTTAATACCATTTTTGATCCCCATATAACATAAGATATGTCTTGTTGGTCACATTCCATACATTTGAAGGCCTTAATAATGTATTCTCTTGAAAAATGAATACCCACTGAATCTTAGTGAAAACATGAGGGCTGTCAAAAGTTAACTCTTTCCACCTACCAAAACCCCAAAATTCTATATACTCAAACCATGATATAACTATTTCCTTATATCAGTCATGAACTCATGAATACTGTCAAACATTTCATTTTCTCCTTATCCCTTCATTATGCGCATATCATCTTTTTTCCAAAAAATATCTCAATCAATTTCCATGGTTAGCAGTTCCATATAATAATTGAAAACCAATACATAGATATTCCAAAATTCCACAATACCATAAATGAGATTCCATGATACTATTTTGAAATCCCATTACATAAACACTTAATCATTACACAACATCATTTTCATACTCAACATCACAAATAGTGATCGCATGAGAATTCCATTTATCCCTTGCTTTAAGAGGTTGCTCACATTGATCATCATTAACCAGTGGATTAGGGAATTTGTTAGCATAATTCCCCATTTCCTTGCACTTGATGAAGTGAAGTGTTGGTGGTGTGTTCTCTGCAGTCTTTTCTATATTCACATCATTAGAAAACCTTTTTCAATTACTTCGACACTCAGCTACTCGATGACCTTCTTTTACACACTTAAAAAATTTTCTAGTCCCTTTAAGATAATCTACACCATGCTTCTTTCCACACTTTGAGCATAAGGAAACATTAATATTCTTTTCAACATTATACTGAGATTTCTCCTTGAACTCCATCTTTCGTTTCTTGTCAAAACCATTAGATGGATAAGTAACACCAACTTCCATTTCTACCTTGATAGCACAACGCGTAATTTCTTCATAGCTACTGAAGTCTCTTATAGCTAATTCCCTTCGAAGATTTTGTTTTAGAACACTAAAGAATCGATCAACTTTACTTTCAAGTTAGATGATAAAGCCAGATGCATACCTTTCAAGCCTTGTAAAATTCGCTTCGTATACACAAATAGATTCATCATCCTTTTTCTTTAGTTCAAGAAACTCTTTCTCCATCGTTGTTCGAAGAATACGAGGGAAGTACTTATTGAAAAATAAGTTCTTGAACTCGTCCCATTCCATAGACTCAATCTCATCTCTTGGCCTCATATTCTTGATAAGATTCCACAGTTGATCAGCTTCACCTTCCAAACGACATACTGCTAAGATGACTTTATCATGTTCAAAACATTGAAGAACTGAAAATATCTTTTCAGTGGTACTGATCCATTGTTCAGCAACAAGTGGATCAGAAGACCCACTGAAATAAGGTGGATGTTGCCTCATGGAGGACTCAATAGAATATTGTTCCCTTCTCTGCTCATTTGGAAGTCCAGAATGATTCATATATTTTGTAAATATAGTAATAATATTTTTCACTCCATCTCCCACAACATTTGTTTTTTCAAGAGGACAATCATTGGATTGTCCATTGCATTGATCAACAAGGTTCTTTCGGGTTCCATCCATCGTCTAAAACCCAAAAAGAATAGTGTGAGAGGAAAAAATCATGCTAGGGAAAACAACATAATAAAGGGGGAGTACCTTAAATATCTAACAGCTTAGGATTAATTCTACGATCGTTACCGTAATTCTAGGACTATAACCTACACTTATACTTAACCTTAGGGACATCCCTAGATATACCTTAGAAATATCTCTAAGGATCTCACTAAACTTCTCGCATCCTAGTTTCTAAAGGTTAAATAAACCTTTCCTCTAATACCAACTGTAGAGACCCAAAGCTTGATGTACATGGACATTACATTACTTTTGAGGAATAATTAATACATAACAAAAACAGACACACAAGGACTGTAATATTTTAGTGTCTTTGGAAACTCGGAATATAATCTTCTAATCGTGGTGAAAGATTTCAACATCTCCCATAAATATCATGCCCTTTTTTTCTTACCTAAAACCATTCTTTATATCCTGGGGAAAAGAAAACATAAAAGGGGTGAGCTCAAATGCTTATTAAGGGTAATCATAGAGAACATAAAACAATCCTTATACATTTGAATGAAAAAAACATGAGCATAAAATCTAAACATCAATGTCATGAGAAATGACATAAAACATGGTAGTACGTAAGGCATAGATCATGAAGAAACATTAATCATGATAAATTATCATGGGAATAAAACATGTAATTGTGGCAACCATTAATCACATGATATGATTTCCATAGTAGCCAAGGCATTGCTTCCAAGACCATCTTAGTGGAAAAAGTCCTTTTCTGAATCGAGTTCACTCCTCGTTCTAGACCTATATTACTGAACCGGTTTAACTTGTCGTTCCAGCAATATCTATCTCATGAGATATAAATCTTTACCCAATGCATTGGATGGAGATATAGGTCCCACCAATCTCATAATGAAATCATTCTTACTTGTGCCACAAAATTAACATACCTCATTCATAATAACCCAATAAATAAAATGGGTTTCATAAAAATCATCTCATCATCACATAATCCATATAAAAGAAATGGATATCATATCATAATAAGAAAATTTAAACCATGTAAATCATAGATACATGATACTTTAAACATACACATATGAAATAATGTCATCTTAGATGAAAAATGGTTTTGATAAAACACTGGGAATGAATTTTTGAGGAAAATATCCTTTCTTCTTCAAAATCGTTATCTTTCCACAAAATTTCATGCAATTTTAAAAGAAAAGGATTTTGTTGAAAATAGTCATGAAATATTTTGGAGGAAGATTCATGAAAATAAGTTATTATAAAACCGTAAAAATCCTTTCATGCCGTATACGTTAAAAAAACATTCTTCTCGTACTATTGTCAGAAAAGTCAAAAAGTACCTTATAGGGTAAATATAAGAAGGATTCCTTCCATACCACGAGGTAAAAGTCAAATGGGTAAAAGAGACATTAAACATACATGAATAAACTTTTATAAAACATGGACATGGATGATAGCAATAACCCCAGTAAATACTTACGAATAAGCAATCTCTGATAAAAATGAGATTTGCACAATTATCCCTTACCATAGGTCTGATATGCTTCGTACGTATCTGAAACTCTTGTATAATGATTTAAATAGTTTCATTGACTTATTAACGAATAATATTCATTGTTATGATATCATATATGTTTCACTTTTGACTTTATATTACCCGTTCTTTTGTAAATTCCATGTTAATGCAGCGTTTTGGGTAAAATAATTTCATTTATCGTATGTGTTTCGACTTGTCGTTCTTGATATTATTACTTATATCCTGATTTACAAAATTCCAGAATGTAAAAAAATATTTATATATAATATATATTCATCATATACATATATATATTTTAGATCTATAAAAGCAATGAAATACACCGTTCATGGAGACGGTAGGCCGTACGTACGCATGAACGCTGTTTTTGATTCCTTATTGAATTGAATGAAATTAAGTAGATGACATAAATATATATACACATAAATATAGTATCATTATTATGTCATATATTTCATGATTAATTATTATATATACTTTATAATCATTCATGAGTGGTTAACATGGAGAATGAATCTCATCGTGTCGTGGAGACGGTAGTCCATACGTACGCACGAGCGATGATATCATTCCCATGATCGTGGAATTGTATTGGAGTGTATGTATACTATTTCAGAATCAATATAAATTTAAAATAATAATATATAGTTATTATTTAAACCATTATACCCATCCAAGTAAGCTGGTGGTGGAAAATAGATTACACCACGGCGTGGAGACGATATTTCGTACACACGCACGCGTGGTGATTTCATTTTCCGTAGGATGGATAGATGGTGAAATAGGGATGTTTCATACTAATAATAACATATCAGTATATTATTGATACTGATGTTATTACTTTATAATGAAACAACTAAAAAAGAAGAAGTGTAAGAAGAAATAAAGCTGAATGAATCTGTAACAGACATCATCTCTTCTTTGAAGCGCCTCTTTGAGACCTCCTCTTATGGAACTAAAATTGGTCTTTGAAGAAGACCAGGAAATCTAGGATGTTTATAGGGAAGTGGAGAAGATAATCTTTCAGGGTTTGGCTGAGAATTAAGGCTCAAAGTGGTGTGAGGAAGAGAGGGAGGAGGTGCCCTTTTATAAGGGAGGAGAGGGGCACTTTGGAATAACTAAAAATATTATTTTATTATAAAGTCATATTCAGTTTTTAATAGATCCAAATTGAGTTATTTTTAAGATAAAGTAGGTATGGGTCAATATACTCTCATCCAATGGAATTTATATAAGTTTAGGTTTCTATTTTAACCTTATCATTTAGATTTAACTTTAAGTTAAATAATTTTTCTTTTACCGTGTCTTCTTGTTTTCTTACACTATTAGGTTAATAAAATTACTATAACAAGCCAAAAGAACCCCAAAATGATTATTATTAATATATATAGCCTTATATAAGTCATTTTTACGAACCATATATTTTTAGGAATAACATAAAATTTAATAATATAATATTTGTTTTAAAAACTATTTTATGTCAATTTTGACACTATTTGGTAATTGATTTTTTTGAAAATCATAACAGAATGAGTAGTTCGAAAAAATATAATTAAATCAATACTAACATGTCATAATAACCTATAAAATTATTTTAATTCATAAAAAGTCTCAAAATAAATTTATTTTGGTATTTATAACATCAATTATGTCAATATTTCATTGATAAGATAATCATTGCATCATCTTTGTGTCATAAATAAATTAAATTATTTAATGTCTAAAAATTATAAATAAACTACCATTATGTAGGAAATCGTTTTATATTTCTAATGAATATTTATAGTCGAATTTATCTTATGTATAACCCTATACTAAAAATTATTTTCATATTAAACTTTGATTTTAACAATTTTGACCCTTCATTAAATAAATTAATATTAAATGTCCTAATCTAATCCAAGTGGGCCTAAGTTGTCATATTTTATTCCTAAGGTTGTTTTTGGTCGAATTACACTTATCCAATAGGATTAGGACATGTGTTAGGGTAATAATAATATCATTTTTACCCTTAATTACCCTATTTACTTTTAACCGTGGTAAATAAAAGTAAATGTTACTATTCACCAAAAATTATTTTCATCTCAATGAACCAAATTTTAGTCCTTGATATTAACCTTGTCTTTATTATTTTTGAAATTCAATTTAGAGTAGTGGTTAATTTAATTTAAATTTAAAAAAAGTCAATTTTTTAACTACCACTAAGTGGTTTCACTATTCATCAAAAATTGAAGTTTTTCAGAAAAATACCAAATATTCAGCCTAAGAATTATTTGATATTCTGAATTCAAAATTGATGTCTATTTTTCCAAATTCATAACATATAAGTGGCATTAATTAATTTTAAATTTAATTCCAGTTATCAAAACAAATAGCGTGTTTTTAAGAAACAAAAACAATCAAAAGATTGATACTTAATTGTATCCAATTTCAAAGTGAAATTAATTCCAATGAACAAAATTGGATTAAATGGTAAAAATATATTATACTTACACTTTAAAACCAATTAAAAAGATAATCTAACCATATAATTTGTTGCGATTAAAAAAGATGTTTTTAATTAAAATATAGCGTGTTTTTACTATTCATTAAAATATAAAAGTTATTAGAATAATATGAAAAAAAATTCCAAAGTAAATTTTTATATACTAATTCCAAATAAGAATTTTATTTTGTCAAATTGAACTTATAGACATGTCAAAAAGAAGATTTAAGGTGGGTGCATCATCAAAAGGTGGGAAAATTACAATTTTTTAAAAGTACATATTTTAGAGGAAATTTTTTTTTCTCATACCTTATTCTGGAAAATGTGTAGAATGAATAATAATGTTATAAAATTCAAAATGTAGTTGATACTATTCATAACTGGTAGTTCATATAACATATCATTGTTTAGCGAATCTTAGTATTGCGTACAACACACACTATCATGGAAGGTCGTGATTGCGTGTAATGCAAACCAAGTAAGGGATGCATGTTGTGAAAGCTCCTTTTGGTGTATCATACAACACAAGACATTAATGAAATTAAAAATAATATTTTTCATAAAATCTTGGGGTGTTACATTCTACCCCCCTTAAAATGAATTTCTCCCTCGAAATTCGTCGGGGTTATAAATCGTTTACTATTTATAGAAACCCACATCGTAAAAAGGAATACTAAAACATAATTTTAAAAACTAAAGTATGAAATGCAATGATTACCCAAAGAAACTCATCATTGGGTTTCCATATAGGATAACATTGGTGAAAATATGGATATAGATGAAAAATATAACCATCAAGTTCTTATAGAGAGTGGTAGAGAACATGGCTATGAAAAAGCCAACAATCACAAAGCCATAAATTTGTGATGATCTAGGGTACCATCTGATTCATCGGATATAAGGGAACTAGGAAAACATTTTTCGTTTTCAAGATCATTTCCCTAAAGTTGAAGAATTTGAATTATAATAAATACTTACTTTATTTTGTTAAAATCTCACTGTTGTTCATGCCTTGAACAATTTCCACTTCATCTCTTAAAGAAATTATGTTGAATTTGTTATTCATAAAGTGTTAGCAGATCATGTGATAGAATGATGGGCCATTCCATCTGTCTCAAAAAAAAGGATAGAAAATGTTATTAAATATACATAAGTCGATCTATAGTGAGATTAATCATATATAGTTCCTAAAATGGACTTATACTTCATATATCATACTGCTTAATATAATAAAACTAGTTTCTACTAAATAGGGACTTCCTGTAGGCCAGTGGAAGGCAATAAAGTCCAGTCACACTTCGGTTGTGGGTTCAATTCCCATGGCCTTGTCCGATGCGATGGGCTGTCGCCCATCCTATAGCTTGTCCTTTTTCTAAAACTACATTACTATAACATCCCATCAATAATATCGAAAAAACATATATCCTTAAACAATACTAGCTTATGTCCAACATAATCCATTCCAATCTATAGGCTTCTCCATAATACTGTAGTCCACTCTCATATTATAGTGAAAATTATTACCAGAGATTTTATATAACAAGCATGTTAATACCATCGTTGATCCCCATATATCATAAGATATGTATTGTTGGTCACATTCCAAACATTAAAAGGCATTAATCATGTATTCTCTTGAAAAATGAATACCCATTGAATCTTAGTGAAAACATTAGTGTTGTCAAAAGTTAACTCTTTCCATATACCAAAACCCCAAAATTCTATATACTCAAACCATGATATAACTATTTCCTTATATCAGTAATGAGCTCATGAATACTATCAAACATTTCATTTTCTCCTTATCCCTTCATTATGCGCACATTATCTTTTTTCCAAAAATATCTCAATCACATTCCATGGTTAGCAGTACCATATAATAATTGAAATCCAATACATAGATATTCCAAAATTCGACAATACCATAAATGAGATTCCATGATACTATTTTGAAATCCATTGCAAAAACACTTAATCATTACAAAACATCATTTTCATACTCAACATAACAAATAGTGATCGCATGAGACTTCCCTTTATCCTTTTCTTTAAGAGGTTGCTCACGTTGATCATCATTAACCCATGGATTTGGGAATTTATTATCATAATGCCCCATTTCCTTGCACTTGAAGCATTGGAGTGTTGGTGGTGTGTTCTCTGCAGTCCTTTCTTAATTCACATCATTAGAAACCATTTTTTCATTACTTCGACACTCAACTGCTCGATGACCTTCTTTTCGATACTTAAAACATTTTCCAGCCCCTTTAAGACAATATCCACCTTGGTTTTTTCCACACTTTGAGCATAAGGAAACATTCATATTCTTTTCACCATTATTATGAGAGTTCTCCATTAACTCAATCATTCATTTCAGGTCAAAACCATGAGATGGATAGGTAACACCAAATTCCGTTTCTACCTTGATACCACAATGCACAATTTCTTCATAGCTACTGAATTCTCTTATAGCTAATGACCTTCGAAGATTTGGTTTTAATCCACTGAAGAATCGATCAATTTTACATTTAGGTTGGATGATAAAGCCTGATGCATACCTTGAAAGCCTTGAAAAATTCGGTTCGTATACACCAATAGATTCATCATCCTTTTTCTTTAGTTCAAAAAACTCCTTCTCTATCTTTGTTCAAAGAATATGAGGGAATTACTTATTTAAAAATAAGTTCGTGAACTCGTCCCATTCCATAGACTCAATTTCATCTTTTGGCCTCGTATTCTTGATAAGATTCCACCATTGATCAACTTCACCTTCCAAACGATATACTACTAAGATGACTTTCTCATGTTCAGAACACTGAAGAACTGAAGATCAATTTTCAGTGGTACTGATCCATTGTTCAGCAACAAGTGGATCAGAAGACCCACAGAAAGAAGGTGGACGTTGCCTCATGAAGGACTCAATAGAATATTGTTCCCTTCTCTGCTCATTTGGAAGTCCAGAATGATTCATAGCTTTTGTAAGTATAGTAATAAGATTTTGCACTCCATCTCCCATAACATTTGTTTGTTCAGGAGGACAATCATTGCATTGTCAATTTCATTTATCAACACGGTTCCTTTGGGTTCCAGCCATCGCCAAAAACCCAAAAAGAATAGCGTGAGAGGAAAAAATCATGCTAGGGAAAACGACATAATAAACGGGGGGTAACTTCAATATCTAACATCTTAGGTTTAATTCTATGATTGTTACCATAATTCTATGACTATAACCTATACTTATACATAACCTTAGGGACATCCCAAGACATACCATAGAAATATCTCTAGGGATCTCACTAAAGTTCTCGCATCCTAGTTTCCAAAGGTTGACTAATCCTTTCCTCTGATACCAACTTTAGAGACCCAAAGCTGGACGTACATGGACATTACGTTACTTTTGCGGAAGAATTAATATGTAATACAAATAGACACACAAGGACCGTAATAGTTTAGTGTCTTTGGAAACTCGGAATATAATCTTCTAATCATGGTGAAAGATCTTCAACATCTCCCATAACGATCATCCCCTTTTTTTCTTACCTAAAACATTTCATTATATCCTGGGGAAAAGAAAACATTAAAGGGGTGATCTCAAATTCTCAGTAAGGTTAAGAATAGAGAACATAAAACAATCCTTAGACATTTGACTGAAAAAAACATGAGCATAAAATCTAAACATCCAAATCTTGAGCAATGACATAAAACATGGCAGTACGTAAGGCATAGATCATGAAGAAACAATAATAATGATAAATTAGCAGGGGAATAAAACATGTAATTGTGGAAACCATTAAGCACATGATATGATTTCCATAGTAGCCAAGGCATTGCTTCCAAGACCATCTTAGTGCACAAAGTCCCTTTCTGAATCGAGATCACTCCTCGTTCCAGACCTGTATTAATGAATCAGTTTAACTTTCCATTCCTCCCATGTCTATCTCATTAGATATAAATCTTTACCCAATTCATTGGGGAGAGATATAGGTCCCACCCATCTCATAATGAAATCATTCTTACTTGTGCCACAAAATAAAGATACATCATTCATAATAACCCAATAAATAAAATGGGTTTCATAAATATCATCCCAACATCACATAATCCATATAAAAGAAATGTATATCATTTCATAATAAGAAAAGTGAAACCAGATAAATCATAGATACAAGACACTTGAAAAATACACATATGAAATAATGTCATCTTCGATGATAAATGTTTTTGATAAAACACTCGAAATGAATTCTTGAGGAAAATATCCTTTCTTCTTCAAAATCATTCTCTTTTCACAAAATTTAATTAAATTTTAAAAGAGAATTATTTTGTTGAAAATATTCATGAAATATTTAGGATTAATCTTCATGAAAATAGGGCTTTATAAAACCAAAAAAATACTTTCATGTCGTATACGTTAAAAAACATTCTTCTCGTACTTTTGTCAGAAAAGTCAAAATGTACCTTATAGGGTAAATAAAAGAAAGATTCCTTCCATACCACGAGGTAAATGGAAAATGGGTAAAAACGACTTTAAACATACATGAATATACTTTTATAAAACATGGACATGGATGATAGCAATGACCCCAGTAAATACTTACGAATAAGCAATCTCGGATAAAAATGAGATTTGCACAATTATCCCTTACCTTAGGTCCGATATGCTTTGTACGTATCCGAAACTCCTTTATAATGATATAAATAATGTAATTGACTTATTACAGAATCATATTCATTGTTATGATATCATATATGTTTCACTTATGACTTTATATTACCCGTTCTTATGTAAATTCCATGTTAATGCAGCGTTTTGGGAAAAATCATTTCATTTATTGTATGTGTTTCGACTTTTCTTTCTTGATATTATTACTTATATCCTGATTTACATAATTCCAGAATGTAAAAAATTATTTATATATAATATATATTCATCATATACATATATATATTTTAGATCGATAAAAGGAATGAAATACACCATTCATGGAGACGGTAGGCCGTACGTATGCATGAACGCTATTTCGTTTCCTTATTGAATTGAATGAAATTAAGTAGATGACATACATGTATATACACATAAATCCAGTATCATTATTATGTCATATATTTCATGATTACTTATTATATATACTTTATAATCATTCATGAATGGTTAACATGGAGAATGAATCTCATCGCGTCGTGGAGACGGTAGTCCATACGTACGCATGAGCGATGATATCATTTTCATGGTCATGGAATTGTATTTGAGTGTATGTATACTATTTCAGAATCAATATCACTTTAAAATAATCATATATAGTTATTATTTACACCATTATACCCATCCAAGTTTGGTGGAGGTGGAAAATAGATTACATCGTGGCGTGGAGATGGTATTCTGTACGTACGCACACGCGGTGATTTCTTTTTCCGTAGAATGGATAGATGGAGAAATAGGGTTGTTTCATACTTATAATAACATATAATTATATGAGTGATACTGATTTTATTAATTCATAATGAAAAAACTAAAAAAGAAGTGGAAGAAGAAATAATGTTGAAAGAATCGGCAACAGACATTACCTCTTCTTTGAAGCGCCTCTTTGAGAACTCCTCTTATGGAACTAAAATTGGTCTCTGAAGAAGACCAGGACCTCTAGGATGTTTCTAGGGAAGTGGAGAAGATAATTTGGTAGGGTTTGGCCTATCTTTAAGGCTCAATGTGGTGTGAGGATGAGAGGGAGGAGGCGGACTTTTATAAGGGAGGAGAGGGGATCCTTTGGAATAACTAAAAATGTTATTCTATTATAAAGTCATATTCGGTTTTTAATAGCTCGAAATTGAGTTATTTAGAAGCTAAGGTGGGGATGGGTCTAAATAATCTCATACAATATAATTTACACAAGATTAAGTTTCTATTTTAACCTTATCATTTATATTTAACTTTAAGTTAAATAATTTCTCTTTTACCGTGTCTTCTTGTTTTATTAGACTATTAGGGTAATAAACTTACAATAACAAGCCAAACGAACCCTGAGTTTTTTATTATTAATATATATAACCTTATATAAGTCATTTTGAAGAACCTTATATTTTTAAAAATAACATAACAATTAATAATATAATATTTGTTTTAAAAACTATTTTATGTCAATTTTGACACTATTTGGTAATTGATTTTTGTGAAAATTATAATAGAATTATTAGTTCGAACATAGTTAATTAAATCAATAATAACATATCATATTAACCTAAAAAATTATTTTAATTCATAAAAAGTTTCAAAATACATTTATTTGGGTATTTATAACATAAATTATGTCAATATTTCATTAATTTGATAATTAATGCATCATCTTTGTGTCATAAATAAATTACATTATTTAATGTCTAAAAATTATAAATAAAATACAATTATGTATAAAATATCTTTATATTTCTAATGAATATTTATAGTCGAATTTATCTTATGTATAACCCTATATTAAAAATTATTTACGTATTAAACATTGATTTTAAGTATTTTAACACTTCTTTAAATAAATTAATATTAAATGTCCTAATCTAATCCAAGTAGGCCTAAATGGTTTTATTTTATTCCAAAGGTTGTTTTTGGTCAAATTAAACTTATCCAATAGGATTATGACATGTGTTAGGGTAATAATAATATCATTTTTACCCTTAATTACCCTATTTACCTTAAACCGTGGTAAATAAAAGTAAAAAGTTACTATTCACCAA
Source organism: Viscum album (assembly GCA_963277665.1). NCBI lineage: Eukaryota > Viridiplantae > Streptophyta > Magnoliopsida > Santalales > Viscaceae > Viscum > Viscum album. The sequence continues at coordinate 119,943,816 of OY728134.1, forward strand.
AAATTATTTTCATCTCCTTAAACCACATTTTAGTCCTTTATATTAACCGTGTCTCTCGGATTTTTTTAATTCAATTCACAGTAGTTGTAAAATTTAATTTAAATTTAAAAAAAATCAGTTTTTTAACTACCACTAAGTGGTTTCACTATTCATCAAAAATTGATGTTTTTTAGAAAAATACCAAAAATTCAGCCTAAGAATTATTTGATATTCTGAATTAAAAATTGATGTCTACTTTTCCAAATTCAAAACATATAAGTGGAATTAAGTAATTTTAAATTTAATTCCCATTATCAAAACAAATAGCGTTTTTTAGGAAACAAAAACAATCAAAAGATTGATATTTATTTATATCCAATTTCAAAGTAAAATTAATTCCAATGAACAACATTGGATTGAATGGTAAAAATATATTCTAATTACACTTTAAAACCAATTAAAAAGATAATATATCCCTATAAATTATTGCGATTAAAAAAGATGTTTTTAATTAAAATATAGCGTGTTTTTACTATTCATTAAAATATAAAAGTTAACATAATAATATGAAAATTTTATCCAAAGTAAATTTTTATATCCTGATTCCATAGAAGAATTTTGTTTTGTTAAATTGAACTTATAGACATGTCAAAAACAATATTTAAGCTGGGTGCGTCATCAAAAGGCGGGAAAACTGCAATTTTTGAAAAATACATATTTTACACGAATTTTTTTTTGTTCTCATACTATATTCTAGAAAATGTGTAAGATGAATAATAATGTTACAAAATTCAAAATTTAGTTGATACTATTCATAATGGGTAGTTCATATAACATGTCCTCGTTTAGCGAAACTTAGTATTCCGTACAACACATGCTATAGTGGAAGGTCCTGATTCAGTGTAATGTAAGCCATGTGAGGGATGCGTGTTGCGAAAGCTCCTTTTGGTGTAGCATACAACACAAGACATTAATGAAATTAAAAATAATATTTTTCATAAAATCTCTGGGTGTTACAGATACTGAGTTAGAAAAGAAAAATTTAATATTTTGTGAGGGAAAAAAAATTTCGGCCCTTTTTAGGACATTCATAGAAATCCCCTAGAAACCCACAATAACATTTTCAAATGTATATAATATTCTTTTATCAGATGGGAAGTAAACAATATTGTTGGAATAATTAAGAACATTTATAAATCAACTAGTAAATACAATTTCATCAATATATTTCCTTAAAAATTTCTATGAAAGTCTATACATAATGAAATTACCAACAGGCAGAAAACATAAATCCTATGAAATAGTGTTAACCTTAAGAAAATTTAATTTTATTACACTTTATAGATTAAGAAGGAGAGAAACAAATTGTGGACTATAATTTCCTCATTACCCCTCAACATGAAAATTAGATTGAGGGTAATGATTATTCTAAATTAGAGTAAACAATTCTCCCTATTTCCTTGATGATATTTATCAAGAAACTAAGCACTCCTCCCAATGTACAACAATTCATGGATCTCACCCTAATCATTGATTAAGAAAATATGGATGTTACTCAAAAAATTAAAAATCATTATATGATTTTCAATAATATCCTAAAGGAGAAGATTTATCAATTGGTCGAATAGATGAAACTCTGTCTTTCCAAAAATATAAAAAGGGGAGATAAATATTCAAGAATACATGATATTTAGAGAGAAAATAATATCTAAAACAAAACATTGATTTTAATGGGATCCAAACAATGACTAATTTTACCTTTATCAGGAATATATTATGGTTAAATGATGTGAGGATCACATGTGGAGATGATAATAATGATTTTCATAATAATAAAATTCACTCTTATCTAATTTCATAATGTTTTTTGGTTTTATTGATTTTTAAGATTTAAAAGATTCGGTATCTCATGGTGTTCTTTATTGATCACCCATATCTGGGGTGGTGTTGATAATGATGGTATATCTTACTCAATTGATTTTTTTTGTAACATTTGAAATGCACAATTGGTGGTTTCTTCTTCTATATACTAGGAATGGATGATAGTTTATACAAAACATTGCAGTTATCACATTGATCAATATTTCTTCTTAGTTAAAGTTATCAAGAAGTAGAGGAAGATGAATATGAATTTAGAACATTTAGGATCCTGAGTGATATATAACTATTTTGGGATGGACAATCTGATGAATTAGATTCTAGTTTAATGATTGATTTATAGGAAACATTATGATTCATGATTTCCAAGGGTGTACTAGGGATGCTGAGATTAGTCTAAGATTCACTTGTGGGGAGCATTTTTCATTTCATCAAATTTTTTTAGTGGAAGATTGAAACATATTATTTTCAATATATTATGTTGTAATTGGTTAAATAAATCATATTTAAGGAAATGGGTATCGACATTGGCTAACCCATGAAAGATTAGAAGTCATGTTATGGTTGTTACATTTTGTGAAGGAGATAATTTTGGGAATATTTAATTAATTCTAATATTTGAAATCAATGTAGTATTAACATTTTTAATGATATGGGAATGGAGTTAGGAAATGGAATGTTATTTGGAATTTTCTAACACAGGTGAGTTTTAATACTTCTCATAGAGATTTGAATGTGGATTTAAGATGGGGTATTGTTACTTACTTGAAAATAGTGGATTATACAGATTAGATGATTGAATCAAATATGAACATCAATTGGATGTGGAACATTATACTAAATGCGTATGATGGATTTTTTTGTTTCTCTTATCAATTTAAAGATTGTTTAAGTTAAATAAAACATATGTATTCATTGTTATTTTCATTTCCTTTATAATTTTTTAGGGGATATAGGTTGGGTGGAAAACTCATGTCTCAAACCATTTTGGTATATTTCCCCAAAATTATCAAAATATTGATTAGTGTTTCAAATCACTTATAAACACCAATTATCCCCCAACTTGACCATTCATCCGTACTCATTAGGACCTAACCATTATCTTCTCCCTAAATCCACTATTTCCAAGGAATTTCCTTGATAAATTTTAGTAGTATAGGTTTTAAAAATTAGATCTTCCTTTCAAATCTAAGGGTCCTACTTTATATTGTTATCTAGATTCACCACATTTCCAAGTGATTTAGATTTTTTTTAATGTTTATATATCCATTCAATTATGACCAAATTAATTAGTGAATGTACAATTTATTGGTTTCATAAATATTATTTAAGATGTTTTAATAATTTTTTATACTGATTTATATAACACATTTTCACTAAAATATTCCTATTTTTATTAATAAAAGAAAATAGGATGTTTTAATTAAGAATTATAACAATTTATGAAACTTTTATTAAAAATTAATGATATCTGATTGATTTGTTGTTAACTAAACCTCATGGGAAACCTGATGTTCTTTTGCTGTTTTACCTATATGACATTTGGTCCCTCTCCACTATATATCGAGTGAAAAAGTTTATATGGATCCCTATGTGGTGAGGGGAATAGTTATATATTCCCCAAATTATGGGAACAACCCAATTTCATGATGTAGTAAATCCATGTTCCCTATCATTGGTGACTATAGAGTGTTATATAATGATGTTACACAGATAATTAACATTTAAAAATTCCTAATTTATTCAATTTTTTTTCAATAATATATCATGTTTTATTTTAATTTTGTGTTCCAATCATATTTCAATTTATATTTTTTAAAAAATGATATTTTATTTTTCTATCCTTTTGTTGATATAGATTAATTTATGGGATCATTCTACGAATTACATATTAACACCATACATAAACCCATGGAGGTTTGGAGAACCAGTTTACATTAATATGGGATTGGGAAAAGAACCAATTTGAAGTAGTGGATGTTCATGATAGATTTATCTATATTGGGGAAGATTACATAGTGGGATAAACTATCATTTAATATAGTAATGAGTATCTATTATATCTTTTTATTTTTTTCCTGTAGTATTTATATCTTTTGATGATGTATTTTCTTGTCAGCTTTATATACCATCCCTTTTTATTTTTGATAACTCCATTCATATCTTTTTTTTTGTAATCCTTGATTTTGATGATTTTTCTTGTGATATTTTCATATATATTACATATTATATTATAATTATTGATGATAATATTCTTAATAATTCTAAAATCTCTATTAAATGGTCATTCTAGGTTAGTCTTATAGATATCACTCATTATTTTACATAATAATTAAGACAAATCCCAAAGAGTACTATTGATACCCACTCTCTAGTCTCAAACTTGATGGGATTGGGAGGACACCTTAGTTAAGACCATATACTGTCTTGTGTTCTTATTTGAGGGGTATCTTGGGTTAGTTTTTTATAAAATTTTATCAATGCTCTATGGTTTTGGTTCATGACATTTTGGATAAATAAGAAGTTTTATGACGGGTTGATCCGGGCTTAAGGGGAAGGTGACAAGGAATTTATGGGGAAAATATATAAACCCTAAAACTTATGTTATAAGTGAATGTTGGTATTTTATATCATTTATTTTATGTTTGAATTATTATTTTCCCTATGGAATGAGTGTTTAGGCTAACAAACATTAACGTTAACCATATATATTATTAAGGAATGTAAATTGTTTTCTTCCAAATAAATTATTCATTATTATTTAACTATTATTTATGTAGTTAATTTATTAATTTTTATGATTTTTATATTTTTATGTTATTTTATATTTTTACTCTCTTTTATTTTATTTCTATATAGTATCATGCCTCCTGGAAGACCCCTAGTAAACCCTTTGGAGGGTTTCATGAATAATTTCTCATCTTTGAACCCTCTAATTGACTGCAACCTTATTGAATTCATAGTAAGAAAAGTATGAATCATGGAATAGAATATAGGTGTTGTTCTATATTAAAATTAAGGATAAAATCTAGGTTCATTTTTCAAAATATAACAAGACAATGATTTTCATCAATGTAATCATTGAAAATTACATAGTACTAAACACCATTATAAAGTTAAATATGGATTGGAGATTATATTGAATCTTAAAATTTATTGAATCTCTTAAGGAATTTAATATATTAGAATCATATATTTTAAAATATATTGTCCTAGTAAAAATTTATGAGAATCTATCATCCAAATAAAAGAACACCAGTATCATGGTTGGGAAAAAATAAAAGTTATCTTATCCTAAAGAATTTATCAAGACATGATGTATCTTACTAAATATCAGTAGTTCATGACCATTTAGAAATATGACCACAAAATTATTGAATACATAGATCAAATCAAAGATATCATCCACTTTTCTATAGAGCTGATATATAATGAACATATAAGGGCTTGTTAGATTGAAATTGGTTTCTATCGAGATATTCAACATTGAGATTTATTGTTTAAGTTTAAAACTTATAAAAATGGCGTATATCATTCTTTAATGTTGGATATTTTCCAAAATATTGTTTTTTATTTGTGGAAAAACTCTACGATTATAGGTGTTATTAAGGGTACAAAATTTGAGAGAAATATGACAATGAATGCGTCATAAAGAGGTGTTGGAAGTTATTGTCGGCATCATTCATAGAAAAATAAATCATTCCATATAAGGTTTATGGTTTACAAATTTCACCAATGTAGTTAGCATTCAACATAAATCCTTTTTATATTGATAATCATAACATATGAAATTATTATGGGAAATGTTACCACCTATATTTTTTATTATAGTATCCTTTATAAAGGAGTGGTAATGTTTATCTGGTACAAAAGGATCTCAAGCACTATTGGATATATCTATATTCATAGGATCCATCGAATTGGGTGAGGGAAGTAAAAGTAAATAATATTATAGAATATATCAGTTGAGAACTAATCACTAGGCTTGAATTATTCTATGTGATTAGGCTGAGAGAAGACAGTTTCACTCTATAAATCCTCGTACCATTGAAGTTTAAATGATACTAGTGATAGTGAGAGGTATCACTCTTATTTCATCTTCATTAGTTTTTATATAATTTTATATTAGAGCTTCCCACTCATTTATCTTTTCCCTTCTGGTGAGTATGTTTAATGATTCCATGAATATCAATCCCTATATGATATTGATATCAAATATTCATGGAAAAATTAAGGATCATGACCTTTTGTACCTCTCATGTGTCATCTAAAATTATAAGGAATAATTGTCTATGTATTTCGTCATCCTTGAAAAAGATCTATTCTGATTGGTGTGCTAGAAATTTATAAATGGATTAGGAAACTTGTTAGAGCCATGTATAACTGCAACTTATTAGACATACTGGGATATTATTCAAGATATCAACTATTTTATTATTGTCTAATGTAGGAGTCATTTTGGGTTAGTTACCTCCTCTGGTAAAAATGATTCTTGATGTTTTTACTCATAACATATTAGGTTACTATTGGAGCGGGAATTTGAGTTTACAATCAATATTAATAATGGGAAATAGATGAAATGTATACCCTCATATCATATGGATTTATATTATTTGAATGAGTTTAAGAACCATCATAATGATTTAGACATAAGGGATTTATTCACATAATTACATCCCTGGAGGAAGTTCCATTTATCTTCAAAAAAGAAACTGATATGACACTATGATTATGTATTTGTTATTAGAAGCTAAAAACGGCCATTATTAAGATTTTTTAACATATTTTTCTCAAAAATGTATTCTTTTATCCTTTAATGGCAGTGCGGTGTTCTCAAAAATTTACCTCGGATCCAACAACCTCTATTAACTAGTATAGGAATCTTATATACCAAAGATATATTATTGATGTAGATATTTGAATTATGAGTATCTTATGATTCCTTTAATCATTACCAATCATCCTATAGTATTTATGAATTTGATAAACTATATATTTCATTGACCCATGAACTCTTTTATCATGGTGTTTTTGGAAAATATCTTATTTTATTCTAAGACTAAAGCTGATCATGGGGGTTATTTTACAATATTCCATTGGACTCTTCATGAGAAATATATCGATCCAATGATATATAAATATATATTTTATATCTCGGAATATATTTCTAGGATATATATTACCTAAACACTGATTTTTGGTTTATTGGTATAAGGTATAGTACATTATTTATTGGGAGGATCCATGAAATGTTGCAAATATATGATGCTTCATTGGATTAGAATCCTATTATTGGTGTTTTATTACATATTTATAAAAATATTCATCTTATTTGACAATGTTCATCATGAGGGGATTAATGTCTAGGTTTCATCTCTAATATTATGTTTCCTTTAAATAATTCATTTGGATCCTAACATCCGCTCATCTCATGATCTTTCTACAGGAAAATCGAGTTTATATGGTTTTATATCATAATTTATTAATGGGTTTGTGGGTTGTAATAATATAGGATGATCGTGTGGTAGAATCTGGATCATGGTAACATTATCCTCATGAGGGGAACCACACCACCTATGATGTGGAACTTGTATTCAAGATGAAAAAACATAATTATTTTCAATACTATTTTTTAGTGAAAAAAAATCATAGTCTCCACCAATAGTGCAATTATATGTTATTTATTCTCTCGAATATATTTCAACATTAGGCATAGGTGGTGTTTTTTACCTAAAAACACTGAACATGATCATTCTAATAATCATAATAATGGGAGTTTTGGTGTCAATTCCCTTAGTCAGAATTATTCATCTCATGCCCTAAAATAATCTCTTTAGGAATGGTTCTTCATGGGTCTCTTAGAATATTTTATTTCTACATAACATGTTATTTAACACTCATTTTCTCAAGCACATATCCCAGGAAAAATTAATGGATAAATAATCTATCTACATCAAGAGAAATATATATGAATGAAATACTTCCCTGTATTGATCACTATCCTCAAAAGTTATTCATTACTTATGGAATAAGAGTTTATTACCTTCATATATGAAGATGGTTTTGGTTGAGAACATACAAAAATCTAAATGTAACATACATATAAGTTCCAAAAATATATATTACATGATGAAATGGTATTGGGGGATATGTATTACATAGTACATGTCGTATTTTGTATCATGATGAATTAACTTCCAACAAAGAAATGATTATACTTATGGACCATCAATATTTTTCCATAACCTTCTTATACCAAAAAATAGGAGGGATGATATGTGCATGGATATAATTATTAGACATCCTCATAAACCTTTGAGGAAGAATACAATTTATTTATAATCAGTTCGCTAATGAAATCAGTACATTTTACACTAATTAAAAACAATACTATATAAAAGGATTATGGAAGGCTCTTTGTAAATAAAATCATGAGATATCATTGAATTACCTAGTAGATTATATATAACGGGGATAATTATTTTTATTCTAAATTATTTATATTCCTCCTCGATCCTATGGAATCTTAGGATTAACCAGGCTTGGCCTAACAATACCAAATAGATGGCTAAACCAAGCGAGAGAATCATAATTTTTAGGATTGGATCTAAGATTATATTTTAAATATTATCTTTTCATTTTATTTCTATCTAGAAAAAAATAATTCACTTATAATAATATAAATTTTTCCATTATTAAAAATCATACCTTATGATGCATTTTGTGGTTGGTTTTTTCATTCAACATTGTGTTAGATCGGGGGTGGTGAAACATCCCTCATGAGACTGTACCACATTTAGGGTATGCATAATAAGTTTTAGGTTTTTAGGACCTATGGAAATTTATCAATGTCTTAATAAGTCATGCATCAATCACCATCAAGATTTCTTGGTGTATTTAATAGGGTTTTGAGAATTTATACATAATAATGATATGCGGAATTGGGAAGGTCATATGTCTATAATAATTTTCACCACAATCTATAATTAATTATGTATTTAATTTCCTTAATTGAATAAATTCAACTTTTCCCTACCCAGAAGATTAATTATGTAAAACTTAATTCTGAGCATGGAATCTTAGTAAATGGCCACCTAGTCTGGATTCATAAATCTCAATTTAAGTTTTTTTTGAAATTTTATCTCATTGGTTCAAAATTTACATCATAATGGTATTCAATCCCATGATACGTTGAAGAGAGAGTCTCTTATATGAAATTAATTTCCTCATTTGTTTAATGATCATGATTAATGTTGACTATCTGAGTGAAGAGTGTTATATGGTGAAGGAAATTTACAATTTCCAGAATTCATTTTCTGGTAGTAAATGTTTGATTTATTTACTTTTATCCAAATCCATTATTTCCTAATTACTTCCATCCTAAAAATAATGAAAAATAGAAACAAAAAACGTGCATAGTAAATATATGGTAAGTCTTAATCAAGTGAAAATCCATCAAGTTGGGTGATTCATGTGATTTATATAGATGCTGCATACTTTCCCTAACCATGTGTTTAAACATTGAGTGTGTATAAATAAAGACATTTACCACCATATATAGAGTTTATTGTTTTTTATATCATTCAACAAAACCATATAGTCTACCAATACTCTTAATCTAATGAAATGAAATATTCTTACTTACACAAAATTAATACCCCTAATCTCATTTCAAATACCCAATTTTACTCTACCCCTCTCACACACACAAAATTTCTACCAATATTCCAATAAGATCTATTTTTGAGTGAGTCATTTATATATCATTCATGGAATTTTTATACAAGTCCCTTTTCTGCATTACTTTATGTCACATCTCCCACAAATCATGTAATTTACTTCTCCTTGAATCAATGGTGGAATATGAATTTTCTTTCTCAGTTTTATAAGAATGGTTTTAAATAATAAGGTATTCTAGTTTTCATATAAGGGGTCCTCATTTTGTACATGAGTGGATACACTATAATACCAAGTGATTTGGGTTCTTTATAGAAGGTGGAGCAGTTTCCATTCATTTGTTAGATTATTTTTTGGTTCATGTATTTACAAATTGACTAAATAAATTTTATAAAAGTAGTTATAAATGAGTTTTAATCAGATTTGTAGAGAATTTATTTCTAAATTCTTCCATTTTATGTGTTTGAAATGGTATGATAATGTTTCAATATATAATTGGGTTGGCTTATGAAATTATTAACAATAAAAAAAAAAATTTGTTTGATTTTATATTAAATAAACATTATGAAAAAACTACGTATATTGGTAGGTTACCCAAAAATGTGACAAGGTTATTCTTTATTATCTATGATAGTGATGTAATTTACATGGTTCTCCCACTACCCTGCGACGTATTTCTATATTTATTCTAAAAAATATTTGATATACATTAGATAATGTTGTTTTATCTTTAAGTTCCCTTGACTCACTAACTGTTGGGTAATATTTCTGGATTCTACATTGAAAATTAACATGCATATATTATTTAAAGACTCTTGATTTTAGTAGTTTCAAAATAAATTTTTGTATTTCCAGTTTAATGTTTAAACTATGTCTCTATTTATTTTATTCAAACTATCATTTTCATTATTTCAAACAATGTATTGATATAGATAACATGGTTCCATACAAATGTGTTCAACACGATAAAACCCTACAAACATAAATAGTTTTATGATAGACTTATTGACATTTATATAGGAAAGGGAAAGAAACAACATGCATGTGGTGAATGTTCTTCATTACTTTATCTTGTTTGGTGTTAGTGACATGGTAGAATGATCCCTCGTTTCAAATGGTTATGGGTGTTTTTTAGTTTTGTTTGATTTTATTAATCATGAGGTATATATTCATTTTGAGGATGTAATAGATTTTTTTCTTGCAATATCTTCCCTTTTTAATTTTGATAACTCTTTCCATGATTACGATTTTTTGTTCATGTTAGTTTTCTATTAATATTATATATTTTTTCATAATGATTGTTGTGATATTCATACTAATTCAAGACCCAATGATGTATAGTGGCGTCAGTTATGGTTCATAGATATGATATGTTTTAATACTTTATGGTAGAAACCATTTATGAAGAGTACTCATAATGAAAATTCACTAGTCTCTAACACATTGGGATTGGGAACAAACATTGTGCCTTCCCACGGACTAGCTCGGGTGTCCAGGTTAGGGGTTGCTTGGTTTGGTTTGTGATAGGTCCAATGAAATTTAATTATTTTCATTTAACATATCGAGTGTTATTTAAAATCTTAGTCAACACAACACTAAATAATAGCTTTGAACAACTAAATTAAAAGAAAATATTAAAAATAAATTTATCTTAGATTTAGATACAATTTTTTCTCCACAATGCCAAATATAGGTTCTATATTTCAAAAAACATTTTATACTCAATATTTAACTTCATGAAGTAATTTTATATTTATAATTTTTTTCATAAATATTTATCTCATTCTTATATCTTAATTATAACATAACAGTCGAAGTATCAGTTAAAACAATATTTTTTACTATTCACTAAAAAATTATTTTTTTATAATAACACAATTTCATTATACTCTAATTTTGAAAGGATTAATCCAAAAATAAAGTATATTTTTTGAAATTGATATTTATTAATTATTTAATTTGACTTTTCAATAAAATGAAAAATACATTGGAAAACATTTTTTTAGTAAAAAACTATTATGTTTTTTATTCGTGATTACATTTTTATTTTTTTATTTATAAATTATTTTATGATTCCAAATTAGTTATTTATATTTTTTAAAAATTTATATACGATTCAATTATTTATTTAAATATTTATAATTTATACCTTAAATACATTATTATGATATTAATTTTAGTATAGAAAACGTAATACGTTTTTATAATAATATTATGTTAATAGCCATTTTACTTTTTCAAAAAACGATGTTACCAAATTTTTATAACCATTTTGTACTAATAATTAATAAAATAAAAAGGTAATTATATTTTCAATTAATTTTTTTTAATATTAACAAATTGTTTTTTTATAAGTCATGTTACATAAAATTTTAAAATGAAATTTTTAGAGTAATAAGAACATGCATAACATCATGAAAGAAAATAAATACATATATATTTTAAGAAGAAGAAGAAATTCCTTAAATATTATATCTAAATTTGGATCGTTACATTATCACCCTTAAAACAAATTGTATCCTCACAATTTTTTACTCATTAATAAACAATTATTATGATTGTATTCATAATCCACATTTTTTAAAAATATTAAATTTAGAAATATCTACAGTACTAACACATCATAAATTTTAGAGATTTTCTTATTGTATAGAAATTCCTCTTTTAAAAAACCTACTATTATAAAAAATCACCAATCTAGGGATTTATACTTGAATATTCACAATTTTATTTAAAAATAAAACCAAAATCAGCTCTGATACTGACTCATATGCCCCACAACCAAACTCCTCGATATATTGAAAACAAATAATAATTAAATAATGTATTTGATACTAAATACGAAGCCACTAGACCAAAACATCATAATCTATTGCTAATAATACTAAATTTAAATATATAATAAGAGTTATAACTAACTCCCACTAAAAAATGTTTGATGCCTTTGAGATATTGGAAAATAAAAGAAAATAAAAATACATTATACCATTAAATGAAATCAAATAATTTTAGTAGTCTCTTAAAAAATCAATTTAAATCACTATAATGACCTATGGATGTTGGTAAACATAGGAATGGAGTGAGATAGAACAATCTGTAATAGGTAAACAATTATGATTTGAATATAAAATAATAGAATTTATAAAATTAATCATTTGAACATTATAATGTGTAAATGTGTAAGATCGTGAAATCATAAGTTTTGAAAATTAGGCATGAGAGAATAACCAAGTCGTAAAAATGGGTTGATATGTTATTATGTCTAACAATCATAACAAGGAATCAATCACAGAAATATGTCATTAGATATAATAAGTCATGGGAGCATGACAATCCAAAAAATCAAAGGATAGTGGAATTAACATAAGTCATTACATTACAAATATACATCAAGGATCACTACCAAGGAATCATAATCATTAGTCAAATATCACTATAGTGATGTCCTGAACAAAATGTTTAGCATTTATATGTATGCACCATACATGGTATCCCATGAGATTAAAAAAATTACCAAATTCATTCCGGTGTTTTATAGTTCTAATTCAACATTCCACATCCTAATATGCATATATTTGTGCTTGAAACATAAATAATTCAATGATATGGTATTAGAATAAGAAAAAATCATTAAATTGGAATGAGTTACACAATCTTATCTCAATATATAACCAAAGAATATATCATAATTATTCACAATATAGAAGGGAATTAAATTTTTATAGTTATTTACGATGGAATTAAAATTCAGAGGTTTTACATATTTAATTCAAATGAATAACTTTCATAAAATAGAGTGTAGAAGTAGGTATAGAATTGAACCCATTAAATGATGTCTTATAGAAATAATAATTAACTCTAAAAATGATAAAAAATGTGTTTTTATAATCTAATTAGTAAATCATAATTCATGAACATAAGATATTAATTCTTTTTTAAAATCATGTAATGTAATAATCCTTAAAATATTGAAATAGGAAAAGGAATAATAAATAATATAATTTCCTTTAAATTGGTTTTTTTAACATTGACAAGGTACTAGAAAAACATGTGTAACCCCAGTAATGAAATAGATAAAAAAATTATATATGTATATGATAGATATATTAAAATGGATAAACTAAATGATAAGTATATTGAATGAAAATTAGTTAGAGATAAAATAAATTACGCAATGTAAAAGAGGGTGGTTAGGAAGATCCCTTACCTATTTTCCTGGATCGCATGGTTCATGTGTCCGACCTCATAAATAAACAATTGTCTTTTCAAAATTTTATATTCTAAAAAATAAAGTATATATCATTTTATTTATATTTTATTTTCATATATCATTCATTTATTGTAACGTTTTTTCTATGACAAGACACTCGGGGTATCTACATCAATTTCTCTAAAACTGGTACAATATATTGATCAATGAAAATATTCTTATAACATTATTACAAAATATCCATAATTATATAATTTTATATGATCTATAATTTTAGAGGCACAAATTTGATACATCTTAATATATTTTCCAAAATAGATTCATATTAGGAATGATGTCCTGGTATGATCATTTTGTGAGATTAAAGTCACTATGATCATTTGATATTGATATTATTATTGTAATGAATGGTATTTCTGTATATAATATTAAGAATGTCATAAATATAAAATATATTATTTAAATTAATTTCTTAATCATCGTTGTTTGTGAATGATCAAAAATGAAACACATCATCAATTGAAGTGGTGAACCGATAATAATACGAGTAAAATTTTCATTAAAGAGTAGATAGTTTGAATATAGATAATAATTATTCAATAAACATAATAACATAAAAGTATATTTAATATAGAAATAATATTTTATTGGGATGTTTAGAATGTAAATTGTGGTTTTATAACTATAAAAATTAATGGAATATCCACTACCATTGTTCATGCCATAAAAAAGCGTATGTTGCATCTTTTGTGCAGGTTAATTACTCGGTGGAAGGAATTTGTGAAAATTCTCACTGGAAATAGTTTCAATATAACACATTCTTATTGATAGGTGAAAAATGTCAAGGATACTCTCGTGAATGGGGTAATTGACAGGAATCTCATATGGATGGTTGATCTTACATTAGAATTGATTTCTCATTTTGAAAATTGCTTTTGTAAAACCTATCTCTTTAGAATTTTGTATTTCTTTCATTTAATAAATAATACTTTTCAAATTTGTCTAAGGATCCCACTAAAAAATAAAAAATAATATAAAATCAAACAACAAGGAAAGTAAATGAGATGGAAATTTTGAGTTCTCACGAAACATATTGGGATGAATCCATTACTAATAAGATTAAGCCTTTTACAGTTAGTCTTTTGAAGAGACAAGAACATCAAGTACATGTCTATGATTTTTCGGAAGTATTTGATAATTTTTTCATTTTAATATGTTTATTTTGTTGGTATATGTGAGGGGTGATGTGTTATACTTATTGGGGTAGGAGATCAGTGTTTTAGAGTAAAATATTTCATATTTTATCATTTTAGTCATTTTATAAGACTAAGAACGGTTCTAAGGAAATTTATTCATTTTAAATTAAACATATTTTTATTATTTTATGTGTCATGTTGTGAAAACTGAATGGATTCTTTTCTCCACTAAATTAAATTAAAAGAACAAAAATATTTATTAATTACACATAATTATAATTTTTGTTCCAAAATGTCATATATATCTTTGTAAATTCAAAATTAATATATTAATCTAAATATTTTAATTAAAAAATACATATTTGGTTGAAAAATATTTTATATAAATTTTTATATCATTCTTATATCATAATGAAATCATAAATGTCATGGTATTTGTAAAAAATATATTTGTTACAATTTGCATATAAATTTGTTTTTTAGATATATCTCAAAAACATCCCCTAATAATATTTTAAAATGATAATTATAAAAATTAATATTATTTTATGAAACAAAAATTCTGCAACGGCTATCTTTTAATTTTGAAAATTCTAATAATATGTGGAGAAAATTTTATTTAATATAAAAACTATTTATTTTGTTATGAATCATTAAATTTATATTTAATATTATCTCTTAATTATTATTTATAGATATAAAACATATATATTTTTTAAATTATTCTACTAATTGAGTGGAATTTATATTTTAATACATAATTTACCAAACAGTTTTAGTGTAAAAATCTTTATAAATTTTGTTTACAATGTTATTTCAGAGGCTAATTTACTTTTTATCAAACTACATTATCTAATAACCATTTTTTGTAATATTATAATATACATATGAGGAATTAAATTTTCAAATAATAATATTTATCTTTTCATAATGTTATTTAATTAAAAAAATAGGCTACATAACATTCTAAAGGGAAATATTTAGGAAAATAAAACATTCAAATGGAATATGGTATCAACCTTTTTGAAATTAAATGAAAAATAATTTAAATAAAAAATATATGATACATTATTATTTTTAAATAATTATATAAAACTATTTATTTTTTCTTATGATGCACAAAATTATAAATGAAAAAAATTTCAAGGGATATATATTATAATTCTATGACTATAAAAACATGTGTCATAATTTGTAAGAAAATATTTTACAATTACTTGAATATCATGGAAGAGATCATATGAGATTAATACTATTAATATATATAATTTTTTTATAAAATTACATATTTAAAATGTATTATGATATTATTAAAAGTTATTTTAAAATAATAATAAATAATTATTTTTGATAAAGTTATACTATTATTGAATTAAAACATTGAGGGAAACATGTATTCCAAAATGAATATAAATTCTTAGTCAATACCATGAAATAAAATTCTACATACATATCTTTATGGAAAATCATTAAAAACAATTATATTGAAATATAGGATATTAAAAATTTTATTACTTGATTTGAGATACTTCTATTTTTCCTCTAAATCATTCAATAGCAACACACTTCTTGGATTCCCTGTATTACTTAATTAAAAATTATCCTCTTAGTTTCCTTATATTCCTTGAGTTAGTAGTATTCTACGGGATTGCTCATTATCTTTGAGTTACTATTATTATCATGGTCTCCAAATATTTTCCAAGTCATTATTCTCCCCTTGGTTTCCTCATAAAACTTCAAGTGATATTTTCTTTTGTGTCTCCTTATAGACAACGAGTTGATATTTTCTTTTTTGGTTTCCTCAAAATTCATTAAGTCAATTTCACCTTCATAATTTCAAAAAAAATACATATATAACCCAGTATTACAAATACGAAAGGGTTTATCATTTATAATTATCCCATTAAATAATTCATAAGTACCTCCACCAAATATTGTAATATATATGAATTTCAAAAGCACAACACATATCCCATGCAACATAATGTCAAACTGTATAGAAAATTTATGTTCCATGTTCGTAAACTATGTAACTCAAACAATGTGATTTTTTTCAACTTTTATTTGGATACATATAGATCATCTCTCATGTTAAATTATAAAACCATTACCATTACATAGCACACTTTAAAAGTGGGGTCTCTCAAATATGAAATTTCTTCTACTGTGATAAACATATAAAATCAACCACCCTATATGATGAGCATAATATTCTAAATGTAATGAGAATTAGATTAAAAATTATTTAATATGTGATGGGCATAAGTTTGAACATTTAATGTTAATATATTGACCCATAAATCCTTATCGTATGATCATAAGATACCCTCATAGACTGAAATTTGAAAGTTACATACCCACATAACATTTCCCTATGTAAAAATCATAAGATTATATCGTTCCTTGATATAAGAAAGATACAAGAGTGTCTAATGATTATATTCCACTTAATAAGTATAAAACATTTCAAGAAGTGGTCATGGATGTATGACCATAAAAGTATGTAATATATTTCTTATTAGATATCCTTAAAATCTATGATATGTCTCATCATCCTTACATCGGATCCTAATGCCTCATTCGATGGTGATAAAAGTTATAGTGTCTACCATCATTGATTTAAATTATTGAGTTTCATTATAATTTGACCAAATGAGTGACAATATATTTCCCATATATTTTCTCATATTTAATTCATATTTTGAGTCAGAAAATTATACCGAATGAAAAATGTTATTTTTACTAGGAAGGAATCATAATCATTTTTTATTCTATTAGAGTGTATTTAACTAAGAAATTAGATCCATTAATAGTTTTCCTAACCTTCCATCGTCTCATACAAAAAATGTGACATCACCACCACCCGATTTGATTGATAAGATACCTACATATGGAATGTTATATATTTTTATGATACCTAAGACAATAAAAATAAGGATGTGGGAATTGAAGCCATTGAAAATAGACTTCATCATAAATAACTCAAATATGGACACTAGAAGAAGAATCTTATTTTGTTCACAACTAAACCCTAGAATAAGTCCTTATATAATCCTTAAAATTATATTTTTTCAGTTGTTTAAAATAATCGATTAAATTATAAATCATTTTTTTAAAATTGTGATGGATATGAATCAGTGGATTTATATAGATTGATCACACTCTCATAAAACCATTTCAATTATCATATTTTATATTTTTTCCTTGTTTTAGATGAACCCAAACCCCTAATTGTTTTAATATATATCATACTTATAATAAAAATTATTGAATTTTATCTAACTATGTATATATCAATATAAAACATTTGGATACTAATATACTACAGAAACTATAGTGAAAACTAACATTAAATTTGATGTGTCAACAGTTTAATCATGTATTTTTAATGGATTCAATTTATATGTTTTTGAGAAACAAAACAAGGAACCCATAAAAGTAATATCAATTGTTAATGTGAATGGATCATTATCGACTTTTAGGATTAATGGATTTCACATAAATTTCACTGTTTTTTTACAAGAATAATTTTTCAATATTCCAATTGGGTTATATTTTTGGTAAATTCATGTTAGAATTTGGAGAATGAGATGTACTCTCATCTTCCAAAATAGTTCATTATCTGATTTGGGACTCTATTATATATCTATATATGTTTTCAAAATAAACCATATTCATTATAATGGTTTTTCTTTTTATGAACATAAAAAATCAAATCCATCCCTTGATATAAAAAAGAAACAAAGGAATTATATTGTCTAATATTTGATCAAAATATTTAATCATTATATATTATAAATTCATAGAGTAAGTAAATTTTGAATTTATCAACATATAGATAGGGAAAAGGTGTTATATCAATTTTATTTCTCCCATAAAAATGCCCTCCAATGTATACATATAAATATAATCAAAACCCACTTAATTGAGTTCCATATAATTATTTATATCACAACTTTTAACATCATGTTACCACAACCAAGGTGATTATTTTCACAATCACGCAGCCATGATTAGTGGATGTATCTTGTACAGTAGTATATCTATTTGATTTGTGTTATATAGTTTTTGTTCACTTTATTGAGATAACTGGGAGACTGATTCCTAGAAATGGTTTATTGTGGTAGATATGCATGAGTTATCCTTTATCATTTATCCTGATAGGTGATTTTAGTGAAGGCATAAGGGACATACAACCAAATGATTGACCATTAGTATCTCTATCCAATTGTAGACTAATATATTTGTGAATAACTAGATTTTTTGAGTACATTATCATGTATATAAGATCAATTACAGGAATCCATAGCTAATATTGACTCCACCAGTTTCTTTATTAATTAGATTCCTCACCATCAGATTTGTCAATGATTTAAATCCCTCCAAGGTTCCATGGATATAGAGATTATCCAATGTGAGATATATTATAATATTATAAATTAAAATTTTTAAATGAATACAATATCATAAATTAAAAAAAATAATGTTTTAAATAATCAAGCCTTGTTTATTAAGAGGAAAAGGTTTATGCTTCAGTGAATTGGGAATTTGATGATTAGGGAAAAGAAAAGGTGTTCCAATATAGTTCTAGAAACAAAGGAAGGAAAATATGAAAATAAACCCATATTGTAACATCCATGAATTATTTAAAAGGTATTTTTTATTTAATTTCCAATATTTCTATGTTTTGGGGGGTTTCTATTCATTTTTGTGGAAATGGAGGGTTTTTAAAAATTGGGCCAAACTGTGAGAGCATTTGCATATTTAAAAATAGTTTTTCTCCATAATAACTCCTTCATTTTTCAAAATTTTACACACATTAAACTTCCCAATTGGCATACCTTGGTATAATAACACCACCATATCAATTTGGACCACATAGGAATCCATACTAATGATGGATTTGGGTTTTGTTATTAAGGTGTTGGGCCAGCCAGAAAGCCCATTTCCTGTTATAAATTGTTTTTTAATTATTTAATATATAATTCAATTTTTACGTTTTTTGGTGATTCCAACTCTCATCTGAGACCACATACCCAATTTTCTCACCCATGATCTCTTCCCCCTATTTGGATCTCATATTAATAAAGAATTTGGGTGAAACCTTTTTCGATATCTCAAATTGTCCATATTGGAAGAGGTAAATTGTTTTATCCTTAACACATTGAATTTTTACTATTTTTCCTTTATTTCAGTTCTCAAATTACCTAGTATGCCATATTATTATCTCAACTTCATTTTTGGCTGCTTGTAAATTGATCTATTAGTGTATTGGGGCGTTTTAGTCAAGATATCTCAATTAAGTGAGTTTCCTCTCATGTTTCTCCCATTATCTTAGCGTTTCTTCCACGTCTCTTCAGGATAAAAAATTTCTAGTACCTAGGGTTCATACATAAGGTTTTATTTTGTTTCATTTGGATGAAATCTTGAGGAATAGTTCTTGATTTCACTTGTGGTGTGGTGGTGGTGTGATTAATGTTTCACACAACAGTTTGGATTTCTGGCACAAATGGTAGGTGGTTCATTGTGTAATAATCCTAAAATGAGTTTTATTTGCATCATTTATATTTTTTTCATCTTACTATTAAATGTTTTTAGGTGAAGTAACCACTAATGGTAATTTTTATTAATCATTTATTTTCAAAGTTTCATATTTGTTTGAAAATTGGTTTTTCTTATTGGTATATTTTTTGGTATTATTTGAGGTAATTTAATAACATTTGAGAGTTGTTTAATAAAAGTTTATAGGTCTTAAAAATATATTTTTTATTGGTATTGGTGTGATTTTTGACTTGAAAGAGGGTTTTAAAATGTGTTTTGTGTGCAAAAAATTGTTTTACCCCTTGGGATTATTTTATGAAAATTTTAAAAGATTTATTGAGTTAAAAAAGTGGGAAAATGATGTACATGTACTATTTTTATCAGTGTGTTCACATAAGATGGGTTTCTGAAAGGTAAGAGGTAATTTTATTGTGAAAAATATATTTATAATGTTTTATATATTTATGAAATGTTTTATCAAAATTACTGAAATACACGAGACACGATTGTCGGTTGTTCTATGTGAGTATGATGTGAAAAATGAATTTTGTTTGTTAAATGAGTATTATATGACATGTGTGTGGGGTGTTGGAATGTGTGTGTGACTTGGAAGTTTTATTTTTAAGTGAAAATTTTATTTTATATCTTGTGAACTAGTTTAATAATAATATAGAAAACTTGGGTAACTAGGTGGGAGGATGTGTACTAGTATACTAGTGATCTCGTGGGGTTTGGTCCCTATTTCACATAAGAGGTTTAACGATGAAAAAAATAACTTAACTATGATGATGATGATGATGATGGGGAACCACTAGGTCAAGGATATTCCCCAAACTAGTGGCTCGTGTTCATGAGAACTTATATTGGTTTGGTTTCTTTCACCGAGATATGAGGTACCTAAGACCCAAAGTTATCTAGTACCTAGGGGTTATTTTTCGATTTCTTATGCTCATTAGATTCTTTATTCTTACCATTGGAATATGGTATATTTTGATGTAAAATTCAGTTGATTTTTAATTCTACTTAAAAGTGTTGATTCATTAAATTATCCCACCTGAAAACAGTTTTTATTTAATGTTGAATCTCATTAATATTATTATTAGCATTTCATGTTTATGAAAAAAAGAACGATTTTAATATTTGAATGATTATCTCATGGAATATTTTAGTGGTTTCATCCTTATATGGTTTTTTCACACTCTACTTACACCTTTTTATGTATGTAGACTTGGTTATTTTTTTGAATGTTTGGGTAATGCTTTTAGTGAAAATAGATCATTTTTATTTCAGATTTTCTTGGTGCAGTGTCGTGGAGATGGCATAAGGGAGGTTCCTCATTCCATTAGGAGGTTCTTGGGATGTCCATTTAGATTTTATTAAATTGTTATAGTCTTTTATAATTTTTATAAATTATGTAATTAAATTCTGATTTTTTTGTAAAAGATGGTTTCTTATGAAAAATTCATATTTGTTATATAGGGTTTGTTTATTGTTTTATGTTTATAAACATGGGTAAATCATTCCCTAATTTACTTTTGTGATATCGGTGCACTTGTGCCATCCCTTGGGAATGGGTATTTCCCTTTGGTCCATGCCATGAGCTGGGCCGGGTTCCCGTTCTGATGGAATAATGATTCGGTTCATGACAAAATGGTATCAGAGGAGGTTCCCTCTCTTGGGTTATGTTACTTGGGGATGATTTGGGAAAGTCTGAAGATAGAATTTTCGGAGCTTGACATTCGGATTATGAGTTTTGTGCCTGGACATCACACATCATTACATGATTCAAGTCACTAGGGGATGTTGGGATTTATCTAAGTCCATTGTTTTTCTTGGTTTTATGATGATTTGGGGAAATGAATAGAGAGTGGGGTTAAGGGTTTTAGTGAGCTCACTAGACCTAGAAAGCCTTGTGGATCCAAGGATTTTTTCCTAGAACACTCTTCATGACAGTGATGTTATTGGGGTATGGCTACCAACCATATTTCTTTGTCACCAATTAAAATTTTTTTCCTCTCGCATTGTCTTGTTTCTCTTAATGTTGTAATGTTAGAGATTGGATTTATAGAAAAATGACATTGTTTATGAAATATGAACATTTATGATATGATTTTTCAGTAAAGTGGATGTGGATTGATTTCTAAAATTGTAGAACTGATTTTTCAGAATTGTTTTGAAATGGAAAATGGTGTGTTTAAAACATTTCTAAATCATGAACTATGTTAAAGATGGGTTTGAAAAATTTCTTCCAACAGTGTTTTCTAAACTATTAAAATATTTTTTTAATGGGATGGAATGTTTCAGAGGTCATGTGTGGAGTTTGGAAAAGGATTTTAATATGTTAGCTAAAAATAATTTATAAATATTTATGAAATTTTGGAATCCTTTTTTAAATGAGAAGAGTTGAGTTTCCAATTTAATATGGATTCATGAAATGGAGATCACATTGAAATTAGATGTGTTTTTAAATGGGAAGAAATGTTTTGAAATTAATTTGAATGAATTTAACTTTTAATTTTATTGAATTATTGGTTATATTTTGAATTGTTTCATAATAAATAAATTGGGTTTTGATTTCGTGGATAGCGGTATTGAGAAAAATAAAGTATCAGTTAAATGTTTTTTTTTAAAAAAAATTGGATAGAATTTTTGTTTTATACTTTTGTATTCTAGTGAGACACCACATGTATGGGGTTATATGGGATTATGGATGGTTAATGGAATTAATAGATGAGTGTAGGGATGGATATGGTTAGGGTGCCCAGTGTGGCATAGAAACATGCATGTGTAAGGCCTGGGGGGTACCATTGGTGGATGAGATAACATCTGATCCTATTAGTTCCAATGAGATGTTTTGAAAGGAAAAAATTATGTCTTGATGATGGGTTTGGGATGGTGTGTCTTATGTGTTTTTGGAAATGTTGTGTTTTGGGATGTTTTGTGTATAATAACCCCTCTTGATTAAACTATGTTTGGGTTTGTGTTTTTTCGGTATGTCCGGTTGAAGGGCTAGTTAGTGGTCTTCATATGAGAAAGTTTTTGGGATTCTGTTACAGTGGTTCCCCCCATGTGTCCAGTTTTGGTTTTTTGTATGTCTTGACCAATGTATCATCATGGTTGGGTCCTCGGGTTCTCTCATGGGATAAGGCATAACACCATTAAGGGATAGTGCATAGCTGAAGTGAAACTCTGATTTTTTCTCCATTAAATGATCCTTTATTTGTTTAATTTAAATAATCTTTTTCCCAAGAATTGTAGATTGACTCTACACCATTTCATATACTAGTTTTGTGGATCCTCTTATAATAGGATAGTTTTGTAGAAGGTTGAAATAGAACATAGTTTCTTATGTTACCTAAGTCATCAAAGGTGACAATAGTATTGGGTTGTTATTTTGGATGGTGTCTTAGTGGGACTTTGGGTCTTTCATAGTCTCTTCGAAGCAGGGTTTCATATTAAACCATCAGTGTGGCAAATCTAGTCATCAGAGGCTATTATGGACACTTTCTAGAATTTTGTCTTATTTGGGACATGACATAAGGTCCCTCTCCATGTTTTTTTATTAGTTGAAATTGTCATGTTCGGTGACTCCTTGTGATGTCCTGTGTTTATTTGACTGTAATTGTGATGGTTGTGTAATCTTATTAAAGTATCTATTTTTTAGAAGCGTGTATCCCTTTAGGGAATTTCGAAATACTTTGTTTAGAGGAAGGTGTTTCCATATATCCTATTCTCAATCCGTCTCTCATCCAAAGAAAAAACTGGTTATATGTGTGCATCTTATAATCACTTGTTTCAGTGAAATATCGGGTTAATGTATAGTGAGTTTGGAATGTGTTATGTCTTGGTGAACCCATTTGGGAAAATGGTTCATTTTTCATGGCACCAAAGGGAAATTTTCGTTCGAGGGGGTTTCTAAATCCAAACATTGAGCCCAAAGATGCTTCAATAATTTGAGATCTAGCCATAAGTCCCGAAGTGAAGCTCACACATAGTCAGGGGATATTCTCGGGTCATTCAAAACTTTGGTCAATGTTCTATCCTTAGAATAATAATTATAATAGTTTAAACCTACGATGTTATCATCTTATTCCAATTGTTTCCATTTAGTGGTAGAGGTGGGAGGACCTCGTTTCCATGTTATATCCTGAGCTCACATTATTATCTTGGGGTTCCATTGAAATTTTAGAGAAACATATGAAATTTTGGAAAGGGTGATTGAAGAGGATGGTTTGCGCATGGAAAGTAGTAACCGTTCACTATCCAAAAAAACCATTTTATAAGAGACAGTATCTACTAAATAGTCTCTGCACAACCAAATGCCTCGGCCCATATAACTACAGAGAGCTTCACCTTTACATAGAATGCTTCACATGGTTATGATACGATTTCCCAAATTGTGCAGACTAGCCATGAAATCATTCCAACCATTTAAATATTGGGGTCATTTCATGTCGGCCTATGCTAGTAGGTTAAGATGGTTGGTTCTAATGGTGGGGAGAAACACTATGAGTCTCATGTATGTTTTTTTGAAAATGTCTAATGAAATTATACACCTTATATTGGGATTTCATTTGGGCCTTCCTGAGTTATTTTCTTTATTCTATCTTGGAAAAAACTTGAGTTTCCCCTTATGGTGGGAATTCTATTTTTTTCTCCACGTATCATTAATTTGGTTTTCTCCCTAGTATTTGTCTGTAAATAGGTAGTCTTATTTGGTGTAAATTATCCTATAATTTCCTATGTGAGTAAGTTTTAGGATTGGAGTGCACCCAATAGTTTTGTTGAAGTTAGACTGCGTTGACCTTGTTCGTTTCGTTGTTTGTTGCAGGTAAGGGGCTTCAATCTTGTTCAGATAGTGTTTGAGGTGCTTATATCCGGATGTAGTTTGAATATTCTTTATCGTACTTATAATTGTTTTATGTTTTATTTGGAAAGTTGATTCCTTATTTTATTTACCAATTAGAGATGTTTTGGACTTTTGGGAGTCGGAGAAACATGGCCTAGGAGTCCATTTTGGCTCTTCAGTTGGATTTGGTTTTTTGATTTTGGCCTTGCTGTGGCTTTCTGAGGGTGGAATGTTTTATGGTGGAAATAATTGTTACATCCATTACATGTTTTAAAGTTATTTTTTTTATTAAATTTCCATTATTTCTTTTTTTTTTGCGGGGTTTCCCATGCATTTTGGTGGAAATAGTGGGTTTTCAAAATTACGGCCAAACTGTGAACCCATTTAAAGATATAAAAATAATTGTTTTTCTTTTATAACTCCCCATCTTTAAAAATATTACACCCATTTCACTTCCCAATTTTACTCCACTGGTATATTAAAACCACCATATCAATTTTGACCCCATAAAAATCCATAATAAAGATGGAACTGGGTATTTTATCAAGGTGTTGTGCCATCCCGAAAGCCCATTTCCTACATTAAATGTTTTTTTACTATTTTAATATCTCATTCAATTATTAATATTTTTTAGTGATTATAAATCTCACTCAATCCCACTTACCCAAGGCCGACACCCACTCTCTCCTCCCGCTATTTGAAGCTCATATTCATCACGAATCAGGAAGAAACTTCTATGGATTTCTCAAATCGTCCACATTTGAAGAGGTAAATTGTTTCTTTCTTTAAGTATTTAAATTTTTACTCTTTCCCATCCATTTCAGTTCTCATAAGACAAAATCAGACATATTTAAACCTCACTTTCTTTTTTTTTCTATTTGGAAAATCAGATACTAGAGTATTTGGGGTGTTTTATTCAAGATAACTCAATTAAGGGTGTTTCCTCTTATATTCCTCCAATTTTCTTAGGATTTATTCCACAATATTGAGGTTATAAAATGTATAGATACTTGGGTTCATACCCAGGGTTTGATTTTCGTTTTTATTAAATCTTGTGTATTATGGATTGATTTCACTTTCTTGTGGTGTGGCGGTGGTGTGATTGTAGGTTTTCACAATATATTGGTGTTTTGGAAAACGGTAGGTGGTTCCTTGTATAAGAATCCCAATATGAGTTTCATTTTCATCATTTTTATTTCCATAATGTTCCTCTTACATTATGTTTGGTGTGGAAATAACTTTTGTTAATATTGATTGAGCATTTAGATTCAAAGTTTCAATTTTTTTTGAAAATGTGTGTTTTTTAATTTGTATCTTTTGTGGTATTATTTGATGTAATTTTATAACATTTAGGAGTTTTTAAATAAAAGATTATAGGGCTGAAAATATTTTCTGGTCTGGTACTGGTGTGATTTTGAACTTGAAATATGGTTTTAAAATGGGTTTTGTGTGCCAAACATGTTTATACCCCTTGGAATTATTTTATGAAAATTCTTAATGATTTATTGAGTTTAAAAAAGTGGGAAAGGGATGTACATGTATAGTTTTGGTGAGTGTGTTCTGTTAATGTAGTGTATTCAAAGTTAAAGAGGTTATTTAATTTTTCAACATATTTATAATGTTTTATAGTTTTCTAAAAGGTTTTATCAAACTACATAAAAGGTGTGAAACACGTTTGTGGGTTGTTTTGTATGATTCTGATGTGAGAAATGAATTTTTTTTGTGAACGGAGTATTATGTAACATGTGTGTGGGATTTTGGCATATGTGTGTTACATGGAACTAAAATTTTCATGTGAAAATTTTATTTTATGGATGGAGTAACATGTTTCAGAATAAGAGGGAAAACCTAGGTATCTAGGTGGGTAGACATGTACTAAAATGCTAGTGATCCTATGGGGTTTTGCCCCTATTTTAGATAGAAATATTGACGATGAAAAATATAACCAAACTATGCTGATTATTATAATTATGATAATGTAAAACTAATATGTTACGGGTATGCCCCCTACTAGGGGCTTGTGTGCACGAGGCCAGATAATTTTATGGTCACTTTCACTGAAATACAAGGTACGTGGGACCCACAACGAGCTACTCCCTAGGGGTTGTTTTCCCATTTTTGGTGGTCATTAGATACTTTATGATTACCATCATAATATGGTGTGTTTGGATATAATATTCAGAAGCATTGGAGTTCTATTTTAAATTGATTATTGTTTAAATTTTCCCACTTAACAAATATTTTAATTTCATATTCCATATCATTGAAATTATTATTAGCATTTCATGTTTACGAAAACATTCTACTTTTCATATTTGAATGTTTATCACATGGAATATTTTATTTTTTGGAATCCTACTAGGATTTTTCTCAATCTTTACATACACCATTGTGTGTAAGAAGACATTGTTATTTTGTCGCAGGTTTGGGTAATGATTTTAGTGCCAATGGTTTGGGTTTCTATCGATCCTTCCTTGTGCAGTGTCATGGGGATGGCTTGATGGAGGTTCCTCTTGCCATTAGTAGGTTCTTGGGATGTCCATTTTGGGTTTCTTCAACTATTATGGTCTTTGAGAATTGTTTTAAATTATGTAATTAAACTCATATTTTTTTTGTAAAATATGGTTTGTTTTGAAAAAACCAGATTTTTTATATTGGATTTTTTCGGTGATTTATGTTTATAAACTTGAGTAAATCATTCCCAAATTCCATTTTTTCATACTTGGGTACTTTTTCCCGCCCATGGGGATTTGGAATGCTCTTTAGGACTTGCCATAGGTCAGGTAAGGTTATAGTTTTGAAGGAGACCAGATTCAGTTCATGACACATATATGTGACCTAGGTTAATGGGTAACTATATGAGACTGTAGGAGATATGTGTTGATTTTATAAATTGAAGCTACTTAAAATTCATATATTTTTATCTTTCCTTACATGATATCTACAGAAAATGGGTCATTCACAATTTTTTATGACTACCTGAGTAAGGTGGTCTATCCCATATGTTATATATATGGAACTCCTGAATTACATAATTACCCCAATTCTTATAGCATTACATTAGGATTTTATTCACAAATAACTTCTCAGAGTTTATGAATTTTCTAGGCATGTATAATTTGTCTACATGCCATCATGATCTCGGGGTGTCTCCAAAGGTTATAGATAGATTTCAGATTTCACTTTTATAAGAAATAGATACATAGGTGATAATAATTATGAGTTTGTTATTGGGTGATCCTAGTTTTGGGTCCTGGGAACATGTGGTGACTATATATTGGGCACACATAGGATGATTGAAGGCATGTTCACGGGGATTCACCGTAGTCCAAGGAATGGCATGTGAGTTGGACCTTAACATGGTGTGCGAGTATTGACCGTCTAAAGAATACACATAGAGGTAAGGAAAGAAACATAATATCTTTTTCTTATATTAAATTACTCTAACATCCACTATGGATTCATGATGTCAACATCATAAAATTTTATCCACATGAAATTCTGTACATCTTCAGGTTCCTAACTTGATTCCATAGAAGTATGATTTCCATATATAATGTTATCATTATGGGTTTATTTTATAATTGTACATTATCACTATGATATATGATATCAATTATGTAAAGAGCTGACCCCAGTTACCCAAAATCGGTGCATTATTACATAACATTGGCATGATCACAAAAGATCAGGTCTTGGAAGACCGATTAGTTTAGTAGCCTTGGAATCACTATATACAATCATAAAGTTTATATTACATAATAATGTGAAATCAACAACAACATCTTGTCTCCACACTCAAATCCCCTTATACTATCCCTTCAGTTCATTCATAAAATACTTCTTCACATCCGGGGAAAAATAAAACATAGAAAGGGGTGAGCTCGGATGCCCAGTAAGGATAACAATATAGCGGAAACTTTCATAAATAAGCATAAAAATTTAAGGCAATGTATAACTAAAAATATCCTTTTAAACGTGAAATTCAGCATAATATGGAAACAATAAAATGAAATAATTCCATTTTCTTATTCACATGGATATTCTACTAGTGGAATAATCACATGGAATAACAATAACCACTTTCATAATGAAGGAATGTATAATGCTAGACTATCCTAACCAGGCAGCCAAGGCCTCGTGCCATGTCTACAAATATGATTTTGTCAAGGCCTTGTTCCAAGACACTAGTTTGTCTCATGAGACCTACTGATGCATCGAGGAGCTAGAGTGGGCTCCACCGGTCACTTATTAACTCCAATGCATTCCTCATATGTACAGGTTTAAACATAACATAAACATTCATATTAAAACTAGCTTACGAAATGTCAATACTTTCTCTATAAACCATGAATGGTATAAAAATAACATATCCACTATCAAACATATCTCAAACCCTTCAATACAATATGGAAGTTTTGTATCATAATAAATCAACTTCAAATAAACATAAAATCCACCGAAGGATGTTGACATAGATGAAATCAATACTATTTTTGAGAAATATCTCATTTTTGAAATCATTTAAAAGCCACATAAATAAAAAATTTACTTTGAAAATATTCTTATAAGCTTTTAAGTGAAGAATCGATGATTTTATAATGGTGGAAAATAGCCGCACCCTCTATATAAGTTGAAAAAATATTCTTACCTTAATTCTGTCGAAAAGGTTAAAAAAGACCTTATTTAGAAAATGACAGAAAGATTAATTTATAAGAATATTATAAGATGTCAACAAGGGTATACATTAATTTAACCCCTATTCTATAAAATAGTTAGAATGATTTGAAATACATTTTTACAATACATCGATGTGGATGATAAAGAGGTCACGGTAGATAATTACGTATAAACAACCTCAGATAATGAAGAGATTGTGAAATAAACCCTTAACGTGTACTTTTAATTGGTTGAGGGTAGGTTAACCTCATGTATAATGGTGATATAATTATTATTGAATTAAAAAGAATCATATACATAAATATGATATCATATATGATATTTTAACATTGCATTGTTAATAATATCTTAGTATTATCGTCATTTCGGGTGTTAACTTACAAGTTTTATTTTATATGTTTTGTTACATTAGCCTTGTTTATTATGGATATGTTATATTTTATTCTTGTACAGAATGATATTAAGTCTTTAAAAATTATTTTTAATCATCAAATTAAATTTAGTATTAAATGGATAGGATGAGGAATGAATCTCATCGCGTACGTGGAGACGGTAGTCCATACGTACGCATGAGCGACAATATCATTATTTTAATATTAAAATAATATATAATTGGGTGGTATATAATATATAAAGAATAATTATCAGGCTATATTTATTATTTACAAAAATTACATATCATTATCATACCCATCCAAATAATAATGTTTTTGAATAACAATTACACCACGACGTGGAGATGGTAAGCCGTACGTACGCACGTATGGTGACATGTAATTCAAAGGACGAATAGAATACTGAATATGGTTGTACCATATTTATAATAACATATAATTATTTATAAGATAATAGATTTATTATTTTATAACGGAAATAAAAAATAAGGAATAAGGTGAAGATGAATGGAACTTGAAAAAGTGTGGTGAAAACATTACCTTTTCTTCGGGTTCGTCATTTAGATTTGATCAAAATGACTCCTTAGGTTGGCTTTCTGATCATACTAAGGAATCCATGATTAAGTGGTGGAATTTGAGAGTGTATTTTTTTAGGGTTTGGCTGAGTAATTGTCTTAGATGGTGTGAATAATTGGTTAGAAGTGGTGTCCTTTTAAAATGGGGAGGAGGGGATCTTCAGGAAAAACATAAAGTATTATTTTGTAATTAATTAAAATTCGGTTTCTAATGGATCCAAAGTGGATTATTCAATGTATAAGGTGTTTATGGGTCGAAATAATTTCAACCAATAGATTTTAGATAGGTTTGGGTCATTATATTAACCATATCTTTTAGTTTGAACTCTGAGTTAATTAGTTTGACATTTACCCTGTCACTTTGTATTATTATACTATATAGTTAATAAAACATACTACATACATCCAACAGACCCCCAAGTGGTCCATTAATGATACAAATATCATGATATAAGTTCATTGGCCGACTGTAGATTGATAGGAAATGAATATCAATTAATAATATAATATTTGTTTTAAAAAAATTCATTTATGTCAATTTTGACACTATTCAATAATTTATTTTTGTTAAAGTCTTAAAAACTTTATTAATTCGAATAAAATTTATTTAATCTATCCTAACATGTAATATTAACCAATAAAATTCTTGGATGTCATAAAAAATTTCTAATTATATTTATTTTAACTTTTATAATACCAATTATTTGATTATTTTATTATTAAGAAAATAACGCATCATTATTGTGTCATAATTAAATTTAATTATTCAATGTATAAAAATTATAAATAAAATACAATTATGTAGGAAATTATTTTATCTTTATAATTAATATATATAGTCAAAAATATAATGTAACGCCCCGACCCCAGTTACCCAGAGTCGGTGCATTATTACATAACATTGGCATGATCACAAGAAAGATCAAATCTCGAAAGACCGATTGGTTTAGTAGCCTTGGAAACACTAGATATATTCATAAGTTTTACATTACATCATAAAATTAAAAACTACTACAACAACATAATGTGTCCACAATCCACACTATTAACCCCTCATAAAATCCCTGCAGGTCATTCATAACTTACTTCTTCACATCCTGGGAAAAATAAAACATAGAAAAGGGGTGAGCTCAAATGCCAAGTAGGGATAACAATATAGCGGAAACTTTCATAAATAAGAATAAACATTTAAGGCAATGCATTACTAAAACAAAAGCCTTTTAAACTTTAACTTCAACATAGTATGGCAAAAGTAAAATGAAATAATACCATTTACTTATTCACATGGATATTCTACTAATCGAATAATCACATGCAAAAATCAATAACCACTTTCGTAATGTTGGAATGAATAATGCCAGACTATCATAACCACATAGTCAAGGCATCGTGCCAAGACTACAAATAATATTTTGTCAAGGCCTTGTTCCAAGACACTAGTTTGTCTCATGCGACCTACCGATGCATCGAGGAGCTATAGCGGGCTCCACCCGTCACTTACTAAGTCCAATGCATTCCCATATGAAAAGGTTTAAACATAACATAAACATTCATATTAAAACTAGCATACGAAATGTCAATAATTTCACCATAAACTATTAATGGTATAAAAATAGCACATCCACATTCAAACATATCACAAAACCTTCAATACAATATAGAAGTTTTGTATCACAATAGATCAAATTCAAATAAGCGTAAAATCCATCAAAGGATGTTGACATAGATGAAATCAAAATTCTTTTTAAAGAAATATCTCTTTTTATTTTGAAATCATTTAAGATCCATATAAAATAAAACATTTTCTTTGAAAATATTCTTATAAGCTTTTAAGGGAAGTTTTGAAGATTTTATAATGGCGGAAATTAGCCGCACCCGCCGTATAAGTTAAAAAAACATTCTTACCTTAATTCTGTTGAAAAGGTTAAAAATGACCTTGTTTTGAAAACGGCGGAAAGATTCCTTTATAAACCTCTTATAAAAAGTCAAACAAGGGTATAAATGAATTTAACCCATATTCTTGTAAATAATAAATATGTTTTGAAATACATTTCGAAGAAACATGGATGTGGATGATAAAGAAATCCCAGTAGATTATTACGTATAAACAACCTCGGATAATGAAGAGATTGTGAAATAACCCTTACCTTGTACTTTTCCTTTGTTGGGGTATGTTAACCTCCTGTATAATGGTGAAATAATTGTTATTAAATTATACAAGAATCATATATATTAATATGATATCATATATAATCTTTTAACATTGATTTGTTAATAATATCTTAGAATTATCGTCGTTTCGGGTGTTAACTTACTCATTTTATTTATATGTTTTGTTACATAAGCCATGGTTGTTGTATCTTATTCATATCCAGAATGATATCTAGTCCTTAAAAATCATTTTTAAATCATCAAATGATAATTATACTTGAATGGTTACGATGGAGAATGAATCTCATCGCGTTCATGGAGACGGTAGTCCGTACGTACGCACGAGCGACAATATCATTCTTTTGATATTAAAATAATATATAAATGAATATTATATCATATATACAGAATCATTAACATGTTATATTTATTATTTACATGAATTACACATCATTATTATACCCATCCAAATAATATTTTATTGAATAACAATTACACCACGACGTGGACACGGTAAGCCGTACGTACGCACGTAGGGTGACATGTTATTCAAAGGGTGGATAGAATACTGAATATGGTTGTACCATACTTATAATAACATCACAGTATATGTGAGATACTGGAGTTATTATTTTAGAATGGTAAGAACAAAGGAAGAAGAAGTGGAAGAAGAAATGAACTTAGAAAAGGGTGGTGAAATCATTACCTCTTCTTCGGGTTCTTCCTTTTGATTTGATCAAAAGGGCTCCTTAGGATGGCTTTCTGATCAAACTAAGGCCTCTAGGTTGTATTGAGGGATGTTGGGAGAGTATTTGGGCAGAGTTTGGCCGAACCAAAAGGCTTTTAAGGTGTGAAGAAATGAGAAGGTGGAGTGCCCTTTTATAAGAGGGGTGAGGGGCACCCTTGGAAAAGCTAGAAATATTAATTTATAATAAATTCATATTCGGTTTCTAATGGCTCCAAAGTTGATTATTCAAAGGTTAAGGTGGGGATAGGTCTAAAACCACTCAACCAATAGAATTTATACAGGTTTGGGTACTTATATTAACCTTATCTTTAAGTATTAACTCTAAGTTAATTAGTTTCACTTTTACAATGTCTCTTTGTATTTTTATATAATATGGTTAATAAACTTACTATATACATCCAAGATACCCCCAAGTGGTCCATTAATGATGAACCTATCATGATATAAGTCTCTTGGCCGAACCTTAGATTTTTAGGAATTTAATATCAATTAATAATATAATATTTGTTTTAAGAACTCTTTTATGTCAATTTTGACACTATTCAATAGTTGATTTTTGTGAAACTCATAACAGATTTATTACATCGAAAAAAGTCAATTAAATAAATCCTAATATATCATATTATCCTAGAAAATTAGTTTAATTCATTAAAAGGTTCATATTATATTTTTTTGGGTATTTATAATATCAATTATTTTAATTTTTCACTATTATAGTAATTACTGCATCATCATTGTGTCATAAATAAATTAAATTATTTAATGTCTAAAAATTATAAATAAAATATCATTATGTAGGAAATCGTTTTATCTTTCTAATGAATATTTATAATCTAAAATCCAACATATATAACCCTATGTAACAATTGTTGTTCTAAAAGATATATGCTTGTTTCATTTTTGTATTCATTTTAACTAAATTAAAATAAAGTGTCATTATCACTTACAAGTGGATCCATGGGGTCCCAAAATTGACACAAAGATGCTCATGGTCGACCATGTATCAACCAATAGGGTTAAGACACGTTTTAGGGTAATTTAGTATTATTATAATATTATTTTTTAACCCTTATTTACCGGATTTACCCTTAACCATGATAAATAAAATATTTACCGCAGTAATTATTCAAAATGTCTAAGAATAAAAGTTACCTATTTACACAATTTGGACATCCTGATTCCAAATATGGAATCCATTTTTCTAAATTCAAAACACAGAAGTGGCAGAAATTAATTTAAAATTAATTCCCGCTGTCAAAACAAAAAGCGTGTTTTTAAGAGATAATAACTATCAAAAGATTGACACTTGTTTATGTTCGGTTTAATTGTAAAATTATGTCTAATGAACAGAATTATATTAAATTGTAAAAATATATTCTAAATATACATTAAAACCACTCAAATTCATAATTTATCACTATTAATTATTTTGATTAAAAAAGTTGTTTTTAATTAAAATTTAGTAATTTTCACTATTCATCAAAATATGAAAGTTATCCGAAAAGTACCAAAATTTCACCTTAGGCTAAATTCGATATTCCGAATCCAAAAATGAAGTCCATTTAAAAATATAAAATATATATAATTTCAAAATTTAGGTATTACTATTCATAACAGCTAGTTTGATCGGTTGTGGTGTGTGTTAAAACTCGAAGTTGCGTACAACACACGCTACTGTTTTATTCAAAGGAAAGTGTACCGTGGAAGATTGGGATGTTTCATTTTAAATTTTTGATGTCCCCATTTAGTCAAAAAGTTTAAAATATAGTATTTAAAAAGGGTTCACTATTAAAGTTGATAAAAGTGCAATACTGAAAATAAATTTGTTCTTGCATTATATCTAAGAAACTCATAATATGGATTCTAAAATTATAAGGATTATATAAACATTAAAATTTATCTAATACTATTCATAACCTCTTTTGAACGGCTTGTTTGGTAAGTCATGGTGTGCTTGAACTTGGTGTTGCATGTAGTGAATGTTATTGAATTATTTTGAAGAACTAACACACTATGAAATCTGGGGGTGTTACATTCTCCCCTCCTTCAATAAATTGCGTCCTCGCAATTTGAAATTGTTCTTCGAAAATAAAAGGTTGAAAATAGATAATATATTTGTGGGAAACCCCACATCGGAAATTGGGTTACTAAAATTTAGTCTTAATATAAGGAAAAGAAAAATGAAAGGGTCACCACTAAATTATGATCTCGATTAGGAGAACATTGGTGGCAATTTGAGACATATAATTGGAGGAAAAACGTAAATATTTATAGGTAGTGATTGAGTTCATCAATCACAAACAAGTATAAAATTTAGGTCCTTAAATTCATCAATCTATGATGATTTGAAATACCATCGGTTCAACAAACATAGGGTATTAGGATAACACATTTTTGACGTTTCAAAATATCTTAGTTGAAATCCCACATCGAAAAATGAATTAATGAGGCCTCTATTTAAAATAAAGAGTCGAAAGTATGAAGATTACCGAAAATAACACATACTAGGGTTCCATGTAGTAAAATATGGATATGGAAGAAAAATCTAACCATCAATTACCTGATGGAGAGTGGTAGAGAACATGGCTATGAAAAGGCCAACAATCCCAAAGCCATAAATTAGTGATGATTTAAGGTACCATCTAGGAAAACATTTTTGTTCTAATTTGCTTTTCTTAATATTGAGGTATTTTTTTTATGAGATTGGCTAAGATCATATAGAGATATACTTACTTTATAATTAGAGTTTTATCCATTAATAAATTTCTACCACATACTCATCTTTCACTCTAAAAGATAATAGAATGTAAAAAAATTCTATTTACACTATTCGTATAGGGTTCCAAAATAAACGAATTTATAATTCATCTACAAGATATTTTAATAAAAACACTATTATTTAATCCAGGACATCTCGTGGGCCAGTGGTAGGTGACACACCCTTGTCGACCTTCGGTTGCGTGTTCAAGTCTCGCAGCCTTGCCGGACGCGACGGGTTGCCGCCCGACCTCCGGGTTGTCCTTTTATGGCAATCCAAAATAATCCAAACTAGAACTATCCAAAATACTTCTATCCAAACTCATATTCCAACATTTATAAGTAAGGTAAACATAATGTAGAACCTTTTTACCCCGTAATAGAATATGAATACCTTCATCATGTATTCTTTTAATACACCGAAACATCCTGAATTACCATATTCCTTATTGATTACATTCGTGCTCCCTTATTCCATATAGAAAGCTGGATATACTTCATTAATCCAAAAATGTGTTAAACCCCAACAATGATGGAATATACAAATCATTAATCAGTTCGAAGGTAGTCAAGAATATCCAATATAATTTATCCAAAACAATCATGTATTATTCCAAAATCACTACTTCGGTATCAGAACTATATTATGGTTTATCATTCTCTCAACCATATATTTTCCAAAAATTTATCCTGCTATTGAGTCACTTTTCTTTGTTCCACATAATCTCAAGTCCTTAATGAAATAGTACTGCAGTACAATCCTTATATACTCCATAATTATTATAACAAGTACATTGGTGATACAACACTCAATTGACATAATCAACATAAGAACTCTAATCATTCCTCTTCATCTGTGGTAGTATCATAACTTGATTATTATCCAATAACATCATTTGCGGCATAGTCTGATGACTGGGACATAGGTTCGCGTAGTGTCCAAACTCCTTGCAAATGAAGCATTGTACATTTAAAACCATTTTCTTACCTTTGCAGTCACGTACTTTGTGCCCTTTTCCTCCACACTTATAACAAACTCCCATTCCTTTCAGGCAAGTTCCAGGGTGTTTCTTTCCACAGTTACCACATATGGGAAAATTCTTCTTTTCCGTTTTCCCTTTATCCATCTTTCTCTCTTCCATCCTTTTCTTCTCTTGATTCCCTTCAAAGCCATAGGACTCAGTAAACTCTTTACTTATCTTATCAACACATGATATTATTTCTTCATATGATGATAATACATGGGAGACTATTTCTCTTATAAATTCTAGCTTAAGACCATGAAAGATATGATCCTTCCTTCTCTTTGAATCATGTGTATTTCTGGAGTTCTCATTCCTTCTACTGGGCGCCATTTCTATACCATGGCATAAACTAGATCAGTTTATGAATCAAAACACATAATCCCATACTTATAAAACACTTAACATAAATTGAACTATTTATGGATATAATCCATAATCATAAAAATGTTTTCTTTGAGGAAATATATACTCATAAACCCTTCATAATGATTTGTAAAGAAAATGAGAGTTATCCTTAGCATATCCCCCGGGAGTGTCGTAACCAAGAGTGCAGCAAGGCCCATTGTCGTGCACCAGTTTCCGTTCGAGTCTACCTCAAAGCGGTGTTTTCGGGTTTTACCCCTAGGTACATCTGTGCCAGAGCCGCCTCTACCTGCCCGTATCCAGAAAGGGATTTATTTCTCGGAAAACTCACAAAATCTCTACAATACCAAAATTCTAGGAAGTTCTTCTATACTAATCCTCAAAGTTCATCTTAGGTCTACGTGCTCTAATCAGAGTTTATCTAAATCTAGCTTCCAAGGTTTGTCCTAAACTTCTTCTGATGCCAACTGTAACGCCCCGACCCCAGTTACCCAGAGTCGGTGCATTATTACATAACATTGGCATGATCACAAGAAAGATCAAATCTCGAAAGACCGATTGGTTTATTAGCCTTGGAAACACTAGATATATTCATAAGTTTTACATTACATCATAAAATGAAAAACTACTACAACAACATAATGTTTCCACAATCCACACTATTAACCCCTCATAAAATCCCTTCAGGTCATTCATAACTTACTTCTTCACATCCTGGGAAAAATAAAACATAGAAAAGGGGTGATCTCAAATGCCCAGTAAGGATAACAATATAGCGGAAACTTTCATAAATAAGAATAAACATTTAAGGCAATGCATTACTAAAACAAAAGCCTTTTAAACTTTAACTTCAACATAGTATGGAAAAAGTAAAATGAAATAATGCCATTTACTTATTCACATGGATATTCTACTAATCGAATAATCTCATGAAAAAATCAATAACCACTTTCATAATGTTGGAATGCATAATGCCAGACTATCATAACCACATAGTCAAGGCCTCGTGCCAAGTCTAAAAACAAGATTTTGTCAAGGCCTTGTGCCAAGACACTAGTTTGTCTCATGAGACCTACCGATGCATCGAGGAGCTATAGCGGGCTCCACCCGTCACTTACTAAGTCCAATGCATTCCCATATGAAAAGGTTTAAACATAACATAAACATTCGTATTAAAACTAGCATACGAAATGTCAATAATTTCACCATAAACTATGAATGGTATAAAAATAGAACATCCACAGTCAAACATATCACAAAACCTTCAATACAATATAGAAGTTTTGTATCACAATAGATCAAATTCAAATAAGCGTAAAATCCATCAAAGGATGTTGACATAGATGAAATCAAAATTCTTTTTAAAGAAATATCTCTTTTTATTTTGAAATCATTTAAGATCCATATAAAATAAAACATTTTCTTTGAAAATATTCTTATAAGCTTGTAAGGGAAGTTTTGAAGATTTTATAATGGCGGAAATTAGCCGCACCCGCCGTATAAGTTAAAAAAAACATTCTTACCTTAATTCTGTCGAAAAGGTTAAAAATGACCTTGTTTTGAAAACGACAGAAATATTCCTTTATAAACCTCTTATAAAAAGTCAAACAAGGGTATAAATGACTTTAACCCATATTCTTGTAAATAATAAATATGTTTTGAAATACATTTCGAAGAAACATGGATGTGGATGATAAAGAAATCCCAGTAGATTATTACGTATAAACAACCTCGGATAATGAAGAGATTGTGAAATAACCCTTACCTTGTACTTTTCCTTTGTTGGGGTAGGTTAACCTCCTGTATAATGGTGAAATAATTGTTATTAAATTATACAAGAATCATATATATTAATATGATATCATATATGATCTTTTAACATTGATTTGTTAATAATATCTTAGAATTATCGTCGTTTCGGGTGTTAACTTACTCATTTTATTTATATGTTTTGTTACATAAGCCATGGTTGTTGTATCTTATTCATATCCATAATGATATCTAGTCCTTAAAAATCAATTTTAAATCATCAAATGATAATTATACTTGAATGGTTACGATGAAGAATGAATCTCATCGCGTTCGTGGAGACGGTAGTCCGTATGTACGCACGAGCGACAATATCATTCTTTTGATATTAAAATAATATATAAATGAATGGTATATCATATATACAGAATCATTAACATGTTATATTTATTATTTACATGAGTTACACATCATTATTATACCCATCCAAATAATATTATATTGAATAACAATTACACCACGACGTGGAGACGGTAAGTCGTACGTACGCACGTATGGTGACATGTTATTCAAAGGGTGGATAGAATACTGAATATGGTTTTACCATACTTATAATAACATCACAGTATATGTGAGATACTGGAGTTATTATTTTAGAATGGTAAGAACAAAGGAAGAAGAAGTGGAAGAAGAAATGAACTTAGAAAAGGGTGGTGAAATCATTACCTCTTCTTCGGGTTCTTCCTTTTGATTTGATCAAAAGGGCTCCTTAGGTTGGATTTCTGATCAAACTAAGGCCTCTAGGTTGTATTGAGGGATGTTGGGAGAGTATTGGGGCAGAGTTTTGCCGAACCAAAAGGCTTTTAAGGTGTGAAGAAATGAGAAGGAGGAGTGCCCTTTTATAAGAGGGGTGAGGGGCACCCTTGGAAAAGCTAGAAATATTAATTTATAATAAATCCATATTCGGTTTCTAATGGCTCCAAAGTTTATTATTCAAAGGTTAAGGTGGGTATAGGTCTAAAATCACTCAACCAATAGAATTTAGACAGGTTTGGGTACTTAAATTAACCTTATCTTTAAGTATTAACTCTAAGTTAATTAGTTTCACTTTTACAATGTCTCTTTGTATTTTTATATAATATGGTTAATAAACTTACTATATACATCCAAGCGACCCCCAAGTGGTCCATTAATGATGAACCTATCATGATATAAGTCTTTTGGCCGAAACTTAGATTTTTAGGAATTTAATATCAATTAATAATATAATATTTTTTTTAAGAACTTTTTTATGTCAATTTTGACACTATTCAATAGTTGATTTTTGTGAAACTCATAACAGATTGATTACTTCGAAAAAAGTCAATTAAATAAATCCTAATATATCATATTATCCTATAAAATTAGTTTAATTAATTAAAAGTTTCATATTATATTTTTTTGGGTATTTATAATATCAATTATTTTAATTTTTCACTATTATAGTAATTACTGCATCATCATTGTGTCATAAATAAAATAAATTATTTAATGTCTAAAAATTATAAATAAAATATCATTATGTAGGAAATCTTTATAGATTTCTGATGAATATTTATAATCTAAAATCCAACATATTTAACCCTATGTAACAATTGTTGTTCTAAAAGATATATGATTGTGTCATTTTTGTATTCATTTTAACTAAATTAAAATAAGGTGTCATTATCACTTACAAGTGGATCCATGGGGTCCCAAAATTGACACAAAGATTCTCATGGTCGACCATTTATCAAACAATAGGGTTAAGACACATTTTAGGGTAATTTAGTATTATTATAATATTATTTTTTAACCCTTATTTACCGGATTTACCCTTAACCATGGTAAATAAAATATTTACCGCAGTAATTATTCAAAATGTCTAAAAATAAAAGTTACCTATTTACACAATTTGAACATCCTGATTCCAAATATGGAATCCATTTTTCTAAATTTAAAACACAGAAGTGGCAGAAATTAATTTAAAATTAATTCCCGCTGTCAAAACAAAAAGCGTGTTTTTAAGAGATAATAACTATCAAAAGATTGACACTTGTTTATGTTCGGTTTAATTGTAAAATTATGTCTAATGACCAGAATTATATTAAATTGTAAAAATATATTCTAAATATACTTTAAAACCACTCAAATTCATAATTTATCACTATTAATTATTTTGATTAAAAAAGTTGTTTTTAATTAAAATTTAGTAATTTTCACTATTCATCAAAATATGAAAGTTATCCGAAAAGTACCAAAATTTCACCTTAGGCTAAATTCGATATTCCGAATCCAAAAATGAAGTCCATTTCAAAATATAAAATATATAAAATTTCAAAATTTAGGTATTACTATTCATAACGGCTAGTTTGATCGGTTGAGGTGTGTGTTAAAACTCGAAGTTGCGTACAACACACGCTACTGTTTTGTTCAAAGGAAAGTGTACTGTGGAAGATTGGGATGTTTCATTTTAAATTTTTGATGTCCCCATTTAGTCAAAAAGTTTGAAATATAGTATTTAAAAAGGGTTCACTAATAAAGTTGATAAAAGTGCAATACTGAAAATAAATTTGTTCTTGCATTATATCTAAGAAACTCATAATATGGATTCTAAAATTATAAGTATTATATAAACATTAAAATTTATCTAATACTATTCATAACCTCTTTTGAACGGCTTGTTTGGTAAGTCATGGTGTGCTTGAACTTGGTGTTGCATGTAGTGAAAGTTATTGAATTATTTTGAAGAACTAACACACTATGAAATCTTAGGGTGTTACATATAACATATATAACTCTACGTAAAAATTGTTTTTCTAAAAGATATATGCTTATGTCATTTTTGTATTCACATTAACTTAATTAATATAAAGTGTCATTATCACTTACAAGTGAATCCATGGGGACCCAAAATCGACAGAAATATTCCCATGTTTAGACATGTATCAACCAATTGGGTTAGGACACGTTTTAGGGTAAATTATTATTATTATAATATTTTTTTACCTTTATTTACCGGATTTAGCCTTCAACCATGGTAAATAAAATATTTACTGAAGTAATTATTCAAAATGTCTAAAAATAAAAGTTATATATTTACATAATTTGGACATCCTAATTCTAAATATTGAATCAATTTTTCTTAATTCAAAACACAGAAGTGGCAGAAATTAATTTAAAATTAATTCCCGTTGTTAAAACAAAAAGCGTGTTTTTAAAAGATAATAACTATTAAAAGATTGACTGTTATTTATGTCCGATTTAAATATGAAATTATGTCCAATGACCAAAATTGTATTAAATGGTAAAAATATATTCTAAATATACTTTAAAACCACTCAAATTCATAATTTATCACCATTAATTATTTTGATTAAAAACGTTTTTTTTAATTAAAATTTAGTAATCTTCAATAATCATCAAAATATAAATGTTATCCAAAGAGTACCAAAATTTCACCCTAGGCTAATTTCGATATTCCAAATCCAAAAATGAAGTCCATATGGGGAGATAAAATTTATAAAATTTCAGAAAGTGTGTATTACTATTCATAACGACTACTATGATTGGTTGTGGTGTGTGTTAGAACTCGAAGTTGCGTACAACACACACTAAAGTATTTTTAAAATAGAAGCGTACCATGAAAGCTTGAGGTGTTACATTATCCTCTCCTTAAAATAATTTCATCCTCAAAATTTCTAGAATATTACTGTATAAAAATACTCTGGTGTTTCTTCATCATAAGTTCCTCGGGTTCCCGCTTTGCCTCTTCCATCTTATGGTTCCTCCATAAAACTTTTATCAGACAAGTCGTCTGGTTTCTCAGCACTTGTTCTCTTGTATCAAGAATCCTGAGGAGATTTTTACAAAAAGATAAATCAGGTTCTAGTTCTACTTCCTCATAGGTGAGTACATGCGTTGGGTCAGGCTTGTATTTTTTCAACAGTGATACGTGGAACACATCGTGAACGTTGGAGATACTTGGTGGCATTGCAAACCAGAAAGCTAAATCCCCAATTAGTTCTAGAATTTCAAAAGGTCCTACGTATCTGGGACTCAATTTCACTTTCATACCGAAATGTATAACACCCTTCCATTGAGATACTTTCAAGAAAACATGATCTCCTACCTGAAATTACAAACCCTTCCTGCAGTTATCGGCATAACTCTTCTTCCCACATTGAGCTGCTTTGATGTGGTTTGGGATTACCTTTACCTTTTACTTCATTTTCTCCACCAATTCAGGGCCTATAAGTTTTCTTTCACAATCATCATCC
Organism: Viscum album; assembly: GCA_963277665.1. Taxonomy (NCBI): domain Eukaryota; kingdom Viridiplantae; phylum Streptophyta; class Magnoliopsida; order Santalales; family Viscaceae; genus Viscum; species Viscum album. Next base: position 119,987,887 of record OY728134.1, read on the forward strand.
CAACAGGTTGGTGTGCGACATCTCTTTCCATATAACGCTTCATATGGTGCCATTCGAATACTTGAATGGAAGATATTGTTATAGGAAAATTCCACAAGAGGTAAATATTGATCCAACATAACCTGAAAGTCATGTGAGAAAGATCTCAACATGTCTTCTATGGTTTGAATAGGCCGTTTTGATTGTCCATCTGTTTGAGGGTGGTAGGAAGTGCTTATTCGAAGTTCAGTATCCAAGGCTTTCTGAAGACTTTTCCAGAATCTTAACATAAAATGGAGATCGTGATCAGAAACAATCAATAGTGGTACTCCATGAAGTCTCAAAACTTCATTAATATGTAGTCTTGCTATATATTCAAGTGGTAGATCTTCTCTTATAGCAAGAAAATGTGTTGACGTGGTTAGACGATCAACAATGACCCATATTGAATCATTCTTTATAGGTGTCTTTGGTAGTCCCATGACAAAGTCCATCATGATATTATCCCATTTCCGCTCAGGTATGAGAAGAGGTTGCATGACTCCTCCAGGGTATGCCTTCCAACTTTAAGTTGTTGACAGAACATACATCTTGACACAAAATTAGCAATATCCCTCTTAATGTTGTCCCACCAAAAATGTTCCTTCAAATCTCTATACATTTTGGTGCTCCCAGAATCTATAGAGAAATTGGAACTATGGGCATCGTCCAACAATTCCCATTTTAGATCAGGTATACCGGGAACACAAAGTCTCCTCCCAAATTTCAAAATTCCATCTTCATACACAAAGTAATCCAATCTCCCATCATTCACATCTTTAATCTTCTTTCAAAATTCTCCATCATCGGTCTGAGAACACTTTATCCTTTTTAGTAAAAATGGTTTGGCAACCATTTGAAAAAGTATTTATGTTTCACCTTCCATGGTGATTCCCATATCCATCATTACTAGATCCATGAAAATATGATCCCTTTCTACTCTCATCTTGTTAATAAATCCATGATCCTTTCTAATAGAAGAATCTACTACGTTATTTTCCTTCCCTGAGTGGTAGTGTATAATGAAATCATAATCCTTGAGTAGTTCAAGCCATCGCCTTTGCCTCATGTTGAGTTATTTTTGTGAAAAAATGTACTTCAAACTCATATGATAGGTATATATCTCACATTTTTCACCATAGAGATAATGCCTCCATATATTCAAAGAAACTATTATAGTAGATAACTCAAGATCATGAGTAGGATAGTTTTTTTCATGAATTTTTAGTTGTCATGATGCATAGGCAATAACTCTATCATTCTGCATAAGGACACAACCAAGTCATTTATTCGATGCATCACTATAAATAAAGAACCCATCATTCCCTAAAGGTAGAGTCAATATAGGAGAAATTACTAATCTCCTATTTAGTTCTTCAAAACATTCTCCACACTCTTTTGTCCAAACAAATTTAACCCCCTTACGTGTGATCTTTGTTAATGGGTTAGCCAATCGGGCGAAATTATGGACGAAACGTCGATAATAACCTAATAAACCAATAAAACTATGTACCTCGGTTATACTCGTTGCTGCTGGACATTCTTGGATTGCTCTTGTCTTAGCAAGATCAATGTAGATTCAATCCTTAGAGACAATATGGCCATGAAAATAAATATCTTGATGCCAAAATTCACACTTGATAAACTTCCCATATAATTCATGTCTTCTTTGAGTCTTCAGGATAATGCAAATGTGATTTTCATGATCTTCATAGATTTGGAGTATACAAAGATATCATCAATAAATACCACTACAAAATCATTGAGATATTACTTGAAAACTATGTTCATTATATCCATGAAAACAGAGGGTTCATTAGTCAGCCCAAAAGGCATTACTGTAAAATCGTAATGCCCGTACCTGGATCGAAATTCTTTCTTCAAAATTCCTTCCTTCTTCACACACAACTAATGGCATCCAGATCGAAGGTCAGTCTTTGAAAAGTATTGATCTCTATGTAGTTGGTAAAATAAATCATCAATGCGAGGCAGGGGATACTTGTTCTTTATTGTTGTATCATTGATATCCCTATAGTCGATACATAACCTCATAGATCCATCTTTTTTCTTAACAAAAAGGGAAGGGGTTCTCCATGGAGAAACACTAGGGAGAATAAATCCATTATTACTCAATTCCTCTAGTTTTTTCTTTAGTTCCACTAATTCCACAATGGCCATTTTATAAGGGGTCTTTGATATGGGCCTTGATCCTGTAATTAAATCAATGGAAAACTCATTTTCTCATTATGGAGGACGTCTAGGTAAATCTTTCAGAAACACATCTACATATTATTTTACAATAGGTACATCCTCTATTTAAACATTCGTTTCCTCACCCACAGTCATTTCATTCGCTTCCTCCCCAATAATTGAATTTAGTTGAGCTATTAGGGGTGGATCTTGATAAGAATTAGGTGGTGATGATTCTGCTCTAAGGATAAGTTGTTCCTTTTTATCATCAAAAAAAATCTTAACCACTTTCTTATTACAATAAATCTTTGCATCATGGTCTGAATTCCAATCCATACCGAGGATTATATCAAACTCAATAATATGTATGACGATGAGATCAGCGGATAACGAACATTTATGTCCTCTAATGGGGACTGATTTATAAAACATTGCAGCAATGATACTTCCCTAAAAAGTTGTAAATGACAACTCCCTTGTTAAATCAAATTGGAAATATCTAATTTTCTTAGAAAACATGGAATATATGATACAATGCAATGATCTAGAATAAAATAATTCATTTTCTAAACATAAGGAAACCATTAAATTACTTTCCACCATGTCTTTCATAGCTTTTACCTCAGCAGTAGTGATAGCATAAGCTTGTCCTTGATCCCATGGGCTTTTTTATGTAAGTTTCCATGACGATTAGAACATTAATTTCTATAATGTACCATCTCCCTGCAATTGTAACATTGAACATCGGTATCTTCCTTCTTCCCCTTGCAATCATGATCTTGGTGGCCTTTTGGACCACACTTGTAATAGACTCCCATTCCTTTTAAGCAAGTACCGGGATGTTTCTTCCCACATTTACCGCAAGATGGATATTCAAAATTTCTCTTCTTCCCCTTATTTCCATTTCAAGATTGATCAGGAGATCTCTTCTTCTCTTTCTTTTCTTTAAAGCCATAAGAGTTAAAGAATTCCTTTTCTTTCTTGATATCACATGAGACAATGTCTTCGTACGACGAGAAGGATTGTGAGACTAATGCTCTTAGAAGAAATGGTTTTAACCCATCAAAGAAACGATCAATATTAATTCTTGGGTTACTTATATAATCTCTATCATACCTTACTAACATTGTAAAGTTAGCTTCATACTTTGCAACATTCTCATCCTCCTTTTGTCTCAGACTTAGAAATTACCTTTCCATATCTGCTCGATGGTCACAAGGAAAGTATTTTTCTATGAAAATATCCTTGAACTCCCTCCATTCCATATTTTATACTTCATCATCTTCCTTCGTGTTTTGAATCAATGAACACCATTGATCTTCATCTCTAGTGAGGCGGTAAACTACTATGATAACTTTTTCCATTTCACTACTCCCCATGGCATGGAACAATTTTTCTAAGCAATTTATCCATTGCACAGCTACTAAGGGATTTGTACTCCCATTGAATTTTGGTGGTTGTTGCCTCATGAAGCGATCTAACTGATCCTTCAAGTTTCAGATCAAGGTTCTCCATATGGGTAAGGTTATTATTCATAACCTGTGTGAGTTGTCCAAGTATGTTGATTAGATGATCAGAACCAGTTGCATCACCAGCTCCACTATAATTATCTTGAGCAGGAGGGAAATCCCTATATGGAGTGCATGCATTGATACAGTTTCCATTCCTTCCACTAGGCGCCATTTCTAAACAATGGCATAATCTAGATCCGATTATGAATCAAAATACATAATTCCATACTTGTAAAACACTTAACAAAAATTGAACTATTTATGGATATAATCCATAATCATAAAAAAATGTTTTCATTGAGGATGTATATACTCATAAACACTTCATAATCGTTGGTAATGAAAATGAGAATTTTCTTAATCAAATCCCCCAGGATTGTTGTAACCAAAAGTGCAGCAAGGCCCGTTGTCGTGCAACACTTCCCATTTGAGTCTTGCTCAAAGCGGTGTTTTCGGGTTTTACCCCAAGGTACATCTTTGTGAGATCCGACTCTACCTGCTCATATCCAGACAAGGATGTATTTCTCGGAAAACTCACATAATATTTACAATACCAAAATTCTAGGAAGTTCTTCTACACTAATCCTCAAAGTCTATATTAGGTCTATGCTCTCTAATGAGAGTTTATCTAAATCTAGTTTCCAAGGTTTGTACAAAACATACTCTGACACCAAATGTAACTCCCCGACCCCAGTTACCCAGAGTCGTTGCATTATTACATAAAATTTGTACGATCACGAAAGGTCAAGTCTCTAAAGACCGATTACTTTAGTAGCCTTGGAATCCCTAGATACATTCATAAAGTTAACATTACATCATAAAGTGAAAACTACAACAACATATTATCTTCACACTCATATCCGCTTATACAATCCCTATAGTTCATTAATAAAATAATTTTTCATATCTTGGAAAAAATAAAACATTGAAAGGGGTGAGCTCAGATGCTCAGTAAGGATAACAATATAGCGGAAACTTTCATAATTAAGAATAAACATTTAAGGCAATTTATAATTAAAACAAAATCCTTTTAAACTTGAACTTCAACATAATATGGCAGAAATAAAATGAAACAATTCCATTTATTTATTCACATTGATATTCTACTTGTCAAATAATCACATGAAATAACAATAACCACTTTCATAACAAAGGAATGCATAATGCCAGACTATCATAACTACGTAGCAAAGGCCTCATGCCAAGTCTAAAAATAAGATTTTGTCAAGGAATCGTGCCAAGACACTAGTTTGTCTCATGAGACCTACCAATGCATCGAGGAGCTATAGCGGGCTCCACCCGTCACTTATTAAGTCTAATGCATTCTTCATATGAACAGGTTTAAACATAACATAAACATTCGTATTAAAACTATCATATGAAATGTCAATACTTTCTCCATAAACCATGAATGGTATAAATATAACACATCCATAGTCAAACATATCACAAAAGATTCAATACAATATGGATGTTTTTTATCATCATAAATCAACTTCAGATAAGCTTAAAATCCACCAAAGTATGTTGACATAGATGAAATGAAAAATATTTGAGAGAAATATCTCATTTTTGAAATCATTTAAAAGACACATAATTAAAACATTTATTTTGAGAATATTCTTATAAGATTTTAAGGGATGCCTCAATGATTTTATAATGGTGGAAAATAGCTTCACCCGCCATATAAGTTAAAAAAACCTCCTTACCTTAATTCTGTCGAAAAAGATAAAAAGGGCCTTGTCTGGAAAATGACAGAAAGATTCCTTTATAAGAATCTTATAAGAAGTCAACCCGGTAATAAATGAATTTAACCCATAGTCTATAAAATAGTAAGAATGATTTGAAATACATTTTTATGAAACATGGTTGTAGATGATAACGAGTTCCCAGTAGATAATTACGTATAAATAACCTCGAATAATGAAGAGATTGTGAAATAAACCCTTACCTTTAAATTTTCCTTGGTTGAGGGTAGGTTAACCTACTGTATAATTGTGAAATAATTGTTATTAAATTATACAAGAATCATATACATTAATATGATATCATATATGAACTTTTATCATTGCTTTGTTAATAATATCTTAGTATTATCGTCGTTTCGGGTGTTAACTTACTCTTTTTATTTTATATGTTTTGTTACATAAGATGTGTTTTTTATGGATAGGTTATATCTTATTGATTTTCAGAATGATATTATGTCTTTAAACATTATTTTTAATCAACAAATGAAATTTATTCTTGAAGGGATATGATGGGGAATGAATCTCTTTGCGTTCGTGGAGACGGTAGTCCGTATGTACGCACGAGCGACAATACCATTCTTTTGATATTAAAATAATATATAATTAGGTGGTATATCATATATACAGAATAATTATCATGTTATATTTATTATTTACATCATTTACATATCATTATCATACGCATCCAAATAATAATGTTTTTGAATAACAATTACACCACGACGTGGAGACGGTAAGCCGTATACGTACGCACGTATGGTGACATGTCATTAAAAGGATGGATACAATACATAATATGGTTGTACCATATTTATAATAACATCATAGTATATATAATATACTGGATTTATTATTTTATAAACGAAATAACAAAGAATGAAGAAGTTGAAGAAGAAAGGAACTTGAAAAAGGGTGGTGAAAACATTACCTCTTCTTCGGGTTCTTCCTTTTGATTTGATCAAAAGGGCTCCTCCGGTTGGATTTATGATCAAACTAAGGCCTCTAGGATGAAGTGATGGAAGTATATAGAGTATTTGGGTAGGGGTTATCCGAGACAAATGGCTTAGAAGGTGTGAATAATTCGTTAATAGTGTTGTCCTTTTATAAGGGGGAGGAGGGTCTCTTTAGGAAGAACTTAATGTATTATTTTATAATAACTTTGTATTCATTTTTTAATGGCTCCAAAGTGGATTATTCAAAGTATGAGGTGGGTATGGGTCTAGAGCCTTTCAAAAAATAGATTTTATACAGGTTTGGGTCATTATATTAACCTTATCTTTTAGTTTTAACTCTTAGTTAATTATTTTGACATTTACAATGTATCTTTGTATTTTTATATTATATAGCCAATAAAACATAATATATACATCGAAGTGACCCCCAAGTGGTCCATAAATGATAACAATACCATGATATAAGTCCTTGGGCCAAAAATTATATTTTTATGAATAGAATATCAATTAATAATATAATATTAGTTTTAAAAAACTCATTTATGTCAATTTTGACACTATTCAATAATTGATTTTTGTTAAAGAATTAAAAACATTATTAATTCGAATAAAATTTATTTAAGCTATCCTAATATGTAATATTAACCAATAAAATTCTTTTATCTCATAAAATCTTTCAAATTGTATTTATTTTATCTATTATAATACCAATTATTTGATTCTTTTATTATTAAGGAAAATACACCATCATAATTGTGTCATAAATAAATTTTATTATTCAATGTCTAAAAATTATAAATAAAATACCATTATGTAGGAAATATTTTAATATTTATAATTAATATTTATAGTCGAAAATATAACATATATAACTCAATTTAAAAAAAAAATTTCTAAAAGATATATGCTTATGTCATTTTTGTATTTACTTGTACTAAATTAATAAAAAGAGTCATTATCAATTACAAGTGGATCCATGGGGTCCCAAAATCAACCCAAAGATGCCCACGGTCGGTCATGTATCAACCAATAGGGTTATAACACGTTTAAGGGAAATTATTATAATAATATTATTATATTTTTACCCTTATTTATCGGATTTAGCCTTTAACCATGGTAAATAAAATATTTACCGAAGTAATTATTCAAAATGTCTAAAAATGAAAGTTATATATTTACAGAATTGGGACCTCATGATTCTAAATATTGAATCTATTTTTCTAAATTCAAAACACAGAAGTGGCAGAAATTAATTTAATATTAATTCACGTTGTTAAAACAAAAAGTGTGTTTTTAAGAGATAATAACTATCAAAAGATTGACAATTATTTATGACCGGTTTAAATATGAAATTATGTCCAATGGACAACATTTTATTAATTGGTAAAAATATATTCTAAATATACTTTAAAACCACTGAATGTCATAATTTATCACTATTAATTATTTTGATTAAAAAAGTTGTTTTTAATTAAAATTTAGTAATTTTCACTATTCATCAAAAATATAAATGTTATCTGAAAAGTACCGAAATTTTACCCTAGGCTAATTTTGATATTCCGAATCAAAAAATGAAGCCCATATGAGGAGATAAAATTTATAAAATTTAGAAATGTGCGTATTACTATTCAAAACTGCTAGTTTGATTGGTTGTGGTGTGTGTTAGAACTCGAAGTTGTGTACAACAAACGCTGCTGTATTATTAAAAGAGAAGCGTACCATGGAAGCATGGGGTGTTACAAACTAATTTTTTTATTAGAGATATCATATAATAATTGTATACCCTATTATTATAATACAAGTGGAATATCGGTTGTGTACTTACTCAAATGTGATATGTGGGACATATCATGCACTTGTGAGTGGTTCAGTAGAAGATTCAATTCATATAATAGAGACTCCATTAGATATGGAATCTTAAAAGGATTAATGTATATAGGTCTTAACTTTTTATTCTACTAAAAAAATAATAATCCTATTCCTAAGTGAAATTTAAATGAATAATTTACCTCTAACATCAGACTCCATATGTTATTGTTGTTTTTCAGTTTATCCGACCTTCAAAAGTTATACTGCTTAATATTTCACTAACAAGATTAAATTTTTTTTATCATTTATTATTGATGATTTTATATCTATAAAATTACCTTCAATATTCATCCCGAAATATCATAGTTTTACATCTCCTCTTACCAAAATCTCTATGTGGGGCCATTCAAAAGATCAAATGAAAACTATTGTTATTTGATAACTCAACTAGATGGTGTTAATCCAATTCATATTTTAAGTCCAATTTAAAATAGGTTAGAATACCTTTTAAATTATAAATTATCCATCAGTATTAACAAATACTTTTATGATGATATATTACAACAAACATTATCATTTTTTCAATTTGTTATGGAATAGTTCTCCCAAACATTAATGTAAAGCATGGACCTTGTTCATATACAATTGAATTTTTCACTACATGTATCCTTGAAACTTTATACATATTACAGTAAGTTTATGGAATGGAAAATAATCTTGAATTTTAAGTAAGTGTGTCATGATTGTTTTTCAATCAACCATGATAAGAGAGATTCTATTTACTTTACTGGTGTAATGCCCCGACCCCAGTTACCTAGAGTCAGTGCATTATTACATAACATTGGCATGATCACAAGAAAGATCAAATCTCGAATGACCGATTGGTTTAGTATCCTTGGAAACACTAGATATATTCATAAAGGTTTAAATTACATCATAAAGTGAAAAAAAACAACAACAACAACATAGTCTCTTTATCCGACACTCATATCCCCACATATTATCCATGCAGGTCATTCATAAATTACTTCATCACATCCTGGGAAAAATAAAACATAAAAAAGGGGTGATCACAAATGCCCAGTAAGGATATTAATATAGCAGAAACTTTCATAAATAAGAATAAACATTTAAGGCAATGTATAAATTAATACAAAAGCCTTTTAAACATGAACTTCAACATAGTATGGCAAAAATAAAATGAAATAATTCCATTTACTTATTCAAATGGATATTCTACTAATTGAATAATCACATGCAATATCAATTACCACTTTCATAATGATGGAATGCATAATTCCAGACTATCATAACCACATATCCAGGGCCTCGTGCCAAGACTACAAATAAGATTTTGCCAAGGCCTTGTGCCAAGACACTAGTTTGTCTCATTAGAACTACCGATGCATCAAGGAGCTATAGCGGCCTCCACCCATCACATATTAAGTCCAATTAATTCCCATATGAAAAGTTTTAAACATAACATAAACATTCGTACTAAAACTACCATACGAAATGTCAATATTTTCACCATAATCATTGAATGGTATAAAAATAGCACATCCACAGTCAAACATATCACAAAACCTTCAATACAATATAGATGTTTTGTATCATAATAAATCAACTACAAATAAGCATAAATTCCATCAAAGGATGTTGACATAGATGAAATCAAAACTCTTTTTAGAGAAATATATCTTTCTATTTTTGAAATCATTTAAGAGTCATATATTTATAAAATAAAACATTTTATTTAAAAAAAATATTCTTATAATCTTGTAAGGGAAGCTTCGATGATTTTATAACAGCACAAAATAACCGCACCCGCCATATAAGTTAAAAAAAACATTCGTACCTTAATTCTGTCGAAAAGGTTAAAAGCACCTTGTTTGGAAAACGACAGAAAGATTCCTTTATAAACCTCTTATAAAAAGTCAAAAAAGGGTATAAATGACTTGAACCCATATTATTTTAAATATTAAAATCATTTTGAAATACATTTTTAAGAAACATGGATGTGGATGATAAAGAAATCTCAGTAGATTATTACGTTTAAACAACCTTGGATAATGAAGATATTGTGAAATAACCCTTACCTTGCAGTTTTCCTTGGTTGGGGTAGGTTAACCTCTTGTATAATGGTGAAATAATTGTTATTAAATTATACAAGAATAATATATATTAATATGATATCATATATGATCTTTTAATATTGATTTATTAACAATATCTTAGAATTATCGTCATTTTGGGACTTAACTTACCTGTTTTCTTTTATATGTTTTGTTACATAAGACGTGTTTTTTATGGATAGGATGTATCTTATTCATATCCATAATGATATAAAGTCCTTAAAAATCATTTTTAAATCATCAAATGATAATTATACTTGAATGGATACGATGAAGAATAAATCTCATCGCGTTCGTGGAGACGGTAGTCCGTACGTACGCACGAGCGACAATATCATTCATTTGATATTAAAATAATATATAATTGGATATTATATAATATATACAGAATAATAATCATGTTATATTTCTTATTTACATGAGTTACACATCATTATTATACCCATCCAAATAATAATATATTGAATAACAATTACACCACGACGTAGAGACGGTAAGCCGTACGTACGCACGTATGGTGACATGTTATTCAAAGGGTGGATAGAATACTGAATATGGTTGTAACATATTTATAATAATATCACAATATATATAAGATACTGGAGTTATTATTTTATAATGGTAATAACAAATAAAGAAGAAGAAGTGGAAGAATAAATGAATTTGAAAAAGGGTGGTGAAAACATTACCTCTTCTTCGGGTTCTTCCTTTTGATTTGATCAAAAGGGCTCCTTACGTTGGCTTTATGATAAAACTAAGGCCTCTAGGTTTTAGTGAGGGATGTTTATAGAGTATTTGGGCAGCGTTTTCTGAACCAAAAGGCTTTGAAGGTGTGAAGTAATGAGAAGGGGGAGTTCCCTTTTATAAGAGGGGTGAAGGGCACCTTTGGAAAATCTAGAAATATTAATATATAATAAATTCATATTCAGTTTCTAATGTCTCCAAAGTTTATTATCAAATGGTTAAGGTGAGGATAGGTCGAAAACCATTCAGCCAATAGAATTTAGTCTGGTTTGGGTTACTATATTAACCTTATCTTTTAGTTTTAACTCTTAGTTAATTAGTTTGACATTTACCATGTCACTTTGTATTTTTATATTATATAGTTAATAGACATACTATATACATCCAAGCGACCCCAAGTGGTCCATTAATGATACACCTATCATGATATAAGTCTCTTGGACGATCCTTAGTTTTTTAGAAATTTAATATCAATTAATAATATAATATTTGTTTTAAAAACTCTTTTAAGTCAATTTTGACACTATTCAATAGTTGATTTTTGTGAAACTTATAACAGAATGATTACTTCGAACACGGTCAATTAAATCAATAATAATATGTCATAGTATCCTATAAAATTATTTTAATCCATTAAAAGCAGAAAATTATATTTCTTCTGGTATTTATAATATCAATTCGTTTAATTTTTTTACTATTATGGTAATTACTGTATCATCATTATGTCATAAATAAATTAAATTATTTAATGTCTAAAAATTATAAATAAAATATCATTATGTAGGAAATCTCTTTAGATTTCTAATGAATATTTATAGTCGAAAATCCAATATATATAACCCTATGAAAAAATTGTTTTTCTAAAAGATATATTCTTGTGTCATTTTTGTATTCATTTTAACTTAATTAAAATAAAGTGTCCCTATCACTTACAAGTGGCACCATGGGGTCCCTAAATCGACCCAAAGATGCCCATGGTCGAACATGTATCAACCAATAAGGTTAGGACACATTTTAGGTTAATTTTTTATTATTAAAATATTATTTTTTAACCCTTATTTACCGTATTTACCCTTAACCATGGTAAATAAAATATTTACCGGAGTAATTATTCAAAATGTCTAAAAATAAAAGTTACCTATTTACACAATTTAAACATCCTGATTCCAAATATGGAATTCATTTTTATAAATTCAAAACACAAAAGTGTCAGAAATTAATTTAAAACTAATTCCCGCTATCAAAACAAAAAGCATGTTTTTAAGATATAATAACTATCAAAAGATTGATAATTGTTTATGTTCGGTTTAATTGTGAAATTATGTCCAATGAACAACATTGTATTAAATGGTAAAAATATATTCTTAATATACTTTAAAACCACTCAAATTCATAATTTATCAATATAAATTATTTTGATTAAAAAAGTTGTTTTTAATTAAAATTTAGTAATTTTCACTATTCATCAAAATATTAAAGTTATCCGAAAATTTAAAAAAATTCACCCTAGGCTAAATTCGATATTAAGAATCCAAAAATGAAGTCCATTTTGAAATATAAAATATATATAATTTCAAAAAGTAGGCATTACTATTCGAAACGGCTAGTTTGATTGGTTGTGGTGTGTGTTAGAACTCGAAGTTGCGTACAACACACGCTACTGTATTATTCAAAGGAAAGTGTACCATGGAAGCTTGGGATGTTTCATTTTATATTTTTGATTTCCCTATTTAGTCAAAAAGATTAAAATATTGTATTTAAAAAGGGTTCACTATTAAAATTTGGTAAAATTGCAATACTGAAAATGAATTTGTTCTTACATTATGTCTAAGAAACACATAATATGGATTCTAAAATTATAAGGATTATATAAAGTTTAAAATTTAGTTAATACTATTCATAACCACTTTTGAACGGCTTGTTTGGTAAGTCATGGTGCGCTTCAACTCAGTGTTGCGTGCAGTGCAAGTTATTGAATTATTTTAAAGAAATAACACACTATGAAATCTTGGGGTGTTACATTCTCCCCTCCTTCAATAAATTGCGTCCTCGCAATTTGAAATTGTTCTTCAAAAATAAAAGGTTGAAAATAGAAAATATCTCTGTGGGAAAACCCACATCGGAAATTGGGTTACTAAAATTTAGTCTTAATATGAGGAAAAGAGAAACAAAAGGGGTCACCACCAAATTATGATCTCGCTTAGAAGAACATTGGTGGCAATTAGAGACATATAATTGGAGGAAAAATGTAAATATTTATAGGTAGTGATTGAGGTCATCAATCACAAACAAGTGTAAAATTGAGGTCCTTAAATTCATCAATCTATGATGATTTGAAATACCATCGGTTCAACAAAACAGAGGGTATTGGGATAACAAATTTTTGGTTTTAGGATTTTTTAAATAAAGTATAAGAATTAATTTTTTCATGGAATACGAGAAGAAGAAAAATATATTCTTGACAAGTAGAGTTCCATCCTTTAACTAAATTCTACCACAAACTCAACTTTCACTGTAAAAAAAATATTTTATTTATCCTATTCGTATAGGGTTCTAAAAAACGAATTTATAATTCATCTACCAGATCTTTTAAAAAAACTACATTATTTAATCTCGGACATCATGTGGGTCAGTGGTAGGTGATACACCCTTGTCGCCCTTCGGTTGTGGGTTCAAGTCTCGCGGCCTTGCCGGACGCGACGGGTTGCCGCCCGACCTCCGGGTTGTTCTTTTATGGAAATCAAAATAATCCAAACTAGAACTATCCAAAATACTTTAGTACAAAATTTATAAGGAAGGTAAAAACAATAAAGATCTTTTTTTCTACGTAATAACATGTGAACACCTTAATCATGTATTCTTTTAAAACACTACAACATCTTGAATTACCATAAAACATTATTGATTACATTCATGATCCCTTATTCCCTAAAGAATAATAGATATACTCTTTCAATCCAAAAATGTTTTAAACCCCAACAATGATGGAATATACAAATCATTAATCAGTTTCAATCTAGTCAAGAATATCCAATATAATTTATCCAAATCAATCATGTATTATTCCTAAATCACTACCTCGGTATCAGAACTATATTATGGTTTATCATTCTCTCAACCATATATTTTTCCAAAAATTTATCCTGCAATTGAGTCACTTTTCTTTGTTCCACACAATCTCAAGTCCTTAATGAAATAGTACTGCAGTATAATCCTTATATACTCCATAATTATTATAACAAGTACATTGTTGATACAACAATCAAATGACATAATCAACAAAATAACTCTAATCATTCCTCTTCATCTGTGGTAGTTTCATAACTTGATTATTATCCAATAGCATCATTTGTGGCATAGTCTGATGACTGGGACATAGGTTCGTGTAGTGTCCAAACTCCTCGCAAATGAAGCATTGTACATTTGAAACCATTTTCTTACCCTTGCAGTCACGTACTTTGTGCCCTTTTCCTCCACAATTATAAGAAACTCCCATTCCTTTCAGGAAAGTTCCAGGGTGTTTCTTCCAACAGTTATCAAATTTGGGAAAATTCTTCTTTTCCCTCTTCCCTTTATCCATCTTTCTCTCTTCCATACTTTTCTTCTCTTTCTTCCCTTCAAAGACATAGGACTCAGTAAACTCTTTACTTATCTTATCAACACATGATATTATTTCTTCATATGATGATAATACATGGGAGACTATTTCTCTTATAAATTCTGGCTTAAGACCATGAAAGATATGATGCTTCATTCTCTTTGGATCATGTGCATTGCTGGAGTTATCATTCCTTCTACTAGGCGTCATTTCTAAACAATGACATACACTAGATTAGTTTATGAATAACAATACCTAATCCCAAACTTGTAAAACACATAACATAAATTAAATAGTTTATGGATATAATCCATAATCATAAAAATGTCTCATTTGTGGAAGTATATACTCATAAACCTTTAATAATGGTTTGTCAAGAAAATGAGAATTATCCTAAGCATATCACCCGGGAGTGTCGTAACCAAGAGTGCAGTAAGGCCCGTTGTCGTGCACCAGTTCCCGTTCGAGTCTAGCTCAAAGTGATGTTTTCGGGTTTTACCCCTAGGTACATCTGTGCTAGAGCCGCCTCTACCTGCTCGTATCCAGACATGGATGTATTGCTCGGAAAACTCACAACATATCTACAATACCAAAATACTAGGAAGTTCTTATATACTAATCCTCATAGTCCATCTTAAATCTATGTGCTCTAATCAGAGTTTATCTAAATCTATCTTCCAAGGTTTGTACTAAACTTTCTCTGATACCAACTGTAACGCCCCGACCCCAGTTACCTAGAGTCGATGCATTATTACATAACATTGGCATGATCACAAGAAAGATCAAATCTCGAAAGACCGGTTGGTTTAGTAGCCTTGGAAACAATAGATATATTCACAAAGTTTTACATTACATCATAAAGTGAAAAAAAAAACTACTACAACAACATAGTCTCCTTATCCCACATTCATATCCCTACATACTATCGCTGCAGGTCATTCATAAATTACTTCTTCACATCCTGGGAAAAATAAAACATAGAAAAGGGGTGAGCTCAAATGCCCAATAATGATATCAATATAGCAGAATCCTTCATAAATAAGAATAAACATTTAAGGCAATGTATAACATAAAACAAAAGCCTTTTAAACTTGAACTTCAACATAGTATGACAAAAATAAAATGAATTAATGCCATTTACTTATTCACATTGATATTCTACTAATCGAATAATCACATGAAATATCAATTACCACTTTCACAATGATGGAATGCATAATGCCAGACTATCATAACCACATAGCCAAGGCCTCGTGCCAAGACTACAAATAAGATTTTGCCAAGGCCTTGTGCCAAGACACTAGTTTGTCTCATTAGACCTACCGATACATCGAGGAGCTATAGCAGGCTCCACCCGTCCCATATTATGTCCAATGCTTTCCCATATGAAAAGGTTTAAACATAACATAAACATTCGTACTAAAACTAGCATACGAAATGTCAATATTTTCACTATAAACTATGAATGGTATAAAAACAACACATCCACAGTCAAACATATCACAAAACCTTCAATACAATATAGAAGTTTTGTATCATAATAATTCAACTACAAATAAGCATAAAATCCATCAAAGGATGTTGACATAGATGAAATCAAAACACTACGAGAAAAATGGGGATTTGCGATGGGTTATTTGCGACAGGGATAAATCCCGTCGCAAATAGTCCCGTCAGAAACTTATTTGCGACGAGCAAATTCCCCCGTCGCAAATAAGTAGTTATTTGCGATGGGTTAGCTTTCCCCATCGCAAAAAGACTGGCGTGCTTTGCGCGCCAAATCGCAGGAAAGTTATTTGGGACGGGCGGTTACCGCCCGTCGCAAATAACAGGCAGCGGTAAATGATATTTGCGATGGGAATATACCCCCGTCGCAAATAGTATGTCGGCAGGTTATTATTTACGACGGGTCTCGTCGCAAATAACTATTTAACCGTTGACCATAATAAATGCGGGCTAAGGTATTTGCGATGAGTACCGTCGTATATAATCTAACCTATAAATACCCCTTATCCGTTTTTTTCATTCATTCTCAAAATCGATCTTCTACATCTCTCAAAACTCTATTTTTAGAGTTCAGCGTTTTTGGAGTTTAATTTTTTTTTTCCGGAGTTGAAATTGAAGTTTTCAACAACGATCAGAGATCAACCTCAGATCAATTTTAAAGGTATTTTATGTTCATTTTAATTTAATATTTATTTTAAATTTTTTATTAGTTTCAATTATTCTTAATTAGTTGTAATTTAATTATGTTTACATTTTTTTGTTACTTAATAAATTTAAATTATTAGTATTCATTGTTCATAGTTAATGGTAATTAGGAATAATTAGTAATAATTACCAATAATTAAGAATAAATACTAATAATTAGTAATAAATACCAATAATTAGGAATAATTAGTAATAATTACCAATAATTACCAATAATTAGTAATAATTCGTAATAATTACTAATAATTAGTAATAATTACCAATAATTAGTAATAATTTCAATAATTAAAAATAATTAGTAATAATTAGTAATAATTACTAATAATTACCAATAATTAGTAATAATTACGAATAATTAGTAATGATTTCCAATAATTAGTAATAATTACCAATATTTAGTACTAAATAGTAATAATTAGCAATAATTACCAATAATTAGGAATAATTAGTAATAATTATCAATAATTACCAATAATTACCAATATTTAGTACTAAATAGTAATAATTAGTAATAATTAAAAATAATTAGGAATAATTAGTAATAATTACCAATAATTACCAATAATTACCAATAATTAGTAATAATTAATAATAATTACCAACAATTAGCAATAATTAGAAATAATTAACAATAATTAGTAATAATTACAAATAATTACCAATAATTAGTAATAATTATCAATAATTATCCATATTTACTAATAGTTACCAATAATTATCCATAATTAGTAATAATTACCAATAATTATCAAGAATTACCAATAATTAATAATAATTTACTAATTACCAATAATTATCAATAATTAGTAATAATTACCGATAATTACCAATAATAAGTCATAATTTACTAATTACCCATATTTATCCATAATTAGTAATAATTACCCATAATTAGTAATAATTACCAATAATTAGTAATAATTAGAAATAATTACCAATAATTACCAGTAGTTAGAAATAATTATCAATAATTATCCATAATTAGTAATAATTACCAATAATTATCCATAATTAGTAATAATTACCAATAATTATTAATAATTACCAATAATTAGTAATAATTGGTAATAATTAGTAATAATTACCAATAATTAGTAATAATTAGAAATAATTACCACTAATTACCACTAATTTGTAATAATTAATAATACTTACCGATAATTAGCAATAATTAGTAATAATTACCAATAATTAGTAATAATTAGTAATAATTAGTAATAATTAGTAATAATTAGTAATAATTACCAATAATTACTAATAATTACCAATAATTAGTAATAATTAGTAATAAGTAGTAATAATTAGTAATAATTAGTAATAATTAGTAATAATTAGTAACAATTAGTAATAATTAGTAATAATTACCAATAATTACCAATAATTAGTAATAATTAAAAATAATTAGTAATAATTAACAATAATTAGTAATAATTACCAATAATTAGTAATAATTAGTAATAATTAGTAATAATTAGTAATAATTCGTAATAATTACCAATAATTAGTAATAATTACCAATAATTAGTAATAATTACCAATAAATAGTAATAATTACCAATAATTAGTAATAATTAACAATAATTAGTAATAATTACCAATACTTAGTAATAATTAACAATAATTAGTAATAATTACCAATAATAAGTTATAATTACCAATAATTAGTAATAATTAGTAATAATTAGTAATAATTACCAATAATTAGTAATAATTAGTAATAATTAGTAATAATTACCAATAATTAGTAATAATTACCAATAATTACCAATAATTAGTAATAATTAGTAATAATTAGTAATAATTAGTAATAATTACCAATAATTAGTAATAAATACTAATAATTAGTAATAATTACCAATAATTAGTAATAATTACCAATGATTAGTAATTATTAGTAATAATTAGTAATAATTACCAATAATTTGTATTAATTACAAATAATTATTAATAATTACAAATAATTAGTAATAATTACCAATAATTAGTAATAATTACCAATAATTAATAATAATTAGTAAAAATTAGTAATAATTAGCAATAATTAAAAATAATTAGCAATAATTAGTAAGAATTAGCAATAATTAGAAATAATTATTAATAATTAGAAAGAATTAATAATAATTACCAATAATTACCAATAATTACCAATTATTACCAATAATTAGTAATAATTACCAATAATTACCAATAATTAGTAATAATTACCAATAATTAGTAATAATTACCAATAATTAGTAATAATTATTAATAATTAGTAATAAATAGTAATAATTAGTAATAGTTAGTAATAATTACCAATAATTACCAATAATTTCCAATAATTACCAATATTTAGCAATATTTTCCAATATTTACCAATATTTTCCAATATTTACCAATATTTACCTATATTTACCAATATTTACCAATATTTACCAATATTTACCAATATTTACCAATATTAAAAAATATTTACCGATATTTTCCAATATTTAGAAATAATTACCAATATTTACCAATAATTACCAATATTAACAATAATTAGGAATAATTACCAATAATTTGGAATAATTACCATAAATTTGGAATAATTACCAATAATTAGGAATAATTACCAATAATTATGAATAATTACCAATAATTAAGAATAATAACATTATTAAATTATTTGTATATTTTATTATTAATATTAAAATAATATAATTTTCTATATTATATACAATTATCTTTTCATATGTGTGTTTTCTGTCTCCACATGTAATATTTGCATTCTTTTTCAAAATTATCAACTTACTCGCTAATGGAGAGGTAAAAGTGAATGCAAATATAACATGTGGAGACAGAATGTTGAACACACAGATGATAGGAGAATTGTATATAATATAGAAAATTATATTATTTTAATATTAATAATAAAATATACTAATAATGTAATAATGTTATTATTATATAATTAATATTTATGAAAAAATTATATTAGTATTATTAAAAAAATAAAAAATCAATATAATATTAAAATTATCAATTTTTGTAATAGGTTTTGCTTTATTCTCAACATATTCAATCCTTGCTTGAGTGTTTTTTCTAACAAATTATTCAAAACCAGTAATACTTTTATATTTTATAGAAAAATATGGAACAACTAGGTGGTCAAAAGTCATTATTAAACGACCGCATATGGATAAATCAATGTAGAAATTCAAATAGTTCTGGTTTAAATCTAGTATATATAGAGGGTGTGGAGACTTTTTTATCCTTTTCGGCATCAAATACTGAATTTGTTTCAGAAGGGAAAATAAAATGCCCTTGTAGAAAATGTGCACTGAGAACGTTTGACACGTTTCAAAAAGTGGGGGGGACATCTCTTGCGTTTTGGTTTTCAACCAGATTATGTTTTTTGGTATCAACACGGTGAATGAAGTTCCAGAGTAGGTGATACCAACTTGATTTCAGATCCATACCGGTTTCAAGATTAAGTACATGATGTTGCAGGTTCATCTGTTCAACATACAGAAACTCCAATTGATATAGATTCAAATCCTGAGTTGGCACTGTCTGAATTTTATGAGTTGTTGAGGTCTGCTGAGGATGCATTATATCCTGGATGCAAGATGAGCAAATTAGAAGTAGTTGCAAAATTTATGGCTATCAAACCAGATAACAGAATGTCAAACACTTGTTTTGACCAGATATTTTCTTTGCTTAAAACACTGTTACCCGATGAAAATGTTTTTCCTACAAATTACTATGAGAGTAAGAGGCTGGTTCGAAATTTGGGACTTACTTGTCAGAAGATTCTTGCATGTTCAAATGACTACATTTTATATTCTGGGGAAAATGAGTCATTGGATAGTTGTCCCACATGTGGGCAATTGAGATATAAAGAAGGGAAACATGGGAAGTCTGGTTTGATTCCTGTAAAACAGTTGAGATATTTTCCGCTTACATCCAGACTTCAGCGTTTATTCATGTCTATGAATACAGCGACAATGATGTCATGGAATAAAGCGAATATTTCAACCGATAAAAGCTTGAATCATCCAGCCGATGGTGATTCATGGAAACATTTTGATAGAGTGCATCCATCCTTTTCTTTAGAAGCTTTAAATGTTCGACTGGGCCTTTCCACTGATGGTTTCTGTCCGTTCGGATCTTATGGTAGTCAATTCTCATATTGGCCTATTTTTTTAACTCCGTACAACTTACCTCCATGGATGTTGATGCATGATCTATATATCTTTTTGACTTTACTAATTCCAGGACATTCGAAGAAAAATATTGATGTTTATTTCAAACCATTGATTGATGAATTAAGAGTATTTGTGAGTACTGGTGTCAGTACATATGATGTTGCTACGAAACATAATTTCATACTAAGAGCAGCATTGATGTGGACAATTAGTGACTTCCCGGCTTATGGGATGTTATCTGGCTGGAGTACACATGGTCAAAAATCATGTCCTTACTATATGGGAGATAACAAAGCAGTTATGCTCATTCATGGAAAGAAACCTTGTTATTTTGACTGTCATCGCAGATTTCTTACAGCTGATCATCCTTTTCGCAGAAACAGATCTCATTTCAGAAAAGGAACAATTGAAAGGGATGGACCTCCAAAAATGCTATCAGGTTCGGAGTTAAAATCAGTTGTATTTTCATTACCTCCCATCACTTTTGGTCCCACAATAAACCAACAAAAAATTTCTGGTTTTGGGAAAGAACACAATTGGATTAAACATAGCATATCTTGGGATTTGCCATATTGGTCTGATTTGTTGGTCCGCCACATGTTGGATGTCATGCATATTGAGAAGAACTGTTTTGATAATTTGTTTCATACAGTTTTGGATACGCCAGGAAAGAGAAAAGACAATGTAAATGCACGTTTAGATCTTTCCCAAATTTGTAGGCGTCCAGAACTGGAACTGTTTGAGAATGTCAGAACATAAAGGTTACTGAAACCAAAAGCAGCTTATACACTGTTTAAAGAAAACCGTTTATTATTTTTTTAGTGGATTGCAGATTTCAGACTTCCAGATGGTTGTGCTTCCAATTTGGGTAGATGTGTAAAGAATAGTCATATTACTGGATTAAAAAGTCATGATTGTCATGTTATAATGGAATTAATTCTACCCATAGGATTAAGAAGTCTGTTGAATTCTGTGATTTGGGATTCCATAACAGAAATTTCTCATTTTTTTCAGGAAATTTGTGCGGCTACAGCAGATTATGATGCTCAATGCAAACTTGAAGAAGATGTTGTTATAATTATATGTATACTGGAAAAAATATTTCCGCCATCTTTCTTCAACTCAATGGAACATTTGATGTTACATTTTCCATATAAAGCCAAATGTGGAGGTCTAGAACAGTTTCGATGGATGTACCCATTTGAAAGATGCATGCAAAAATTGAAAAGAAAAGTACGTAACAAAGCATCTATTGAAGGATCTATTGTAGAAGCTTATTTGCAAGAGGAAATATCATTTTTCTGCTCCCATTATTTTGAATCTGAGTATCCGTCAAAACAAAACCGAATGGGATGGAATGAGAGTAATATTGATGAAATCGACAATCAATTATCTGTTTTCAACCAGCCAGTTCTTGGTTTTGGTGGAGTTTATGAACGCTGGCTTTCAGATGATGAACATCATAGAGCTCACACGTATGTTCTGATCAACTGTGAAGAGATGACATCAATTGTACTGTATGTGATTATATCACTTATTCTATCATTTATGTTACAGTAAATAACTTTGTTTTTTATAGGTGGTATGATAATCGTATCAAGAAACAAATTCCACAAATTATAGCAGCTGCTCTCGAAGAACACCGGCAAAAAAATTTCTCTCAGTGGTTTCAAAAACTGGTAACATAAATTCATTATCTTTTAGAAACTCATTCAATGTATAGTTTACTTTATTGATAATTATTTAACAAATTTTCAGGTGTCTCGACATGTTGATAAAATTGACAAACGACTGTGTATATTGAGTAACCCACCTTCCAAACTTGTTAAAACTTATAATGCATATGTGGTGAATGGATTTCTATTTCACACACATGCATATAGGGAATCAAAAAAAACAATGAACAGTGGAGTTAGCTTGAGAGGATCTCATTATCGAGAAAATGAAGTTTACTTTTATGGCATACTTGATGAAATCATTGAACTATATTATCTTGGACAACATTACATAACCATGTTCAAATGTTGGTGGTTGGATACAGAGAGGGGCGTGCGTGTTCATCCGACTCATGGAATCATCGATATTAAATGTAAAAGTGTTCTCGCAGTAAATGAACCATTCTTATTGGCTCAGCAGGCACATCATGTTTATTACACAAAGTATTATGCTACATCAAGAGACTTGAATGATTGGTGGAGTGTAATAAAAATCAAAATTCGAGACAATCAGTTTAGTCAAAGTGAATGTGCTTTTACTGATGTGCAAATAATTGAAGTTTTTCAAGAGAGTACTCAAAATCATTCTTTTTTACAAAGAGACATGAGTATCGATGACGAAACCCCACATTTAAGAGTCGGTGATGACGATGATGTTAATGATGTCACATATGAATTTGAAATGGTAAGAGATGAAGAAACTGGAACTCGAATAGATATCGATGATGTTGAGGAGGAATATGAAGATGACATTGACATATATAAAGATGATGATGAAGATGAACACTGATAGAATTCCATGGTAGTTATATACAATAATAATATATATATATATATGTATATATAATAGTAATTATCAATTATTTTCTAACAACATTAACATTTTCTATTTCAGATGGACGATGACACATTTCGTGAGTTGGCGGATGCTGACCCGGCTTTCGATGCGGATGACTTGCTGGCAAATGACCCTCAGCCTGCAGGCGCTCCAGGGAGTACGCAGAGGGGGTGCGGTCTTGCACGATTGATGATTCCTGACCCCGTCCCCGAGCAACGTCCACGTCTTGGGTTTGATCCATGCACACGGAGGTGTGATAACCTGTGTGATAACTTGTGGATTTGACTAAGATTTCATTAATCTATAAACATAATAAATGTTTATTATTTTTAAAGTTTTCCGAATATAGAAGTCAGACAGGGTAGCACTATTTTGCGCAACTATTTCTCTCAACCGTGGACCACATGGGAGCAGATTCCTATTTATGTGAAGCAGACAATGTTCGGCCATTGGTTGGTATATACATAAATAAACAATTTTTATTTTGAAAATTATCTCATTTCTAACTTGATATTTTGATTTATTTTGTAGGTTTTATGGTATCCGATTGAGGATACCATGCGTGACGCCATCCATGAGGCATGGGAGGTGGCCATGCGTGATCGCTTTCGTCAGTTTTTGCACAATTTAAGAAAATCTACCACGAAGAAAGCAGGAGTGTCAGATTTTGATGAGTCACGTAGAGCACACCGACTAGAGTACATTTCATCCCATGTATGGGATGGATTATGTGCGCACTGGTTGAGTGGTGCCTTTCATAGGAGATCATCGGTGGGGAGGCAGAATTATGGGAGATAGGAGGGGACTCATCGAGCTGGGATTCGTTCTTTCAGTACTCCTAGACAGCATCCGGTACGTACATTATTTATAAATATTTTATATAACAATAAATATTAATAGTTTATTTTTTATTCATATAGACTGTCGAGCACCCCGATATTACGGAGTACGACATATATTAGAGGATGTATAGTGATCCTGCTACTGGGGAGCTCAGAGGTGATCATCAGCATCACATCGTGGTCAGTATTATTTTTTTTCAAGTTTAAAAATTAACTGCATATAATATATTCACAATTTTAATTTTAAATTGCAACTACAGGAGTCATATGAGGCCGCAGCATCACAGGCCCGGCCTGAGAGTCAGGCTGAGACATCAGATCATACCACTGGCCATCAGTTTGATGAGGCAGCATGGATGCAGGCCACCCAGTATGCCTTCGAGAAGGGCCAGATAGTAGGTATCAGCTCTCGACTGACTCCCAGAGATTATTATGGCAGTGCTGCGATGTCGGCGTCCAGCTCGAGAGGAGCTCATGCATATTCTTCTGCTACACAGTATAAGGATCAGTTGCGATCTCAGACTGCACTGATAGAGAGTCTGCGATAGGAGTAGGAGAAGATGTGTCAGCAGCAGCAGCAGCATGAGGAGGAGCGTCGACGCCAGCAGCAGCTGTACGAGGAGCAGATGAGTCGGTAGCAGCAGTAGCAGCAGGAGCAGATGGAGTACATGTGCCGACTCACTCATGCTTTAGGGATGATGTTTCATACACCAGCATCTGCAGATCCCCCCTCCCCCTCCCCCCTCCTTCAGATTAGAGTTTGTTTTTATGTTAAAAAGTTTGTTAAATCAAAATATGAATTTTTTTTCTATTCGTAGTTTCTGTATCATTATAAAATATTAATAATATTATATTTTGAAATAACAATATCAATATGAATAATAATATTATTTATATTTTATAATATTAAATTATTTATATATATTATAATTTTATAATATTATAATTTAATTATATTTTTTTGTAATATTTGAATTATTTTAATATTTGAATGTAAAATAATTCTATTATTTTTATATTAATTAAAATAACTTATTAATCTTTCTTTTATTTATGAATTATAATTCTAATATTATTATATTAATTAAATCATTTATTAATATTCTATTATTTTTTATTTTTAAATTATAATTCTATTATTATTATATTAATTAAAATAATTTATTAATAATTTATTATTTTTATTTGTGAATTATAATTCTATTATTATATTAATTAAAATAATTTATTAATAATTTGTTATTTTTTATTTTTGAATTATAATTGGATTATTATTATATTAATTAAAATAATTTATTAATAATTTATTTTTTTATTTTTTTTATAGTATTTGCGATGGGATACTATGCCCGTCGCAAATAGTATTATTATTATATTCATTAAAATAATTTATTAATAGTTTTTATTTTTCTTTTAAAATAGTATTTGTGACGGGCCCATTCGCAATTACTATTTGCGACGGGCCCATTGCAATTACTATTTTAAAAGTTTTTTACAAATATACGGAGTAATTTTTGCGACGGGAAGGATCCTCGTCGCAAATAATGTCTTTAGCGACAGGCCCGTCGCAAATAATTGTTGTTGTGACGCCGTTTTCCGCAACGGGCCATTTGCGATGGGCCCCCGTCGCAAAAGGCCATTTGCGACAGGATCCCGTCACAAATGCCCCGTCGCAAATACCTGTTTTTCTAGTAGTGAATCTCTTTTTAGAGAAATATATCATTTTATTTTTGAAATCATTTAAGAGTCATATATTAATAAAATAAAACATTTTCTTTGAAAATATTCTTATAAGCCTGTAAGGGAAGCTTCGACCATTTTATAACGGCGTAAAATAACCGCACCCGCCATATAAGTTAAAAAAACATTCTTACCTTAATTTTGTCAAAAAGGTTAAATGAACCTTGTTTGGAAAACGACGGAAAGATTTCTTTATAAACCTTTTATAAAAAGTAAAACATGGGTATAAATGACTTTAACCCATATTATTTTAAATAGTAAAATCTTATCAAAATACATTTTGAAGAAACGTGGATGTGGATGATAATGAAATCCCAGTAGATTATTACGTATAAACAACCTTGGATAATGAAGAGATTGTGAAATGACCCTTACCTTGTACTTTTACTTGGTTGGGGTAGGTTAACCTTCTGTATAATGGTGAAATAATTGTAATTAAATTATATAATTATCATATATATTAATATGATATCATATATGATCTTTTAATATTGATTTGTTAACAATATCTAAGAATTATCGTCGTTTCGTGTGTTAACTTACTCGTTTTCTTTTATATGTTTTGTTTCATAAGTTGTGTTTGTTATGGATATGTTGTAACTTATTCATATCTAGAATGATATCAAGTCCTTAAACATCATTTTTAAATCATCAAATGATAATTATACTTGAATGGATACGATGGAGAATGAATCTCATCGCGTTCGTGGAGACGGTAGTCCGTATGTACGCACGAGCGACAATATCATTCATTTGATATTAAAATAATATATAATTGGATAGTATATAATATATACATAATAATTATCATGTTATATTAATTATTTACTTTAGTTACACATCATTATTATACCCATCCAAATAATAATATATTGAATAACAATTACACCACGACGTGGAGACGGTAAGCCGAACGTACGCACGTATGGTGACATGTTATTCAAAGGGTAGATAGAATACTGAATACGGTTGTACCATATTTATAATAACATCACAGTATATATAAGATATTGGAGTTATTATTTTATAATGGTAATAACGAAGAAAGAAGAAGAAGTGGAAGAAGAAATAGATTTGAAAAAGGGTGGTGAAAACATTACCTCTTCTTCGGGTTCTTCCTTTTGATTTGATCAAAAGGGCTCCTTAGGTTGGCTTTTTGATCAAAATAAAGACTCTAGGTTGTAGTGAGAGAATTTTAGAGAGTATTTGGGCAGATTTTGGCTGAACCAAAAGTCTTTGAAGGTGTGAAGTAATGAGAAGGGGGAGTGCCCTTTTATAAGAGGGGTGAAGGGAACCTTTGGAAAATCTAGAAATATTAATTTATAATAAATTCATATTCGGTTTATAATGGCTCCAAAGTTGATTATTCAATGGTTAAGGTGGGGATAGGTCTAAAACCATACATCCAATAGAATTTAGATAGGTTTGGGTTACTATATTAACCTTATCTTTTAGTTTTAACTCTTAGTTAATTAGTTTGACATTTACCATGTCACTTTGTATTTTTATATTATATAGTTAATAAACAAACTATATACATCCAATAGACCCCCAAGTGGTCCATTAATGATACACATATCATGATATAAGTCTCTTTCCTGAACCATAGATTTTTAGGAATTTAATATCAATTAATAATATAATTTTTTTTTTCAAAACTCTTTTATGTCAATTTTGACACTATTCAATAGTTGATTTTTGTGAAACTTATAACAGAATTATTACTTCGAACAAGGTCAACTAAATCAATCCTAATATGTCATATTATCCTATAAAATTATTTTAATTCATTAAAAGTCTCAAATTATATTTATTTGGGTATTTATAATATCAATTATTTTAATTTTTTAACTATTATGGTAATTACTGCATCATCATTGTGTCATAGATCAATTATATTATTTAATGTCTAAAAATTATAAATAAAATATCATTATGTATGAAATCTTCTTAGTTTTCTAATGAATATTTATAGTCGAAACTTTAACATATATTACCCTTTGTAAAAATTGTTTTTCTAAACAATATATGCTTGTGTCATTTTTGTATTCATTTTAACTTAATTAAAATAAAGTGTCCCTATCACTTACAAGTGGCACCATGGGGTCCCAAAATCGACCCAAAGATTCCCATGGTCGAACATGTATCAACGAATAAGTTTAGGATACATTTTAGGGTAATTTTGTATTATTATAATAGTATTTTTTAGCATATATTTACCGGATTTACCCTTAACAATGGTAAGTAAAATATTTACCGCAGTAATTATTCAAAATGTCTAAAAATAAAAGTTACCTATTTACACAATTTGAACATCCTGATTCCAAATATGGAATCCATTTTTCTAAATTCAAAACACAGAAGTGGCATAAATTAATTTAAAATTAATCCCCGCTGTCAAAACAGAAAGCATGTTTTTAAGATATAATAACTATCAAAAGATTGATACTTGTTTGTGTTCGGTTTAATTGTGAAATTATGTAAAATGACCAACATTGTATTAAATGGTAAAAATATATTCTAAATATACTTTAAAACTACTCAAATTCATAATTTATCAATATAAATTATTTTGATTAAAAAAGTTGTTTTTAATTAAAATTTAGTAATTTTCACTATTCATCAAAATATTAAAGTTATCCGAAAAGTTCCAAAACTTCACCCTAGGCTAAATTAGATCTTCCAAATCTAAAAATTATGTCCATTTTTAAATATAAAATATATTTAATTTCAAAAGGTAGGTATTACTATTCATAACTACTAGTTTGATTGGTTGTGGTGTGTGTTAGAACTCGAAGTTGCGTACAACACACGCTACTGTATTATTCAAAGGAAAGTGTACCGTGGAAGCTTGGGATGTTTCATTTTAAATTTTTGATGACCCCATTTAGTCAAAAAGTTTAAAATATTGTATTTAAAAAGGGTTCACTATTAAAAGTTGGTAAAAGTGCAACACTGAAAATGAATTTGATCTTACATTATGTCTAAGAAACTCATAATATGGATTCTAAAATTATAAGGATTATATAAACTTTAAAATTTAGTTAATACTACTCATAACTTCTTTTGAACGGCTTGTTTAGTAAGTCATGGTGCTCTTGAACTCGGTGTTGCGTGTAGTGAAATTTATTGAATTATTTTGAAGAAATAACACACTATGAAATCTTGGGGTGTTACATGTGGTTTGGGAGGACTTGAGAATAAAATCATGAAAATGTTTTCCCATTTCAATAATAGTTTGTTTATTGGTTTCATCATCTATATAGACATTATGTATGAATCATTAAATATTATACCCCCCAAAATTTTTTATGTATAATATATATTTACCCTTTTCATATTCTCCCAACCAAAATTATTCATGTTTTTTTATATAAAATTGTATTTGTTTATTGGTTAGTAGAGAATAATGAGTTATATGAATCAAATAAAAGATAATTATTCAATTATAGGATGGATGAGACACATGATATTCTTCTAAATCTTATTAATCCATTATTATCATGGTTAAAATTTAATATATTTCCAGTTATATTCTATAGTGATTAATAATAATTTTCCAATCCTAGTGGTCAGTGCAAGTGTCATTTTCTACGTCACCATTGTGAAAATTTTTCAAAATATTTATCAGAAATATTACAACTAATAACTCTTGATCATGTGTTATGTAATCATTATCATGGATGATTTATTTGAATAATAATATATCACCTTCTAATTTTTAATGATAACGTGACTAAATCCCTTATTTAATGCATCACCATACAACACATACCATTCTTAACTCTATGGTAGAAGTGTATTGGTGTAGTGAATAACCTCTTCGTAAGATCCATGAATCATTATTCTTGTTTCAATCTCCAAATAAACATTAAATCCTTGTAATTTTATAGTGTTAATAGATATTCAAGTTATTGTAGATTTCTCATAATTCATCGATAGTATACATCCATCCAAATAATTTTTTTAAACTATATAATATATATTCATTCAGGCCATTATTAATTCTTTTATATCCTTAATGAAATTATGTATACACCATCTATTGTGATTATATGACCTACGAGGGGTAAATCCCCACTTATATATGGAATAAAATTTTGAACATATTTTCACCAAAAACAATGTTTATGTCTATTTTTTTATTTTTGATCTTATTTTTTTGATTAGGTGGGAATTTCAGGATTTTGGATGAGGTATTAAGACATTTATCCTATATGACAGAATCCACTAGTTATAAATTTGGTTGGTACTCTGTGACTAATGTTCCCTACAATGGATGTAGTAGGCCCTAAAGTGATACTAGTTTCCTGATGTCCCTAAGATGGGTATGTATTGGGGGATCATGTAGATGATGATGGCATGGAGGGTACTAGACACCCTAAGGATGTTTTACCAAAATAATTGATTCTTTAATTATCAAATTAATTAAACTAGACAACACCCACTCCACCCATGCACACAAATGGTGTACAATTCCACCCTCTACCTCTATTCTGTCTTTCCCTAGATTTATTATCTCCCATCCATTCCTTGATTTATAATCATTATATCAAAGGAGGTTAGTAATAGTAAGTCTATGACACTTTTTAGAGAGGAATAATCCTTTAGCAAAAAATATTATCTGATTTCAAAATAAAAATATCCATTAATACAGTACAAAGATTATAAAGGGATAGTGTATTTATAAGTATAGGTTCATAATATAAAAAAACTAGAATATGGGATCCATAGATATCTCTCAAAATAAATCTGGTCTCTTAACTTTTCATTGGATAACCTAAAGAATTCCTGAATGAAATGGGTAAACTAAAATTCC
This sequence comes from Viscum album, assembly GCA_963277665.1. Lineage (NCBI taxonomy): Eukaryota > Viridiplantae > Streptophyta > Magnoliopsida > Santalales > Viscaceae > Viscum > Viscum album. Next base: position 120,018,927 of record OY728134.1, read on the forward strand.
TAGTAAGGGAATAAGCTTGATAATGAAGCATAACACGTGGAATAACAAGATATCCTAAAAGAGAATTCACATGAGTAGTCACAAGGAAATATATATCAATATAAATGGTATTATATGATTATTAAATTATAAAAAAAATTGAAGAAATAGAAATCATCAAATAAAAATAAGTCAAGGATAACATCTAAGATAAAATTACAAGTTGGATAGAGTCCCAAAATTGATTAGGTTCACTCCCTAATCCCACAGATTAAAACTCCGGAGACTAAAACATTATCTAATGCATTGGAGGTCTATAAAATTCAAGGGCCACTATGCACATTCATTACATGTATATTGATATGTTTTCCCCCAAAGTAATAAATAAAAAGGAATAAATAAAATAATTACCCATAGAAATAAAATTACTTACATAATATTTCTGCATCTCATAATCAAATCAAATTTCATAATTAAGGAATTTCAGAAAAGAGAATAGGTCATGTATTAAAATATCAATGTAAGGGAAATTAATATAGATATAAATTTGGGGGAATGTAAATAGAATTTAGAATCATTACATAAAATTGTTTTTTTTTTCATTGTAGAATATAAATACCTTACCTATTATTGAAATCAATGTAGAGGGAATAAACCTTTCTAGTTCAAATATTAAAATTCCAAAACAAAAATTAAAAAAATATATAAATAATTTTAATTGAAAATATAATTAAAAACATATTACAGAATTTTATGGAATGTAATGGTCTTGAGTATGTGAATTATTCTTCATGTCATATATGATAAAACAATGATTGCTTTAAAATTATTGGCAAATGTAAAAAGGTACCCATTTATAAATAATATAATAATATTCCATTTAAAACATACTATAAAAATAGAAAAAAATAATAAAATATTTCTTTAAAAAATCGTATAATTTTATTTAATTTTTTTTAAAAAATAAAATTAAGGAAAACATGGACACCTATGAGAGATGGATTTCAACCAATGAGATAAATAAATTTTATTTTCCACTAAAATGTTTTACAAATATTTTTGAGTACCATAGAGACTAAAATGATATTATTAGATAGAAAGATAATGAATAAATCTAGGGTTATAAAATGTATGAATTTATAATGAAATGTTCAAATAATTTACATCAATATAAATCCAATCATAAATAATTCGGATTAGAATTAAATTAAAAAATAAAGCCTTACCACTTTGGTAGTTTTAAAATCATAAAACCCATAACCGAAGAAAATGAATTATAAGATAAAATACCATGAGTTACTAAAAATTCATGATATAATATGAAAAGGGTAATTATATACACCATATAAAATAAAATATGTGTATAAAAGAACACGTGTCTCAAAGAATTATGATTTGGGACAAAACCCTTAAAATGATTGTATCATTGTGGTGAGTGTTTAACCATGAGGTGATTATTTTTATTGAGTATAGATAAAAACAAATGAAAATTTAAATAAAATATAAATTACTCAAATTTCAATTAATATGTAATATTGTCATAATATAATCAATAAACAAAATTTTCAACTAACTGAATAGAAGTTTAGTTAAGAAACCCCTTACATCACATTTCCCTTTATCTAAAAGCTCTTTAACATCAAGTGTAGTAATTTTAAGAATGTTATTATCTCTTAATAGATTAATTTTTTTATTTATAATATCATATATGATTCTTTTTATAACATCTTATCATGAGTTTGTTAATAATATTTCATTATCACTATTATTCAGGGTGTTTATAGTATTATTTTCCATGTATATTTTAACATAAAATTTACAAATATTGAACTCAAGACATAAATCCATAAAATATAGAATTATATTATTGTTATAAATATAATTTTTTCATTATTTACAACTTCAGTATCATTATATAATTTTTATCATGGAAAACGAATAATGTCACTTCATGGATACTGTCATACACAGGCATGGATGACCTACTATATCATTTCCTTAGTGGTTGATTGGTTAAGAAAGATAATTTTATGTTATGTTAAAAATTATTATAATTTAATAAATATCACATATATACATTAAATTTATATATTTTAAATTCCATGTAATGTGTTATTCAAAAATGAATCACATCACTTCAAGAGGTGGTAGTTTTCGATACACATGAATAGCGTTATCACTTATTCAATTGATAGGGAGGTAAGAAATTATATAAAATATTTATTTTATATAATTATTAATATTTAATTAATATAATTTATCTACATAAAATTAATCCTTATTTCCTACCATGTAAAACATAACTAAAAAAAGAATCAATCGCTTCGTGAGCTGGTAGTCTGTTGTACACAAATATGATATTATCATATTCTCAATGAAAAGGAATGTTTGAGGGTATTTTTGATATTATAATTATTTATGTATAATAATATACCAAATTAAATATAAAAAATTAAATACATAATTATATACATCCAACAGATGTGGGGATAATAATTGAATTACATCAATTCGTGATACATTATTCCACCATCCACAAGATCAGTGATTTTGTTTCCCATAAGAGTGAGAAATAGATTGTTTAATCTCATGATATTAACACCAAAAACATTGATATATATCTAATATAATGATTTTATTATATCATAATGGTCAAATAATATTTTAATTATGTGGTATAAGATTAAAATAAAATTCTCGGTTTAGGACGTTATATCTACTTCAGAAAATTTCTTTAGGTTTATAAACAAAAGCCTTCTTAGGTAGGATTTATAATAAAAGAAATGATTCTATGATTAGGATAGTAAATTTAATAATTAAATTTTATACGTATTTTATAATCCAATATATTTTTTATATGTGTGAATGAGAGGATAGGGGGTACCCTTTTATATGTCGGGGAGAGGACACACATGGAATGTTTTAAAAGAATGAGTTTCACTCATTTTTTTCATGAACGAAGGATCCAAAAAGGACCATTTATAAATTATAATATATAAGTGATAAATATTACCATAATATAATAATTATACATGCTTTTAAAAATTTTAAAACTTTACATTCAATTGTAACATCCTAATAAGCTCATTTTTACCTAAATTGTGGTAAATAAGATTTGTTGGTTTCACTATTCATTACGGTAAAAAATTAATTCAAAATTTTTCTATAATATAAATTATGATTATAAAAAAATAGTTAGAATATATTAAATTCATCTAACTAAATTTAGATATTTTAATTTATAATTAATCATTTATATTTTATAAGAAACAGATTCAAAAATAAAACATTCAAAAGTTTGAAAAGTATTTATATCAAAATTAAAAATGAAATTAATTCCAATAACCTAATTATTTATTATTTAATATATATTTTAATTATTTTTAATTATAATACAAAAAAATAAAATGGGGCCTGTAAATTATTTAAATAAATATTTAGTTTTCAGTAAATATTAGCATCTTTTCACTATTCATTGAAAAATGAATGTCTTAAAAAATACCCAAGAAATTAACAAAAAAAATTTTATACTTTGATTTAAAAAATTTATTTTAATTTGTATATTAATTGTATAATAGTGGTAAAAATTAATTTTAAAAATATGAGTGAAAAGAATGAAGAAACAATATTTTAGAAAAATACAACATTTTTGAACACATTTATTTTTAATTTGAATGATTATTATTTTATATAAAATAAATATATAATGTATTATTTTCGTTTATGATTTTTTGTACCATATATTTACCATAATTTAGATAGTATTATTCTTATTCCCCATCGTAATGGAAGATATTCAATGGATAAATTTTAAATATAACATTTTAATTAAATATCATACTTCATCCAAAGTATGTGTTGTGTGTGTCACAAGTTATTGAAGATATTATATTTAATTTAAATTAAATATATTATATTCTATCATTGTGTTATATTATCTTCTAATATTTTTTAGGGTATATATTGTATCAAACACTATCTTAATATTTTTTCATCTTGGGGTGTTATATTCTACACACATAAATAAATTATTTCTTTAAAATATAATATTGATCCTTGAAATCTAGGAATTTAAAAATTAATTGTGGAAAAACCAAATCAGAAAAATTGATTAAAATATTTTATTAATGTAAGGGAAAGGGGAAATTAAATTCATCACATAATTAGGTTTCTACATAAGAAGACATTAGTGATAAGTTAGGATGTGAAAATTTAAGAAAAAAATATATATTTATAGATAATGATATATATAATTGATAAAAATAAATCAAATGATCAATAAAAATTTAGTGACCCCAAAACCCTAAATATTTCATGATTTAAAATATTATTTGATTCCTTGGGTATAAACATCATATGATAACATTTTTTTCCAAGATACTTTTACTAATGTTGAAGAGTTTTTTTACAATATATGATAATTAAAAAATATAATTAATGATATTTTAATATTTCATAATCACATTATCATAAATTGGTTGTTATTTGATTAATTTTCACTTCAAATCTTACTCAAAGAAATGAATATCCTAAAAATGTATTTTTTATGCATGAAGCACTAAAATATTCATTTAAAGGATCGTAAATTCCATAAAAGCGTATATGGCTGTTACAAATTTATTTATTAAAACTAAATTGGTTATCAAAAAATAATTTAATATAAAAAATGAATATTTATCTATTAATCTCTAAATTAAAAAATGAAACCAATGGTTTAACATATATCATTCCTTAAAAAATGACCCTATATCAAAAATAACATCAATAACCTTAACATGAAATATCATTTCACCCTAAAATGTTATATCAAACCCTTTCAACATATATATAAAAAATATAATATCATTATTCAAAAATAATTGTTTAAAATAAACAAAAAATGTAAAATATACTTCTTTTGAACAAAATGTTAAAAAAAAATACAAATTAACCACCTCAAATTCATACAAATCAAAAACGTATTTACCCTCTAATATGATTCTCAAAATCAAATTAATATATGTAAACCAAAATTTATATAAGAAAACAATATTATTTTAACTCTTACATCACACTGTCAAATGTTATTCACTTCACCCTTATCCACCTTCAGTTGTGGGTCTATGCCCCGTTGCCTTGTCTGATGTGATGGGTGGTTGCCCGACATGATAATTTTCATAATAAACTATATAAAACACATTATAACTATAAAATTAATAATATACAATTATCCTTTTAATATTCAGATCAATTTTATGAACATCTCCGAAAATAAATTAGTCAAAAAATCACATTTTTCACCACGATTTGTTTGTAAAAAATTAATATTTTCTATAAAATCTAATAATTTTAATTAAATTTAGTTACTTCAACATCAAGATAATCTCCAAGATTATATTTTCCTCACTTATGAGTTTTTCCATTGAGTATCCCCGTACCATTAAATCAAATTTCATGTCCATTAGTACCATTAATCATATTAATGAAAATAATAAAAAATATATACTACAGAGAAATCGTTATATTTTTAATGGTTCTTATAAGAAAAATAAAATTTATACAAATACAACAACAACATGACTCTTGAGTTCCAACACAAAATACTTGAATCAATAATCTTTACTTATTTTCATAAAATAGTCCCTTAGGAATTAATTTTTCGGTTATTATATCTAATAGGATAAAGACCAAGCTACCCATATTTGGGAAATTAAACTATTACTGGTTCCATAGATTGAGAATTATTTCCCTACTTCTTGTCAAATTAATTCTTCATTTCTATTCATTAATTAGATTCTTTTTCCCATATTTTTTTATACATAAATTATATTCTAGTTCCTTTTAGAAATATTCCATGGTTCCTCTTCCAATATTTTTAGAATGTGGTAAATGTAATCATATTTCCACTTTCTTCTTTAACACATTAACTTTAATAGAACAACATACATATCTTATTTGATTCATTTTAAATTTTTCTATGTTCCATTTTTTATCCTAATTCGAGACAACTCATTTGGAATGTTCATAATATGTATAAATTTCATTCCCAATACATTATGAATATAATTAGGTCAATCATTAAATTTCACATCACATTTTTTTTTGGCATTTATTATAATATTTCCCACTATTAAGTAAAATATTAAAAGAATAAATATTAGAATTCATTTAAATACACAAGAGAAATTGATAAACTAATAATTAATAAAATATAAATGATAATTATTTCCTAACATATGAGACTCAATATATTAATGTATGTTAATATATGTAATGATTCCTATTTGTTTTTATAATGAAAAATTTCATTCACGTAATTTATAATGGTTTGTAAAGAGTTTGTGAATTTTCTAAAGTATATCCTTGAGAATTTCAAAGAAGGTTCTTGTAAGGACCCTTGGTGTATACTAAGTAATGCTCATTCCGAACACACCATTTTGGATGCATTACCCCTAGGTATATAGATTCCAAAACCATTTCCTCTTGTAGAATCTATAAAGGAGTGTAATTTATTAGAAACCAATAACTCTATACTTCACCCATATTACATGACATTTTTCTATGCTTATCTTATCCCAAGACTTATCCATAGGGTTATCTTAAATATTTTCTCTTCCTAGTTTTAATATTTAATTAATCCATTCCCTTGATACCAACTATAGATTCCCAATACTTTTACAAATATTATTTCATGATTTATAAACAAAAATATGTATTAATACAACACAAGGATCATAATTTCCTAGTGTATTTAGAATAATAGGTTCATACTATATCAAAAGAAACTAAAACATGTCTTCAATAATTTATTGTACATAGTTTTCTCCAAAAAGCTTTTTGAGATACTAAATATTAATGATATAACAATAGGAATATATTAAAAAAATTAGTGAGCTAAAAATACAAATAAGGGAATAAAAATGATAAAAAAGAGTATCACGTGTATTAGAGGAATAATAAGATATCATAAAATAGAATTTACATGAGTAATCAGATGGATACATAATATAAATCACATGGAATCTTAATATCATTGTATAATAGGAAATGAGACAGAAACATAAAACATGACATAAGTATAAATCTTGGATAACATCCAATACAACATCACATGGTGGATAAAGCCCCACAATGGATTAGGATCACTCCGTAATCCCATAATTGAAATTTCATGAGGCTAAAATAGTAGACAATACCTTAGAGATATTTATAATTATTTTCCCACTAGTCACATTAATTTCATGTAAATGAATATGTATTATAAATAAGGAAAAAATTATAAGGTAAAAAAATAATAATTTCCCATGGGAAAATTGGGTTATATAATATTTCCTTATATCAATATCAATGATTATTTATATATAATGGAATTTGATAAATAATATAAATAAGGCTTGTGTTACACTGTAAAAGGTATGGAGGGTAATCTAGGTTTACATTTGGGGATATATATATTGAATTTAGAAGTAGTACATAACATTGATGACTTTTTCATTGATGACTATAAATTTCTTTATAAGTTTTGAAAAAATTCATTGGGAAAATAACTATTCCATTTTGAATTTTTTTTACAATAATATAATTCAAAAAACATTGTAAAAATAATTTTTTTAAAATATACTTGCAAACATGTAATTTAATATTCGAGGAAAATAATTCTCATAATGGAAGAAAATATTGTTCATTACAGAAACGTTAAAATAATGATTCCTTTCACATTTTTTGTATAGATTAAAAAGTAACTTGTTTATAAATTAAAGAAAGATACATTTTAAATCATTTTATAATAATTAAAAAATTGGTAAAATTAATTTTATTAATCGTATAAAAATACTAAGTACATTTAAAAAAAACATTATATAAAACAAGGACATGGAAAAGAAAGGTATTTCAATCGTACAGAGAAATAAAGTTGATTTTCTATAAAAAATATTTTCTTAATATATTTATGTAAAAAAGAGTAGAAAATATAAATATTACTTATAATGATCATTAATAGATATATGAGAACAAAATGGATGGGAATTACCAGTAAATGATTAAATAATCTCAAATAATGTAAATACAAGAATAATTAATCATGATTAAAATAAGATTGAAATATAAAACATTACACTTTTGTAATTTTTTAATAATATCACCCATGAATTACGGAAATAGATTATAACTTACAATACAATTATTTAGGAAGGATTTATTATATAATATTAAAATTTTCATTATATACACCATATAAAAAATAGGTACATAAAGCAGCATGTTTCTCAAAGAAGAAAGGTTTGGCATGAATCACTTACAATGTTCATATCATTTAGGTGATACTTAATAAACGAGGTGATTATTTATAAAAAATGTTGATCCAAAAAAATGATAAATTAAAAAATAATGCAATCAATTAATATTCCAAACATAATATTGTTATAATATAATCATTGATGTAGACGTAAAAACCAATGAATAGAAATTGAGTTAAGAAACCCCTTACATCACACATCCATTTAGATGAGAAATATTTATCCCCTAGTATCATGGTTTTTAAAAAGAATCTAACATACAGTAAAATTAAATTAATATTAATAATATCATATATGATCCCTTTTATATAATCTTATAATAAAATATTTAATCATATTTCATTATAATTATTGTTTTAGGCGTTAGTCATCTTTTTTATTATGCATGTTTTATCATGAAAGTTTCAGATATAAGACATATGATAAAGTTAAATCATATAAAAAATAGTATTAATTTTATAAATATTATTTTCATTAGTAACATCTTTATAATCACTATTTATTTTTAATGGGGAGACTGAATCACATTACCTCACGGATAGGGTTGGTCGAACGTACAAAAGTAAAACATTGTAATTTCTTGAATGGATTAAATGGAAATTATTTTTATAATATTTTCATTATATGCATATTATAATTTCATATATATTTCATATATTAATTTAAATTATCATTTATTAGCTTCCATATAAATAATAGTGAAAATGAATCACATCGCTTCATGAGGCAGTAGTCTGCAGTAGTCACGAATGACGTTATCATTTATTCATTTAATTTTAATGTATGAAGTTATAATATATATTTATATTATAGAAATATTATTTTTTAATAATATAATATACAAAAAATAATATTTATTACCTTTAATGTAAATCAAAAAAAGAAAAATGATCACATATCATTACTAGGCAGTAGTTTGATATACACATTTTTGACATTATCATATTATCTTCAGAATATAAATTAAGAAGTTATATGGGATATTATAATTGCATAGGTATAATAATATCATTAATATAATATAAATCAAATAAATCAAATAAATACATCATTATATCTAGTCATGATATGCGGTGGGGGAAAACAAATTATGTCGGTTCATAAGACAGTATTCCACCATACACATGATCAATAGTGTTGTTTTCTATTTGAGAGAATAATACATGGTTTCAGGTCATGATCATAACATAATAACATATTAGTATAAAGAATACAAAGAGGTAATTATATAATCATGGTTTAGTGATTTATAATGTTGGTGTATTTTGAAATAAAATTAAATTCTCGGTTAAGGATGGTTCCTCTTCTTCGGACAACTTCTTTCGGTTTTCACAAAAATAATTTCATGATTTAATATATGATTAAAAACGATTATATGATCAAGTTTTCAAATTAAGGATGTGATTTTGAAAGGTATTTTTCAATATAATTGGTTTTGGATGTTTGTAAATATGATTAGAGGATGTTCTCTTTTAAATGTGTTGGAGAAGACACACATTCACTTTTTGAAAAAAAAAGAATTACAAAGAGGATTTTCTCATCTTACAAAGTTAAAAAAATAGAATACTTAATAAATTTAGAGTATAATATGTCTTAATATTATTATAATGTGGGAATTATACAAACTATTAGTCATTTTTAACAATTATCATTTATGTTTAACCCCTCAGCAAACCCATTTTTACCTTAACGGTGGTAAATAATTTTTCTATTTTAACTATTCATTACATTCGAAAAAATTTAACATCATTAAATAATATTTTTTTTTATGATTAGAAATATGGATCCCATTTTTTCAAATTAAAATCATGGTTTTTTGTGAATTTTTTTTAAAAATTAACCCACATAAGTGTCAAAAAATAGTTTTCCGAAAGAGAATCTTACAAAATTTTAAAATATGTTTATGTAAGAATCTTATATATAATTCATTAAAATGACCTAAATTTAATAAAATACTATATAATTTAAATAATAATAGTTTTAATACTACATTAAAATTATATCACCCATTTAAATTATTTAAACGAAACCACGAGTTTTAATAAATATTAATATTTTTCACTATTATTTGAAAATAAAACAATTTAGAAAAATAAAAAAAACCCACCCAAATATAATTTTATTATTATGATATAGAAAATGAATTTATTTTTTAAAAAATCATCTTATTTGTGAAATTTATTATTAATTAAATGTTTCCAAATCATGATGAAACCACTTTTATGGAACATTATCCCCTTTTAGAAAACATTTCTTTTTCTTCCAAAAAATTATTATTTTATTTCCAATAAATATTAATCCGTAATTTTTTTATTCATATTTAAAACTTATAATTTTTATAATTTATTTATTCCTAGTAATAAATGCCAAAATATTTTTTATGTTATCATGTCCATGTTTAATTAATTATAATTTAATAATGTATCGTCTTTCTTTTAAACTAAATGTTGTGTGAATTTCAAGCTATCAAAGATATTGAAGTTATTGAAAAATAAGTTTATTAGAACATCTTATGGGGTTCCATTATCATATAATATTTGTGTTTTGTGTAATATATTATATAAAATATGATGATCCTATTTTAAAATCATGGGGTGTTACACTATTTCCCTCTATTCATTATTTCATCCATTGTTTTCAGGTGTTTTATTGATCATATATAATTTACCGTCTTTAATAGATTTATCAATTTTAACAAATTGAATGTAATTTTTTTACAAGTATCCAAATATTGGGACCCTTCTAGGTCTATGGTATGTTTTCCCACTCTTTTACAATGGTATAAAATATTTTTAATTTGATGTATGAAATATGGTATGTGATAACATTTTGAACCATCCCTAATTCCAAAACATAATTTTTTTCATGATTTTATTAATATGATTGAAATATATTAGGGATTTTAGTGGTCCTAGAAGATATTTTCATTGACCCCATGGTTATACAAGTCTATTTACTTTCTTATTTTTATTATAGAATCATTACATACACCCATAATGATTAAAATATGCTTCATACATGATTTTGGAGCCTCATGTAGTGTCATAGGATATTTCATAATAAGGGGAAGCTTCTGAATTTCATATTACAAGGGTGGGGATTCCTAGTAATGAAAACTGACTAGGTTTTTAGATTTTAGAGTTTGAATTTTTGTGTATAAGATAATTATAAATGATTTATGTTAATATAAGTGATAAATCATACACCACAACAGTTTCATAGAAGTGCATCATTCAATCTTTGTCTGATTGTGGTATATTATCCACCTGTTGATATAGTGTTTTTTATATTATGTGCACTAGGTTTCTAAATATTACTTCATTAACCCAAATTGATTTTATAATCAACTATTAATTAGGTGGTTAATTTATTTTTTTCACCTCATCCATCTGTATTTTGTTATTAATGGTGCATCTTGCACCATTTATATATTGATGATATATCATGCACCTAAAAATTGATATATGTGGTGAACCATAAAACAATATTGGTTTTCTTGATTGTGAATAATTCCCATGGAGACATATACTAGTGATATAATTTCAACCTACTGGAGTTGAATCAGTGGTGCATCATCAACTTTATAACATGTATTAGAGGTACATTTTCTACCAAGGGAGTGACATTGGTGGTATATAGTCCACTTCCAGTGGGTGATACCATATTTTCAAAGTGATTTTTCATTTTAATTTGAAAATGGATTAATAATATATGTTTCCACTCAATGGGTTCTGATATCAATGATTTCTTAACCAAATTAAACTGGACTATTGATGCTCATTCTACATAACTATGTGAAAAATAGTGATATCTCGTTCATCCTCAAGGTTTGTTTAGATTGTACACTTATCTTCCCATTCACAGAATAGATAAATCATGCATGTTAATAGGTCATATGGATATTGAGTATTAATTTATGTGATGGATTCTTTATTTATCAAATTATTTTCACATCAGATCATTCATTCACATGTATTTGTAAAATTTATTATTGATGTTTTTAATGGTAGTGTATTGAGTTGTACACACACCATGATGGGGTTCCATGGTAACTAATAATACATCATTTATTATTACAAAGGTAGAATAAGAGACCCCATTAAATTTAATAATTGAGCTAGTTTGTTGAGTCAGTGTTGGGATATAAAAATAATAAAGGACTTGTGACCAATTTTTTCGATTTACAATTTATTTTTATATTCTATTGAGACCCAATTGTGTGTGATCTACCCACAACTATTCCTTTTTATACTCATATAATATTCATTACATTTTAAGTGAGTCTTTTTATATCATGGTTTTAAATATGAATCTTTTATATCACGTATCATTGATGTCAATTTCTTATGTTTTTATCATCATCATTATTATTTCATGATCTTTCTTTTGATTTGTTTTATAGATATCTATATCTAAGGTTATAGTTTCCCCACCTGCGATATCTTGGACGTTTTAACTATATAGTATCCTATGGTGTAAACACAGGAATTCGTATGGCATATAAAATCCTTTTTTGGACATGATAGTTGTTAATCATAATAGGGAAGTAAAAAACTGTTATAAAATACATTTTCTGTGTTTATTGCTATTAATGAATAATATAAATATGAATCATTGAAATATTAGAGCATGCTATGTATATTATTCTTTGGTATAGTTAACCCGCAATTGAGGGAAGTCATTGTTTCCAATGTAACAAATGAATTTTTAAATTTATTCATAGTTTGGAGACATTTCAAATTTCATGCATTATGTTATTGACATACAATTTATTGGATTCTAATAATATCCCATGTGGAAATGAAAACATCTATTCATACATAATTTTTAGCACATAGGTCTCACATAAAATTCATATTATTGTATGTTATTGATATTCAAGATCTAAAACTGGTCTCAGTTAAATAAATTATCATAAAAACGTAGATTTTGTTTTCCTATACAATTTTTTGGGAACCTTAGTTTTCTAAATAATGATTATAGCTTAATCCTATTGACATATAACGATTTTTATTTTACCCAATAAGAAATTTTACGTATTATAATAGTGTGTTTGTTAGGATAGACTCTGGTCATGATTTAGGAGACCCTAATATCATCATGTGCATGTTTTGGTTGGATGAGTGTGTACTATTTATTTTATAACCAAATATATGATATCTAAACCTTTTCTAATCATATTAAAATATTTTCACCTAGTATTGTATCTTTATTTCTCTTTGGAGACCAGTCATTGAGTTACATGAGGTTGGATATTAATATACCCCATCAGTAGTAGATTCATGATGCATGATGTTCATGTTCCTCATAATAATTAGTATATTTAATAATGTATTATTTATGTGATAACGTATAGAGGAAAAGCGATTCTATTTGTGTAGCTAACTATGATGGACATAACAATAAAATTTAAGATAAAAATTCCACATATATTTAAAATTTAGTGCTGAAAATTAGAAACTAACTATTAGATAGAATATAAAAGTCTTTATTAGATCATCATGAGACATCCCATGAGATCTAGGTGAGGTTTTCTACCTATATGATTCGAGAAACAGCACAGAACTTGTAGGAATTTCTAGTATAAAAATTCAAGTATATAGGGTGGTCTTGGAATGATTTCTAGACGTGCTGTATCTATAATTAATTATATTAGACATTATGTTATGGGAGGGAAAAAAAGTTTGGGTATAAAAATTTGGAGGTGGGTTGGTGATAGACTATGTATATTGTATTTTTAATCTTTTATGTTTTAAAACTATTTTGGTATTCGATAAATCTACCTTGGTCATGAATATTGAGAAGGGACACTGGCGTTTAATTTAGTCCAAATTTAATATCATGTGCATAACATTGTTTATAGAAGTTGTGCGTCATGGTATAAATATTTAATATAACCAGAATGATAATATATCCTTCAGGAAACATACATCCATTGAAGGGTCCAATAGTGCGTCTTTTATTAATTGGATATAGAGGTTTATCGAGTCTCTCTAGGGTGGACATTAATAGGTTACTCAGAGTAGGGGATCATATCCACCTCTAATAGGATAAAGCAAGATCTAGTGTTATTAGTAAAGATAATTTAACACAGTTTCCTTCATTATGGTATGGGATTATTTAATTTTTTTAAAAAATATGCACATAATTAAATATTCATTAAACATAATGACAAATAACATAAATATGTATTTTTTGGGTTATAGGGGTTCTAAGTATGCTTGAATCCATTTAAATAGTTTTTTTTGGTTATCTATGAATAATGATACTGGGGGGAGGTTTTGGAAATTATTGGTAATTGAGATCAAATAAATTGTAGTGCTTGAGGGTAAAACATTATATTATTTACCAGTATATGGTACAATTATATGGGTTTTCATGGTACTTAATAAATTTAATATTATTTTGTATAAAATAGTTTTTATTTTTGAGATTTTATAGTTTCCTAATACTACCTATGTCTTTAGCATTATGTTGGAGAATCTCCATTTATAAGAGTACCCATGATCTGAGGACTTTAGAAAAAAATCGGTATGTTTAGTTCCCCCTCTAAGATGTGTAATGTTAAACCTGTGAAGAGTTTTGATAATTCTTATAATACCCTGGGATATTTAAATCATCATTATTCTTACCCCACACATTAGATTATCCACCTAGTGTCTTGGGGTATTTTTTTCATGTGTTAGAGAATTTGGGAATGTTTTGGGAGAGAAAAGTTAATGTGGCAGTGTGTAAGTGTAAAACTACAAGGGAATTATATGAATCTATTGATGTTCATGTTCTATTATATTTCACCGAATAGTATCTCTAGAGCATGTATGTTTATCCAACATAAAATTTGTTGTTTAGGAGTATATTGTCCCTTCATAATGTTAATGAAACTATCAAATAAATGTAATATCATTGAACATAAGATTATAATATTCATTCATATTAGTAAACTCCCTAGGGTAAATATTAAACCTATAAAATTTAAGGATCATTCTTCTTATATGTATAAACTGTAAGAATCCATATACCTAAGCTGTGTAATAGTCTCTTATGGGGTAAGATTCATTTATTGTGAATGGGTTCTTCCCATACTAAAAATATGTTTTTTTAACAATTTATTAACAATATTGAAATTTATGAAGTAATTCATCAAGATCAAATCTTGGAAAATTATAATCCTTACACATGGACCCTAGATAAACCTTACATATCATACCGACACAAACTCTATATGTATAAAACACTCAGGATCTAAAATGTGGGATATGAGTTACCATTACTCATAGTTTCAATGATTTTTATTAGAATCATTGATTCCATCCTTTTGATCTTAGATTAGCTATCAATATTTTTTGTTTAATAATCATGAATCATGGCTTAGGTGGTCAAAATTTTATTCCAAAATTATTTCTTCTTTTCCATGTGTGTCTGATGTGTGATCGTGTTGACCTAATGATGAAAAATTTGGGTTCCAAGACCCAACATGTAACATATATCGTGATCAAAAAATAATTTATATAGTGAGTTATTCATGATGTATCCTTACCATAATATTTTATACACTTCTGGGTTTATCATTTATTTTTTGTGTCCCTTATATTATATTCAATATTGATCTATTATAGAAGTTCCCATCTATAATGAGAACCTCGTGATACAATTAAATTAATCTTAAAAATATGTATTATGTTAAAGATACATTATATGGACTGTATATAGGTGACGTCAAATTACATTTGATGGTGGTGATAAGCATTGAGGATTATAATATTAATCTTCACACATTGTGATCGTACGTAGAGGAGATCATAAAGATTAACCCAAAAATAGGAACACTAAATGTTATGGGTGTCATTGTTAGTTCCTATCTGTGAAAATAGTTGTTATCATATCACCTTGAGATTAATCTCATTATGTATAAATTGATTACAAACAATGGTTCCAAATGAGAAACATGGAATTTTCATTTTGTGGAGGCAGATTGCACTTAGTTGTTCATTGGTGGTATGGAAATGATTGATTATCAACACAATTTTCTTCTCTTTAGAAAGGATGATATTTATCAGAACTAATTGACTAGGATGGTAGTACCTTCATCAAATCCATATTCCATGTGATTAAAGGTCTGTTTATCCTATGTCATTAACAAAGAATAAATAGAGGATAATGACACAAAATGTGTGTTCTTATTTATGAGTTATTGTGAGACAAATAGATTATATTACATAGTTCACATTTATAAGAGGATGTTATTGGTTAGACTAAAACATATCTCTTTAGTGGAATTTATGGGTTACTACAATCCACCCTCACTATGTGAGTAGTAGTCAATACTATCGAGATAAAGACCCAAAGGGTCACAAGCTATGCATGTTCAAGTGTCTAACCTATTCTATGTGAATATTATATTAAAAAATAGTGGGCCACACAAATGGGTTTATGTTTTGTTTCACGTTGAGTGATCATTAGGAAATAAATAAATTCAATATTATTCTTGTTTAGAATAATATGTCTTAATATCTTTTACTCACTATATTTTCATGTAACATTGTGAATACCAAGTAAATGTTATATAAATGTATATTTTAAATAATGGTTTATAATGTAATTAATTATAGAAGTTAGTCAAGTTACTAAATTGAGTATTAAAATGTAGTATATAAATTTATTTTAAAAGTACTTGATAGAATATTAATTACATTTAATAAAAAATCCCTATGTAATATTTTTTTCATTAAGGTTATATTTTAAAGATATATGATTCCTATGGTCCTAAGTGTAATTTTCAAGACAAAAAACCTAAATATATAAGTGTTGAGAATCCAAAATTCATGGGACTATTCATTATAAATGATTTCATAGCCACATTGACTTCTCTAAAAAATTATATTCTGAGTAAGAATATATCAATGAACCCAGATCCATGTTCTTCAACATAGATTGAAGGTATGGTGCTCAGGCGATTGGAATGACATAGAAAGCACCTTATATTCTCCATGTTATCACTCAAAAACTAAATACTGATATACCAAAATGATTTTTAAGAAAATGTGTATGATCTATTAGGTTATTTGTAAAATTTATCTTGGTAATAATCCCCAAATATCAGTGAAGCGTGTTTCCAATTGAAATTTGATATGTTACAATTTAAATTTAACTTTCATTTTTAATTAATCATGAATAATTATTTTTCACATAATCTCTGTATAAATATGGGATAGGTTATATAATATTTTATGTTTTATCATATTTTAGACCAAAGAAATTAAAATATAATTTTCCACTTATCTACAAATCCTTGAGTTCGTTTGATTTATATTAGAGTGAGACATGCATTCAATTTACTGAAAGTAAAAAAAATTTATTTATTCAAGAAAATTCCATCATCATATCCCCACTTCTAGAAATAAAAAATTACCAATTATTTTATGACCAATTTATAGTCAAGTGAACTATGGATATAGGACAAACTCAGCTAAGCCTATTTCATTATTCAATTGTTGATCATGGCCATCTATACATCATAAATGATCCCGATTCTATAGTATCTACTGAATTTAGATTTTGGATTCCTAGGGATGTATTCATTTCGTGATAGTTTTCATAATATACCCTATTCCCAGAGATTTAACAATAATGTATGTTAGAGTGTGATCATTGCATGATTTCCCACTAACAATATTTAACCTTCATGGATATTTCACAAACTATAGTGTTTGGTGAGTTAAAACAGAGTTCATATTTATTTATGATTTGATAATTTTAGTGTGAACCGAGATGAGGTATTAAAATTTGGTATCAAATATTTTGGTTATTTACTTTTACTTATAATTCGGGTAATGTGGACATGATACATGATGTTTTCAGAACTTGGTATGAATAATGTTCCATGGAGATGATAACCCTTTTATAAGGTATACAAATGTAAAACATGATGGGGGTATATTTCTTTTATTTCACTATTATGATTTTTTTCTTCACCTACTATGATACACTTTTATTTTTGTTTTATAATGTATGTGATTTATCCATCAACACTGAATAGAAATAGGGTGTGTTTTCATGTGTCATATTAGGAATATAGGACTCCCAAGCCATTAGTGTTCTTCCCTGTAATTGGATGGTTGGGTCAGGATATTGAGGTTTATTTTATAAATATTACCTAGAATAATATATTGTGTTTTTATATATAACATGATGGTGTAATATTATATAATCAATCCAATATTAGTTTTAGTTTTCTGGATATTAATTAAATTACATGTTTACATTATAATGCTTCTTAAATACAACAGAAATTGAAAATTATATTTGTACTTTTTGAATACGTTTTGATTGAAATATCATATAACTAGGTGAAATGTTATATATGTTTTAAAATTAAAATTTAATGAATGATCAAATCCTTTATTCATTTTTTGATGACCTTGGTTGTGGGTATATAGGTTTAGAGAGATTTCTAGATTTAGAAGACTTTTCAATTATGGGGTTTAGAGTATAGATGGATTAAAGACCATTACATATTACAAAACCTTTTTATACTAGAAACTATAATTGAAATGTATTTTGATGTGTTTGTTTTGAATTTTATAGTGATACCTCTAACCCAACTGGTAGTAGAGAGTCAATAGAGGAAGAATAAGCATGGTCCATTAATTGTTGGCCTCGATCATCTGTTTTCACACGGAATGATTATTTAATATCAACTTCATAATATATTTTAGAGATCCATATATTCTATGTATAAGGACACCCCATGGGTTGCATCTTCTATTTCATATACAACCTAAAAGAATCAAATAAAGAACCCACTAATATTTGTTAGTAATGTTGGACCTTATACATATAATATCTTATTGGTTCCTATATACATTATTTTTGAACAACTTATGAAATCTCATGATATGACGGTGAAGTTTGTTTTTTTACATTCTAAGAGGCCCATATAATTTTCAGTGGGATATTTAATTTTTTGTGGAATATGATAATGGGTAGAATATGAAGGAAATCATGTATTATTTTCTGGATAATTTATCTCTAGAGACTCTAAGTTTATACCATTCATGATAATTTACACACCTCGTAGTGGGTGATATGCCATTCATGGAATATGATTCTTGCTTCATTTACTTTTTCTATTTTTACCTGATTTTGTATTTGTGTGAGGTAGACATGGTGTGATATTCTTAGGATAGGCTGATATATGTTAAGTGAAGGTAGGTAATGGTTTTTCAAATACCTATGTTTCAAAGGATAGTATTAAGGAAAACATCACAGAGAGGAATATGAGAAAGGGAAGAGGCTCGGGGAAGGATTAATCTACTAATAAATATGGAAGTGGGGGAACTAGTAAAAAGGAGAAATGAATTGATTTTCCATTCTTGTGTATTGATTAATATAATAAACAATGTCATGGGTTATCTCCACCTCTATAGAGAGGTAATTAAAAGTTAGTTCATCTCTAGGGTGGGTGTATAAATATTTATCCTTAATGTTACCAACATACCATCATATTCTAAAAATAAGGTAATACAGATCAAATAAATATAATTTTCAAGAGTGAATAATGGTTACCTAGTAACAGAGGATGAAAAAAGATATAAGGTTTAGGAACATGTTATGGTAAGATGCAAAAGGTGGTTTTCTAGATTTCCACGGACCATTCAGATAGGGGTGGAGGATGCAGAACCCATGGAAAAGGTTCGTAGCACCATAAATGGAGTAAATTATTAGGTAATCATGTTTGTTAAAAGTACCAAGTGTTAATTCATTTTCATATAGCTGAGAATGAGATAGCCTAGACCTAAAGACCCATACATGAAGCTAAGAACAAACTCTTTAAATTCTACTTTGATTCCAACTATGGAAACAGAAAAATAGACAACCATAATTAAAATAATCATAAAAAATATCAATTTTCTTATTTACCCAAGGCATTTTATTTTTATATTTTTAGAGAATTAACAATGCCAATATATAAAAACCCTGCATTTTCACTTCTAGTTGTCATCGTTTCAAATATAATAAGCATTTATTATTACATAGTATGTATTTAACAACTCGTAAAAAATTAACCACACATGATATCTATATAGTCATATCTTACAAAGTATCATTCATTATAAAATCACAATATCGAAACATTGGAAGGGTGAGCTAAAATAGTTTGAATGGGTAAACATAGGCATTGAAAATAAATTACCATAACTAAACAGAAGATGATAATATGGGTATGATAACATAATCAATGTTCAATAACATATCATAAGATATTCATACCCAAAAAACATAGATAATAATCCATGATTCATGGAATAAATCTTTGGTGAAACATAATACATGATTTATAAGTGAATCATAATCTACAAAACACAATTGAAAATCATAGTCAAAATAATATATCATAATATCATATAACACATATAAGAATAGAAATTAATTTCATGAATTATTTCTCACTAACATTATGATCCTCACATAGTGGATATAGCCTCATAGCATATTTCCCATTAAACCTCAGTTGAAAGAGTCGAGAGGAGGATTGGGTAAACACCCCAATCCCTTACGTGTTCTTTCTTCAGATATAAGGATTTAACCAATAAATTGAATGGATGTGAAGGATGAATCTATAAACCATACATATTAACTCTATAATAACATAATAAAATTCTAATTCACTTATATCATAGTTAACTCATAAAAAACAGGTTACATATTTATTTTCTTAAACCATCAACAAAATACATCTAAAAAATAGAGAGAACGGTAACATTAAGACATTTATACATTGTATAATGATAATCAATAAAGTATTTTTACATGGATGAAAAATAATTTCATAAATTTTTTAAAAATATACACTCATAAATAAGGAGAAATCCTTATTTATTTTTGGTGACTTTTAAAAACATAAAAATTAATGCAATATTATGAATAAACAATTATTTGATAAACCATGGAAAATGTAATATAAAACTTCTAAAAATGTAATTTCATTATGAAAAGAAATTTATTTCAAGCAGTAAAGAATAAAAATTAATTCTTTTCACCCTTTTAATAATGAAAGTAAAAATATACAATATGGAAAACATTGAAAAGATTGATTTCAAAACCATTGTAGGGAATGTAAAAAATATTCGATAATATCCATAAACCATCAATTAAGAATTGATATAGAATTTATTTAAATAGTATAATATATTTGGACATGGAATAAAAAAATTTGGTTAAATGACTACAAAACATTTAACATAATGATTTTAAATAAATCCTCTTACGATTTTAAAAATAAAAATCACCTTGAATGAAAGAAAATTAGGATGAAATTAGGGTTCCATTAGTATAATAAGATTATGGATATAATATTTCAATGGTGTTGTATATACATTATATAAATTAATATAGCTGAATAATATAAAATATGTCTCAATGAAGTGAGAATAAGATAAAAAATATGACATTTATAACATTTGAATTAAACAATTTTGAAAGAGAGAACTAGATATTGAACATTAAATACCATAATTAAATATTTATTCATTAAATAAATATAAAAATAAATATTATTATATATATAATTAAATATGTTCATAATTTGAAATATGTCTTAGGAAATTAAAATTGAGTAAAGAAACCCATATTATTAAAACAATTGAATCAATATCCATTGAAACAAGGAACATGATTTTGATTTATAAGTCTATTTAATTATATAAAAAATAGTATAATTACTTAATGGGGAATTTAATAAAGTGAAAAATATATAAAAAATCAAACATAGTGTACGAATTGAAACATGTCTCAATGATATGATATTAAATTGAAGAATCCCTTACCATGGACTTCTAAATAGAAGGACATGATCTAGCCACCAATATAATAAATTTATATTTTTTATAAATCAATATCAAAACCATATTTGGATTTAAATTAGTGTATTCCATTCACTTAAAATATATTATTACCCATTTAATTATATTTCATTACCAAAATAAATATTTTTGTGTTAACAATTGTGTTTTCTATACATGTTCTAATTCAACGATTCGTATCCTAACACATTACTGACAGTATAATCATATATAAAATTTTCATAATGGTTTAGTGTATTCATATATATATATATATATATATTGAGCCCATTTCCATTTCAATTATCATATGGTGATTATTTACATGTAAATAAAATAATATCACCTTTTTAGAAATTTTGATTCCATAAAAATTGATTTTATTACTAAATAAAAATATGCATATAACCATTATAGAATCCAAAATATTAAAAAATACATTTTTGAAAATATTATTTGTAGATAAAATTAATTATTAAATCAGAATGTAGTCATTATATAATCATTTATGTTTGTGGTAAAACTGAAACAAATAATAGAGTTTTATAATGATTGAACGAGTAATAAATTTAAATTAAAATATTTTATTATTTTTTTTAATTAATATTAATGAATAAATATAAACAATGAAATTGATAAATTATATTTTATAAGAGTTATGTGAATAAAATTTAGGATAAAAATCATGATGAAGACATTACTTATGTTGATAGGTGGAATCTATTCTTAAAAGACCACATTCTAATGAGAGTAATAAGACTTCTTATTTGGGGATGAATCTCAATATTTTTTGATGGATTATTTGGGAATAATATATAGTATATTAGTGAGATTGATTTTACTTTTTTCCTTGAATGTGTATAGGATGGATCAATTAATATGTTATAGGAGTGGGATTTTTAAATATTAAATTCTTAATATAAAAAAGGGAATCTATTCTGATGAAATTTTATTCAAAATTATCCAAATTTAAAAATAAGATAGGGGAGGTTTATAATACACTCAAATAATAAAGTTTATAAAGTATTGTTTGATACTTTTGGCCTTATTTTTTAATTTAATTAATTTTTAATCAATTTATTCCTTACCATAGTAATTAACATCAATAGGGGAAACATATATTAATAAATAAAAATAAAATTGAACTTTTTTCCAAATTTTAGTATAATGGTTGGAAATTTGAAAACAATTTTTCGAGAATAAATTCTTTGATGTGGAAAAATATAATTTTAATAAATCCACTCCTACAATAAAATGGTTTAGAAAAATTCAATTTTAAGCATAAAAATGAATTTACAATAAAATCATGTCAACATTAATTCTCATGAAAAGTAGTAATTTGTGGATAAAAAATAATTTTATATGACATTAAATAAAATCCAAAACAAAATGGATCATGTTTAATAATTAAATAAAATAAATCTACTAAAACAATTTTTTATAAGAATAAAATATAAATATATTATCGAAATATCTTACATAAATTTATAAATTTAACATATAAATATTAAATGAATTATTTTTTGAATGAAATTTTTTTATTTATAATTGGTTATTAATTTTATTTGATATTTTCTTATATTATAATAATTTTTAAAGTTATGATATTTTTTAAAATGACATTTTTTTCATATTGACCACCAAAGTAACCATTTGAAAAAGATCCCATAATAAAACCCTACTCATATTATTAAATGATGAATGAAAAAATTATGTTCATTTTATGAAAACAAAATTTAAAAATTTTAAAAAAATAATTAAAATGGAATTATGACATATAAGGTAGTATGATTTAATAAAAGAAATAACCATTAAAACCTTAAGTGTCCTTAATCATACTTCAAACAAATTTATAATTAATTAATTATTATTCTATTAGTTTTTAAATTGAAACATTAAATATTATAAAAAACAAAATTTTAAAGTGATAAATAAAAATTATTATTTTAAAATACATAACACATTAAAAAACATTCTTCAATAAATTTCCATTTTTAACATTTAATGGTTTTCAAGATATTAATTAATCTCTAATCATTAAATTACATTCATTCATAATTTTTAGAAAATTTAAAATATATCGTAATAATACTTGTTTTTTTGAAAAATTGTTTTTATATATTTTATATACATGATTTCAAATTATTATTATAATTTTAATAATGATGTTTCACATTTTATACGTATAATGTATTATTAGTTACCATGAATTATAATAAGGTATGTCATAGTTCAATTTTCATTGGTTTTGTGTGTGATATAGGTTATTAATAATATTTATTTAATTGAAACCAAATACTACAATATTTGGTTATTAAAGAGACAACTTCTATTAATTCGGATGTCGGGCCATCTACTATATGAGGTATGATTTGACTAGAATATACCTTACTATCATCCATTTTCATTACAGGATCATCACATTCCATTATCTCAGCTTAGATCACTGATAGTGTTAGGATTTCAATAATATATCTATATGGGGTGGTATGGTTCGAGGTATTATGTTAGAGTATCTTTAATTTTTAGGACTACAATATTAAGATTGGTTGATATAGGTTCCTCTAGGATTTTATAATACATGAGATGAATGATCTTGTTGTGACCATCAATATAGATTTTTATTTAAAATATCAAGACCACATCCACTATTATCCTTTATGAGCATAATTTAAATTTTCCATTGATAAAAATGTTGTTTATATTATGGAGTGGGACAACGAGTAGGGTTGTGATAAACTTATCCATTAATAACTAGGTGGAATCATAACACAAGTTTCTATTTTTGTTTTGGATGTTATTGATTCTCATCGCATGGTATTTATAGGTTCTATGAACTATTTTTTGGATGTTTTATATAGGAATTAGTGATATTTCCACCTATGTAAGAGGTTGATTTTATGATTGGTATCATTATAGGTTATGATCCCATTACAATTTCACATTTTTGGATAAATACAAAAATGTTTCGAGAGTTTAATGCTCAATTGGGGGACATAACAGTAAAGGGGATAAAATAGATAGGAGAATCCCCTTGGATTGATCCACTCTTTTTCTCCCAAATGTTTGATATCCATTTGTGAATATATATGAAATATAGGATTTTTATCCAGGTTATAGTAAAAGATGATATATATACACACCCATTTCAGTGCCATATTTGTTTATCTTATTGACTCTTGAGTCTTTTATAAGATTTAATTTAGAATATGTCATCCACTTTATTGGTTGATTCCTTGTGAAATTCTTCAAACTATTTTGAGAATAATGAATAATATAAATAAAAATAGATTGATGTTGTTTATATTGATGACCACACAATAGGTGTTTTTGTCCCTAATGAATCAGTACATCCATCCTAGCCTATATAATTTAATGATCATTTTTATTGATGATATTCACATATATAATTTATTAATGGAGTAGAATAATCAACATTTTCATTTCATTTTTTGTACAATTATAAAGCATGTACTATATTCTAATATATCAATGATTTAATTTCTGATCAACCATGTGCTAATAATAGGTAATTTGATATCAAAGTATAGATTATCAATAAACATTTAATGGATGGTTAAATATTTTTATTTTAGATACCCATGATTAGTTTTTATATTTTTTTCTTTAAGTTTTTTTTGGTTATTAATAGAATTTTATCAAAGGAATCTCCATCTTGGTAGCACCAAATGTAGGAAATAATATATATGTTGTGAATTTTTTTGTATAAAGATTCTACAAAATCCATTTAATGGATAAGAGGTAGTTTTCATATACATTAATCAATACTTCATCTAATATAGGTATAGATTATACCATATATTATAATTCATCTAGAGTCTGTCTTGGATAATTTCTAATTTAGAATGATCAACATGTCACTTGTGAGTCCGTGAATCTATGGAAACAAGAATAGAATAATAAAATTCATTACCTTTAGCTATCAGTATTATACTACTCTCTATGATTTTGATGATATTATTTTTTTTCTTGATGACTATAGTATACACTTACCATAATATATTTTGGTATATTTTCTCATTGTGGGACCTAAACCTATTACAGTGAATGTTGATTATGTATTTTATGTCATTTGACTTTTTTTCGGATGTAACCCTCAGGAAGTTAACTACATTTCAAATGACCAGATCATAATGACTCATATTTAATGCTAAAAGAGATGTGAAATAAGTGGAAGGTGGTGGAATAAATTTCAGAGAGGAGAATTGATATATAGGAGTACCAGGCCTGAGAGACCTGTAGGAATTTATTTATGACTTAGTTTTTCTTTATGAGGGTGAATAGGATTTAATTATTAGTTTTAGACTATATATTCATTATGGATAATATGTAGGGTGAGTAGTCACCACCATATTTTTATATTGACTATGAAAATATTCTATTTGTTTTTTGTCTTGTGGTAGTCCATATCATTAGGCATGAGGATTTTATAAGGAACTCACACACCAAACATAGGTTTACGAATTTGGGTTTTAATATGATATAATATGACATAGAAAAGTAATATTGGTGTTTTTGGATGAATAAGGACAAATTCGGTTTGATTATATGGTTCTTCACTATCCAATAGGTGATAAACAAGGACTTATTGCCCATTATCCTACTTCTTCCACAACAATTCTAGTGTGGAAGTGGGATTACATTACTATAGATTACATGATTGTGTTTCAAAGGACACCATGAGGTAGTGTTATGGTGTTTTTTATAGTTTATTAATAAACTATGTTGATTTATTTAATGACGACCCTAGAGAATTTGTTTATTGATTCTATAGAAATTTCTATGAATTAGAGATAGTGTGATTGTATGGAGTAGTTTGGGGAATTATCCTAGAAATGGTTGAAATATATACTCAACACTTTTGGAGATTATTACAAATGGAACAAAATATAAATTTGAATAAGATATCTACCTAACACGAACTTATTGATGAGAAATCAAATTATGATATATGGAAATTGGAGGAAAATATTAGATAATGATTCATTGATTTTTGAGGATTAGGGGATAAGCAACTTGAACTACTAGATTTTTCTAACAATAATAGCTTGCATGAAATTATTTGGATGAATTTTTTGAGGCTTTATATGGTAGGATATTTTGATCACCACTATGTTTTTTTGATGTATGGGGAGATATTAATTATTAAGATGAGTCTCATTTAAGAAAACTCAGAGTAAATCCTGCAGATAAATTAGTAGTTAACATTTTATCAGAGTAGTCATTGATCAAATGTCGACTAACAACACAATATGGTTAATTTCGAAGAAGATTTCTATGTACTTCAATAGGTGTCACCTAGGTTAGGATATGTACTTATATACATAGAGAATGTTGGCACCAAGGTATATGGGGCCATTTATAACTATCGATAGATTCAGTACAGTGCCACAAAAACTAGTTATTCCTTGTCATTTTGTTATAAATGAAAATATATTTCATATTTACCATATTTGGTGGTGTTATACTGATTCACCACATGTGATCAATATTGATGAAATTTAGCTTGAGTCTAATGCATCATTTTATTTATTTCGTGTTCCTATAGTTGACTAAAGTGAGAAGATTCTACAGAGAAAGATGATCTCTTCAATAGAGGTATAGTTGAACCACAATCATATCCAATAACAGAATTGGTAACCAGATACTGGAATAAATCTGCAATAGTTTGAGTTAATCACCTAATATTCTTGGTGACATTCGATAATGAAATTTGGGGATGGGTAACTATAGGGAGGGGATTTTGTTAAACCATGGCCATCATTAAGGAATAAACTTATTTAAAACATTGGGAAAAAAATATAATTCTATTTTAATTACATTTGAGTATAAAATATTTAATTTGTAAATTTTTTAATCCCTTCAAGATTATAATTTTTGATTGAGTTCTCAGGGACTGTTTTAGATTGAGTTTTAGGGGTCCATGTGTTATTGTTCCCAATTGAGTTGTAAAAAATGGTCAAATTGAGTTTTGTGAAATGCAAAGCCCGAAGTTAAGGATTGATGTTATTTTTTTGAAAATAGTTTATGGGTTTTATATTTCTTATACATTCATTCATTGATATTTAATTTACTTATTATTATGTTAATTTTCTATTTTTTATTCCCTTTTTGTTTGTGTTTTTTCTATTAAATTTTTAGATTTTTGGTGTTACATTTGAAGGCACACCATTTGGGAATGGTTGGTAAAAATGATCAAAAAATTATTAATCAAAATTATTTCTTTATTATTGTTAATTTGAATAGTTTTCACATGGTTTTCCCAACAATTTTTTGAAACCATCTAGTGGTGACATTATATTTCTATTAAAGGACATGCAGTCAGAACACAGTTCAGAAAACTATGTATCCAAATCATATGGTATATCACGTATTTTAAAAAATATAAATATCCATAGTTACCCTATATTAAGTTAATCCTTTGGGATGCACCTTTTTTCCCTAGATCAATTAAACCTCAAGTTCTTGAACCCATACTTCCAATATTCCTCTATGTTATTTTGTTTGGTCATTGTTAATATTTAATAATTGGTTATCAAGGTAAACCACACTATATATTTTATCATTTCTTCCACTCCATTACTTATCCCATTTTTCCCTCTTTTAACTTCCCCCATTAACCCTAGGTTATATTTTCCAATAATTTAGTCATTTAGGTAAACCTTATCACCTAGAATTAGATGCTTTGGAATTGTATACATCGTCTTCATCATTGTTTAATCTTTCTACTGATGTAGAAGGATTTTTTTTATTTTTCTAAAGTATATGTTTCTATGTAATCCCATTTCGTTACATGTATTTGATTCATGATTTTTCAAAAAACTATTAGTTTCTTAATTATAAATCTTAATTGTTCTATTGAGGGGCGTTTAAATTTTATTTAAGAAATTTATCCTTTGAAATAAATGATTTTATAGGTTATAATGCCATTAATCTTGAAATTTTTTATTTTATAATCCCATTTTAATAGGTAAATTCCCAATTGAATATTTTTAATGAATTATGATTTCCAAATTAATGTTAGACATCAGTATCATTTTTCAATAAATGTTTTTTAAAATTTAAGAGGGGATTGGTTTTTCTAAGGAACAATTAAGTGGTATTGTTCTATATTTCAATGATTTCTTTTTTGTAAACATTTTTCTTAAAGATATTATTATCTCAAAATGATTTACAAAATGCACTTTAATGGTATTTTTTGAAATTGATCATTAATTATTGTCCACATGTCTTTCAATACAAGGATATGTTTCAAATTCCCTTTTAACATTAAATATGGAATCCAATTGATGTTATGTAAACCCCTTGAATTCAATGCCCTTATTTAATGAACATATCCATTAAAAAATGATTATTATGATATGACTAGTTATTTTTCATTGTTATGATTATTTATATTTCATGCAATGGACATGTAAGTGAGATGAAATTTATTATTTTTGGTTTAATGATTTAGGTAATGGTCATATATTTTTTATTGACTCACCTACACTAGATTTATATCATCGAAACCATGGTAATTATATGATTTATCATGATGCATTCTACACTAATTTTCTCTCATACTATCTAGTTTACATAAATTTTATGGTTTTATAATTTTATAGTAGTGAACTCAATGATAATCATGTGTTTATTTTTGTAGGATTGAGTAATTTTTTTTGGATGCAATATAGGCTGGAATTTGGTCCTATAATTTGTAATATTTAGGACCATCTCCCTTTAAAATCTAGTTTATTTCCTATGCTCGCATCCATGTTTTTTATTCCATCTATCGGGTTCCCATATTTTACCCCTTTTAACCACTTTTTTATGTAGATTTTATAAAACAATTATATTGATAATATTTAATGTAATTGTTTTCATTAACATATGGTCTGATATTCTTTGTTCATTTATTTTTATCATATTATAAGGTTATTGTATAAATTTTTTATTTAAACCTGGTAGTTTTTTGAATGGTTTTTACAAAGGAATAATAGTTTCTTTTTTATTGTTCAGTATTTTTTTCATTAAAATTAATTATTTGTTTTAATTTCAAATGGAAGTTATATTAAGAGACGCATTTCAAAGTAAAAAATTATTCTTTTCCCCTCCTTTACACATGAAATTTATCGTATAATATTGATGGTACTTTTAAAACAACATTATTGAAATGTTAGGTGTAACGAATTTCATATATTCTCTTGTGAGGTCCAAATGGGAATGATTATCTCATATCTTGTATGCCCCACTATGTGTATTCAGCTACTATATTTACATTTAGTAGCCTAGTTCTTGTCTCTAATTGTTTTCTATTTAGATATTCCATGAGATATTTTATTGTGAGGTGATTAGTTACCATATTACACATAGATTGAGATTCTAAAATGTATGGTTTGTTTTTAGTTTATATTAATTTTTATTATATTGAGATTTTGGATCATTGTATTTATTTCTCTATTACAATATAGGTTGTATCTATTTTTCACACTCTATGTATCTATTATAATTATTTGGTAATCATGAATGTCTATTTTCGATAATGATTCATGTTAATATAAATGATATGAATATTTTTTATTGGTTACGACTCTTTCATTCCTACATTCATTTTGTTCTCTTATTTCTCATCGATTATTTTCCAATGTATAGAATTCAAACAAAAAATACTTTATATATTCCATTGCTTAATAATTGTTATTAAAAGGTGAATTCATTCCCAATATATTATTCTTTGAAACATGAAAACTTTTTCCTAGACCATGGGGATCAAGAGAAGCCTTCAGGCCAAGTGGTAAGATGGGTTAGGAGATTTATCTAGCTAACATAAGAATGTTCATTAAAAATGCTATCAGAGACTAGGTGAATGGAAAGTCCATGTTTCTTTATAGTCCTCCTTTCTATTTGAGGTATGTATGTGGAGATGGATGGTGGTGCTCTGGATCATTCAAATTTTTTTGAGGGTCCTCAAGGAGGTAGTGGTTATAAATCTGACGTGGAATCCCAAATGGTGGACGTTAGAGGTTCTAAAACTCCAATGGGTGCTTCATATGATGAGGAGGTGCATTAAGGGAATGGTATCAATCATATAAGCATGTAAAAGGGTTATGAGGAACCCAAAGAGGGTAATTTTCTAGGTTGCAATTATCTGAGTTGAGGGGGTGAGGCCTTGATCTGGAAAAGTCATAGAAGAGATGTGCCTGGTATTGTGATGGATAACCATTTTGAACAATTGACTATTGATTATCTCTTTCATGAGTTTGAAATCAATTTGGGTAGGCCCTCCATTGATGAGAAGAATATCCCTAGGAATGAGTCCAGTGATGAGTGTTATAGAAATTTTGTAGGTTATATAGATGATTGTGTTCATGTTAGTAGGATTCTGAGGCCGTGGAGAAGTAAGATTATGAGGGGTAACTGAAAAGAGAGAATAAATTACTCATAAATTCCACAAAAAATAGATATAAGATCTGCAATTAGTCAAAAGTCATGCTATTGGACCATAATACCCACCTTTCATCCAAGTCTATTTTTCAAAATCAGAAGTCTAGTGTAGTTTATGAACAATATCTGGAATTGCTTATGAACTTGGAATACAAAATAGTTAAATCTATTCGACCTATTAATACTACTAAATATTAATCCAATAGGGTGATGAGAAGGTTATTACAGGTTAATCCCAATTATGAGAAGTGTACCTAGATCTACAAGAATTACTGGTTCTTAATAAGGGGATTTAATAATTATATGATCATCCTAGAAGAGTATACAATGTCTTGGGACAAGCAGTAATTTCAGTTCAAAGATCTTTTAAAATAAGAAACAGAAACTTAGGTAAACACTATCTCTTGGATATTATTTAGGGTGACTAAATCTACCTTGATTAAACGTTCCATTAGTGGGTCTATAATTTCTATTAGTGGTTGAATTTATGGTTTCTCACTTTTAACTTAAAATTTTATGATAATATTAATAATAATTATTAGTATATTTGAGGTATGTCGTAGGATAAATATGAGTATGGTGGTTAGAAATATAGAGGTAAATCAGGATTTGGTTCTTGATAACCAACATTTCTAATGCAGAATAAGTTTATATATGTAGATTTGATTTTTATTTTTATTCTAGGATCTAATTTTTACAGTGATTTATGTTGTGAATTATTAATTCAATTTTTACACTAGTATTTTTTATATGTTTTTATAGTTATCTCAAAAAGTTTAAGATGAATGTGAATAAAAAATTAGGGCAATATGGTTAGCCAAAAAGGTCTAGTAAACTATACATATCCTATACAGAGTGATTTTGAAGACTTCACATAGTTTGGAGCATAGTTGGATTATAGTACAGCAAACCATGATGTCAAACCATGCACATCTATATATCCCTCCAATATTTGTAACAAATACACATTTTTTTATTTTGATATGGTAAAAAATTTCATATCCACTTAATAAAAATTGATAGATGATTTTTTATGATGTTTCAGTGTTATTACAATGTACTGTATGTGGTATTTTTTCTATGTTTTCTGTATCCACGGTGTTGATAAGTAGTTTTTTGTAGGTTGAAAGGAATTATAATAAAACACCTTATTTCAAAAACCAATTTTGATAGGTTTTTAATTAAATGTTATCCTTTGTTTTAATATTTTCTAAGAAGAGGTTAATTTCAAGTGGAATTTATAAAAGAAATTATTTTTAGGATAAAATGATTCAATATTAATTTTTTTAAAATTTCATGGTGTTGTGATTAAAAATATATTTTTAATTTTTATGGATTTATGAATGTGGTTTTGTAAGGACCAAAAATTTTATAAAATAAATTTCCTTTTGAATGAATAAATTATTTACCACTTAGTGTACTTATATAAATAACATTCACTGCTTTAAATATATTGGAATATTATAGTTTGTTGGATTTATCATTATATTATGCATTATAACCATTGATATTATAGCCATTGTATAATGAAAATTGATTTTATAATACTAAGTGTTCTGATTGAAACCAATTGACACGTACAAAAGAAATTATTCCCCAAACCTGTAGGATTATGCCCTATAAATACCATTTATCAGAGCTTCTGAGGGAGATGGTATCACTGGGATTTTCCATTTCCCAAGCATACTCAAATATTCAATAACTAAAGCATGAGTTAAATTGATCATCAAATATTTTCAAGATTATGATTATCAATGTCCAAAACAATTTCATCAAACTGCCCTATAAAATTTCCACCAAAAAACATTTTACACTTAGGGAATTCGCTAGCGTTATAAAGGGTTTTATATCTAGACACTAATATTGTGAATATAGTATTATTATTCTTATTAAAAATGGATTATATTTTTATCATTATTTTAATAATTTATAATGATTAAAATATAATTTTGGTCAAAAATTAGTTTTTCCTCTGATTAAAATGAATTCATAATTTTACGAAATATATAGCTTTAATAAATACACTCTTTTTGATGATCTCACATATCATTGAAATTAATTTTCTTTTAATAAAATATTCTTCTTATGTAATATTTATTAAAATATAAATGATAATATAATTTTAAGATGACAATTATAATTTTTATAACTATTAGAAACTAATATCATTATAATACTATATTATTTAACAAATGTCTATTTTTGAATTAAAAGAAAGAATATTAATATTTTTAAAAATATATTTATAAAATAATTATATTTTTAAAAAAATAAATGAATTAAAATTATCTAATGGGAAATTTTTCCTAATTTTCAATGGCAATCAATTTTTATAAAAAATTAAACATGGATAAAATATATGGCATGTTTTATGAAATTATAAATCAAAAAATATAATGGAATAAACACTATAAATATTTTACATTACCAAAAATATATTCCCATCTAAAATGATGTGTTTTTAGGTTATTTGATTAATTTTATAATTCATTAATTAATCCTCCAAAAACAATATCATATTTTATGGTTTTAAAATCAACTATTTATAAACATGATTCCCTTCCACGTCGAAAAGGGTATTATTATGTTATTTTGGTTATTATCCGTCTAATTTTATGAAACACACTCTACTTTGGTACAAAACATGGGAAAACCCATGCAATATTTTTCAGTTTGGACTAATTTATCATTTTGATTCCAAAATCTATGTTTGAGAAATTATAAATAATTCTTATATAATTTTCTATAAAACCAAACCAATCATCTGATGGTTCTTAACTAAAAACCCTTTTTGTATGAAATTACTTTTTTTCATCTAAATATCCATATTGAAGTGTTCCAAATAATTAAGAATCATCCAATCATGTAGTGAATCCTCTCATCCTCCCCTTTATTTAAGCACCTCTAATGTACTGTTCCTTTTTATTTAAAAACGATTAATATGAGAATATGTTTTTAAACATACAACATACAGTAATTACGATTTCCAAGTGATGAGAACCCTATACCACTCTCTTTAAACCCTTCTATAAATATTTATGTATCCCTGTTATGCTGTCAAAATTGTCCTTCAAATTTACCGGTAAAAAATTTGTGTAGTGAATAACCATCCAAATTTATACTCAACAATATTCACCTTAATGTACTTAAACAACATTTGTTGAGGAATTAAAATTATTTCACCAACATTCCTTATTCACGGGATTATAATTAATTAAGGATATTCTTATGTATTATGATCATTGTGGAAAACATATGCATTTATCTTACATGAAAGTGATGGGAGGGCCCATAATTATATATCCCTACAATGCATTTGTTAATGTTTCTCTCTCCTAAGATACCATGAATGGTTCATTGGTGGTTATCCTAAGAACACTACATTATGCTTTCTAGGTGGTTATCCTTGGAATTGTTTTATGATGTCATGTTTTATGTTTTTACTATATTTATATACATTATGTTATTATCTTATATCAAGAAATTGATGTTCATATTTATAATTATAAACCTTATTATGTGAGCTTGATATTTATATTAACTCAAATTTCATAATTTCATCAGATTATTATTTGATAATTCCATTAATAGTCCTCACAGCTCACCCAATTCATAGGTAAACCCCCATATTATACAATATATGATTAGATGTCAAATGTAATTTTAAGTGATTGTTAAAGAGATTTAATTATTTCTATAGAATCCCTATTCAAATTACTTGGTTATGTAACTAATTTCCCAATGACACTAGGCATTATGATATTCTAGGATTGGATTATATTTATCTTTATGTAATAAATCATTAAATAATTTTTTTTGAAAGACATCGGTTATCATAGTTTATACAAGAATAAAATCTATTTATGATTGGATATTATGATGATAATACCATAGTGAATAGATTAGGAATAATTATAAACATAAACAATATCCCATAATTTTCATAATTTAAAGATTATGTGTTTTCATGGAAATAAAATACGTGTCTAGATACTTCATATTGAAGTGCTTATGACAAAGTTTTAAAATATAGTAATAACCAAGAAAATATATCATTGGGATTGCCACTATTTTCACCTATGAATAAAAAATATGACTTATTACACTCATGGTTTGACACTATCAGGTTATATAGTTTTTTCAATTCAAAAGTTTAAATTGATCCATTATTTTGGGATACAATTAGCCATAATATTTCATGTTAGGAGACAGATCCTGGAAAACATATATAGAATTTTTGAAATTCATTTGTTACGTAATATATGTCATATGAGAGTGATCAATTAAAAAATTCATAGTTTTCATTTTATTTGTATAATAGACTAAATATTCTTGTCCATTCCTTTCCCATTATTCTATTCAATGCATATGAATTAGAGGAACTGAGTTAATCAGTAATGAGATAAATAATTTAATGTCCCCACAAATGAGGTGTTTGACATAAGGGTAGTTTGAATCAGGAACATCATGATAATAATTTCTTATTTAACTCATTCTTAAAATAGAATCCTCAATAAAGGGTGAAACATAAATCCTCTTAACAAAGAGAATCTATTAATTGATCCCTTTACATGAAAACTCCTCTGAATTTTAGTGGATCTTTTAATCTATTTGTCATGGAACAATGGTTCAACTCAATCGAAAATTCTTCTTCATCCATTAATTCTCTAATCAAGATAATGATGTGATCAATGTTTATTATATGTAATATGAAACTAATAATTAGTTTAATTTGATAAAAAAAATATAAATCCCATGTAAGAAATCTGTGTGGTGGATTTGAAAGAATTCCATAAAAAAATTTCCATAAATATTTTCCTCGCACTTTCAAGATTAAAATTAGAGAGGAATGTTGTTATCCATAATATAAAGGAAGATGAATCCATCATGGTTATAAGATGAAAATCCAAATGAATTTAAAATACCTATTTTTGTTTTTAATATCACCTAATCTTAATGTCTCTCATTTATTTTATTGGTTAAATCTATGTGTATAAAACAATTTGGTGATATTTGACTTTAAAAAAAATAAATAAATTTTCTGATGTGCCTAAAATGTCAAAATTGGTAATATTGAATCTCATGGATCTCTTGGGTCCAGATATAGGAAGTGAATAATGGATTTTTATAGTGATACTAAAATGGAGAAAAATCCTAGTGGTTATTAATTCCATCATCTCACATGTCAAACATGTGGGTACAAGAATCACATAAGTTGCGAGTATGGGACAAGGAAATTCATTAGGTATGGGGAGTAAGGGCACCTTGATAGAGAATTTCATTAAGAAAAACCCACCAATTTAGTAGAAGAAATGAATGATATATTAAACACTCAAATTGTTTTCCAATTATTCAACCACCAGCAACACCGAAACATAGAAAACTGATGCACTAATCCAAAGGTTTGTAATGAAAACTTCTAAAAACAACATCCAAGGCCTAAATAGAATGGTAGGTCTTATTAAATCAAAAAAATTATGGTAATTATTCAATAAAATTTCATGATAATAAAACTTTGTATTCAACCAATAATAGTGAATGTACTTTTTGAATTTTTTCCTATGCATCCTTTTGATTAACACAATTTTAGAAAAACTATTCTACCATCACCACAAAACATTGAAGTAGTAATATCAGTGAAAATGGAAAATGGGTAAATTATTGAATCGAAATTATATAACTCACCCGTTATCCATATTTATGGGATGAAATTCCCAGAAAACATTTAGATACTTACTTTAGTGTAATTTTATCTTATTCTTGTTATGGAATGAATCTCTTTGTGCATAGTAAACATTAGTTTCCAAGAGAAGTAAATCATCATTTGTATCGTAAATCGCTCTATAATTCTTTACAATTTCATAGAGGAGGATGAATATCTACTATTATAATCATATCAAGCATTGATATTATTTCCATATGATCAAAAATATCTTTCTATCACGGATGAAAGTAAAGAAAATGTCATAATTTATTACATTACCATTTTAAGAGAATACATTGATGTGTTTCCGAAATAATTAATTATTCTTCCCTAAAAAATATGGTTTATTTCTCATTTGATCATATACCCCGATCTTTTTCAATATCTATGAATCTATATATAATGGAAATTTTTTGTACATAATGAGGAGAAGAAGAAACTATAAGATAAAATAGATAATGGGTTTAAATTCCCAAGTGCTTCTCTATAAGCTACATTAGTCCTATTTATTAAGAATATGTATTGGGAAATACACCTCTCCATTGAATATCAAGACATTATAAATATAATGATCAGAAAAATGTATCCTCTATATTGTATTGAAAACATTTTTGATCAATAATGTGGTGCCCAGTACATCACTATTGTGGATCTTCAGTCATGATGTTATTATGTACTTTTTAAGAAGGAGTATATCAGCATGATTTCCTTTCATTAAATGTATGTGTAGTATGCGTTCATAGTGATTACATATAGAATAACTAATGATATATTAATATTCATGGACATGATGAATATTTTCATTAGGGATAAAGTTAAAATTTTTTTGTTAATCATTATAGATTATACGCTTATCAACTGTAGAATCATGGGTGAACTTCATAATTATTGGAATGTTGTACTGATTTCCTTGTCGAATTTTTTTATGAAATGTATCTCAAATGAGAGTTTTGGATGGATAAATTAACATTGATTTGTAATTTTATCACCACTAAAGTGATATTTATGTATCCTTTATAAATATTAGTAATTGAATGATGGCCCAAACCAACATTTATGATGTAAATCCCTAGTTTCAATGGATTGGTTGGGTACTATCAGTGATTTATGATAAAATTATCATGATTTCAAAATCCTATAACCAAGATAACTCATTAAGAAGTTTGTTTTTTATGGATAGATTAATGTGATGAGTTCATTAAAGATTTGATTATTAGTATAATAACTGCCTCTATGATCATATTACATACTGGTGGAGAATGATTTGTGATCTATAATGATGGGTCTAAAAATGATTGGGTTTATTTATCATGAATGTTGAAAAACTAATAACCTATTCAACAATCCAATAAATTATCCATGAGTAAAATAACCCAAAAAAAGTTCTAGAATTGGTTATGGTGATCTCTAAATAAAAAATTTGGTGAAATTACCTATATAAGAAGAAGTGTGACATATAAAAGGATCATAAAATCTACAAGTATATATTCATAGAAAAAGTGATCAATGTGAACAAAAAAATGTGATTTTATCTGATCAAGGATTATGATTTTTCATTCCATTTCCATCCAAGGAAGGGGAACATAATTTCAGATGCTTTGAGTAGAAATAATCCCACAACTCTACCCAAGATGAGGATTGCAAGGTATCCAAATTTTTTGGTCATGATAATGATTTAAATGGGAATATTATAAGAAACTTTATATTAACTTTCTCAAATAACTACTCAACTATATATTCATGATAGGTCCATGGAATACTAAAAGGATAATGAGTTACTACATGAAAATTTAATTAATATTCAAGAGTTTAACATTTCTAAAGATAGAGTTATAAGGCATGGAACAATGATATGTTTCCCATACAAACCATAACTAAAGAAAGGTATTATAAATGATTCAAAAAATCATAATTATCAATCAATAAAGGAATCACTATGTTGTATAGATATTTGAAGAAAAAATTTGTGCTGGATACTATGAATAGTGTGATTGGAAAATTTGTATCATGATTATTTTTATTAAAATAATTATAGGAAAATTGAAAGAATTATAATGTCATGATGCTACCATTTCCCGTACTGGTATTGAAATAGGAATACATAACAATGGATTTAATTGTAATAATCACTTGGAAACAGAAACTAAATTACCACATTAGGGTGGTAGTTGATCAGTTTATAATTTCAATTCCTTTTATATTATCAAGGAATATTTTTTTCTTAACCAAGCCATTAATATATTCAAAAGGGAAGTGGTAAGTTGGTATGGGGTGCCTCTATCCATTTTATCTGATAAACATCTGATATTTTCCTCAATGATTTAAAGAAGACTTTAGTAATTTTTAGATGTGTAGATGAGGTTTAGTACTATGTATCACACTCATGTGGATGTCTAGTAATAAAGTACCATTTATACTCTAGAGGATATATTGAGATAATGTTCAATGGATCTACAATGATGTTGGGATCAACACCTTCACCTAATGAAGCTCCCATATGAAAGAAAATTACATTATATCATTTAAATTTATCCTTATAAGGCTCAATATTGGAAGTGGTTTCTGACTCCACAAAATTGGGATGAAGTTGGGGGATGAAACTAATTAGACCTATTCATATTCATGTGATTATATTGAAGGTTGAGACAACTTAGTTTCATATTAAATCTTCAAAAATAGGTATAAAATATATTTAGACAATAATTGATGAATCCTATAGTTTGAGGTTAGATATAAGGTGTTCCTTCATATATCATTCTGGAATAAATACAAGAGGTTTTGTAAGAATTTAAATCTATTCTAAAATACATAAATGTATTTGAGGTTCTTGATTGTATCAGAGTTTTGAATTATCATCCAGCACTCCCACCTATCATATCTTAAGTTCATTATGTGTTCTATGTATCCCTGTTGATGAATAACATAATAGATCCCTCACATGTATTGAACAAATAGTTGGTATCCACATATAATTAATATTCGTAGAATGGGGAGATGGTTAATATCTTATATCCTAGTGTTAATGATCTATGAAGAAAGAACTCACATGGTCAAAGTGCTGTGGAGGAACCATGGGATTGGGTATGAAACTTGGGAAACATAAGAGGTGATGAAATATAAGTACCCTCATCTTTTTTATAGTATTAAATAAAATTTTATCGGTGAAATTTATAAATGGGGGATGAATTTGATGGCATGAACATTGATAAATGAAATTTCCTTCTGAGTGAATAAATTATATATAAAGTATTTTAATTATAGAAAAACATGAACTGCACTGGATATTTTGTATAGTTATAGTCTATGGGAATTAAATGACAATTAATCATTATACTGTTTGATGATATAACCATTTAAAAAATACAATTAATATTATTATATTATGTTTTTTGATAAATTAAAATCGACATATATTGAATCTGCAATTGTCTCAACCACTAAGATTATACCATATGATACCCATTTAACAAAGCCTCTACTGGAGATGAAATCAAAAGGATTTTAATTTTTCCATGCCTAATACATGATTTAGCAACTAAATATTGAGTGAAACCATTTTTGGAAGAAGTTTATTCTTATTGAGATCATGACCCAAACCATGTTCCCAAAATAACCCAAATAAACAGTCATTATTTCACACCTTATGATAGGGGAGTATTCTTTTTTATAATGGGTTATATATCAAGTCCTTAAAATGAAGAATTATTGTATTTTTATTTTCAATAAATTAATTATTATATTTATCTTCTTATTATTACATTATTATGGTAAACATTTAAGTTTGAAAAAAATCATATTTTGATATTATGGAACACAAATTGTATTTTCAAGAAACATATAGTTTCAATCAAGACATTCATTTTTTTTAATAAAAAATATTAAATAAATTATATTATAAATAATATACTTATTAAATCATTTTTATTTAAATTTAAATAATAATATAATATTATAAATACAAATGTGATTTTTATTGGGATTAGAAACTATTTTACCCATAAAAACATGTATTTTTCAGTAAATATTTAGTTTTGGTTTAAAGGGTGAATCATGATATTTAAAGAATTATTTTGAAAAAAAAAATATTATTTTTGAAACTAAAATGTCATAAGTATCCAAAATTTAATTTTTTAAAATTATCTTATATAGACGAATTTTTTGCTGAAATTTAAATTTTTATAAATGTACAATTTTTATTATGAAATATTAAAATCCCAAAAGTTATTTAAAAAGTAATAAAAATATTATGGATGATGAAAATTATTTTTCCCATTTAAAATAATTTTTTATGATACTTTATTAATTTTAAAAACCTTAAATGAAACTTTGAGATACGGTATTATATTTTAATGTTTTAAAAAAATTATTTATAAACATGACTCAATTCTTCATCTCAAAGAGTATTATTTTTATTATTTTGTTATATTAAATATAAACTAATGTATCCCCCTATATTATTAATAACAATATGAGACAAAAATGGTGTGGATTTTGGTTTGTATTAATTTATCATATATATTCCAAATTTTTTAAAATTAATAAATAATCCACACTCATTTATATAAAAAACCACACAAACTCCCATTCTACTCCACTAGAAACCATTTTATCATAATGTTACTCTAGAATTCACTCTTTAGTTCACTCACATTTTTTTTACATTCTCTTGGTAATCTCTACATAATCTTTTATAAAATCCCTCTCAAATTTTGGGACCCACTTGACCTCCACTTTATTCAAGAAATTCCTTTATAATATGACTTTTTATTTCTAAATATTCATTTTTTAATATTAGTCTATAAACCCACATACATTAATTGTTATTTTAAAGTTATTATATATCCCATTTCATCTCATTAAAACAATCCATTTATGTTTATTATCACTAATTATTATGTCGACACTATCCCTCTAATTTCTTAAACAAAATTTTCTGTAATGAATACCTGACACCATTTCCAGTCAAGGGTATTCAACTATATGTCTCTATCCTTAAATGATTGGATAAATTTTTTTAACCAACATTCCTTATTCATGGAATTAAATTTGATTAAATACATCCTTATGTTTTATGATATATGTTCCACACTAAAACTTGTACATGATATGAATGTGATGGGTGGGACCAAATTCATATGGCCCTCCAATGTAGTGTGTAATGTTTTTTAATCATGAGATGCCATAAAATGGTGAATAAGAGGCCTTTTTACACACAAAATATTATGATTTCTATTTTATTATCCTGATATTATGTTTATGGTTTCATGTTTTTTGTTGTTCTCATATTCCTATGTGGCCTTAATGTTATTATCTTATATCATTATTTGATGTTTATGTTTATGATCATCATCACTTTTATATAACCATGATATGCCTATCGATTCCAATTTATTACTTCCATCATCTTATTCATTGATTACTCCCTTACTATACATTATATCTCACCCCTTTTTTTTGTATTTCCCCTTGTTATCCCATGAATATTTATAAGAGTAATAGAATTTTATGTTTTTTTTAAGGATATTTTAATAATTTTATCATATACCTATTAATGTTATTGTATTATGTGTTGAATTTCTAGAATATATTAAGCCTCTAGATATTATACATTTTCATTATGTCTATCATTATTTCATAAATAATTAAATGAAGTCCCTAAAAAAATTATAGCTTTTTATGGATTCATGGGAACAAGATATAAAAAGAGAGATTATATAATTTTATTTAATTCTTGAGTAGAAGAGTTAGATATTTAGCTTGAGGTAAAAATGTAAACAGGATTTTTTATATTTTTCAATAAGAATTAAAATTTTGTTTTTTGGATTTAATGTAAAGTATATATGAATTTGTGAAATAATGTTTAATATGGGGGAACCTTTGGAAAGTGTTCTACATTTTAGGGTGTTGATTTATGATTTTACCTATGTTTATTATAAGGACCCTTCCTTAATAAATTACATAATATTAATTTTTGCTAAAGAACTCACATCATTTAATATTGATGATTCTTTAAAGTTTACAGTTTTATAGAATTAATATATAATAAATATATAACATTCAATATTTATATAGATTATATACCACAAAATAATATTCATTTCATCAAAAATATATTTCTTTTAAAATAAAACATGTTTTCTTTGAACAGTCATCATAACATTTAACATGGATTACTTATTTGTCTTACACAAATTTATAACCTATGAAAATCATTAAAAAACATGAGATGAGCCCCAAAATAATAGTATGGAATATAAAAATAAGGAAATAAAAACATTATTTCCTAAATACTTGTAATGTATGAAATCATTTAAAAAAAGGAATACATGTTACCCATATAAACATACATTTTGAAACATGAGATATCAATGAGATATAAAAAACATATAGAACATACATATAACAATAAATTAATCTTGGGGAATCACATACCTAATATTTTAACCATCTCCACTACTTAATAATTTGTAACTCTCATGGAAACCATTCAATGTAACCCTCCCGGTTAGCTTATTATGTAAACATCACAGTAACAATTGGAGTAACCATACGGTTGGCCTCAAACATTCACATAACCAATGCATTGGATAGTGAAATTTTTCCCACCATTCATCAAAAAAAATTACCATGAACCATTACATAATCATAAAACAGAAAAAATTACACAAAACCATTGCTTTTGAATTATGTATAACATAATATTAAAAGAGGTTTTCATAAGAAAATCCCATTATAAATATCAAATATTTGAAGTCAAATATAATAGAGTGAAATGAATATGTATATAGAATATATATTAACATAATTAAAAATTATATAAACAAAATTTATCTCTCAAACAATTTTCATACAACATAAATAATGAAGTAAAATGTTTACCCAAAGAATTGGAATAAAGATATGAATTCCCTTACCTCGGGATTTCCATACATAAATATCAATTAAACCCCATGTATATTTTTTAAAATGTTTGTATTAACATCTTAATGAAACATATTAATTTTTATTACACATTATATGATCACTTCATTACATCATTTCACCCTTTAATTATTAGTATTTTGTTTCTTCCGCTGATTTGGGTGTGTTTGTTACGTGATTTCCAAGGCCTGTTTGTATTTGATTTTCATGTCGTATATAAATGAAATTTTGGAATTGGAATTAGATTGTAGTAATATGATTCTAGAATAAATAATAATACCATATAACATTTTTTATCATATGTAATGATGGATAATTAGATACAATATTAATGATGCTTGTTTAGATCATTTTTTGTAGTTCATAAATAATCATGAACTTCTATCATTATATAATATAATTTCCTTCATAGAAGTTCATTCCATAACTTAAAATATGTTAAACATACACTTTATATTATGTTTTATCCATTAAAAGATGTTTATGATAATCTTTTAAGGATGTAATTGATATTGCAAACAAATCATTTATGATTTTGGTAAATCGTAACAT
Source organism: Viscum album (assembly GCA_963277665.1). Classification (NCBI taxonomy): domain Eukaryota; kingdom Viridiplantae; phylum Streptophyta; class Magnoliopsida; order Santalales; family Viscaceae; genus Viscum; species Viscum album. Next base: position 120,063,644 of record OY728134.1, read on the forward strand.
CGTGGAAAATGAATTTATTTTTAGAATAGGTGGGAGAGAAGAGGAAGGAAGTTGATGAATATTTTACATGATCATGATAACGTACATGATATATAATATTCATGATATTTAATACCTCCTAGATATGTTTATGGAATGATACTATAATAATATAAAGAATTGGAAAAAAACACATGAAAAAGGAAGTGGATCCTTACCTCTTTATCTATTCTCCTTGAGATCCTCCTTAAGGCCTTTGGTTTTGAACTTTTGGTGAGACCATAAGATCTAGGACGTGGGTAAGATCCATGATGAGTGGATGTTTTATAACATAGGAAATAATAAAGGATTGAGAGGTGTTTGGGAAAGCGGGGAATGGGGTGGTATTTATGGTGGAGGAGAGTAGGGATTTTATATCATTTTAATCATTATTATAATATTTTTGTTCAAGACTATGAATATAATTGATTCATGGGACCCAAAATAATAATAATATAATTAGAGGTCAAAAATATTTTGATACATTAGCCTTTCATCACCTATGATGTAGTAATACAAGTATTTAGCATTTATAATAATTTTTCATATTATAAATTTCATAAAAATTTCAAGAATTTCAAATAAATAAAAAAATTTCACCCAGAACATTTTTTGATGTGTATAATTCAAAAATTAACAAAATTATTTAAAACTAAATTTATAAATATTATTAATTTAATTTTTAAATAAAATCACAATTTATTTAGAAGTTACAATTTTAAATATATTACTCATTTTTTAACATCTTGAAAAAATAATCAATATATTATTATCTTACATCCTTATGAAAATAAAATAACAATATGATTTACTATTTATAAGTGTCATTGTACTATTCATATTACTATTCATAAGGGTATGTTACTAATTACTAAAAAAAAGTTGGTTCTATCAGACCCCAAATAACTTACTGATCACAACTATAGATTGCCGTTTTTGGAAATTCAAATCATAGAAGATGAAACTTTTTAACGACTAGTTATAACTATATACTTATAACAGTAATTCATGCATTTTGATTTTTTTTTAAACCTTGGGGTGTAACATTATCCCCACTTTCTAGAAATTGCGTCCTCTCAATTTTATTGACTTCTTAAACAAGTGAGGGTGCATTTCCCTCATAGAATTTTCATATTCTCATATAGCTTATTAAACCGTGTGGTTTCTACAAAAAATCATTACATAGTGAATTGCCCTATTTCCAAATAGATATTCCCATTGATCATGAATTTTAACTACTTTATCTTCATATGAAATGAACTATTGTAGTTTAACAACTTCTAGGCTCAAGACATGAGATAAATCAGGCACATAATTTCTCAACATCAAAACCTGAAAGACATTGTGTACCTAAGATAAACACAGAGGCAAAGCTATATAGTATGAAAATTGAACATCATTTTCCATGATTTCGTATTGTTTAATGAAAAATGGACATAGATTTCCTTTCTTACCAAAACACATTACACTTTTCTATAGTGTGATTCTAAAAAACATGATCACCTACCTCAAAAGAAAAGTCTTTCCTCCATGTTTTTTGAATAATTTTTTTTTCAAATCTGAGTTGTGCTCATGTGTTGCTGGATTATATTCACTTTCATAGCCACTTCCTCAACCTATTCTTGTCCCATCAAATTCCTTTCCCAGATATCATCCCTAAAAGATGGAGTTCTATATCAATTCCCATACATATCTTCAAATGGTTCCCTCTGTATACTGGAATGAAAATTGTTATTATGATGAAACTCAATAAATGAAAGATGATGATCCCAAAATCCTTGGTAGACCACTGATCAAGCTTGAATCATATCCTACAATGTCTAGATCATTCAATGTTACTTCCCATATTATTGAAGAAGATATGTTGAACTAAAATTTATTTATGTCCCAACAACATCTGAAGGCCCTTCAAAATGTTATAAGAGAACCTGGGATCCTAGTCAGATACAATGGAAAGAGGAACTCCATGAAAGCTGACAATTTTTTAAGGTACAATTGAGAAAGCTAATTCAAAAACATTGTATCTTCAATATAAAGAAAATGTTCATATTTTGTTAGTCGATCAAATATAACCCAAATTTCCATATTACCTCAAGATGTATGAGGTAGTCCCACAATGATGTCCCTGGATATATTCAACCATTTCCACTATGGTATTAGAATTTACGGAAGCACCCCCATCTGTAACTACTCCTCTAATTTAAACTGTTGACATGTCAAACATTTCAAGGAAAAATCTAAAATATCTCTATTCATTCCATCCCTCCAATAATACTCCAAAAGGTTGATGTACATCTTAGTATAACCATAATGAACTGGAAATGGAGAACTATGCACTTCACACAACAAATCCTTCTTCAAATGGGAATCGCATGGAACACACAATATTTTACAAAATCTTAAAACCCAGTCATTATCAAGGTCAAATTATAGGAACATACCCTTTTTAACCAATTCTACAATTTTCTTTTGCTCATGGTATTCCTAATACATTTTAATAATTCTATATGATAACGATGACTATACTATACCCTGAAACAAAAAAGGGATATTTCCTACACCATCAGCTTCTAAGACAAAAATCATCAAATCTTTAATCAAGGGATTATGTTACATACGTATCATGTATAATGATTAATGATGTTTTTAACTCACGGAATCCACCACTTTGTTTGATTTTCCTATATGATAATTGATCACATAATGATAATCCTTTAATAGTTCAAGCCATATTCTATACCTCATGTTTAATTCCTTCTAAGTGAATATATTCATTATACATTTATGGTCGGTATATATTTGACATTTTTCTCCGTATAAATGATGCATCCAAATTTTTATAAGAAAAACCACGTATAATTATTCTGCTTCAGAACACCATCGATTACCTTCAATGTGGCATGCATATAGATAAACAACTCACCATTTTGGGATGTCAAGGTCAAAATTGGAGCATTCACCAATCTCTTCTTTAGTTCCTGAAAACCAAAATCAAATTCTTCTATCCCAATAAATTTAACCTGTTTTGTGTTAGCATTGTAAGAAGGCTACATAATTGTGTAATTGTTTAAACAAACTATAATTAAAAACTTGATAATCCAATAAAACAATGAATCTTCATAACCTTTTCAGGTCTTGGACATTTATCAACCACTTTTTTTGAAGGATTAACTATTATTCGATTTTTATTTACAATGTGCTTAAGAAAAAATATGTTACAACCAAAAATCATACTTTCTAAATTTCCCATAAATTTTAGTTTTCATTTATGGTATTAAAAACAAAGCTTATATGTCTTTCATCCTCTTATTTACTCTTAGAAAATACTTGAATTTCATCAATAAACACAACCAAAAACATATCCAGGAACTCAGAAAATATTCTATTCATAAGATCCATGAATACAGCAGGTGAATTAGATAACCCAAAATGGATGAACAAGGAATTTATAAAGACTATATCTACCACGAAAATCTATTTTTGGGATGTCATCCTCCTTCACCTTCAGCTAATGGTATCTGGATCTCATGTCAATCTTGGAAAAGTAATGAGCTCCCGGGAGCTGATCAAACAATTCATCGATATGTGGAATATGATACTTGTTATAATATTGATGACACACAAGACACTATAATTAATACAAATCATCAAGGAACCATCTATATTTTTTACGAACAAAATAAGGGCACCCCATGGTGATGTTATAGGAAGAATGAAGCCATTATAAAGTAACTGCTACAACTGATTATTAAATTCAATATGTTCTATTTTTGCCATTAGATATGTGATTTTTGAAATTGGATTATCATATAGAACTATGTCAATTGTGAATTCGACTTCCCAATCAGGTATGACACTCGGTAACTCATCAAGAAAAACATAAAGTTATTCATTTACAATTAGAACCTTATTCATCTGAATATTACCCTTGTTTTCAACAATATGAGAAAGATATCTTTCATTTCCATCTTTCACTGGTTTCTCAGCTTCCTGATAAGTAATCAATTGTGTGGGTTCATTCATGTATACCAACAGAAACTATTACTGAAAAATAACTTCATTATCTCTACAACCAGTATTAGAATGATAAACAGAAGGCCGATCCATTCATAGAATGTCATCGAACAATACTAAGGAAAAACAACATGGTTTGAATGAAAATTCATTATATAGATCACAATATAAATAATCTTATGATTCATATTTTTTATAATATGTCCCCCTATGTTTTAACAATAGGTTCAGGTCTCATTGGTTGAGGTTATTTTTTAAATTTACAATTAAATTACTTTGAAATAAATGAATTCATAGACCCCATTTCAAACAAAACATTTGAAAAATCTGAGTAAACAAAAAGTTACCTGATATAACTTAATTAGATGGCCTATTGACTACTGATATAGTCTCAATGATCTCACCACACCTTTCTTACTATATTCCGGCTTCTAAACATCATTCATATCTCTATTTGGGTGGAACTTTTTATAGTGAACCATCTCTCCACATTTTAAACACTTAAAAGCTTTCTTATCTGGATTAGTCATAGGATCATTTTCATTAAAATCTCCGGCCATATGTCCAAACATATCACATAAAAAACACTTCTTAGTTTGGTTAAGTCACTCAACAGGGTGTTTTTCTCACACATTTCACAATCTGGAAACTGGAATATCTTTCCATAAGAATTATTAGGTAAATTCTTACCCATCACATTCCATTTTTAACTCTTCTTCACCTTCTTGTAAAAGTGCATGTGGCCCTCAGTAGAATCCATATCTACCCACTCAGCACATCAAATAATTTTCTCATAAATTTTGAATTCACAGGAAGACAATTCCATTTAATACCATGGTTTTATACCTTATTAAAAGAATTAGTTTTTTCTATTAAAATCCATAAAAAAAATCTGTAGCATTCATTGTTATTCAAGTGATGTTTTCTTCAGAAATATCCACTGAATCTTTCTCATTTTTCTTTATTTCATGGAATTTATTCTTTATCCTAAGTAACACAACCTCAGTAAAATATTATTCAAGGAAAAGACTTTTAAATTCAACCCACACTAAGGCATCAATCTCCCCTCTATCCATGACATTTTTGACCATTAACCCCCAAAGATCAGATTCAGAATCAAAATGAAAAATTGGAAGGATTAACTTTAGATTATCTGAACATTCCATAACATTTATTATTTTTTCAAGGGATTTAATCCATCCTTCACCAGCTATCGGTTTGAAGATCCACTAAATACAAGAGGGTGTGGTCCCATAAAATGTTCCACTATTGTCTTGTACTATTGTTGTATCTATGGTTGTTATCTTTCATGGATTCAACAACCATTTATTTCCTACATTAACACAGCCTTTACTATCACCAATTAATTTATTCCAATCCCCACCATAATAGGCTACAGATTCCGAAGGACATCGTTCAGTTATGGCCATTCCTCTTTAGTTTCCCTATATCTTCTAAGAAAACCCATTCTAAACAAACATATCTTAGTCAAAAAAACATGGTAATAATTAAATGATATATCATTTCAAATTGACCACAATGTCAAAATAATTTATGGTATTCTATTAACATCATCCTAACACCTAAATTTATCTCATCCTTCCTATGATACCAATTATAATGATATGTCCATATTAAGTGACAAAATCTTGAATATTAGTCCAGAACCCACTTCTTATTATATTGTGGATATTTTCTAGTGTCGATTTTGAAATAATTGGGATATAATACATACGAAAGGTTCCGCAAGAACCATCTTTCTCAAACATGGAGCATTCACTATGACAGGGACATAGAATATGAACATGCATCATCCTCATTCATTAATCCTATAAATGGGTAGGGCATATCTTTCAAAATGGTGGACCTAATTCCAAGACGATTCCTAGAAACACCCTGATGGAACCATTGTAAGTAGACTAGGTGTAAATTGTCACAGCAGTTCTTCAGATCATTCAAATAATATGGCTCCCTATGGTCATACATGCCACACTGATGGAACCTCATGATATTATTCCCAGAAGAAGTTGATGAATAATCCAAACCATAGCTAGAACCAACAAATTTAGGCCTCATTCCATTACATGAATTTCCTTCACCACATATTAACAAGAAATTCAATAATAAAGGTAGAAAACATAACTTTTGAAGACTCTATATACTCATGAAAACTAAAGTTTCATTCAATTTATCACACCCAATATTCGTCTTTGAGATGATCTATTTGTCTAAGGAATATAGGTGGAATCAGTTTTATAATTTCAAGATGAAGATAATTACATCATTCAATTGAAGGGTATTTCAATTATGAGCTACATGTGGTCAGATATTGAATATCCATCGAATCTTTTGGGGGTGTAAACTAGATAAAGGAAACCCAAGAACCCATTCAAACAAATCCATAGACCAAAAAATCCAAAATAAAAATAGAAAAAAAACAAATGGAACCAACTTATAGACTTCCCAAAATATTTTACATAATAACACACTAATCATTATTTCAAAACCCACTCATCGGTAGGGATTCAAACTTGAATCACCATTCAAACAAAAAATATTATTCAAACTAAATACACCTTGAAAGTATCATTATCAATTTTCAAGGAGACACACCACACAACTAATAGTTATCATAACATCTCATCATTTATTAAAATTACTTTATAAATGAAAAAAATACTTTGTGGGTTAATCATTCACCAATATAATTACATGGAGTCTCACAAATGCATATTCTCAAGCCAACTCGGGAAACCAGAACGTCATGTCATCCAAAATACACATTTCCACCCATATCCATGTATGTGGTCACTCAATGAAATACCAAAGCTAAAAATAAAACATTTCCAATCTTGAGTACAAAACATTCAAAACAAACTTTCAACTTCTCAATTCACTTCCATTTCAAATCCCACATAACCTCTTTTCTAAAACTGTTATCCAGAAAAATCACACCACATTTCAAAAATAGAAAAACATATTTTTGAAAAACACTAACCATCAAGTTAAAAACAATTTTCAAAATCCACATTTCAATCCCTTTTTATCTTACTAGAAATATAATTTAATGAGTTTCATTTCAAAATATCCCAATTCTTAAAATTAAAATCATTTATAAAAGCTATAAAAATTACATCCTGTGTTATAAAATTTTGTTAAAATCATTTTTTCTCATTTAATTTTTTTTCCCAAAACCCTATTTAAAATAAGTTCAATTTTCCGAAAAAACAATATTGATAAATGGTTGGTTTTTATTATAAACACTCAATCTTGTTAAGCCATTCCAGTTTTATGAAAAAATCATTTTACAATGAACCACTTTTCTAATATTCCATAAAAATGATTTTGAAAATGCATAATACACTATCCTAAAAAGGATATCTTAAGACTTTATATCCATATTTCACAATTCCCAAATATGATTTGTCAAAACAATCTTCATATTCCATGAGGACAAAAAAAATCATATTGGTAACATAATGTTGATGGCTGACTTGGCTATATGGTTGGAGGACATATTCCAATCACACCACCATTAGGGGGAGTATTTGTTGACCACATCCCTGGTTCAACAAGGTTTAATAGGCCCTATGATCTCACTAAGACTATTTAATAAACTCTTGTTTTATTTCCAAAAACACAAAACAACCCACAAGGACCAAACTATCGAAAAGAAACTCAACTTCCCATGAATCCTAAAGTCCCTCCATGAGGTGTTTTGTCTATGCATCCTACTTGCTATATGAACCTCAATCCCAGAAAGTACTAAATATGGTCTATCTAGACTCTTCTACAAATAATGTGACCCAAACAAAGTGAAACCTACTCTGGTGTCATTCTTGTCACGAACCAAAATAGAGTTCCATTCAATTCAACACTTCACTAGGTCTCTGGAATGATCTGAAGGGCGTTCCCCATCTCCAAAGGTTTGAAACTAGTGCATGGGTGTCAACAATATTTTATGGGATTAATTTAACAAATTTATAACAACATAAATAACTATAATACATAAACATCCCAGTGATAAATACAAAAATCCATATGAGGAATAATAATTTTTTGATTCTAGGTTTTACAATTTTATCCAAAAACAAACACACTATAATGTAAATGAAACAACTAAAACCTCCAAAAAAACTCCATTAAACAAGATAGAAATCACCATCATTCATCCAAAAACCCCACCATCAATAAATGGTACACTAGAAACCAAAACCACCTTCACTGACATGGTACCTCTTACCATTACTTAGGTCAACCATAATGAAGTCTACATAAATCCGAATGTGTCTGAAGGGTGTGATAAAAATCCTAGTAGGATACCACTTATAATAAATTATTCCATGATACAACATTAGAAGAAAAATTTATAGCCACATTTATATATAATATTTTAAAACCATTTTTTTGGAAATAATTTTTAAAATACATGTTTAGAATAAAGCACTTTCTAATAAATACCACTTTTCAAATGATCTATAAATGAAAAATAAATGCATACCAAAGGTATATAAAATGATTATTTCTAGTACCATATCACATAAGTATAATGTCAAAATAGAGAAACATGGGTAAATATCAAATGGTGGTGAGAACAAGTGAGACCCCAGAAACCTCATACAGTGGTGAATTGTTGTATATCAACCACAACCAACATCATAATTATGCATGAGCCACAACGTGTGATAATCCTTTGGTCCCTATGGTCTTTAATCATGTCACATGTTTATCTTGTGTTTTTAATTTTCAATCATTCTATGTGAATCCATGATATTCCACTTGAATGTCAACTAGTGTCAATACACTAGAAGAATAAAGGCATTCCAATTCATAATCACTACCATACTAGTAATAGTCTACACACAAAGATACTAAGGATTCCATTTGTGCTAAATTTCATATTCACATATCATATAAAAATCACACTAACAATACATTTTATACCACATGTGCATATAAGAAAATCCACAATTTCACAAAACATCCCATAGAAAATACAATTTTTCATAAACAAACCACCTTCCATTTTACACACAAAAAAACACTTTAAAAACAGCTTATTCACTAAATGAACAATCCAATAAAAACATTTGAAAACATTATAAGGTAGTCACATAATGAATTTAACTATTTACATGGTCTTATCCCCTTTTATATCTAAACATTTTCAAATTTTACTCTACACATTCTTCCTAACATTTAAACAATTCACAAGTCATACTAAAAGTAAACAACAAGCTATTAATAAATCAATAATAATAATTTTTCCTAGATAAACTCATATACGAATAAATTCATAAAATGTAGAACCGAAATAAATCACATAAAAAAATCAATTTTTTTATAAAATTTATTTCCATCACATAAACCTGAAAAACTGTAAAAACAAATTTTTAATCACAAAAATAAATCATCGAGAACATATAATTAACCATGAAATTATATCAAATCATCTAAAAATGTTAGAGAATGGAACCACCTACCTAGAAGTTGTAATCTTTGGGAAATGTTTTTGAGACCACAATTGTAACACTAGAAGAACCTAATAATAAAAAATTTAGAAACAAATAGCAAGATCCATTTATAAAACAGAATTTCGAACCCTTCCTAGGTCAAACACAACATTGGAAAAGTAGAACCCAAAAAAGAGAGGGTAAACTATAGAATGGGGTAATAATCAAGAGAGAAACAACTTATTTTATGAATCTATGAAGAAACAGGGTCAAAACCACCCAAATATTGATACACATGGAGCCAAGAACAATTTTAGGAGGCTTCCATGGATAAAAATCCAGATTTATGTTTATTGGTGGGGTTTAGGGATAAATAATGAGAGGTCACAAATGGAAAATTATAATTTTTTAATGATCTGGACAAGTCTCACAAATTTACCACATTGTTTGCTAAACCATTTGGCAATAATTCACCTCTAACTATTCAAGAGAAACAAGTTGAAACGTTATCCCACATGTTATACAATTCATGTCCTAACTGTGAAATCATCCATTGTCTAAATTTTTACCATGGATGCATGATTTACTAGGTAAGGAACACAGTTTTTGAAATAATATGCCACATGTGTGACACCTGATGTTAGTGGATAAAAAAACTATTTCCATCAAAATCTGAGCAGTAAAACCTTGTAAAATCACAAAAATGAACATAAAAAAGTAAATACCTAAAAATTCAAACTTGTTACACTTTTAACTATATATAGAAACTAGGATCCAAAATGGAATAAAGATAATTGATGGAAACAAAAATCCTGCTATGAAAAAATGAACAAAACAATATTCAATAATTTTATTAAAACCAAAAATATCAATTTCTAAAAATTTAGTTTTTGGAAATTAATTTTATTTTTTAACATAAAATTTCTAAATTAGATTAGATTTATTTTAGGGAATTTTATAATTAGTTATTTTTTAGAGAATATTTAAAAATATTAATTTTTATCAAAACTAGAACTTTTATGAAATTATAATGACATAATATTCAATTGAATGTTTATGAAAGAAAAATTATATAATATATACATTAAATAATTAATATAATTTATAAAAAATATATAAAATTTAATATAGATATTTTTTGACATTTTATAAACATATGTAAAATTGTTCTCCATGTAAAAAATAAATTTCAATATTTTATTTTAATAAAGATATTTAATTAATACATTAGTATTTTGTTTTGTTTAAACAGTAAATTATTTTATTTATTATAAAAAATATAAATAATTCCATTTCAATCAGAATTTTAGTTTACTATTCATTAAAATCAATGTTTTTTTAAAGGAAAAAAATTTATAAAAAAGGTTTTCATTGAATTTTATGAAGTTTTATTATATTAATTTCATCTATTTATTTATGATGAATCATGTAAAATTAATTGTATATTATTATTTAGAATAATTTATATTAGGTAATAAGGTCAACTAAATATTGTTCATAATGACTAGTAACCATGGTAAATATTTATCACCTTTGTTAAAAGTAAAATGGTTTCAAATGAGTAAAAAGAAAGGGAAATGACTTAATATAACAAAAAAAATATTTAGTCCTCATTAATTAATTTTAATTGGACCATCACATATCAACATTAAATATTTTACAATATGGTGAATCTAGTACATGAAAAAGACTTTTATTGTTAAAAATATTTTATGTAATTATTATTGTGTCCACTCCCTCAAATATAAAATAATGCCACTTGTCATTTATTTTTCACACATATTTATCCACATATATTGAAAAATAACTAAAAAATCACTTCATTAACTTCCTTTACATTGTTTAGAGTCTATATTTTAGCCAAATACCATCTTATAAGGCGTGAGGTATAAGCCAAAGGTGGTTTTACAAAGAATAGGTATTACGTATAATCGATGGTTTTAATTTTATTTCCACTTACACCTCTTTAAAATATACTATAATCATGATCATATAATTATGTAAGTATCTTCCATTTATTTAAATTTTTCATAATGGTGAGAGAACCCATATTCATCATTTTTTTCATCCTTTTTAAAACAAAAACATCGCGTGTGAATATGTATGCCTCTACATCTCCACATAGCGTTGTAACTCAATTTTCATAACCACATTACATGGATGGTTATAAATGTAATAATAATTAATATATATTATATTTATATAATTATTTTAATTATTTAGATATAATACATCATTTCCCTTTTTATCCATTTGGTTATTAAAAATGATAACATCCCTCATGCGTACATGCGGACAACCGCCTCCACAAAGAGACGTGAACCATTTTTCATTTTTTCTATTCGAGGATAATCGTAAAGAAGTACAACATAAATTTATATTAAATCCTTGTCATTAGTTGAATTTTAGATATAATTAATTTTGTGTACTATGAAAGGACCGAGAATACTAAACCATAATTTACATGAAAAAATGAAACATTAAACACTCAGAAATGAATATTTAAAAAAAAGACTGATATACTAGTTTTGAAATGTTTTTATGGATAAAAAATGATATTATGTTTATTTATATAGTTTATTAGATAATAATAATAAAATTTATTTTATTATATAGGATATTAAATGGACTTAAAAATAAATTCAAACCTGAATTAAGGGTTTATTTCACAATCTCATCATTATTCAGGATTTTTTATATTAAATTTTGCATAGATTAAATAATATTATATTAATATAATAAACCCAACATATTTTCTTCTCGTTTTTTGTGATAAGATATTTCAGGTTTTCATTCCAGCTTCCTCACTCTATGTGCTGGAATGTTGGAATGAACTTTTTTAGGAAGACTAACTTTGTGTTTCACTCAACAGAGATTATTTTTCTTCCAAGTACATATTTTTAATAAACAAATTCAATAATATTTTTAATATAATAAAATGATTAATTAATGTAATTTTTTAATTTTTTAATTTTTATAAAATAAATTTAAAAGTACTGTGTTTTTAATTTTCTAAAAAAAGATCTTTTTAAAAATAGTCTGAATGCATTATTTATTTTAAAGCACACTGCACAAATTTTTTTTCGATCATCAAAGAAAATATTTTATTTATGTATTATGTTATAGGTTACATTTTTTATTACAAAGAAAATGATTTTATTTTGAAATTATATACTTCAAAATGAAATGGGTATTTTCCCCCAAGAAATATTTTAGTGATGTTTTCAAATAATTTCTATCTATGTAAAAATCATTTTCTGAATAAAATTCATTTCCAAGGATACACCCAAATTATATAATACAAAACATTACATTAGGTCGATTATTTATATTTTTAATGGTAAAATTGTTGATGTTGTATTATCATGTTCTATGAATATGGATATTTATTAATTACTAATACATGTTGATAAAAATATTTATAGTATGAATGAGTTAGACTTATTAAGTAATCAATGAAGAACATAATTAAAAAACACCTAGTGAATTAATTATCTCTGTGAGAAAAAATTGCTTGGATATTTGGAAAAGGTCTTACACATTAACATAATATAACTTATCATGAGGCCTCATGTTACGTTTTAGATATCTCGCGTTAAAGATTCCATTAGTATGAAATTTTATTTTGAGGTCCATGTTAATATTCACATATAAATGTTACCCATGGATAAGTTTCAGGATCATGTTATTATTTATAGGGAATTACATTATCGTTATATATTTTGGAAAAATTATCCAATTTGTATTTATTCTATCATAGATAATGTTATATACATTCCCTTAAAAAACATCTTAGCTTACACATTTTTTTATCATGCACAATGATTCTAGGAAGTGTAAGATGATTTTTATTACAGGTTTTTATTGTTTGAATAATAATTTCTTCAAATACAATACAATGTTTTATATCTTATTTTTAAATGTGATATGAGATTCAAACATGTGTCTAGTTAACCAAAACTACTAAATTATTTGGTCCCTTGGGATGTGATATCCTATATATATTGTCATTTTCATTAAGTATCTTGTGGATCTAGGATAATATATTTTGGGTTTTCATAGCTGTTTTCAATGAAATATTACTACTATCCATGGGATCAGGATCTAGGAAAAATGTATTATAGATCATAATCTAATGATGGAATCTATGTGTAAGACAATATATAATATAATTTAATGATTATTTTTTAATTCAATGAATGTGAGGTATTCTAAAAAATATATCCTGTTAAGGAGATTTTTCAAGTTGATGATGTTGTGGAATAGATTCACCTAAGGGTTATAAATCTAAAAAGGGTAAACTTGGTATTTACATGACTATTACAGGTTCACGATGAGTGGACCTATAACCGAACACCTGGCTAGAAACTCTTATGGGATATCAATCAGTTTCATCAAAAACTCTTTAAAACCCATTATAAAATATATGAAAATTATTTTATGATTTGAATATATTTTTCATGATAGTTAGATTACGATTTGGATATTATTTATGAAAATATTTTCAATTTATGTTAAGTGTTTCAATAGTTTCAAAATTATACAATATGAGTCATAATCTAATTATATAATCTATTTAATTAAATTATTAAGAAATATAACCTATAAGAATTAATGGATTCCAAATCAATGTATATAATTTATGTTTTGATTTCCCTACTAGGCTATACAATAAGGTTGTAGTAGGAGATGAATAATTTCTAACTAAACTAGGGAATCAATATCATATTATAAACAATAACCAATCCAATATATATTATAATATATATCTGTAATGTGGTCTAATAATGTAAAACAATTTCATGAGAAAATATCATCCATTTTTATTAAAAACACAAATTCTTTTTATATCAGCAATAGTTTAGTTCAATAGAAAATATATTTTTTAGTATAGAAGTTAAAAAAGATATAATATTTTCATGATATTTGCCAATATGATAGGGAATGCAGATCAATGGTGGACATTAATGGGAAAATCAACATTTAAATATGAAATCGAGAGCATCATGGTGAAGAATTTTATGTTACCATTCCTTGATAAATATTTTCATTGAAAAAAATGAGTGTAAATAGAGATCCAGTTCATGAATCAAAAACTAAAGGAAAATGATAAATTTTCTTATTATGAAGCCAACTTTACAAGGTTATTGAGTCATGATATATAGTATATATGTAAACCAAATAGTGATAGTGGTCATTTGTTTAATTGGGTAAATAAAATCCTTTGAAGGGATCTAGCCTCCCAGAAATTATCATCATATAATGAATTTGTATTATGTTCTATCTTAAGAAAGAAATAATTATCCAAGACACATGACAATAATAGATAAAAAGAAAATATTAGGAAAATTAAGCTCTTCAGGAAAAAAAATTGATAAAAGGAAGAGGGTGAGGGTGATTTCCAACATATGATACTTACAGAATAAAATAACCTGGTTCATTCTTCAAGGGTATATGAATTTTCATCAATTTTAGAGAAACATTCCATCAGACTCATGAATTCATTGGTAAGTAATAAGCTATAGAAGTTCAGCACATTAACTATAAGGAGATGGTACGAAAAACCATCAAATACTACAAATCTCAAGGGTATATACAATTCAAGAGTTCAATGGGATAAATCCATATTTATATAATAACTGTATAATAATTTGACTCTCCTAGGAATGTGATGGAAGGTAGATTGATATTAACATCAATTCTAGATAATACTTTCTGTGATTTCCATAAACTCTTTCATATAATCCATGTTTTCCAATAAAATTATAAAAAGTTTCAAGCATACAATTAATAGAATTAACAATCAAGAACCCAAATGAAATATTTTTGGAAGAATGGTATTTCAGTCAATCCCCAGTATGATTGATGGGAGTACCCCATTTTGAATTTTGATTATTATAATTAGGGAAGACTTTGTTATAATATATTCTATAGACTGTATTTCAATGAATAAGGGATAAATTAACAGAGAATGATAACATCATTTATGATGAAGATATAGAATTATGCATCTTTATAATAAATACTTCATCATTTGAATCGTGTTTGGATCCACTATGGGTATATCTCCTTGATAATATTATAGAAACTTAAGAATATATATGACCTATATATGAGAAAGGAAACCCTATCATATAAAATGTTATTATTTTGTAAGAATAATGTGATGTGTTTCCAGATTTTCTACTCGTATATCCACATAAGGAAAGAGTTGATACATTTATTGTACTTATCCCTAATGAAAAATTTTTCTCACAAACTCCCATCATAATTGAAATATTGGAACTATTAGAGTTAATAAACATCTATTGGATTTATGTGATAATTTATTCATACACCAAATTATTTATCCTTTTGGAGATCATGTTCAGTTTCTTCAAAATATAGACGGAACTATGATGCCTTTTGTTGATTATAGAGAAATTAACTCCATTATCATTTTGAAAATATACAATCTATATTATATTGGTGGATTTTTTTATAGAAATCAAGGAGATAAATTTTTTCATTGATCCTTCCCTATTATGGGTATCATTAATTATGAGTACGAAAAGAAGATATTCAAAATATATCATTTCATACAATGTATAAATGTTATGAATTTATAGTAATTAAATTTGGATTAAGAAATTCTCCTTCTATTTTTATGTATATGATTATCCAATTGTTAATATCAAATCATGATAATTTCATTGTAGTATTTATTTATGATATCATGGCGTACTATAAATTATATAAAGATGCTAAGATTATTTTATGAATCATTATTAACACTAGTAGTGAAAATAAGTTATATGTGATGTTTATGAAATGTGAATTATAGGTTTGGGATGTTTATTTTATTATAAATTTTTTCTCTATGGGTGGAATATTAATTATTACTTTAAATGAAAAACTAGTAAATTAATGGACTACATGGAAAAACATAACTAAGGTTTATAGTTTCCTTAGGTTTATAAGTAACAATAAATGAATTGATCAAAACATCTCTTAGTTAGGAAACCTAATAAAAAATATTTAATGATAGGGGATTTTGTTTTATGGAAAAATGAATGTAAATAATGGTTTCAAAAATTAAATATGAGGTTTGATAAATGCATGTTCATTGAAATTTCTAATGGGAGGGGATGGATCTTTGATATATAGTGACACGTTGAAGAAAAGACCTGGATGTGTCCTTATGTAGAATGAAAAATTTATTTCCAAAACATCATGGTATTTAAAGATTAATTTATTGAACTATTAAACCCATAATCATTAGTTAGAGGGCGTAATTGTTCCTTCAAAATATGGACTTATAATATCTATGGTGAAAAAAGTGAGATATATAGATATCAGAAGAGAATGAAAATTATCATTTCACAGAAATTACTCTTCATGATGAAATGTAGATGGCTAAAACTACTCATGTATTATGATTTCTCAATACACTACCACACTATTAGGGATAATTGGGGTTTTTAGGAATTTATTTAGACATATCATGATTTTCTAACTTAGATAATGATTGAAAATTATTATTTATTCATAGAATTTTTAAAAATTGATATGAAAATTATTATAGAAGGGTAAACATCATTACTTTTCCAAATTATTCCCAAACCAATCCAATTGAAAAAAATAAAAGGTTTCCCCATTGATGATAAGAGTATAGAAAATAAAATAAAATTTATAAATGATCGGAAATATATTGATTATTTTTCTAAAGATGGCACATTAAACATTTGAAAGATTTTATATGTGTCATCTATAACTTATCTTAATAGAGAATTATTAAATTAATATAATTGATTTAATTTATCAATAGACCACGGTATTAACAAAAGGTTTTTGTATTTAATAGGATATATTTAGTGTCATAATATAAAATATGGAATTTCATACAATGTATCCAGATATATAGTTTAACCATAAGTAAAAGCTATAATACAACATCATAAACGATTCAAGAAACCTCTATATTTTACTATGTTGGAATGAGATGATATTAATATAGAATTTGACAATGAATTAAGAATGAATCGTATAAGATTTGATTCCAAAAAGTTTATTATTGATCATATAATAGGTCTATATATTTTATCACTATAAGAGAAGATATAAAGCATGAATTCCTTGTAAGAACCTATATAAATGAATTCCTGAGACTTCATGGTACACCACTATCAATTTTAACCATTTAGGATCTTTGGTTTAAATCAATGTGCTGGAAGAGCCTTTAGAAGGAACTTAACACTGATATATGATTGGGCATCTCTTATCATCTAAAAACAAATATAGAGTCTAAAAATATGATTGGGCATCTCTTATCATCTAAAAACAAATATAGAGTCTAAAAATATGATTCTAATATTATAATATATATTGAGATCATGCTCAATCGACTTTCAAGGTATGTAGGATCAAAAGTTACCAATTGTTAAATATGTATATAATAATAAACTTTATTATATAATTCAAATAGAATACTAAAAATAATTTTATGTTAATAGATGTTTTACTCCAACTCATTGGGATGAATCTGGTGAAATAATAAAGCTTGTGTAGATCCCGTAGAGGATACCACAATGAAGGTGAAGACTGTTCAGAATCATATTAAAGAAACTCTGAGTAGTAAAATTGGTATATAGAATAGTGAAAGAATGATATGGAATTTCAAGTGGGAGATAAATTCTTCATGAACACATATAAGTGTAAATGTGTTATAATGTTCAATAATAAATGTATACTAAGCCCCAAGTATATCAAGTCTTTTGAAATTCATTAAATAATTGGAGTTATAGATTACTATTGATAAATAACACCTATCCTATATAAATTTCATGATGTGCTCCATATATCAATATTAAGGATGTATATTCCAGAACCAATGAATAATCTCCCCATATATTAAATATAAATTTACCTTGACTTATGTTACTAAAAAATCATATCCATATTCTTGACATAGTGGATCAAATTTTACAGAATCAGAAGACACGATTGGTGAAATTAATTTAGATAAATCATAAACTAGAAGATGAAAAGTCGGAACCTGATGAAGTTATGATGAATAAATACAGACATATGTTCATCATGTTTTATAAAAGAAAATTTTAGGATAATATTTTTGAAGGATGGAAGAATGTGACACCAAACATTCAATTATAGAATGCTTTTCTTTCCAGAGAAATAATAAAAGAATGTACATTACATTATTCAATAATTTGATATAATCATGAATTATAGACTTTTTTAAATTTAATTTTATGAAATGAAATTATTTTTTTAATTCATCATGTAATGATTTTATTAGGGTGAATTATTGGCATTTTTCATAAATGTTTTCTTTTTGAGTGAATAGTGAGAAAACATATTTTTATTAAAACTATCAATATTATGACTATATAATGATATCAGAATAAATTTAATGTTTATAAAACATAGTTTTTCCTTAGAAAAGATATATTTCATAATTAATATAATTCATATAAAATATAATATTGACCTTACAAATATATGCAAATCATTTATGAAATATAATTAATGCTTTTCCAAATAAAAACAATTAATCATTCCTTTTATTAATAATATATATTAATGTTTCCTTTATATTTTTTTAATTTAAAAATAATTATCTTTTTATAGAAAATAAAAAAAATAATTACATTTTAATCAATAGTTCTCTTTTTTTTCATTAAATTCATTCTTGTTCTTGAGACAAATATTTTTATAAAAATGGGTTTCATTGCATTTTATGAACTTATATTAAAATTATGTTTTTCACCCCTAGAAATTGAATATTGTAAAATTTATTTATTATTTTAAATAATTTTAATTTTTTTTATGTAACAACATAATCATAATTTTTCTTTATAATAAATAATAACTATGGTAAATATTTATTACCTAACTTATGGGTAAGATCGGTTCAAAAGGGTAAAAAAATGGATAGGGCTACAAGATAACACATAAAAAATATTACACATCTTTAGTAGGTTTTATTTCTACCTTGATATTATAAAATTACATTACTTGAAAATATATAGAATATTTATCAATAAAGATACTTTTTATTATCTAAAACAAATTAAGTAATTAAAAGAGTATCCTTTCCTTATATATAAAACGGAACAACTTTTCCACTCCTATTGAAACCTCTTGAGAAAATTATATAGTATAATAAATTCAAAAATCCCATTAAAATATTATTTTTTAGGATGTATATGCTTTCGTATCATCAAAATAAAATCATATATTGGTTAAGGTATATGCCAAAGGTGGATTTCAAGAGAGTAAGTCAAACATTTAACCCATTGTTTTCACTTTATTCACTCCTTTAAATGCTCACACTATTATATAAAAAATATAATATTATAATATAAATATACTGAATACAATGAATTTTTTTTGGTGTAATGAATCATATTTATCACTTTTCCATACTATGTAAAATTAAAACTTTTCTAGTGCATATATACAATTTACTATCTCCACATTGTGATGTAATTCATTTTTAATCACCATTTTACATGGATGGTTTTAAAAACTGAACATTTGAATATATATTATATTTGTTAAATTATTATATTTATTTAAATAAAATGTATTATTTACCTTCTTACCCTTCCACTCATTGAAAAATTAAAATGACACGTGTGTCTCTGTGAGGAATACAACCTCTATGAAGGGATGTGATTCATTTTTTTGTCAACCATTCTAAGATTATTATAATTTTATATATATCTAGTATAGATGATATTTATATCATTATTAAAATTATTTATTTGATGTAACGATGATAATGATGCATGTATCTAAATAACAAAATAAATCATATATAAAAAACAAAATAGTAAACACTCAGAACGAACAATTTTAATAAATAATTGTTAAATAAATAGGTGATAAAATTTTATAAATATATCGTATATGATATTATAATTATACATACAATTATTTTATGTAATTTTAAAAAAATTATATTTAATATACAATAGAAAAAAAGTAATTAAAATGAAATCCAAACCCTTGTTAAGGGTTTATTACACAATCTCATTATTATTAAAGATTATTTATGATTAAAATTATGACAGTGGAATAATATGATAATTTTATCATAAAACCTATATATTCTATTCACAACATATTATATATGAAAATTGAAAAACAATATTTCATTTTCTTCTCAATAATTATTTACATGTTCAAAAGAGTTTTTTAGGAATATTAATTTGTTTTATTCATTCAAGAATATTTTTTTATATTGTTATTTTAGTTAAAATGATATCAAGAATTATTTTAATATTATTAAATTATTTATTAAATTCATTGTTTTTTTGTTTATATTTTTATTATAAAAATTTAAATGTAAACATAATCATTTTTTTCCAAATAAGGCACATTATGAAAAATGTTTGAACGTACACTTCTTTAATATGCACCATGTTAATAGAATTTTTCATCCTACTGAATTATCTTTTCCTTGAAAATTACTTTATAGGATTCCATGTTTTATTCCAAAATTTAATAATTCTGGAAATATTTTATAATTTTTTTAGATTTTATATATGTTTTTCAAATTAAAAATTTAATTTTCATTAAGAAATATTTTAGTGATATTAAAAAATGTATTTTTATATATATCTACATCCTTTAATAAATCATTTTTACTAAGTACATAAAATATTGATACTCTCTAAAATATTTATATCGATGGATAATGATCATTTTTACAGGGGAATGTATTGACATTTCAATGCCAGTTCATTAAATATGGATAGTTATTGATTATTAAGTTATACTGATTAAGTTGTATTGTTTCTTATTATGAATAATGTATGGGACATTTTATAATATGGGTCTAGATTATAATTACATATCACATTGATGAATTTATATGTCTTGTGAAACAAAACAGGTTATGTATTTGGCCCATGCCATACCCATTTATATAATATAACATGGAAAAAGGACTCTTGACTAAATTTTAGATGTCCTGTATTATGAATTATATCATTATGAAATCAGTTATTAATATCCATGTTATTATTTAAATAGTTTTGTTAACCAAGGATAATTTTCATGATCATGTTATTATTTTCGTTGAATTATTTGATCGTAATTTTTTTCTTAAAATATTATTCATTCTTTATTTATTAAATGATAGTTCCTACTGTATGAATTCCATTACTATGAATATAAGATCACCCTTTTAAATTTTTTACTTCCAAAAGAATCTATGAAGTTCAATATGATTGATATTCAAGGATAATCTAGAGGAAATAATAATATTGTAAAACCAAATTATATGTTTTATTTTATGTTTTCAGATGTAATGTAAGATTCAATGATGTCTATAGTTACTCAAGAACTATAAACTATTTAGTCCTTTGGGATGTTATAATTTTTATCTAATTCTATTCTAATAATGTAACCGATATATTTAAGATACTAGGGTTAATATTTTTTTATTCAGTGTTACCCATTAATATCTTTCCTAACTCATGTTTAGATAAATGGTGTCCTATGTTGAGGGATATTTTCATTGGTAGTGTTTCATACTTAGTCATTGGATGATAGTTTCCTAGTTGTACCCTATTTTGGTGTTCATGGGACTATCATTTGTGTTTTTATTTTCCTTATATAGGTTTTAGATTGTATATTTTTCAATATGTGCGATCAATCTAAGAGATATGGTTTCCATTGTGTGTTTTTGATGATGTAAATTTTCTTGGTTATGTGTTTTTTGAGGAATTAGTGTCATTTTACATAGGGAGATACCATAATATCGTCCATGTTTGTTAATTGGTTTACCTCTTGTTTTTTTTGTTAAATTTAGCTTCTAGATAATAGTTGATGTTTAAGGATGTGTTCAATTGGTCCTGAAAAATAGTTATGGGTTATTATTTCCCTTCTATTATGATCTTTTAGGGATCCCCATCCATCCCACTTATTTTTCATGGTGTTATGTTCATATAATCTAATTCTCTTCATCCTTATCTAATGAATTTAGTATGGGAGAACTTATAATATTTTGGATAATGTTTACAGAATATTTTTTAATTCTCATTAATTTTTTCCATTTAATAATATTCATCCATTTAATTGTTTTTGGGTTCGATTAATTTAAAAGTTTTATTTCTTATATGTTTCATTTCATGTATAATTATTTGAAAATGGTTATTACAAACCATAAATCAACAAAAGAAATTCTACAGTTATTTATAATTGGTGATACACATTGTTTTCTGTATCATTTTTCCAAACCCTAAGGTGTGTCCAACTATTTCCAATTAAGTTCATGTAGTTAGAACATAGTGTAAATACATTATGATATTCTTAGTTTTTAAAATTATGAAATAATTATCATTACCCATCACTATTTTAAAAATTAGGGCTCTTATTTTTTCATTTTAACTCATCACACCCCTATGTAAAAAAAACAACTTTATATCTTCTTTTAGTAAATTTCCCCGGGTCTTTGTATGTGCTCGTTCCCTAATTGATTTGGTAAACCCCTCTAGATATCATGTCATCACTTCATCTTCCATATTTCATTATTTTTTCTTTGTTAAAAAATCACTCATGATCCATAGGTCCCATATTGGCCAAATTTAGTGTTCAAGGTGAATCTAAACATATTTAATTTGACGTCTACTGATTATAGATATCATCATCATCATTTTTTTGCTTCTTTCAAAACATAAAATTGTTCCACCAATTCAAATATAGATTTTTGTGTTTAATAACATTATTTGGAATGTATTGGATGCATTATGTTTCATAAAACCATTTATTATGAAATTATAAATATGTTGAATTACCATGAGGGGTGTTTAAATATATTTAGTAAAGTTTATCATTTTGAATAAATGGTTTTATCTATTTATATTTTTTTAATTCATGGAATTATATTTTATAATTCCAAGTGAATATGTAAATTCCCTATGGGTTATTTTTAAAAAAAATTGGAATTTTAAAGGGCTGTTTAACTGAAGAGTGTATTTTTAGAAATCATTTTCTCAATTAAAGATATGATTTTTTTCGAGAAGACACATTAAGGAGCACAGTTATTGAATTGAAAGAGTTATTGTTATTTTAAATGTATTTGTAATGATATATTAATTTCCATGTTATTTATAAATTTAAATTTAAGGACTATTTTCCTAAAATAGATACTTAATTCTCATAGAAAATATTTGAAATCCCATTATATATTGTAGTTGTCCATTTGGATTCATTTATATAGAATTTAAGTGGATTTATATGAGACACTAAAATTTTATCTCACTATTTTGATTCCCCTTTCCAGTAGGGAGATATTTATTAGGAAATACTACATGATTATATGTGGTAATGAAATGGTTTTTTTCATGTGAGGTTTCTAGAGGTGATATGAGATTTATTTATTATACTTTTTTAATTTCTGTTATACTCTTTGTTTGATTATTGAGTCACCTCCACTTGATTGATTTCATGGTAAATCGTGGCATTAAATAAGTTATCTAGAATTATTCTACCCATGTTATCTCAAACATGATCTAGATCCCCCATATTTTATGGTTTTCTTAGGATATGGGAGTTCCCACAATGAGACCAATGTGGGTATGTTAGGTGGATTTTATAAATATTTAGGACAAAATGTATGCTAACAATTGATCATAAAATGTGCAATTTCCAAGACAAACTAATATTATGACATATGGATATCCCCATGATATTTTATTATTACCAAAGATTTTATATAAGGAATTTTGTCCATGTACTGGTTGCATCCCCTTGTTTAACTATATTTTATCACACTATAATATTTATAATATTTATATTTATTCTCATTCATTAATATATGGTTTCATGTTTTCTATTCCATTAAATTTCACTGATGATATGCTTAATGTTTAAAATTTATTATTTATATGGGGGATTTTAAATTTTTTTGTTAAGGTAAAAATAATTTTTATGTAAATTTGGGTTTGAAAAAAAATTTGTTTTCCATTTTCTTCTAAGTCACTTCGTCATAGACCAATATTGATATCCATTTCAAATGTAGGTTATTTTAAAAATCAAATAAATGAAATTTTGATATTTTTATCCTGGTCACATAAATGTTAAATATCATTTTATATTATAGTTTCAAACTATATATATAAAACATTCATGTGTTATAAATATCATAGATTCCATGGTGAGATCCTAATGGGCCTGTTTAGCTCACACATTTCCTACATATATGGTTTTATTTAGCTCTTCTGTTTGATTTCAAGAACCTAGTAATATACTCTTGTTGTATTCTAGTTTTTATTCTCATGGGAGTTTGTATATGTATTTTGTGAGTGGACATATGGTATTTGGAGTGGGTTCTTATCCAGTTTTGTTTCTTTTTTAATTATATTAGGAAGTTGTGTGCTAGCCATTTTGGATCATTTTATTTATATCTATCTTGTGGTTACTCATGGATATATTTTTATTTGACACTTAGTTTTGTTAATATATATGTGATTAGTTGGGATTTTTTATTTTTGATTATGTTTTAGTTTTAAATAAATGGTTTAAATTATACATAGTGGTTATGAATTGTGTATTACATTATTTGTCTTATTCTGTTATCTATCATGCATGGTAATCAAACGTATGGGTGTACCCATGAGCTACTTAGTATGATTCGATGGCTATTTATTATTATTCAAGGGTTAATAAATCCCAAGAAGATTTTCTTTGATTCATAATGACTAGTGTCCAACACATGGGGATTTGGAATGCCTTTCAGGGCGAGTGGTGAGATAGGTTAAGAGATGTGTTGGGATTTAACAGTGTTGTTTTTAAGAAAAATAAATTTAATTTTTTTTATTTTATTAGTTTCATTCAGTTTTTATAAGTATTTCAATTTTATAGCATTAAAAATGTTTTCTCTCCATATATATGGGTAACCATTCATGGAGTTCATTATAGAAATAATGGATATGTATGGACTTCCCCTAATTATATATACATTATACCCTATGCATGGTTAGGATAATTTGGCTATGTGAAGAAAACTCATGGTTATAATTTACTCTTTTGTATGGGTACCCGATAACATAAAATTGACCACCTTCTAGGTTGGGGAAATTTTCGTATGTTTGATAGACCATGTATTCAAAATTATTTTGATAATATAAAGGGGAATAATTTAAGTATAAACCTCCTAATTCTTAATGGGTAGCCCTTGAATAATTAAGGCCAGCCACCTTCATTTAAGAGTTTCTATTGAGCACATAACAATCAACATATAGTGAAGGGATTAATATATAATGTTTCCTATAATAATGAAAGAACATGATTTTTTCGAGAGAAACCAAATGGTAAAAATGGTAACACTAAAAGTTATTTTCAGGTTTCATATTTCTATTATTAGAATATTTTTGTTATGGAAATACAAAAGATATTTTAATTGTCCATACTTAATGTTATGGTATTTTACCAAAATTTAATGTTGATGTATTTTTGTTAATTTCATAGAATATTAATAAAATGATAAAAACGTATATTAAAGAGAAATTATGGATTTTATGACCTTTATAGCGAGGAAAGGATACTTATTGGATAAATCACCTCCCTATACATCTCTTTACCAGATATCCTTCAATCCGTGATTTATTTAATTATTGTTCGATCTGACTGAACAATAAATGTAAATATATTATCCTTGATTTATTCATTCTTAATTCTATAAATTATTTAATATTATTACCTTATTCATGAACATTTATAAATTATTTTAGATTTCTTCTCTGAATCATCAATTTCATCCATTTGAGAATATATTAGTTTCTAATTTTCAATGATTAACTACCTTTGATAATATTTTTATTGGTCCCAATAGTTATCACTTATTTTTCATGTTTTTATAATCTGATAATTCATTGACATAAATTTATCAAGACCTCAAATAGAAATAAATTATTTGTACTTTTATTTCCTATGAAAACTTCTTATTCAACACATGAGAACATTATATGTAGAAGTTTGATTATAATTTTAGCAACTTATTAATGTGAGCTATGTTTGGGAGAAACTTTTGAATTTGAAATGCATCAAGAGGGGTGACCTAAATAGAACAATGAGATGTGATTTATACGAGAAAGGAATAATTCACCTGAGTAATAAATATGAGATATATAGGAGGGACTCAATTTCCCCTAATTTATATGATATATGAGATATAAATTGTTGGTGATAATCTTTCTGAGTAAATAATGTGACATATATCAAGTAAGCACTATACCCCCTATGTAAAATGTATAGAGATATATAGGGTTAGAGAAAATCCCTAATTGATATCATATATGTGATGTAAGAAGATATTGGCATTCCCCTCAAGTGTAAAATACTAGATATATAAGGTGAGATTAATTCCCTTGATTAATATTATATATGATATATAAATGGTGGGTACCATTCCCCCAAATTATGATATATGGGATATATTAGATGGGCTAAATTCTCACTCAAGTTATATACGATGACATACTAATAAGGTAGGGGGAACATTAACCCCAGGTTTTTATATATGTATCTTAATCAGAGGCATTTAGAATTGGATGAAGCAAGTATAGTGAATCGTAGATGTATCCATAAATACCAAGGGTTGAAATTCATTTTGTTATTAATATTTATAAATTTATTATGAAATATATTCATGCACATCATTTTTGAATGGATATATTTATTTATGTCATTGGAGGTGTCTTGTAAAATTGTCCTCAAATACTTCTCGATAAACCTTGTGTACCTTTGTAGACTATATGGATATTAGATAATATAAGAGGAGATGTACTATTATCAATTTTTTATTTGAGAGATAATTTAGAACATGGTATGTGGGACTAGTGATAGAATTGAATCTATTTTATCTTTTTAGTATTTTTTATTATTTTTTATATTGATGTATTTATTTCATCCATGAGGTATCATGATGAGTAATATATAACTTTCATGACTATAAAAATAATTTATTTTCATATTTAATTGGTTATATATTTTTTTTGGTCTATATTCGATCATTTATGTAATAATTTACTCAAATAGATATATATCTTCTTTATTTTTTATACTATTATTACAATATTCTGATATGATGGGTGTGTTTCTTCATGTTATTACAATAGATTCTCATTTCATGTTATTAACATCTATAATACATGTTTTTGCACCTATAGAAATAAAAAAAAATTACTAGGTTATAATAAAATGAGTTTAGTTGATAAATTATAGAAATTTAGGTAATATTCATCTTAATTTTAGAAAGAAATTGATCTTGGGGACCCTAGTTAATAGGTGGGTCACTTATATAGGTTATATGTCTTAGTGACCCATATTTCTATAAATCATGGATCTGGTCAGACATGAGGATTGGAGGCATGACCAATACTATAGAAGTTGTCTATTAATTAGGCTTCATTTGAATATTAGGATATGGATGAGGTATTTGATCTCATGGATTAGGTCATAAATTCATTTAAGGTGATATCCTTTAGGGAAGTATATCATCCAAAGCCTTGGGTTAGGGTTTTTGTAAACTTCATTTCATTGAGTTGAATCATATCCTATATGGTTGGGGTCCACCAATAAATGTTATGTATAATTCTTATCGATTCTTTAATAGAATCCATTTTATTTGATATAGTTGATTAATATTTTTTCATATCTACTCATCTAGTCAATGATTTAGGGATTACTATAGAGTTTTTATTAAGGGGTATTTGTTGATACACACTTATGTGTAATATTATTGGGTATTATTAGAATTAAAAATATAACTATAGTGATATGTGGATGTATTTTTCGATGGTATTTATTCAGGATTGATATTTTTTATTTCAATCTGATTCTCATGATGGACTAGTATCTCAATATTAAAAGCACATATGATACCATCACCCATTTTAATATTTCATGTCTTATGGGGGAGAGTTTTATACCTATTTAAATGAGTGGGATCAATATGGTGTTCATTTCAGAGCGATCCATCAGTAAATATCAAATATCAACATTCATCTTTCAAGTAATATCTTAGAATATAAGGAGACACACTAAGTTGTCTCTCCACCAATTTCTGACAAATTATAATACAATTTTCCTAGGGATTTAATAATGATCCCACCAAATAAGGGAATTAAGTTTATGATTGATCTTATGTAAAGTATATATCAAATATTAATTCAACCAAACATGATGGATCATGGTATTATTATAGTGTTAAGACATAATCAGAGGATTTGGAAGAGAAAGAATTTATTCACCACCTCACGTCCCTTTGGGTTGTTTATGTTTTCTTTTCCATAAATGTGAATGTTTTAGTGTAATAATTTATGGATTACTTGAGGATAAAAAAATTGATGGTGGATATCATGTATCATCTTCAATGTATCAATAATTAATTTAATTGATTTATGGAATTAGAGTGGCTCTCTAGAATTGATATATCTTTGGGAAAACATTTACTACGGGTGAGGTGAATAGATATACCGTATACTTACTTAAAGAGTGGGTATATCCTATAAGAGTTACTCATGATGTTTTTATATTAAAAAGCATAAAATGAGTGTTCATTCCCTAGATTTATAGGTTCTTAAATTAATTTTTATAGTCATTCATGACAATATTAATTGATTATATAATTGTTTACTTCTGCTCATGATATGATAATTCTCACCATCCAAAGATCATCTTGAGTACATTGAGGGATAATAAAATATATATTGAACACCAAAAGTGACAGTTCTAGATTAGTATGGTGTGATTATTGGAGTTGGTGATATATAATTAAAAATTATCATTGAAAACTAAAATGTTTGAGGCAATGGTTTATTTGGATTTAACTAAGAAACTCTTGGAGGTATAAAATATACTAGGGTTTTCATTGAGGTAACATGAGCATAAGAAACATAAATATAACATATTTCTAGATAAATTTTTAATACATATCACAAATATACACACCCATGGACCATAATTGTTTAGTTCCTTTGTATAATGGAGACATAATTAATTATTTAATAAAATATCTTAAACATATCCGATAAGTATATTAATATTAAAACCCTTTGAGACATATCATTCTCAGAACCTTCCATTAAAACATGAGGATAAAAAATAACTACGTGTGAGTACATATGGTCAATAAGGTTAAATATGATGGATATCAACAATAGTGGGTTAATATGATATAAAGATATTATAACATATTCATGTTAATGTTATAAATGTAAAATATTAATACATAAAAAATATTATATTAAAAACTCTTAAATAATATCATATCTATAGGAACGATCAATAAGGGTGTTTAAGAATTAATTATCATTAATGATTAAAAACATATATATGGGGAATTATAATTATTATAAATCATAATATTATGAAAATGGATAATTTAAATCATGTCCATATATAATATTGTAACCATAGCATGATTAAATCACACTCACACATAAAAATATGATAAAGTTATTTGTAGTCATGTTAAATGTTATTATTATGAGCATAACTATAATAAATCATACACTTTTGTGAGAATGTGAATAAATATATTTGAAATATTTTTCTTCATTTATCATCATCATATCATGAGATAATAATATCACATTACCTAATTAATTATAGGGATATAACTAAGCCAACTATCACATAATCATAATCTATTCATATTGGTACCATGAGGTCTAAAAAAAATTATTACATATTCATATATTAATACCTAGAAACAAAAATGTGTTTCATCAAGATGTTTTAAAAATAATAATAATAACTATCCATAGAAATAATAACAATCAATTCTTTGTATCGTGTCTCCGGTGAAATAGAAGTATCATCAAAGGATTTCATCATAGATTAAAATATTTCTAAAATTTCACTAGAACATTTATTGAGGAAAATAAACATTAATTTTGAAATTACAAATTTAATATCAAGAAACATATAGAATATTATGGAAAAAAAATTAATTGAAAGAATAATTAAATATTTTAAAGGATGTATACTAATATTGAGGTGTCAAGATATTGAGGAATTGCATTCATATTGCCATCATTTAAAAAACAATGATTATTTTTCTACCTTTGGAATAACATATATTTTTTCAGAAATTAAAGGAAATATTATATTCAATTATATTTATAGAAATGAAAAAATGTGTAAAAATAAATTTTAACAATCATTAGAACATGGAAAAATAATTCTGGTAAAGATTTTAGAAGACATGGATATCGAAGAAAATTTTCCTAATGAAAGTTGAAATAATGTTTATTTTTCTAAAATCAATATTCACCATTTTAAGTACCAATGAGAGAAGAATTTAACAATTACCTTAAAATTTAATTTATATTCATAGGAGAATAAAATATTAAGGGTTTGAGGTTAATATATTTATAATATTATTCAAGAGATATTAAACAAAGTCAACCTAAAAAAAGATATTGTAGCATAACTCCTCTATCACAAATCATGTCTTCCTTTATAGGATTTAAAAAATCATATATAATGAAAATATATTTGTTATAAAGGTATTATAAAGACATATTCACAAATAATTTATAATTTTCCCAGTAAAGTTTAATTTAAAATTATACTTTATTAATAATTTATTCATTAAAATTACCATTTGGGTGAAAATAGATCTGTTTTCTATGAATGTTTCGGTTCAATGGTCCATTTATTTTCACCTTGGTTATGGTTCCATTATTTATCTAATATCATTCATTTCATTATAATCATAATAAATCATTATAATGAATTTTTATAACTATTTAAAAAATTTGACGATGATAAGTGAATTACATATCTTCAGGGAGATGGAAATATATAGGTATACCCAAGTGATGTTTCCATTTTTAATAGATGGAAAAAATAATGTGAAACAACATTTCACCATTATTTAATCAATATTATATTATAAATATTATATATTTTTATTAAATATAATTTTATTAAGATTTATACGAATCAGAAATGAATATTGAATCACATATCTTTATGGAGATGATAATCCACACTTACACACGAGTGACGTTATCATTTCCAATGAATGGAAATGTAAGATGGTAAATAATATCTTATGATTAAAAAGTATAATTATATCATAAATATCATATATATAAATTAAATCCATTATAATAAGAAATAAAGATTGATTGTGATTAAAAATGAATCATATCACAACATGTAGGTAGTTGTCCACACAAACGCACAAGTGATATTTTTCATTTCCAAATTGATAGAAAGGGGGAGGAAAATGGTTGACCAATCTTAATATTAAAAATTATTTTCAATTATGATATTGAATTAATTATTATATAATGGATACAATATCTTTATATGGGGAAAATTAAGAAATAATATTAAAAGTATGCAGTTAAGAGTTTTACCTCTTTAGTTAGAAACCTACTTTTTATTACACCTTATATGTTGAAAGGATTTTATTATGATAAAAACCCTCTAGGATATGGTAGTGCAGTTATAATTTGATAAATGAAATTATTTTAAAATATCTATGGCTCATTATCTATGGGGAAGACCGGAGAGGTGGTGTCCTTTTATAATGGAAAGAGAGGATGTCCTAGGACGTTTTCAAAATATTATAATTTAATAAATTCTTTATCAATTAAAATATTACCAAATAGGATCATAATAGAATATAGGATGAGAAAAACTGATATATATCCATCCAATATAAATTAGACTATATTTATAGCATTTTATCCCTTCTTTAATTAGATTAACCCCTCATTAACCCATATTAACCTTATCTGTAGTAGTGAATATTTAAACCAATTATTATTCATAACGATTGAAAAATAATTGTATCATATTATAGTATTATTTATTATAATTAATATATGGAATCACATTTATATTTTTCAATATCTCTATTTGGAATAAATTAATTTTTAAATAAATAAACAAAACATAATGAAAAATGATTTTCTATAAAAAAGTATTGTTAGGTATAAAAATGTTTTATATGAATATTAATTATAATTTAATTTAAAATGAAATTAATTGGATTATTTTTAATCATAATGAACCATAAAAGTTTCAAATATATTAATTATAATATGGGACATTGTAAATTCTTGAAAAGAACATATAGTTTTCTATAAAATATATATTTTCACTATTCGCTAAAAAATTAATCATTTCAAAAAAATACCAAAATTTATCTTTATATAATTTTTATAAGATGATATATGAATAAGTTATAATTTTTATATTATAATATTTATAACTGATTCACCAATTAAATAAAATATTTTCTCACAGAATTTATTAAAACATATTTTTCATCCATAAATATATTTAAAGCATAAAATTACATCATTAATAAATGAATGTCTAACTCCTAAGAATGAATAAATAAATGAGTATTATTTGGTAATATTATAAATATATTTTATAACTTTTTAAATCAAAATAATACCCACCCATCCAATGAATTGGTTATAAAGATATACTATATCACAACTCTTTCAGACTCGCGATTACATGTAAAGCAATAAATCAAATAATTCAAGTTATTTATAAAAAAACAATTACAATTATGGGGTGTAAGAATCAATCCACCCTAAAATAAATTTATCCCATGATATAACAACACTTAGTTAAAAATGTGGATATCCCTTCTTTGTTGCATCCTTCAGTTCCCATGAAGCTTCCTCAAATTCACTATTCCACTAAAAAACATTAATTGTGTGAGTGGCCTTATTCCATTGTAATTTGTACCTTTAATATAGAATCTATAATAATTATTCATGAAAATAGAGATCATAATATTATAGTATTACCTATGAGTTTATGAAATTTTATGAATCATGTATGTACTTCCTCATGATAGATATAGGGAACACATCCCAAATATGAGAGAAAATTGATGGGAAACCTAAGCGATAAGAAACAATCCTAGAATAATCAATAAAATATAAGTTAATAATATATATAGGTCACATATTTCCCTTATTTCCAAATCAAATTTCCATATTCCATGTTGATATCCATAAGAATATGTTTTCACTATCATTGAACTCCACATCTCACAGAAAATTGTTAGCATAGATTTTCTATCGACTCTAAGATACGACAAAGTGTTGTTGAATGTCTCTATCCTTCTCAACCACTTCCTCATCTATTTCGATTCCCAATAGATTTATTTATCTGACATAATCCTTGAACATTGGATATCTACACTTCCTTTCATAAGGTAATCCATAATAATCAATCTAAATGCTCGAGGGAAAGTAATTACTGTCTGAAAATTATACCAAATAAAGTTGTTTATCCCATTCAACATTGAAATACATAGATAAAGATCTCCACAATACTCATGAACTTTTAATGGTCCTATTAGAATGAACATATTTCAAAGGATTATATACAATACTGAAACTCAATTTAGTATCCTTGTCATGCAAATTACTTGTCTAAAACCCCAATATAAACCTCAGATCCCAAACAAGTATAATAGATTGTGGTCCACTAGGAAACTTTACCATATACATAATGTATATCCTAGAATGCTGATAATATTTGAAAATATCTCTATTTGTAATAAATTGTGCTGATTTTTTAGACAATATAAAATAACGAAAATATAATGACTCCTTAAAGATATTTTGGGGAGTCATGTGATGAAATCCATGGTTGCATTTTCCCATTTCATTTGATGTATTGGAAATTCTTGTAATATCCCCTTAGAAAACTATCTCATAACCTTAACATCCTGATACACTATACATTGAGATACATAATTTGAAATAACCCTTTTAATGTTGTCTCATAATAAATATTGTTTAAGGCCTCCATACATATTCATATTTCTACGATCAATAGGGAATGATGATCTATGAGGATCATCGTGCATCTCCCACTTTAAATCTAGTTTAATGGGACACTTAATTTATTCTTGAACCTTATCATTCAATGACAATCTTGGTTTAACTCTAAAAAATTTCTCATCATCTTTTGTAGTTCCACTTACACATTATGCACCTATTTAATCATCAAATGGATGGATGGTTAGAAATCCTTATGAGAATGAAATGATATGTCCCTATTCTTCATTTTTTGGGATCCACATTCTGTAAATCTATACATGTTATGTCACATTCAATCCCCATCATGGAAAAAACTAGAATTTTCATTCCAACATAGTGTATCAACTAATTTTTATCACCTTCCCATAATGGTTGTGTATTAACCACCATAAAGATAAATTTTTCATATCATTATTTAAAAAATTACCATTATTAGTTTAAAATCATGAGTCTGATAATTTTTTGCATTAATTTTAAATTTTAATGGGACATAAGCTATCACCATAAAATTATATATCAGGACACATCTCATTCCCTTAATTAATTAATTAATATATATCACAAACCCTCCATCTATGATTGTAAGTGTATGAAAATTTGTTCTAACAGACCTTATTCGTAGCTTCATTAAATTTTCAACAAATTAATATTTTCATTAAAAATTGGATCCATTTAATTTCTATAGGGTTATTGGATTAGATATCCATGAAAATTGTTTAACACAACATTGATAGTATCAAACAAACATAGTAAGACTATTGATATTAGTTACAGTTTATTGTTTATGAAATTGTTCAATAACATCGATCTTGGGAGGATCTTTTAACATAACCTCACTTGAGAATATATGACCCAAGCATTAATCTATTCGTAACCATAATTCACGCTTCAATACTAAGAAACACACCTTTAATAGTGTTGGAATTTATCAGTGCTATAAAAATGCACACATAAAATCTATCTTAATCAATGAAAAAATAAATCACTAATCAAAGGGAAACATTATCAACACATTATTTTATTGCCGATAAAAGTCCTCAATTAAATTAAGTAACTTGTAAAATAAAAATATAAAATTTTACACTTTCATTAATTAAATAATTATTGTTAAAAATGAATAAATTGATTATACATTCATATATGTAGATATTAAAAATTAATAAGTAGTATATATAAAATATATAAATATGTAGAATGGATAAAATGAAATAGTTAAATAAATATAAATTTTAAATGAGAAAATTGTGAAAATATTAAATATTTTATTATTTAAATATTTATTGATAAAAAATGAATAAATTCGATATGAAAATATATATATATTATAAATATTAATAAATATATTATCAGTTCTTTGGGGTAAAATTATAGATAAACACACACCCCACACATAGGCCGTCGGAGAGGTAGGTCATATCCCCTCCAAGGGATAACCCACCTGACCAGCAACTCCATATTTATTATAGTACTGAACCAAATGGCCATCAGAATGATTCCCATCACATTTTCCAAAGACCCATATCATAGGCCAAGCTACAATTGTAGATATTTAATTAGCTGTAAAATTTTCCTACCCACACAATCATCGCATGCAAGTAGTAACCCTCCACATGACCTACCTCACCCACATCTGTCGTGCCCTCCATTGACGAGACCACCCTAATTGATTCACAGCCACATCTACATCACCAACATGCACTGAAATTTCTTACCATCCATCGCACCTCCACATTGTCACCCCTATAGACACATCTGCCTCACCATCCATCATCACTAAAATGGCCAATCGTCCAAAATATGCCACCATACATCACCGAGCATGTCAGCCAAGCCATTCATGGTCCCCCCCATCCCACCTTGCGGGCCTCTTTCAGAATTACTAGTAGAATATCACCCCCACCTATGGTGGGGGCTAATAAAACTCACACCCCCAATTAAAATGGGGGATAGAAATTTATGTGCTTGGTATTTGAACCCCAACCATCTAGATTTAACAACGAAGATGATACCACTAGGGCACACCCCACATGAAAGAAATATTAATAAATACTATATAATAAATCTAGAAATATAAAATGAATTGATTTTTATAGTTAAACAAAAAAATTACAAATGAATAAATTAAAAATATAATTACAAATATATTACAGAAACAATTACTATTAAAAAGGAATAGGTAATATATATATATATTAATTATAAATTGTAACAAATAATGTAAATTAAATATAAATTTACATAAAATGAATAAAATGTTAATAAAAAACATATGAATTATTCATTTTTTATGATGATTTATTTTTCAATTTAATTTATATTAAAATTCTTGTGTTACATTGATTTCACACACATATATATATGTAATTAATGCATTTTTATGTACAAACTCACAAAAAATATATTTATAAAATATATAGAAACACATTAAAATAAATTTTATGTACATTATTATTATTTTAGTATATTTTATCATTTTATTATATCATGATACATTTAATATATTATTTTTATATCAATAATATTTTTAATACTAATACATTTTGGGTATTTATTTTTAATATATATATATTTTAATATTATAATTTTCTTTAATTTATTTATATATATTTGTTTACTATGTTTTATTATTTTCAATATATATTCATCTTTAATTTAATATATATATATAACCGAATTTTTTATAATTTATATTAAAATCAAAAAAAATATCTATATTTTGATTATTTTTAATGTGTACACATTTTAAATTAATCAATTTCACTAGTTTTCTAAATGCATGTATTTAAGATTATATACCAACTAGTAAAGTTAAAAAAATATTTTTAAATAAATATTTATTAATCTATATTAACTTTATCTATATATTTATATATTTATATGTTTTATAAATAAATTGTTAATATTTTATGAATATAAATTTATATGATTATATATAAATAATTATATATATTGTAATAATATAAATTTATAATAAAGTTATTAAAATAATTATAATTCGAAATCCTTTATCTGAAATATTTTTTTAGTATTGATAAATGAAATATTTATCAGTGCTTAAAATTGATGTTAATAGATATATTTATCAACACTAAAATGTTAGCATTGATAAATATGTCTTTAATATGTGCAAAACAATGCTGATAAATATCCATTTTATCACCATTTATCAATTTAGAAGTGATAAAAGGGGTATTTATATTCACTTTTCGAAAAGCGCCTTTAAAAGTGACCTTGAAATATTTAAAATAACCCTTACTGTGGCTCAGTCACTTATGATTCTCACGCTCTTGAAAAACTATTCTACTACCTACATGACTCCTCTATGTTCCCTTGCATGAATCAATGCTACAATCCAATATATGTTATTTTCTACTTTTCCTCTATATTTGTTTGATTTTTTTCATTACAAATTTTTTGTTTTTTTTTCACTGCTCTTAACCATGACAAACCATATATCTCATCTCCTCGCCACATCATTTGTTCTGTTTCATCTCTTTCATATATATATATGGTTTTCAAAGAAATAGAAACATGGTTTAATATGGTAATCTCAGTCAACATATGTGTATAGGCATGTATGGATAAATAAAATAGATTTTCACAACATGCTACTACAAAGGTGGTTTTCTCTTTACAGTATGCTCAAATTGAATTTAGTGAAACATTTAAGAGGCTAATCTATTTCTCAAACTTTTTATCTATAACCCTTAGCATTGGAAAAAGTCTTTAGTGATCATAATGTGTGTCTGAGGTTATGTGATTACCTGAATTGCAACTAATTGAGTATGCTAGGTCCAAAATGATAGAAATGGAATTTGGGTGAAACTATGGATATTGATATCGATTTTATTCAAAAGAAAAAACATTCCATACATAAGATGCAATCCATAAATATGTTTGGATATCATATTTATGATGGATACTTGAGTAACCATGTGATGTCTATGTTCTTTTTTGTTTATTTTTTCCATGACCTTTCTTCTCGAGTCTCATGCCTCTTAGTTAAA
The DNA here is from genome assembly GCA_963277665.1 of Viscum album. Classification (NCBI taxonomy): domain Eukaryota; kingdom Viridiplantae; phylum Streptophyta; class Magnoliopsida; order Santalales; family Viscaceae; genus Viscum; species Viscum album. The sequence goes on from OY728134.1 coordinate 120,101,963, forward strand.
AGATTATTGGAAGTAATCAGTAAAAATATATGAAATTACATATTCTTATGTTTCTATGTAAATTTTTTTATTCTAGAATAATTTATAAATTTATATTAATTGATACATGAATAATAAATAAATTGAATTTTATTAATTACTCAATATAGATATGTAGGCTTATATAACTTCTTTATTGAGTGAGCATGTTTACTGACACCCTTTATCAATACTATTAGTTAGTTGTATCATAATTTTATTTAAATAATTTTTTCTAAAGTAATTTAAATTATATTTTGTGTATAAATGGGATTTTTTAAAAAAATAAATGAATTAGTGAGAAGGGTAGGGGTTTACATTTAATATAAACTATTTTGTTCATATTTCTGAAATATTATTTTTTTTTTGAAGGGGAAAATTTTGTGAATCCCTAAATTAATATAGAATATGTCACCACACATACCCCTAGATCCTTATAGTAAGGATCCAATGAACATCCTCTATATTATTGAACTAATATTGATCCTCATTTTCAAGATGTAATTATAGATCTACATTATGCTATGTGGTATAACAATCAATGAATAGAGAATATAGTATCATTGGTTTCTCAAATATTTTATAGTAATATATCATAATAATAAATTTAGGATTGCATTGAATATATTCATTTTATTTATATGATTTAAAAAAAATTAGATCAATACTGAGCATAATTTGAAAAATTCACCCTTTAATGAGATGTATGATATTGAATGGAAATTTTTGTGGATTAAAAATTTATCTAAAATTGGAAGGTGAGGAATCCTTGTGTAGACAGAAGTGATGTCAAATGTATCTGGGTGAGATTCATTACTTCAATACCATTAGAGTGGAGGTATTCCAATTCCTCTTCAATTGAGGATACTTTTTAAGTGATATCATACGTGAAGGTTCCTAGGAAACTTTAATCGTTATTACCTCTTTCATGTGTAACATTTCAATCAATGTGGCTAGTTGAAGAACCTAAAATGGTTGTTTTGAGATTTTTGTTATATGAAGGTTCATTATATATGATTTTTATGTTATTTATGGATGGGTAGTCTATAGTTGATGCTAGAAGGTGTTCTTCTATAGTGACAGGTACAATACTAGGATACTATACACTTGATGATGGTATTAGAACATAGATGCATCCTATTATTTATTTATGAGTATCTTATATTTCAACTAGTATTGTTATTCGAACTTATTCAAAATGTTATTAACATCAATAATCCCTATATGTAAACATATGAAAAAAGAGTAATCGATGTCAGTTTTATTTATGAGTATATTATATAAATATAAATATATATATATATATATCCATTAACAATACCTATTAAATTCCACCCCTACTTTGTAAACTCATTTGAGATTCATACAAGGCCACTATGAACTGAATCTCTATCCATTGATGTAAAATAATAATAAAACACATAATAGTTGCAATTAACATAAATAACATTTTATAAAAATGGACCACGAGTTTTACTTATTAGGTTCTGTAAGTAGGGATTCATTTTGGTAAGATAGATATAAAATATAATAAACTCCAACCATAAAAGTAAACAATTTCATGCTTAATATATAATAAATTGTTACTATACTGAACATAGATATAACAATTCAATACTAAAGTACAACTAACCTTCAATAAATATATTTAATCCATCATGAGATACTAGATTGCCTTCAATATTTTGATGAACTATTAGACTCCCTCTTTCAAAAAATCTTTCCTCCCATAATTTTGGATCCATTATTCTTTGATGATAGACGTCATCCTCAGATTGTATTCATTAATCTCATTAAAGACACAACCAATGCATTGAATACCAGATCTCCCAACACATTATTCAACTCTTTCAGTCTTTTTTCCACCTCATTTACAAAATCATAGGAACACAAACAATGACATCAAAACATTAAATAAAACACAATGAATGATTTTTGGTTTCTAAATATGAATTTTCCAATATGACTCACTATGTTACTTTCGAAAACACATCATAAATAATTACATTAATATTGAGCATGGTCACATTATATACTATTATAAGATTGTAGTTATGCAGAGTTGGATGAGAATACAACTACGGTGAGTCATCTAACCTCACTATCGAAGGTATTCCTTGCACAATGAAAAACGCTATCTTTTCCTATTTTCTACATCATCTTTAGGATACATTCACATGAAATAATAGGGAAATGGGTAGATGTTAATATTTCCCATCATCCGTAAATCAATACCACAAAAAGTTTTTTTCATTATTAATCCCTTCTGAAAAAATCATTTTCGAGGAAGTGGCATTTAATAAGTTATTTTGGGTTGAAGTAAATGATTGTAAGTAGAAGTCATGTGGATTTGAATGTTAGTTCCATCATTTTTGTAATTTAATATGGTAGAATCCATTATTAAAAATTTATTTATTTTATTATTAACCTCATTGGATACTCCACTTCCATATCCTGAATAATTATTATTGAATTTTGTTTCTTTAGACCCATCTTTCATATCATCAATATTAGTCGAACTACTCTAAAGATTACTAATCTAAAATGATCACCAGTACATGGTATAGGATTACATTTGGTTATATTAGTTCAATAAACATAGGTGGATTCCCAAAAAAATATGGGATATAAATTCCAAACGAAAAATTGCAATAATAAAATTTATAGTGGTATGTCATCAAAGAACTTTTGATCTAAAATTATGGAAGGAAGGTATGTTTGAAAGAGGGAGGACAATCCATCATCAAGATATGGAAGAGAATCATGGTATAGGGATAGATTATGTAAATTTAGTGGTGGTTATTTGTACTAGATTGTTGAATTATTATACCCCTATTCAAGATAGTAATAAATTTCATTCAAAATGTAGAAATATGTGGAATTTTATGAATGGAGTTTATTTTATTATTATTATTCAAGAAAATTTAAATGTTCGAATACTCATGAAGAAAAATTATTATGCACATGATGTTTTTAAAAATCATGAGGAAGAACTAACTATTGTTGATGAAACTATGGAATTATTAGCGGATCAACAACACAGTGATGAAAAAATGACATAACATCGTAGTGGTGAATAAAATTATCAAGGTAATAATTTAGGGTATAAAATTTGAGGTTTTTTGGAATCAACATGGCTAACCTATTTACCCCCAAAAATTCAATGTTCATTAGTTATCATGGGGTCACAATAATGACGAATGCGCCAATTACTATTGATTAGTGGTGTCATGTTAAACATGTAATGAGTGAAGTCCATTGGAAATATATAATGGTAATGTTACAATATACTTTATCAATTTTACTGAAAAATATTCAATGAAAATTTGATTTAAGTTTAAGTATTACTTGAATAAATCCTTTCTTTTATAAAATTTCCATTGTAAATTTGACTTTATGGCCATTGGAAAATCTTATAGAGTCTTGTGCACTCTTCTTATATAGTTACTTCTTTGGGATATTGAGGGGAAAATAATGCCGCACCCACCACATGGTTAGGGACACATTATAATTCATGAAACATGGACTAATTTTATCATTCATTGAAATGATAACTCATTTTAGCTGCTTTTCATCCAATAATATATTATTTGAAAGTACTTATTATATCCAAGAGGATTTAAAAACATTAATTGATGAATCAAAAAATGTGTGCTAAAAATAATGAACATTCATCTAGCCCAACGTACCCCTATCACATGGAAAAAAGTACACTTAATTATAGAAAAAACTTTTATATTTTTTAAATCAAAAATAAAAGTTTAATTATGTGATATGAAACAAAATATGTTACTTTTATTTAAATATAGATTGATAAATCAAAATCTGATTCCACTTACAACCCGTGTTATTTTCTGTAAAAGGAGGATCATCTAAATAAAAAGAGTAAATTACTTGATAAAAACACAAAATAGTATGGGAAGCATGTGTTTGTATGACATAATTTTAATTCATTATGATTTATATCAATATTAAATAAAAATATATATTTATGTTTATATTTTTCTATATGGTTTTGACACAAGAATCTGCAATAACCATTCTAGAAGAAAAGATACTTTCAGTATCATTTAATTGGCTTGAACAATATAGTGACATTAGAGGATTAGGTTTTGCAGTCTCTACTCAAACTTATTTTGAGAAGATAAAACCACTGGAAGATGCATATAATATGGTGAGATGATTGGATACTCAAATAAACTCACATAAAGATATTTTTTTTGTTTGGTTTGGAAAACCAATGTATTAGACAAGATCAATGTGAACCGGAGGTGGATAAAAGATCTACAAATGAATCAAATGATCCTATTATCAAGGAGGCTAGGAATTCCCCAACCACATACATTTCCTTGGGTACTCAATTTTTTCATTACTCTTTCTCGTAAATATGAATCAGACAACTTCTAATAAATGAATGTTACTAAAATTCTAGAGGTTATTATTGTATGTCATTTTCTTCTATCATAACCCATGTACCACCATGTTATGATGAGTATAGTGTATAATATCACAGGAGATGAGCAACGTAATCAAGACCTCCCAAAATAAAAAATGAGAGTGGGAATTGAGGTAGCTTATGATCCGACTATTGAGCTGCATCTTCCACATGATTGTATGGATATTACAATAGTCAAAGATGTTGTTGGATCTTTCATAGAATGGATATCTAATCCTATAAAAGTACATGAGGGTTGTCTTTAAAAAAATTTATACAAAAATAAAGTAATAGTTTATGATAAAAGGACTGAATTGAGGTATGATATAACAAATGGATAAAGTTACAATGAAACAGATGACTGAATCAAAAAAATATTTTGAATCGACCAAGAAGAAAAATGACATTTTGATACTACAGTATCCCTTCAAGTTCCAGATTAACATTTGTTATCATAACAAATTCATGAATAGACAACATTTAATGAAAAAACTAAATCTTAAATTGTTTAAAAGAAAGCTATATATATATATATATATATATTTCATGATAGATAGAATTGGCCTCATGACTCTAAATGAGATTCTCAAGCATGAATGGTTGGGAATCTCAGTTTTCAATAAATACATAAGGTACATTTTAATAATATGTATGCCCAAATAGTTATCTAGTATGTTCATTAAAGTTAATAATTATTCATATTTTGTTTTGGAGTTTATATCAAAATAATATAAATGGAAGATCATGAAATTCGAAATTTTGATTTGTTAATCCTTGTATTATTTCTACACTAGAACATACATAGAATACAGAATAAACTAAGAAGAAAAAAAAGAGTTATGAAAATAGTATAACAAAAAACCATCAGAAGAAAGACTCATATTTATTTTTATAATACCAAGGTAAAACTCTTCAATATTATCACAATATATATTTGTAATTTTTTCGTATCTAATTGTTTTAATTTTTTGGATGTACAGGATGGGGATAGTAGTCAATATAGATCTACTAAATATTTATTTTTTGGATACAATGCATGGATATTAAACAAAATGACCACACATGACGTTTATTGTTAATATATAATACACTAAAATTAGAATTTTATAGATTAACATTGAATTATATGTTTAGTCAGTTTTTAAGAAGAATTTTTTTATGATAGGGAGGTCATTCAATACATGTAGCATCAGGGAATTAATTTAGTGTTTAAAGGGATAAATCTTATTTATTAATACAAATGGAAAAAAATTAATTTATATATTGAAATATTTAACTATCAAATCATTTCAAAAAAATTTACATATATTGGTCAATGTTTCTACTATGTACCAAATAAGATAATGACATTGATTGTGGTTATTATATTTGAAAAAATATGAGAGAAATCACAAATCATGAAAACACCAACATCCACAAACAATTATTTTCCCAAGGTAATAATCATTTCATTAATTTTAATTCAATTTAATTTTATTTTCTATATTTTCTCAGAATTATCGAGATTTTCAACATCCTAGTTACTCAAAAGAAGAGAGATGAGTGGACAAGGTACCTTTTGTCAAAATATATGTTGAAAAAAATTAGGTTATTACATACTATGATTATGATTTTGTATAAGGTATGAACATACAAAGATATTTGGTGTATCAATAATTAGTTTTAAAATTCATGAAAATTAATTTTGACCTCATTCTAAAAGACATGTATAATGGAGGAAATCGATTTTCTTTGAAGAGATGACCATGAAACAATAAATTTTTTTGTGAAATTACAAAGTTAGAGGCAGTGTGAAAGGCGAAGGTGATGTTGAATGTAGAGGAAGACTAAGAGGCATAGTTGGAGTCACAGACATGCATGGAGGAGGTGGTAGAGGTAAAGCCCGAGGTGGAGATAGAGGTATAGAAGGATAAGAATTTTTGTCTTGCAAAAAATAAAATTGTTGGGGAATGAAGTATAATGATGATAATATGATTATTGTGTTTGATCATAGTTGTTTAAAAGTTCACAATACACTTGTCACTTATGATAAAATCTATTATGAAAGTGTTTTAGGTTAATTATTGAAATAATTTTTTTCTTTAGTTGTTTAATAGATTTTCTGTAGGTTAGTAATCCACCTATAAGATCATCCTATTTTGGAAGTATCAATTTATCCACTGGTGTTATTAAATAATCGTCAATACAACTCCAAATCAACAAGAAGGTATATAATAATACTTAAATTTTTGTATAAATATGTGTGTAATCAACCACTTAGGTAATCACATGTATGAAAGAATAATTAGAGGGAAATCTACATTGATATATCATAGTCATCATGAAGGGATGGTGTCAATGTGTTGGTCATTAGTTTAAAATGGACATTTTAATATAAATAATTGTCACTCACTAAAAAGTGGGAAAATGTGTTGATATTGTCTTGATAATTTGGCATAAGGATTCATAATTAATTTTTGACAATTATGAATCAGTCTCAAGTTAGAATCACACATGATTCAACCTGTATGGCTCAATGTGCATGTTTCTAGTTTAAAAGAAATTTTATTAAAGAACACATGTGGCATACTAAAAATGAAGGGAACACACTCTAATTATTTTAATACATTAACAAAATTATTGAAGATTCATTTAGGATGTGTTGGAATTATTCTAACATAAACCTAATGCACGGTGTGATGGATATGACACCAAGTGTATCTCTTTATTCAAAATGGAAATTAATTTTAGTGAAAAAACATCTCAGATGCTGAAAATCAAAAAAAAAATTATATTATTCTTTTTATTTAGTAAAACTATCTATAAATTACTTGTGAGACTTAGGAATCATCCGAACCTCTATCTGATGCACAACGTGAATAGTGTGAATCTTAGTGTCCGTTATTAGTTTAAAATTTTCATTTTAGTACATAAAAAATTCACTCACTAAAAAATGATAAACACAAAATAACATTATATTGATAAATTGGTACAATGATTCGTAATTATTTTTTGACATGTATGAATGAGTCTCATGTCAAACCCACACACGGTGCCAGATTTATGGCTTAATCTGTGTGTTTCTAGATTAAAATAACATTTTAGTAAAAAACATAAGGGGTGTACTAGAAATTGTGGAAAAACATTTTTATTATTTTGATACATTAGGAAAATTATCCATGACTCATTTGGGATGTGTTGGAATCAGCCACACATCAATCTGGAACACTGTGTGACCGATATGACTCTATGTGTGTATTTTTTTTTTCAAAATTGACATTATTTTTTGTGAAAAATAAACTGACAAACTCAAAACCTAGAAACCCCATTTGTATTTTTTTGGTACATTAGTAAAATAATAAATAAGTTTTTTTATGTGAAAAAATTAGATAAACTTCAATCCAACACACTGTGTGACTCGTATGACTCCTAGTGTCCATTATACGATTAAAATTGACATTTTAATATAGAAATACCATCACTCAATAAAAACATTTAAAACCTTCTTGTATTGTCTTGATAATTTATTTCAATGATTAATAATTCTTTTTTTTGTGTATGGATCATTCTCATGTCAAACCCACAAACTATTCTACACATATGCTTCAAAGTGTGTGTTTTTAGTTTAAAAGGAAATTTTAGTAAGAAACAAAAGTACCATGCTCAAAACCAAGAAACAATATTTTTATTGTTTTGATACTTTCTATAAATGATCCATGAGATATTTTGGAAGTGTAGGAGTCTTACACACCTCAATATGATTCTTGGTGTGGCTGGTATAACTCCAAGTGCATCTTTTTATTCAAAATTGACATTAATTTTAATGAAAAACAACTGACATACTAAAACCATGAAAACAATTTCTTATTCCTTTGGTACATTATAACAATGACAAATATGTTATTTTTGACCTGTAGGAATCAGAAACACCTCAATTTGATGCACGGTGTGACCAGTATTACTCCATGTATCATTTATCAGTTTAAAATTGACATTTTATTTCAAAAAAATTGTCACTCATGAAAAAAATGTTAATTCACTCAGAATGTCTTAATAATTAGGGTAAAATTCATAATTCATTTGTGACATGTATGAATCAGTCTCATGTCAAACTCCCACACTATGCCACATGTACGGATCAAAGTGAATGTTTCTATTTTAAAATGTCTTTTTAGTAAAAAAACTAGTGTCTTATTCAAAATAAATAAATCACATTCTAATTGTTTTGATACATTACGAAAATGATCCATGAGTCATTTGGGTTGTCAATGAATCATTCTATCCTCAATTTGACACACGGTGTGACTGATATGTCTCAATGTGTGTCTTTTTATTCAAAATTGACATCAATTTTAGTGAGAAAAACAACTGACATATTCAAAATAGAGAAAATACATTCATATTTTTTTGGTACATTAGAAAAATGATCCCTAATTTATTTTAAGTGTTTAGGAATTTTACTCGCCTCAATATGATGTATGGTGTGAATGATAGGACTCAAAGTGTCTGTTATCAATTTAAAATAGACATTTTAATACAAAAATGTGTCACTCACTGAAAACTATTAAAAAACACACTATTTGTATTGATAATTTAGTAAAAAGATTCATATTTAATTTTTTAAATGCATGAATCAGTCTCATGTCATACCCACACACAAGGACACATGTATGTCTCAAAGTGTGCGTTTTGTGTTTAAAATGAAATTTTAGTAAAAAAAATAAAGTGGCATAATCAAACTGAGGACACAAATTCTGATTTTTTGTTATTTTAATAAAAAGATCCATGATCCATTTGGGATGTGGTGGACTCATCCACACCTCAATCCCATAAATAGTGTGTCTGCTATAACTCTATGCGTGACTTTTTATTCAACATTTTCATTAATAATAGTGAAAAAATGATTGACATAATCAAAACTGAGAAAGAAAATTCATATATTATTGTTACAATAAGAAAAGATTTGTAAGATAATTATGATGTGTATAAATAATCTGAACCTAAATCTGAAGCACAGTGTGACCGGTAGGACACCAATTGTGACTTTTTATTCAAAACATACATTAATTTTAATAAAAAAAATCTACTAACATACATATAAACATAAAAACTCATTTGGATTAAATTTTTAATTTACAAGGATCATCTATAAGTAATTTTTTATGTTTAGAAATCATTCCCACCTCAATTTAACTCATGGTGTGACCCATATGGCGCCAAGTATTCCTTTTTATTAAAAATTTACATTATTTTTAGTAATAAAAAACCAACGTACTATAATATTTTTTAATTTATTTACTTTAGAATTAATATTTTATTTAAATTTATCATTTTATCTACTTTTGAAAATTTCTTTTGTTGTTTTGGTGATGTGTTGTGTTGTTATAGAAAACTGCACCTGTTTCTGGTGCAGTAGTATGTTGTAGCATCAAACTATAGTTTTCAACGTTATTGTGCCACTAAATTAACTAATAATAATGTATTTATCAGTGATGTTTAAAGAGTTGATAAATGTATATTTACTGTATCTTCTATAAACAATGACAAATTGTCTCTTTATCTGTTGTAAATAAAGGCACTGATTAATGGTGTCTTTTATCAGCACTTTTAAAATAACTTATAAAATTATGCTTCATCATCTATTTTATTTTCACCATTCAATCATCACTTTTTCAATTATTTTCTTGTTCTAATATAACCCTTGTCCTTTTAACCATGCTAAAGTAGTCATCTCTTTCCAAGTACTAATAATGGTCTATTATAGCACTATAAATTTTGTATTTGGTATTAGGGATTGATGAATTTATCATTAAATTTATCTTTACTATTTGTATTCTACACATAATTCAAAGGATAGTCATGATAATCCTTTTAAATAATATATATAGAAATATTATCAATAATGTCTACCATAATATAATCAAACATAATATTTGAATACGCTAATCACTAAATCCAAATTGATAGTAGAGGAATTTGTATTTTCTAATGGAAGAAAAATAAATTCATAATAACTTCCACCCATATGAATGGCTATCTTGGCTAAATCCTCCTTCTTGATGCACAATTATGATATCTATAATGAAACAAAGTCATCAATAAGTATTGAACAACACACAGTTGATAAAAAAAATCATTAATAGGAGGAAGATGATGCCTATTTTTGATAGTTATCTTTTTATGTACTATATATTCAATTAAAAGTCATTTTGACCAAAATTAATTTTTAACAAATATTAAATGTTCAACATATGTCTATTCCCTAGTCCAAATGAATACTTCATTAAGATTATCTGAAATTTACTTCATCAATTACTACAACTCAATTTGGTAAATTCTATATGGTTTCTTTGAATTATGTGAATCACTAATCTAAAACCCCAAGGTTTTAAAAAAATAAATCTAATTCAAGAAACTTTATTTTAAGTATATATTTATATCTATCAATTAACCACAATTTTACGTCTTTTATATTTTTAATTTCAAAAAATAGTCATCTAAAATTGTGATTAGTAAGTTATTTAGAGTCTTATAAGTCCAAAATAATTTCTTTGAATAGTAACATACAATTATGAATAGTAATATACACTTCTGAATACTAACCTCCGCCATGATAACGTATATATAAGATATAATTGAATGTATGGTACACCCATATCTTTGAATAAGTAAATAAATGGTTTAAAATTGTTATTTTTAGAATAAAGTAGTATTATATTTAAAAATTATTTTTCTCAAATTTATAAATTTATTTTGATAAAATGGAGTTCATTTTTTTATTCTACACGTTGATGATTGGTTGGGGTGAATTTTTGTTAATTTTCTGAAATACTTGATTTTTGGTGAATAGTGAATTTTTGGTATTTGACAAATAAATGAATTTATGCATCATGGAGGTATCATTAATGACGTGGTGATGATATAAGCCCGTTATATCGAACTCAGATTCCATTATTACTATTTTTATTCATGTATGACTCACTATTTCTTGTCTTGAGGCAAAATAATAAAATAATAATAATTATTATGTGAAATCTCTTCCCTTCTCCACTATAAAGACCACAAGTTTCCCCCTCTTCCTGCCACACCCTTTAACCCTTGAAAATTTTATAATTTATTCCAAATTCTCTTCCCAATATCTTTCCCCATGTCCAAAAATTTATGGTCCCACCTAGTGGAAAAAATAAATGGCTTTAAGGAGGATCTCGAAGAGAAAAGATCAAGAGGAAAGAAATCCTCTTCTTTTTTCATGTATTTTCTTTTCATTTCCTTTTGTATTATTATAGTATCTTCCCCTCATCTTATCCAAGAGGTATGAAATCTCCATAAAACTTGTATATTCTTGATTTTCTCATGTTCATTTAAAATTCATCATCATTCTTCCTCTCCTCCCCTACTTATTCAAGGAATAAAAACATTATCTCTGATGTGTCGAATTACCACACAGTGGAAGATGCAATTTCAATTTTCATTAATTCCTTAATGTCTTTTCATTAAACCAATAATATTGTTGAACTGGGTTATAATCTATGTATTATGTCTCATCTATGTGTCTAGAATCATTTTTTACACATTGTTTTAATTTATAAAATAAAATGAGGTCATTATTATCAAAGAATCACTAAAATGATCTAAACAAACATCATTAATGTTTTATCTTATGAATTGTCCTCATTTTAGAAATAAAAAATTATAAATGGTATTATTTATGTTTCTGAAAATATTTAAATATCATTCCATTACAATTATTTTGTTTCACTTCCAATCGACAAGAACATCCATCATGAAGTGATCATGAAAATCATTTAAAGAATGCACCTGAAACAATGCAAATAACAAAATAATAACAATTTAATGATGAAATTATGTTTTAAAATGATAATATAACATGTTATAATGATTATTATGTTTCTTTTATATAATAATAACACACTTTTAACAATTATACAATAGGTTTAAACAAGTTTTATAAAATCAAAACCGGAGGTACGAGAATTCTAAACACGATTTTCAAACTTTGGGTTAACATTCTACTTCATTATTTTTGTGGTATTAAAATTTATTGTGTGAATATTTTTGTTTATAATTTGTAGAATTATGTTTATTTATATTTTATATAGATATTACATAAACTCTATTATCTCTCACTTCAATTATAATATTTTTGTAATGGGGTTTACCTTTAAAATCATCTTTCAAAAATTACGTTTTACAAGATTCAGTACAAATGTTTTTATGAAATTATTCAACTTGTATGTTTTTGTTATAGTTCATAGGAATTGTTTATGATTATGGTTGGTAGCTATATCTCCCTCCAACACATTGGGTATTTGAATGTTTTAGGTTAGTCGTATGGTTACTCCATGTGTTGCTGTAATGGTTACACAAATTGTAAGGTAGTTGTAAGGGTTACAAATTATAAGTTAGCCATGAGGGTTATAGTATTATGTAATTAATTTCCCAAGATACCGTTATGTTACTATTTATGTTCTTATGTATTGTGAGAATCTTATAGAAATATTATATGTAACCAAGTATATATGGGTGACAAGAATGTCTTTTCAAAATGATTTCATATGTTACAAGTATTCAGGGAATAATGTGTTATTTCTTTATTTTTATATCCCTTACTGATATTTTTGTACTCATTCCATGTTTTTTAAAAGATTTTCATAGGTTATAAATATGTTTAAGAGAAAGAAAGAATCATGGTTAAATGTTTTAAAAACTATCAAAGAAATCAATTATTATTTGAAAAATATTTTATATTGGCATAAATGAAAACTGTTTTTATAGAATCCACAATGTAATAATGTGTAATGTCCTCAATTTTAATATCCCTTTTCCTTAAATCACTAAACATGAAATGATCCTCAACGTGAAAAAAAGTTATTTCTAGAATAATTTCAAGATTATGTAATGTAATAAGGTTGAGTCCTTATAGTTGGTATCAAAGGATGGTTTAGATATCTTTAGGGGTTCAGAATTAAGTTAATATATTACCATAAATGTTATTTACTCTATTGTCAATTTTAAATGATATATAATTTTAATATTACCACATTTCTTCGACTAATAAGTTTTTGTTCAAAATGGTTGTCCATAGAAGAAACAGTGAAGCTGAAGAGGAGAAGCAACAAAAGAATTACATCCTTCCGAATCTGCAGTCTGGATTAGTAGGGATTGGAATCGATCAGTTTGTAATAGTAATGGAATAGCTAAATCATTAAATAAATTATGGTGGCATCTAAGAAAGATAAATTCTTGAGTTACCCCGAATGGAACATGAAAATAATGGATCATTTTATGAGACAACACCCTCCTGCTTTTGGTGGATCTTCTCACCCAATAGCATCTAATGGATGGATTAAATCCATTGGAAATATATTTAATGATATGGGTTGTTCAGATAATCAAAAGGCATGTCCTTTCAGTTATTGTTTTAAAGGTGAAGTTTATCAGTGGTGGTCAAAGGTAAGGAATATCAGGTATATAGAGGATATCGATGCCATAGAGTGGGATGAATTTAAAAGGCTTTTCCTATAAATTTGTTTCCCTAAGATGTTGTGACAAAGGATGGGGAAGAAATTCCTTGAATTAAAGAAAAAAGGGGAAGATTCAGTGGCTGTGTATGGATAAAACTTCACCTGACTGGAAAAGGTGTTCTCTAAATATTATTATAGATCTTGATAGTAGAATCTACAACTTTTACTCATGACTAAATCCAAGGTAACGAATTTTGCTGGCCTCCTTGAAATTCAAACATTTCAAGAAACTTGTCTGATGTACTGAGATGGTAGAGATGGAGTTTTTTTATGATCATGTGAATTTTTGGAAACAAGGAGAATAATAGGTCAATATGAGAAGTGATGGGTAAGAATCCCCCAAAAAATTTAATGGTAAGAAAACCTAGTTTCCAGTCTATGAAAAGTGTGGAAAGAATCCAAATGGGGAATGTATTACAAAAAATGTAAAACATTTTCAATGTGGTATGTTTGTAAATATGGCCCGATATTTTAGTAAAAATTATCCTATGACTAATCTTGATAAGGAAACAATAAAGTCTGTTAAATGTGGTGAGATGGGTCATTATTCAAATTCTTGCACAAAGAGATATCCGAATGAAGCAAAGATTCCAGACTATAAGAAAAAAGGTGCAGTGAGATCCTTCGTGACTATGTCATCAGACGTCGGGCCATCCAATGATGTTTAATCAGGTACATTGTTTGTTTACTCAATTGTTGCAAAAGTCTTCTTTGATACGGGGTCTACACATTCATTCATCTCTGATGAATTTTATAGTAAATTGGAAATATCAGCTCAATAAATGAGAACAGTTCTTCTTGTTAAAAAACTAATTGGAAATATTACAGTAATGATGAATTATAAGAATCTTTTAATTCTGGTCTGTGGAAATACATTACCTACAAACCTTGTTGTTTTACACTCAGTTGAGTATTTTGTTATTCTGGTAATGGATTGGCTTTCTGTTTATCATGTTAACATTGATAGTAGATCTAAATAAGTTTTTTTCAATAGGAGTATTAGTTTGTATACAAGAACAAACCCGTACAATTGATAACATGTCTGGAAGCTAAGAAACTGTTAAAAGATGGAAATTAATGATATCTTGCTCATATAGTTGAAAACAAGGGAACTATTCAGATTATTGATGTCCCAATAGTAAATGAATACCTTGATGCTTTTTCCTAATGATTTACTCTTTGTAAAATTTGTTCGAGAAGTCAAATTCATAATTGAATTAGTTCCTGATGCTATTCCAATTTCAAAACCCCATATCATTGGTCTCAAAAATAAATTCATGAATTGAAAAATTAGTTTAAAAATTTTCTTGATAAAGGATTAATTTGTCCTAGAACTTCACTATGGGGAGATCCTATTTTTCGTTAAAATGAAAGATGGTTCCATGATACTTTTCATTGATTATAGAATTAAATAACATCACTATTAAAAACAAGTATGCTTTGCCTCACATCGATGACATGTTTGATCTGCTCTAGAGATATCAGTACTTTTCCATGATTTACACAAGATTTGGATACCATCATCTGAATGTGAATGAGGATTACATCCCAAAAACAACTTTTCAAACAAGATATGAGCATTATGATTTTTTTATTCCTTTTGGGTTAACTAATGCACCAGCTATATTCACATATCTTATGAATAGAATACTCATGGAGTTCTTGGATATGTTTTTTGGTTGTGTTTATTGAGGACAATGTTTTATTTTTAATAGAAAATAAGAGAATGAGAATCATCTAATGGTTTTTACAAACCATAAATGAAAAGAAACTGTTTGAAAAATTCAAAAAGTTTGATTTTTGGATACAAAAGATTTATTTTCTTGGTCCCATTCTAAATATGGATTGAATAATAGTTGATCCTACCAAAATAAATGTTGTAGGAGATGGGTAAGACCTAAAAAATATTATAGATATTTGTTGTTTTCTTGTATTATCATGTAACTACTGACTGCTTGTTCAGAACATTTCATGGTTATTTAGCCCAATAACTAAGTTATCATGAAAAGGGGTTAAATTTATTTGTATAGAATAATGTGACGTTAGCTTTCAAGAAATGAAGAAGAAATTGGTGAATGCTCCAGTTTTGTCCTTGCCATCCCAAAATGGAGAGTTTTTCATCTATAGTGAGACTTCATTGAAGGGAAATGGTTGATTTCTAATTCATAATGATAAGTTAATTTCTTATGCGTCAAGAGAAATAAAACCTCATGAGATAAATTATCCCACACTTGATTTAGAATTGGAATCTGTGGTTTTTTCATTGAAAATTTGGAGGCATCATTTATACAGAGCCAAATTACAATATATACTGACCCTAATAGTATGAAGTATATATTCACGCAGAAGGAATTTAACATGGGGCCAAGAAAATGTCTTGAACTGATAAAGTATTATAACTGAATGACTGATTACCATTTGGGAAAATAAAACAACGTGTAGTATTCCTTGAGTCAAAAACAACATGCATTATTAACCTTGTATCATTTGGAACGTGATCCCTTGATTAACGATTTGATGTATTATGGTTTATAAGTTGTTGGTGCCAGAAATTACTCTAATTTTTAGGACTCATTGTATTCATAATTATCAGATACAATTAATAAATCACAGAAGGAAAAATATGAGCTATAGAAAAAGGTGAAAATGGGTTAAAGGGGTATGTTTCCAAAATTTAACCTTGATAAAGATTTTGTGTTAGGATTGGAAAAAGGTTGTGTGTGCCTTGTGATTCCTAGTTGAAGAAATATTTGTTTTCTGAAGCTCATATTTATCCAATTTTTATTCATCCTGGATGTACTATGTTGTACTAAGACCTTTAGGGGTATTACTGGTGGGATTGAATAAATAGGGATATTGTAGAATTTACTGTGAAATGTTTGACATGTCAACAGGTTAAAGCAGAGCAGATGTTGCTGAAGGGGATGATTCAACATTTTCCAATGAAAAAGTGGAAATGGTAGGATGTATCCATGGACTTTTTGGTGGGACTACCTGAGTTATCTCAATGTATTAATGTGATTTTGGGTTATTGATAATCGGTGGGAAAATGTACACATTTTCATTATATTCGAGATACAATGCCTTTGGATCATATTTCTCTTATGTACCTCAAAGATATTTTTATGTTACTTGGATTTTCTCTTTTTATTTTATCTTTACAGGATCCCAGGATCACTTCTAACTTTTTTATGGGCCTTCAGAAGTTGTTGGGAACATAATAGAATTTCTGTATACATTTTCATCCTCAATCAAATGGGAAATCAGAGTGGACAATTAAAAAATTGGGCGATATGCTTTGAGCTTGTTCAATGGACTTCCAAGGAAGTTCATATCATCATATTTCTTTAGTTTATTGTTCTTATAAAAAAATGTATCATTCCAGTATTCAAATGGAACCTTTTGAGGCATTGTATTTGAAGCGTTGTCAGAATCCAATGTTTGGTGATGAAGTCAGTGAAAAAAGTTGATGGGGTCGTAATTATTAGAGGAAGTGGATGAGAAACTAATGATGATCCAGTAGCACATGAGGACAACTTAGAGCAAGCAGAATAGTTTTTGCAGATAATATAAGTGAATACTTCTCTTTCGAGGTAGGTGACCATGTTTTTCTTAAAATCTCTCCTTGGAAAAGTGTGATGTTATTTGGTAAGAGTGGAAAGTTATGTCTATGATTCATTAACCCTTTTGGAGTCATGGAGAATGTTGGGCCATTTTCATACCAAGTATCATTTCTTAAGAGCTTGTCTTAGGTACACAATGTTTTTCATGTTTGGATGTTGGGAATGTTTGTGCCAGATTCAACTCATGTCATGAGTCCAGAAGGAGTTCAGCTGTAATAGAACCTTTATTATGAAGAGAAACCAGTTCAGATTCCTGATCAAAGGGAACATGTGTTTTAGAATAAGGTAATACACAAGGTAATGATTTTTTAGATAAACTACATGGCTAAAAAAGCAACATGGGAATCTGAAAATGCTATGATGGAAAGGCACCCTCACTACTTTAACGAGTAAATAAAATTTCTAGGATGCAATTTAAAGAAGGTTGGGATATTGTAACACCGCAAGGTTTTAAAAAAATAAATGAAATTCAAAAAACTTTGTTTTAAGTATATATTTAAACCCATATTTTAAACAAAATATTATTGCTTCAATGTTTTGAATTTGAAAAAATGATCATCTAAAATTGTGATCAATATGTCATTTAGAGTCTTATAAGACCAACATAATTTTTTTGAATATTATCATACAATTGTGAATAGTAAAATAACCTTATTAATATTAACCTCACCTATGATATTTTTTATATGATTTAATTCAAATTTGGGTAAACCCATATCATTGAATAGGTAAATAAATTCATTAAAATTGTTTTTTTTGAATAATGTATTATTTTATTTCAAAATTTTATTTCTAATATTTATAAATTTTTTTCATAAAATAGAGTTATTTTTTGGATTTTCCATGTCAAAAATGGTTGCGGAAAATTTTTGGTAATTATATGAAATACTTATTTTTTGGAGAATAGTGATTTTTTCCTATTTGACAAATAAATGAATGACTGCATCATATAAGTGTCATCGATAATGTAGTGGTGATGTCTGCCCATTAACTCAAACTCACATGCCATTATTACTATTTTTAATCAAGGAAGAATCTCTATTTCTTATCTTTTAGAAAAATTATAAAATAATAATTAAAATAATGTGAAATCTCTGCCATCCTCCACTATAAATACAACCCATTTCCCCATCTTCCTCCCACACCTATCAATCCTTGAGAAATGATTAATTTTGTAAAAAAATATATCCCATATCTCCTTCCCACATCCAAGACCAACTGGTCTCACCCAAAGGTCAAACTCAAAGGTCTTAAGGAGGATCTCAAGGAGAAGAGATCTAGAGGTATGAAATCCTCTTCCTTTTTATGTGTTTTCCATTCCATTACATTTATTTTATTATAGTCTATTATCCTCCTATATCCAAGTGGAAATAAAGCTCCAAAAATATTATATATTCTTGATGTTATCATATTCATGGAATATTAATCATCATTCTTCCTCTCCCCTCCTACTTATTCGAGGAATAAAAACATTTTCCGTGATTTGTTGAATTACCAACATAGTGGACGATTTGATTTCAATATTCTTTAATTCCTTCTAATATCATCAAGAACCCAATTTGATGGTTGAACGAGGTTATAATATATTTAATATGTCTCATAAATGGTTCTGGAATTCTTTTTCACACATAGTGTTTATTTATAAATAAAATGAGGTAGTTTTTATCAAAGAACCACAAAAATGATATAAACGAACATCATTAATATTTTAACTTGTGAATCATCCCCATTTCTGAAATTGAAATGTTAAATGGTATAATTTTTGGTGACTGAAATATTTAACTACTATTCCATTCCAATTATAGCTTTGCATTTCCAAATGGAAAGAACAACCATCATGAATTGATCATGGATATAAGGTTATAGAACGCACCTGAAACAATGGAAGAATCAAAATACTAAAAATAAAAGAATGAAATGATGTTGTAAAATGACCATATAACATGTTATAAAGATTAATATTTTTCTTTAAGATAATAATAACACCATTTCAAAAATTATAGAGGAGTTTTAAACAAGTTTTAAGTATGAAAAACCTATGGTAAAAGAATTCTTAACCCGATTTTCTCCATTGAGTTAACATTCTACTTCATTATTTATGTGTTATTAAAATTCTTTGTGTCAAAATTATTGTTTATTGAATGTTTAATTTTGTTTATATACAGTATATATACATATTACATCAACTATATTATGTATCACTTATATTATAAGATTTCTTAATGGGTTTTACTTTTAAAATCATATTTTAAAAATTCTATTTTATAAGATTCAAAAGTACTGTTTTGTGAAATTATTCTTGTTTTGTGATTATGTTACGGTTCATGGACATTGTTTTTTATGAAGTTTTGGACCTATATCTCCCTCCAATTCATTGGGTATGTGTACGTTTGTAGTCGTTCATTTGGTTACTCCATGTGTAACTACAACAGTTTCACAAATTGTAAGGAAGCTGTCAGGGTTACAAATTATAAGGTAGCTGTGATGGATAAAATATTATGTAAATAATGCCCCAATATCCATTTATGGTTCTATTTTTTATATTAAGTATTTTGGGAATCATTTTTTATCTCATGTTTCACAACGTATGTATATAAGGGTGACATGTATGACTTTTGAAAACTATTTCATATGTTACTAGTATTCATAGACTAATGTGTTCTTACCTTATTTTTATATATCTTAAAGATAAATTTGTGCTCATACAAAGTTTTTTTAATTGGTTTTAATAGGTTATTAGGATGTGTAAGACAAAGAAGGAATCCTAGTAAAATGTTTGATGAACTGTCAAAGAAATCATGTTTTATATGAATTTTGTTTTTTTATTGGGAAAAATGAGCATTGTTTTTATGGTATCTACTGTGTGTTATTGTGTAATGTAATGAATGTGTTATGTCCCTTTTCTCCAAAGCTATAAAATTGAAAACATCCTCAATGTTAATGTAAGTGATTTGTTGACTAAATTCAAGGTTATGTAATGTAATATGGTTGGGTCCTTATAACTAAGAACATGTTCTATTAAAAATTCTACTTCATTATTTTAGAGAAGGCTTAGAATGTTATAACAATATACATAATTAAAATACTAAAAAAGGAAAATATATTCAATTTTGAGCTTTCCCCAAACAATTTGAGATATATATCCCCTTTTAATATGTATTTAAACCTGTACAATGGAATTATTTCTCATTTCATGTTTCTGTACATCTCCATCCTGATAGAAAATAAAATGTTGATTTGGAATATAAACTGTGGCTTCCATTCCATAATAATTGATTTGGTATTTATATGGATATGAAATCAGTTCCCAAAATCACCTAAAAGTAAACAATATTGAGAATCAGAATTTTTTAGGAAATACATCTCTACAAAGCTATAATTGTGATGAGTTATAAAAATGATAAATCATCATTATTCCATTAGGGGATTTTTCTACAAGCTCAAATTTTATCATTGAGTTAGTGAGATGATGCTCTAAAAAAATTACTCAAATATAAAATAGTGGTATGTCCAGAATTGAATAAACCATTTTTATTTCTATAGTGGTTTCTATGTGTGGCTTTAACCATGTCATTCCCCTGACCCATTTCACTTGTGATTGAAAATTCCTTCCATTTATAATTTTCATTAAGTGGTTATTGAGACCTATTATCCTCATTTTCTCTTGGATTAAGAATTTTTTTTTAATGATTGATCTCCATATAACTAAAACATTGATATTTTTTTAAAATAATTTATATACGCAATTAAATTTATATACCTTTTTATCTAGGATCAATAATCACTAATTCAATGGTTAGCCTTTCAATATTGAATCATTTTTTAGTTCCTTTCAAAAAAATAATGAATTTTCCCCAATATTATTGGCATGTATTTTGATTTAAATTCATTCCTCTATTTTATTTACCTTTCATGTTTTTCATGAAAATCCATTTCTCTATTCATTTAATAAAACCAACGAATAATTAGAGTTCCCAAACTCAATTTCTCCCTTCAATTCACATTTAATGATTTCCAAATAGTTACCAAAGAATATATTGGATAACTTCATTCAAATACATGTTTGGGGATGAAAACTAATATAACATTTTTACACATAGGTATTATTATAATTCCATGATGATTCTTTAAATTTTTTTTAATTCTTTCCTCTTAGGTACCAACAGAGTCATCATCATTATATTCTAGGTTCCCACAATCACATTCAAACAGAGTATAAATATATCAAAATGATTATTTTTTGATAAATACCATTTTGAAATCCTCCCATTACATGGAGTTTATTTCTTCCTCTCTCGTTATATTCATAAAAATTTTCCACTATTGATCACCTTCAACTACCATGTGATAAAATACTGAAACAACTGTATCATAATCTATGAACTCAAGATTGGATAATATATTTTTAGTCACATCGATCCATTTCTTAAAACTAGTGGATCAGAATATCCCTAGAAGCAGATAGGATTTTTTTCATGATAACTGAATAAAAATAGTTTTCCATCCTTAGTTCATTTATAAGAGTAGATTGATTCATTTTTTATATACTGATATAGTTAGTGAGATTATTCACAAGTTATTGTATCCTCGATCCAAATAAATTTGACTTATCTTGTGGATTTCAATTTCAAATTCGGTCACATTCGTTGTTAAAAAAATTCATCCCTCTAACAACCCAAACAATTTCAAAAGATAATCCCTTTTTGAATAAAAAAATTCTTTATAATGTAATTAAGTTATATAAAACACATGTAATACCATCAATATATTGATCATTTATATTTATATGAAATTTCAATGACCATTATAAAAAATAATCATTTATAATATAATCATTTTAAATTAACAATTAATATTATTATATTAAGGGTCATGATGAATTCCAATTGATCCAAAACAAATAAGTGATGGTATTGACTAATAGGATCATACCATATGATGAAAATTTATCAAATCTTCCAAGGGAGATATAATAAATAGGATTTTCACCTGATCATGCCCATGTTGAGATATACAATCAAAATAAAAAAAATATAGTTTATGAGAGTGGTTCGAGCTCATTGAAATCATGGACCAAACCCTGAACACTAAACCACCACATGAAAATCTCACAATCGGACACCTCACCCTTGTGTATTTTACTAGTTTAATAATGGAAAATGCATCTAGAGGCCAACAATATGAATTTTTATATATTATATATTAATTAAAAAAATTATCACATTTTCCCCTTTTAATATATTTTTTAAATTATTAGATAATAAGTTTGATAAAGAAATATATTTGGATATTATGGAACACAATTTAGATTATTTTAGGAAATGTATACATTTAATTAAGAAACTCTATTTTAATGAATCCATGAATTTTTTAGGAAAAAAATATTTTCATAATATATTATTATTATTTATAAATGATAAAATTATTTTATGAATTTAAAAAAATAAGGTTGAAGAAACATTTATTTTAAAAAAACTAGAAATTTTCAACAAATTTATATGTTTGAATTACAACTATAAATTATTTTAAATATAGATTTATTTTTATAATATAAATATATTTTTGAAATTATCATGTTCAAATTTTAGAATTGTAATTTTATAATAATATATTAATATAGTAAATTTTTTCATGTCAAAATTAAATACGGTATATTTATATAGTGTATATTGTAAAATCCCTCGGTGGTGCCTCAGTGGGGGGAGACTGGCAGGCCGTCTTGGCATTCATCTCCCCTTTCCCTCTATCCCTCCTCTTGGTTTCCTCACTCGGTGGTTTCCTCCTGGTGGTGTTGCTCCTCTATTGTTGTTTCTAAAATGGCTTTTCAAGGTGGTGGCTTCATCAGCCCGAGTTAGCAGCTCAGTGGTTGAAGTGATTCTCTATTTCAACCCTCCCCGATTATTTCTGCTACGGCCTGTTGTTTCATAGATTCTCTCCTTGTTGGTTCACAAAGGCGGTTTTAGCGAGGCTTTGGGATGTGCGAATTAGTAGACGGTTCTCCGAGAGGTGCGTCCTATACTGACGTTATCTTGGGTTGCGGTTATGTTTGTTGTTTTTTGTTTTCGATTCATTATAGTCTCATCTCACGATTCTTGTTCTGGGTTGGGTTTTCGATGTGTTCGCAGCTCGTTGTTGAGGTACCGGTCCTTCCAATCTGCCCTGGCTTTAGCATTCCACTTCTCCTCTCCTAGTCGGTCTAGAGGGGTTGTTTGCTAGAAGCTTAGGGATGTGATTCTCAAGCGGCCTTCGGAGTTCAAGGCATCTCGTCCTCATTGGTTTTTGTCATTTTTTCTGATTTCTGACACTGGTTGTGATCGTGTGATGATGAAGACATGTTGTCCCTTTCGATGACATCCCTTTTGCTGCTCGGTCATGTTGAAGACGTTTTTTTTGAGGTTGTTGTTTCTATGTTTCTCAAATTTCCTAGTGTGGTGACCTTCGACATAGAGGATTCATAGAGGTTCTTGTTGTTTGTTTCGTCCTAAAAATACCCAATTTTTCTCTGCTATGGATTCATGAGTCCTTCATTCTCTCTAAGGTGGATCCGCACAGAGGTCTTCATGGTCCTTGGGATTTGTGTCTGAGGAGAAAACATCATGAGGATAATGGGGATGATTCTTTGACCGTCAGTGATGAGGTTGGGTTTGGATCCGACATATGAGGACTTCCTCGTCGGCGATGGTTGACAAATGGTAAAGATTTTCAGTGGGAGTTTTTTGGATTTCAATTTCTCTTTTTTGATGAAGATTTCCTTCGGTGGCATTCCTCTCTGGTGATTGTAGACAAAGGGTGATGTCGACTGCTACATGATCGATGGTGATGTGTTTGGTTAAGAAGATAGGTTCATCTTCTATGAGGGTGCGTATCATGATTCGGTTTGTGGTCTGATGTTGTTGTGCATCCTGAGATGACGACGACCAAGGATAATGGTTTGTCTGTCATTCTAATTTCAAAATTTCATAGGGTTGTTTCAATTGGTGGTATTACAGAGTTATGGATGGTGTTGATGGTGCATGATGGATTTTCTGGTAGACTGGATTAGGCTGGCACATGGAATAGCTTCTATATAGATGTTGAAATTATATATTTTCTTTATGTCATGTTTGTTTTTGGATTTTGAAGTTAGTGGGTTGAGATGGTTTTAAAGCTCTTGAATGATTAATCTCATTGGAACTTTGTAAAGGTTCACACTCAGCCTTTAAAAGTGTTATTACAAAATGAAAATATAGATTTTAAGTGGATATTATAACATCATTATTAAGCAAAAGTGATGTAATATATTCTATAAAAGGAATCTACAACCAAATAGATATTTATAATTCAAAATAATGTTTTATTTAGTATATTATAATAATTTTATAAACACTTAAGAAATCCTCCAAAAAATAAATTGTATTTTACATTTTTAAAATCAATTCTATGTAAACAAGTCTCACTTACACATCACCAAGGGAATTATTTAGACGAGATAAATTAATATTCTTGTAAAATAAGAAATGCATGCGCTATTTGGTTGGAAAATTGGCATAACACATGGGTTGGTTTTTTGTGATTACTTTATAAAATATATTCCGAATCTGGTGTTTTGAAATTAACAAAGAACTCTCCTACCTTTTTATATATAATCCAACCAAGACACCCATTTCTATTCACTCAAAACCATTAGATGACCACATTACATTCCCATTCCCTTACTGTCCACCTCTAAAGGTGTGCAAAATCCCATAAGAAACTCCTCCCAATATTTTGGAAACATTCACTCATGGTACGGGATCCTCTCCTTCTCCTATTTATTCAAGAACATCCTTTATATTATGCATTTTGTTTTAAAATTATTCTATTTTGGATATGATTTCACACATCCCATATAATTAAAATATATATTAAAAGTCCTTACATTCCCCTTTAACTCTCACTTGGATATACCATAAACCTTCAAATTCACCTATGCCAAAAATCGATTTTGTGAATACTCATCTATATTTACACACAATAATATTACTCTAGATATACTTATCCTTCATTAATTAGGTAATTACATGTATATAATATAAAATACATTATCATGGGATTAAAATTGATGAAATTAATATTTACATGGAATTATTCATGTGGAACACATATGTATGTGCATGATATTAAAATTATGGGTTTACTCAAATAGCATTCCAATGCATTGGATAATGTTTTAGTCTCATGAGATGTCATTTATAGGATTGGGGAGTAAACACACAGCATTATGTGAATTTTTTCAGTATTTTATTATATCATGGTGGTTATCCTTGACATGTGTTTATAATTCCATGGTTAATGTTGTTGTCTCTTTACCATGATTCTTTTATGTTATCATGTTATATCATTCCTTATTTTATCAATATTGTGATTTTTACCCCTATTATATTACTTATGTATTCCTGTTGACTCACATATTTGGGTTTACCTAATGATATGGTTTTTTATTCCATTACGGGGCTTTATAGATCACCCAATTATTATGAACATTCCCATGTTATCCCATGTATATTTAGAAGATCCAAAAAATATAAGATAATGTTTTGAAAATTTTAAATAATATATTTATATTTATATTTCATGTTGGTATGTTTTGTACCTAATACCCTGAATAAATTGTTCTTCATGATATTTTGTATTTTTTTATACCTTAAAATAATAATTGTGAAATAATGTGTATTAAATATGTGGGTTATCATAGATGGTATCATAGGCATGGATGGATATTTATGGGATAAGGATTATATACACTAGTAAAAGTATTAAGGAAAATAGTGAACATAGGAAAACATCCCAAAATATTGATAAAGTATAGAGTATTTTTTTCTAAGAAAAAAATATCTACTAGGATAATAAAAGTTGGTGTGTCTCGAGTACATACGTACATCTGGGTAATAACCCCGAAAAGAGTGTATTATGTAGGACTCGATTGCTACATGGTTCAGAAAAATGGACCATTCTTCACAACACATTGGAAACTCTTGGAGGAAATGCTTTGGTAAATTCATAACCTCAATACAAACCATAATTATAGGAACAAAAATTCATACAATATATTTTGTTTGGAATTGGGTCATATAAAACATTAATTTGATGCTATAAATTCATCTTTTAAGGAATATATTACATTTATGAATTATCCCTTTAATGTTTATGGTTTTAGATTTATGTCTACTATAATTTAAAAATTCCCCTCACTAAGTTCTACTTAATTTATCTTCAGTGGATTTAAATAGTAGAAACTAAGTCAAAAATCAATGTGATTAGTAATGTAACAACTTCCCAAATGAGAATCCCAACCTGATTGGTGCATGAGTTTGGAACTTAATTATGAAAAATTATCATATATCTTTTGTTTTTTATCATAATATGAAAGATTAGAATCTCCAAAAAACTCTTATAAAATATAAATTTTCAATTTTGGTCTTATGTGAAAATTTAATTCATCTTTCCGTGGATGTACTATTACCTTAGTCATTGATAAATTAATCAACTATAGTGATTTGATCTTATCAATCCTGCAATACTCTGAGCAATAGAAGGTCATGCTAAATATTTATAAAATAGAATTAAATATTTATCAATGGTAGACATTTTTCAAAAATATGATTGTTTTGTAGGTAATAAAATTTATAGAAATTATGGAATTATGAAATATGTTTTTTGAAAAATACTTTCCCCGCAATCTTCAATTGAAAATGGAGGGGGTCCTTAGCATCATGAAGGGGATGATGAATCCATAAAGTAATATGAGGAAAACATCACAACACATTCATGATACCCGATTCTCTTTTACATTTCCTTGGAAGGTAATGTTTCCAGAATATTTGGTAGGATGAAGATGAGTTATGAAACACCCTAGTGATTTGGGGCGTCTATAGCTATGTGTAAATTTATTGTTGTGACATCAAATTCAAAATGGGAATAGAAAATCATCATAGTTCTCATTGGTATAGGAAACAAAAAATTGGGTTTCAATCATGTGGTGTGATTGAGAAATATAATGGTAGAAAGAAATCCCTACATCCCACAAGTAAAGTTTGTGGGAATAGGAATATCAGAAAATTCGTATGGAATATGAGGAAATGATTATTTTATGGGAAGGAAGGATAAGTAGCTAGAGATTATCGATTAGAAAACCCCACCATTGTGATGGATGAACAGAATTCACCCGTCAACCCTCATATGGTACTACTATTCTTCAACATTAAGAATCATGGTAAATATTATTGTTAATTACAAATGATAAGGTTTTTTATAGACAATAAATTCCAACAACCTCCATGAAAACAAGTTTGAGCTTATGCCTCAAAAACTAACAAGGTCGATCCCAAAAGATGTATTTTTGAAATGTATGAAATTTATTTATTAAAATATAAAAGAAATACCATTTTTTATGGTTATATTACTTCTTTCAAATCATTAATGTTTAGTTGAACAATTTAGAAACAACATAAAATCAGGGTAGTAGGGATATTAGTGAAAACATAAATTGGGGAAATTATTGCATCCCAAATATATAAACCTTCCTCTATAACAATTTTTGGTATGAAATTCCAATAAAACCCTTGGAGAATTCATTTGGAATAATCTAATTATATTATTGGCCAGAATTGGTTTTCCTTATATAGGGAAAACATTTATTTCCAACAGAAAGAAATCACCCTGCATATCATGAATCGTTCTCTGATTCTATACAAGTCGAATAAGGTGGAAATATCTTGTTTGGTATCCTAATCACTAGAATGGATATTATTTCCATATCATTAAGTGTATATGGATAAAATAATTGATATATGTGAAATATAGACCATGAAGACATTCCCATTTATAGGGAATATGTTGACATGTTTCCCAAATAATTGTTTGGTATTTTTATGAGTAAAGAGGCTGAATAATCAATTGATATTATACCTATATCATTACCAAGGTCTTATAATCCATGTAAAATTTAAATTTTTGAACTTGAGGATATGAATAAACAATTATATGATAATTCAAATAAAGGGTTTATACGCCCAAGATAGCCACCATTGTGCTGATCGGTCCTCTACATCAATAATAATGATTTTTCAATCCACCTTGGAATTGATTATCATCAGTTAAATAAGATCAAGATAATGAAAATGTATCTTACTGCATGGATTTATAACTTGTTTAATTAGCTACATGGAGCCTAGTATTTATTTAAGGTGGATATTCAATCGGGATATTGTCATGTTAAGGTGAAGGAGGATATTCCCAAGACTGTTTTTCATACAAGTTTCCGAAACTATGAGTTCTTAGGGATTCGAGTTGGAGTAACTAATTATCCATTGATCATCATGGAATTGATGAGTAGTTTATTCAGAGGCTACCTTTATAATCTTGTTATAGTCTTTATAGGTGATATTCTTATCTACTAAAAATATGAGTAGGAATATGGAGATAATTTTAATTCTATAATGAAGACATTATGAAAGTAAATTTTATTTGAGATGTACATTAAATGTGAGTATTCATTGGAACAGGTATATTAATTGGGTAAAATAATCTCTTGTAAAGTGATGTATCTGGATCCCTAAAAATTCGAAGCTATTTAAGATTTTCTATGAATACATTTGTGTTGTAAATCTAAAGATTACATGGATTATTGTGGAACTATAGTCGATTTTTGAAAAACACATCATGATTTTAAATCCCACTATTCAATATTACATAGAAGGGACTCCTTCTGGTACGTACTGTTGAATTTGATGAATATTTTAAAGATATGATGAAGGGGATAACCACTGCACTTGTACAAATATTACCTACAAATAGGGAATGATTCCCGATCTACATGCCTGCATCCAAAAAGTTCTTGGATTTTGTACTCAAGAAATATTAAAAAGATATAGAATATGAATTTTTCCCATTAATGATAAATGATTTGAACTAAACAACTCATGTACTAGAATTGGAAATAGAGATATTCACACTGAGCATTTAGCGACATTGCCTCTATTGAAAAAAATGTGACATATATTTAGACCATGAAATCATTAAATATATTTTTAAACAAGTATAGATTAATATTATCCATAAAATGAGGTTAGAGATTATAATGTATTATAATTGTTTAATTCATTACATTATTGGGAATGAAAACGATTTTGTAGATTCTCTAATTTAAAAAGATTACACATCTATAGCTCGAAAGTGTATTGCAAGGGATTCAATCTTTATGGACATAAAAAGGATGGATATATGAAAAATAATAGATATATCTCAAATTACCACTGAACCATCAATTATTGAAATTGTTAAGGTGGACTAAAATGTTGATGATTTTTTATAGACTGAGGTAGTAAATATTCCAGAGTTCTATATTGCAAAAGTTGGAGTTAAAATGTTTAGAACTGGGATATATGTCCCATAAAAATCTAAGAAGAATTCGAAACTTATAGATGATGTTCATACTTCATAAATATCTATTCCAAAATGAAGATCTAATATTTATAGAAATTTTATGAAAAACATATATTGGGAAAAAAATAAAGATGGAGATTGCAAATTTTGTATCTCGATGCTTGGTATGCCATCATGTCAATTCATAATGAAATAAGTATAAGGTTTTTTCCCATCTACTTCCCACAAAAATATGAAAATTGGAAAGCATAACCAGGTACTTCATCAGAGGGCTCCCTGCCTCTAGGTGGTTTTTGATCTATATACCAAGTTAGTGCATTTCATTGATATCAAGGAATATTTATCTATAGAACAACATTCTATGATATATATAAGGTATTGGTAATAATTTCTTGAGTTCGAATATATATTGTATCTGATCAAGATATGGGGATTACCTCTATTTTTTAGAAAAACATTCATAATGAAATGGACACAGAATTATGTTTCAGCGCTTATTATCACTCTTAGATAGATGTCCAGTCCGAAGGGACCTTTATAACCCTTGAGTATATGTTCAGATCATTTTCAATGTATTTTCATGGATTTTAGGATAAAAAATATTCCCTAGTGGAGTTCTCATATAAAAAAAGTTTCTATTAAAGAAATCAAATTGATCCTTATGAGTATTTGAATGGGAAAAGGTGTAAGACTCTGGTATTGTAGAATAAATTTTGTGAGTGGAAACGGTTGGGACCTATTCATATATATGAAATGATCGATAAGGTACAAGTCATTAAAAATCATAAGAAACATATAAAAAGTTGATAGAAAGGCTATAGAAAAAATCAATGCCACGATCAAGAGTTTGAGTTCGGGGATAAATTGTTACATTATATATCCTCATGGAATAAATTCACGAGGTTTGGAAAAAAGGAAAATATTTATCAACATCAGCATCATGTAGATTTTTTATTAAATTAAAAATAATACACATGAAAAAAAAGACACCCCCCTTAATCCCCCACCACTAAGGCTGATGCAGCTAATGTGGCCTGAAATAATGAGATCCTTGATTTAATTAGAGTGGTTCCCTATCAAATAAAATTCTCAATGAATATATCTCAAGTACATGATCTATTCCACATATCCCCTATAAGTGAGTACATACCAGGCCCATTACATGTACTGAATCGAAATGTGGTACCCTTGGAAAATGATATTTCATATGAGTAGTGTCCGATGAAGAGCTTAGGTAGTATAGATAATGTTTTATGAAACAAGACAACACAACATGTCAAAGTGTTATGGTGGAACCAAAATTTGTGTTAGTGTAATAGGAATTGGAAGATGTGATGGAATTGAAGTACCAAAAGTTTTTTATTGAATAAAATTATGATTTTTAGGGAAAAAATCTAGAAGGGTAGAAGAATATAATGACATGATCTTTTATAAATTATATTACATTTTGGATTAAATAAATAACCTTTTACTTGATGAAGATATACAAATACGTGAACTAATTCAGATATTTTGAATTGATATAGGTTCGGTCAAATTTAAATCGCCATTATGCATCATAAAAATTAATTATATTTCTACTTTTCAATGGCCATTAAGAATGATATATTTTTGTTGTTATAAATTCCATTTGATATTTATTAAATAACCAGTGGCCTCAAATGGTATGACCATACCCTATTATGATAATTTTCAATGCTTCTGAGGATTATATCATCACTAGTCTTCTCCCTCGATCAATCCAAATTATAGATTCAATAAAAAACTATTAATGAACCCATTAATGAGTAATGATCAAGCTCATTGATATCACATCCAAAACTATGTACATCGAAGAAACCTATGAAAATCTCACAATTTTCACATTACACTTAGGGAATTCATATTTTTAATAAAGGGATATATATATGGATCATAATAATATGAATTATTATACATTATTTTAATAAATCAACAATAATATTTATTCCTTTTTAATACAATGTTTAAAGATATACTTAATGAGTTTGATAAAAATTATATTTTGATACGATGAAACACATTTTACATTTTTTGTGAAATTTATAGTTCCAATAAAGACACGATAATATAATGAATTCAATAATTTCTGTAATTAATATTGTTCTAATAAAATATTCATATTAAATATAAATGAAAATATAATTTGACAAAGTCCAAAATAGTTTTTAAAATTTTCATAAAACTGTTTCCATCTGAAAGATAGTATTTTTCACTAATTTTTGATTTTTTATTTAAATGTATAAATTCTAAAACATAGAAAACTATTTCAGTAAAATAAATATAATTTTTGAAATTATATCTTAGAAATTATACAATGGATATTTTTTCATTATTTTTTAGGATATTCAAAAATTTTAGGTCAAAATTAATTGTGATATAAATATACAATAAAAATTATGACATCATAATGAAATAATGTGATATAATATATTAAAAAAATGTATCCATGATCAAATTTATATTTACCCTTTAATACATGGTGTTGTTAAGGTTTTTTTATTAATTTTATAAAACCTTAATGTATCGTCCAAAACATGTATTATATTTAATGTTTAAAAATAATTTCATTGTAAATATAATTCACTTCTACATCACGAAGGGTATTACTAAAATAAAATAAGTTATTATGAATGTAAAAAAAATAACCACTCCCCTTTTTTAGAAATCATGGGAAAGAAATTATGGTTTGTGGTTTTATTTAAATTCTCATATAGAGTACAAGACCTAACTTTGGAAGTTGATAAGGAAATATCCTCCAATTTAAAATTTAAATCCACCCCACCTAAAATTTTCCTTCAATAAAAACCCATACAGAAATAAATTAATCTATAATATCCTCTTTATATCCCCATGTGGATTCCCCATGCTCGTAATAAGATCCTCCCAATATTTTGGAAACACCCTCTTAGGATATGGGATCCTCTCATTCTCCTTTTTCAACAATGGACAAATTTATATTACTTTATTTATTTTTCAATTTTAAAAATTGGTATCTGATTTCACACATCCCTATTACTGACATTATGATTTAAATGTGATTAGAGGCCCTTATCACTATCATTATGCTTCCCCATAAACTTTTATATACCCTTATTTTTCTCTTAGAATTATCTTGTGATTTTCTATGTCGAACAATTTTTTTGTGAATATCCATCGTTATTTCCACTCAAGAGTATTCACTTATATATACTTATCCTTCATTGATTTTGGAATTTGATGCATATAACATAGAATCCTTGATCATTTGATTAAAATTGATGAAAGCCATTTTTATGTTGTATGATCCATGTGGAACACGTATGCATGTACATGATATTAAAATTATAACTTTATTAAGGTAGAACTCAAATGCATTAGGTAATCTTTAAGTCTCATTATAAATAATGTATAGGATTAGGGAGTAAATCAAATCCTTTATTTTACATCTTTCCACAATGTTAGGATAACATGGTTATTGGCCTTGTCCTATGATTATGATATCCTGTTTTATGTTTTCTCTAGTTTCCCATGTTTCCATTATGTAATCATGTAATATCATTTCTTATTGCATCAGGATTAGAATTATTGAACATCTTATATTACCTTGATATTTCCCTTTCAAAAATTTAATTATTTATCTTATGGTGACCTTTTCATTTTTCCCTCACTTGGATTTATAGCTCACACATTTCTTATTCATGTCCCTAGTTTATCCCAAGTACTTTAAAAATATCCACGGAATATAAGAGAATGTTTGGGAGAATTTAAATAATCAAGTTATATTTATGTTGCATTATGTAATGTTATATTTATTTTTTTAAATGTTTAGGTTATACCTCTTTTATGTTATGTACCTTATTCCCCAAGTAAACAAGGATTCATGATCTCGTGGGATTTAATTATGTGTCAAATTATATAAAACATGAAATAATGTGTATTAAATACTTGGGTTCTCACACTTCTAGTTCAAAATATTGACTAAAAGAAAAAATAGATAACCTATGTATTGTGTGAGGACTGAAATTAAGAAATATTAAGAAAATTAATCATGTGATTTCCTAATTTTGAAACATTATTATCAAACTATGAAACAATAAATTAAACATATATCACCTTTATTTCACCATAGATTTTTCACATGTTATCTCTTAATATTCCTCATAACCTAATCTAAAAAATTAAATAAACATTGAAATGATACCAACTATGGTGACCCAAGAATGACACATAAGAACATTTCATTACTGAAGATGAATATTTATATATCACAAATAATAGAACATTGTTATCATAAAGGATTAGTGTCCTTGAAGAAAACATACATAAATAAATTATTTATTTAAATTTCTTCTATATTTCACTTAAGGTTATTTATATTAGTACCCATATAGACATATCATACATTTATCATTCCATAAAAAACAATGGAAGGATATAATAAGAAATAGTGATGATAAATTCTCAGTAAGGGTAAACATGAGATATATAAATTATAAGGTCATAATATGGTCATAAGAGTATGATAACCAATTCATGTTCATGTTCTCATCATAAAATATTCTTACCCAGAAAAGAATAGGTCAAATAATATTTAATCAAGTCATATCCAGAATCATGGTCATTAAGGGCGGAAAAGTAGTAATAATATTTCCAGAGTTGCAATATAAGAATATGGCATCAAATATAGAAGAAATAATAATCCCATGAACATATATTTATGTTATCATTTTCCTATATAATCTTTTAATTATAACTAAAAGAAATAATATGGGGGAATCAAAATGTTAACAAATCTACTCATAGCAATTTTCATATATAATCGTGTGAGAATAACTAAAAGAAATCAAATCAATGAATCAAGATGTGAATAAAGCTATTTTAAGTATAGTCATCCATTATAATCATCATCTTCTAAAATTTCAATACCAAATTACCCACTGCATTGAAGGGATATAATGGACCCAAAATCATTTTATTATAATCCAATTATATATATGATATAAGTTTATTAAAAATATATAATTTTTTATAGCTTAACCCATGGAATGAAAATTTAGTTTCATCATGATTTCATCCTCATAATAAATAATCATCATGAAAAATAATTATTATTGTATCATTTGATGATTTTTATAGTGAACCATAAGTAACAATAAATTATATCATCATAGAATATACATTTAAAATATTTCAAAAACATTTCCTAGGGAAAATACCCTTTTTATTTTCATATAAAATTTTTATAATCTAAAAACATAAAATTATTATGGAAAATATTTTCATTTAAAATAACCTTATAAACTATTAAAGTAAGTTTCTAATCATTGAGTGTTCACGATGTTGGTAAATTCAATTCATTTTATGGTCGTTAGAAAAGGACTCTTTTTACTCCTTTGTTAATAATATCATGTTCAATAAAATGAAAAAAATATTTTTTTAATATTTTTTTATAAAAGTAAAATGTTTTTTAAAATTAATTTTAAAGATAATAAGATAATTGTAAAACAATCTTGTGAAAAGCTATCAGACATGGATATGGAAGATAATTATTCATGATTAAAGAGGAAATAATGTCTATTTTTCGAAAGTAAAACAGTTTACTGATATTTTTATACCAAAAATATTTTAAAATTTTAGTATTAATTTAAAACTCCAATAATATCAATACTTATGGAAAATAATTAGTCTTTAATGTATTATATCTTTATAATTTCCTTAAAATAAAATTTAGCATAGATAATCTTTAAAATAAATGAGTTTGTAAATTAAATCAATTACCTCAAGTATTTTCGTACTTCATATATGTTCATAAATATTTTATAATAAATATATATTTATTATAATTTTAAAATATAACCATATTCAGATATAATTTTCTATATTCCTTTCCATTATTATTTCCAATTATCCTTTTATTAATAATTTCTTCATTAAAATGATAATTCAAATCAAAACTGGTGTATTTTCAATTCATGTTTTGGTTTACAAGTTCTGGTATTTTCACCTTCATCAATATTTTATCATATTTTTAATTTCAATCATTTACTAATTAAAAAATTATCTTTATATATACATTTATAAATATTCATATAAATTGGTGATTGAAAATTTATTACATCACATCCTATAGAAAAAAATTTATATGTGAAGATGAGTGATATTCATATATTTTTATGGATAGAATAAAATAATGGTGAATAATAATTAACAATTAAAGATTAAACAATATATCAAATATACAATATTTATTCATTAAATCCATCCTTATGAATATCCATTCAAATTGTAAGTGAAAAACAAATCGAATCACTCTACAAAGGTGGTAGTCCACACCGACACATGATCGCCGTTATCATTTCAAAAAAATGTTAATGTATGAAGATAAATAATTGAATCACATATTTTAAGTATAATTATTTTATTAATATAAGATAACATAATTGTTTAAATTATAATAACAAGCCATGAAACACTATGATGAAAAATAAATCATATTTATTCATTAAGGGGATGGTCCACAGGTATGCACAATCAATAATTTTCATTTCCCATTTGATGGAAAGTGGTGTAAAATGGATTATATATCATGATAATGAAAATTTAATAAATTAAATAAGCACAATAGACTGTTTTATAATGTAATCCATAGATTTATAGGTTTCTCAAAAAAGAAATACATTTTAAATAACTTGGTAAAAAGTGATGACTCTATATTGAGAAACCTCTATAGCATTAACCTTCATGCATAAAAGGATGGGATTATAATAGAATGATTACCTATACTTAATGAGGAGTTAATTTATTGGTTTATTAGTGTAGTTAACGTATGAGCTAGGAGAATCATGAGGAGTGAGGAATAGAGGAGTGGAAATGTCTTTTTTTTAGGTGGAGATGACACACTGGGAATATTTCAAATGATTTAAATATTTTGATTAATTATTAATATAAAATAGGTCCAAGTTATTAAAATATAGAATATGGTATGAAATTTACCCTAAACCAATTCATAAAATACGCCTTTTATAAAATTTTAAATCATTTTAACCATTATCACTATACATTAACCTCATGTTTTACATTTTTAACCATTTCCACTATAATGAATTTTTACCACAGTTACTTTTCATGATGAAAAAAACATATGGTAAAATTATTATATAAAATTAATTATCATGATTAAAAACATGAATTATATTTTATCAAATTAAACCTATATAAGTGTAATAAAATCATTTCAAAATGAGTTGAAAACTATTTTGCCGAAAAAATGTACTTTTAAGTATAAAAATGTTTTTATACCAAAATAAAGAAAAATTTAAATTGTAATTATTTTAAATAGATTATATTTAACTAAAATTAACTATTAAATATTTTACATTTACTCAAAACAATGTGTGACATTGTAAATACTTGAAAGACAAATTTAATTTTAAATAAAATATTTATTTTTTACTCATCACTAATAAATTGATCGATTCAAAAAAAACCAAAATTAAAACATAATATAATTATTTTATGTTGATCAAAAAAATAATAATATCCTTTTCATGAAATAAAATTTCAAAATTAATCAATAATTACTTATAGTATTTTTCCATTAAAATCAGTGAAATTGTTTTAAAGAAAATGTATTTTTGAAGGATAAAATTACTTCCCTTAAAATAGATTGTATAATTAAAAAAAATAAATAAAAAAAATATGAGTAGGTTCCCGATAAATATAATTCATAATTTGTTTAATCCAAATTATACTAAAAAATTCAACTATTATGTTATTAAGGTATAATATATCACATCTTTTATATATGGGGTTTCATGTAATGAAATCTATATAATAAATAATGTTTATTTCAATGGAAGAAAACATATAATAATATAATGGTATAGGTAGTTTATGAATAGAATATTATCTAGTAATTATCTTATATTTTAGCATTGTTGAAATCTCATAGCAATAACGGGGTGATGTTTATATGGTCAATAAAATTGTGGCTTATTTTTTATGAAGTTAAAATGGAATTTGGTTTCTATGTTAATACTAACCTTACATAAGCTCAAAAAAATAGTATACATTATATTGTGATTGATTTGGTTCTGATCATGGGTTTTTTCTGTTTTAGGTTTCATGAGTAACCATTTTTGATTTTATAAATATTACATCACATTAGTAGAACTACAAAATGAATAATCTAGACCAAGAAGTAGACATGAATGTGTTGAGAAGTTACTATCACAACCATTTTGGATGATATATTTATACCATATTATAAAAATATGATCCTATACTATATTTTCAAACAGTGAAACCCAAATGTTTGATAGATGAGTTGGGTTAATTATCTTAAGTATTTTTATTTCAAGATGGAATACTACCTTATAAATAGAAATGTTATTGTTCATGCACTCAGTAGGAAGACTCTAGTGCAAGTGGTGAAGGTCGATAGTTTTTAGTCGAAATTGATGAAGCTCTTCATTGAGATTCACCTCTATGATTTAGAGTATAAATAATTAGGTATCCATACATCCTTATTTATTTATATATCACTTATGAAGTGGTTGAAATAGATTATGTTATGTAACCCTTATTTTATAGAGATAATGGACAATATATATGGTTGGAATTCACTTCATTATTACTTAATTGATAATGATGTGACCTTTATGTATGAGGTATTGTTTTAGTCTCTGAAATCATGCTCAATGAGTTGATGCAGGTCTCACATGACAAGAAATTGGTTGTTCACCCTAGTTTTACCATGATCTATCTTGGAATATTGTGGTTACATTGGTGACCCATGATAATAAAGTTCATGGTAAGGTTTCCATCATGACATTTCTCCATTAAAATAGTGATGGTCTTGTACCAATTACACATAAGAGGTTTTCAATTCTTACCCATTCCCATCTAAAAATTTGATCGCTTATAGATGGATATGGTTATGGGATTATTGAGGTTATATAATGATAGGGTTGTTCTATGGGTTATCATGGACTGGTTGATGAAGTTCATTCAATTACTATTTTTTGTTAGACCCATTTTTTTATTAGTTTAGTTAGTTTTATATATGGAAGATAATTCATATCTTTGTTGAAACTAAGAGCTAGATTTATAATTTTAATTACCATTTTATACCACACTTTGTGTGGGGCCTTTGGAAGGTTCGTGATACAGTAATGTGTCTTATTATTTTTGTAAAATTATGTTTTTTTAGAAAGGTTCAAAATCCATTTAAATCTTGTAAAAACCTCATTGAGTTTTGTTTTACTTGCATAAACTACAGACCGGGAATTTAGGATGGACAATTTACTTCTTGGAGGAATGTATTGGGAGCGATGGAGGTTGACAGCAAGTGAAATAAATTATGGGGATTTAAATACATGATGTTTATTTTTAATACACAATTTTTGTTAGTCTAGCTCAACCCCATCCACGTTGTGAATTGGTTTTTCCTAGGATGTTAAAACAATATCATTACACGATGTGTATTATATAGTTATAATGTGAAATTTATCCCATGTGTATATTTGATACAGGATGTTAGAGTGTTGTGGATGGTCTTAAAGGAGGGAGAACACCTTATTTTTTGAAAGGGGTTCATATCATTCTCCCACAAAGAGCTCCAACAGACCAAAGCTACCCACCCATGCCTGACCAAGTATTCGAAGTATCTTTCTCATACGAGCTCTTTTTTGATCACGATCATTCATGTTGAATCCACAAAGGTAAAATATTTTTTCCTTTTCCATCCATCCATCATTCATTTTGTTATATTTTGAACTATTTTTTTGCAAGATCAAAACCATATTTTCAATGTTATTAATTGTGTTATCATTTTCATTCATTATAGCTTATTTTAAAGATCAAAAATAGATGAGTGGTCAACTACCAACATAACTAAAGTGGTCTAGCTATTTTACCCAAATATGTAGTTTTATTTTATAATGAATTTTTTTTCATGTTCCTAAATCAACAGGTTTTTCCTCCATAAAATCTAATGAATTAAATTTTAATTTTATAACCATTTTTAACAAATCCATAGCTACCCATGAATTAGTGTTTTGGTATGATTACCTTAGTATGAGACACCCTAATGGGGGTTTCCTTCTTAATTGATTAGATCCTTATACATTAGAAAAAAATATAATTATTTTTATTTTGAATGTGGAAATTTATCTAAACTAGATAACTGGCCATGTCTATCTTCTATTGTGAGTTATGGTATATATTTATTTAGTTGAAATAAATAAATTATCCAGATTTATTAATGTTTTACAGATTCAATAAATTTTTAAATAGAACGAGTCCTTGACAGCAAAATCATACCATCATGTTAATCTAAGGATGATTCAAGGGTCCCAACATACAGAAACCTTTGATGGGAAGTCAATAATTTATAATTATATTTGAAAATGGATTTTAATGATTGGGAGTGATGTTTGGATTTTTTATTATATTCCATGGATGGGATCACTGGGTGGATAACAAACCTACCCATGAACGATACTAATTCCCTAGAGGATTTAAATTGGAAGGGATCAGTGGGAAATATGGTTATACCATGAAATGAGTGATACATGGTCCCCTATGTGGTATACCCAGGATGGGCTTAAATGGTAATTTATTTACATCATTCTAAGAATGATACATTAGACTATTTTTAGGGGTCACCATGGAGTGAATCTTATGGTGATGGTTATTTATAGTGCTCCTCTAGTGATACATGGGATTATATTTTACAGATAAACTTTCTTGGGATCATGATTCCATTTATTAAATTATATGGATTTATTATATTGAATGTTGAATGCCAGATATGAATCTATAGAGCTGATCTACAAACCAAATAAGATGCCTTGGGTTTCGATCATGTTAACTCCTACCTTTCTAATATCCTAATTCAGTTTACCATAAAAAATCATAATAAAATTAAAATGCATATAAATACATTCAAATATATACTATATATATACAAATTGAAATTGGCATAGTGATATTTGGGTTATATTGAAGAAGGTAGTATTGGTCGGGTATCCCATGATGAACCTTGTACGATGTCGTTTATTTACTTATTTCCATACTTTAATTGTTTACCAACATAATGATCAATTTTTATGCACATATTGGATAGTTCTAGACACAGTTGGTGGTGTCCTACTGAGTATATCTCAAACCTTGATCAAGCTGCCTATGGTACCCAAACAGACATCATGATTATTTGCGTGGAAAAGGGAAATATTCAAATTCTAATGTTTTATTTTCAGTAAGATGATGGAGTATAGAAGAAGAGGACTGGGTAATGCTCAATATAATAATAGAGGATTTTTTATCCCTATATAATTTTATAGAATTTTTTATATGGGTGTATCTCTGTAACCCATGTACATTCATTTTTTATATTATTATGGAATGATAATAATTTTTGTATATTACTATAATTCAGTTTCCTCATATTTTTTATCTAGATTATTTACTATGCCAATGTCCGTTATTTATTAATATTTATGCTACGTATCATTATTATTTACAATTATGGATTAATCTGTTCCAAAAGAGATTAGTCTCCCCAATGCACAATTACAGACCCTCACTCCTAGTTGGTAGCCTCTGCCATACAGGACAATGCACTTTTGGTCATATGGCCAACTGGATTAGAGCACCACATAATGGATACTATGTAGTGATTCCAAAAAGTTGTTTCATATGATCTTTTCCTTTTCTATTTTTCATTTTTTGTTAGACAACATACATAGAATTTGATAGAATTTGGTAATAAGGTTTTTCCTGGTAGTAGCTAAACCCCATAAAGGAGAAACCCATATAACCTGGAATAGGATACTATCATTATTGGTATTTTATTATTATAATCGTACTGCTTTTATTTTGGGGTGATTCACATGTTTTTTGAAGTTATTATTATTTATTCAATTATTATTAATGAAATTTTCCAGTCATGGTAAAAGAAGTAGGTATCATCTCATGCATCATATTAGGAACTTAGGGATTCAAATGTCATGAATTATTCCATGGAATATTTATATTACAACATGCATTTCATGTGTTACCTATGATTATAATGAGTTCCTTGATAGTTATAAATTTTATTTTCTGAGAATTACTTACAAGGATAGATTAGTTGGATTAATTAAGTGTCTATATCAATTTAAATGGTGTTTTCCCATATATATTGATGATGAAACTATAATTAAACTATTATACCATGACTGATCTAGAAACCACAGCTTCTATGAGCGGAAATATTATTTTTTTGATTGTATGAACACCAATTCCTATTTATGAAGCATGTTCTTCTATAAATTCGTAATGTTATTTAATTCAATAAAATCATTATACATGTTTATTTTCATCCTGATACTGGACATAAGGGTTAGGTCATAGTAAAATGATGTAAAAAATGACTATTAAAAAGAGCATGGACCTTTATAAATTTTTAATAGTGAAACATATAAACATATCATGTTATATATATAAAAATAAGTATTATGTTAAATCGATAAAAATTTTAAAATGAAATGGTTACCATTATATAGGGATTCCAATTTAAAGTAGATTGCTTTCTTATATTCATTGCTTTTAACACTCAAAATACTAGATCCTCTACTATGTGATATGAGGCCTTGAACCTAACCTAGATTCATCTTTGGGAAGTACATATTATTTTGGTAAAAAAACTCTTAAGGTAACATTGAAGTGTTTTTTGGGTTGACTATGTTTGTTGAAAAATTAGGTTTACAAGATAAGTTGTGGAGTTCCAGAGATTTTTTTCAATAGTACGTTGAAAAAGATCCAACACAAT
Organism: Viscum album; assembly: GCA_963277665.1. Classification (NCBI taxonomy): domain Eukaryota; kingdom Viridiplantae; phylum Streptophyta; class Magnoliopsida; order Santalales; family Viscaceae; genus Viscum; species Viscum album. The sequence continues at coordinate 120,144,779 of OY728134.1, forward strand.
GGAATTTATTCTTTCTAAGTGGTACATTTTTTTTAACACAAGGTGATGTTGTTTCATAATGTTTTACGAATTTTTTGGGTCCAAATTTTGGATGTATGTTTAAGGTTCATGAAATATGGATTTCAATGAAGGCCTTTTAAAAAAATGGGAAATTCATGAGTTTCATGATTATTGGGTTTCACGAATGGTGATTTGGGAAGGAGTGGATCATCATAAACAAGCATCATGAATACATGAAGGATTGATGGTAATATCTATTACTACGAGATGATTTGTTAATTGTATATTCTAATGGTCATTTGCGAAGATATGGAGCCTCAGAAATGAAAAGGGAGAGCATCGTGAAATAGTGATGATGTGTTGGGAAGATACTATAATCATAGAAAATTATTATAAATTTTCATCTACTTATTTAGAAAACTATTTGAAGCCATAACAATAATTTGTAGGCTCTAATTCTTCAAAGTAGAATCACGAAGGGTATTCTTGTGAAAGTGTTCAGGTAGAAAGGTGGTTCAATATTCTACAAAATCTGTCCAAAAATATTAAGAATCATGAATGTAATGATGTTCACAAAGGATATAACAAGATGACTGAAAGTGTTGAGTTTTAGGATGGCTATGTGAACTTTACGGAAGTTGTGTTCCTCGTAAAGGAAAAGTGAGATTTGTGAACTAAGGCTTACTCATGAGGGCTATTAGAGCTTCATGGAAGAGGTGTTATTCATGAAGGCATTCAGCTTCATGAAATAGTTGAAAAGTTATTTCCTAGAAATCTATTGGTAATGTGATATTCATTAACTAGATGAAAGAAGGACACCAACAGATCATCTATCCATAAATAAGGATTAATTCATATTCTATAATTAACGGAACTAGATGTCCATAAACCAAGTGTGAATCCTTTCTAGATTAGTGATTAATTGAATAGAAAGCATGTGATGTATTCCACAATCTGTGATTCATCAAAATAGAGTTAGGGAGTAACCCTTGAGAAGTAGAGAGTTGTATCTAAACATTTTAAATGCAGTGAGTATTGTCATAGAAGTGATCTAGCTTGAATCGTGAATATCGATATAGATCCTTAGTGTATTTGGTAAAATAGAACATCCTCATTTTATGGTCCTTGGATGTAGACCATTAAGGGTAAAAAAATAAAATTGGTGTGTCTTGACCATGAATTCATTTACATTCATGCATTTCTATAGAAGAAAGAGAGAAGGATTATTTTTTAATGAGGAAACAAGATCTTCAGGTTATGTTTTTTTAATATTTCATACCCTGATTCACTCCCCCACTTATGTTATTGAACCTAGTGGAGAAAATAATTAGTATCAGATGTAATGGTTTAAAGTTAGTGATTATCTCTTATAAGATGATATTTTTGGTTTTCAATCACAAATAGATTTCGATCGTCTATGGAATAAGTCTTCAATTATGGAAGAATCAGATATCAAAATACTTTTTATCATTTGGAATGGATGTCCTTATATAATATACTCAAAGATCAACCAATAGCCACAATTAATATTTAGCAGAATATGACCAAAGGGAATTTGATTCTAATGGTAATAGAATAAATGATTTATGGGGATTATTATCAATTGAAATATATACAAAGGAAATGTCATTTAATTATTCACATGATATGTGGGAAAAGATTTTGATTATTTTTGAGGGAGAATTAAAATTCAGATAAGCTAAGTTATATGTTCTATAGAATAAGAATTATGATATCATAATGCACACTAATGATTTTGTTGATGCATTATTTTATTGGGAAATATTTTTATGGAAGACATGCATGGTATCAGAGAAATTATTGAAGATTTAAATATTTTTATGTGTATATTAAGAAGACAACAACTATGGTTTAATCCAACTATTTCTATGTTGGAAGGTAAAGATCCCCAAGATCTTCAATAGGACAGATTTCATAGTAATATTTTGTCATATCAGATGAGAAAAGAGGACAATGTGTATGTGGGAAAAGGGAAGTCTAATGAAGTGGAACTTATGATCATGAAGAAGCTCCCAATTGAGTATAGTTAGTTAAATTAACATATGGATGAGGTGATGTCATTCCTTTTCTCAAATATTCATAATGGAAAAGGAAATATCAATGGGAAACTCCTTACTGCATGCTTTGGATGGGGAAAGGTTGGAAATTATGTTTAAAGAAACCCCAATAACTTTCAAGAAGATGAATAGGATGGATATTAAATTCCCACAAAGAAGTATTCAGTTTACATGAAAGGATGGAAAATATTTTAGAATTATTTCTTCAAAAAGAAGAATCTTCATTGAAAAAAAGATGATAGTTCATAAGAATATATGAATGATGGTTTATAAGACTATAAGGATCATGAAGAAAATTCAATGGTGGTAGTTTTCAAAAATGTCCAAACAAAGGAAGAAACATGCAATGATGAAAAATATGTTGACTGAATATTTGATCTTCCGGTTTAATTAGAAGTCATTATTAAGGAAATAGATTTTTGGAGAGACAGAATGAAGAAATAAAAAAATTGGTTTATGATGACAAGATTTATATGAAGAAAGGTTGATGTTATGATGTTTATTGTGATGATTCAGTAATTTTTCAAGGTGTAGTTTTGATGACAGAATATTGGGTTGTGGTATATGGGTCTCTCTAGATAAGACTTCATGGGTGGAATTATGATATGGATGACCTCAGAATATTAGTCTTGGTTCGTGTTTTAGGTTATTATAGGCATCATTTATTAGTATATTTTTTTGTCGTTTACAAAAACCATAAAATTATCATACATATCTCCATATAGAGTGACATGAATCTCAGGAAGTGTGGGTTTTTACAGTACCATAATTCATTGTACATTGGAATCACTTATCCACATGGAAAGGGGAATGATTTTCTGAAATACCAATGAAATAAGAATTAGAAATAGGTCATCCAAGAATCCATGAGTGAATAGGAGTTGATGGAAATTTTTTCAAGCATGCATGCGGAGGTTCATGAATATCATGGAAATCTTTTTTGGTATCATTGGTAGTGATATCATCATTAATGGAATAGGTAATGATTATATTGCATTCAGATCCTTAGTGCTTAAACCGGAGAGAGAGTGTCTCTAAGGATGACCCGCCACCTATTTGGGTTGTTTTCAGTGATTAGATTCTACACAACCATGGATGTATCTAGTTTCTTTCAGACAAATGGGAATAATTGATGTGTAAATGTCATACTAATTTTTGGTAACTACACCCTCAGAATACCATGTTGTATCGAGCCAAATAAAATCGGTATTGGTGGATAACTATTAAGAGGTAGATTTAATGTTTACTGACATGGTGTCTCACCTCATAGCAGGTGAAGGTTGAGCACTAGTGGCTTGATGGATTTCTAAAACCATTTTCCATTCTTGAGTGCAAATTGGATGATGTTACTCGAGATTTTTTATTGTTTTAATGAGATCCCCTCATTGTAGTGATGTCATATAGGTGGTTATTGACAGGTTGAATATGTTCACAAACTTCCTATCTATCTGGGAGACCTTCCCAGTTGATTATATCATGATGTTTTTATTCTAGGGATTGTATTCTTTCATGGTGTTTCAAATTTTATTTTATCTATTTGAGATGCTTTGTTTAAATCACAGCTCATGTAGGTTTTGAAAAAGGTTCTAGAATTACAGTTAATCATAAGTACATAATATCACCCTAAAATATATGGTATATCTTTTTGACCGATACAAGTGTCATAGGTAATGGTCTTGACATGTTCCCTTGATTTTGGAGGTTCATGGGAAAATCAACCACCTCTAGTTGAGTTTTCATAAAATAATTCATTCAAGTCACTATTCATATGCCTCTTTATGAGGCCCATTATAGTAGGTTGTGTCTTTCACACCTATTTAGGGTAAAGGTAGGTGGGGTCACACTACATCCACTTTATCTTGTTCATGAGACTTTAGATCATTAAAAATTGATTCAGAAATATATGGATACAACTTAGTCCAAGTAGAAGCCTTATATTAATCATCACTGTTGACCTCTAGTGTTTGAAGAAACAACATAGGTATTTCTGTGAGTTTATCCTAGATTGGTTCATATATAGATTCAGAGATTGGGAAATCTATCATTGCATTATGTATATACATTTGAGATCTTAGAGGGATTTAGGCTAGTATAATAATGGTTGGATTTACCTCAAAATTACATGGCCATTCATTACATCTTCTATGTATCACAACATCATCATTATTATTATGGCATGTCTCATTCCTTTGATCCTAAGGGTATTGAGTTAGATGAATATGTGTACTTTGAGTAGAATCAGATATGTGTCATCGATTTGGGGACAAATGTTCTCTATGGAATGCCAGTTCCACTGGTCTAGGTGACATGGCAGCACATCCATATACAAGATGAGACCTGGGAGAGAGAGGCTGATAAACATGCTCAGCAGCTGAAACTCTGATAATAATTTTTTACCATCCTTTTAAGGGTAACTGAAGGATATTTTTTCAAGTGGGGAGGTTATAATTTCATAACTTCTTAGAGATGTATGATTTCTTTTAAATTTATTCATCCCCTTATTGAGTAACCTTTTCGTCTTAAACCCTTATGACTACGCCTTTAGTCCAGTCAGTTTTCTACGAGAAAGAAAGTAGTTGGAGGCATAAATGATAGAAGTAAGATAAAAACAAAACATTTATTCAAATACATGACATTTATTTTAAATACATGGTTTATATTTTTCATTTCAAACCCTTTGTAAGTTGTGAATTTGTCTTTCCTATAAGGGGAAAACCTAAGAATTACACAACATGTATTGTATATTCACTTTGTGGAAATTAAATGTTTTTTTATTTATAATAAACACATTTTAAGTGTTATGGATGGTTTAAAAGGAAGAGGAACAACTTTATTTTAAAAAGGGGTCATTTTATTCTCCTATACATATGACCAAACGACCGAGGCTCCAGTCCAATGTATAACCTAGTCTTTGAAGGCTCATTATTGTTTGAACTATGTTTCTTTTTCTATATGTCACATTGAATCCAAAATAGTAAGATAATCATTCCTATCCCTTTTTTCTTTAATTTATTTTTCAATATTTTTCAATATTTTGGTGCAAGATCATATACCCTATTTTTAGAGAATTTGTTTGCATGTTTTTTAATTCTATTCTAGCTAGTTTTAAAAGTTGTAAATGGATGTGTGGTCATCATCCATCCTAAGGTAGGTGATCTATTTATTTTCCATAAAATTATCATTTTATTTTATTCTGTGACATTGTGTTGCACACTTATATCCTCTTGTGTAGCCTACATAAAATATAATTAATTAAATTAATTTTTTCCCACATGTAATGAAGCCATAGGTATATGTGTATAATTGTTGTGGGGTGATTACCTTGGCATGATCCACCCCAATGGGTGTTCTATTTTTAATCGACCAGAGCCTTATTCTGTATAACTAAATTTTAATTCATTAATAACAGGAATGTAGATTTATATAATAGTGATGATTTTCCAAGGGATTTGTCCTTTATGATTTTTCCAAATAATTAATTACTTTAATTGAATTAATTTTCCAACATTATTATACTTTTATTGATGAAATACATTTTTAAATCATATGGGGTTGTGATAGATAAACCATATGTTCATTTTATGGCCATGGAAATGTACGGATCTCGAGTTAAGGATACCTTGGATAGAATCATCATGATTTATAATTATATTATGAAATGAATTTTAAATTCCCCATGACAGATACTTGAATTAGTTATTGGATTCCATATACTATCTCAATAGGCCAATCAAATACTTACCTGTGACTGATACTGGTTCCTTATAGGAGTTACCTTCGATGGGCTCAGTCGAAGATAGGGTTATACCATGCCACAAGATACACATGGTCCCATATTTTGTATACCATGGATAAGATCATATGGATACATCATTACACCATACTGAGAGTGATACTTGGGATTCCTTTTATTGACTACCATGGATGGAATATTATTATGTTGGCTATTTATATTTTTCCTCGAGTGATCCTAGGGATTCCTTTTTATGGGTCTCATTTAATTGGCTAAGGATTCCATTTAATAAATTATAATGGTTCATTGTAATGAAATATTTAATTCTAGATATGAATCTCAAGAGCCAACCTTCATGAAAAATAACATGTATACAATTTGTATAATGTTTATTGTTTCCTTTCAAATGGACTAATTATGTTTACCATACATACATATCAATATAATTACAAGGTATCTAAATACATTCATAGATATAATATATTTTTATAAGTTGATATCAGTTCATAGATATCCATCTTAGGAAAACGTAGGTATAGTCAATCAGGTATCCCATGAGAAACCAAGTCTGAGGTGGTTAATATACATATTTACTTTCTTTAATTAATTAATATCCCACTATAATTTTTCTATGACTAGACTACATAGTTCTTGAAACCATTTTTACATTCCTATTAATTATATCTCACACCCTTTTCATCCATCCTAGGGTACCCAAACAGACTCCATGACATCATGTGTAGACAAACTGAAGCGTCTAGCTCCTAATTTTTTATTTTCAGTACTTTGATGAAGTAAAATAACATAGGATTGATCCAACTCTCATGATACTAGTGGTAGACATTTTGTCATTTATATACCATGTTCTCATGTTTTATATTCATGTATCCATGTATCCTATGTGAATTCACTATTTATAGAATCAGGACATGATCATCATTTTTTAGATGATTTTGATTTGGCTTATTATTTTTTATTTATCTGGTTGATATATTATTCTACTATGAGTTATTTATTTCTTTTTTCTCTTTATTATTATTATTTAATAATTTTTGTTTCTCTGATCATGAGGGTATTGTCTCCCCAAAATACCATCACATACCCTCACTGCTAGTTGGTTGCATCTAGAATATGGGGAGGTGTTCTTGAGGTCATGTGGGAAACTAGTTCGGGTCACCAATTTGTGGATTCTGATTCGAAAAAAAAACTTCTTATCATCATTAGTAATATCGGTAGTAATATAATAATTTTTGGATTTAGATGAAATGTTCTTAGAGTAAATCATTGATTTTAGGGGTTCGTGGTACATGTGGTGGGATTAAATAATATATCCTATACTAGAAAAATTCACATAGAATTGAGTTGACTCTACAATTCACGTGTGAAATAATAAAAAAACCATCCCAAATAATACCACACCATAGGAAACAATTTTATATTTTAATAGGTTAATGCATTTATATAATGAAAACTAGAATCACAATGGAAAATTAAAAAAATTACAAATTTTAAAGGGATAATAAAATAGGAAGGAGGGAGGGAGAGGAGTGGGGAATAAATACATCCCCAAGTTCCTCTCTCAATATGAAATATGATGATGAAAACAATAACGAGTCCTGTTTTCCACCAAAAAATAGTGATTCACGTTCATCATAGTGTGAGACCTCTTGGTCATGGAATGACCACACCTCAGGAAGAGGATCCAGCACCCCTCTATGTCTCCATCATGTTGTAGCACCATATAGTTCATTATATTAATTCCCTAGAAAGTAGGGTCAACCCTTAGCTAACCATTATCACAATTCATCCCTCCTTTTTCATAGAAAAACCTACTACATACTGATAGGTAATACCCATTCCAAATAATCATTAGGATGAGATCTGTATGGGTCATGACATGATGTGCTCCACCTAGGGGAGGCACTGATCTACAAGTTGGGGCATCATACTATCATGGTGTGGCACCCCATTCACCATACCATGATTCCTCCTTGATGCAAGATCTTTTTTTGAAACCCTCACATCTCATGATGTGATGGTCCACCAGTATCCAAAATCATTAAGGGGGTCACCCCACCACAACTCCAATATCGAATCGGTCACCCAAAAAACCCACTAGAACCAAAATTCAAAAATATAAAATATCATTTAAATGTTTCATACATAAAAATACTAATCTATATCTTCTTTACCAAAACATACCCAACTCCAAGAGAAAATATTTTATTTTCTCATGAAATTAGAATCCCATAAAGATGCTGGTCTTTGTAACCACCTCGACATAGAACCACCCATCCTCTATAAGACTATATTTTCCTTTTTAATATAATACTAACCTATTTTGATCACTAATTCATTACTATCTCACCATGTTTTTTCGCCAAAACATGAAACATACCATTTTTGTATAAATCCAAAAAATAGAACACATTTCATCAAAAGTTGATCTATCCTCTCATCACTATCACCAATGTTGAGACAATTCCCAACTATAGTTATTTAATATGAGACATTGAAGCATAATTAACTATTTCATCCTCATTCCTGTAGTTAACTTCCCCATAAGACTCTACCCATAAATACTAATTATAATAAATGATGCTATCCACCTTAGAAATATCATAACGAAACACATTTCAAGTGGTGTAATGACTTTTCAGATAGAATTTATACATCACTCCATTAAATATCACACAAAAACATCTATAGGTCACACTCTATCAAACCTTTATTAAAAAAACATATCCATAGAAACAAATACATAATAACATCACCTAATCATGATTCCTTAACTCACCAAAGTAACTAGAGAACAACCAAATTTCATATCTAAAGAATTAATTTACATTCATGTAAATTCTATAGTATAACCCTCATCCAACCACATCTATCTTCATACACTACCATAATCACTAATTCATTATTAATCTAATTTTCTCAGATCATCCCAATTTTATGCCAATTCAAATGTCACACATGGAATCTATCCATTACCACATCTAAATCCAAAATCATTAATTAATTAAGGAATGAAAATATATTGGATCCTTATACATGTCGACATCCCGAATCTATATCTACCATCCAATAACTTATCACCCAACATCTATAATTCTACCAGCATTATAGTTTTAACTTCATGACTAATATGATTCTCACCACCATAGGAGAATCATCGTTATCACTCCTCTAAAATAGACCATTGTTGACACTCATTTCTTATCACTAGGAATGAAATCCATGATATTTAAAAATATTCCATCCATAATGTGGGTCACACCTTCTAAAAGTAAATAGTATTTTCCCCAATATCTATATTTCCTTACAGTTATCTTCCAGATCCAATGTATGTAAGTCCCATCATTACATATGTATCAATTAACCAAAGAAATTATCACATATCCCAGAAAACCTATGTCAACTAACATGCTCAGTTTGACCATACCAAGAAACCTTATTCCATACAAAATACCACAATCCAAGGTACAAAAAATTAATTCCATTGTTATTGAAATCCCATGATTACTAACATGAAAGCATCTCATTAAGTCCATTAGTCCCTAAAGACACACATCCTCTCACCAGTCCACAAATACACAATAGCACACCACACCTAGCTAGTGCACAGTCTACCTCATGCATCATATTTTTTCATGAAAATACATTATATAAATCACTCTCATTGCCTATGTTATAGTAACCAATAAAGATAATTATCATATATCAATCTCCACAAACCATTAAAATCTTATCTGAATCCGACTATGATTCAATCCTCTACAATCCAATCGTATAATCTAGACAATACTACCCTAAGATGAGAAATATAAATACTAATCTCACACACTTAAAGAACTTTCCATTATCCTAAAAATATCAATACCATCTATCCAAAATCAAATTCTAATTCATTCCTCATATTAATATTGATTCATGTAACTCATTGAAAGGATAATAGAATAATCAAACTCCACCGCATGTGTCATCTCAAAAATAGATGGATCTACTCATAAACTACATATCCTATATATTTCAATCTATGAACACTATCCACTATATCCTTATAAATCACCCCTTAAATAAATAGGTCTGTGTATCCTATATAGCATTCCCTAATATACTATCATTCTCAGAAACACCAATCAATTATTATTATGATTATTCTCTTAATACCCATAAAATATGATCATTAATTTATTAATTATTAAATTAAACATCCAATATTATCTAAATGATTCTTCTTTTAGGAAACATCCATGTTTTATTCATCAATACATTCCACACAACACAATTATAAAATCCATTATTTTCTCATGTCTTTATTTCGTATTTATGATTGATATAAGTATATATTATTCTTGGTATGCTTGAGGTGGATCATTTATAAAGTTAAAAATATTTCCAAAATTATATATCCCTGTAATATATTGTGTTTTGAGATATATCTAATTAGAATATGTTTATTATATATTAACAATATTTTTCTTTGTTTTAATTTTCTAATGTAATACTTTTTACATATATTTTATGTGTGAACCAAATGATTTTTTTCAATTTAGGTGTGGAAATTGACTAAAATGTTGTGACCATTCATTATATCCCATATTTTATACTCTATGTCACTTTCAATTTATTCTCTAATTCATAAAATTAATAACTTGTATTTTGATATAATTATGATGATTTTTGACACCGATATACTATATAGATTTATATCTCATGTTCAATCGTTAGAATTCCACCCTTAATAAACTCTATGATTTCACAATACATTATATATATACTAAGGTGATTACACAAAACTAGAGGATTGTACAATCTATTGGGGATACCATACTGAAGGATTTAAATAATATTTAAAATTTCACATGCAATGAAGTTGTATAAAAATAATTTTACCTAGAAAAAAGTCCTTTTGATTCTACATTGAAATGTTTCTATGTTATTAATATTAATATTTTTATAATAGTTATTTATGAAATATTTGGGTTACTATATTATTACCTTAAACTCCAACCACAATTTTTTTCTTTGTCTATGACTATAAACTAAGAGGCACCATTTGGTCCAAAAAATGAATGCCCTTAAAAAATAAAATATACAATAATATATATATTCAAATCCCTAAAAGGGATACCATATAAAAGGTTTAATCTCCCTTTTATAATCTAATATCATAATAATTCTTAGGGGAAAATTATAGAATTTAGAACAACATAGTATATTTTAGTTTGAAACCCCAAATGGGATGACTGATAAAAAATTATTCCTTCTAGTAATCCAAAATTACATTAAATAATTGGATAAAATTATGTTAAATAATTTAAAGAGAAGAAAAAATCTTTAGTTCAACAACTAATATTGATAATAGTTGTGTTACACTCCATAGTTTTATATATTTAGGTAAAAATTGGTGTAGTTTTTGGTTTCTCATATTTTTTTTGTGTTATGGAAGGGAAATACTAAAAATAACACGATTTTCATAAATATATCCTTATCCAAAACTTGTTTCCATTGAATTCAACAATATAATCATAATTTATTTATGACTACAAACCCATTCATAATGAAATATATAATTCGTGTCTTTTGATGATTGAACATATGCCTCATATTTGGTTCGTTTATATTTCTCTATGTTTGTATAGCCTAGAATAACTCATCCTTGTTATTTTACCAAATTTAATAACCTTGTTTTTTTATTAAGGTGTAAGAATACATGACTTGACAATATCCATCCCTGAGCACACATCATATAGGAGACTGAATTCTCTTTTCTTAGCTAAAATTTATTACATAGATAATGGTAGTGAAATATGTACTATATATTCACACTTTCTATAACCATATGAGTATATAGATCTAAATCAGAATCAATCTTTCAAAAATTTCATCCCATCACTCAATTAAATTATATTTTTATTTATTAAAATATAATTTTCTTCATGGACATGTTAAATCAATTTAAATTGGAAAGATTTCTTGGGTATTTTTATAAGATACCAAGGTGGATTCATATATTTGATCATGAGGCATCTCATTTGTAAAATTAATCAAATCAAAAATTTGTAATTACACCCTAAATAATGTGATCTATCATCCTCCCACTCTTTTTTTGGAATTCACTAGTGTGAAATAGCATAACTAAAATCAAATTATCTATAAGAGAGAAGTACTCAAATAAAATTGTACTAGAGAGGTTGTACATGCAACCTAGGATCTCCTCCAAAAAAAATTTAATATAATAAATATTTCTCCATTAATTTCTTAATTATCCAAATATTTTATGGGATGTATAAAATAGTTTTTACAGAAACAATAATTCGAATGTTTTTAACTATATTTTCTATAATTAGTATGTGATATCAAATGTTAGTGCCTCTCATCCCCACTAAAAGGATTCAATCATATCCGTCACTTTTGTAAAAAAACCTGTGATAGAGGCTTGTTTAATTTAATATTAACAATTTTATCATTAAAACCAATAACCAATCTATATAGTTCAGCATCAATCCCCATCTTCTTCAGTGTTTTTTAGCCTAAGTTAATATACCAACACATGTAATCCTACCACTATACTTGATAAGATTAGTGGATTGAATCATGAGTTCTATACAATAATAATATTGTTCTTAAAAATGAAATTCTGTATCTATTTCTAAATAACATATCGACCCAAAACATTAAAAAAGAAAAAAAATTCTATCCTATTTTCCTTGGATTCCAAATAGTGAGGTATTTGGGAGTATAATGAAAACATGTTCCAAGACAACCTCCTCGCCATTTTTTATAGCATTTTCAAAACCCAAATTCAACACACCCACTACAAGGGTATCATATATCCTAAAGGGAATATTCTATGAATGGTACCCTTTTATCCATTTTAGAAGAGAAAGGTGAATATCCAACAGTTGTGGTATAGCTAGATTCATTGAATAGTTTAGTGGTAGAATCCTGTCTTGATGGAATAACCTCTTCAAAAAATATGATTGCAACATAAAATTTTTCAATCGTAGCATCAATTTCCCATTTTCCAATATTATCAATCTCTACTAGTCCATTAGTACTAGAGGGTTTTACAATTTGTAAAGACATAATATTATTCTTTGTATGTTTATTTTGTGGTCCTCCTATTAAGGAGACCAGTCTATAAAAATCCACAACCATGATTATTATAAAAAATGGGTTATGTACTAACCTAACAACCCCAATAAATGATATATTTAGGTAAAATATTATCCAATCCTAATAATTTTCCATGTAAATATTTTTTTAGGGCACAACCATTTGGTAGAAAGATTTGTGTGGTTGTGTACTTGCATGCCAACATTCACCAAAACCAATGCTTGACCATGGGATATTTCTCAATATTAATACAGTAATAATTTAATGAGTACATGTATTTTATGGAATAAAATTATATTAAAAATGATAAATTATATATATATAAAAATTCATTTACTCATACACTCAAGCTATAATTTCCCCATTCACAAAAGAAATAATTTAGGAATGGTCCCTATATGTTTCCTTCGTATCATCCAAAATTTTTTCATAAAGATCTCATTTGGATAAAATAATAGGTTTGATGAATTACTTATCTTATAGATAATTTAATTGGAATTAAGGGACATTATTCACACAACAAATATATTGAGTACCTTTATGTGGGAAATAGAATGGGGTACCAACATGGTATTCTAAAACTATAAGTCCCTAAATTTGTTTATTATACAATCATATAAAACCTGTATTGAGAATGAAATATAATATAGTCCATACCCCATTAAAAAAACCTAATATATTGTATATCCTGAATAATTCTTGTAGATATTTATATATTTTTCACCACTCTAAAAAAAGACCATAATAATGTTACGCACTATAATCGCAAAGTGATTATCACCCATGGAAAGGATACAAACACTAAAAAACATGGGTAAAATAATTCTAGATAGATATTTTAGGTAATCATGTCTTTAATATTTTTTTCCCATGTGGTGTGTTCTCTTTTTAATAGGGTGTACTAGAATGAAAATTTATATATATATAATCTCAGCTTTTCTTTGTTAATAACATTAGAGGAAATTTAAACTTTGATCTAAAGAAGGGATTATTTCATAAATTTGGGATTACAACAAGATTTAATTATTGTTAAAACCTCAATGAGATGTTTTTTGATGAGTAATGTGGCTTTGAATGATATTTTGGTTCTTGGTTAAGTAGTAGAGAAGGATCAAGGAGTCATTTTTGCATAAATTTTACCTATAGGTAACCACTAAAGCATAACATTGGAGGATATGGTGTTTTATTCTATGGTATAGGAAAACTATGACATATAATTGAGTTGATATTCGATATAAATATATATATGTGTGTGTGTAGATCATTTGGTGAAATCCCTACCATTTTAAAGCTAGCTATATAGTAGATGACAAGACCATTCTGTAACTCTGTCTAGTGAGGACACCCTATCACAACCCTGATGGGTTGCATCATGGATAGCCATAGAGGATCTCAAAATTGGGTTTCCACCCAAGGTAGAATTCATTATGGATCTATAGTCCTTGATTTAAATTTGTTATAGTGATTTTACTTTTCTCTACATACTTTTCATTTACACCTCAAGGATTCTTCATGGTATGGGCTTATGTTATAGCCTTTATTTCTACACTATAATGTTTTACTTTCATGGTTTTTTTAGTGGGGGTATGATGGAAATTTATTAATCATTCCCCTATTATTATTCGGTCAAGAGGTGTATAAGAATATGTTCATTCATCTATCTCCACACACACTCTTCCTCCCCTGAATCTACAATGGAATTGGATGGATTTGTATATATTTCTGCAATGGATTATAGTTTATGTCTCAAATCCTCTCAATTAATTTTTCCCCTATTGTGGTATTTAATTTTTATCATGAAATATTTAGTCCTTTGTTAATATTTCTAGTATACCATGGTGTTTTTTCTAATATTATAGGAATTTATTCTTTATATGGAGAGAGAATTTATTAAGATGATGAACATACACTATTGCATGACATTTTGATAAAGGCATGCCATCACCTAATTTTATTTATATTTTTTTCAAAATTATATTAAATTAGATAATTAATTTTTTTTAATTTTTATTTATTTTTCAAAAGGTAATGTTTGGATTGTTACTTGGACCTTCAATGAGTGGTTTTTATTGAATGAGGTTTCTCGATGAGTTGTTCAGTGATTATTCATAATAAATATAAACTGTGAAAATAATCTTAATTTATGTAATTAAATATGATTTGTTATAATTATTTGAAAATGGAATTATGGATTGATATTGGGACTTAAATGGATGACTCATGAATAGTTAGAATTGTATTACATTGGCTGGGAGTTTATATTCTCATTTAATATGGGATGTGGATTTGATTAAGGTAGGTGGTGCTTAGGAATATTCCTGTATTATTCTATATTTTATTATATAGAATGTTATGTTCGGTATCACTACTAATAAATATTTACCTATTTCAATTGTATAATTTTTTCCGTAAATTTAATGTCATTTAATGGATTAGATAAGGTGTTAAGGTCCATGATAGAGCCTTGGACCCCATTTTAGCACCTAGGACACTGATGGCAGAGGCCTTGATTAAAATCATGTTCCCTGATATGTATGAACACAAACATATGTGAATTAACTAAAATTAAATGAATGATATGTACATGGTATAGTGACTAGTTCTTTAGCGACCCCTATGAAAAAGTGAGTTATTGGACATGTGGTACACTTGATATGCAATATAGCCTATGGAATATTTGAGGTGGTTGTGGGGTGAGCCTTCCACCACCACTAAGATGTCAGGACTTAGTTATCTATTCCCTGGGAATGAATTTATGATAGTTTTGGTGATATTAAGGAAATGTGACTTGAGATGTGAGAAATTCTTTAGGGAGGTCACTCACCCATGAAATGAGAAGTGAGAGGAAAATCAATTCATCTATTGAGATTATTGTAGTTGAGCCTTTCGTAAGGGGTTCAATGTGATTGTATCATGATTATGAATATGTTAAGGGTCTCTATACTTTCATAGTAGTATTACCTTGCTATAGTAATGAAAATTATATTCATAAGACCATATAGGATATTTGGGGCATGATGTTACCAAGGGGATCTCGATGGGAGCCCAATTTATATATGGATCAAATAGAGTGTTAATACAATGGAGATTGTATAGATGATTTCAGGTGTCACCATAGAATCCAAATCAATTATGTGATCCTCATATATGAACTTGTATGGCTGATATTATTTTTGAAATATGCATTTAAGTGGATGGGAACCCTTATGAGTTATGTTTTTTGAGATTTTATGAGAGGGATACACTTCCCTCGAGTCTCAATAACTTAACATATGATGATATATGGAATTTATTAGTGATATAATGGGATGTAATTGTTGTGGCGATTTAATTATTATCTATTATATAATCCCTATAGATTATTCTTGTTGAATATTAATTCATAATACCTTGGTAGATCCCCTTGTATTCGACTATGATGCCTAATGGATTATAATTCCATAGGAAATACCCTTAGATTCAGTCTTACTCCTACTGATCTAGAATTCCTTTGGTACTCCCCTTGGCTTCAGATGGATTCATATCTATATATAATTTCCAAGATATACCCTTATATTTTTTATATATTGGGACACTATTGGTGGTTCCATAAGGAGTTGTACTCACAAACTAAATGGTCAGCCAAGCCTATTGGGTAACAGAAATTACACCACTGATCAAAACTTCTTGTTTTTGTAGAGGACTTGAGTAGTATAATCATGTTATAAATCATGGAAATTGTTGGAGACTATGATGATGATTGTCAAGAATGGTAGTAGTTTTTGAGTATAGTTTCTTTTATTTTTTATATTTTGTATATTTGATCTTCTAGAATAGTGTTCCGTATTATATGATAGAATTTCCATGAGTATGTATGACTACTTTTTTATGAAATATGAATTATCAATTTTTTATTTTGTTTTATTACTTATTCATTTTTTTTTATTTTTAGATGATTTTTTTATTTCCATGTTTGATCACTTTGATATGGGGGTATAGACTCCTCATGGTACCACACTATCTAGCCACTTTTATTTAGTGTCTTCTATTATATAAGTTGGTGTTCCTGAAGTATTTTATTTACCCTATTTTCAATAAAAACTAGTGTCCTAAAATTTTGATAAATTACATGGAAATATCATGAATAAACTATGAAGGAATGTTTCTTTGAATCATCACTCTTAGCATCAATATAGTTGATTAAAAAAATATAAACCCATTCAATAAGTAGGATAATTAAACAAAGAAAAAATCCATTTCCTATAAACCTTTTGGATACCGTCAATAACTTCATCATCAATGGAGGAATTTTTATGAAATCGTCCCTTAAATCAAATTCTTTAATAAATTCTCCATATATTTCCCATAATATTATGACCCATTAATTATTCTAAATATAACAAAAAATGATAATTGTTTCTTTCTGTGTTGGGTAATTGGTTTTCATATCCATGAGCTATAGTGTGACTAAATATGAAAATATTTTAGTCAATTTCGTGACCATAAATTTTGAGGTGAATGATTTTATACAGGCTAACTATGTACAAGGTCACCATGATCTTCTATCATCTTTGGGAACCCAAAAAAGAATATTCCCACTCATTTGACAACTTTTCACAAGGTAGATGGTCCCTCAATTGGTTTTTGGGCCAGGTAGAAAATGGTATCCTTGAGAGGGGAGTAAATCAAGGTGTCACCTAATAAAAAAAATTAACTTGGTCTTGTTTTCCCCTTTATTAGATATTGTGCACTCGTTTGAAAGGATTTATTCAATATTTAACTACTTATAGTGCTCTCACCAACTCATGTAAAAATATATATTAAAGTGAATAATATGTAAATAACAAGGACATTACTTGTTTTACCACAGATGGATCCATCCAAGGAGGATATATCATTGATGTATTGACATGATCAAATCTACTTTCATGAACTACTTGATGGGTGTAATATTATTCATTGTCACTCCACAAAAAATATCATTTTATTTACTATATTTAAGGCTTAGAAACTACTCACCTGAGGGGTATTCCGACTTCTATAACTCTATTCACTTCATCATAAAGGGAATAATTATTATATAGACAGTAGGGTCTCTTCTAAATTAGTATATAAAATTGAAAATTATAGAAAACTCTCTATGGAATTTATTGACCATTGATATACAAATAGATAGACATCCAATACTCTATGAATATTTGAAATACACATATTTATAAAATAATTGAGTATTTTTCTCTCATTGATAAGAAGAGTTTCCATCTTTATCCAGTTAATAATAATTCCACATATTAATGTATATTAGTTATTCTAAACACCGCAATCATAAAAATGTATCAATTAAACTCCATTTTCTTCAATCTTGTATCATTAAAATAACTAGTAGATATCAATGGAAAATTATTATTTCTACTTTATATTCATTATCTATTGAATGTTGATATTGTAATAGATTACCATGATACTATATTCAATACTATCATATGAAGATGTTAAAAATATTATATTCATCTAAACATTGATACAATTGATTAGATTAATTTTCATTCTTGTAATCCACCACGATTAAACAATGTATCCCAAATTTTTAAATATATTCAAATAAATCCAATTATTTACAGTACAAATTCCAAAATCTTAGACAAAAGTTCCCAATTTAAATTCAAGATAAATCATATTGAAATTATAGAAATATTTATAATCACAACATAAAACATTCAACTACATCATGATATTCCTTGACATTATCTATATTGTACAATACTCTATAGTTAAATATATAGTTATTACCCAAATCCAAAAAGTCTACTCTACATTCCATTTTCAATTTCTCTAGGTCCTTGATGTGATCTCCTCAAAACACTTTGTCTCTTATGTGTATTATACTGTAAGACCCTTTATAATGTTGAAAACACCTATTTCGTTTACAGATAGTATTTATTCTCATCCATAAAACATTTATTCAAAATGAAAAATAATCTATGTCACATCATGTTACTCAAGTACACAGTATTATGAAATCCGAAGTTATTCTTTTTCACCTATTTTATATTGTGGTTTCATCTATAAAAAGTCACTTCAAAAAAATTATTCTCACATAGAACAACTAAACACATGGACTTCATCTCACCGGTGAAACTATCCAACCATTACATCAATTCACTCTTATGTATCCCTAGTAATCCTAAAGTAAATCTTATGTACTAATGGTTGTGGTGTGACCTAGTGTATTGAATCACAATTCCTTCATCTATCTTAAATAGAGGAACAATAAACCCTTTTAGTAATCATTTTCACTTCATGCGTATCTTCATATTTATACATTTTGGAAGGGTAAATTCCCTTGATTCATAGGCTCTTAGTATTATTTAGTACCGACCTAATATATTTGTATAGTATTCTTACATGAACCATCTCGTGAAAAATTAAACTATGGAATGACTTAGCCACCTAACTAAATCATTATTTACTCTTATGTAGAATCCATTTAATGTAATGCATGGGGATATTTCATCATTATTACTTTCCATGTGGCATGATTAAATTTATTACAAAACAGTTTTAGAATCATCCTCTTCATTCCATATATTCTCATGCATCCTATAAAACATTAGTAATCCAGAATAAACAATGTTTTGCTTCAACTATCTGTCATAAATAAAAAATCTTCCATCATACTATATGTTTTTATGATCTTATTCTATAAAATTGATATATAAGGATATTTAATGAATATCCGAAATTTTACACTATCATCATTTTATATATGCATTTTATTGGCTTCAATAATACTTAATCAGTTATTCCATGATCATATGATATCATTTTTTCAATTTATTTTAAACTATTTCATTAAATTTGAATTTAAACATCTTATATCCATAAATATATCTATTTCCATCATCTATTGAAAATAGTAATTTGATATAAATCCAATATAAAATCAATGATAAAAACATTTTCTCTATTTTTATTTTTTAGATTCTACCATAATTCTATCTACAATATGAATCCAGATTTATTATAAAGTCTTATATTGATATATGGTACATCCTATTCTCCACCATTTACATTAAAATTAAAATATATTTATCTTCAGATGTTTCTTTATATTCTTCATATGTTTCTTTTCATGTTATCCCCCATCCACACATAATTAAATAGGGATATCTTATCGGCTCTACTAATTCATTTTCAAAATAATTCATTCTTTGAATTTTCTCCATGTTTTCCACTAGATAATTTTTTAAATTATATGAATAACTATATCTTATAAAATTATTAATTTAGAGATTTAAAAATATTCCATTTAATTTCAACTTCCTCACATCTGATTTGATACCACTTCTTAGCATCCAATATTATTGGATTTATTAACAAATTGTTGATTTATATTTATCAATTTATCATCCTCTTATTAGAAAATTGTAAAATGTCCTTTTCCAATATTTGAACCATGTTCACTCGCAGATTCCATTTCCACAATGATTTCAGTTTGTGAAGTTAAAAATATTCAATATGTTATTAATAAATCCTTTAAGACAATTGAATTTTAATATATCATATAAAACCACAATCTATGTTAATAACATAAAATTTGTTCATGTCACTCACTTAACTCTTAAAACACATGCATCTTGATCTTTTACACTCGTCAAATAATTATCACTATAATATAAATCACACTTACACAGAATCATCATTGGAGAAGCAACAAAGTAAAATGTGTGTGAATCACACCTCATGATGAATATATTGAAATCAATTTAAATGATAACCTCATTATTTAACACGATATCCAAGACTATTATTACACTATAGGGTTCTAATTCTTTAAATGATTCTAATAAAAATTTTAAGTCTTGTTTCCAATTTCCCCACAATTTCACTATATCATGACCCAAAATATTGATATAAATATTATTATGGAAAACCTTCTCTTCGTTATAATAATGTCCTTTTAAAATATATAATTTAATAAAACCCATTAGATGATATATTTTTTTTAAACATAGATTAATAATCATTAATTCCCAGATCATTATTACTTCTTCACATGGGTTTTCCACTTAGTTAGCAGCATGATACCTCATGAAATGTGTCTTTATATCTCTTTTTTAGCACCAAAGTTTGCATTATAATACTAAATATTTCATATAAGTATTTTAAAATTTATTTACTACAGATAAGTCTCTTTACAAGTTAATGTTTTTTTATCAAAATATATAACTCTAGATTTAGTTTTAATATTCATTGTAGATTCCAAAAAATACGTATTGATTAATATGGGACTTATAAAAATTTAGTATTAATTTATTTCAAAAACCAATTGAGGACATCAAAAGAAAGTACTCCATTTGTTTCATGATCTTTTTTCATCACATAAAAACCCCATAGATCATATATAACCCTTAATACTTCGACAAATCATGAACAATTCATAAACATTAAATGGTTGTAGGGAGGGGAATGTTCGTGATAATCCAAGGGTGGAAGAATTTGGTTGATCATGGTGAGCTATTTTTTGTTTAATAACCACTTACAATCCTTATTAGAAGTTATATTTTGAGTGATACAACTTGTAAAAACTACTTTCAAGATGTTTTATTTGAAACTAACCATCTTCCTTGGTTTACAAATCCACACCATTGTGAGACTAATCCACCATGTGAATGATTTATCCTTTTATGCATATTAATTAATCCATTACAATGTTTCTTCTACCAAAGGAATTATTTTAAGCTTTGCTTTATATCTTAACAAATAATGGTATTTTGTATACACTAATGTGTTCCTCATACTTCTATTATTAAATATCTATTAATACAACCTTAATTATGGTTATCATTAGTGAGTACTCCATTAGGTATTGATATTTTATTTTTTCTAAAAATTAGTAACAAACTTCTTATTCCCCCATAATAATTTTTTCTATATCCCTAAATGATACTTTGAATAATTAATCTTTATTTATTCATTCTCCCTTTATTGAGTATCATAATCACTTTCTATCATTACTGTTAGCCTATTTTTTAATGTGATTTATCTATATTTATTTCATATATGTCATCTGATTAAAATTAGAATTTGGGTTCTTATCATGACATATAAATCATCATTCATGTTGTAATATATTTCCATATTATCATCATTAGGAAAAAATAACAATTTCTTGATAAAACCAAACATCAAGTTGTGATGTCTCATGTAAGATGTTGTAGAAGAATTTACTCCTTCTGTAAGCTTCAGGGATTTTAAAAATATTCCCATAGCATGTCCCATATATCCAAAAACGTATAATATCAATATAAAATATAATTATATATGTTTTTTATATCTTTAAAAAGAATCATATACCAAATCTTGGACAATAAATTTGAATTAGTTTGATCCCCAATTATTGAGGCAACATTGACTAGTTCTTGCACATTAATTAATGGAAGTTAGTTTACATTAATATTATTGATTTTATTTTAATTATCATTTAATTGAGTACACCTATTCTTTAACGATGATACATATTTATTGTAGAATTTTTTCCTCTATTCAAGATACCTTTTTTGGAAGATAAATCTTATTTGAAGTTCCTTATCCAAGATCATTTTCTCTCATATATAATGGGAATGTTCTATAGGTATATCACATTGTCCGTTTATATTTACACAAATTTTTTAAATAAATTCATTTAAATTATTTTCTTCTTTGTATACAAAATTATTTTATAAAACAAATCAACAATGAACACTTGATCTACTCAATAAGTGATTTTACATGCATCTTACTTTTCTTCTAAGGATTTGATTTCCACGTGATTATTACATGAAAACTCTTTGTCTTTATGATTTCTTTCAGGGAAAATTAGTTATTGAAATCACCTTTATATCTATCATTCATGTGGGAATATGAAGGTATATAATGTTATTTCTATAACAAAATAATACTAGGATCTGATTTATCAACACATTAAGAATTAAAACTTTGAATTGAGAACATATATTCCCAACAACATTCTTTATATAATTGTTCTTATTTATTTTTTTACAAAATGATGTCTCTATCATCCAGCGATGGTGATATCTCAATCACCATGGTTTTTATATATTTTCTATAAATGACAAAAAATCCACATCTCAGATATAGTTTCATAATGATTGGTGTTATTGTATACCTCATTTTTCACCGATCATTAAAATATCCACTCTACCATAAAATAACTAATTCATTCATTAAACTTTTCTAAATCAGTATCTCGAAGTATATATTCCATGATCCCCATTGTAAAATATTGTATGCAAATAATCCTCTTCATTATCTTTCCACAATTCAGTATACCCTCACAAAATGGAGGCCTCTTCATTGAATTAATTATTGTAATAATACTAGATTTTATTTTAACATTGAAGCACAATATAGAACCTTTTGGCTCTGAATGTAATTGTTATAGCCATGTTAAAAATTTCAACCTAAAGAGGTGTGTAGTTAAAGGTGTTTCCAATTTAATACTTTTTAATTGTTCATTTTTACCCCCTTAAAAAATATTTGCCAGAAAACTGATGGAATGTGTTGAATATTTCACTCTTAACAAAACTCTCCGACCGTACACAAATATGAAAGAATGTAAAACATGTTAATAACATCAGGAATTTACATGGTTCTTCAATAATTTATATATCTAAGGATCACAAATAGACCATATGTTTATGTTCCAAGAATTCATTATTATGAAATATATAGTGGATAGAAATTTCAGCACATTCAATCTACACCAAATCTTACCAGCTTTACAATATTTTGTGTTTGGTCACTCCTTTCCCAATGGGTACACCATCTTCCACAACTTAGAGAACTACATCATGAAAGGATTCAATGGTTGGTAGACAATTGGTAAACTCCATAATTATTATGTGAAACCTCATATTAATAAACTATATATCAATAATTTATGTGAAATGTTTCTCCACTCTATTGAAATTCAAATATATTTGTACTATATTAGATTGACCACTTCATATGAGTGTTGAATATTTTTATCACTATTCATGTAACGACCCAAACGTTCATTAATTAAAATTTATCATGATCTAATTAAATTTGTTATTATTTATGATGGTTATATAACTTATGAACATCCTTGATTTTATGCTTTGGAATTTTTTAAAACACCATTATGAATTGTGGCCATTGCTAATATAGTCGTTGAACAGCGATCGCATGATTAGTATACATATAGGGGTTTAACAAATCCAATTTACTCAGAAAAAGGAAGCGATCACTACAGGAATTTTACCCTATACTAATGGTTCAGAACCGTTGGTAATGGCTGGGAAACCGTTGGTATATTATATACCAATGGTTTCCCTAGTCATGTCCATGTAAGCCGTTTTTATAGGCTTATACAAATGGTTCTGTGTAAACTGTTGGTATATGTGTTATTGTAAGAGATATAACAACGGTTTTACAACCTGTGGGTATATGTTCCCCTTATACCAACGGTTTAAAACAGTTGGTATATAGTGTATAATATAAATCCAAAGGATATACCAATGGTAGAAGTTTATACCAATGGTTATAAAAACTATTTTTATAATATACATCAAAAGACTATACCAACGGTTTTGAAAACCGTTGGTATACACATGATGAAGCTCCACATCAGCAACAGCCAGCAGCCACCTCCAACCCGCAACTCTCCATGACCTACAAGAACACATACACCCAAAATCCAAAAGGCTACATGGGATGTTTAAAATTCATTTAGAATTCAGAAATTTAGAAATTTAAAATTCATTCCTCACCCATACCACAACACCAGAGAAAAATCTAGAATCCAATCCATCCACAATCCAATACATCTATAATTGAAATGAAATAACACTAATAACACCAATACAAAATTAAAATCCAATACATCCAGAATCTAATATAGATAACAGTATTCAAAATTTGGAATTCATTACCAATACATCCATAATCCAATACATCCATAATTCATAAATTTAGAATTGAAAAGCAATAACATCGATAACAGTATACAAAATTTATAATTCAATCCCCACTCAAAGTACAACACCAAAACACAGAAGAGAAAAAACCTACATGATATAAGAAGCACATGGGATGTTTTCTCATGGTCTTAGGTTGACTATCTTAAAACCAACAAAAAAACATAGGTAGAGTTGACCAGGATCATGATACCCATAAGATAGAAAATGGTAGTGGTCATGTTCTTAGACCTAAGATGAATTATAGAAATCCTATGGGATGTTTATATTCCTCTAATGACTATGTATCCATGTATAAATGGGTCCTTATGTGTTAGTGGGAAACATTGGCCAATCTCAACATATGAGATTGGTTACCAGAATAGCCTAGATGTTTTTCTTAGACATTTCAGTTCGAATAAGGGGATTTGTGGCTAATTGTAATTTGGTATCTTGGGTGTGATGTGAGATGAATCCCCATTTTGGGTACTGGGTAAGAATATTAAATTATGTCTTTGGTATTGGGTTCCAAAAGGGACTTTGGTTTGGTCCTAGAACACACAGTTTGAGGATGGGATTGGCGTATTAAATTTTAGGTGTTTTAGAATAGGGGTAGAAGTTCCTCACATGAGAAGTGGATTGTGTGAGGCTAGAACATGGATCCTTGTGCTAAAGTATCAACACAGTCCAAATACATTTGGTCAGTTTTCCGTGTGCAAGTTTTTTTTCACATAAAATCCAATCCATTTCAAATTAAAGTGAGATAGTTTGAGTGGTACCGGCCACACCGTGCCTCAGATTGAGGTGGGGTGAACTCATACACATCACAAATGGACCATTGATCGTTGTCATAAATTATCAACATAATCTGAATGTGTTTGGTCAGATTTATGTATTCCAGTTGTTGTTTTCACTAAAAATGTTGTCCATTTGAAATAAAAGTGGCACTCTTTGCATGGTACCAGCCACACCGTGCCTCAGATTGAGAGAGGGATGGCATTCACCACAGTAGAATCTGAACATATTAAAATAATGAGAGGGTATGGCACCTTACATCGGGACAAGCCTGTGCATGCACTGGAATGCCTAACCAAACAACCATGCTACAGTGGAGAGATGATTTCAAAATGATGATGTAGGGGAGTAGAAGTTCCATGTAGTTAGTCTGGGTTGTATGAAATGTTTGAAGCCTACGGGCAATGAATTCTTCTACGGCCTATGGTCTATGTAATACTTTCACCTATGGGCCTTGTAAGGGTTCCACCTCACCCCTTAAAAGGTGTATTATCAAAAACCAATAAAAATGAAGGCATTTAGGCCATTGGAAGATTTTTCTGAATGTTTGTTTTTTTACTTAAAAAAGTGTCCATTTTAAACAAAAGAGAGACACTTTGATTCAATCCAGCCACATCGTGCCTCAGATTGTGGTGTGGTTGACTCGTACACATCACCAAAGACGCATGGATCGTTTTCATTAAGTATCAATACAATAATAAATCATTTGGTTGGTTCTCCGTATGCAGGTTGTTGTTTTCACTTAAAATCCTATTCATTTCAAATAAAAGTGAGACTATTTGAGTGGTATCGGCCACACCGTGCCTTGTATTGAGGCGAGATTGACTCGTACAAGTCAAAAATGACCCATGGATCATTTTCCTAAAGCATCAACAGAATCTGATTGCATTTGGTCTGTTTTTCATATGAAATTTGTTGTTTTCACTTAATATCCTATCTATTTCAAATAAAAGTGACACAGTATGAGTGGAACTGATCCCACCATGCCTCGTATTGAGGAGGGGTTGACTCTCACACATCAAAAATGACCCATGGATCATTGTCCTAAAGTATCAATAGAATCCTAATGAGTTTGGTCAGTTTTCCATATGCAAGTTTTTTTACATAAAAGGGTGTCCATTGTAAACAAAACAAAGATAGTTTGAGTGATACCTTCCACACAGTGCCTCATATTGTGGCGGGGTTGACTCGTAAACATAACATATGACCCATGGATCTTTTTCCTAAAGTATAACCACAATCTGAATGCGTGTGATCAGCTTTATGTATGCCAGTTTTTTGTTTTCTCATAAAACGTTGTCCATTTCAAATAAAGGTGAGACACATTGAGTTTTACCGGCCACACCATGCCTCGGATTGAGTCATGGTTGAATCATACACATCAAAAATGAACAATGGATCTATGTGCTAATGTATCGGTACAATCAGAATATGTTGGATACTTTTTCGTATGTTTGTTGTTTTTACTTAAAATAGTGTCCATTTGAAACAAAAGAGAGACACTTTGAGTGATACCAGCCACACCGTTCTTCATATTCGAGAGGGGTTGACTCGTACATGTCACAAATTACCCATGGATTGTTTTCCGGGAGTATCAATACGATCAGAAAGTGTTTGGCCAGTTTTCCATATGCAAGTTGTCCTTTTCACTTCAAATCATATCCATATAAAATAAAATTGAGAAAGATTGAGGGGTACCGGCCACACCATGCCTCATATTGAGGCGGGGTTGATTCGTACACATCACAAATGAACCATGTATTTTTTTCATGAAATATCAACAGAATAAAAATGAATTTTGTCAGTTTTCATATGAAATAAGTTGTTTTCACTTAAATTCTTGTTCATTTCTATTATAAGTGAGATAGTTTGAGTGGTACCGGTCACAATATTCCCCAGATTGACAAGAGATTGACTCGTACACGTCAAAAATGACCCGCGGATCATTGTCCTAATATATCAATAGATTCTTAATGCATTTTTTCTATTTTACATATGAAATTTTTTGTGTTCAATTAAAATCTTGTTAATTTCAAATAAAAGTGAGACCATTTTAGTATTATCGGCCACACCATGCCTCAGATTGAGGCGAGGATGACTCGTACATGTAAAAAATGTCCCATGGATCGTTTTCCAAAAGAATCAATAGAATATGAATGCATTTGGTTGGTTTTCTGTATGTCAGTTGTTTTTACGTAAAAGGGTGTACATTTTAAAGAGAGATTAGATTGGGATCCAAGACCCTAAATAAAGAGTGTGATTGTCTCTAGAATCAAGGTAGGTGGTCCTTATCCATTAGTGAATCATCGTGATGTTTTATATTTTCTAATTAGTCGCTCACCTAATGATGGGATGTCGTGTCGGGGAGATGTCCGGGGTCCAGGAAGGAGGGTGGGGGGGCTGTCCGGGGCCTAGGGAGGATGGTGGGGGCTATCTGGGGGGTTGTCTGGGGTCCAGAGTGGAAGGTGGGGGCTGTTAGCAGAGTTGTCCAGGGGACTGTCTAGGGGGATGTCAGAGGGGTAGTCTGGGGGCTGTCTGGGCTCCATGGAGGAGGGTGGGGGGGCTATCTAGGGTCCAGGGAAGAGGGGATGTCAAGGTTGCAGGGAGGAGGGGGGCTATCCAGGGTCAAGGGAGGAGGGAGGGTTTATCATGGTCTAGGGAGGGGGTGTTGTCTGAGGGGTTGTCCGACGTCTAGGGAGAGGGTAGGGGTCTTCCAGGGGGACTGTCTGGGGGGATATATGGGTCGTTGTCTAGGGGTTGTCAGGGGTCCAGGCAGGAGAGTGGGGGGGATGTCCAGTGTCCAGGGAGGTGGGGGGTTGTCCAGGGTCTAGGGAGAAGGTTGGGGGCTTTCTGGGGTCGAGGGAGGAGGGTGGGGGATGTCTGGGGTATAGGGAGGAGGGTGTGGGGGGGGGGGGGGGGCTATTTGGGGGCTATCCGAGAGGTTGTATGGGGGCTATCCGGGGTCCAGGGAGGAGGGTGGGGGCTATCCAGGGGGCTGTCCCAGACACATGGGATGGTATTTACATATTTTCTATGAAATTTAATTCAAGGTTAACAAAATTATTTCAACATAAATTTCTAATCAGACCATCAATTTTCTAAATTCATAAAAAAATTTACAATTTAATTAAAATAATTAAAAAATAAAGATAATGTGACCTACATAATCACACATATATTCAGGTACAATAAATCGATAAACATAAATGTTCAGTAATATCAGTAAAAAATGTAAAGGATCAATCTTCCCCTCATTAATGTCACTATCATCACCATTATAGTTACCCTCACCCTCATCCTCGTCATCGTCCCCATCATTATCCCCGCCCTCCTCCTTGCTCTCGTTCTCAGCCTTGGCCTCCTTATCTCCCTCCTCCTCCGCCTCGACCACCTCCTGGCCCTCTTCCTCCACCTCGGCCTCCTCCTTGCCCTTCTCTACCTCTTCCTTGGACTCCTCCTCAAAATCGTTCTGACTAACACTAGAAAATCCACCTAGTGCACCATATATAGAACACATCGATTACATATATTCATCACAAGTAGTGCTAGCCTCGAGTGGAAGTGTTGGATGTAAAACTTCTATCAGTTTCATAAATGCAGTGTTTTCCCTAGCAGACTGTTCTTCCATTTCTGTTGTCCTTTTCAGCCTGTATTACATGTTACTTAACCATCTACAACTTAGTGGCACTAAAAACCGTACCTAAGTAGGGCCAATACCTCGTTAGAACTATACTCTTCACGGGTCGGGAGCATAATCTTCCAGGGTGCTCATCTCCAAACACTTGAGGAAAGTGATCGTTTGGGCCAAAATTGTCATGTTCCTAAGCATAAAGGTCCTCTAAATCATCCTTTTACACATATATATACATTATTAAGTTAAAAATAGAGATAAAAATTTAAAATATACAATGTAAGACATACAATCTGATGCTGAGTCTGTTCATTAACTGCACTTCCATCTTTCTTCTTTCTACTCGAGAAAAACAGTTTTGCTCAAGGCACACGTCCTTCTATATTTTATTTATGACTCTAAAATTTAATTGAATGTAGAAAACTATAATTAAAAATAGGATAACAAAAAAAACATAATAATTGAATAACTAAATTTATATAACAACTTTAGAAATTGAAAAAATATGGAGGAAGTAATAGAAATTTCAAGTCGTAATGAAATATTATAAACTATCATACATGTTGTCTCTCATGATCTGGCATCATAGTACATCCCAATGTGTGGATGTATTTCTTAGAATCAATTTTTTTTTCTTCTTGCAGATGAGTCCTAAATAAATTTCAATAATTATTATTACCATAAAAACATGAAAATTTTCATTTAAATACTTCTAATTTGATTAATATCATAAATTGGATTGTCACCGAAGGAGTAATAATTTGTCAGTACTGTTCTAATGGAATATCATCCACAACAGGGTCCTCCTCTAACTCTGTTCCCACTCTATCATGCCATCCAATGTACAACTCATTCTTATATGCTCTCCAAATCTCACCTAAATCCTTTAGACGTGGTGGTCGTGCACCCTCACCGTCGGGGAAATTAAACCATAGATGAAACCCAAATATTAAATCATATAAATACAAAAATAAATATATTGCATAAAATAAAACATATTTTTTATCCATATCTCTGCCCAGGATTTATCATTGAATTTATTTGGAAACTGTCTCTATGAGAGCGGGCTGACAGAAATGAGGTCAGAGTATTAGGAAAGCGTTGCCAAAAAACACCGACATTACTGCCCTAATTTTTCAATCTAATGACTATCTTCATTTTAGTCCACCATTAATTATGTGTGGTGGTTCCACACCGAACACATGTGTGTACGACCCCGCCCCACCTCTTATCAGTAGATGTATCTGTTGTGAAAGAAAAAATAATATTTTATCAATGCATGTTATAATAAAAATAAATAGTAGTGTAACAATTTGTTAGGGTTGTATAAGTATACATGCGGTAGTCTGATGAATGGGCACTACTAGATCCACAGAAACTGAAGGAACACCCTGTACAGATGGAGTGGGTCCCAGTGTATGCTCCGTAGGGACAGAGTCTGGTGGTTTAGTAGTTGAAGAAGATGGAATATTAAAGCCCAAAGAGAAGTAAGTAGAAGTAAAAGAAGATGAAAGGGATGGCATGAAAAATGATGGATGGATAGTGGGAATCATCATCGGATATGGTACAGATGGGTGAGGAGGCACAGATGTAATGGGTGGTGAAAACATGGGAGGTCTAAAGATCTCGTGTGTCCCTAACGGCACACCAGGATTAGAATGTGGGATGGATGGTATGTTAGTGGGAGGGGAAGGGTCTAATCAGGTAGGCCGAGCAGATCATCTAGCTCTCGTACCACCACCCACCCATCCCCCCCCCCAAGCGTACAAACACCCCATGTACTGTACCCACTACTAGGATTCTCATCAAATAACTGTAGCATAATAGATGGATCCTAAAAAAATGTTTGTAAAAAATAATCACATGATATTATATATTATTTTAATAAATATATTTTAAATAAAATACTCACTGCAGGAACTAGTGGTGGAATTCCTAGCTCAGCCATGTGACGACTGTTGTCCATAATCTGTTTTCGTCACCTCTCTTCAATTGGTTTAATTTTCCAGCATTTGAAAACAAATATGGATGTAAATAGAATAGGATAACTAATGTGTAACCCCAAAAACAAAATAAATGCGAGGTAATAGTGGGATTCATGGATAATTTAACTAACCATTATTTTAGGTGATTATGAACCAATATATAATAAAGTCGATAAATCATACAAGATATAATAAAGAAATTTAATTTTTAGCTGGATTATTATTTAAAAATTTTCATCAGTCTATTAAAATAATGGAACATTGATTCTACCAGATTCATAAGTGGTGAATTAGTTGTAAAAATTAAGGAAAATTTTGATTTCATTATCCCAGGTAGATGATTCAGGTTTCAATACATGTTTTGCAGAAGAATAAAAACCATCATGTTAATTACCTAGTAAAATCTTAAAGAGAGGTCTAACAGTCATACAAATTTTATACAAATCACAGTTGGAGCATTGAAATTTTCACCAAGTTAGAAATGTTAGTTTTATTGGTTTAAATACTGTTCAATTCCGAATTAAAAAATGAAAATAAAATAAAAATTCCAACAAATAAACTTTTAAAAGGAACATAACAGTCAAATAGGATACAACATATTTGTAATCAATATTAATTCACTTTGAATTCTACCAACCTTAACAACCCAACTTGAAGTTATCCAAAAGAATTGATAACATGGATGGATGATTCTATATATTTTCCAACACAACATTAGGATCACAATCAACTCTGACAGCTGAGCTATTAGAGTCATCAAAATAAATAAATGGATTGGTTCCAATGGAATTAGGGATAGAGTCAACTACATCATCCCCATCATCAATAATTTGCCTTGGAATTACTTCCACTATGACAACAAATTCTGGTCGAAGTTGGTCTTCGACATAAAAAAAGATTAGCCATTGGTGCCAATACATATGGTTCTTTGTTAGAATGAGTGTGAGCCATATTAATTACTCTAAATCCATAATCATCAATAAATATTCCATGTCTCGTCATCGAATCAAACCAATAGAATTTCCTCACCGTTACTCGTCCTTGAGAGTAATAATCCAATATTACTATTTTTTCAACGACTCCAAAATAACCCACATTTTCAAATTGCGGTCTACTATCTGATGCACTTGAATAAAAATATATTTTGGCAGTAACCATAACAGCATCATGTTGTGTTCACATGTTTTTTTCCCATTCAGTGACAATAAATTTGTACCCATTGATAACAATTGATTTACAGTAACGAACCACGGTATTATGACCAAAATTCAAAAGTTTTATTTCCTCAATGATAGAGTTAGCAAGAAAAATCAATTACTTCAATATAAATTAATATTAAACTTAATTAAATATTGAATGAATTATTTTAAAAAGTAATATATTTACCTTTAAATTTAACCATGAAGAAAACTCTTTACTATGAAAAGACTCCCTCCTTCTCAAAGATAAAAAACATTTCTTTCTATTTATCATTGTGTTATGTTCCCTATAGATAAATAATATGAATAGATTAACAGATATATATGTAATACATACATATTTAATTTAGTTACCTGATGTAGCCTTCGATCAAATCAAAGTTGAACAAAATAGTGTGTTGTCCCATCTCCTTCTCTTCAAGGCTAAATGTGTTCAATGTATATGATCCAGGAATTATTCCTGTTTGATGTAGTGATGGAAAACTAGGTTCAATTTTCTCATAATGTTTTTCTTCATTTCTCATTGGTCTGTTCATTCTTGTAGTAAGATCAAAAAAATATATTGAGGTAAAATCCATACATTCTTGAGCCATGTAACCGTTCACTATAGAACCTTCAGGAAGATTCTTATTTCAGACATAAGAATTTAATGTGTACATATTTTTTTCACTTTGATACATAAAACGAAATGAAACAGGTCCTCCAAGAAGTATTTCAGTGGGAAAATGGATATTCAAATGCATCATGCATGTAAAAAATGATGGAGGAAATTTTTTCTCCAACTCACACAAAATTTATAGGGCATGTGACTACTTTTTTTGCAAGAAATAATTGGACAATTCATAGCACAAATATCTCTAAAAAATGGCACAACTGAATAACAGTCACCCTTACATTATTTGACAAAATATGACCAATTTCTATTGGAATCAACTTATGCAGAAAAAAATGATAATCAGGAGTCTTCAAAGATTTTAACTTAAACTCTCTTCTATTGGCCTGTTTAGATATATTGATTGACTAGCCATCAGGAACACTAATAGTCTCTAAAATTTCCAAAAAAAAAATTTTTTGTAGGTGTCATCGCATATGAAGCACAAGGAACTTGCGATTTATTTGCAATAATATTCTCAGGATGAAATTATGGTATGATGCCCCAATCCCCCAAGTCACGCTGACACTGTAAATCATCTTTTTTCATTCCCTTAACGTTTATAAGTATCGAAAGCAACAATTCACATATTTCTTTTCAATGTTCATTACGTCTAAGTAATGACGTAACAAATTGGTTGACCAATAATGAAAATCAAAAAAGATATTCCTCTTCCTTCAATTGTAACAGGTTTTAGTGGAACCAATCTTTCTCTTTCGAGATTTCATTTGACCCTTCTTTAATGAAAAATAGAAATCATTCAATTCATTAAGCACATAAGTTCCAAACATACAATGAGGTGGATCATCATTTTCTATGGTATTATCAAATCTTCAGCGGTTATTTATATATGGATGGTCCATTGGAAAAAATTGTCAATGACCCATAAAACTGAAACTACAATGATGTTTCAGTCTTCTGGATCATGTATTCTTCATACAAACAGGAAATGATAGTTTTCCCTTTATGCTACATCCAAACATCATTAAATAACTTGGAAAATCATTTATCATCCACATAAGTGAAGCATGCATCTGAAATATGTTGTTTGGATATGCATCATATGTGCGCACACCCACATCCCAAAGAAGTTTCAACTATTTTATTTATGGTTGCATGTATATGTCAATATCAATGTCAGGATCAGAATGGCCAGATATGAGTAAACACATGAAAGTGAAAGGTTTGTTTATACACAACCGTGGGGGAATATTATAAATGTGTATAAAAACTAGCAATGTGCTATTTGATGTAAGTATCTGCCCAAATGGATTAAAATCATCACATGAAAGACCGAGCCTCACATTACGCATGTTAGCTACAAAATCAGGATATCGAGCATCAAATTTATTCCATGAAAATCCATCTATCGGGTGAACCAACTCATCAATAGTCTACCTTCTCTAGGTATCATTCCATCTCATTTTTATTGATATTTCATTAGACATAAAAAGATTCTAGTGTCTGAGGATCAATGAAAAGTTCTACATTACTTTTTATGGCATGTGGGATGGTCTTCAATAAGATTTTGACTTCTAGCGGGATGTGCCACATTTTATACAGTCATTTCATTTAGTGGATTCCTCCCAAAATAAACTGCTATCTTTTGTAAAAGCATGAATTTTATTTCTTTAAAATCTGAGTTCCTCAACTAACTTCAATTCCATATAGTGGTTTGAGGAAATATCTACATCATTTGGATGTAAATCCTTCAAGAAGGAAAGAATGTAATTGATTGATGTATTAGAAATCTCATAAATAGTTTCCCCATGAAACAATCAGACTAAAAATTCCCCCTTTTTCATTTTATCGAATTGTCGATATACTGGAGTCATGGCAGCATCATTAAATTTTTTCACCTTGAAAACATCATCATTTTCATTAGACGCATCATGTGTGCTCATATCGAAGTCTTCTTGGGTCGGAATCCTTTCTTTCTCATGATGATTAATAAATAGAAACCGCTGATATAACAAATTCTCCACTCCAGTCCTCTCATTTGGATCATTTGAAATTTGAGATTTCATTTTCACAAAATTGTGAAACCATACATAATTTTTTTCTCAAAAACCATATTTGGTTATGTGGTAGCTGACTTCTCCATGGCTCAACCATGGCCGACCAACACAAATGGAACATGGGAAGGGTATGTGACCATTGTCTGAAGCATTGTGAAATAAAAAATATAAAAATCTCTCCAAATTGTTTTGAAAATTACTTGACATCTGATCGGTTTCATACATCCAACATCCATCGATTTTATAATAAAATAATTGTTTTAATTAATTTCGTCAAAATAAATTCAATAAGATTGATGTTTCATCAAAAATATATTTAAGTAAATGGTAATTGTTCACATTATATGAATCCATAACTGACACACTACTATATATGAGAATCATAATATAAAAGACAAAAAAATATCTTTAAAAAACTATACATGAGTATACACGATCATGTACACTTGTGGAGGAGAATTATTCAAGAGTTGACTAAATTTTAGATCAATGAAATTTTATATTTTAGAAGATAATTTGAGTGATCATATACATTTCTCAAGGGGGAGGGAGTTTCCAAGGGAGTGCAAGGTGTCCAGGGGGAGGCAGGGCTATCCAGGGGGTCGGAGGTGTCAAGGGGGTGGGGCTGTCTAAGAGGGTCAGAGAGTGCAGGTGGGCGGGCTGTCCATGGGGGTGGTCGGGCTATCCAGGTGTAGGGGGGTGTCCAGGGGGGTGGGCGGGCTATCCAAGGGAGTGTGAAGGGTGTTCAAGGGATGGAAGAGGATGTCCAAAGTGTATGGGGTGTCCAGTGGGTAGGGTTGGCGGGATGCCTTTGGGTGGCGGGGCTATCTAGGGGGTACGTGGTGTATAGGGGGGTGCGTGGGTTGTTGGAGGGGGGTCGCCGGGATGTCCATAGGGGGTGGTCGGGCTGTCCACGGGGGTGTCGAGGCTGTCCAGTGGGGTCGAGGTGTCATGGGGGTAGGGGGCTTTCCATGAGGTGTGGGTGTCCGGGGGGTGGTGTTCGGTGGGGGGTGGGGGGGGGGGGGGGGGGGGGGGGGGGGGGGGGGGGGGGGGGAGGGGGCTATCCATGACGGTGGTGGGGGGTTCCAGGGGGATAAGGGTTATCCAACGGGGTGGGCGGGCTATCTACGAGGGTGGAGAGGCTATCTAGGGGGTTCAGGGGTGTCCAGGGGGTGGGTGATTTCTAGAGGTTGGGGGTTTTCCAGGGGTTAGAAGGTGTCTACGGTGTGGGCGGGCTGTCCAGAGGTGTGGTGGGGGTAGCAGGGTTGTCCATGGGGTACAAGGTTTCTAGGGGGTGGGTAGGATATCCATCGGGGTGGGGGGGCTGTCCACGGGGGGGGAGGGGTGTCTAGGGGGTGGGAGAGGTTGTCTAGGGAGGTACGAGGTGGGTGGGAGGGCAAGACACAGGGGTGGCGGGGCTGTCCAGGGGGTACAGGGTGTCCAGGGGGTGGGAGGGTTGTCCACAGGGGGGGCTGTCTAGGGGGTTCAGGGTGTCCAGGGGGTGGATGGGTTGTCCATGGGAGTGGCATGGCTGTCCAGGGGGGGTCGGGGGGTCCAGGGGATTTCTAGTGGTAGGGGATGTCTACGAGGTACGAGGTGTCTAGGACAGCCCACCCCCACCACCAATGGATAACCAACACCCCGTCCCCCACGTGGACAACCCACCCACCCCACTTGGACATCCTAACCCCCATGACAGCCCACACCCCACGACCCCCACCTCACTATACAACCAACACCTCCCCCCCCGCCTCCACCACCCTGGATAGCCCAACCCCACCCCATAAACATCCCACCCCCTGATAGACCCCTCCCCATCCCCCACCTGGATATCCCCACCCACCACAACCCCTATACAACCCACCCCCTCTCTGGATAGCCCACACCCCCTCCCCTACACCCCCACCTGGACAGCCCACCCCCCCCACCACTGGACAACCCCCCCCCCCCTCCCTGGACAAACCATACCCCCTCCCCCACATGGATAGCCCTACCCAAGGACATCCCACCCCTCCCTGGATATCCCACCCCCTCCCCTATAGCACCCCCCCCCCCAATTGGACATCCCCCCCACCTCGACAGCCACGCCCCACCTGGACACCCCCCCCCCCCCCCGCCCACCTGGACAGCCCACCCCCCTTCATAGACACCCACACCCCGCCCCCACCTGGACACCCCACCCTAACCCCTTGGACAGCCCACACCCCTCTTTGGGTCGGCCCATACCCCCCCTCCCACACACCCTATAGCCCCCCTACCCTCTATCAGCCCCCTTCCCCGCAAGAAAACCCACCCCCACACCCGGACAACCCCCTACCCCTCCTGCACCCCCATATGGTATTTTTATTTAAAATCATTTTATTCATTAAAAAAATCCAAACTAAAATGAATTAGCCATTTCACTAAACAAAAAACATAAATCCCCACTAAACACAATACATAAAACCCACCTAAACAAAAAACCTAAAACAAACATAAAAAACATAAAACAAACCCTTTACCCCCTGCACTAAAAAAACCCCACTAAACAGACCATTTACGATGTATGAAGTGTAGAAAAAAAAACATAAAACAAACCAAAGGGTTTTGTACTCCAATAACAATAACTTTAATTTAGCCGAAATCAAAACATCAAACATAATATAAAAAGAGGAAGAACACTTAAATTCAGGTTACACTTATTTATTTGAAGTGTATAAAAAAAATCGTTTGATTGAGGAAGGATATTTGGCTGGAAGGGGTTTTCATTAGAGAATACGTCGGTATGTGGTCTGGATTAGGTCATCAATCGGACCTATAGGGTGCTAGGGAACATGGTATTTGGGGGAATACATTCCCAACTGTTTTTAAAAACCATTGGTAAATCTTCCCTTTTCTAACAGTTTATTAAAATTGTTGGTATACCATAGAGAAAATAGTTTTTTTCATCATTTTTAGCATACCGTTGGGAAATATTAGGAATATATACACATTGCCAATGTATTATTCAAACCGTTGCCAAATTTTTCTTCTTTTACACAACCACAATGGTTTCTCTAAACCGATCCTATAGTACTGTTGGTAAAACACAATGTTCCAATAGTGGATGGCCTCATCTAGTAGACTTTCCTTGTATGAAGACAATTTTGTGGATCTCAGAAAGGATGTGGTGTCATTGGGATTTGTTATTGAGCAATCTGAAGGTGAGATTCACCACATTAATCTCGAACGGAACTTCCTACTAGAGAAGCGGAATTTGATAGAGATTATCACCCGAGCGATGTTATTCGAGCCACCCCAAGAGTCTGTCACCATCGCAAGCCTTACCCTTTGCTCTTATGCGGGTGTTAGAAGGGGTTATGTAACAAAACCTTAGAACTATGATTATGTGCATTACTTTTGTATATAATAAACAATATACTTTCATTTTATTATTTTTGTCACTTTGTATATATTTTTTAAATCAGAAATAGTATTTTTAGTTAATATTCAACTAGAAAATATATTTTGATAAAATAATGGATTTTTGAATTAAATAATATTTTAATAAAATATTATTATTATTAAAATAATTTTTATTATGTATAAATGACTGTATAATTTTTATGAATATAATTGTAATATTTATTATGGTTTGAAAGCCATTTTTTGTCAAAACCCTTTCTTTTTTGATAAATGTTAGTTTTTATTTTAAAAGTATAAATTCACATATTTATAAAATTAATTAGATAAAATGAATATTGTTTTTGGAATCAGGATATTGAAATTATAAAATTTTAAATGTTTCATAATTTTCTGAGAGAGTTTAATTTTTTGGTAAAATTTAAATACTGTTTAAATATATAATTTATTTTATGACATCATTAATTCCCAATAGTGATGTAATAAAATACTAAAAATATTATTTTCTTAAAATATATGTTTTACCATTAAAATAGTTCTATCTTAGGTATGTTTTATTAATTTTAAAAATCTTTAGTGGACCCTTCATACCTTATTAAACATTTTAACCATTCAAACTAATTTACCTAATAGTGTCACTCACCTCTACATAAGAAACCCTATTATTTAAAAAATATCAGCCATTGGACTTATATAATATTTCATCCAATCGACTTTGGAAAAAATCATTGGCATAAACCATGGGCTGGTTTGTGGTTTTGATTAGTTTAATGTGTGCTGTCCCCAACCTAAATAATAAATAATTCCATCTCTTTTCCTATATAGACCCACCAATGATCCCACATCCACATCACTCAAAGCCTTTGGAGTTAGACGAAACCCTGAACTTCTTTCTCTATAATCCTCCCAAGGATCTCCATCATCTCATAAAGCCTCAATCAAGCCCCACCAAAGCCTTTTTGATCAAACTTCTATGTAAGGGATTCCATCCGTTATCATTTTATCGAAGTTTCTTAATATTGTTATGGCCTTTTATTTTCAATTATAAATGTTGGGGTATGATTTCTCACAAACCCTATATAATCCTCTTTATTTTTGAATTATTATAGACCACATTTACTCTCATCAGTACCTTCCATGTATACCCTCTCTCCTCATTTATATTCAAGCAATTATTTTGTATGAAAAATATAAATTCCATTACCTATGATTGGACATGTATCTATATGAATCCCCTTAATGTATATTTCAACTACATATGATGAGACATCCCTTTCTATCTCATCAAGAATTTTTATGATGTCATATTTCATGCCGTTATGCTGCTGAAATTGGACAACAATTTTCTAAACCAAATTCATTTTGTAGGGAATATCATGCCCATTTTTTATTCAAGGGTATTAACCATTATGAATATTTACATATTGATTTAAGTTATTCATGTATTAATTCCACATTCCTTAATCATGGAATAAATTATGATGTTTTATGAATCCACGTTGTATGATCTTGTCGCACACTTATTCAAGAAATGAAATGTTTAAGAAGGGTGTTTCCTGTTAGTGGTCAAATACATTGGGTAAAGATTAGTATCATGATACGTCAAGTGAAATGAGGCTTTACTCATTCTAATTCATGTGAAATGAGTGTTTACTCATGCTAATTCATGTGTAATGAGGGTTTACTCATGCTACATGTGTAATGAGCCTTGGCTCATGCTAATTCTATGTTAACTATTTTCCCACATCTCCATGTTATGATTATCAAACCTTATCATGAATCTATGTTTAGGTTTCTGTTGTGATCCATTTATATTACAATTTTATAACATGTATTTTTTCCTCATGTTATTCATTGTTTATTTCCTTAGTTGGCTCTATAGATCACCCCTTTCTTATGCATTTCATTAGGTTATCCAATATAATGCTAAGTACAAGGAAATGTAGTGGTTAGGTAAAGTAAGTTTTCAATAAGATGTTGTGTTTTATGTTTGAAGTTGTTATGTAATGTTCATTATCCCAAAAGGAACTAATCCTCTTGATCTTCTTTGTTTAATCAGTTGATGGGTGTATGTAAAAAATCATGTCTAAGTGTGTAATTAATGTCAGGGTTGTTATAATGTTCATATCACCATCAAACATCTTCTAGTTAAAGATAATTTTGAACATTAATTTATCTTGATAATAATGAAACATAAAATCATTAATAAAATTAATATATATATTAACCTATGTCTTATTCCATAATACCTACTTCATGGAATTTAATTCGACCATTGTAACTCTATTGTGGACCCCCTATTATTTACCTCTTAAAATAAACATTTTAATTCGACAAAATTATACTATATCTTGACCTCTAGTAATAATTGTTTTTTAAAAATTCCATATATGGAGCCCATGTTCCAATGATTTTGTTTAATAATCCTTATTAAAATCCACAATTATTTGGAAAACTATCACAAATAATTAATTTTCATAAATTATATTTAATTAAGTCTGGTAAATCTAATAAATTAAATTAAAAGTATACCAATATTAAATAAATAATAAATCATCATGATATTTTATAAATATGATTGATTATAATGTGATATTTTTCTCTCTGTTGTGATATTATTCAACACTATCTATATTTTTACATGAACATCTCCATCATGTTGTGAGCTCCTTTAGAAATAAATATTACAAAATCCAATGCAAATAGAATTCTAAACTCCTTATGAATCTTGTTGTGATGTTCTAAAATCTAATTAAGTATAAAACAAGTTGTAGCATGTGGACATTTTATATGAAAAAATACATTATTTCTCCCCTATCTATATTTTCAACCATATTCCTAGTAAATATATTATATGATAAAACATCCATGTCTCATTTTGATACTAATGAATTATTCATAAATATCCCTAAGTTGTTCTTACACACATAAATTATTTTATGGTTTTATCCTAGATAATTTACTTTATAATATTATTATTATTTTATAACCTCAAGTGTGGTGTTGCCTTTATCGCTACATAATGGTAATCCATCGATCATAAAAATTTACTCTAATATATACATTAGGAAACTAGATATGATCATAAATATTACAGGATATGGAATGAATCTATTTTCTCCATAACTCTATTATCCTTCTTAAGTAGGGGAAGGCCAAACTCTCACAGTCTCGTATTGTAATGCGATCATATCTTCATAACCAAACATTACAGCAAGGCCTTTATAATTACATCTTGCACTCCCAAGATTTTATAGAGTTTACTTAACATATCTATAATATTATTTCGCCATTACACATGTTGAAATGTTGTGAAATATTCCATGGAATAACCATCTATCTATATTCTAATATATTATTACATAAACATCATTTTATCTTCTAAATGTGGTATTTTGTGTGGTTACTATTATAGGGCCATGATTATCATTCTTATCCAAGTATAATCATTCCTTTTCCCAATCCATTCCAGATATTCTCATACTTCCTCAAAAGACTTAAGAAATATAATTAACAATGTTATACAACTTATATCACTTGTTAATGGCATTTCTACCATCATACTATAAGTGGTGAATTTCTTAGGGTTTATCCTTGATTTTTAAGGATACCAATTAGATATCAATGTTTATCTTCAATCCTATCTCCATATATCCACTATAAAATATTTAATACATTATGGTAACATATTTCATGACCATTAATATATTTGTTTTTCAATTAAACCATCAAAATTTGATGAAATATATTTTACCTCATCTTATTATTTAAAATCCATCAATTATTTTCCTCAATTGGTAATAGTAATTAAATAAAAAATATAAATTGTAACCTCTGGTTGGAATATTAGTATATATCCTCTATCTTTTTTATTTATTGTTTAAGAAAAACCATCAAGTAATCCATATTAGTGGCTTCATTTCCCATGGTATTTCCATCAATAATCAATGTAAATAAATTATATATTACTCTATATATTATTAAAAATAATGAATTCAATCCGAGATAATATTCAGTTATACATTCCCAATGAATGTTAGGTGCCATTATAAAAAAAATTATGGTTAAATTATGGAATCATAGTAGTATAATGATGTAAAACCCATATATAGGAATGTAATTTGATAGATGACAGTGTTAGATCACAACATGAAGGGGTTCCATGAGTGTATTTTTTTCATTTTATAATAATGTATTGAGTGACTAGAAAAGTGTTACATGTTGTGCAAGCTATCCTTTCATGGTTTAATATAGTAGTTGGTCGAGTTAAGCTTTAAACCATTCCCAATATCATGTATTGAATATAATAGAATAGAATAGTTGAATGTCATCATTTTTTAACCTTTTAATGAAATATAGAACACTAAAGGCAATGTATCATGTGAAATAGATCAGTCACAATAATTTCATATAATTAAATTAAAGGTATTCACTAAAATATGGTTCCAAAGTATAGTATTCCCATAATGGTTGCACACATTTAATAATGGAATCCATTAAAAAATGCGTATAGAAACCCATTATTGTACGTGATCTATTAACTATCTGACCCACTAAAATGAAATGAGCCTTCCAAAGGGGAAAATAACTTTATAGAGAGAGGTACTAAAGATATTTCATCTTTTAAATATCCATTTAAAATTAAAAAAACTCCAAACAATCATTTTCCTATAGTATATGATTCATTTCATTATAAATGTATCTAATTTTGATTGGGGATTTTGGAATTGAAAAAATATCCCAAAACTATTATTCAGAGATAAGTGTGTTGACACAGTATATATTGAATAAATTGAAATATATATATGAAAATGGTATGAACAACATGTTTTTGGAAATATAAATAAATCAAAACAATGTAAATAAAAAGCAGTGAATTATAGAAATGAACTGGTATAATCCTTGGTGGGATGCATGATTTTCAGGGTGTCATGATGCTGATCAAATGTAAAATACATGAAAACCACTAAATTACACCATGTAAGATTCTACCACACATGTGTCAGACAAATTATAGATTCATGGTCTCTAGCATATATTCAGTATCATTTTGGGGTATATTTTCGACAATTTTTGTTGGGTTCGATTTTATGATGGACTAAATCCTTAGTCTAGTATTGATCATGTGTCTATTTATTCCCCTTTACAAATGTGTGAAACATTCAAAAATATGGTAGATGATGTCAAATCCTTAATCAAAATGGGATAATGTGATGATTGATCTTCATTACATGGATTCTTCCTTAGACTTCATAGCATATTATGGATCTCAATTTATAAGAAAATTATTCGTTTTAAAATTAATTTCTAATTATACATTCAAGTGGACACTGGTTAATTACACCACTTACTACGATGATATGTCGGATACCTTGCTGATGGAGTAGATTGATCATGATTATCATGTTGTAAATCAGTTTAT
Source organism: Viscum album (assembly GCA_963277665.1). Classification (NCBI taxonomy): domain Eukaryota; kingdom Viridiplantae; phylum Streptophyta; class Magnoliopsida; order Santalales; family Viscaceae; genus Viscum; species Viscum album. Next base: position 120,188,758 of record OY728134.1, read on the forward strand.
ATGTTCCTCATTTATGATGAGGGAATATTTTTCACATAAAATAAGGAATATATGGACAAATAACCAAGGAATAATATGATCTCTATAAGGAAATATAAGGCACTACGTTTGTCATCCATGTCTCATCAACTAGGGAATATTGGGGTTGTCCCACAGAGTTACTCATGTTCATCAAATGAGGCATCTCACACTTTTCAATCCTTAAATATAATTCTTGTTGTATAAGGCTTTTTATTCTCATCACATAGAGAATATCCTGATCATATCATATGGGTATAATACTAGTCTCATAACCTATATGGAGAATTAATCAATACAATGATCATCACATAGGATTCTTGTACTCATCATATAAGGCATCTCATACTCAGAAAATAAGGTATCTTACAATAATCACATTAGGAAATATCTTTGTCTCATTCCATGAGTAGTAGATGTATTATGATCCTCACCTAAGAATCCTTGGTTCATTACTAAAGGTAACCCAATATCATCACCTAAGGATTTTTTTATCCAATAGGATTCAAATATTAAGAATATAGAATGAATATTCCAAAAGTTTCAATCATGTAGGGGTTGAAAGCAAATTGAATACAATAACGTTGATCCTAGAAATTTTCATTGTGTTTGGTTCAATCACATGGTTAATGTAATGCGTGTATTCTTCCCATTTATGCACATCATATACTAGGAAGATGAAAAATTAATATATGATGAGGAAAGACAAATATTTAGAGTCCAGTGGGGATGATACCACATATACCCTACATGTATGGGTTTATCACATATTTAGATTCCCGTGAAGATTGAGCCACGTACAATCCTTATATATTGGATTTTAGTCGGTTAAGACCATATGATGATATTAAATCCATGATTAAAATTTACAATTGTATGGTGACAGTTTTTATTTTCATATATAAGATGATCAAGAATATGATTTACAAAATTCATGAGGAAGTTGAAATTGTAGTAATTTATACATTATACCTCAGATTTAAATAGCTTGAATAATACTAGATGATATTAATAAAACCCCATATATTTGTAATGAAAATATGATGCAATTTAATTATATTTGGAAAGGATTCATGTTTCATAAAAGGAGTTAAAAAAGAGATGGTTTTTGGGAATATACTTAGAGCTACGTTGAATATATTATAATCATCTCAATATCATCACATCATTCATTACTTGGTCATATAATGGTGCTTTGTTCTTCTTGAAGGTTGGTATATAATTTAATGTAATGCATAGAGGTTAATGGATTCAACTAAACATTATTAGTTGAGGATTATATGTTACAGAATGGATTGAAAAAAATTATTATGCATATATTATTCATTATACTGCCTATTAAATTGGGTAATTGTCTCTTTCTCATCCCATAAGGTATGTCCTACTCATTACATAAAGAATCCATTTCTCATACTATAGGGAAATGGTATGGTTTAATGTCACCTAATGATGATGTTTTCATAAATTATAACATTGTTTAAATAAGAAATTGGTGTCATATAAAGTGTGGCTATTATGGATTTTGTTCTTATTATATGTTAAGATTAATATAAAAGGACTAAATCATCCCATGCTCATCACATGAGGTGTCTCGTTCTTTTTACATGATGAATCTTACGCTCATCTCATAACATAAGTCTATAATTTAACATCATTTTATGAGAAAACATTCATGATGTTTAACATCATATAGCTAATGTTTCAAGGTTAGGAAAGGGTCCATGATTATTAATTGTATTGAGATTAAACACTAAGATAACTTTTCATAGTTATTATGGGATGAAGGATGGACACAAGAATCTTATAAAAGCATGTGGAGGGGAATGATGGGTGGTTTCCCTCGATAGTGTCATGTTTGGGACTTACACATCCCCATTGAACGTACTGTTAATGAAAAAAGGGGTAGGCCATTTTCTAGTATAGATAGTGTGTAGGAGAACCGGCGGGAGAGTTACTATAGTTATTAATTCAAGGAGACTATCATTCCCATGCTCAGTATAGAGATCTTAGGAATAATGGTTTAGGATTTAATTTTTTCATATGGATTTTATATATCTAAGACTAGTTTGATTGGGTATGAGGACCATGATCAATCAGATTTCAGTAAAAATTGTTTAGCAGAATGAGATAAAAAAGTTGTGTCCTGAGAGTCTGTTTCTTGTAAAATTGGATTTAGTGAACCTATAGTGTTTCATGAGATATGGAATCTTTAATAAAATGGTGCATGGATGGAAGAGGTATCGTTCCATTAAAATTTGGTTATTGTGTGGAAATTCTAGTTATGAATCATATTTACTTATATAATGATCTAAGTTCATCATAAATTAATGTTTCATAGAAATATCCCAATCATAAGAAGATACTGTATTGGACATATATGAGTTAATTTATTCAAAATTTTCACTTTTCCAGATATATAGGATTCTATTTTAATGAATTCAAATAAGAACGAATTTGGGATATTTGTGCATGGACCCTCAAAATTTTTAGGGTTTCCCCTAAAAATTGTGGGTGATGATCTATTTAGGGACATGTCAACTAATGGGTGGAATTGTCTCACATAAATATTAATTACTCAAATAATATTGGCTAGGTTGTGCAAGTATCTGAGATATGTGGATCCTACTATACCTCATACTATTAAAATTGTGTAAGATATTGGACTTTGCTTGTAATAGTTGTGATCATCTATACATGTATATTAAACATTTGACTTCACGTGCATCATTCAACACATTATTATATGTATTTCTATGAATCATGAATATTACTCAATAGTTATAAAAATATCCCTACTTTTCATAAAAATTTGTTTGAAAGGATATTTTCACCATTTTTTCATCATTGGAGTGCTTTCGAATGTCCCAGTAACATAATTTTTGGAAAAATATTCCCCACCCCACTCAAAATAAGATACAGTGGGGGAGATTTATATAACATTTTGTGGAAACAATAAAAGTATATAAATTTTTATTCTATCTCATGTAACTCAACCCATTTTATTTAAAATTAGTTGTGTAGTTCATATATACTAGTGTAGACTCATTCCTATAAATAAGGGATTGACCCATGTATGAACCATCAGATTTTATGAAGGAGTGAAAAACTCAATTTTCATTAATCTAATATATTATATGAGCCAAAACCTTGTAATTTTAAAAAATCTAATTTATAGGAAACCAAACTCATCAATATGGTTCACATGAACCAAACACTATTAATATTTCAAAAGAAATGGGCATGAAATAGAGGATATATGTTTAAAATAATGGAGACCGTCCTAAAATAATTTTTTCTTTCTGAAAATACATAGAAATATTTGTGATCACAAGATAAATGGTTGAACGTACAATTATAGCTACTTCCAATGATTCCAAGAGAGGTTAAATATTATTCCCTCTCATGATATGAAAGTGGAATTGTGGAACCAGGATCTTTCGAGTCTCTCATTAATGAACAAAAATACTATATGTAAACACAATCTCTAAAATTATGTTTTCTTTGGTCTTCTTCCTGATGTCATTTATCCTAGACTAGAAATCAACACCCCCAATATAATGGTTTACATACCATAGAGAGATACATCGATGGAATATAATTACAGCAGGTAATTTTATGATGGTCCACAACCTCACTTCTAAATATGTTCCCAATAATGAGGACAAAACTGAAACTAGTGAATTTATGATATATGAGGTTGTCTAAATTGATTACTAATACATATTCAACGAGACCATCTAAGAATACCCTATATGATAATAGGAATAATAGGATCTGTTCATGTGAAAAAAATTATTTATTAGTAGACCTAGGAAAACTAGTTCCCCTATGCCTATGTGAAATTCAGGGTATAACATCATATATTGTGGTTGTATATGGTAGTTTTGATATCTAAATTTCAAGCGTTGTATCAACTGGATCATCTTCTGGAGGTTTGTGTTTATGGTCTACCAATATGAATACCATCCATCCAAAAAACGGCTAGTTAGTGATTAATATATGGGATTTACACAACAATGTTGGAGGCCCTATGACTGGATGTGTGTTTGATGAGTTCCTCCCATCACCCAGTGAATGGGGGACCTGGAACATACACCTCTGTTGGTGATATTGATGTAGGACTACATGACTAGGACGTTTCAACATCTCCCATCACATAATCTGGGTCTTCCATTCATGATATAGATCAATTATTTTCTAAATTTTCCCTAAAACTATTTTGGGGTGATAAGTGAAATTACGTGGGGCGTCAGAACATATAAATGTATGTTTTTACTGATTTATCATTGAAAAATGATATATAGAGTAGTGGGGATATATATTAGAGGAAGTATGGATCCTAGAGTTTAGTTTCATGGTTTTTATGATGGTATTACTAAGTGGATTTATGTTTCATATCAGGGATGTGAACATGGGAGTATAAATAATTATATTTATGATGATGAGATCATTATAAGGTGAAAAGTAGCTCAATTTGTGGGTTCCAATGATAGAAAGGTTGTATGTCCTACTGGGTCATATCAGTAGGGGACACTTATTATATCATTTACAACCTCGTATTGTTAATACTTGTAACATCCCAGAAATATATAACAAGTTCTTGCTGAAAAAAACATTTTTAACATTATGGATATAAAAATAAATGAGTTGAACTTAATGTAATCACCCATAATTATAATATTAATAGTTTAATATTATTCACTATACATCCAAAAGAAAATTTATATTTAGTGTTTAATAGAGCTAATAAAAACACTAAAAATAAAACTGTCATGTTTCTCATCCAACGGAAATTTATTCCATTATACTGAGATTTTATCATTATATAATATGTATTCAACATCTACCAAAAAATTATAAACCCATATTACCCTTTTAAATATTTCTTATGTATAACACTTATTTATACTCTCATGAAAATGAAACATAAAAACTTGTTGTCTAAAATACTTAGTGATGGAAATTGTACAATGAAAGCTATCATATAAAAAATTAGGATTATATAATATGTAATAGATAATCAATAGTACAAAATTACATATAAATAATATTATAAAAGTGAAATATATTCATGGATGGCCAAAAAACAAGAATAATCACAAGGAGAGAAATGTCTAGTCTCAAAATGATATATTGCACAATTATAGACATTATATTCATAATATAAATTATTTATTCTAAGCCATCATGAAAAAATGGTAATGAATATGTGAAATACCCAAGTCAGTTTGTCTCATGAGACATAACATTACATTAATTGACTATCTAATATAATTTTACAATATTCCATTACTTATTATAATACATTAATCATATGAATGTAGTGAATTAAAAAAATACATAATCAACATGGATTGGTAGTAATAATTGATTTTTGGGAACTAAAATAATAAATGTCAATATTTCTCTCGTAAATATTCAACCTACATTATAATAAAATACAAATCTATATAGAAGTAATAATTATATATAATCTTTATATTATTCTTGGAAAATAAATGGGATATCGATTGATTTCTAGATCCACTAAGTTGTATTTTTTTATAAGTGAGGATAAATAGTATATGATTAGGTTTCTTAGATTTTGATGACAGTACATAAATAATATTATTTGTTATAAAAAAAATTTCATGCGAAATGATCCTTAATTGATATACATCATGATTGGTTAATTAATCTTCTTTATTTTCCTGAATTTTTGAATTTATTTCATGAACCTAGATTAAGGATGGACATGGAAAGGAAACGTTATTCAAGGAAATAGTCATTGTGGAAGATTTTCTGTGTTGGAATTTCCCCTCATATTCCAGACCACACTCTAGTGGTGGTTGTGGTGGATTAGTGGAGTGATTTTATGAAATAGAATATCCAAAATAGTTGGGTGGAAGGCTATAGTCATAGTGTATTATTTCATTGAATATATATATTGAGATAAGTCTAAAATGGTTAATAAAATATATTTATAGGCATTAGAATATGTTGTGGTGAATTGGTGGTTTTCCTCTACCAAATTCCCATATCCAATATATTTGGGGGTTCTCGTGGTGTTCATTGATCCTATAATTCAGAGATGGATTGAGTAGAAATACTACACCCATGGGGAACCAATATGAGGTGTCCAAGTAGAATATTTAACCAAACAACCTATTATTGGAGGATGAAACCATGGTTTTTTCTATAATAGAGGGAAAATAGATTTAAATTTGTAAACAAACCATAGTGAATGTTGTGTCAGAGATTTTAATACAGTTAAATGCAGTTTTTCAGTTGAACGTGTTTTAATCCAACTACCATATAACTCTTTCAATGATGTCATTTTTGGTGGAAACAATAGTGTGTAAAAGATCTAATAATATATAGTGGCTCAAATTTATGCAGGAGTAGTTTAGTAGGTTGGTGGGATTTATTAATTTTAATTTGAGTGTTATTTCATTCCATATAATTAATTTTTTGCAAATATATGCAATATTTATAAAAAGAGTGGAATAACAATGAAGTCATAAAAATTTATAAAGTTAAAAAATAATAGATAAACAAGAAGGGTTATGTGAATTATTCAATATAAGAGGGTTCATACATAAGTTTATACTAATTGAGGATGGAGAGGAAGAGCCTAAATGCATAAAAAAATGAAGACTACATTTGGAAGGTTATAATATATTGATTTTAATTTCTTTATATTTGTAAGAATACGGGAATATCTATCATAGTTTAGAGACATATTGTAACATATGTAAAAGGATAAACCCAACATATTGTACCTACATTTTGAAACATGTGGGTTTTATTCTCTCAATTAAATCTAGATCATTCCAAAGAACATCCTTATAATTTTTAGAGTTGAACCATGTAAATATAATTTCACATAAGATGTTTGTGTTGAGAAAACATCCAGATTCACATTGACTAGTAAGGAGTGTTTTTTCACAAAGAAACCGAAAAATATATTAGACCACTGATTCAACCCCCTCTCAATGAATCTCCACGAATATTGGAGGTTCTTTCTCATGTGGTATCGATGAACCATATTCCATTAATTGGTAATTTTTTGTTTGTAGTTGAAGAATGAGTTTCTATTTAATCAAAGTTTTTTTCATTAAAATTTTGGTGTATTTCTTAGATAATCATAATTAAGTGAATAAATTGTGGATTCATATATTTGATGGGAAATTATATGACATGTGGAAAAGATATGACGAAATAATTACCATTATCTATAAATTATGAAGTATTTAAAAATTAAAATCGATGGGTTTGTTCCCCACGATGAAGGCGCTTCTATAAAAACATATGATAATAGGAATTTTGATTATTATTGTCTTGAAAATAATGATTTTCTATCAAATCATTAGGAAACATTATTTTTCAAATTCAAAGGATTCCAGGAAACTAAAAAATCTTGGGTAAACATTAAAATATCTATGAATGAAATAATCAAGTGAGGCATGCAAAGTTGTAGTTTCTGAGACATAAGAATGAAGATATCTAGATTGATGATGATGAAACTATTGATATTTTCTCAACAAGGATAAATGAGAATGTGACTAAACTCGGAGGCTATGGTGACAAGTTGGAAGTTGCTGATATTATTTAAAAAAGGTTTTGTATCTAATAATATATGATGGATTATAATGTCTCTATATTAGGGGAAAACATCCAAGTGATATTCATATTGATTATTTTCATAGTATTCTAATATCTTTTAAAATTGGGGTAAAAAGTTCTATTAAGAAAAATGTGAAGGAACAAAAAGAAATATATTTTATGTTTAAATTGCAAGAAAAGTAAAAGATGATGGTTTCAGTTGAAGAATAATCATGGTGCTTTAATTATTATTAGGATTTCGATTAAAAGTTTGATAAGTTGATGTCTTTAATCTATAGAAATTTTAAAATATTTAAGGGATGTTTTCAATGTATGCTTCTATAAAAATGATTTATGTTTAGAGTTGTGGGGTATTTTTCTATAAAATTTTCTATGCTAAAAATCGTGGTGGTAGTGACGAATAAGAAGAAATTCCAAGGAGATTATTAAATAAAAAATCATTAAAATTTCAAAAACCATGGGTTGTTTCTGAATATAATATTATTATTTCTCAAAATTAAATAAAAGAAATTTATTATCTATGTTTTAAAGAAGATATAACATAGATGGAGAGGAGAAAATAAAGACTTCTTGGGATGTTTATGTAAAACATCTCATTTCTAATGTGATGAAATAATAAGTTTGCAGTGAAGGATTTTTGGAATATAGGGATAAAAAAATTACAAGAAATATATGCTCAAGAAATAATTAATACATTGCCTCTCAGTGATTTCCAAAAAGGAGATGGAGAATAAATTGAAGATATATAATGAATATATATTTATAAAATAAAAGTAAAATTTTCCTGATGATGTTAAATAGCTGAAGAAGTTTCTTGATGATGAGAAGATTCTTACCCACAAGTTGGAAGATAGATTGAAGGAAAAAGAAAAAAATTGATAAATTAAAATAAAATATAATAAATATAGATGGATAGATGAATAAATATAGATCAAATATTTTGATTTATATTTTATAAATTAGATAATTTTGAAATAAGTGTAAAGATCAAGAATACCAAAATAAATCATTTCAATAAGATTAAATAATGATAAATATTTTTTCAATAAATTATAAAATAACAATCAAACCTAGAAGGCTAATTTTGTAGCAAAATCATCTTATTTTTTGGATTTTATAAATTCATATTACAAATACATTAACAAAATAATACCTGGATATGGTGAAATAAAAATTCCTGATAATAATTTGTATGTAATAAAGAATATTTTAGGTGTTCACCAAAATTTTGGTTTGTAAAAAGGATCTATGCTTAACAGTGAGAAGGATGTTGAATTTTATGCTTAAAATTCTAGATAAAATGAGGTTTTCAATGGAAAATAAATTTTATAAAGAATTTTTGGTATTGTATAGATTTTGGGAACATGGAAAGGATGTGCTATTATAATTTCCAATATAATTATGAGTGTATATGATTTGAAATAATTAAATTGAGGTGGATTCATGTCCTTCAATGAATAACAATTCACAGTTATCATAAAAAATATTGACCAAAAACTGAAAATATATTTCCGCCACTTGAAGGTGTATATGAAAGATTTGTGAAACTAGGTCATCTTTCAAAAGGGTGGTGTGTTATGAATCCAACCCAAATTTCTTTTCATATATATTTTTTTGTAGCCTCAGATAATTATGTATAATAGAAAAAATTAATATCTAGACTATGAGGTTTCCCAAGAAGCATCCAAAGAAGAATTTATTTTCATTTTGGATAGTGTTTGATCCTCACATATAAATGGGGATCTAAATATTCTCAATGATGTTGAAAATTTAAAATCATAATTGGAGGCCTTTAGATATGATGGGTAACTCAAAAGGACCATTGAAACAACATTGGTTTGTAAAGATCAATCGAAATCTAATATCATATTTTGGGTTAAATGAATTAAAAATAATATTCATAGTGTGTCTCTGTTATGTGGTGAATGAAATGATGTTTGTTTAATAAAATGAGTTTTTGTGAAGATATTTAATAATTAATGTATCTTGAATAGAATACATTAGATAAGAGGAAATCAGTTTCAAATTAATGATGTTATAAATTATTGTTATTTTATTATGAAATTAGAAAATAAACTAGATAATTGGATAATTTAACATCCTTTCTGAATAAATATTTTTAGGTTTATTCATATGTTAAATTTAAATGATATTATTATGTTGAAAAGAGTGTATAAATGGTATTTTTCTACCAATGAAAATTTTAATTTTATTAATAATCTTGAAAATAAAGTTGAAATAAAATCTTCTCAATCATTGAAATTTTATTCACTTTGTTATTTTTTTCCATTGAGGATGTAATCTGATAATTGAGATAATTATTTAATTTAAAATAATGATGAATTTACTCTCAGTTCATGTATAATTTTTATGAATCATAAATCAAAATCCCTAAAATGGTTTGAATGTTTTCGGATAAGTGAAAATAAGTTGTGTGGTTACACTTTGATGAAATTTTGTACCGATAACAGTGTTGATTACACTAGTAGAATAATTTATGACTATCTTGAGAAACATTTTATTTTTTATATATTTAGTGCACCATACACACCTAAACAAAAAATTTTGCCGAAATGAATGAATATATATAGTAGATATAACTCAAACTATATTGTAAAATAATGACATATCTCATTATTTTTTGATACAAGATATTAGAGTAGGAGTTCATATTTAAAATCATTATAATTATATTCCAATTTCTAATATATCAACATATGAAGTTATTGTTTTTAATTCAAATTTATAAAATTCCTATTAGATTAAACTATTTTTAGTTTTTTTTTGTGAAATTCATTGAATATTTGTAAGTAGACAGAAAAATAAGGGATTAATAAGAAGTGATAAATTTCATTAAGAATAAAAAATAAGAAAGTTCTTTAAAAGGTGTTACATATTGAATAAATCGTGATATAGTTTCTATATGTTTATGATGTATATAAATAGAAGCACTATCAATAAATTATTGATATGATTTGGAAGAATTATTCTAATTGATTTCATGTTATTTAAGATTATATCAATATTTTATGCACTAACACAAATGAGATAATTTTTGTAACAAGAAAACAAGGATAAACATTGATCATTATACCATGAATTTGAAACTATCAGGTTATATGATATCTGTGAAATCTGGATCATTATAAGGGAAAGCCTTTTTGTTTTGAGAGGTGAACCATGAAAATATTCTTTTCCTATTCATGTTTGTTTATTGAATATCGGTCGATATACACTGTAACTAGTGATAAGGGTAGTTTCACCTAGGAACCTTAAAAGTAAATTGGATCACCCCCAGTGATTCTTCACTGATCCTAGAGGTTATTATTCACGATCTTTATTGGTTAACTCCTCCAATATTATTTCTCAAAAATATGGTTTCTACAACACTTTGAGTAATTGGTATATGAATAAGTGAGTAAGACTAATGATATATAATAAATCCATAATAATATAAAATCATGGACATTAAAGAGACCATACATTCAACAGAAATAAAGGTTTTGTAAAAAAGTCACACCCATGAGAAAAAAGATCAAAAAAATGGGTGTGAAATATCAAAAGAATATCATACTTGTTTTTAATATTGTTCCAAAAATAAATATATAAATAAACTCCAAAACTATTTTCATAAGGTATAATTAATATATTTAGAAAATTATTTTCAAAAAAATGAAAATAATATAATCATGAAAATAATCTATAATAACATAAGAAAATGTGGACTGGATTATAAAAATATACATAATTAGAGTGATATCCCATTTCGAAAAATTTAAGAAAATAATAATATTTTCAATTAAAAATTCATATAAAATAGAAAGAGAAATTTATTTTGAGATCTCTATAAATTTTTAAAATAAGATAAATCTTGAAAAAGGGTCATTATAGTTGGAAAATCCATTTAATATGAAAATGTTTTGGAAGATATTCTATTCACACTTTTTTAAAGAAATTAAAAAATGAATTATCTCATAAAAGGTTAAAAATATTCAAATGAAAATTTTGAATAGAAATTCAATTTTAAAAACAAAATTTAAATTTAGTATTAATTAATATATATAAAAACCGTTAATTGAATTAAAATATAGAATATATATTTTGAAAATAAAGGAACCGAACAGAAAAGGAGAAATAAAGTTGATATTTATTAAAATAATTTATTGGATAAATTAAAGAACTAATGAGAGATAAAATGGAAGAAATATTTTTAATACTCATATTTAACTATAGTGAAAGAATATATATTGATTTATAGATATTATGAATATAAAATCCTTTGAAAAAAATTAAACACAAAAAATCGTGATAAAGTGTAAAATTGTACAACAAATACTTACTAATATTATAACATATAAATCAAAACGTTTTTAAGAGATCATGAATTATAACATTAATTAAAACTATTAATGGTTATATAATGATATAATATTTAAAATATTTATAATATATTAAATATTATGGAAATAGGTCTGTGTTTTAGAAAATGACATAATGAGGGAAGTTTGAGATGAGAAACCCTTGCTTTGGATTCTCGCTTGGGCAGAAAAATTCTAACATATTACCTAATATATATCTATTTATTATTAACCTATATCATAGATATATATAGGGATATCATTTATTCACAACTTCTTTCTATTAATTTACTCATAATTATTTATTAAAATCAAATATTTAGTTGTTACATTTCCTCTACTTGTACATTTTTTGATTTATTGTTTCAATCATGGAACCATGGTCATGATTTATTCACCTATTAAATTATAATCATATCATATATATCATATTATTATATAAATTATTTTTTAGAAACATCCATATAAATAGTTACAAAAATGATATATTTCACTCAAGAAGGATGAAGTTTTCACATATGCATGAGTGGTCTTTCCATTTCTCTAATATATAAAAATAAAAATCATTAGATACATTATTGAACATAAAGATGAAAAATAATAATAATAAATAAATAAATATCATATTTATTCATTAAATCTATCCTTATTACCATTCATGTATAGTTGAAATGAAAAACTAATCACATTGTTTCATGGAGGTCTGAGTTCACACGTACGCATGAGTAATGTTATCATTATCCAACTGATGGATGGGTAGAAAGGTAGATAAAATTTAATCCTCAATGAATCATAATTATGTTAAAAATATATCATATATATATATATCCATTAAATATGTCTATATTACTATCCATGTGTGGCGGTGATGGAAAGCAAACACATCACTTTTTAGAGGCAGTATTCTGCACGTACACACCACCGACATTTGTATTTCTCATATGAGGGAGAGGAGGAATAAAATAGTTTAATGATAATAATAATATCATATTATAATATTAAATATATTTTCTTCTTTGTAATTATATTTATAATATATTTTTCGGGGTAAAAGGTGAAATAAATTTTATAGAATCTGTTTAATACTTATACCTCATCCTTGGATATCTTCCTTTGGCTTACACATTAAGTAATATTGGATTGGTATTTTGGGGATATAAGAACATATAAGTCAATAAAAAGGCGGTTGGGATTTTATTTTTTATGATCATGGAAAATATTAGATAGATTTGGTAGTTTTAATAATTAAGGATATGAGGTTTCCTTCTATAAGGGGGTGAATGCTACTTTATAACTATTAAGAGCATAAAATGATAATAAAAGTTTTCATAAATTAATGTGGAACCAATTAAGTATAATTTAAATGATAGGGTATGGAAATGTCAAAATACACTGAAAATCACATTTAGAAACGTTTTATTGGTTTTTTTATCCTTTTCTCTTAGTTTAACCCCATGATAACCCTTTTAATCATAACTGTGAAAACAATCTTTTACAAAGGTAACTACTAATTATGACTAAAAATGAAATTGACCTAATAAAAAACTTGGAAAACTTTGATCCAATATATTTTATAAATATTATATTATTCAATTCTTAATAGTGAAAAATTTATTATTTTTCATAAAATTTATTAAAAAATTATATTTTAATAATATGCACTTTTAAAAATAAAAATGAAATTATAATAAAAAATATATAATGTTTATTCAAATAAAAGTAATGGATTTTTTGAATAAAAAGGAACTTATTTTACATTAAATTCATACCATAATAAAATATAACATTTCCAATACTTGATTAAAAGAGAAGGCCCAAAAGTATTTTTATTTGAAAACAAATATTATTTAGATTAAAAAAATAAAAAAATTGATTTTTAAGATCTAAATTAAACTTTTAAATGATTTATATTTGATCATAAATATATAATTTTCATTAAAATATAATCATAAACTTTAAATTAATTCTTATTTTTGGATAATTTCATAAATTTGAAATTATTAAAAAAATTGGTATTTTTCTCCATTGACCAAAATATCAAACATTTCATAAAAATCCAAATATTTCACAAAAAGATAATATTGATATGATGGAATATAAAAATAAGTTAATTTAATAAATTTAAATTTCCAAAATTTATGAAAAAATTTAAAAATAAATATTAAAACATATAAAATAAATCTTACTTTTATATAAAAATTAGTGTTTATGATCATTTTTCGGGTTAATTTATAATTAATTGTGTCTAAAATTATTATTTCTTAAATGGTATTACTATAAAACATATCAATTTATTAAAATAATCAACACATGATGATATTTTTGTTGAAAAATTTCCATTTTAACATCAAATTATTTTAATTATGTCACATTAATTATTCGTTCCCATGTCATTAAATTTCATCAATCAGAAAAAATAATAAAATTTTAGTATCATATTTGATTAAAATATTTAGTTTTAAAATGTATATTTTTAAAATTTCATTACTTACTTTTTTTGTATTGCGTGTATTTTATGCTATCAAATATAGTAATGAAGAATTAAATATTGAATGCTTGGGGTATTACCTCACCCCTGTCTAGAATTAATTTATTCCTCATAGATTCTATTAGTAATTAAAAATAATAACGAATCTTGAAATAAGTATAATATTATATTTAGGTTATAATATTACATTTTATTACTAGTAAACATAGTATTTCTTATGAAAATATTTATAAATATTGTATATTCCAATATAAGACTCATATAGTGTTTAAAAAGTCATTCCATTACAGCTTAGGGACATTTTCCACATAAGAGAAGGTATTTTTTTCTTCTAATTTCATGAGTTGAGGAATTATTTAACCATGAAGATACATATAATAGATCAAATATACTTACATGATTTCTTTCCATTAAAAAATGAATTTCTTAATTTTATTTTGTTTTGAGTATTTCTCCACCTCTATATCACCCCATATTCTAAAAGATAAATATCATGATGAATATTTTAGTCATGAAGGAGTAAATTTTATTTTTAATAGATCATGAGATCAAAAATGGGAAAAAAGTTTTTTTTATGTCCCTGCATATTTAATAAAACCAAAAATGATAAGAAGAAGTTAAGATAATACTTAATATGAATAAACATCATATGAATAATTAATACAAAAATATATAAATAATTAAAATCAACACCTATTGTAAAACATTAACAAATTCGAAAAACACTTTATAATATTTCTAACCAAATTTTAAAACAATAATAAAAAATATTTCATCAAATATTCTACCAAAATAAACATAAAATTAATATCCCAAAAACTATATTATCTCACAAAGTCACATAGAAAAATTAATATACCCTAATCATATATTCTATAAATATAAAAATATTATCAAAAAAATATATTTAATCATAATAAATGAACAAAAATACATATATAATTCTAAAAGTAATCTCATGTTTTCATCCTCAATTAATATTAATTACATTGATAAAAAATCCCATATTTTCTAGTAATTTTCCATTTAAATTATTTATAATAAATCTTAAAAACAAATAAAATTAATCGTTATACCAATTAACCATTATTACGTAAACATAAAACATCATATCAATCCATTCAGTTTTCTATACTCTAATCATACATTATTCCAAAAAGTGAATAAAAATATCCCAAAATTTTTTATTAACCATTCCATTCAATCATATATACCCTCAAAATAGTACCTATATTTTATAAATTTTGATCATTCTTAAATATTATTAATAATTATATTAAATATCACTATATCATAACTCTTAAAACCATATATATACACATTCAAATCATTCAAAATCCTCATAAATCATTACTGAGGAATTTTTTATCTTATGTATTTATACATCATTCACTAAAACATGAATCATGTCCAATTATTCTTTAATATAAATCTTTTTTTTGTATTATACTTTAAACATAAGTAAAATTATTTAAAAATTCATACCATTTATACTTTATTCAATTTTTCTTCATCATTAGCATATTACATTTCTAAACAATCACTTGTATGATCATGTTGATACATTTAATGATACTTTCACCTAGGTAATTGATTTTAATAATTAAAAAACTCCCTTCATCTAAACCATTCAATTGATACCTTATGAATAACTTTATTCATTTTCATTTTGTTTTCAAAATGATTAATTTACCCTTCGTATTTTATGGATTTATTCCTACATTTACCATATATGAAACATATTATTATTCTATTGAGAAATTTCCCTTGTTTCTTTGTACATATTTTATAATATATATAATTGTTAATCATTTTACCTTCTTCATCATTTTTTCTTAAAAAAAATTAATCCTTTTTTTATTATTTGGTGTGTTGGGATGCTCACCTGGGTTCTGATTGTTAATAATAACATGGGATAACATGTTTGACTAACCAAAATAGTTTTCACTCTAAATCCTATTAAATTTGTCTACTCATTCATTAAACCACTACATTTTACCTCAATAACGTTTTTATCATGGTTCTTATTGGTTACATCCATTAGTAAAATAAACCACAGTAATTTGTGAGTATATCAAATAAAATCAAAACAAACCATCCTATAACTAGGAAAAATAATATTATATCTTGAATAATTTCATCTCATATTCAACTAATTCAATTTAACCACAAAACCCATATTTTCAATAACATATTAACCTCTGTGTTTATATATTAATTTCATATTTTAAGCCAAAACCATGATATTAATCTTTGATTTTTTAAATGATTTAAATTATTCTCTTCTAATAACTTCCTATATTATGAAGATTTCCAAATCTAGCTCTAATATCAAATTTAGTATCCTAGGCTCGTACAATTAGATCCAATTAAAATAACACATTCTATACATATTGGATTTGATACCAACTATAGTGGCCCAAATTTAAAAATCCATAGCTAAATTGTTAATAAAAATATTAATCCACTTTACATATCTATGTCCTTTTAGTTTTATTGTTTTAGAGATCTAGGAAAAACTCTATGAAATTAAAAACCATATATTTATCTTCAATGGATATTTTATCCACAATACCATGATTTTTATATAATATAATAATAATTCAATATCTCCCACAAAAATCTCCCCACATGATATACTTAATGACATATCATATACATTACTATTTATTATAATATATGGAAATAAATACCAAATAATTTGTAACATTAAATGCTATGTATGTGAATGTGTATAAGAGAAGCTATCATTGAATAAATAATGAATAAATTAAAATTTTGAAATAGAAAAAAGTCAAATTTATATATGATCAAAATCCTAAAATGGGAATATTTTCATGGATGACATAATGTAATGGCCCATTCCAGCCCACGATCATGATAATATATTCTTTGGCCCTTTCCCGCACTATTTGTATTTCTTTGGACTCCGGACCTTAGGCATCCCCCTGGAAAAGGAATCGTTATAGTGGAGATATCTGCAACACCTTATAATAGGGGGCTTTATACTCCTCCTTCGATGTGGGATAGCCATAATCCACCCCATAGAAGGACCCAATGTCCTTGCTGTAATATTAAATGGATGCTAGCTCTGATACCATTTGTAATGGACCAGTCATTTCCACGATCATGATATTGTCTACTTTAGGCATTGCAGGCAAAATTTTTCTTTCCCTCAGCTCTGAACCTCAGGAATTCCCCATGAAAAGGCCTCATGATGGAAGAGGTATCCATGACACATTATAATGCGGTGCTTCTTTCTCCTCATCTTTTGATGTGGAATATCCATAGTGTTATAACAACTTATTAATATTTGAATTATTGACAAAACCACTTGTATTAAATTATTAATATCTAAAGTGGAGAAAATTTGATTATCAGTGAAATTATGTTAAATGTGTTCATTGCCTTAAATTTTAGTTAACATCTTGGAATGTTTAATTAAATATTTTTGGAGTTCTACTCTGAGTAAGTTTGATATTCTAAGGCCCTTAAATTCTAAGTTAATATTGAATAAAAATATTAAATATAATATATTAAATTGAAACCTTTTTTTCAAAATAATTGAATAACTCCAAAACGGTGAATCATATAAGAAATATGAGACCACTATAATGTCTAAAATATGATGTTTACACTATAAGGGTTATAAAATTTGAAGTCACTGGAAATTTGGAAGCCTTTCTCATGAGATACTATTACTAAATGATATTTTATATATTGTTTTATTAAAAATAATTAAATATCTCTCAAACGGTGCATCGTATGGGAAATATAAGACTAACGATGTGTCCGTAATGAGGGTTTTATCTTAGACGGGGAATAATATTTTTATGCATCACATATTTGGATTTCTCATTAGCAAAAAACCCATTTTTATTTTAATTAATTACATATTCTATTTTTTAATTAATAAATAATTAATATCGCTTAAATGGGGAATCATATAAAAAATATGAGATCACAGTCGGGTTCGTAATGAGGTGTTTATCCTAGGAAGTGTATACATTTTATACGCAATGATCCATTGGTATTGTCACATATAATGTTCATGTTATTTAATAACTATATTAATTAATTACATTTATTATTTTTGTTTTATAATTAATTTAATTTATAAAATCCAAATTAAATATTCATCTTTCCCCACCGAAATATGGAAACCACCATTTTTAACACTTGTTGAAACCAAAACCAGGGAAATATTCTGTTTTTTGGATTATTTAAAACCACAAACACATTAATCACATAAATTCAAACCTTAAGTAATCCATATTCACAACAAAACAGATCATTAAATAGGATATTTTAGTTTTCCTTATTGAAACACAAGAAGGGTTTTGTATTAGCCTATTAACTAATTTGTAGGGGAATCTATCGAGATCAGACTATCTCAAAACTGCATTGTCGAGATTAGACGATCCATGACTGAAACTTGGAAATGGGTTCATTACATACCTCATTTGGGATTCCTCATGTTTTCTAGCACCTTATAGAAGGATGTCTATTTATTATTTTTATTATTTTTTTATTACTCTTCCCATATTTTAAATTCCATAACATCCTTTTTATTGGTCGGAATTGTGGGACATCCGTACCTTTGAATTCGTCTCGATAAGCAAAAAAATATTTCTTTTTTGAAGGTATAATGCTATTCCTTGACCATATTTTTTTATTTTTAATAGATCATTGAAAATGAATTGTAAAAGTATAAATTATAAATTATAAATGGATAGTTTGTGAAAAAATATCATAAAATAATTATAGATGGATAATTTGTAAACTAAATCATTAGATAATAATTATAAAATTATCAAGGGTAAAATACACTAAAATTATTTATGATAATTCAAATGAGAAATATTATATCATGGATTAAAAAATTATAATTATTAATATCATTAAATGGTAATTTCTTTATATTATTAAAAGTTGTTTATTGAAGAATTTATCACTAAATAAATATAAAGATTAACTAAATGAAAATTTATTTATCAAAGGATATTTTGATATAAATATATTTTGATATATTTATATATTAACAAAAAAATAATTATGTAGAATAACACCTCTTCTATAAAATTAATTTATGAATATAAATTACTTAATGAGGTTTATAAATATTCTTTGAGATAATTTTTGTGATTTCCTGAATCGATATAAACAATAATCCAGAGATTATCCAAGAGAGAGATAATATTATCAAATGTGTTATTTTAATTCTTTTTGAGATAAAATAACTTGTTTTAGATATATGACCCATGAAGAATGTTGATCATTGGTGTGTTGATACATATGATAATTAGTCTATGATGAGGTGTATTGAACCACATATGGTGGTTTATCATTACCGTTGACATTATAGACATTGAGGTAGGTGGTTCTATCCTGATTAGAAAAATTGATTACCCTTGTATAGCTTGATTTATTTCAATTTTTTAATTGAATTAAATTACTCAAATATTCATTCAATGAAAATAATAAAACCCAATTCCATAGAACTGTGAGATTTGAATTGGTTTTGGCACAAATTTTTTGAAAAACCCCCAATTCCATTTAATGGGGGAATGTTTATGGGAATTGGTCAATTTCAATTATTTAATTTTAATTTATAATTTGACGGAAATTTTATAAATTAAATAGTTGAATTTAATTATGGGAATGAATTTAGAAAAATGTGGAATTGGATTTGAATGAATTTCAAACTTGTGAAAATTGTAACATCCCAGTTCAGGGTGCCGCCAAAGGATCCCCAAACCTAGTTGGTCAAATGACCTCAAGCCCATTTCTCCAAATTCCAGAGGATGCCGAATACCGGCAAGTGACACGGTGTGATAATGGGGGAATTATTTTCTCATTTATAGAGTATATACAGTGGAAAAAAAATAGTAAACAATAACGGAATTAGTAATTCCATACAAAAAAAGTAAACATTGAAAGCCTGCTATAAATATAACAACGGAAGAATATATAAATGATACATGTCACATGTGTCTAGGAAAGTAGCTAAACAAGTCATAATTTTGAAAATACAATATTGAAACCAAAGTACATAATATCTAGTAAACTCCAACAGCATCACAAGCCCCAGCTTGGTCCCATTCCCTCAAACTCTAAGCGAAATCACATACCTAATGAACTAGGATGATTTCCATTATCTGTACTTGCAACCATGTAATCTGTTTGGGTCCAAAAACATGACACAAATAGGTAGTGAGATAAATCCCAGTAGGAAACAACCAAAAGATCTGTGTCGAACTGTTAGTGAATATATATATAGCATGTATTATGCATTAATGGACCAGTAAACTAGAAAGTACTCAAATGTAAATAGTCCTATAATTTCATTCACATTAATTTAAATTTCATTATTCAACTGTCGAATCATATAAACCATGGGATCTTCCCTAAGATCTGTATTGACTATGTAATATTAACAAATAAGATTTCTCAAAAGACCATATAAAAAATCTAGAAAGACTCAGTCCAGGCTTGTGCTTTGGGTTGGCAGACTCATCACAATCATTAAATAATTCATTAATGACCCTTTAGGAATGTTCTTGAAGTCTAACCACATGGTATAACAAAACAAAAATTCATTTAATAAATCCCCTCTTGATAGCTCTCATGATCTAAACCCTCTAGTATAAAATAACTACAATTCATATAATAACAACCCTCTTGATAACCCTCATGGTATAACCCCTATGGTCTAACATAGCACTAATCATTTACAATTCCCACCTAAGAATACACTCACCATCTAAACCCCTTGGCCTAAAATATTTCAAACATTTATAAAAAACCACATGGGATATCTCTCACAGTCTAAACCCCTGGGTCGACCACCACCTAGAATCTTTTACAGTCAATTCCCATAGGCGACATAACATTAAAACATATATATATGATCATACCTATGGAATCTCTCAAAGTAAAATTCTCTTAAGTCAAACATTGATGATGCATATCACATACATCTCATATAATCAGTAACTCTATCCTATCAAACAAGGTATTGAAAACATGGAGAGACTAATAGGCATCCTAAACCAAATGGTTCAAAAAGAGTCAACAAGTAAAACAGACCTATAGTGTCCCATAATCAAGGTATAAAACCTTATTTATATGTTATTACTCATTATCAATCAATCAAACCATAGAAGGTATTATATAGGTTTAAATTCCAAAAACTCAATACCCCCAACGTTTGTATAAAACACCTTTAGCATATATAACCCAAATACAATCAACTAAAGGCACAACCCACCTATGTTGATGTCATATGATCAATACTCTTGAACT
Source organism: Viscum album (assembly GCA_963277665.1). NCBI lineage: Eukaryota > Viridiplantae > Streptophyta > Magnoliopsida > Santalales > Viscaceae > Viscum > Viscum album. The sequence continues at coordinate 120,210,532 of OY728134.1, forward strand.
TCAGCCCTTGATTTGTCCTAGAAAGGCATGGATCTATAAAAAGGTGAAAAATGGTCATCCTTGAATAACATACAAGACAAGAGGAATATGAAATAAAGGATCTATAGGAATTGATAAATCACCAGTGGGATTCCAAGACACTTAATGGAGTTTTAATCAGAGGTCAGATGGATAATCAAGATGGGTTCAAAGTTCATGGTCATTACATAGTTCTCCTATACAAACCAAGGGGATAATATGGCCTTTATGAATGTAGGAAATGACCCCACATTGATATATCTATTAAAAATAAAATTACATGCAATGTTCATTAAATTTACATGTTGTGTATTATCCTCAACTGGTAGCAGACTTAATTAGGTCATCTATGTCATCACATGGCCATGTAATCATTATTTACATGTCTAGTGCATAGTATGCACTCATAAGTACATGGTGTGTACTTATAAAATTCACATTCCATCATTTTTCTTAAAAAAACAACCCAAAATATATATCCATCCTGAAAATGATGATTTTGGTTCTTATAAACACCCCTATAAAGTAATTCATCCATAAATTTTCCTTCCCAAGGTGGTGAAGAATATGCTTAAAACAACATTGGCCACTATGATATAACGTCATCCTCCCTCTCCCAAGTCTCGTCCCATAATCGCTCATGCTTCTAGAGCACCCATAGTAGAGGAACAAATCGTCTATATAGAAAACTCGTGATATTATCCAAAATATGAATAGGCTGATCCTTGAAGGATGCATCCACCACTCACTCAATCTCCTCAGGTTAAAAAACAAAATATGGGTATGAAAGGTAGCGTTGTAGCTGATAAACATAAAAGACGTCTTGCATAGCTTGGTACCTCTGTGGAAATTATAATTGATAGGCAACCAGGCTGATTCTCTCCCAAACCTCAAATGACCTAATGTATCTCTGTGAAAGCTTCCTATGTCACCTAATCTTCCTATGTCCCAACATTAGTGTGACATTAAGGAAAACTGAATCTCCATCCTCAAACTCCAGAGGACGTCTCCTTCGATCATCATAAAAGTTATTGTCAGAATGTTCAGTATCCCACCTCTTCCATATCATCTTTAGCTACTCTATGTTCTCTGGGAAAAAACGAGGTCCCAGCAGAGATTCCTCTCCTGCCTCCATCCAACATAGGGTTGATAAGCATGACCAACCGTATAAATCCTCAAAAGGTGCCATCAAAATATTTTATAGAAAATTATTATGGTAGGAAAACTCTACTGATGGTATGTGTCTCTCTAAATAACCCCTAAAATATTGGGTGCATGCTTGAAGAATTTCCTCAAAAATGTAAATCGTGTGCTTGGACTAGCCATTTGTCTTGCGATGGTAAGCTGTATTTAAAAGGAACTGTGTTCTCATAAACCTCTGCAATCTATACCAGACATGATAAGTAAAGAGAGAATCCCTTTCTAAAAAAAATAATGTGTGTAACCACATGAAAACGTACAATCTCTTGGATGTACTACCTTCCAAGTTCATCAACACTCACAGTTTTCTTGATTGGTAGGAATTGTGTAACCTTCATGAGTCTATGAAGAAAACACATACAAAATCATTTCCTCGTGGTGACCTTGGTAAACCCATCATTAAATCCATCATTACATCATTCCACTTCCACATAGAAATAGGTAAATACTGTAGTTTCCCTTCTAGACAGTGATGCTCTAACATCATCTGCAAACATCTGGAACATCTCATAATAAAACCATCATTATCCCTCTTCATGTGTGGCTACAAATTCTAATGATCTAGATCTTGATACATCTTGGTGATAGTGGGATTAACTGCCCATACTGAGGCATGAAAGTCTCACAACAACTCCACATGTATGTCTGCTGACACCTATATGTGCCCCTGAAAATGCAAAAACTCATCGTTGCATATTGTCAATCTAGGAGTAGGGTCCTCACATTAAATTCCCTCCCATAGGACTTGGCCTTTATATTCTTAATAGTCCCTCATTCAAACTCAATCCAGTAGAGTATAGGTAACCATTATAGATTAAAGAATGGTCTCCCCCTATTTTTCATGCACCTCCAAATGAATATTAGAAAATAGATCCATATACTTACACTCATTGATGGCCTTCTGAACTACATGAATCTTGTTACTCCTACTTAACTCATTAGAAACAACGTTTCATTTCCCATACGTGTAGGAAAGCTCAATATAATTTGATTAAAGGTACTCAACCCACCTTCATTGTCTCAAATTCATATCACACTGTGTTAAGATATACATGCGACTATTTTGGTCATTGTATACCAAAAAATTCTCTCCAAAAAGATAATTTCTGCAAAAGCACATAACATGCACAACCACATCTGAATCGAGATTGTGCGTCATGTAATTCCTCTCAGGTGTCCTCATCTACCGATATAAGTACACAATGACTCCATCCCCCTTTATAATCATATTTCCCAAATCAATACCTAATGCATCATAATAACTGCTTTAAATCCTGACCATATCTGAAAAAATCAATATCGGTGTTGATGTCAATTTCCTTTTCAGATCATAAAAGGCTAAATTGCATGAATATGTCCACAAGTACATTGCACCTTTCATATTCAGGACCATTAGTGGTACTGCTAAGCATGATAAGTTATGTATAAAATCTTTGTAGTATCCATACAGCCCTAGAAAACTCCATACCACAGAGAAGTTCGTCGGCTACTCCAGGAATCTACTACTCACACTTTCTTGGGGTATACTAATACTCCTATCTTTGAGATAACATGACCCCATACATGAATTTGGTCCATCCAAAATTATCGCTTTGAGAGCATTACATATAACTGATTCATTATTAGTGTACCCAATATGATTTCAAGATGGTTATCATGGTCATGTCGAGTTTTGAAGTACACCAAGACATTATCCATGAAGACTACCTCAAAAGAATCCAATTATGGATGGAAAACTCCATTAATATGTTCCATGAAAACTGCCAGTGTGTTCGTCAGACTGAACGACATATCTGAATACTCATATAGATCATACCAGATCCAAAAGGCTATAAGAGGTATATCTGATGGTATAACATGAAACTGATGTTAACTAGATCTCAATTCATTCTTCGAGAACACATAGGCACCTCAAATCTAATCAATGTTATCATCAATCCATTATATGGGATATTGGTTCTTGAACATAAACTAGTTCAACTTGCAATAATCCAAACAATGTCTGAGGGTTCCATCGGAATTCATTCAAAATGGATAGAAGAATCCCATGGAGAAGTATTAGGTTAGATGATACCCTTTGTCTTCAAATCCTCTAACTACTTCTTGATCTTCTGTAACTCTGGTGTATCCATCCTATAAAGATGAATGGACACTATTGCATCTCCAGGCACAAGCTCAATAGATAATTTGACCTCTCGCTCCAGAGGTAAACCTAAAAATAATCCCTAAATACATCTATAAAATGATACACCACTAGGGGAATATCAATCTATAAATTCCCCAGGTCATCCAGATATAGACTTGCAATCTCATATGTAATTCCTCCAAACCCATGATTCTTGAGTCCCACTCTACTCTCTTGGACATCTCATTTTCCCTTGTGTAAAAAATACACACTATCTAGTGATCTGAAACTCCCCCAATGCATATATCCTTCAATAAATCCTAATAGGAGAATAACCAATCCATTCTAAGAATGTCATCAAAGCCTTTCATCTCTAATACATAATGGTCCCATAAGAAGTGAACCCACCAACCTAAAGAGGTAATTCCTTGTACTAACGTACACTAGCTATCATAAACCCCAACGGAGTTTCTAGAGTCATAATATCTTTATATGTAATGATTTAGAGCCCAAGGCTCTTCAAAATGGAAATAGATATAATGTTATGGGAAGCCCCTATATCTAAATGAGAATAAGCTAAAACTAATAAAACTAGAATCATACCTCAAATTGTAGAGGGTTTGGGATCCTTCTCCTACTGGGTCTATTAAATAACAAAAGTATGACCTATTTTGTGGCCCTGTGACCCTTCCTAGCTAGCCTAAGCTGATCCATCCTACTGTCATTTAAATCCAATCATGCCACTACAACAACAATGACCACCACCTCGTCCTGAACGGTCTCACGAACTCTAGTTCCTTGACTGGTGAGAAAATGGCGGTCTCGCTCTTGAATGTTGAGTCATAACACATCCCCTCTAACTTGTTATTGGTGATAATATCTAGAAAAAAATGCTGAATATGGACAATCATGCTAAAAGATCGGCACTCAACTGGGACCTTTAGAAAATGTGGTCTAATATTCCCACTCTTCCTGTATTGGTAGAATAACACCTAGGAAACTGAAGAAACATCCTGGGAAATCTCCCTGTTGCACTTACTGCTAATTTCTGAAGGATTTGCAGCCCTAGATATTGATCAACCATGACTCGCATATGAAAACTCCCTCAGATTGCGCTGGGTAATCAGTGCCTGATTAACTATAGCAGTCACCAAATTTAGTATGTAAACATTCACCTACAATTTGATATCATACATGAGACCATCCTTAAATCTCTTATCCAAAGATAACTCATCACTACCCAGAATATGTGTGAAGTGCTGAAACATTGTTAAACGTTGAGAGTAATCCATCATTGAAAGAGTGGCCTGTTCCATGTGCATGAACTCCGAGGCATGGTCGGCCCTCAACATATCAGGGTATAAGTAATCATAAGTTTCTATTCTTAAACTCCTCCCAATCCATATCCCGATGATGTCCCACTAGTGAGATAGCATCCCACCATCTCGTGGTAAAATAACATAGCATGTACGTTGCGAGATTCACACTCTCTTCAGGAGGCATATATAGTTGCTGAAATACACAATACATGTCCTCCAACCATGAATCAACAACCTATGGTCCTCCATCCCTTGAAAACGTGGGAGAATGATTCATCTAGAACACCCTATTCAACTCTATCATAGTCTGAGAAGGATGTGGTGGTCCCTAAAAAGTCTGCATGATCCTCCAAAATCGTTCATAGAACTGTACATTAGCACCTACTTCCAGGATAATAATTGGTGCCAAGATGGGTACGTTGGGAGTATCTACTGGTAGTCACTGATCAACCATTTCTGTTGTCTAAAAATCACCCTCTATCTGACATACAACTGGAGGATGTCTTGGTGGCATGACTCTTCAAGGTCAAGGGCACACCTTAGTACAATATTATCAAGGACAACAATGTAGAAGTTCAATAATGGAATAGGAGAAAAAAAGCATTCATGTTTTATAGAAGAGGGTATCACAACATGTTGAACCACTACACGACTTGTTCCCATAAGCTTTAGCATGGTCAGGTACCTCTTCTAACTTGGTCATGTAATACCAAATACACAAATCATTTTCATCCTACGACATGGTGTGTACTTGAATTTTTCTCCTTCCCATGTTCTTCTATAAGGATAAAACTACAAGGTTCTCTCTCTATGTTATAATACACAGTAGGTTCACCTTAGACACGGAGTGAACCACTTATGTTCCATCCACCAATGTCATTAGTCATACAGTCAATTACACAGTCGATTTCCACATTGTGTGTAAAAGCTAAAAATAGTGTGTGTCTCCCGAATTTCATCCACCTGTGTTTCTAGTCACACGGTCGCATACACAGTCTCCTACAGAAAGGCCGGCACCCTAGTACACATCGATTTATACCAAAAAAATTTCAACCCCATGTTTTTGGACATATATTCAGTCACACGATCTACCACTACACGGCGTGTATATACTGTACACGACATGTAATAAGAAAAGTTGTTTCTTCTAAAACAGAAGAAAACATGGTGTGTGTTAACAACATAACATGTCATGTTGTCTGGGTTTTTAGATAGTAACCCTGTGAAACTTCTATAGAACCCTTAAAACATAAAATTTGTCCATGCTATGCCATTTTCTAAACTGTGAGAGCACATACTCTCTGTGAATCAATGTTGGAATCCTTTGTCTTGTCATATCATAAAAGAATCCAATTAATGTTCAAAGATGACCTACAAAATTCTGATATAAGAGGTACCATAACACCTTGTGGACCAAATATTGGCATCCCTACAAATGAAACTTTACACATTCTTATACCCTATAAAAACTAGTAGGTATTATATCATAGCATCTATCACAACAACCTTCATATCTAAAACAACATCAATCATAATATAATGAAATCAGTAATGAACCCTACATGACATCACAAGAATACATGACTTTTGATCCCAAGAAAGTGCCTATATGATGAAGGAGATGGAATAAACTCATATCATCAGGTTGAAATTGAAATAGAACAAAAATGATATCTATCATAATTTCCCAAAACAAGCGAGTCACCCAACGAAGAAATTAAATCAACTGGAACAATTGCAAACCCAGGACAATTGATATATTTTAGGTAACTTGGATTTTTCTTGTACATAGGTTATCTAACCCCATGAAAAACTTGTTACTGACTACCAATTTATTCCTATTAAAATCTATTAACACAAAACAGTAAGGGGCCAAAAAAGATCTGATACCACTTTGTAACATCCCAGTTCCGGGTGCCTCCCAATGGTGCCCCGAACTCGGTTGGTCCAATGACCTCAAGAGAATTTTCCCAAATTCATGAGGCTACCGAGTAGTAGTGAGGGCCACGATGTGATAATGGGGAAACATTGACCTCCTTTGTAGATTATTCACAGTGTAATGAAAATAGTAAACAATAGGGGAAGAATTAATACTATAAAATAAAAGTAAATAATGGAAGGCTGATAGGAATATAACCATTAGAGAATATATAAATGATGCATGTAACATGTGTCTAGGAAAGAATCCAAACAAGTCACAATACGTGAAATACAATACTGAGACCAATGTGAATGAAATAAAGTAAACTCTAACTGCATCATAAGCCTTACCTTGGTCCCATGCTCTCCAGCTCTAATAGAAATAAAGTACCTGATTAAGAAAGATGCTTTCCATTATTTATACCTAGGACAATGTAATCTAATTTAGACCAAAAACATAACCCAAACAGAGTGTGAAATTAATCCCAGTAGGTGACCACCATAGTATCTATGCCTAAAAATTGGTGAATATATATAGCCGGTATTATGCATACATTAAAGAATATACCAAGAAGAACTCAAAATTAAATAGTCCTACAGTTTCAATTACATGCATTTAACATTAATTATTCAGCCTTTGAATAAATTAATACATGGGATTTAGCCTAAGCACTGTATCCCCCTATATAATAGTAACAAAAAAATATTTCTTAGAATATCATCTAAACAATCATGTAAAATAGAGTCTAAACTTCTGCTTTGGATTAGAAGAATCATCATAATCATTGAATTATTCAATAACGAACCTTTGGGAATGTTATCGCAGTCTAACCCCTTGGTCTAACATAACTACAACTATATTAATAAAGACCCTCTGGATAGTTCTCATGGTCTAACTCCTCTTGTATAACATAACAACAATTCATTTAAGAACAACCCTCTGGATAGCTCTCACGGTCTTACCCCTTTGGTCTATCATAACACTAATCATTTTTAGTAACCACCTGGGAATGATCTTACAGTCAAAACCCCTATGTCAAAAAAATTACAAATAATTATAAACAACCGATTATGAATGCTCTCACAGTCTAAACACCTGGGTTGATGACCACCTGGAAGATATCACAGACAATACCCTCGGGTCACATAATAGTAAAACATACATAAATGACCCAACCTCAGGAATCATTCACAGCCAAATTCCCATTGTTCAAACATTAGCAATGTGTATCACGTCAATATCATGTAATCAATAACTCCATAATAACAAACAAGGTATGGAATACAAGACAAGCCTAATGGGCATCCTAAACCAAATGGTCATAAAATAGTCAACAAGGAAAATGCACCCATGGTGCCCCATAATCAAGGTATACAACCTTATGCATAAGTAATTACCCATTATCAATCAATCAAAACATATAAGGTGTTAGAGATGGTTAAATTCCAAACATGAAATACCCCATACATGGGTATATGGCGCATTTTTCATATATAACCCAAAAAAATCAACATAAGCACAAAATGCCTACCATGATGTCGTACGATAAACACTATTGAATGAAATCCCTTGAATCAACCAAGAACAATGTAGATCTACAAAAAATTGAAAAACATTCAACTTTGAATAACTCATGAGATAGGACTAATTATGAAGAAAGGATTTAGTTTAATTGAGAAATAATCAGTGGGAAACCAATGCACCTGACGAGGTCTGAATTGGAGGGTGGATAAAGAATTTGAATGGGTTAGAAGTTCATGGTTGTTCTGTCATTCTCACATATGAACCAAGGGGAGATGAAGACGTTTACGAATAGAAGTGATGAACCTACCCCGATATATCAAATAAAAAGAAAATTACACAACATGTTTATTAAATGTACATGCATGTATTAGCCTCAATCATCCCCCGACATAAGCGGATCTACCTTGTCATCACACAGACATGTACTTGGCCATTACATGGCTGGTACACGACTATACATGGTACCTAGGCACGTTTCATATAAACATAAGTACAAAAAGTGTACAAGTAAAATTCATATTCCATCCTTTTAGCATAAAAAACCAGAAATAAATATTCATACCTGAATTGAAGGTCTAGGTTCCTTCAAAAAATGGATTAAAATGATTTGATAGAAACCTAGTGGGTTTATTTAGTGGAAAATTAATGTGTTTTATGAAAATCTGTTTTGGTTTTAAATGGTAATAAATTATAATTTTTAACATAGAAAAATGTTATTTATTGTATTTTATGTAGCCTTAAAATAAGTATCCCATATTATAACAGAACATGAAACCCATAGGTAGTTGGTGAGTTATTTGGATACCCTCTACTTTATTACAACATTCTAAAACATACATATGATGGGTCACATCCCCGATGGGAGGGTGATAATTCTCCTCTGGCAAATGTCAAGGGGATGTGAGTATACTCATTTTTATATGATCTCTTAGTGAGTTATAAATTCTATTACAGGTTAATAATATCATACCTATGTGGATTATGACGATGTTACTCACATGATTATTTATATTTGAGATATAAATGTATACCAATGTTTTTAAATTTATTTACATGAATCTGTGGGATTTACATAATATGTTTTATGTAACTCTTCTATTTAATCAATTTTTTTAGAAATATTCAATATCTTGTAAAGTAAATATTTTAATCTAAATGATTTTTCAATCATTTTAAAAATGTATAGCATGTTTTGTTAAATATGTTTTTGAATTTTCAATCCTCTTTATTTTGAAAATTGAAAGCTTTTATTGGGATAATATATTATAGGAGTCTGTTATGGAATGTTTTGTGGTATCCCACTAGGCTTAGGCCCACACCATAATTTTTCCTTTGGGTATTTCTATTTTATCTTCTTCTAGGTTCGTGCAATGTGAAATGATCACTTGTGGTTGATCCAGCTACTGAACCATGGTATTGGTGAGTTTTTTCCATAGGGACCTAAGTTGAATTTCACTATTTTTGTACTTTGGATGCAGTACTTTGGGAGTTTTCATTATTTATTGTATTCTAGTACATTACTCCCATTGTAGTTTTCTTTTGATATGTATACTGACTTGTTCCATTTACTTCGTCATTGTTAGTGGAAAAAATCATTCCCAAATGCATGTTGTATGATGCTAGGTGATATTTCCCAACTCATGGGGATTAGGAACACCATTCTATCTATGTATGAGTTAGTTAAGTTATTGGGTTCCTAGGGTACCTGGTATGGTTTGGGACAAATTATAATCAAAGGGATATTGAGATTTAATCATGAAATCCGAATGAATTTGTGAACTTTTGTGGGACTCAGGAAGTAGTTTTGATTGTGTTCCTAGCCATATCTCACTTAAATAAACCTTATGTCACTAGGTTTTGTTAGGTAAATATGTTTTATGGATTAGTTCTTTTCTTGTATCTATTTTTGATTTGGATAATGTGAAATCCAATTTTTTTTGTTCCTTATATTGGGATTAATTTCACTCGTTTCTATGTTTGAGAACAACCTAAGGTCTACAATGTTGTATTATAATGTTTTGTAACATCATAACTCTGTGAAGATTTTTGAATTGGATCTAGTAGGAGGCTATTGCTGATCCTCAGTGAGTGAATCCTATTGTGGATATGAATCTAGTTAAGGTGATCATCCATACAGTCCAATATTTTAGGCTGGCACCACCACTAATCCCCATTCGGGGTCCAGCTATAGATCCTCACAAGGATGTTCTTTCAAATCATTCTCAAGAGTTTCTTATCCAGAAACCATACATTTTCAAAGGCTCCAATGGTCATCAACATATTGAGGAATGATTGGTAAGGATAGAATGTATATTTGAGTTCTTGGGTACACCAGATGGGATTGAGGCAAAGTGTTCCACCTTTGTGCAGGAGGAACCAAACATGATATCAAGGGACATGATGGTGAAATAAAAGATATATGAGGGATTAAAGTGGATGGAAGTCATGATTCTTTTCACTAACCAGTTCAATCTAGGGTAAATTATTTCGGCCAATGTTGTGTAGATTTTCAAGCATGAGATAGGTGACCAAACAAAGGCTCTTATGGATGTTTAGGACACTTGAGGATGTTTTCCCACTAATTTTACACTCCTGATAGTGTCACATGATCTTCTGCATCTATTAAAAATTGTGGTGTAATTAAATACTTCACATAAAAAATGGTTCTAGCCATAAGAATTCGGACTGAAACATCTTAACGTAGTGGAGGAGTCTACAAAGGAAGCTTAAATGGGTCCAACGACCATGAGAGGTACCATTACTATAGCTTTATCTTTTGTGAATTCTATATTTTATACCAATGTATCACACTTGTTTATTTAATCCCGTACCATTGATATGCTTAATCTTCATATGGATATTTTATCTTGTCCAATAGATATTACTACTCCCCTTGGTACGAAAAGAGTGTGTGGTCTCCATATTCATTCTTGTGTCTTCTCCCTATCATATGTAGATCATGAATGGATTTTCCTAGTACTTGAAATGAAATTTCTTAACATCATATTTTGGATAGATTGAATCGTTATTAATAAATCCACGGTTTATTGATATATGTGATGTGTATATCTTACCACCCCCAGTTGTGTGCCTCTTTTCTTTCAAGAAGAATGGGACCCAAGATTGAGAAGAGACAGACCTTCTTATCTGGAGTTGGGGAAAATGATATTAGTGTTTACTTTTAATCTGGAGTGATATTTAATGGGTGGTGACATTCCTTTAGTTTTGGTCAAGTTTCAAGTCATTTTTTCCTCTTATTTTTTACGGTTCAACACCGATATGTGTGGTTTTGTTTTCCACTGTCTTAATACCCAATACGCAACTTGTTTCAATTCCCTCTTACTGCATGGACTCAGAGGAATTGAAAGGGTTGATGTACTCATTGGCTGATATTCATAAGGATATGATTCACGCTTGTGTTCTCGGCTTCGGGGGGATTGGGGTGATATTTGGGGTTCGTTGAGTTGTCTTATAACAATGGTTACCATTCAGTGATTAGAATGACTCCTTTTGAGTCCTTGTATGATGGTCCTTGTAAGTACCCATTATGTTGGTGGAGATTTGTGAGTTTTTCATGGTTGGAACGAGTTTGGTCCATGTGAAGACAACTATGATTCAGTTGATTCATCATAGCATATAGACAACATAGAGAAGATACAAGTCTTGTGCGGATCATCACTGTAGTCCATTCGAGTGTTCAGTTGAATCCTAGATATTATTGGTGGTTTCACCCCGGTTGGACCATCAATGACTTGGGAGGAAATGTAATCTTTCTCTTCATTTTGTTGGTCCATTTGAGGTTGTTTATAAGGTGGGGAATGTTCCTTACCATTTAGAACTACCACCACATCTGATGTTGATACATAACTTGTTCCAAGTATCATAGCTACAAAAGTATTTCTTTGATCCATCTCAAATTTTGAGATGGAGGGACCATGAGATTGAACCTGATTTATCTGTGATTGAAAATCTAGTTAGGGTAGTTGATTCTGAGACAAAGTTACTTCATGGGAGGTTTATACCTCTAGTTTAGGTGCTATGTTATCATGGTTCTGATTCTCATGAGACATGGGAGTGGGAGGCACTGATTAGAGAGAAGTGGCCTCATCGTTTTGACATGGATCTTCATCATAGTCTTTTTGACCATATAATATTCCTATGGTGAGGAGGTTTTAACATCCCATTACTGTTTCAAGCCTTGATAAACCCTCTTTTATTGAATTATTAATGTTTTAAGAGGGAAAAAATTTATCAGGGAAATTTTGATTAATGTTTTGAGTTTTACACTGAGTTAGTGAGATAGTCTGAGGCCCGAAAAGTCTTATGAAAGATTGAATAAAAATATGATATATAATATATTAAGAGCACACCTTTTATTCAAAATAATTAATTAAATAAAAAATGGTGCATCGTATCAGAAATCTGAGACAACTGTTATGTCTGAAATGTGGTGTTTACCCTCTGAAAGGTATAATATTCGAAGTCTCCAGACATTTGGAGGCCTCTCTTGTAATACATTGTTATTAAATAATATTTAATATTTATTTTTATTAAAAATAATTAAATATCTCCCAAATGATGCATCTTTGGGGAAATGATATACCACCGATGGGTCCTGAATGAGTGGTTTACCGTAGAAGGGGTATAATATTTCTATGTGCTGGGCGTTTGGATGAATCATGCAAACAAATAAACATTTTTATTTTAAATTATTATTTATTCTATTTTTTAATTAATAAATAATTTAATTATCTTAAATGGTGCATCATTTAAAAAATTTGAGACCACCGTTGGGTGTGGAATATGGTGTTTACCCTAGGCAGTTTATAATGATTATACACAAAGATCTGTTGGTCAGGTCTCTTATAATTTTAATGTTATTTAATAAATATATTAAGTAATTAAATTTATTATATTCATTTTATTATTAATTTAATTAGTAATATCCAAATTTACTGTCATCTTCGCCCACCAAAATGTTGATACCACCATTTTTACCTCTTCTTGAAACCAAAATCTTACAAATCATCCATATTTTTACGATTTAAAAAAACAAATGCCTTAATATAATGAATTAAAACATTAAGTAATCGATATTAATACTAAAACAGATCATTAAATATGGTATTGAAGTTTCACATATTGAAATATGGGAAGGGTTTCATATTATCCGATTGACTTATTGTTTTGTGGGGAATCTATCAAGATCATACATTCAAAAAACTCCATTGTTGAGATCCGACTATCCACTACTGAATCCTAGTATTGGTTTTACTACATACTCTCTTTTGGGATTCCACTTATTCATATCTCCCAATAGCAGGTTTTTACTCTTTTAATCTTTTATTTTTTATTTTTTATGACACTTACAATGTTTTAAATTCTATTAACGTCTTCATTATTGATAAGAATTGTGTGCCGTCAGTACCGTCGCATTCGTCTCAACGAGCAGAATGAAAATTATATTTTAATTTTTTAGAAAGCCAGGTATTCCTTGAACCTATTTTTACCCTTTTAAGGGATCTTCAAAAAAAATTATCAAAGGATAAATTTTAAATTATAAATGGATAATTTGTGAAAATTTATAATAAATTAATTATAGACAGACAATTTGTATAAGAAATAATTATATAATAAGTGTACAATTTCCAAAGGTTAAATATGAAAATAATTATTTATGATAATTATACCGGATAATAGTTTATCAAAATTTACATACTATAATTGTGTGTATCGTAAAAAGTTAATTATTAATATCATCAAATGATAATATCTTGAGATTATAAAAAGTTGGTTAGTGAATAATTTATCATTAGATACATACATATCTTGATTAGAAAATAATGAATTTATCAGCAAATAATTTGATATATGTATATATATAAACACACACACACACACACACATATATATATATATACATATTTGAAAAAAGAATATGTTTTTAGAATACCACCACTATTCTCAAATTAATTTAGGAATATAAATTATCGAATGAGATTTATAATTATCCTTTGGGATAATTCTTGTGATTGTGTGTGTTGACATAAACGATCAGAAAGATATTATTCAGGAGAGAGAAAATGTTATTTCAAGTGTTATTTTATTTCTGTTTGAGATAAATTAACTAGTTTTGGTTCTAGGAACCCTTGACAAACATTGATCATTGTTGTGTTGAAACATACGATAAAAAGGCTGAGGGGAGGTGTATTGAACCATATAGGCTGGTTTATCATTGCTGCTGACATTAGTGACTTTGAGGTAGGTGGTTCTGTCCAAATTATCCAAATTGATTATCCTTGTATTTCTTGATTTATTTCAATTGTTGATTTAAATTAAATTGCTCAAATTTTAATCTATTTAATTAATTAAACTTGATTCAAATGAACTGATAAATTTGAAATAGTTTTGGAACATATATTTCAAAAAAACACAAATTCCATTGAATCAGGGCTTGCTTATTGAAATTGTAAAATTTAAATTATTGAATTTAAATTGTGGATTTTATGGATGTGTTTTCAATTAAATTGTTTAAATCTATGATGGGAATTAATTTTAAAAAAGTTATAATTGGTTTTTAATTTTTTTGAATCCTGAGAAATTGGCATAAAATTATTTTATAAAAACCTAGTGGGTTTATCTTGTTGAAAGGGAATGTTTTTTATTAAAACCCATTTTGGTTTTAAATGGAAGTAAATTGGAATATTAGAAACAGAATAATGATATTTATTGTATTTTAGGCAGTCGTAAAATAGGTTTCCCGTCATGTAAGAGCACATGCAAGCCTTTGGTAGTTTTTGAGTTATTTGGATACACTATATGTTATTACGAAGTTATAAAACATACCTTTGGTGGATCACATCCCTTATGGGAGGGTGATGAGTCAGCTCTGGACTGTGTTAGGGGGTCATGAGTATACTCATTTTGTTTTGATCACTAAGAGGGTGTAGAATCTTATTTCTAGTTAATAATATCATACATATTTGGCTTATAACCATGTTACTTACTAATTTTTTATATTTGACATATAAATGTATGCCAATTTTGTAAAACTACTTTACATGACATTGTTGGATTTACATAAACAGTTTAATTTAAGCCAATTTTTTAGAAATATTCCATATCTTATAAAGTAAGGCCTATTTTTAAAGTTTTTTTTCATCATTTTGAAAATGTATACCATGTTTTGTTAAATATACTTCATTTATTTCCAATTGGGTTTATTTTGAAAACTGAAATATTTTCATTGGATAATCTATTTTTGGCTCCTGTTATTGAATCTTTGATGGTGGCCTATTGGGCATTGGCTCAAACCCTTATTTTTCTTTCAGGTGATTGTAGTTTATCTTCATCTAAATTCAAGAAAACAGAAATGATCACTTGAGGTGCATCCAGCTACTGAACCATGGTCTTGGTGAGTTTCTCCCTTGAGACCTTAGTTGAGTTTCCTTATTATAGTACATGTGTTGTAGTACACTGGGATGTTTTATTCTTTATTGTATTCTGGTACATTAATCACAGTGGAATTTTCTTCTTAATATTCATATTGACATTCTTCTTTTAAATCTACATTATTAGTTGAAAATCATCCCCACTTTCATGTTGTATGATGATAGTTTCTAGTCTCTATCCAATGGGTATCAAGAATGCCCTTCGATCCATGTGAGGGATAGATCATTTATTGGGTTACCGGGGTACCCAGGCTAGTTTATGATACATAACAAAAAATATAATCACACAGATAGAAATAAAAACTATCACAATGATATAATGAAAATTTCAAAAATAATAATCTTTTTATTAAGGACTCATTCTAGTACATCATATATAAAATGTTGGGCAGAGAGTGATGGCAAGAGGGGGGGTGAATTGCCTTTTAAAAATTAATTAACAATTTAAAATCAAAGTGAAAGTGCAGCGGAAATAAAAGAGGCAAGACACAAAATTGATAACAGAGTTCGGCTTAAACGCAAGCCTACATCTCCGCTCCCAACTCAACCGTTGAGAGATTTACTACCGCTTTCTTTTTAATGGTTTTAGCATGAAACCCACTAGATTTTAAGGTAGTCTAGAACCTATTACAGCTTGCTTTTAATGGTTATGCAAGAACCCACTTGCTTTTAATGGTTGAGCAAGAACCCACTAGCCTTCTTACAGGTGAAGGCTAGCTCACCTATGACTCAAGCCTTTTAAAGGGAAGTCTTGACTAACCTCTTCACACCTTGAAGGTGGTGTGAAAACCCAAAAGAGAGGATGAGAGAAGGAGACGGGGGTTTGTAGGCACATACCCAAATTGATGCTCAAAATGATAAAACAAGAAAAACCGTAAGAGGAGAAGCCTTGGAAGCCAATGGATTGATTGGTGATGATTAAGGGTGCTCCCAAGCTTCTATGGTGGTGCTCCTTGGTTGTGGAATTGAGTTGGAGCAATTGAGGTTCCTTGAAGCAATCTGTCGGAGGTTTTCCAAATGATGGAAAAATGTTCCCGTGGGCTTCCGTATATTTTCGGGCCTTCCTAGTCCTTTATTTATAGAGGGGGAACCCTAAAATGGCCTTTGGGGGTCTTCGGAGCCGTTGGAGAGGCCTTCGGAGCCGTTGGGAGGCAAGTGGACAAGTCTGGTCAAAGCCCAACGGCTAGTTTGACTGGCCCCACCGGTTGACCGGTGCTCGGCCACCGGTTGGCCGGTGCTTTGGAAAAGGGATAGGGCTCGGGCTCAGGCACCACCGGCTGGCCGATGAGGAGGCCACCGGTTGGCCGGTGCTGAGACAGTAGGTGTCACTATTTGTCTGGGTTCCACCGGCTGGCCGGTGATGTGACACCGGTTGGCCGGTGGTCTGGACAGAGGTGATGCCTTCTGTCCAGGCTCCATCGGCTGGCCGGTGGTCATCCACCGGTTGGCTGGTGGACTGAAAATCAGTCCACTTTCAGTCCTTCTTGGCCCAATTCCTTGGCAACCTTTTGCCTATCAACAAAAACACTTAAAACAAGATTATATAAATAAGAAAGTGATTGTGATCATGAAAATTAAACCACGAGGGGTACGAGAGGTACAACAATCTCCCCCTATTTTGATGATCACAATCACCAAAACAAGCAATGTAAAAGATTGAAATGAGAGGCATGTTTTAAAAGATAAATAAGTAAAGCAAAGCATGAGAGAAAGATTTCTCCCCCAATCAACCAAGAATTTCTCCCCCTTTGTGATTATCAAAATAGCACGGGGCATAAAACTTGATTGAGGGAAAGGTTGAAAAACAAGATAGAGTTTTTTAAACCAATTGAAATTTTTGAGATATGAATTGAAAGTTTTGAATTGAAAGTTTTGAAATGAACGTTTTGAATTGAAAATTTTGAATTGAAAGTTTTGAATTAAAATCACAAAGGCTAAAACGATCCTAACTCCCCCTAAATAAAAACAACAAATCATCGGGGAGAGGATTTTAGAACCGAGACAAATTTTGGTCCGTTGAGACTCGCTAAAAGGGATTTTTCAATCCATACTTGTCTTGTGGTGGGTCTTCTCCTTTGAAATTCATCATTAAAGAAAATAGTTTTGGGCCTTCCATACCGGGCATTTTTGCAATCGCACTCATAAATTAAGTGCCCAGGTTTTTTGCAATAATTACAAAATTTATATAGGGAGCTCCCCCTTACAAAAATAGTTCGAGCATGGGAAGAGGAAGCTTGCTTGGAATAGCCAAGCCCTTGGGTGGTTCTAGCCGAACGTTGAGAACCTAGAAATTTGGTCAAATTTTGTTCACCATGGGTGAACTTGGCAAGAGATTCCCTTAAATCTTTGATTGTTAATTCCATAGAATCAAAATCGGGAAGGTTTTGGACCTTGAGGGACAACTCCTCCTTTTCGTTGAGAAGTTGTTCCTTTTCGGAAGAATGTTTTTTTAAATTCTTTTTTAAAGCAACAAATTTGGAAGAGATTTCGTGAAAACCATCCTCCAATTGATCTCTAGCATGTTGGAGATCCTCATAAGATAAATGATTAAAAGAATTTGAAGAACTAGAGGATGGGGAGTCGGAAGAGGATACCTCATGAAATGCCATTAGGCATTTTTTACCATTTTCACTTGAGGAGGAGGAGGATGTGGAGCTATCACTCCATGTGGCCTTTAATGCCTTCTTCTTTTCCTTTTGCTTGGCCTTTTTCTTGTTGAGTGGACAATCGGGCTTGTAATGGCCTTTCTTGCCACACCCGTAACATGTTACCTCGAGCTCGGATTTTTCGTTGGGTTGAGCCTTGCAGGATTTTTTCTTCTTGTGCTTCTGCATGAATTTGTGCATTTTGCGGGCAAGATTCTCCATTTCTGAATCGCCGCTTGAAGAGGAAGATGATGAGGAGGAGGAGCTTTCTTCTTTTTGGACTTTGAAGGCGATGTTCTTTGGAACTTTGATCGGT
This sequence comes from Viscum album, assembly GCA_963277665.1. NCBI lineage: Eukaryota > Viridiplantae > Streptophyta > Magnoliopsida > Santalales > Viscaceae > Viscum > Viscum album. Next base: position 120,229,051 of record OY728134.1, read on the forward strand.
TTGCCTTCCTTTTCAGCTTGCCTCCTCATGGTGATCTCGTAGGTCATGAGGGATCCGATGAGCTCTTCGACCGGCATGTTCTTGATGTCTTTTGCTTCTTGGATTAACGTGACTTTTGGTGCCCATGAGCTTGGTAGGATCCAAAGGATCTTTTTGACCATCGTCTCTGCAGACACATCATCACCAAGGGACTTTCTCCCATTGCAAACATCAGTAAAACGAGTAAACATTTCAGTAATTGATTCGTGTGGGTGCACGGCGAAAGACTCAAAATCTTGACGGTACATGTCCAATCGAGTATCCTTAACTTTGTTGGTCCCCTCATGGGTAACCTCCAATAGTTTCCAGATTTCATGAGATGAAGTGCATGTGGAAACTCGATTGAATTCATTACGATCAAGGCCGCAATGAAGAGAGTTCATGGCTTTTCCATCAAGCTCGAAATTTTTAATATCAGCTTCAGTCCATTCGGATTCATCGGGAGAAGAAAGAGAATAACCATGTATGACAATTTTATAAATAGGATAACCTATACTTCTAAGAAAAGTGGTAATGCGGGTTTTCCAATAGGTATAGTCAGTTCCATCAAAGAATGGAGCACGACCCAAAGAATATCCTTCGGGGGCGAAAGAAGATGAAGCCATCACAAAGGATCTTGAATTTGAAACCGGTTAGGGTATTACTCAAATTTTGCCTTTGATACCAATTGTTGGGCGGAGAGTGATGGAAAGAGGGGGGGGGTGAATTACCTTTTAAAAATTAATTAACAATTTAAAATAAAAGTGAAAGTGCAGCGGAAATAAAAGAGGCAAGACACAAAATTGATAACGGGGTTCGGCTTAAACCCAAGCCTACGTCTCCGCTCCCAACTCAACCGTTGAGAGATTTTCTACCGCTTGCTTTTTAATGGTTTTAGAAAGAAACCCACTAGACTTTAAGGTAGTCTAGAACCTATTACAGCTTGCTTTTAATGGTTATGCAAGAACCCACTTGCTTTTAATGGTTGAGCAAGAACCCACTAGCCTTCTTACAGGTGAAGGCTAGCTCACCTATGACTCAAGCCTTTTAAAGGGAAGGCTTGACTAACCTCTTCACACCTTGAAGGTGGTGTGAAAACCCAAAAGAGAGGATGAGAGAAAGAGATGGGGGTTTGTAGGCACAAACCCAAATTGATGCTCAAAATGATAAAACAAGAAAAACCGTAAGAGGAGAAGCCTTGGGCGCCAAAGGATTGATTGGTGATGATGAAGGACACTCCCATGTTTCTATGGTGGTGCTCCTTGGTTGTGGAATTGATTTGGAGCAATTGAGGTTCCTTGAAGTAATCTGCCGGAGGTTTGCCAAATGATGGAAAAATGTTCCCGTGGGCTTCCCTATATTTCTGGGGCTTCCTAGTCCTTTATTTATAGAGGGGGAACCCTCAAATGGCCTTTGGGGGTCTTCGGAGCCGTTGGAGAGGCCTTTGGAGCCGTTGGGAGGCAAGTGGACAAGTCTGGTCAAAGCCCAACGGCTAGTTTGACTGGCTCCACCGGCTGACCGGTGCTTGGCCACCGGTTGGCCGGTGCTTTGGAAAAGGGAGAGGGCTCGGGCTCAGGCACCACCGACTGGCCGGTGAGGAGGCCACCAGTTGGTCGGTGCTGAGACAGTAGGTGTCACTATTTGTCTGGGTTCCACCGGCTGGCGGGTGATGTGACACCGGTTGGCCGGTGGTCTGGACAGAGGTGATGCCTTCTGTCCAGGCTCCATCGGCTGGCCGGTGGTCATCCACCGGTTGGCCGGTGGACTGAAAATAAGTCCACTTTCAGTCCTTCTTGGCCCAATTCCTTGGAAACCTTTTGCCTATCAACAAAAACACTTAAAACAAGATTAGAAAAATAAGAAAGTGATTGTGATCATGAAAATTAAACCACGAGGGGTACGAGAGGTACAACATAAAATGGTATGGTATAAGCCCTATACCCAAACATGTTTGTCTCGTGTGACCCACCAATGCATCAAGGGGATATCTAATATTGGTCCCCACCTAGAAAATACAATTTATAATTAATTCATCATATGAAATGAGTGAATTAGAAAAATAATACATCAAAAGCATTCATTTTTAATAAAAATTCACATTTTAAAACTATAATTTAGAATTTAAATATTTCATTAGTACATATTCATCCTTTAATATCAGTCTGTAGTCATCATTAGAGAATAAAAACTTATATGGACATAAAATGTTTCTCTCAATAAATAAATGATAAATCTTTGTTTCTAAACACCCTAAATCTAATTTATAATAATTATGGTGTTTACATGAATATAAAAATGGATATAGAAAAAATTCAGTAATTTAAAAGTTATAGAATATATCCAAGAAAATAAACTACTTGGACATAATGGGTATAATAAATTTATTAGAAATGAATGTGTTTAAAAAATTTCAAGTGTCTAGGAAAATTGAATGATAATAGGATGTGAAAAATATTTAATTAATATTTATTAAATATTTCATAGTATTTCTACAAAACAAATTTATAAATCACGTATATAATGATTTCAACTAGGTTTTATTAAGTATATTAAAATAATATTTGTAAAAATATTATAAAAATATGATCCTGAAAGTAAACTATACTTAAGTAAGAAAACATTGAGTTGAAGATAAAAATATATAATAGAGCAGTGAAATCCCTTTACAAATTTCTTATGAAAATAAGAACAATCTTATGTAAATATATATATATATATATATATATATATAATAATTGGAATAGTTATTACATTGTAAAACCATTAAATTGTGGAAAAGATTTAAATCATAAATAATTTTCATTATATTGGGAAATTTTTTTCATATTGATAACATTTAAAAATAGTTTCTTAATAAAAATTACAATAAATGTCAAAAATGACATATTTTGAAAAATGATAATTTTTTCAATAAATAATTTTAAAAAAATATATTTAATTTAATATAAATTGAACTTAATAGATAATATTATTGTTTAAAATAAATTTCTAGTAATAAAAAATGTATATAGAATAGAAAGGTTCCTAACCAAAAAGAAAAAATGATGTATTATTTTATTAAAAAAATTATTTCAGACAATTTGAGAACTAAATAAATAAAAAATTTAAACTAAAAATTTAAACCTTATTAATAAAAATAAGATAATAAAATAATTTTTTTTTAAGATTTTAATAAAATCTAATCTCCTAAATGTAAATTGAACCCAAAAACAATCTAAATAAAGAGTGAGATTGTATAATAAATTCATGTGGACATTATAACACTTGAATCCAAACTGATTAAATAGGGTAACCTCAAATGGAAATTTAATTAAAATGATTAAAGAGTCTTTAAGGTTAGAATATTTTAAATAGGTATAGTATATTCCATATAATGTAAATAGGTGTTTTATACAAAACATGTCTCTAAGAAGGGGGTTTGAGATGAGAACCCCTTACCATAGATTCTTGATTTGTCAAATGCCTCTGAAAACCATGGATAATAAATTTAGATTATGATTATTCTATATTATATCCATATTTTTTTTATTTCTAGATAAATTTTATCCATGCCTTATTTATACCCATTTAGTTATAATTATTTGTAAAAATCTATTATTCTTGAGTTAATAGTTTCATTTATATGACATGATTTGATATTGTAGTTATGGTCCTTGAACCATGGTCACGATTTCATAACCTATATAATAATAATTATTTAACAGATATCATATATATAAATTATATAATTTTTTAGAAACATCCTTGTAATTAAATGATGAAATTTGATATATGTTTTTATAGTGGCATTAGTATGCACGTATGTGTGAGATCTATTTTTATTCTTATAATATTTGAAAAGAAAATCATTTTTATAATGTATTTACATTATAGAAAAATAATCATATCAAAATATTATATTTACTTTATAAATCTATCCTTATGACCCTCCAGGTTTTATTGATGTAAAAAACAAATCAAATCCCTTCATAGAGGTGGTAATCCAAAATTACGCATGAGCGATGTTAACATTTTTACATTAATATAATAGTAATAATGTAAACAATATTATATATTTAAAAATGATAATATTATTATCAAATTATATATATATTCATTAAATTCATATTTCTAACCATACTTGTGAGGTGGTGATGGAAAACCAAACACATCGCTTTTTGGATGTGATATTCTATACATGATTATGAGCGTTGTTTTAATTTTCTATATGGTGGAAAATAAGTTGAAAATGGTTTTTAATCATCATAACACAATTTATTTTTAGTAAATATATGGATTTAGTAATATTCAGATAGTTATAATATATTTCAAGGAGATATAATAGAAATTAAACATGAATTTATTTGGTTAAGACTTATATAATTTCTTTGGATATCTTCTTTTGGCTTGCGAATTAAGGATTCATGGATGCGTATTTTGGAAAAAACAGAACCTCTAAGTCATTTATAAGTTTATTGGAAGGGTATTTTAGAATATATATGATAATATAGAGGATATTTTTTTATTTTTATTATTTATGGGATAATGTGTCCATTTTTGAGAGAGGGGAGTGGTGCCTCTATAAATATTAAGAACATTATAATATAATAAATGACATTCTCATAGAAAGAAGATTTAATTTACTCCAATATGAATTATATTATATGTTATAGTCAGAATAAACTCAACAAGTCAAATTTATATAAATTTTATAGATATTTTAATTTATATCGCTTGTTTTAACCCCCTTGTTATCCTTCTTAATATTTACCGTGGATTGAAAATTTTATCATGAATATGGAATTTATTTTATAATATTTAACTACTATATGTTTTAAAAATTAATTTTAATATATGTTTTATAAACATATTGATAACCCATTTTGATAAAAATCCACATTTTAAGAACAAAATGATATTATAAAAATTCATGTATAATGATGATTCACAAAGAATTAATTGGATTATATTTAATCAAAGGTAAATTTTTTATATTCCAAAAAATCCGAAATCAGAAGGAACACATTAAATACTTCTCTAAAATGGAGAGACCAATAATTGTTTTTATTTGAATAAAAACATTTCATAGATTAATTAAATTTCAAACATATATTTCTATGTTCAAAATTATATTTTTAAATGAATTATACTAATTTAAATTTCTTTTGAAAATAAAGAAGGTTTCATAAACAATAATTTACTTCTTGTTTCACGACAGTGTTATTAAAGTTATTGTATTGGTAAAATATTTATTTTTCCATTATCCATGCAATTATTGTTAAAATAATCATAAAAATACACCTTAACCCAATTTTTTATAATAAATAAAAAATATATGTTCATTTACCCAATTAATTTTCTAAAATACATGAATTTATATTTTAAATGAAAATAAAAAATATAAATAAAAAACACTTTTAAAAAATGACATTTTAAAACATCATATTCTCAGAATATTTTTTGAGCTTAATTTATAATTAATTGAGTGTTAATTAATTATTTCATACATTGAATTCCTGTAAAAGTGATAAATTTATTAAAAAAGATAGTAATTGAAGAAAAAATCATTAAAACCTACAACTTTTTAACATTAAATGACTTTATTTATATCATACTAATTATTTATAATATAATATTTAAATTTTCTTAATTCAATAGAAAACAATGAAATTTCAATATTGTAATGGATTTTGGTATTTATTATTTCCAAAGTTTATATAATAATACGTCATGACTTATTTTAGTTCAGTTTTTTTAGAGTATTATATCAAAAATAATAATAATAATACATATTTTAATCTCAGGGTGCTATATTTCATGGTTGATTCAAAATTCATCTCAATTGGAATTAGTTTTCAAACCCTATCTCACCACTAAATATATAATCCTTAGTTTTGGAATAAATCAAATCATGGAAGTTCATTCTTGAAAAATAAAAGGAGATATGAAAAAAAAACATGCAACATTCATCAATAAATGCTTTTTTAATTATTCCTAAAAACCCTTTGTTTATTTGTATATAATTATTACATAATTGAATAGTTATACGAAATATAATTAGATTTAATTATTTTAATTTTAATACCCAAAAATTCACACGCTTACATTAAATGGGATATGAAATCACCATTCTCGTGTACAGCAGACTTCCACCTCAGGAACTGGTGTCGCTCATTCTCCCATTACGACATTTAAAGGCAGGTAATAATGAAAGATTTATAATTTATAAATGATATTTATTATATTTATGATTTTATTAGGATTTTTTAATTTTAATATCACACATACCTTAATCCTTCCCATGTTGTGGGAATACTATAATGTTATTTGTGTGTAAAACAGACTATCACCTCGAAAAGCAATGTGATTCATTAAAACTATATATAGAATGCATTAAAGATAGTTTTAATAAACATATGTTATATATCTAACACAAAAATTATTCTTTAATGATAATATATCACATACTTTTCTCTCTTTTAATCTAATAGGAAAATTAAAGTAGTTTTCATTCGTACGTATGGCCTACCATCTCTATGAATGGTGTATTTCAATACAAACATATATCTTTTATTAATTATTAAGAATAATTATGTAATTACTATATATATTAAGGATAATTTTCTAAGATTTCTCATTATAAAGACAATTATATCATTATATGAGAAGGATGACCAAGATTAACAAGTTAGAACATAAATGAAAAATAATACAGTTATTTCCCATAACGTAACATTAACATGGAATTGTTAATAAATGAGAAATATAAATTAATAAGTAAATCATATCTGGTTATATGTATATGATTATGGTTATTATATATATTTCTAATAAACATATATTTATTTTACAATACTTTTTAACTAGTATGATGAGAGTCAAGACTTAATGTAGGGGATTTATATCTCACTTTTTACTTTTGTGAGACACATGATAAATTCACAACCGCATTCATATATGTGGTATATAAACTACCAATGGATTTAATCATTGATTCTAATCCTCAAAAAAATTATTTAAAAGTCTATTTTAGTATGTCTATTTTATGTTTTTTGTGGTTGAAGAATAACCAAAATAGTAAGGGGATTTTCTCATCAATTTTCCTTCTTTGAAAAAAACATTATGTTATTCACTTATATTATTTCATGAGGTGTATATATAGCCCGTTTTACATATAATATCATTAATTTAATAATCCTTATGATATTTTAGGTTTCATTTACTGTTATTATCTCATGGGGATTGTGATTAAATTTACAAAATTTGGAAAACTTTTTTTCTAATGTCTTGTCGTTTATCCGGATTGTTTACAATAATGGTTACAGTGATGAAATATTATGTTTCAGAGATCAATAAATATAATAAATTTTCTAATCATATGGTTATTCATGATAATTTTATGTAATGGGTCCAAATATCACTCCTTAGTACTTATTATAATTATGGAAATGTTTTTATGAAAATACAACTTTATTTCTCTCTTCAGTCACAAACAGGTTTTATTTCAAAACCATGTTTTCTAAAAGTGTTTGATAAGTTATTAATGAATTTTTTAAGGTCATTTTAAAAGAAAAATATTTTATTTAATTATGCTTAGAAATTTTTTTAAAATTGATATTAAATCCTTCTTTATATGTTCTCAAGGTTATTTTGAAAGAAAAATGTTGTCAAAATGTTTTATGATTAAATTTTTTTTTTCAATGTGGAATGGATATTTTAATCATGAAAGGATTTTAAAATACATTTCCAAATTATTCTCCATATAAAATGAAATAATTGTTAGTTACATATTCATTAATATGGATATTATCTAATAATAATATTCATATTCTTTCTTGAATATTTTTTGTTTGTATGGCATGATGTTTATGACACATGATTCTTTTCCATGATTTATACAAAGATAAAAAGCCTATGAAAACCACTTCTTTTCATGGGTTGTGATTTGAAAAAATGATTATGAAACCTATCTCTTTTATAATGGTTATATATTATGACATGTTTATGATACCCTTTTCATATCATGGGTTTTTATGTAACGATTTTATATGATTTGGTGGGAGACATATGTATGATTTCATTAAGTTGTAGGTGGGACCTATATATCCCTCCAATGCATTAGGTAAATATTTATATCTCATGAGACATAAATGGATCAAAAGGGGAGTGATCGCGGTTCAGTAAAGGACATTGTTCACTAATATGTTCATAGGAGTGAAACTTGACTACTAAGATAGTTTGGGGAGTGGAACCATTATACTAAATAGCCTCATTAGTATTCCTTGACTACTATATAAATAATTTTATATTATTATGTGTTTGACAAAATTCCATGTCTTATTCCAAGGTTACTCTTTCATGGATTTTTCTCTTGATTCTATAATGATTCATGTGTTATAAACTTATTATATTTTTACCATGACTCATGTATATGATCATTGATAAGCATGGTTTGAGCGTGAAATGTAATACTTATGTTCTCAAACCCTTATGTTCATGTATGATTACATATCTCTAATGTTTACCTTTTCCGAGCATATGAGCCCACCCTTTCCTATTTTACTATCCCCATGTTATGAAGATGTGTATTATCTATTATGTGTATAAGAAGGGTTTTAGTCATGGAGAGCCTAGTGATAGATAATGTCACTCACTTAAGGACCAATTTTATGTTTCTATTTTCAGAAGGCACTAATCAAATATGGTATTTTGGTGTGTGTTTGTGTAATGTATTAAATGTAATGTAAAAATTATTTAATGTAAATTTTTGAGAATAATTAGCCAATATAGTTAGTATTAGAGTAAATATTATTTAACCTTAGGAAACTATGATGATAAATCCTTTTTGAAGTTGTAATAGCCTAATAAATTCAAATAATACTTCTATTTTAATTAAATATTTATTTTGTTTTAAACACAAAAGAAATTAATAAAAACTTTTTTGAAGCTAAAATAATTTAGGTAATCAACGTATGTTTTTATCTCAATTATTAAATATTACCTTGTATATTACTTTTATATCTTAAATGAAAATTAACTAATGTTACACTCAAAAATGAACTTTTAAAATATGTTAAAATTCTTTATATAAAATTATATTTTATTATTTAATGTCTTGGATATAGTAATATTTTTCAAGAAAAACAATTTTTATTTATTGTATATTATGTTTATAAATGGTTTATATTTGAAATTGTAGGTATAAGTAGATAATTTGATTTTTAAAATCCTAATATTAGAAACAATATTAGTATGAAATAATATAACATTTTTTAATAAATAATTGATTTTCTATAGTTATTTTTATAACTCGACATGTTTTAATATAATGAAGATCAAAAATTATTAGCAAAATTTATTATATAACATTTTATAATAAAAATTATAGGAATTTTAATTTATATAAAATAATCATTTATAATTATTTATCTATAAATTTTGTTAATTTAATTTTATGAAATTAAAAATAATGGAAATAATAATAATAATAGAATTAATGGTAAAATATAGTTTTAAGAAAATTTTTATTATTAAATTTAAGATAATTAAATTTATAAATATAATAATTTATAATATATTTCTCTTTTATAAAATTTTGAAATTATAAATATATATAATTATATTAATATAAAAAGAGAATATATATATATAATGTTACATGTTTTTTTTTTGAAAAAATTAAATTGGAATGTGTTAAATAAATAAATGATAAAACATTTTAAAAAATGGGAAATGTTGGTTATAAAAAATATAATGATTTTAAAAAAATTTGAAAATGAGTTGAATAAAAAAATAAAACAAGGGATATATAAAAAGGAGAAATGTTTCAAAAAATTGACATGAAAAACCAAAAATCAACTATAATCATGGTAAGATAATAAAGAAAATAAGATAATGATTACTCTGAATACATAATAAGATATAATAATAAATTAAGATTGATATGATAATATATAATAAGAATAAAGGTATCATTATATAGAAATAGAGAATCCAATTTTTTTGTTTCATTCAAAACCAATAATCTGTCAGTGTGTAGACCAACTACCATTAGAGTGGATAATTTTTCTTTCTGAAGAAGATTGAAAATATTAAATTTAAACACAAATACTTTTGAATCGATATCATATTGAATAAAAAAATAAAGCACCACTTTTAAAACAAAATCTGCTTCCCTTAGAAGCAACATCCCAAATGACAAGAATATATATATCAACCTGTAACACCCCATTCTCTCATTGGAAACCCTCAAATCTCTTCTTCTGTCTATCTAGATTAAGGTGAAGCCCACTTCCCCTATCTAATCGGAGCACCTTAAGTTAGATGCATCCCATTTTGTTTCAATTCCAGTTTTGAAGTAAGGAATTATTTTTAATTTATTTTAAAACTATAAATTATGTATTAATTTACGATTGGTATAGAATATTTTTATTTTTATCTATCAATTTAAATTTTTTATGGTTTATAAGTGTGTTATATTTTATATATTTATGTTTAATTTATAATGATATATACATAAATATAAATGTAAATATATATACATAGATCATTATTTATTTTTAGAGTTTATAATATAAGATATTAACTTAATTTAAATCTATAAAATTATGTGTTTAATCAACAGTTTTATAATGGATTCGGGTTATTATAAATCATTCAATTTTTTGGATTTTTCAAGGGTTATACCTTTATTTACACACACACACACACTTATATATAGTTATTATTTAAAATTTGATTTTGGAATCATGTAAGGATTTTCAAAAATATTATCGTTCTTGTTTTATAAAACAAAATTCATTTTAGCTAAAAACATACTTTAAAATAAAACCCATATGAAGATAATTATAATTCCTGAAAATAACTAATTTTTTAAATAATTATTTCATAAGATAATTATATAAAATAATGATTATTTATTTATTTATTTGTTTAATTTAAATTTATTATTTTATAAATACAATGATTATGAGATAAGACTTCATTTTATGATGACCATTTTTTTGTACTATTTATTTTAAAATGATAAATATTAACATTTTGTGTGCCAAACTAAAATAATATTTATTATTACATATCAATATTTTCTTCAGAACTCCATGTATGTCATTAATAATTTAGATATGGTAATCATCTTATTTATCCTAGAAATTCCATGCATTTTTATTCAAGTATTCATTTATTTTATCATGCATTTCTATTTATGAATTTTAAATAAGTACACCTTTTTTTAACACGAATTTCACATTCATCAGATTCTAGACATTCTCAAAAGATGATTATGTCAAGTCAAGAAGTATATAAGAATATTATATTTTAATGAAATTAATTTATATATGTATTATTTTGAAATATTTTTTGTTATGATCGAGAAATGAAAGAACATTAAAATGTTCTATTAAAACTGGTATTATAATATTGAATATTATGCTATGGTATGGAGTGTGAACCCATGATCATTATAAGATATTGTCTCATGTGATATATGGCTATGTGGCCTTATGATTTTCTTATGGCCAACAGATTATCATAAATAATCGATAATAAATATTATTTTTAAATGGAGAAATTCAATGCATTATTTTAAAACATTATTTTCTTCGATATTTATAGTTTTCAAACACGTATAAAAATTATTATATTTTAATGGTTTGAAAACATAATTATAAGTACTTATTTATACAAAATAAAAATTTACATAGTATTTATAAATGATTTTAAAAACCTTACTAAGAAAAATAATTAATCACCCTATATTTAAAATTTATTTTTCACATGTATAGTGGAAATTCATTTTTATGATTGTTTCTTTAGAGAGTTAGAAAACAAGAATGACTTTTTTGTATTATTTTATTTTATTATGTTTTGATAGATTGTAAGTAATGTATCTAATGTTCTACAATCTAGACTAGAAATGATCATAGAATGTATTAAATATTGGGGATTTGTTTAACTTATTTTAAAAACATACATAGAATTTTTATTTGCAGAAACTAGAAGTGTGGGTTTGGGGATTCATAGTTGGTATCATAGAAATGGTGTAGAAATCTTTAGAAATTATTTTTTGTTGTTACTGTATATAATTATAATAGTTTTAATTTTTCTAATTATGAAGATAAATATTTAGAATTTTATAGAGTATGGAAAACAAATTGCGAGGACACAATTCTTTTAAGGGGGGAATGGAATACCCCAAGAAATTAAAATTGTAATTTTATTTTAATAAAATATTTATTTAATATTTAACTTAAAATAATAATTTTTTAATAAAAACTTTTATGAAACTAAATTGTTTTATGAAATCAAAGTATTATTTAACTCAATTATAAAATATTACATTATAACTTAAGAAATAATATTTTTATATCTAAAAAAATTAAACAATTATATTACTTAAATAAATATATTTTTAAAATAATCCAAATTTATATATTTAAAATTAGTTTTTAATGTGAAATTATTTGGACATTTAATATTTTTCAAGAAAAAATATTTTTTTTATAAATTGTGTTATGTTTAAAAATATCCATTTATTTTAAATTATTTGTATAAATAGATTTTTTTTTAAAAATGCTAATATTAGAAATAATATTTACATGAAATAATATTAATTATTTTTAATAAATAATTTATTTTCATTAGTTAATTTTATTACATAATATTTTTAATATAATTGATGTATGTAAATTATTAAAAAAATTTGTTTATATAACCATTGTTTAAATAAAAAAAATTACAAGAATTATAATTTTAATAAAAGAATTATTTCAGAAGGAACCTTTTGAGGACCACTCAAGAAACCCTAACGTCGATTCTCGATCCTTTGCGAATGTGGTTGCCAATCGAGCTATTCTGTTAAAGGGACCTCCTCGCGACCAGAATGTTGAACCTTGTATTACACTGAAATCGTTTCAACATCGATGTTACTATTCAAAATCATTCTCTTCGAATGAGATTCTTCTACTCTCATTGGATCTTCATTTAGTGTTTTTTGGTAAGATCATTAAATTTAGGCCCTCCTTGAACTACTTAAGAAGGACTCTAGAAGCTATTGGGTTCATTAATTGTCACATTGGCCTATTGAACTCCTCAAATGTTGTTTTTCTATTTTCTTATGAAGATGATAACTATTGTTTAGAGATGAGGAATTTATTGGTGTTTGGTGGAGCTAGAGGAAAGTTATTAAATAGACCCATGATTTCGATCCTAACTTCAAACCAGCCATCATCCAAATCTAGTTAGGATTCTTTAGCCTAACTCTTCATCTGTTCAAATGAATAGCCCTTTTCCAATTCCCATCGTAATTTTCCATCCGCATAAACTGGAATATAATTCCCACAATCATTCCAGACCCACAGTTCTGAGGGTTTTCATTGATATTGACATCTCTAAACATCTTCCATCCATTTTTTGGATACAAAATAATGAGTTGGTTTTTTATAAAGAGATAAAGTATGAAAACCTACTAACATATTGTATCAAATTTCATAACAGTTGTCATTCCTATAAATATTGAAACCATGAATTAAATATTCCACTCCCTCTCACCTATAACAAGTCAGTATGGGTGCAAAAGGGTATGACAAAATTAGACCCTAAAAAATTTAATGATTATACTGACTGGACCATAGAGAAAACATATGCCCATTGATGGATCTATTGATACCCAACCACCCTTGGAAACTGTGCAGATGAATAATGCACAAACAAAACCCAAAATGGGGGATAAGGAAGCCCCAATGAGGCTCACACCCAATAGGGATATTTACATTCATTCTAAATAGCCCCAGCCTCTATGAACTACTATTGATGATTTATTTGGATTTTTGGATGTTGTAAATAATGCTCATCTCAGATTTGTTACCTCAATAGACACACCTTCTATTCATATGGAAAAACATGAGACAAAATCTGACTCTATTAAACCTAATCAAGATGAACTTGATCATGTATGTAAAATTGAGGATGAGAATCTACAATCGAGTTCTAAATTGGGGAAGAAGTCAATTGTCGACCCGAATGGATTTATTATTCCACACCCATGAAGACCCAGAAATATAACAATTATTATATGCTGGAGAGAACAATGTTCATGAGATCCTCAGGGATTAAATTGAAAAAACTTGTGATCCTTCCTCATCTATAGGGTGGTGGGGATCCCTCATCCTTATCAGATGAAGATGATTCTTCCTTGTCTTTAGATTCAGAGGTGTTAGAGGATGTTACTAAGATCAGGAATTGTACTCATTTTATCAAGGAGGGTTATAAAGAGAAATTTTACCCCTGGATCGAGGAAAAGGAGATACAGTCCTTTGGAAGGTTTAATAACAAGGAGATAATAATAGATGAGTACTAAAGTATTAGAGAGAAGATGTTTGATAGGGTGGAATTTGAACTTGATAAAGACCCTAACAATGATTTTTATAACCTTATTGGGAATAGATGTATGTGGATGAGTCTCTAAAAGGAATTTGATCCACAGAAGTGGTTCTGAATTTTGTTCTTGAGATTTTGTCATTGTGCTAGTTTCACCTTTATTTTGTATAGTGTGTGATTTGTGATGCAATATGACTGAACGAAGGACCAAATGATCGGGAATTCACAAAGATGGATTCCATGATGCATGGGGATATAATCTTAATACTCTTCATTCCTAAAATCATTTTTCTTTATAAGTGTCTAACATATTCTCATACCTTCTAGTTATGGATATTCCAGGCATCCGGTGAATCAAATCAAGATGATCATGATCATGTTCACCTTTTGGATGAATACTATTTATCTCAATTGTCGAAAGGCTACACTTAAAATGTATTTTTCTTTGTGATTCAGCATTTCATGTTCACATGATGATTTCTACTTATCTTCACATTTTTTATTGGTTTTCATTATACTTTCACTTGTCTTCTGTGAGGCCACTAATTGCAGTTTTTCATAGCTTTGGATCATGTATTTTTTTTAGGTTGTGCATTATGTCTTCATGTAATACCCCAGGTAAATAAATAATATTACATTTTCATATTTATCCATATTTGTGAATAAAATATTAATATTACTTTAAAGGGGACGTTATGCTCGATGGCGTACCCAACAAGCAACAACGAGTTTCGTGGGAATCTTGTGTTGCACTCTAGTAATAAAATAATATTATTTTAAATGGTAGTTAACATGTAGCCATTGTATTGGTGGTAATGGATAGAAATAACTAAAATATGATTATATATGTTTTCAAATGTTTTTACATTTATCCAATAAATGATAGAGGCTTAAAATACAGAAAGAATTCAATTTTAGGCGTATATGCCCTAGTTTTCACTAAAGGTTCACTTATCACCTTTTGATGTTGAACCATCATTTAATATAGTTTTGTTCACTCTGAAACATTATTTTGGACCAAATAAAACTCTTATTAAGAATCGGGACATCAAAATTTACTTTGTGTAAATTTTTGGTATCTTTCCGATAAAGTTCATTTTTATTAATGAATAGTGTAAAATGTTGTATTTTAATTCAAAACCGCTTTTTAATCTAATTTATTTATATTATTAGATTATCTTTTGAATTGGTTTTAAATTTAAATTAGAATATATTTTTACCATTAAATCCAATAGTGGTCGTTGAAATTAATTTCACTTTGAAATCAGACATAAACTAGTGTCAATCTTTTGATACTTATTGTTTCATAAAAACACGCTATTTGCTCTGACAGCAGGAATTAATTTTTAAATTAATTAATGTGACTAATATGTTTTGAATTTTGTAAAACGGACTTCATTTTTGAATTCCGAATATCAAATATACCTTAGGGTGAAGTTTTGGTATTTTTCTAAAAAACACCAATTTTTGATGAATAGTGAAACCACTAAGTGGTAATCAAGCAAACTGATTTTTCAGTTAAATGAAAGTTTACCACTAATGTGTATTGAATTTTGAAAATCCGACATACATGGTTGTCATTAGTATGTAAAATGTGGTTCAATGGGATGAAAATAATTTTTTGGTGAATAGTTACTTTTTTTCATTAATCACGATTAGAGGTAATTAGTGTAGTTTAAGGTAAAAATAATGTTTTAATAATATGAAATGAACTTGACACATTTCCTAACCTCATTGGATGTGTAATGGCCGACCAAGAAATTCCATGGGTCAACTTGGGGACCCCATGGATCCACTTTGGTTGGGAAATGACATAAATAACATTTTATTTAATGTAAAAGTAAAAATGACAAAAACATGATATGTTTTACTAAAACAATTTTTAAGTGGGGTTATACAACTCAGATTTTTTTATTATAAATAGTCATTGGAAAGATAAAAATATTTCATACATCATAGTATTTTTTTTATAATTTTTAGACTTTAAATAAATTAAATTATTTATGACATCATGATGATGCAGCGATGACCTCATTATTTAACGATTTAAATAAAATGGAAAGATAATGTAAAATCTATGAACTACACATGTCAAAAACTTATTGGATGGGTGGATTTCGAACCCTTAACACCTTATCCACGAAATATATCAATGTGGGACCTTTTAAATCCGAAACACATTTTCAAGTAAAGTAATATTTCTTACTTTCCAAAAGTGCCCCTCCTCTCCTCTTATAAAAGGCCCCCACCTCTACCTCATTTCACACACTCCTCAAGCCTTTGTCTCGGCCAAACCCTGCCCATTTACTCTCTCCACATCCCTCTCCACATCCTAGAGGATTCCCTTTGGGCATAATCCTTTCAAAGGAAGCCTTTAGGCTCAAATCAAAAGGAGTTACACTTTTAAAGGAGATTAAAGAACGATCGAGTCAAGTCGGACCCGAGGTAAGGGCTCCTACTCCTCTCATTCTTTTTAAGTACACACTTTTATGTCATTCCTTTTAAATCTCATCATTATTGTTATTGAGATGATCTTTTATATTACACTTAATGTAATTTTTATGTTCATGTGATGAGAGACCCTATTCTCTCTCATCAATCCATTTTGGAAGTTTTGAGTGGCGCCGTTAGGCTGCCGAACTTTCGTAAGAGATCTAACCTCTCTCTTTTTAAGTACTCTCCTTTATGTCAATTATTTTAAGCTCATCTTTTTAATGTTGGTGGATGATATTTTATATTCCTCTTTCTGTACATTTTATTTTAATGTTATGAGATACCCTATTTGATCTCATCAATCCATATTCAGATGTTTTATGTGGCGCCGTTAGGCTGCCGAGTTTTCATAAGGGGTTTTTCATCTCACTTTTATTCCCATGAGATTTATGATACATTTGCCAAAAATTTAATTTAGTGGTGTATGTACTTCCCATTATTATACTCTTTGTGTAATATACTTTCGTTTATGAGTATTTACATCAATGATCTATTTTCCTTCTTTCATGGGGTGTATGTTTTGAAAGATACCCAAGTTGGTAAGGGTACCTTTCAGCCTCCTCTTTTTTTAAAAGACTTCTTTTGTTGGGTCTTTTAATTTACATATTGTTATGTTGGGATATGATCTCATATATCCTTATTGATGTAAATTTTATTTCCAAGTGATGAGATACACTTTTTTTATCTCTCGTCAACTCATTTTGTTGTGATGTCGTTAGGCTGTCAAGGGAACTTTTTAACCCAATTTCGATTTCTTTGGGTTCAACATGTAGTCATTGAATATGTCATCCATTGAATATGTGTGAATGACCTTTTATTGTTTTACACTTAATATCCACTTATATTGGGTGTATTTATATTTTTCACACATATTTTTGAGATTGATTTGTCCTTAATTTAAGGGTACCTTCTTTATAAGGGATTTCATCACATTTGACATTTCTATTGAGAGTTCATTGTTGTTATGCACCAATTCTAGCTTATATGGTGTATATACTGTCCTTTAGAGTATTATATCATGAATCCATTTCTTCTCATGATATTATAAAGTTCTGACTAAATGTTATTCCTCTATTATTGTATTCAAGTGTCTCTAATTTTGGTAAAACCCCCTTTAACCAAAATATCGCTTTAAATGTTTTAATTATTTGTTCTTATTAATATCCATGTTTTCAAAATGGTTTTAATGATTTATTTATATGGATATTAATGGTTTAAAATTTTAAAAGCTTCAAGGTGGTACGGGACACTTTGATTCAAAAATCTCTTTATTAAATGTTTTAAATGGTTTTCGAAATGTTTTCTTTTTGAATGGATTCATTATTTCAATATACTAAAATGTTATATTGTGATTGAAATGTGGAAATGTTATATTTCCTTTATGCATGTTTTATGTGATACATTTATGTTATGGTTCTTAGGAATTGTTATGAAAACGGGTGGTTCCGTGATAAACTAAGGGCGGGTGAGCCCGATATAGCTCTCCAATGCATTGGGTAATGTGAAGGAGTGAAACATTAAGGTTAATCCGAAGAGATTTAGGGAATATACTGTGATGGGTATTCCAAACGTAACCAAGAGGGTTATTCCCTACGTAAGAATGTTATGAATGCCTCAATTTACCTTTATGTCTTATGTTTTCTATGGTTTATTCATGATTTGATATGCCTATGTTTTATGGGTAAAGTTTGATTTCATTGTAATGTATATATGAACTCATGTTTCCTTTCCATATTTTTATAACTCTTACTGAGATTTTTATGCTCATCCCAAGTTTTTGAAATGTTTTTCACAGGTCAAGGGAAAGGTACATGATGTGATGATAGTGTCAAAGATGTGTTAAGAAAGAATCCATGTTATATTTTAAATATGTTTCGGTTGATGGGAAAAATGAATACTGTCTTTTATGTAACCACTTTGTTTAAATGTGGAATGTAATGCACGTTTCATGATCTAATTCTCTAAAACTCTAAACCTGAAAAGATCCTCAATGTGTAATCTTGTAATAACTCAAGATTAAGTAAGGTTGAAGGCTGGGGCCTTATAGTTGGTATCAAAGGCCGGTTTAGATAACTTTAGAGGTTAGGGTATTCTTTAAGCATAACTGAAATTACCATAATGGTTAGGATTTCAGAAAGAGTCCTATTTTTAGATAAAGAGAATGAGTAAGTGTATCTTAGTGTTTACCTTCCTCATTAGTACATGATGGTTTTGTTGATATACTCACACTGACATTTCTATTTTTAGTGAATGGATGGATCTAGCAGGCACCAAAGAGACAACAGGTTTGAAGGAAACTGTGGTGGTTCTCTGATTAAGATACTAGATAAAATAGAGGATTCAATGAGGAAACTCATGGTTGTTATAAACCAAATAACAAGGAGTCATGATCAATCACATAAACCTTGGTATGATCTTTAATGCATCATGTACGAGATGACCAATCCATGTGGAAGTTCAGGTAATAATTATAAAGGTAACCATTAGAGTTTATATGATCCTTTCTTTTGAGGTAATTATGGGTTATTATATGATATGCTGGAAAATGAAAGGCATGAGATAAAATTGAGGTTAAAATATGTTATGATCACTTTCGATGATTTTATCTCTTTTTGGGGAATGATTTAAGAATTATATACTTTTGGAAAAAGGAAAACACGTAGACCGTATGACTACCCGTCGCGTCAGACAAAGCTGCGGGAATCAAACTCACAATCAAAGTGCAACTGGTATTTATCGCCTACCACTGGACTACGTGAAGTACCTGGTTAGTTTGACTGATTCTTTTTAGTTATATGATTTTATGAATTAGGAGTAAGTTGATTTTGGGTTATTTATGAAAATGATTAACCTATCATAGAGGATATGTGATTAGGTTAATTACTTTTCAATATGAGACTTTAGGAGCAACTGATGTTGTTTGGAGATAAATGTTACGATTTAACTTGGAAGACTATGTGACTAAATCCTTCAAATATTTGGGTTTCAACCATAGTTTGGTTTACTTTGAAGAATTTTATGGACCAATTGTTTATCGGATGGTCCTTGTTGAACTTTGGGTTTTGTTGGACAAATTTTGGAGATTAAAAATAGATTTTCTTTTTATAAAGGGTTATCCTTTTCTGGATTATCTGATCTTGTACTAACCTTATTGGTTTTGGTTTTGGTTAAAGTCTAAAGACATGAGAAGTATATAGTTCTCTTTTTGTGGATTAGGTGATTCTCTAGAAGTTTATTATAGTACTCTTAATGTGGACAAGTCTTCCTAAATACTCGTCTTTTGGAGAAAATATGAGTTTGTGTAAGGAATCTAATAAGAGTTGAAAGTCAACATGATAAGTGATTATGTTTCCTTATGAATAAATTCCTCAATAAAAAGTAACTTAAAGCAAAAATGTTGTCTATTAACTTTTCCTTCTGGGGAATCGAATACCGTTTAACCCATCACAAGTTTGTGATTTTCTCATTGTTAACTTTCTCCTAGACATGTTTACTATCACTCTCCCTCAAGAACATGACCCTTTGCTTTTTCTTCCATGTCCATGTTTTTCTACATGGAATCCTAGTATGGGTTAACTCGGGTGACCTCTGTACTTATCTTCCTTTATTTTAAAGTGATTGTTTTACCGACTCTTGTTTCGATGTGGGACTTTCAAGGATGTTTCCAAACTCAATTTTATAAATTGTGAGGATGCAATTCCCAAAAGGGGGGAAGGATGTAACACCCCAGGTAAATAAAAATATGACATTTTCATATTTATCCATATTTGTGAATAAAATATTAATATGACTTTAAAGGGGACGTTATGCTCGATGGCGTACCCAACACGAAGCAACGAGTTTCGTGGGAATCTTACGTTGCACTCTAATAATAAAATAATATTATTTTAAATGGTAGTTAACATGTAGCCGTTTTATTTGCGGGAATGGATATAAATAACTAAAATATGATTATATATGTTTTTAAATGTTTTTACATTTATCCAATAAAAGATAGAGGCTTAAAATACGGAAAGAATTCAATTTTAGGCGTATATGCCCTAGTTTTCACTAAAGGTTCACTTATCACCTTTTGATGTTGAACCATCATTAAATATAGTTTTGTTCACTCTTAAACATTCTTTTGGACCAAATAAAACTCTTATTAAGAATCGGGACATCAAAATTTACTTTGTGTAAATTTTTGGTATCTTTCCGATAAAGTTCATTTTTTTAATGAATAGTGTAAAATGTTGTATTTTAATTCCAAACCTCTTTTTAATCTAATTTATTTATATGATTATATTATCTTTTGAATTGGTTTTAAAGTAAAATTAGAATATATTTTTACCATTAAATCCAATTGTGGTCGTTGGAATTAATTTCACTTTGAAATCAGACATAAACTAGTGTCAATCTTTTGATACTTATTATTTCATAAAAACACGCTATTTGCTCTGACTGTAGTAATTAATTATTAAATTAATAAATGTGACTAATATGTTTTTAATTTTGTAAAACAGACTTCATTTTTGAATTCGGAATATCAAATATAGCTTAGGGTGAAGTTTTGGTATTTTTCTGAAAAACTCCAATTTTTTTTGAATAGTGAAACCACTAAGTGTTAATCAAGCAAAATGATTTTTCAGTTAAATGAAAGTTTACCACTAATGTGTATTGAATTTTGAAAATCCGACATACATGGTTGTCATTAGTATGTAAAATGTGGTTCAATGGGATGAAAATAATTTTTTGGTGAATAGTAACTTTTTTTCATTAATCGCGATTAGAGGTAATTAGTGTAGTTTAAGGTAAAAATAATGTTTTAATAATATGAAATGAACTTGACACATGTCTTAACCTCATTGGATGTCTAATGGCCGACCAAGAAAATCCATGGGTCAACTTGGGGACCCCATGGATCCACTTTGGTTGGGAAATGACATAAATAACATTTTATTTAATGTAAAAGTAAAAATGACACAAACATGATATGTTTTACTAAAACAATTTTTAAGTGGGGTTATACAAGTCATATGTTTTATTATAAATTGTCATTGGAAATCTAAAAAGATTTCCTACATCATAGTATTTGTTTTATAATTTTTAGACTTTAAATAAATTAAATTATTTATGACATCATGAAGATGCAGCGATGACCTCATTATTTAACGATTTAAATAAAATGGAAAGATAATGTAAAATCTATGAACTACACGTGTCCAAAACTTATTGGATGTGTGGATTTCGAACCCTTAACACCTTATCCACGAAATATATCAATGTGGGACCTTTTAAAACCGAAACAAATTTTCAAATAAAGTAATATTTCTTACTTTCCAAAAGTGCCCCTCCTCTCCTCATATAAAAGGCCCCCACCTCTACCTCATTTCACAAACTCCTCAAGCCTTTGTCTCGACCAAAACCTGCCCATTTACTCTCTCCACATCCCTGTCCTCATCCTAGAGGATTCCATTTGGGAATAATCCTTTCAAAGGAAGCCTTTAGGCTCAAATAAAAAATATTTACACTTTTAAAGGAGATTAAAGAATGATCGAGTCAAGTCGGACCCGAGGTAACGGATCCTACTCCTCTCTTTCTTTTTAAGTACACACTTTTATGTAATTCCTTTTAAATCTCATATTTATTGTTATTGATATGATATTTTATATTACACTTACTGTAATTTTTATTTTCATGTGATGAGAGACCCTATTCTCTCTCATCAATCCATTTTGGAAGTTTTGAGTGGCGCCGTTAGGCTGCCGAACTTTCGTAAGAGATCTAACCTCTCTCTTTTTAAGTACTCTCCTTTATGTCAATTCTTTTAATCTCCTCTTCGTAATGTTGGTGGATGTTCTTTTATATTCCTCTTTCTGTACATTTTATTGTAATGTGATGAGATACCCTATTTGATCTCATCAATCCATATTCGGAAGTTTTATGTGGCGTCGTTAGGCTGCCGAGTTTTCGTAAGGGGGTTTTCATCTCACTTTTATTCCCGTGAGATTTATGATACATTTTCCACAAATTCCATTGAGTGGTGTATGTACTGCCCATTATTCTACTCTTTGTGTAATATACTTTCGTTTATGAGTATTTACATCAATGATCTATTGTCCTTCTTTCGTGGGGTGTATGTTTTGAAAGATACCCAAGTCGGTAAGGGTACCTTTCACCCTCATCTTTTATTTAAAAGACTTCATTTGTTGGGTCTTTTAATTTATATATTGTTATGTTGAGATATGTTCTCACATATCCTTATTGATGTAAATTTTATGTCCAAGTGATGAGATACACTTTTTTTATCTCTCATCAACTCATTTTGATGTGATGCCATTAGGCTGTCAAGGGAACTTTTTAACCCAATTTCGATTTCTTTGGGTTCAACATGTAGTCATTGAATATGTCATCCATTTAATATGTGTGAATGACCTTTTATTGTTTTACAATTAATATCCACTTATATTGGGTGTATTTATATTTTTCACACATATTTTTGAGATTGATTTGTCCTTAATTTAAGGATACCTTCTTTATAATGGATTTCATCACATTTGACATTTATATTGAGAGTTCATTGTTGTTATGCACCAATGCTCTCTTATATAGTGTATATACTGCCCTTTGGAGTATTATATCATGAATACATTTCTTCTTATAATATTATAATGTTCTGACTAAATGTTATTCCCCAATTATTGTATTCAAGTGTCTCTAATTTTGGTAAAACCCCGTTTAACCAAAATACCGCTTTAAATGTTTTAATTATTTTTTATTATTAATATCAATGTTTTCAAAATGGTTTTAAGGATTTTTTTATATTGTTATTAATGGTTTAAAATTTTAAAAGCTTCAAGTTGGTATGGGACACGTTGATTCAAAAATATCTTTATTAAATGTTTTAAATGGTTTTAGAAATGGTTTCTTTTTGAATGGATTCATTATTTCAATATACTAAAATGTGATATTGTGATTGAAATGTGGAAATGTTATATTTCCTTTATGCATGATTTATGTGATACATTTATGTTATGGTTCTTGGGCATCCTTATGAAAATGGGTCCTTCCATGATAAACTAAGGGAGGGTGAGCCCGGTATAGCTCTCAAATGCATTGGGTAACGCGAAGGAGTGAAACGTTAAGTTTTCTCCGAAGAGATTTAGGGAATATACTGTGATGGGTATTCCAAACGTAACCAAGAGGGTTACTCCCTACGTAAGAATGTTATGAATGTCTCAAGTTACCTTTATGTCTTATGTTTTCTATGATTTATTCATGATTTGATATGCCTATGTTTTATGGGTAAAGTGTGATTTCATTTTAATGTATATATGAACTCATGTTTCCTTTCCATATTTTTATAACTCTTACTGAGCTTTTTATGCTCATCCCAAGTTTTTGAATTGTTTTTCAAAGTTCAAGGGAAAGGTACATGATGTGATGATAGTGTCAAGGATGTGTCAAGAAAGAATCCATGTTATATTTTAAATATGTTTCCGTTGATGGGAAGAATGAATACTGTCTTTTATGTAACCACTTTGTTTAAATGTGGAATGTAATGCATGTTTCATGATCTAATTCTCTAAAACTCTAAACCTAAAAAGATCCTCAATGTGTAATCTTGTAATAACTCAAGATTAATTAAGTTTTAAGGCTTGGGCATTATACATCAAGTCCTGGTGGATGGATTCCCCTCATTATTCTTGATTTATAGATTGCACACTCCATTCTCAAACATAGGGAAAATGTATGTCCATGTGGGAGGAAAATGTGAACTAGATTTTGCAGATTTGAAGTCTACAATTCAGGATTTGAAAGCATAGTAAATGCCTTCATCAATTCATGCCTGATGTTATGTTTCTTTCTCATGATTTTCATGAAGAATCTCACAATTAAAAAATCTGTTGTTGCTGCCAATTTTTCCTAATAAACACAATTTTTTCTTTTATATATCAAATTGTTGGGCATCACTCCTTGCTAAGATTATCCCCATCCCAAAGATGATTTAGAGGTTTTTAGGGCACCTTCTTTTTTTATTTATTTTTCTCTTTTTCGTACAAACTCATTGTACCTCATGTAATCACATAACCTTTACTTTTTGTTATTAAATTTTTTGGAGCATGGGTTTAAATACGTGATCTGAGCATTTCTAGGTATAATAAATATGTAAAAATCTGGATAAATTAAATTTATGAAATTAATGTCAATTTAAAACATAATAATAATAATAATAATAATAATAATTAAGGGAGACAAGTATTTTATCAAGAAAACTATTATTATTGTATTTATTATATGATATTTTTATAAATATATGAATTTATAATATGTTTTTATTCAAATTATAAATATAGTTAATAATATTAAAATAAAAAATTACTATATATATATATATAAAGTTATAAGTTTTGTTTAAAAAATGATTTCAATATGTTAAAAAATAAATGATAAAACCTTTAAAAAACAATACAAGTTGGTTAAACAATTATATAATGGTTAAGAAGTCTTTAAAATGAGTAGAATAAAAAATTAAAAAATGATATACATTAAACGGAGAAACAATAATAAAAATGAGGCGAAAAACCAAAAGGCATGGGGAATATGATAAGATAATAAATAAAACAAGATAATGATTACTTTGATAACATAATAATATATAATAACAATGGATGATAAACATGATAATATATAATAAAAATAATGGTATCACGATATAGAAATAGAGAACTAATTTTTTTTGATACAGTCAAAACAAATAAAACATCAATTTGTAAACTTATATCCATCACAATGGATACTTTTTCTTCATGAAGAAGCTTGAAAAAATTATATGTAAACACAAACCACATTGAATCGGGTTTTCATTGAACAAAAACAAAATAGGTCAATTTTTTAAAACACATAGATTTCCTCTAAAGCCACATCCCAACTGACTTGACTGTATATATAAACCTATAAGACAACATTATATCATTGGAAACCCTCCATTCTCTTTGTCATTCATCTAGTTCATGGTGAAGGTCTTTGCCTCCATCTCATCCGAGAACCTCAAGAAGGCTCCTCCCCTTTTTGTTTGAGTTCCAGTTTTGAGGTAAGGGGTTGATTTAATTTTTTTAAACTATCAAATTAATATATAGTTTGTTTTTCTTCAGGAATTATTTTAATTTTAATTTTTTTCAATCAATTTACGTTTTAATTTATGGTTTGTATGGGTTTGATTAATTTTTATCAAATTATGTTTAATTTATAATGTTGTGTTCATACATATAGATCATTTTATATATTTAAATCTATTTATCATTATTTTATTTCATAATTTATAATATAATTCATTATTTTATTAATATATATCAAATTATGTTTTTAATCTAATGTTAAATATGAGATTTATATAATTATAAATCATTGAATTTTTTTTTGTAGGGGTTATATATTGATTTAAAAAAGTATATATCTGTATATATATATATAGTTATGCTTCCAAATATTATAATCTAATATTGTTTGGGTTTTCAAAAATTGTTTTGAGTTTATTTTAGAAAAAAAAATTCTCTGTTGTTGAGATACCTGGTTTAAAATAAAATTCATAGAATATTAATTGTAATTCAGGAAAATAATTAATGTTTTAAATTAAAATTTAAAAATATTATTACAAACAATAAAGAATTTGGTTTTGTTATATTTTATTTTATATTATATCATTTATCAATAAAATCTCCATGAGAGAATAAATCCTTTGATTATTATCATTTTAAGTGTACTTTTTATTTAAAAATGATTACTTTTATTATTTTTTGTTCAAAAAGTAAATAATAGTTATAATTTTATCTGAAAAAATGTATATTCACCCTCTTGTATGTCATTCATAATTTAGATACGGACATCATCTTAGTTATCATCGACCTTCATTGAATTTTTATTCAAGTATTCATTTATTTTAACATGAATTTATATTTAGGACTATCAAATAAGAACTTTTTATTATAAGCATGGATTTATCATATAAATTATTATAGAAATTCTATGAAATTATGATGACATGTAAATATGTATGTACGATTATTTTTTATTAAATAAAATAATATATATATATGTATTATTTTTCATCATTTTTGTGTTTTCATTCAGAAATATATAACCATTAATTTTTTTCATTAAACTGATACTAGAGTATCAAATGGTATATTATCGTGTGGGGAGTGAACACATTATATTAAGGGGAAATTGTATCATATATGATACAACTAAGTGTATTTACAGTTTTCTTATGGTATGATGAATATCATAAATAATCCTTCAAAAATATTATTTTCCAATGGGGATATACTTGTAATTTTTTTAAAATATAATTATTTTGGAAATGTATGCTTTTCAAAATTCTATGAAAATTATTATATTTCAATATTTTGACAACCTATTTCTATGTATTTAATTATTCAAAATAAATGTTTTCGAAGTATTTAACAGTGATTTTAAAACCACTTCTTAGGATATATAATTTCACAACCTATTTATAAATTTTATTTTTCACAGGTTTCGTAGAGATTATTTATGATGTATATTTCGTTGAAGAGGTAGCGCAACAGAATAATTTTTTATTAATTTATTTTATTTTCTAATGTTTTGTTTTGTTGTAAGGCATGTATTTAATTCATAGAAATCTAGACCAAAAAATTTAATTGATTGTATTAAATGATATGTACTTTTTTATATATTGTATAATGAAACACTATATTTTTATGTGTTGAGACCCAAAATCATAGTTTACTGTCTTCACGGATTTTATCAGAGCAATGGCCTAAACATATTTGGAGATTATATTTTTTTGGTAAAGTATATAGGTTTATAAGTTCTAATTCTTCTAATTCTGATGATAAAAATTCAGAATTTTTTAGAGGCTAATGAACAAATTATAAGGGCGTAATTATTTTAATATGGGAGAATGTACCCCCTCAAGAAATTCAAATGGTACTTTTCCATTATTTAAAATTTTTTATAACTTAAATGAATTATTTTTAATAATTATTTTTGAAACTAAATTATTTTGTGTAATTCAAATAAGTTTTTATCTCAATTATAAAATATTACATTTTATTTCCAGATAATGTATTTTTATATCATAAAAATGAAAATAAACAAAACTTTTCCTTAAATAAAAGTATTTTTAATGTAATACAATATTCTTTATTTTAAAATATTTATTAATATTAAATTCTTTGTATATATTAATATTTTTCAAGAAAAACTATTTCTATATAAATTATATTATTTTTATAAATGGTATTTTATTTAAAATTACAAGTATAAGTTGATAATTTGATTTCTAAAATGTTAATATTAAAATATTATTTTAATAAAATAATTTTTTTAATTAATAATTGATTTTCTTTAGTTTATTTAATTAGTTGAGAGGTTTCAATATGTTTAATTTTTATAAATTTTATATTAGTTTTGTTTTTATAACATTATTTTAATTAACAAAACTCATATAAATTTTAATTTAAATAAAATAATGGATTATAATTATAAATGTATAAATTTGTGTAAACTAATTTTAGGAAAATAAAGGTAATGGTAATAATAATAATAATATTAATAATTAATGGTAAAATGTATTTTTTAGGAAAATTATTATTATTACATTTATGATAATATATTTTATAAATATTTGAATTTATAATATGTTCTTATTTTATAAAATTTTGAAATTATAAATATATATAACCTTATAATATAAAAAAATTACATATATATAAAAAGTCATATGTTTTGTTTTAAAAAAAAATTTATGTTAAAAAATAAACGTTAAAACCTTTAAAAAATGAGACACGTGGGTTAAAACCCTGCTATAATAAGTATGAAAATTGTTAAAATGAGTTTAATAAAAAAAGAAAAATGAGATACATAAAAAAAAGAGAACTTATTAAAAAAATTACGTGAGAAACCAAAAAGAATGTGGAATCATGATAAGATGATAATAAACACGAATGAATACATTAAAAACATATTAATATATAATAACAGATAATTATTAACATGATAATATATAATAATAATAATAAAGGTATTGTGATATAGAAATAGTGTACTCAAGTATTTTGTTTCAGTCAAAACCAACAGACCATCGATTTGAAAACCTACTACCATTAGAGAGGAAATTTTTGATTCTTGAAAAAGCTTTATGTAATTGAATTTAAATATAAACACTTTTGTACTATGAAGTTGTTGACCATAAACATGATTGATAATTTTTAATAAAAACTGAGTTCACTAGAAAAATACTTCCCAACCGAACTAAATATATATATAAATATATAAAACCCTATTCTCTTATTGGAAATTCTCCCTTCTATTCGGCCATCCATCATGTTCAAGGTGTAGTCCACTACATAAATCTCATCCGAGCACCTCAAGCAGGTTACATCCCTTTTTATTGACTTCCATTTTTTAGTTAAGGGATTGTTTTAAATTTATTTGTAATCCTATCAACTTATGTATTAATTTTTTATTTATATGGAATTATTTTCATTTTTATTTTTATCTATCAATTTACGCTTTAATATATAGTTTTTAAGTGTTTGATTTATTTTAATAAATTAATGTTAATTTATAAAATATATATATATATATACATCTTTTTTTCAGAATTTTTAATATAAGTGAATTATTTTATTTAAATCTATCAAATTATGTTTTTAATCAATGGTTTTATAAGTCATTTTATTTATTATAAATATTTCAATTTTTTGGTTTTTAAGGGTTATATTTTAATATATATATATATCTATCTTCCTCTCTGTGTGTGTGTGTATATATATAATTATTATTTCAAATTTTATATTGGATGTAGGTATGGATTTTCATATATTTTATCATCTTTTTGGAAAAAATAATTTTTTTCTAAAAAATCATTTTAAAATAAAGTCCTTTTAAAGAAAATTGTTATTCAAGAAAATAATTCATCTTTGGAAGAAGTATTTCATATGTTAATTATAAAAATTAATAGATTTTGTTTTTTTTATTGTTTATTTTAATTTATTTCTTTTATTAATAAAATCTTTCTGGGACAAGAAATCATTTGATAATAAAAGTTTTATGTGTAATTTTTAATTATTAATTTTTAATATTATCATTTTATGTGCCAAATATAAATAAAAGTTTCTATTTAATGTGTAAATTTACTTTTCACCTCCTTGTATATTATTCAAAATTTAGGTATGGTTTTCATCTAAGTAATCATCTACATTACATTTATTTTTTATTTGATTATTCATTTATTTTATCCTGAATTTATATTTATAACTTCTAAATAAGAACAATGGTTTATAATAATGGATTTTCATAAATAAAATTATAGAAATTCTAAAAACATATTATTTAATGTAATGAAGTATGTAATATTATATCCATTTAAAGAAAATATTTTATTTAGGTATTATTTTGAAATGTTTTTGGGTTATGATTGTGAAATTTATGGCCATTAAATTTGTTTTCTTAAAACTGACACTAGGGTATCAAATGTCACATTCTAGCACGGGGAGTGAACCCATTACCTTAAGGGGAAATCGTACCATATCAGATACAACCAAGTTGTCTTACGATTTTCTTATGTCTTTCTGAGTATAATAATTAATAATTCAAAATTATTATTTTCATATGCAAAAATAGAATAAATTATTAGAAAATGTAATTAATTGGGAAATTGATTATTTTCAACACTGTATGTAAAATAATATATTTCAATTTTTTGAAATCCTATTTCACTGTAGTTTTTTATTCAAACGAAAAATTTTAAATTATTTACCAATGATTTTAAAATTCCTTATTGGGAAAATTAATTATTGTCTATATGTTTAAAATTTATTTTTCACAGGTTTTTAGAAATTACTTTTTATGTGTATTTATTTGAAGAGGTAGAATACACAAGGGTTTTATTTAATTTAATTTAATTTTGTATAGTTTTGTTTAGTTATAAGGCATGTATCTAAATCTCCAAAACCTAAACCATAAATTTTCATAGAGTGCATTAAATTGTTTGTATTTGTTTAATTTATTTAAACAAATACACTCCATTTATAAGTACTGAAACCAGAATCATGAGTTAGGGGTATCATAGTTAGAATCAAAGAAACGGTCCTGACACCTTTTAATATTAGATGTTGTCGATAGTGTATATAAGTAAAGAAGCTACATTTTTTATAATTCTGAATAAGAAAATTCATAATTTTAAAGAGTCTACTGAACAAATTGTGACCACACAATTTTTTTAAAGGGACGATATAACACCCCAAAAAATTAAAACAATACTATTATTTTAATGAAATATATGTTTTCATTATAACATAAAAAAATTAATAAAAAAATTTATTGAACTATTGTATTTTGTCTTGTGAAAATAAGTTTTATGTCATTATTAAAATATAACTTTGTACTTTAAGAGATAGTATTTTAATATCTTAAATGATAAAACTAATATATTACTTAAATAAATTTATTTTTAAAATAATATAAATTATTTTAATTAAAATTTTGTTTTAATAATAAAAATTTTGGATATATTAATATTTCTCAACAAAAACTATTTTTATATCAATTATATTATGTTTATAAATGTACTTTTATTTAAGATTATACATATAAGTAGATAATTTGATTTGAAAAATTTTAATATTAAAAAAAATATTAGCATGAAAAAATATTGCTTTTTTTAATAAATAATTGATTTTAATTAGTTAATTTTATTAATTGACATGTTTTAATATTATTGATGTTCATAAATTCGTAAATTATTTATTCTATATAACCCTTTTTATAAAAATGTAATGGAATTTTAATTTAAATAAAATAATGATTTATAATTTCAAATAAATATATTTGGATAAATTAATTTTATGAAAGTAATGGTAATTATAATAATGATGATTATAGAGGATAAAAATATATTTAATGAAAATAATTATTATTGTATTTCAGAAAAAATATTTCATAAAAGTAAGACTTTGTAATGTGTTTTAGTTTTAAATTTTTTCAAATTTTAAATACTCATAATGAGATTAATATAAAAAAATAATATATATATATATATATAATTTTATTGGTTTTTTTAAAAGATGTGATTTAAACATATAAAATAAATAATTTCTAAATCCTCTAAAAAAGAATCATGTCGGATAAAAGACAATATAATGATTAAAAAAAGTTAAAATTACTTGAATAAAAAATACGTCATGGGATACATAAAAAAAAGAGAAATGATTCCCAAAAATTATGTTACAAACCAAAATTAATGTGAAATCATGATATGATAATAATGAAAATTAAATTATGATTATATTGACAACATAATAATATAAATTAATAATAAATGTATCGTCATATTGATTTCGAAAAAAAAAAATATCTTTATTCAAAACAAAAAAAACTGTCAATTTTCAAACCTACCACCATCATACTCGATACATTTTCGTCCAAAAAAAGCTTGAAAAAATTAAATGTAAACATAAACACTTTCTAATCAAGTTTCTTTTAAAAAATAAGTGAAATTTGATATTAAAAAACCAACTTCCCTCGGAAGATACGTCCCAACTAACCTATATATATATATATATATTAACCTAGAAAACCTCATTCTCTCATTGGGAACCCTCCCTTATCTTTTGTCATGTATCTTGTTTAAGGTAAATTCCCCTACCATTATCCCATCCGAGCACTTAAAGTAAGCTATCGCCCTTTATGTTTGAGATCTAGTTTTGAGGGAAATATAGTTTTAAATTTATTTTCAAACCTGCCAAATTATGTTAAAATTTCTGGTTTGTAGGGAATTGTTTTTATTTTTATTTTTATCTATCAATTAATGTTTTAATATATCGTTTGTAAGTGTTTTATTTTTTTATCCATTTATGTATAATTTATGAATATTTGTCCACAAATATATATATATATATATCGTTATATGTTTTATAATATATAATAAAAGAGATTGTTTTTATTTATATTTATCAATTTAGAATTTTGCACTTTGGTTTTATAAAGGATTTCTGTTATTATAAATGAATTTAATTTTTTGTTTTTCCAAGGGTTATATTTTGATTAACAATATATATATATATATATATTATTGAATTTTATAATAGAGGGATTTAATTATTTTTATAAATTTTATCAAGCTTCTTATTGAAAACAATGTTATTATTTTGTTTAAAAACATGGCGTAAAATTAAACCCTTGTAAGGATAATTTTTATTGTAGAAAATAATTAATGTTTTAACTATGTATTTCATATTCAAATTATATACAATAAAAATGGTTTGTTCTGTTATTCTTTATTATAAATTATTTATTTAATAAATAAAATCACCATAGGGGGAAAACATCGTTTGATGATTATCATTTTATGTGTACTTTATATTTACAAATAATTAATATTACAATTTTATGTTCCAAATCTAAATAAAATTTATTATTTCATGTGAAAAAAATGACATTACGCCTCCTTTTATGTCATTAATAATTTAGATATGGTTAACATTTACGTTTTCATCGACATTCCAAATATTTTTATTCATGTATTCATTTATTTATCGTACATTTATGTTTCTGACTTTCAAATAAGAACACTTGTTTATAAGAATTGATTTATCCTAAATATGATTCTAGAAATTCTAAAAAACTGATTATTATATGTCAAGATGTATGTAAGAGTATTTTATTTTAAATAAAATAATATATGTATGTGTTATTTTAAATGGTGTTTCGGTTATGATTGAGGAAAACAAGGTCATTATATGTTTTTTCTGAAAAATGGAAATTGATTATCAAATGTTAAGTTATTGTATGAAGTGTGAACCTATGAACTTAATGTAAAATTGTATAATATTATATATAGGTAAGTAGCCTTAAGGATTTATTATGGCATGTTAGGTATCATAATAAATATTTCAAAATTATTATTTTCCAATAGAGAAATTTGTGTAATTAATTTAAAATTTCATTTTTTTGGAAATTTATGAGTTTCATAATTGTATGAAAATTGTTATATATCAATGTTTTGAAAACATATTTCTATATATTTATATTTTCAATAGAAATATTTTAAAAGTATTTATCAATGATTTTAATACCCCTTAATAGGAAATATAATTTCTTATCCTATGTTAAAAAATTATTTTTCACATGTTTAATGGAAATTCATTGTGTTGTTTATTTATTTGAAGAGGCAGTGCACAAAAAAATATTTTTCTTTATTTAAATATATTTTGTATAGTTCTGATTTTTGGTAATGTATTTATACAATTATAAAAAATATAGACAATAAAAGTTTATAGAATGTATTAAATGGTGGGTTTTTTTAACTTCCTTTATACAGAAATACACAAAATTTTTATGTATAATCCCAAAAGAGTGGGTTCAGGGCTTCAAAGTTGTTATCAGAGTAAAAATTCAGTCAAATATGATGATTATATATTTTTAGTAGAGTGTACCGGTTTAGCAGTTATAATAATTTTATTCATGATGAAAAACATTAAAACAATTTTAGAGTCTGAAAAACGTATTGGGAGGGCATAATTCGTTTAAGGGGGAGAATTTAACACCCTACAAAATTCATATAGTAATTTTTTTTTAAATTAAATATTTAATTTTGGGTATACCTTAAAAGAAATATTTTTTAATAAAAACTATTATGAAGCTGAAGTATTTTCTGAAATCAAATTTCTTATTATATCAATTATAAAATATTACTTGGAATTTTAAGATATAATATTTTATATCTTTAAAAAAATAATCTAAAATGTTACTTAAATAAATGTATTTTTAAAATAAACCAAGAAAATTTTTCTATTTTTTTGTGGATATATTAATCTTTTTTCAGAAAAATAATACCTTTATATAAATTATTTTATTTTTATAAATTTCCTTTTATTTAAAATTATAGGTATAAGTAGATAATTTAATTTTTAAAATGTTAATCTTGGAAAAAAATATTAGCATGTAATAATATTACTTTTTAAATAAATAATTGATTTTATTTTGATACTTTTATTTCTTGATATGATTTAATATAATGCATATTCGTATATTAATAAAATAATTTTTTATATGAAATTTATTTTGAAAAAAATATTTGAATTTTAATTAAAATTAAATAATTATTTTTTATTTTAAATGAATAAATTGTGATAAATTAATTTAATGAAATTTAATATAATTATAATATTGATAATGTTTTTAATAATTATGGGTAAAATGTATTTTTTTAAGATAATATTTATTAATTTTTTAAGATATTATATTTTACGTAAGGACCCGACCCGAGTTTCCTGGAGACGATGCCTTATTTGATTACCCTTGTAACATCCCATGTAAACAAAGAATATTAATTTTCAATAATTATTTAAATTTTTGAATTAAATATTAATTTTAATTTAAATGGGTTTCTATGTTTGATGGTGTACCTGATATGCAACAACAAGTTTCTTTGAAATCATATACTACACAATAATAATATAATATTATTATTTTAAATGGTAGTTAATGCCAAGCCATTTTATGTGAGAGAATGAACTGAACTAGCTAAAATAATTTTATACATGTTAGTTAAAATTTTTTACATTTATCCAATTAAATTAAGAGGCTTTAAATGTCAATGAATCTAATTTTAAGCATAATTTACTTAAAAAGGTTGAATTAACACCTTTTAATGGAAAACCCTCATTAAATATAGTTTTTGTCACTTATATATGATCTATTTTATCAAATAAAATTATTTTTTAGAATCATTACATCAAAATTCACTTTGGGTAAAATTTTGATATTTTTCTGATAAAATTAAATTTTGATGAATAATGGAAAATACTGAATTTTAATTCAAAACTGCCATTTAATCAAATATATTTATATGGTTAGATTAGCTTTTTTAATTGGTTTTAATGTGTAATTAGATTATATTTTTACCATTTAATTTAATTTTGGTCATTGTAATTAATTTCACATTGAAATTGACATAAACAAGCGTCAATCTTTTAATAGTTATTATTTATTAAAAAGATGCTTTTTGTTTTGACGAGAAAAATTAATTTTAAATTAATTAATCCAACATATATGTTTTTAATTTGGTAAAATAGACATCATTTTTGAATTTGGAATCTCAAATATATATTAGGCTGAATTTTTGGTATTTTTCTAAAGAACTTCAATTTTTGATGAATAGTGAAACCACTAAGTAGTAGTTCAAAAATGAATTTTTCATTTAAATTAAATTTTACAGCTTCTGTGAGTCGAATTTTGAAAATCATACACACATGTTTGTTATTATTAAGTAAAATGTAGTTCAATAATATGAAAATAATTTTTGGTGAATAGTAACTTTTGACTTTAATTTACAGGGGTTGAAGGTAAATAGGGTAATTCAAGTAAAATGAATAATATAATAATAAAAAATTAACTTCAAACTTTTCTTAAAATTATTGGTTGAGTCCTGGCCGACCATGGGCAGCCTTGGGTCTATTTTGGGAACCTATGGTTCCACTTAAGAGTGATAATGACACTTTATTTTAATTAACTTAATGTAAAGGGAAAAATGACATAAACAAATATCATATAGTAAATTAATTTTTACATAGGGTAATATAAGTAATATATTTGACTATAAATATTATTTAGAAATAAAATATTATTTCCTATATAATGGTATTTTTTTTAAAAAATTTAGGTATCAAATAAATTAAATTATTTATGACACAATAATGATTCAAAGTTTACCTCATTAATAAATAATTTAAATAAATTATATTATAATGATTTAAAAAATATCCAAAACTTATCGAATTATTATTGGTTGATTTTATTTCTACCATGGGTTATCTTATCATTTAATTTATTATGTTTTTGACCATTAGAAACTGTAATTCATGATATAGTGAAATAATATTTTCACACTTTCCTAAAGAACCCCTCCTCCACCTTATAAAAATCCTTCACCTCTATCCCATTAATCAAACCTCTCAAACCCCTTGGAACATCAAACCTCTTCCCAAATAAGTTCTCAGGATACCTCTCTTCCTACTATAATTTTTATCTTAGGTATAAGTCACTTCAAGAAGTCCTTTTGGTTCAAACCAAATAGAGGTTACCCAAATTAAAGTTAACTGTTTCTCTAAAATTCTTTCAATTTGTTTTACTTATCCAACCACCAAACTATTTTTAATCATTTTTTCATAACAACACCAGTATCCCCAATATACTAGTACTTCTGTATAAGAAGGATTCGAACTACACAAACACACACCTCCATCTAATGGGTAAAGAACATATTGTTTCTGTGCATGGAAAACTAACACCTCACAAAACCATGATTGTTCAATTATCTCCTACCGCCTCTCATGGTGGTAATTATGATAGAAATGGATTTATATATGTTATATATTATGTTTAGGTATTATTTATCCTTCTGTATTTTCTATTTATAGTATACCTTTACGGTTTCCATTATGGGTAAATGTCATAATTTCATTTGAGAATCGCAAACTACCACCCCCTCGAAGTGATATGACTCGTTAATGACATATGTGGGACATATAAATGATGGAGTTAATGATATTATATATGATATTATATATGATATTATACTGGAATTATAATATACTTATGTATCATTATGTTTTAATTCCATTAAAATATTAAATAGAAATGAAAGTAGTTTTCATGTATACGTATGACTTACCATCTCCATGAATGGTGCATTTCATTTATTACCACCAAATGTTATGTACTATTATAAATAAATATATATACAGGATATATAATAAATATATGCTATCTAAATCATTAATCTCATTATGGAGATAATGGACTTTTGACCACATAGACAACTTGTAAATATAAGAAGTTCATTTTTGACTCTAGTACCAAACATCGACAAAACGACAATTATAAACTTAGATGATTACATATGTTTGTAACATTGTAATATGTGATATAAAAGTTATAATAAACTTATAAAAGGTTCCTAATCTTGTTGAAATTAAAATTATGTTATTATTCAAAAGATTAAATAACAAATGAGTTAAGTCGGACACGATGTAGGGGAACTTCTTAACCCAATTTCCATTCATTGGGTTAATCTTCTACTTTTAAATTATTTTATGCTATGATTATGTATGAAATAAATTTTAATGTCTTATATTGTATTTATACATTATGTATGTCTACATATAGTAAATGCACATAATTGATCTATTTTAATTACAAAATGATATTTCTAAGGGACTTCATCCCAATCTCCTTTAATTGTGCAAGATTATGTTTTTTATATAACATTATTTTATATGATGTATAAACACCATTGAAATTTCATTTCATTCAATGGGAATCTTTTTCGATGAAGCGTTTAACTAAAAGACAAAAAAGAATGTTTCTTTTCATTTAAGCACTGACAATGACCTTTTTCGCCACCACGTGTATTATTTGATCTATGGCTTCCTTAACAAGCTATAATGTTCTTAAGAGTAAAATAAGTAAACATAATATTTTATGTATTTTGGTATTGAAAATTATTTTGATAATATATTTGTTATGTCAATATATTTAAATGATATGTTGTGATTGAAATGTGGAAATTTAATCTTTCCTTTATTTTTATTTTATGTGTAATGAATATGATATTGTTCTTAGGAATTGTTACATATATGGGTGGTTCTGTGATGAACCTAGGGAGGGTGAGCCCGAGATAGTTCTCAATTGCATTGTGTAACGAGACAGATGTGAATGTTTCTTCTAATAGATTTAGGGAATATGCTGTGATGAGTATTCCAAATGTAACTGCCTACATAGCTGTGATAGCTACAATGTAAGTATGATATGGATTCCACAAGTTGCCTTTATAATTTATGTTTTCTTTGTGTCATTCCAAAAAATTAAGATATCATGAGATTTGTTAAAGAGATTATGTTATGTATTTATCGACGAAATAATGTTTTATTTCATTGTTTTATAACCCTTACTATGCTTTTTATGATCATCCCTTGTTTTGAAATGTTTTTCAAAGGACATAAAGATGAATAGGGTCAAGGATGGGATCAAGGAAAAGTCATGTTGTCTAAAACATAGAAATAGACATGACTCATTTTTTCAAGTGTTTTTATTTTATGGAAAAAATCTGAACTAAGTACAAGTTTCTAACTTGTAATTTTGATGATGTAATGTAATAGTTATGGTCTAATTTTCTAAAACTATAAACTGGAAAATATCCTCAATGTGAATTATTCATTAAATTCAAGATTATTTATTGTTTAAGGATAGGTCCTTAAAGATTGTATCAGAGGAAGGTTTAGATAACTTTAGGAGTTAGGGTATTGTTAAATTAATATCAATAAATTAATTTATGTTAATATTAAAATGATAGCATTTTAAAATTACCATGTTGCTTCACCTAAGATATATCGGTGTTCCGAATGGTTTTCCCCATAGGAAAAAGGGTAGTTATGTTGGGATAACATTAGGGGAAGATAACCTTCCAAATCAGCAACCTGAGATGGTCGAAATCAGAACTGAACTGTTTTTTATAGTGATGGATTAGTTGACTCAAGATATAAATGGTGGTGGTATCCATGCACAAGATCAGCTAGATCAACCGCAGAGGATCATGCTAGTAGTGGAGCATTTCATGAGGCAACATCCCCCATATTTTAGAGGATCATCTGATCATGTGCTAGCTAAAGGGTGGATAAAATCACTAGAGAAGATTTTTTATGGTATGCAGAGTTCAGAACATCAAAAGGTTAGTCTCACTATTTACTATTTCAAAGGTGAAGACGATCAGTAGTGTTCGATGATGAAAAATATCAGGGATAGTGAGGATATTGATTCTCTTGATGGGGATGAAGTATAAGGTATATTTATTGAGAAATTTGTTGTAAGGTGGTTCATCTTAGGATTGAAAAAAAATTCCTATAATTGAGGCAGGAGGATGACTCGGTGGCTGCATATGAAGTAAAATTCCCTCGACCTAAATTTATGCTCTAAATTTCATATGAGATCTTGATAGTAAAATCAGCTATATTTACTAATGATTAAAGCCAAAGTATCTAAGGGATTTATCTTCTCATGAGTTCAAAAGTTATGAATTTTTTTTGATGTGCGTAGAAGGTGGAAATGGATTTTTCCGATGATCATGTGTTCTTTGAAAAATAACAAAATAATATGTCATGGTGGTAGGATAAAAAAAAACTCTTCAAAAAATTATGATGGTAAGAAACTTCAGTATACAGGTTGTGAAAATTTTGAAAAAATCATGTTGGGGAATGTCTTTTTAATTTTCGCAAGTGCTACCGATGTGGTAAAATGGGACATAAATATTGTAATTTCATAAACAAGGATTATCCTAATAGTAAGACAAAGTATGATTTACAAGGAGTATAATGTTTTAAGTGAAATGAAATGGGTCATTATGAAAATGAGTGTCCAATGAAAAACTAAGCTGAGGGAAATCAGAAAAACTACAAGAAGAAAGGGGTGATGAAATATTTTGTAACTACTTCAGCAGATATTGGGCCATCAAATTATGTAGTATCAGGAATACTGTTTTTTTTTGTACAGATTTTGCCAATGTGTAATTTGATTTTGGGTCTACACATTCATTAATTTTTATTTGTTTTCTAGAAAATTGGGTATTCCATATCAAGATATGAATCCTGAACTTGTTGTAAAAACACCAGGAAAAAGATTGAGAAAAAGTAAAGAAATTATAAGAACCTTACTATCCTTGAGTTCAGAAAAAAATCTATGTGCAAACCTTATTGTTTTTCCTCTAGTAGAGTTTGATGTTATTTTATTTATGTATTGTATTTCTGTTGATCATGCTAAGATTTACAGAAAAGATAAAGAGGATTCCTTTTAGAATGATATTCAGTTTTTGTAAAAGAATGAACACTTAATTTTGATAACATATCAGGATGATGGGAAACTTGTAAAAGATGAAATTCAATGTTACCTTGAACATATTGTGGAAAACAAAAAAAATATTCAGATTAATGATGTTATAGTGGTAAATGAATACCTTGTTGTTTTTTGGATGACTTTCCTGGTATTATACCTGATCGAGAAGTTGAATTTATTGTTGTCTTAGTTCCTGATGCTAAGCCAATTTCAAAACCCCCTTATCGAATGGCTCAAATTGATCTTTTAGAGTTAAAAAATAAATTTCTTGAGTTATTAGATAATGGTTTCATTCGACCTAGCAAATCGCCATGGGTTCCTCCTATCCTGTTTATTAAAAAGAACGATGGTTCAATGAGACATTCCATTGATTATAGATCATTGAATAACATTGCTGTTTAGAAAATGTATCCATTGCCACATATAGATAATATTTTTTACCATATCTAGGGAGCTCATTATTTTTTGAAGATTGAATTATGGTCGGGGTAACATCAGTTGAAAGTAATGGAAGCAGACACTCCAATGACAAAATTTTGTACTATATATGGCCAATATGAATTTTTAGTTATGCATTTTGGTTTAACCAATGCACCTGCTGTATTAATGGATCTTATGTGTAGAACATTACATGAGTTCTTTGATAAGTTTGTGGTTGTTTTCATTGATGATATTTTTGTTTATTCTAAAATTAAAGAGGATCATGAATTTCATTTTAGGGTTTCCTTGTAAACCATTAATGGAAAAAAACTATATGAGAAATTATGAATGTGTGAGTTTTTGTTATAACACATTTCTTTCCTTGGTCACATTGTTTCAAAAAATGGAAAAACTGTTGATCCTGTTAAAACAGACGCTATGGGGGAATGTCCATGAGACATAAATATAACTGAGATTCATGGTTTTCTTGTTTTGGCAGGTTATTACCAAAGGGTTTCTGAAGCTATTGCAAGGTTATCTAGTCCAATGAAATAGTTGACTCAAAAAGGTGTTAAGTTTATCTAGGAAAAATAATTTGATAATTGTTTTTTAGGAATGGAAAATAATATTGGTGAATGCTATAGATTTCACACTACCTTACAGAAATAGTGATTTTGTTATTTATAGTGAGGCTTCGTTGGATAGACTTGGTTGTGTCCTTATAAAGAATGATTAGGTAATTGCTTATGCTTCACGTCAGTTGAAACCTCATGAGTTAAATTACCCTACACAAGATTTGTATTTAGTTTTAGCTATTTTTACTTTATAATTTTGGAGGCATCACTTGTTTGGAGTAAATGTGTAATATATAATGACAATAGAGTTTTAAGTATATATTCACTCAGAAATAATTGAATATGAGATATAAGAGATGGCTTGAATTAATCAAGTATTATGATTTCATGATCCTTTACTATCAGGGAAAATCATATAATGTGGCTGATTCGTTGAGTAAAAAAATTAATGATTCATTAACCATGATACATTTGGAATGAGATCATTTGGTTTTTATATGATGGGCTTTGTCATAGAATTTTTTAATGCAGGAAATTATTCTGTTTTGTTTCAGGTGTCAGTGGAATCATCTCTATTAGAATGAATAAAGGAAGCACAGAAGGAAGATAGTGAGTAGTAGAAAAAGATAGAGTAGGTTCATAAGGGTAAGATTCCTGAATTTAATATTGACAATGATTGAGTTTTGATATATGGAAAGAGATTATGTGTGCCTTGATATTCAAGGTCGACGAATGAGTTGTTATGTGAAGCTTATAGTTCCTCGTTTTCAGTTCATCATTTCATTACAAATAAGTAAAGAGATCATCGGGAGAATTACTCGTGGGATGTAATGAAAAGAGATATTTCATATTTTATTGTGTAGTGTTTAACTTGTGAGCAGGTTAATGTAGAGAAGTATTTACTGAATGGGACGCTTCAGTCTTTATCGGTTCCAGAGTGGAAATGGGGAAATATATCCATGGACTTCGTTGGGGGATTAATGAAGACATCTCTAGGTAATAATGTAATCTAGGTTATTGTTGATCAATTGACTAAATATGATTATTTATTTCTTATTCGAGATAATTTTCCTCTAGATAAACTTTTTCAATGTTATGTTAAACAGATAGCCAGGATAGATGGTGTTCCCCTCTCCATTGTATCTGATCATGATCCCATGTTTACTTATATATTGTTGAAAGACATTCAAAATTATTTAGGTACTGAATTAAATTTTTGTATGGCTTTTCTTCCAAAATCATATGGGTAGTTAGAGAGAACAATTCAGACTATAGAGGATATGCTATGTTTTTGTTCATTATATTACCAATGATGTTTGGACCGACATATTTCGTTGTTTGAATTTTCTTATAATAACCATTTTTATTCCAGTATACATATGGCTCCATTTGAAGCATTATAAGTAATGCTTTGTCGAACTCCATCTTTTTTGGGTAAAGTCGTTGAAAGAAAGTAGCTGGGACCAGAATTGTTAAAATACATGTTAGAAAAGGTTCAATTGATTCAGAAGCACATGAGAACAATATAGAGCATATTAAAAAGTTATGTGGATAATCAGAGGATGGATATTTCTTTTGAGTTAGGTGATCATGTCTTTCTCAATGTTTCTCCATGGAAAAGTGTGATGTATTTTGGTAAGAAGGGAATGTTGAGTTTGAAGTTCAATGGACTTAATGAAATCCTAGAGAATGTTGGAACAATTACGTATAGAGTGGATTTACCTCCATGTTTTTCCCAGGTACACAATCTTTTTGATGCTTCACTATTTTGAATGTATATGCCAGATCAATTTCATGTTTTAAGTCTAGAGGTAGTTCAGTTGGATGAAAATATCTCTTATGAGGAACAACCAGTCCAGATTCATGACCATTGAGAGCATTTGTTATGGAATAAGGTAATTCAATAGGTAAAGGTTCTGTGGAAAAACCATATTATTGAAGATGCAACGTGGGAATCTGAAAATTCAATGATGGATAAATACCCCCATTTAATTGATAAGTGATTAGAATTTCGAGGACGCAACATTCAAAAGGGTGAAGGATGTAACATCAAAAGTAAATAAATCATAGTGAATTTTCATAATTATTTATATTTTTGAATTAAATATTTATTCTACTGTAACGGGGTTTCTTTGTTCTATGGCATACCTAATACGCAATATCAGGTTTCTTTGAAATATTACGTTGCACAATAATAATATATATTATTATTTTAAATGGTAGTTAATACATAGAATTTGTATTGGCGGGAATGAATAGAACAAACTAAAATATGATTATAC
This sequence comes from Viscum album, assembly GCA_963277665.1. NCBI lineage: Eukaryota > Viridiplantae > Streptophyta > Magnoliopsida > Santalales > Viscaceae > Viscum > Viscum album. The sequence continues at coordinate 120,273,107 of OY728134.1, forward strand.
ATGTTTTTCAAATGTTTTCACATTTATCCAATAAATGTTAGTGGCTGAAAATGTGAATGAATCTAATTTTAAGCATAACTTAATTTAAACGGTTGATTTACCACCTTTTGATAGAGAACCCCCATTAAATCTACTTTTTTATGACTTTTATATATATTATTTGACAAAACAAAATTATTCTTTAGAATCGAGACACTAGAATTCACATTGGGTAAAATTTTGGTATTTTTCTGATAAAATTCAATTTAGGATGAATAGTGGAAAATACGGTATTTTAATTCCAAAAATCCTTTTAATATCATTTATTTAACATTTTAGATTATCTTATTATTTTATTTTGAAGTTTAATTAGATTATATTTTAACCATTTAATCCAATTTTGGCCAATGGAATTATATTCAACATGAAATTGGACATAAAAAGTTTCAATATTTTGATAATTAACATTTCTAAAAAACAAGATTTTTGTTTTGACATCGGGAATTAATATTAAAATAATTAATCCAACTTCTATGTATTTAATTTCATAAAATACTCATCATTTATGAATTTGTAATATCAAATATATATTAGGCTGAATTTTTGGCATTTTTTTGAAAAACATCAATTTTTTATGAATAGTGAAACCACTAAATTGTAGTTAAAACAAACTTTTTCATTTAAATGAAATTTTACCACTTTCCTGAATTGAATTTAGAATATATGTCATACATGGTAGTTATTAGTAAGTAAAATGTGGTTCAATAAGATGAAAATAATTTTTGGTGATTAGTAACATTTGAATTTTATTTACCACGGTTAAAGGTAATTAAGGTAATTCAAGGTAAAAACAATTTCATAATAATAAAAAATTACCGTAAAACGTATCCTAACCTTATTAGATGATTCATAGCCTACCATGGTCATCATTGGGTCTATTTTACGACCTCATGGATCCACTTAAGAGTGATAATGTCACATTATTTTAATTAACGTAATGTAAAGGCAAAAATGACATAAACAAATATCGTTCAGTAAATTATTTTTACATAGGGTTATATATGATATCATTTCAAATAGAAATATTATTTTCTAATTTGAATATATTTCCTACATCGGGGTAGTTTTTATAATCTATAGACATCAAATAAACAAAATTATTTATGACACAATAATGTTGCAGTGTTTACCTCATTAATAAATGATTTAAATAAATCATTTTATAAAGATTAAAACAATATCCAAAACATACCCAATTCTTATAAAATTATTTTATATAGACCTATTGTAATCATATATTTGACTTTAATAGGTTTTGGACCTTTAGAAACCAAAAATCATTATATAATAAAATAATATTTTCACACTTTCCAAAAGAACCCCTCCTCCCCCTTATAAAAGTCCCTCACCTCTAACCGATGACACACACCTCTCAAGCACCATGTATCATACAAATTCTACCCAAATAATCTCTAAGGATGTCTCTATTCATACTATATGCATTACCTTAGGGATAACCCCCTTCAAGAAGTCTTTTTGGTTCAAGACAAAGGGAAGTTACTCAAATTAAAGGTAATAGTTTCCCTTAAATTATTATCTTTTATATTACTTCTTCAACCCCTAAACTCTTTTTATTATTTTCTTTTATAACCAAAAATATTATCCTAAATATAATAGGATGGTTTTATAAAAATTATTCGAACTACACAAACTCACACCTCCATCTAATGGGTAAAGAATATATTGTTTATGTGGATAGAAAACTAACGCCTCACAAAACGATGATTGTTGAATTATCTCCTACCAACTCACATAGTGGACATTATGATGGAAATGTATTTTTATATGATATATTTTATTTTTATGTTATCTTATTCGTCATTATTTTCAATTTATAGAATAATTTTATGGTTTCTATTAGGGGTAAACGTGATAGTTTCATTTGAGAGAGTGTGGACTACCCCCTCTCAAAGTGATGTGACTCGTTAATGATATATGTGGGACATATAAAGGATGTATTTAATGATATTATATATGATATTATACAGGAATAATAATATAAATATGTATCAATATTTTTTAATTATATTAAAACAAAAAATAGAAATGAAATTATCGTTCATGGGTACGTACGGCTTACCGTCTGCATGAACAGTGCATTTCATTTCTTACCTTCAAATGTTATGTACTGTTATAAATACATATATATACAGGATATATATGACATATATGATATCTAAATCATTAATATCATTATGGAGATAATGTAATTTTGACCTCATAGACAACTTGTAAATATAATATGTTCATTTTTACTCAAGTAGCAAATATTGACAAAATGACCATTATTATCTTAAATGATTACATAATGCTTATAACAAGGTAATATGTGATATAAAAGGAATAATAAATGTAAAATGGTTATTAATCAAGTATATATTAACTTTATTTTATTATTAATGAGATTAAATAATGAACATGTCATGTCGGACACGACGTAAGGGAACTTCTTAACCTAATTTCCATTCTTTGGGTTAATTTTCTACTGTTAAATTATATTGTGCTGTGATTATGTAAGAAATAATTTTTCTTGTAATATATTGTATTTATACATTATTTATGTGTTCTTATTTCAAATACACATAATTTATCTATTTTATTTACAAAATAATCTTTTTAATGGACATTGTCTCAATCTCCTTTCAATGCGGCAGATTTTGTTTTGTATACAATTTTCTTTTATACGCTATATAAACACCATTGGAATTTAATTTCATTTAAAGGGAATCATTTTCTATGAATCTTTATACTAAATAACAAAAGGAATTTTTCTTTTAACATAAGCGGTGAAAATGACATTTTCCGCCGTCGTGAGTATTATTTGATCTATGGCTTCCTTAACAAGCCATATTATTTTTAAAAGGAAAATAAATACCATATACTCTTTTACGTATTTTGGTATTGAAAAAGGCTTTGATAATAGATTTATTATTTCAATGTATTTAAATGATCTATTGTAATTTTTATATGGAAATTTTATCTTTCTTTTGTGTTTATTTTATGTTTTATAAATATGTTATGGTTTTGGACAGTGTTTCATATACAAGAGGTTCTGTGACTAACCAAGGGCAGGTGAGCTTGAGATAACTCTCAATTACAATTGATAACATGACCAAGGAAAAGGAGAATGTTTCTCCTGACATATTTTGGGAATATACTAGGATGGGTATTCCAAATATAACTCCCTACATAGCTGTGATAGACATAATGTCAGTATGATATGGATGCCACAAGAAACCTTTATGATTTATGTTTTCTATGTGTGATTCATAAATCTTATTATTTCATGAGGTATTTTATAGAGCTTATGTTAGGTATTTAATGACAAACTAATGTTTTTTTGTTGTTTTATAACCCTTACTGAGCTTTTTGTGCTCATCCCATGTATTAAAATGTTTTTCACACGACTTAAAGATGAATAGGGTCAAGGATAGGATCAAGGAAAAGTCATGTTGTCTAAAACATGGGACTAGACATGAATCTTTTTTTCGAGGGTTTTTATTTCATGAAAAAATGGAAACTGAGTAGAAGTTTCAACGTTGTAATTGTTTAGATGTAATGTTATAGTTATGGACAAATTCTCTAAAACTATAAACCTGAAAATTTCCTCATTGTGATTTATTCATTTAATTCATGATTATGTAATGTTTAAGGCTGGGTTATTATAAAATTTCTAAATAAACAAGGAATAAGAATCTCGAAGGACCTATTAGTTTAGTAGTGTTGAAGAAACTAGATACATTCATGGAACCCATTTTATATTTTAAAAAGAAACAAAATTTGATACATAACAAAAGCTAATAAAATGCATCCTTGAAAACACAATAAATGTTCTCTTCTTCTTAACCTGGGGAGGGAAAAGCAAATGAAAGGGGTAAGCACAAACTCTCTGTAAGGGAAAGCAACACAACAAAAGATATCATAACAAAAACATTAATCTTGTTGAATACATAAAAACATGTTCCTTTAACAAAAAGTATAACACATTACACCAAGAATAAGAGTTGAGTAAGTAATGCCATAATAAAAAATAATCATGGGTATTATACTAGTAATATAACCACATGAACCCTAAATTCTATTTTCATAACGGGGGAATGCATAATGTGGGACAACATAACCATATCATGAATGCCTCATTCTAAGACCATAAATAATTATTTTGTTAAGGCCTTGCTCCAAGAACATATTTTGTATCATTAGACCTACCAATGCACAGAGCGACTTGATCGAGCCCCACCCAACACTTACTATGTCCAATTAATTCCTCATATTAATGGGTTGAATGTAATAAAAATATACATTTATATTGAAAGAAACATATGAAATGTAAATAAAATTCCCCATTCATTAATCATAAACACTAACCATTCAAAATAATATGGTGAATGATATCAAAATAAAACATCCAAAGTCATAATAACTAGAAACCCTTCAAAAACATATTTTAGGTGATATAGTAATAGATAAAACTCAATTATGTACAAAATTAAAAAAAGGCTACTGACAAAGACAAATATATTTATAAATGACGCCATTGATAAATTCTTGAGGAAATAATCCTTAAACATTCCCAAGTGTCTCGTACCACCTTGAAACAGTAAAATCATAATCCCATAGAATATCACGGGAAAAGAGAGACTCTTGATATTATATACCAAAGGGTATTAAATACACCACAAGATATAAATAATTGGTGAACATGACATATATCTCATAAAAGTTAATGAGAGATGGGAAAAATCCTTTTTTACTTTGGAAAGAATATTCCTTTGGGAAAATCATTTATATTGTCTATGAAATCATATTTTAAACCTTAATATCCCATAAAATGAAATAGTAGGACATTTAAATATTATTTTAGGCATAAATGATGTCCCACTGAAGTGAAATCATGTAAAAATTGTTTTTTATATTCTTTATAAATAAAAAAATTTAGAGCCCTTTATGGATCGTATTAAAGAGAATTTTAAAGTGGAATGGAAAATTTGTTATATTAAATATAGAAATTATCCAATATAATTTTTATAATGAAATTAGTGTATTGTATTAAACTAGTGGTTAGTTAAAACGTATTATTGAGTAAAATTGAAATCGGGTAACAATTTCAAAATATCCCTTGAATCGGGTTTGTATTTCAGAAATAATTTTGAAAGTTACTTTAAAAACATGTAACTATCCCTAAAATAGATAATGATTATAGTTTATGAACATATATATAACACTCGCACAGAATTTATGATGAGTAAAATTTAATACACAATAGTTTCATTGAGGTACTTAGGTAATAAAAGAAACTCAAACTAAAATGGAGGTTCGAGTGGAAAAACCCTTACCACTTTGTAATCAATCAGTTCGTATGCCCCAAAATTAATAATATTAAAATAATAAATTTAATACCATGAAAATAAAGATATTCATGATATGTTACCTAAATGGGCATTATAAATACACCATACACATGTATTAGTAGTGAATATTGGAAACCTTACAAAATTGGAAGTGAGATAAAGAAACCCCTTACCTTATGTCTTAATGTCTTCCGCTCATGAACATAAGGTCATGGAAAACAAAAACAGGCTTCTTAATAACTTATTTCAAAACCTATTAAACACTTATTTATTTTATAATAATTCTTTTTATTTCATTTATGACCTTCTTGATAAGTTATTATTTTTAATTTCATCATTCTGTAGTGTCCATTTTCTTTATTTTCGTAGACGGTTCACTTGTTCATAAGAAATGGAGTTCATGGGGAATGGATGTAAATCTCAATAATTTAATTAAATTATTATTTATGATCATATTTATGTGTTAGTTTTCGTTTATATAATTTGGTTACATGGAATGTGGATGAATTATTATATATAACTTTAAGGATAACTATTTCAGTTAATTTGGGGGTATTGATTACAAAGAACTCATTTTTATTATAACATAATAACATATGTAAAAAGGGATTATGAAAACTTAAATAGGGTATATTACATATATAATAATTTTTTTCAACCATAACAAGAATGGTTTCATGACCATAATGGATAATGAACATATAAATCGAAATCCCATCGTCCATGAATCATGTAAGATGACACATCTCAGATAGTGTTCTTGCTACTAGTATACAATAAGGTTAAAGGAATATATGATATTATCCTATTCCACAATCATGATAAAATTATAGTACATGTAAGGTAATAGATTCATAACAACATTTGAATAAGTATATGTAATAATTGAAAATGAAAACAAATGAACTTGAAAGGAAAGACAAAGAATTGAAAAGTTTAATTTACCTCTTGATCCAAACTTCCTTTAGAGCCTCTTTAAGGGGGAAGGTTTTGGAGATTTTATGAGGCCAAGGCTTTTTGAATGTGGGAGAGGAGGTTGGGAAGATATTTAAACATAATTTCGATAAGTCACAACAATTGAGAAGAGTGAAGTGAAGAGGGAGTGATGGAGGGTTTTATAGTGGAGGGGGGAGCTTATTTCTCTATTTTATATTCATTAATTTATTATTTATCCATAAGAAAAGGAATAGTGAGTATTCCATGACCAATAATAGTAATTTTATCATGTGAATCAGAATAAATTGGGCTTACATCAGCAGAACATAATACATGACTCCATAATTAGAGTATTTGGCTTATTTTGTAAATTATGATATTTCACTATTCATCAAAAACTAAAGTATTTCAAAAAACAGAATACAAAAAATTTACCACAACCATTTTTCAACGTGTAGAATCATAAAATTTTGTCCATTTTTCAAAAATAATTCTCTAAATATGATTAATTAAATATTTAATTAAAAAATTAATTTTAAAACATTTATTTACTTATTATAAAACATTGGTATATTGTACTCCAACATGAATATTATTTATATACTATCTTAGGTAAGGATACTATTCATTAGGGTATATTACTATTCATAAATTTATGTTACTATTAATATGGGTAGGTTATTATTCCCCAAAAATTATGTTTTTCTTTTGGGACTCGAAATAACTTACTCATCGCAACCGTGTATGTCATATTTTCAAAAATCACATAATAAAAGTGACAAACATATATTTAAATTTCTAGATTATAACAAAAGGGGTTTGTAGACACTCAATGATCCATGAATTCTATAATAAATCTATTTTTAAATTCTTAAGATGTTAAATTATCCATTCCTTACAAAAATTTCATCCTTGAAACCTAAAATTGAATATCGAGATTTAATGGTTGATACTTGAAAATTCCCTTATAGAGACCCACATTATTAATAGGGTTAAAAAAATATCCTATTAAAAATGATAATGTATATGAGGTGGTCACCCCCAAAAAGTATGCTTTTTAATGAGGTGACATTAGTTGGAATAAAAAAAATTACATGGAAGAAAAATCTAACTATGAAGATATCATTGAACGTGATAATTGACATGTTCATATGATTTTTGATTACTACAAAACTATAATCTAAAAAATTAATTCAATGATTTTATCAATGATTATGATAATAGGAAAACATTTTATCGAAGACTATTTTCCTTGATTCCAGTAATTGTTCCACACTATAAGAGTATAAATATAAATTTATAATTATTAACTCATCCTTTTATTGTAGTTTAACTATATATACCTCATCACATGGCCTGGGTTATTCCATTTGGTGAATCAATATATTATCCTCTAAAATATCATATAAGGATCAACATAAACCATTTTATAAATAGATAAAAAATTCCAAAATATGATGATTAAACCCATTATAATGAAGTCCTCTAAATTTCCAAGATAAAATTATCATTAAACTTTAATCAACAGGAACTATCATTAAAATTCACATTCCAGAAATGTGAATAACTTCATCATGCATCCTCTTAAAATATCATAATAAATTGAATTACCATAAAAACTATATTAAAAACATGATTTGTTCCTTATTATTAAAGTTAGATACATGTTATTGGATATATTCCTTAAATCTAAAAGTGTTGTAACCTTCATTGACGATAGTATAGAACATTTCCCAACAAGTCAATAATCAGTTCCAAGGTAGTCAATACATATCCAAATCAATCATTCCATCATCATTATCTCAACATCATATATATATTAAGGGTTTTTGTTCCCTCAATCATGTTTTTTAAAAAAATTTAACATTCCACTGAATCACTTTTCCTCTGTACCATTCATCATATGACCTGAAGTCCTTAATGAATGAGTAATGTAGAATAATCCTTATATATCTCATAATTCATAAAACCATTACATTGCTGACAAAATGTACAAATTCCATGATTCTTTACTAGGAATTTTAATCATTCTACATTATCTATGGAAGCATCATAACTTTCTCATTATCTAAAATCATCATTTGGGGTTTATTCCTTTGATTATTGGGATATTGATTCTCATAGTGTCTCATCTCTTTGCAATTAAATCATTTTACATTGGAAACCATTTTCTTACACTTGTAATCATGTAATTGGTGTCCTTTTTCTCTACACTTTTAGAAAACAACCATTCCTTTCAAGCATTTACTTAGGTGATTATTTCTGTAGTTATCACATGATGGAAAACAATTATTTCCCTTCTTCCTTTTATCCTTGTATCTCTCTAATATCCTATTATTCTTTTGATTCCCTTCAAATCAAGAGGACTCAGATAATTCTTTACATGCCTTGTTAAAACATGATATTTTTTCATCATGTGATGTGGGTACATGGTAGACATTCTTCCTTTGAAAATATTTCTTGAGACCATTAAGGATATGATCTTTCTTACTCTTCACATCCCATTCATTGGTGAAGTTATCATTCCTTCTTATATGCACCAAATCTAGTCAATTCCAAGTTATATATTAGATCAAAAAATTATGAATAGTCTATAACTCTAAACATGGTATAGAATAAAAAATAAATTTATACATCATAAATCCTAGAAACATTTACTTTGGTTACATTGGTGACTTAAATCCATCATAATGGTGTGTAAATAAAATGTGAATTATCTTAACAATATCACTTGAGATTGTCAATCCAATAGTGTAGAAAGGCCCATTTTTGTGTACCAGGATACCTCGGGTCAATCATGAAACTCCTTGTCAGTGTTTCCACTATTAGGTAGAACTATTCCAGAGCCACCTTAAATTGTTTATATCCATACATGGATTTATTTTCTAGAAATATCCACATAATATATTATTTAACATAATTCCAGGATATTCATTTTTTATACTAAAAGACCATCTTTGGGATTTGTTACCTAAGAAAACTTTTCAAAATCGTGTTTCTAAAGTTTCTACTAAACATATGTTGATACCAACTTTAAGGACCTGACCCTAGTTTCATGAAGATTGTGCGTTATTTGATTACATTGGTAAATAGACAAGGAATTAGCATCCCGAAGTAGAAATCCGTTTTCTAGTATAGAAAATCTAGTTTCATATATGGAACCGATTTTACATTATAAAATGAAACATAATACGATACATAACAAAAGAAAATAAACTGAATCCTTGAAAACTCAATAAATGATATCTTCTTCTTAAACTAGGGAACAAAAAAAATGAAAGGGGTGAGCACAAACTCTTAGTAAGGGTAAGCAAAACAGTGGAAGATATCATAACATAAACACTAGGCCTATTGAATACATAAAAACATGTGCCTTTAACAAAATATATATCACATTATTAAAGTAATTAGGGATAAGTAAGTAATATTATAATAAAACATAATCATGGGTATTCTATTAGTCAAAAAACCACATGAACCATAAATTCTATTTTCAAAATGAGGGAATTCCTAATGTGGGACACCATAACCATACCGTCATGGCCTCATGCGAAGACTATAAATAATAATTTTTTCAAGGCATTATGCCAAGACCGTAATTTGTCTCATGAGACCAACCGATACATTGAGGGGATATAGCGGGGCCCACCTGACACTTACTATGTCCAATTCATTTCTCATATGATTGGAGTGAACATAATCAACATATACCTTCATATTTAAACTAACATATGAAATGTAAATAGCATTCCCTAATCATTTAACATAAACACTAACCATTTGGAATAACATGGTGAATGATGACAAAATATAAAATCCATAGTCTGAATAACAAGAAACCCTTAAAAAAATATATTTTAGGTGATGTTGAAACAGATAAAACTCAATTAAATACAATATTCAACAAAGGATGTTGACCTGGACAAATATATTTATTATTGAGACTGTTGAAAAAATCTTGAAGAAATAATCCATAAACATTCAAAATTGCCCCATACCACCTTGAAACATTCAAATCATAATCCCTTAGAATATCATGAGAAAAATGAGACTCGTGATATGATATACCAAAATTCATTACATACACGACAAGAAATAAATAAGTGGTGAACAAGGCATATATCTCATAAAAGATAATGAGAGATGAGAAAAATTATTTGTTACTTTTGAAAGAATATTCATTTCAGAATATCATTTATATTTTCCATGAAATAATATTTTAAACATGAATATACCATAAAATAAAATAATATGACATTGATATTATATCTTGGGCATAAATTATGTCTCACTATAGTGAAATCATTTAAAAAAAGTTTAAACTATTCTTTATAAATTAATCATTTTAGAGATTTTTAAGGAAATCATTAAAGAGAATTTTAATGTGGAAAGGAATATTTGTTCTCTTAAATACATAAATGATCCAAGACAAATTTTTATGATAAAATGGGTTGTTTTATAAAACTAATGTTGGATTAAAACAGATTTTTTTACTACGCTAGAAACCAGGTAGGAATTTGAAAATATCCCTAGAATCCGGATTGTATTTCAGAAATATTTTTGAAAGTATTTTAGAAACATGTAACTATACAAAAAATAAGGAATGATTCTGGTTGGTAAACATACATATAACACTCACAGAGAATTTATGAGGTGTACATAGTTATAAAAGTGAGTTTCATTGTGGAAATTAGACAATAAAAGCAACCCGAACGAAAATGGAGGTTGAGGTGAAATAAACCCTTACCACATTGCAATCAATCGATTATTTTGATACAAAATTAAAAATATTGAAATGATACATTAAATAAAATTAAAATAAGAATATTCATGTTTTTATATTTTAATGGGAATTATATATACAAAACATAAATTTATTTGTAGTGAATATGGAAAACCTCACAAAAAATAGAAGTGAGATGAAGAAACCCCTTACCTTAAGTCTGAATGTGTTATGGTCATGAACTTAAGGTACTGCAATATAAAACTAGACACATTAATAACTTATTTAATAACTAATTAGAAATATATTTAGTTTATCATAATTCTTTTTAGTTCATTTATGTAATTCTTAATTTTATTGAATTTCATCATTCTGTAGTGTTCATTTTATTTATTTTTATAATTGGTTCACTTGTTTATATGTAATGGATTTCATGTGGAATGGATGTAAATCTCTAGAATTGAATTATTATATTATTTTCATTATATATAGGTGAAAGTGGGTATTAATATATTTTCTTTACATGGAATTTGGTTTAGTTATTATATATTTATTATTAATGATAAGTATTTCAATAAATTTGTGGGTTTTGATTACGATGAACTCATTTTTCATTATACTGTACTAAGATTTGAAAAAAAGGATTACAAAACCATACATAGGGTATATTACATATATAATAATATGGTTCAACCATAAAAATAAAGGTCTCATGACCATAATTGAGAATGATAATTGAAATCGAAAGACCATCATCCTTGAATGTGGTAAATTGACACGTGTCAGATGGTGTTCTTACTACTATTTTAAAAGAAGGTAAAAGGAAGAGATGATGATAAATTATTAAACTATCATGAAAATTTTCAAATGCCTTTATGGTACTAGAGTCATATAAAAAATTGGACAAGGAGAGGTAATTATAGAAAATGAACACAAATGAACTTGAGTGGAATACAAAGAACATAAAAGAAGAATTTACCTGTGGAAAAAAACTTCCTTGAGAGCATCTTAAAAGGAGAGGTTTTGATCTATTTATGAGACCAAGGCTCGATGGACATGGGATAGGATGTTGGGAGGATATTAGGATAGAATTTGGAGAAGGTAGAAGGCTTGAGAGGAGTGAAGAGCAGAGGGAGTGATGGGGGGTTTTCAATAGAGGAGGGGATAGGGGATTATTCAATTGTATATTCATTAATTTATTAATTCTCTACAAGACAATAAATATCAAGTATTCAATGAACGAAAATAGTAATTTTATTATGTGAATCCAAATAAATTTGTATTACATCAACAAAACATTATACATGATCCCATAATTAGAGTATTTAGTTTATTTTGTACTTTATGCCATTTCATTATTCATTAAAAAAATAATGTATTAAAAAAAACCAAATATTCACCCCAACCATTTTTCGACATGTAGAATCCAAAAAATAAGTCCATTTTCTAAAAATAATTTTCTATATATGATTATTTAATATTTAATTAAAATCATAATTTATTCTAAAAAATAGTTTTAAAACATTTATTTACTTATTCTAAAACATAGGTATATCGTACTCAAACATGAATATTATTTATATACTATCATTGGCAAGGTTACCATTTATTAAGGTATGTCACTATTCATAAGGGTATGTTTCTATTCATTTGGTTATGTTATTGTTAACAAAAAATAATGTATTTCTTATCAGACTCCAAATAACTTACACATTGCAACCGGGTATGTTAGATTTTCAAAATTCACATCCCAAAATTGAGAAACATATGTTTACATAGCTAGGTTATATCAAATCGGTTTTTGTAGTGACTTAGTGATCCCTGAATTCTATAATAAATCTATTTGTTAATTTTTGGGGTGTTACATTATATATATGTGTATATGAACTTATAAAATGTTTATATTTTATAAAATATTGAAATTATAAATATGTTTAATTATATTAATATAAAAATGAATTTATAAATATATATATATATATATATATATATATATATTTGTAAATGTATGGTTTTAGAAATATTGATCTGAATATGGTGGAATATAAATGCTAAATTCATTTAAAAAAGAGGAAAGTTTTTTAATAAATTTCAATGATTTAAATAAATGTTAAAATTAGTTTTATAAATAAGCCAAAATGACATACATAAAAAAAGATAAATGATTCAAAAATTGTCAAAAAAACACAATGAAGGAAGAATAATGATAAGTAATTCAATGAAATAAGATAATTATTACTTTGAAAACATAATAATATATAATAATAAATTATCATAGAATTGATAATATATTACAATATTAAATGTATTGTGATAAAGAAGAAGAAATCTCAAATTTTTTATTTTATTTGACACAAAATAACCATCAATTTTAAAACCTATAACCATCAGAGTATCTTTTTTAACATCCTGAAGAATCTTCACAAACATAAATGTAAACAATAACACTTTGGATTTGGGATGTTTTTACCAAAAACAAAATTGATAATTTTTAAAAAAAACCTCTATTTCAAACCAAACTAAATATATATATCAACCTATAAAAACCCATTCTCTCACTGAAAACCCTCCCTTCTCTTCTTCCATTCATATCGTTCAAGGTGAAGGCCACTGCATCCAAATCATCTGAGCATGTAAAGTATGATTATTTCCTTTTTATTTGATTTCAATTTTTTAGGTAAGGGATTATCTTAAATTTAATTTAAAATCTAGAAAATTAATTTTTTTATTTATGGTTTCTAAGGAGTTGTTTTTTGTTTTTTTTTAATCATTTTTTTTAATTTTTTTTTGGAAAGGATTTGATATATTTCTATAAATTTATGATTAATTTATAAAGATATATATAAACACGAACACACATATATATCTAACCTTTTTTCTGAATTTTTAATATAAGAGATTATTTATATTTTTATATATGAAATTATGTTTATAATAAAAGGTTTTATAAGTGATTTCTTTTATTATAAACATTAAAATATTTGTTTCTTACAAGGGATGTATTTATATATATATATATATATATTTTAAAATTTTCTAATGGATATATGTATGAATTTTCATAAAATTTATTAAGTGTGTTTTGGAAAAGAATTATATGTTGTTTAAAAAATATATTTAAATAAAACCCTTTTAAGGATAATTATAATCCATTCAATGAATTAATTTTTTAGATAATTATTTCATAATTTAATTATAGACAACAAATTTTTTTTATTTTTTATTGTTTATTATAAATTATTTATTTTTTAAATAAAATCTCTATGATAGAAGACATTATTTTAGGATTATCATTATCTAATTACTTTTTGTTTACAAATGATTAATATTATCATTTTACATGTCAAAACTAAAGAATGTTATTATTTCATGTGAACAAATGTCTATAAACCTCCATTTATGTCATTAAAAATAATGATATTTCCATCCTCTATGTTAACATCAATATTTCATGTATTTTTTCAAAAGTATTCATTTATATTATAATGAATTTTTATATTTTAATTTTAAATATGAAGAGTTGTTTATAAACATGGATTTATATTAAATATGATTCTTGAAATTCACAAAAAGAAATTATTCCATGTCAATAAGTATGCAGTATAATTTTATTTTAAAAATAATAATTTATGTATGTATTATTTTGAAATGTTTTCTGAAAATGATTGAGAATGTTAGGACCATTAAAATATTTTCTAAAAACTTGCATTTTAGTATGGAATTCTATGTTATGGTATGGGGACTGAACCCATGACGATCAGGGGGGAATGTCCTATTTGAGATACAACTATGTGGCATAATGGTTTTTTTATGTACTATTGAGTTTCATAATTAATCCTTCAATGTTATTATTTTCAAATAGATAAATCTATGGAATTATTTTAAAATGGTTTTATATTGGACATTTATGGTTTTAAAAATTGTATTAAAATTTAAAAATTTCTATGTATTAAAAACCTATTTCAATGTATCTATTTATTAAAAAATAATATTTTAAAATTAGTTACCAATGATCATTCAAACCCTTACAAGGAAAAATAACATCTCACCCTACATTTAAAATTTATTTTTCACTATTTTGGTGAAACATCATTATAATGTGTTTTATTTGAAGAGGCAATGCACGCGAATGATTTTCAATTTTTTTTATAGTTTTGTTATGTTGTGTGACATGTATCTAACACTCAAAAACATAGATTGGAAAAGTTCATTTAATTTATATAATTTTGATTATTTATTTATCTTCTTTTTAAAAAAAGCTTTTATATGTGCTGAACATGTAAGAGTGGTTTGGGGATTCATAGTTGGTATGAGGGAAATATATGAGACAACGTTTGAGATTATATATTTTGGAGAGATTATATATGTTTGGAAGCTCTATTTTTCTTATTATGGAGATTAAAATTCGAAAATTTTTTAGAGTATGATGAATGAATTGTGAGGTCTCAATTATTTTATAGGGAGAGAATATAAAGCCCAAAAAAATTAAAATAATAATTTTATTTTAATTAAATATTTTTTTCTGTTTATAAGATAAAATAAATATTTTTAATGAATAATTTTATGAAACTAAAATATATTCTGTAATCAAAAATAAGTTTTTAACTCAATTACAAAATATTACTTTGTATTTTAAAAGGTAGTATTTTTATATCTTACATGAACGTAATCTAATATATTAATTTAATTTTTTTAAATAATTTCCCAAAATTATATATTTAATATTATATATTAAAATTATATTTTATGGGCATATTAATGTTTTTCATGAAAAAACTATTTTTATATATTGTATATTTGGTTTATAAATGACCTTTTATTTAAAATTATAGGTATAAATAGATAATTTGGTTTCTAAAATGTAAATATTAAAAATAATATTATCATGAAAGAATATTACTTAGTTATAATAAATAATTGATTTTATTTAGTTGTTTTTATTACATAATATGTTTTATTATAATTTATGTTCATAAATTATTAAATTATTTTTATTATATAACCTTTGTTTTAATAAAAATTATATATAAATTTTAATTTAAATTAAATATTTATTATTAAATATAAATATATAAATTTGGATAAATTAATTTTTTAAATTTAAACGTAATGTTATTAATAATAATAATAATTAATGTTAAAATGTATTTTTGTGAAAAAATTATTATTTTTATATTTTAGATAATATATTTTATAAATATATTAATTATAATATTTTGTTTATTTTTTTTTTGGAAATTATAAATATATATACTAATATTAATAAAAAAATTAATTTATATATATATATATACATTTTTTGTTTTTAAAAGAACTAATATGAATATGTTACCAAAATAAATGCTAATACCTTTATAAAAAACCAGAAAAAATTGTTACAAATGATATAATGATTAAAAAAAGTGGAAATAAGTAAAATAAATACAAAAAATACAAAATAAGACACATAAAAAAAGCGTTATGATTCAAAAAAAATGATTTGAAAAAACCAAAAACAAAGTGGAATAATTATAAGATCATAATTAAAAAGGTAAAATGGTTACATTGGGAAAGTAATAATATATAACAAAAAATGATGACTGATATGATAATATATAACAATATAAAGTAATCATGATTTAGAATTAAAGAACTATATTTTTTTTTTGTTTCAGTCAAAACCATGAAACTGTCGATTTGTAGATCTTCAACCACCACAGTGGTTGCTTTTTCTCCCGAAAAAGTTTTAAAAAATTAAATGTAATCAAAAACACTTTTGAATCTTGTTTCTCATGACTAAAAACCAAATTGATCATTTAAAAAACCCAATATTCCCTCAAAAACAGCTTCCCAACTGACCAAAATATATATAAATCAACCTATAAAACCCTATTCTATCATTGGAAACCCACTATTCATTTTTTCCATCCATTTGGTTCAAGTTTAATTTCACTGCCTTAATCTCATTTGATAACCACAATCTGGCTACCTTCCTTTTTCATTGAGTTAATGTTTTTATGTAAGGAATATTTGAAATTTATTATTTATCCTATCAAATTATATCTTAATTTAGGGTTTGTAATGATTTATTTATATTTTTATTCTTCTTTTACAATTAATGTTTTAATTTATGGTTTTTAATGGTTAGATTTATTTTTATCAATTTATGGTTAATTTATAAATATATATACCCATATACACACACAGATATATATATATGTGTGTGTGTGTATGTATATATATTTATCATTATTTTTTTTAGAGTTTATAATATAAGAGAATTTTTATTTAAATATATAAATTTATGTTTTTAATATATGGTTTTATATGGGATTTATTTTATTATAAATCATTCAAATTTTTTGTTTTTCAAGGGTGATATTTTGATTTTAAAAAAATTATATATATTTATATATATATATATATGATTTCCAATATTATTATGGTATAATATAAAGATTTTCATTTATATTATCATGTTGGTTTTAGATGACAATATTTTAATTTTGTTAAAAAAACATTATTTAAAATAAAACCCTTGTAAGGATAATTGTAATTCCAGAAAACACTTAATTTTTAGAGAATTGTTTCATAATATAATATAAACAATAAGAAAATTAATTTTTTCTATTATTTATTTTAAATTATTTCTCTTTTAATGAAAATATCCACAAGAAAATACACCATTTAGTTATTATCTTTTTACATGCAATTTTTATTTACAAATGATTAATATTATCATTTTTATGTGACAGATCTAAATAATATTTGGTATTTAATGTTCAAAATTGTCTCTAGACCTCCCTATATGTCATTCATAATTTTGATATGGAAATAATATATGTAATAATTTTCTTCCATGCATTTTTATTCATGTATTCATTTATTTTTTCATGCATTGATATTTACGAATTTTAAATAATAATAGTATTTTATAAAAATGGATTTCTCCTAAAAATAATTCTAGATATACTCAAAAATTGATTATTCCATGTCAATAACTATTTACGATTATTTTATTTTAATGATAATAATTTATGTATGCGTTATTTTGAAAATTTGTTGGGTAATTATTGAGAATGGCACGACTATTAAAATGTTTTTTAACTGGATCTATAGTATTGAATGTTAACTTATGGTATAGGTAGTGAAATCATAACTGTATAGGGACATTGTCCCATATGAGATACAACTAAGTGACCTTACAGTTTCTTTATATCCATTGATGTATCATAATTTATCATTTATAATTATTATTTTCAAGTGGAAAAATCAATGAAATAAATTTAAAATGTTATTATTATGTAAACTTATGGTTTTAAAAATTTTATCAGAATTATTTTACTCTAATGTTTTGAAAAACTATTTCTAATCATTTATTTATTCAAAGGAAATATTTTAACAGTATTTACCAATTATTTTAAATCCCCTTTCTGGGAAAAATAATTACTCACCAAATGTTTAAAATTTATTTTTCACAAGTTTAGTGTAAATTTATTGCGATGTGTATTTTTCTGAAGAAGTTTTTCATTAAAATTATTTTGGTTTATTTTATTTTATTTTTTATATTTCCATTAAGTTGTAAGACATGTATATAATTTTCCAAACCCAAAACTATAAAAGTTCATTGAATGAATTAAATCTTATTTATTTGATAACTACTTTTATAAAAGAAAATATACAGCATTTATATGCGTTGAACCATGAAATGTGGTTTGAGGTTTCACAATTGTTGTCAGGGAAATTCTCTTGACAACTTTAGATATTAGATTTTTTTAGTGTATATAAATTTAGTAGTTCTAATTTTCATAATTCTATACATGAAAAATCATAATTTTCTAAAATCCAATGAATGAGTTACAAAGGAGAAATTCTTTTAAGGGGGGAGAATATAAAACCCTAAAAAATTAAAATATATTATTATTTTAATTAAATATTTATTTAGTTTATAAAATACAAGAATGATTTTTTAATAAAAACATTTATTAAACTTATTTATTTTGTATAATAAAAAGTAATTTTTATCTTGATTATAAAAATTACTTTATAGTTTAAGAAATAGTGTTTTTATCTTAAATTAAAATAAACTAATATATTAATTAAATAAATGTATGTTTAAAATAATCCAAAATTATTTTTTTTAATATTGAATTTTTTGGATATATGAATATTTTTTAAAATAAATTAATTTCATATAATTTATGTCGCATTTATAAATTCCCTTTTATTTAAAATTTTTAGCATAAGTAGATAATTTCATTTAAAAAATGTTAATATTGGGAATAATATTAGAATGAAATAATATTATATGTTTTTTATAAATAAATGATTTTTTTTCGTTAATTTTAATACTTAATATGTTTTAATATAACAGATATTCAAAAATTATTAAATTATTTTTTTCTTATATATCATTTCTAACAATAAAAGATGAAAATTTTAATTTAAATAAAATAATTATTAATAATTATAAATGTATAAATTTGGATAAAATAATTTTATGAAATTAAATTAAATTATAATAATAATAATAACTGGTAAAATGTATTTTTTTATGAAAAATATTATTATTATATTAAATATAATATATTATATAAATATATGAATTTATTTTGTGTTTTTGTCCAATAAAATTTTGAAATGATAATTATATATAATTATATGAATATAAAAATTAATATATATATATATATAGTTATATGCCTTGTTTTAATGAAACGATTTGATTATGTTAAAAAAATGTGAAAACCTCTATAAAATTAAGTCATGTTGGTTAAAAAAAGAAATAATTATTTTAAAATTATGAAAATGAGTTGAATAAAAAAATACAAAAGGAGATACATAAAGGAGCGAAATTATTGAAAAAAAATTGACAATAAAATCCAAAGGCAAGTGGAATCCTAATATTGTAATAAAGAAAAGGAGTTTATGATTACTTTAAAAACAAAATAATATATAATAATAAATGACAATTTACATGATAATATATAATAATATTAATAAAGTTAATGTGATATAGAAATAGTGAACTTAGATTTTTTTAGTCAAAACCAAATAACCACGGATTTTTAGACCTACATACATCAAAGTGGCTTCTTTTTCTTCCTATAGAGTCATGAAAGAAATATATGTAACCAAAAACACTTTTGAAGAGGGTTGAATTTGAACCAAATTTTTTTATAGTTTTTCATAAAAATCCCCATCTTCCCTCAGAAGCTAACTTTCATCCCACCTATATATATATATATATAAACCTAAAAACCCATTCTATTGTTGGAATCCCTCATATCTCTTCTATCATCTATATGCATCAAGTTGAAGGCCACTACAACCATCTCATCCAAGCACCACCAATAGTATACCTCCCTTTTTTGAGTTATAGTATTTAGGTAAGGGATAATTTTCAATTTATTTTTGAAACTAAAAAATTATGTTTTAATTTATGATTTGTTAGTAATTGTTTTAATTTTTATTCTTTGCTATCAATTTATGTTTTAATTTATTGTTTGTAAGGTATTGATTTATTTTTATCTATTTGTATTTAATTTATACTGATATATTTGTATATATATATATAGACATATATATATTTATTTATTTATTCAGAATTTATAAAATAACAGATTTATTAATTTAAATCTATAAAATTATTCATTTTATCTATTTTTTATAAGATATTTTTTTATTATAAATCTTTAAAAAAAATTCAATCGTTATATTATAATATATATATATATATATACATATAGTTATAGTTATTCTTTCAAATTTTATAATAGAAGAATGTAAGTATTTTAACAAAATTAATAATGATATTTTTAGAAAAATAAATTTATATTTTTTTAAAATAAACATGATTTAAAATGAAATCCTTTTAAGGATAATTGAAATTTAGGCTAATAATTAATGTTTTAAAGAATTATTTTATAAGATAATTATATAAAAAAATAAATTTTTTATTTTTTATTTATTTATTTTAAATTATCTAATTTATAATTAAAATATCCATGGGAGAATACATCATTTTATGTTTTTCATTTTATACGTAATTTTGGTTTAAAAATGATTTATATTATCATTTTTTGTGCCATATCTAAATACCTAATATTATTTCATAAGAAAAATGTCTTCTTACCTCCATTTATGTCATTAACACTTTATATATATCCATCATTTAAGTTATCTTTGGCATTCCATACATGATTATTCAAGTGTTCATTTATTTTATGTTGAATTTATATTTATGAATTTTAAATGATAACAGTTGTTTTAAGAATAGATTTCTCCAAAATATTATATTAGAAAATCTGAAAAAATTATTCTCCCTTGTCAAAATTTTTGGTAAATTATTCTATTTTAAGGAAAATTATTTCTTTATGTATTTTTTTAAAACATTATTGGGTAATGATTGATAAATAAAGGTCCATTAAATGGATTTCATAAAATTGGAAAAAGAGTATAGAATGTTATGTTATGGTATGGGGAGTGAACCCATGACATTTAAGGGACATTTTCCCATATAATACATAGCTAAGTGGCCATAAAGTTTTCTTATAACCTTCAGTGTATCATAATTTATCCTTCAATGTTATTATATTCAAATGGGAAAATCCATGGAATTGTTTTAGAATTTTATTATTTTGGAAATTTATTGTTTTAAAAAATGTATGAAATTTATTTAATTATAATGTTCAAAATAACTATTTCTATATATTTATTTATTCTAAATAAATATTTGAAAAGTATTTACAAAAGATAATAAAAACCATTATTGGGAAAATTAATTTCTCAACCAATGTTTAAAATTTATTTTTTCCAAGCATAGTGTAAATTTATTGTGGTGATTATTTCATTAAAGCGGTTGTGTATGTGAATGTTTTTTATTAATTTTATTTATTTCCTATAGTTTGTTAGGTATTAAAGAATTTATATAATTCTTCAAAACCTATACCAGAAAAGATCCAAGAATGTATTAATTTATTTGTATTTGTTTAACCTTTTTTGTAAAGAAATACAAATCATTTATATGTCATGAACCTGGAAGCATGGGTTCTGAGCATCAAAAAATCCCTAAGTATGTGTCTCTAAGGATATGTCTAAAGTGGTTTCAATATGTTGAAAAATTTCATGGAATTTCAGAAAAGGATAGATTGAGTGGTTTCATAGTAAAAATCTATATCCTGATATTATAAGTGGATGTGACACCAGCATATACGTACCTTGGGTAAGAAACCATAAAAACACTATACTGAGATAGACTCAATCAAGAATTGGTGCATGAAAACAGGTCTTACTAAACACGTAGTTTGTCACTACTATGTGCTATTAATTGGTAATTTAAAAACAATTTTTGAAACATAATTATTAATTTGAATATATGTTGGATATGTATCCATATTATAATCCTAATTTGTCATAGTTTAAATAAGTATTGATGACATAGAAACACTATAAGTGGTTTTCATGGTTATGTTGTTCCTCACAATGACTAGGGTTTCTTAAACTATGATTTTTTTAGACAATGGATGGAACCCAAAAAAACCATGTCAATGCTGGGTATGATGAGAAATGAAAATATTTTCTGTCAAATAATCTTATTTTTATGGGAGATGGAATGGAAAACTTCATTTCTATGCCCACACATCATTCTAAATATATGAATAATGATGAATATACAAATGTGAAAATGATGGAACACCCTTATATTGTTTCCTTCATTAGGTAATAACCACCTTCTTTTAGTGGGTCTCCCGATCCACTAGTTATTGAACAATGGATAGGTACCAAAAAATAGTTATTTTTTCTTTCCTTACTATTTGGAACATGAAAAAATTCATTTAGGTTGTCTATCATTTTGTTAGAGAAGTGGACCAGTGGTGGAATCTAATCAATAATACGATGACTCAATATGAAATTGAATCTTGGCATTAATATATGTTCATGAAATTATTTTTCAATAATTACTTTCCTCATGTTATTTTGTATGAAGATGGAGAATTAGTTCCTTGATTTAAATAAAAGGGAAAAAAATCTGTTGGTACCTGTGAGTATAATTTTACTAGAAATTCAAGGTACGCTTCTAGTATATCATCCAACCCGAAATTACGGTTGATTGATTATTCAGTGGCATAAACCCAAATATCTAAAGGGAATTAGACATAAAAGATGTCAGTGGTTATGAACATATTGTGTGTTGTGTAATCTAGGTAGAAATAAAGGTTAGTGTTATGTGTTAATATCATGGTTTTGATTAGAAAATAAAGATGGTGATTAATGGAAAATCCAAAAAACATAGAGATAAGAAGTGGAAATTTCTATTATGCTCTATGTGTGGGAAGAATCATGGAGGAAAATTTTTTAATGGTACTAATATTTTTTTTTATTTCTAGAAGGGAAGGCCATCATGCAATTGATTGTTTATTTGATGTGATGAAGTTGTATAATAATGAAAATAGAGATATTGATTCATATTAGGCACCTCCCCTACTTTAGTCCTTCATGTGTAATGAGAATGGTAATTATGCTAACCAGTTCCCATACATGAGGTTTATTAATGATGATCAATTATATCTTCCTCTTATGTCAAGGGACATTTGTAAATATCATGTGATAACTAATTGTGATGAGGGTTGTGATAATAATGTGGTGAAATGCACAATTTTCATGCATTCATGAACTACTATTGTTATATTTGATTTTGTATCTACCAACTATTTTAATCTAAAAATAATATATGGGTATAATTATTATTCTAAAATGGTTATATATGGAATTAGTAGTGAAAACCTCTATTTGTATGATCATCAATTCTAATGTCTATGATTCCTCTCAGGTTGTTGTTCATGGGAATATGGTTCCTGAAAATATTTTTATTCTCCCTTTGGTTGAATTTCATGTCATATTTGGAATGTATTGGATTTATATTCATAAATGACACATTTTTTTCAAGGATGGGATGTTAATTTTGATATTACAAACAACCTATGATCTTATATCAATGTGATGATATGTGTGACCTTTTATAGGGATTACATCACTTTAATGGGTCTTAATTCCCATTCAAAAGGATTGTTTATCTAAAATGGTTTGGGAGAAACTCACCATTTATGATATTCCAGTTGTTCTAGAATTTGTTGTTGTATTTCTAGAATAATTTCTTAGCCTACCACCAAGATGAGAATTAGAGTTTTTATTAGAACTCATACCTGGTTTTAGACCCATTTTGAAGATTCCCTATAAAATAGATCCAATTGAGATGCATGAATTGAAGAAGAAACTTAACTAAAACTTTGATATGAGATTCATTAGACCATTTCAATAACCTTGCAGTGCACCTATTCATTCCATGAAAAATAATGATATATCAATGTGACTCTTCATTGATTATTGGTAGTTAAACAAGATCGTGATCAGGAACATGTATCTTATTCACCATATTGATGAATTTTTTATTAACTGCACCATGCTCAAAACTTCTCCAAGATTGAATTTAATTCTTGATTTCATAAATTGAAGGATAATAATGAGTATACACCCAATATTAATTCTACAAATCATATGAAGACTATGAATAAATAGTGATGTGTTTCCGTCCTAATAATTCCCATAATAAATTTGTGGATTTTATGAACATAGTCGTTATAGATTATGTTGATAAATTTATGTTATTATTTATAGGTGATGTACTTATCTACACAAAGATAAAGGAATATCATTATGAAAACAAGATAATTGTGCTAGAGACCCTAGAAAATATGTAATTGTATGAAAAATTTAGAGAGCGTGAATTTTGGGTACAAAACGTTTCATTTTTATGCCATATAATCTCGAGAGGTGGTATACCAGTACATCCATCACAAATGGTGGCTACTAAAAATTGGACTACAACAAAAATTGTGACTGATATTCAGAGATTTCATGGATTGTCCAAAGATTTTAAATAGTTTATGGAGAATTTCTAATTACTCTATAATCCTATGACCAAGATAACCCAAAAGGGATCCAAGCACCTCTAGATAGATGAATATGAGGGAAAGTTATTGAAACTAAAGAGAAAGTTAGTCATCACACATAAGCTTGCAATAATTTATAATTAAGAATGGTTTATGATCTATAGTGATGCATCAAATAAGTGACTTGGATGCATTATTATTAAAAATAAAATGGTTATAGATTATGTATAGTGAAAATTTAAGATTCATTAGAAAATTTACCAAAATAACTATTTAAATTTAGATATTATAATTTTTTCCATTTACGATATGGGGGAATTACCATTACATAGAAACATGTGATATATATTCTGAAAAAAATGTATATATTCACATAGTATTTGTTAAACATTCTCCTAAGAATATGGTCAAAGATGATAAAGAATTATGACTTCTCAATAAATTGACACCCTAGGAAAGAAAACAAGGTGGGTATTTCTTTGAGTATAAAAGATAATTCTAGATTATCTTGGTTGAGGATTAAAAAACATCCAAGATTTCTATATTTGAAAATGATAGACCTGGAAATCATGAAGGATTGGGAAAAAATTATCTTTCTCTTTTTAATATTCAATCATCTATATAAGTGAATATTAAAGCGGAACAAGGGGAAGATGTAGAGCTGTAAAAGATAAATAAATTAAGATATTGTTAGTCATCACACATGTGCTTATATAACCCTATAGCTGAGAAGGGGTTTTAATCTATAGTGATTCATCTAATAAGAGATTAGGATGTTTTTTTATGAAAAAATAACATGGATATAAATTATGCATCATGATAAAATAATATTTATTAAAAAATTACCAAACTCAAGATTTGGATTCAGCTGTAGGGAATTTTCATTAAATATATGTAGTCATTATATAGAGACTCTTTCATCTCATACGTTAACATAACATAAATTATATCCAATACTTAAAAAAATTATTGTCAAAGATGTCCAAATACTGTACAATTATAATGGCATTAGAAACATATGCATTGATACATAACTTAGCTACATTATCTCCCACTAGTTTCTTCTATACTCGAACCCTTCATAGACACACCCAACATAATACATATCTTAATAACCTGGGTAAGGAAACATTAAAAGGGGTGGGATAAAATGCTCAGTAACAGTATACAAGGGAGATATGTAAGAATAATCATGAGCATAATGGAATGAGAACATGATCCTCAAAATAGAAGATCATACCTTTCATATCAAATATCATATACATTAGTCATGTAATAATTCTTGGAAGTTAATAAGATAAGAATCATAAGAAATTATAGAACATAATACATGAAAGCATAACAGATGAATAAAACAAGGAATTATGGCAGACACATAATCCTATATAATTCGAATTTTTTGGTAATATTCATGTCATCATTTCCATCATCATGGTAGTATAGCTTCAGTCCTTATACCATCTTAGTTGTCATGGTTCGCTCCCATGACCATCTTAGTAGCATGAGTTTACTCTTCAAACCATATTGGTAGTCGTGGTTCACTCCCATGGCCATCATGGGAGTCAAGGTTCTCTCCCAATACTATATTAGTCTATCTTGTGAGATATAAATGATTAACCAATGTATTAGAGGGAGATATACATCTTGACCATCTCATAATGAAATCATACATATATTTTCCACATGATCATAAGTAATCATTTCATAACCCATGAAATGAAATGTGTACTATACACATATAATCATATCATAACCTAGTGAAATAGAAATGTTTCATAATCATTTCATCATGAACATAACTCTTGAAAAGAAGTGGGTTTCATAATCATATAACATGTGAAAGATAAATAAGTTTCATAAAAATCGTTCCATCAAAACATAATCCATTTAGATAAATAATAATAAGGGAACCATTGAAATATTTTCCTATAATGGCATGAGTAAGACCAATAGATGTTATCTTAGATGGGAAATAAATTTTAAGGTTCTTTTAAAAATATTTCTTGAGGAAAATATCATTTTTACATTGAGGAACACTTTACAAAACATAAATCCTTTTGAAAAAAAATATTTTTTAATATTAATGAATTTTTTCGAACCATAATATCTTTTTGAAATCAATTTTCCTTTAAATTGGGATTCAAATATCTTTTTAAAACATTTGTGATGTTTTATTAAATCATGGATTTTGAATATAATAGATTTCCGACCGAAGAATGAGGCATTCCAATTTTTCATAAAAACATTATCATAAATACTAAAGAGTAGTGAAATGGTATTAATCCATAGATATAACTAGAATAAAAATAGGATAACGAAACTCATGAGATTTCTTGAGATATGGACCACAATATTTCATCAACGGAACTGGAAACATATAAATCTCAAAAAGCAATGACATTGTCTCAATAAACTCTTACAACATGGTAACAATGGATAATACTCTCCGTGAAAGAAACAAAAATTAAATGAAGCTTAAATGACATGAAATAATGTAAATTCCTTATATAAAATGTAAAATGGTTGTATATGCACCTTAAATAAGAATTTATGATCATAACAAAACACAAGTCTGAAAGAAGGAAAATTGAGACAAAACTATTTTACCGAAGTGGAAACTATTGAAACATAAACCCCATGAAAGAAAGGTTATAAAATGGATATTTTAATAAACATAATTTAATTATAATATTCATATAATACAATCATGGTCATTAAATACACCACACCAAAGGAAAGAGTGGTGAACATAGTGTGTATCTCACAGAAATAATAGGTGAGATGAAATCTCCATACCTTGTGTCTTGAATCTCATCATACTCATTCAAACCACCTTTATAAATGATATAAATTTATTTTTCATATTTTAATTAACAATATTTTTTTATCTAATTCAATATAAGGTTTTATTACAACATCATATTACCTGCTTGTTAACAATCCTCTTTTAAGGTTTCACTTTAGATTATATTGGCATTATTTTTTGCATGTCTCTTTATTAGTTATATCAATTGTCTTTATAAATTATATACTGATTTTAAGAATATAAACATTTATGTTATTATAATTTATAAAAATTATATGTTTATTATATTAATATATATAATATATAAATATGAAATTGAATACATCATTCTTTGAGATGGTAGGTCATAGATATCCATCAATGCTCTTTCTGTTTAATTATCATGTTGAAAGAAAGAAAGTAAAAGATATATATTAGTTTATATATATATATATAACATTATTAAATTAGATTTATGATATCATATATGTTTTATTTATTAACTAAAACCATCCTTAATTCAATTCATTATGTGTCTAAACGAATCATATTTCTTTGAGGGGCGGTAGTCCAAATTTTGTCAAACAAATTTTTTTATTAACACTAAATGGAATGTAAAAAAGTTATGTTTTGAAAAAAAAATACATAAGGATAAATAAAAAATAAAAAATATAAATAAAAAATATAAATATAATTTCCATCAAAATGTCCACCATGAGAGGCGGTAAAAGAAAAAAATAAACTATCATCATTTTGTGAGGTGGTAGTTCGTTGTACACGTAAAAAGTATATTCATTACCCATTACCCGGAGGTGTGTGTAAGTGTAGGTTGAACCATTCTCTCAAAAACATCCTATTATATTTTTTATAATGTTTTTTTATAGAATAATGTCATAATTATAGTGGATTGTAGGATGAGGAAAATAAAATAAAGAGGTTTTAGGGAAGATGTTGTATCTTAATCGGGTAACTCGTTTTGGTTTGTTCCAAAAGGCTCTAGGGAAGACATTCATCCCAAAGGATGGCTTCAAAGAGGAAGTAAATTATTTTTATATGTGTATTGGGAAGACATTTTCAAATCCAATGTGGTTTGAGAGGTGTGTAGAAGTGGGAGAGGTGGTGACATTTTAAAAGGGAAGGAGTCACACACTTTTATATATTTGAAGAGAGAATTCCACCCAAAAATTTCATAGTGCATGTAGATCCAATAATAATTTAAAGTCATTATAAAATGTATTGGGACCAAATGTTCCCAGAAAATGGCATTTACAAAAGTGTGTTGGTCATTTTGGGCCATAATGTTATAGTTCAGTCCATTATTAAGTTTAATTTAACCTTAATCGATTTATATACTTTTAATCATATTTACTTATATTTTATGTCAAAAAATAATTTTACCATATTATAAAATAAAAATTATTCTAATTCAAAAAATGGAATCCAATTTTTCAAATTCTAATCACTTATTTGGAAGAAATTAATTTAAAATTTACTCAGTAGTCAGGTTGACAATGCGGGTTTTTAAAGTAAAAATGATCAGAAGTTTTCTATGAATTTTTATCCAATATCATTGTGAATTTTGATCTAATTACCTAAATTGGATTAATATTTAAATATATAATATGATAATACTTTATAACAAAAATAAAACATAATTTTCCCTCATAAATAAATTAAATGATAAAGTCGTTTTAAATTAAAATATAGTATTTTTTTATTTATCCAAAAATAACATTTCTCAAAAAAATCACAAGTAATTTTGATAAAATAATTTTTCATAATAAATTAAAAAATGAAGTTTGTTTTATCAAATTCATTTTCTAAATGTTTCTAAAATTAATTTTATTATGTTTCATAGATGGAAGAGAAAAGTAGTTCATTTGATAAAGAATTATTTTTAAAACATATAAAGACATTACAAAAAATTATATCTTCTGTTATCAATATTGTTTATTTTTATTACACCATTATAAAAATTATTTAGAACATATTTTTTACTATTCAAATTACTATGTTAAACAGCTCAGTTATAATTTTATATTTTTTATAATTATAATAATAAAATTTTGTTTCGTAGAAACATCGGTGTTTCTTGTAATGTGCACTAAGTCAAGTTTTTATATAATGTGCACCAGGTCGATGTTCTGTGTAATGTATGCCAAGTTGATGTTTCATGTATCATATGCTATTTTTGTGTTCAATGTTACATAATCTGTGTTTGTTCTCTATTAATGGAATTTTTGAATTTGAGAACTCTATTAAATAAATGAAATTTTAATTTATTTGAAAAATGGTCCATAAAAACATAGGGTGTTACATTATACCCCCCATAAAATGAATTTATCCCAAAAAATTCATCACTACGGTAAAAATAGATAACAATACTTATTCTTAATTATATACTCATGTTCCCACATGGCTTCCATTAGTTGATGATTTCCTCATAAAACATTAACCATGTGAATAGTCCTGTTTCATAGAACTTTCAGTGATTGGTCCAGAATTTCAACTCATTGTTCCTCATCTGAAAAATCCTTCTCAAGTGGTATAACCTTTATGTTCAATACATATGAAGGGTTAGGTATATATTCCCTTATGATAAATACATGGAACACATCAGGGAATTTAGAGATATTTGGTGAAACATTCAAGAGATAGGATACCTTCATGTTATGATCAAGAATAACAAAGGGACTAATATACCTTGGAATTAGATTCCATTTATTCCTGAATCTCATATCATTATTCCACAATGATATTTGTAGACACACATTTTTACCAACTTTAAATTCTAGATCACATGGATGTTTATTGGCATAACTTTTCTACCAACATTGAGTAGCTTTGATATGTTTCTGAATAGTTATAACATTCTCATACATTTCTTCTTTAATCTCAGGTCCCAATAGACTTATCTCTCCATCCTCATCCCAGCACATTGGATCTATACATTTTTTCCCATATAGGACTTCATGTAGTTCAATATAAATTCTTTAGTGAAAGATATCATTGTAAGTAAACCCAACGAGAGGAAGGTCTTGCTCCCAACCGCCATTGAAATCCATAAAACATGATCTCAACATATACTATAGGTTTTGAATTATTCATTCAATATAACCATCTATCTATTGATAATAAGCATTTTTGAAACTAAATTATCTATCATGTTCTACTTTAAAACTTCGCCAAAACATTGAAGTAAATCGTAGATCCCATTCCGATACAATAGAATGCGGTAGTCCCTGAAACCGTTCTAAATACTTAATGTATATCTTGGAAATTTGATCTAGAGTCAAGTATTCTCTAATATTAATAAATTATGCTGACATAGTAAGGTGATCTACTACCACCCATATAGATATAAACCCTTAATAGGTTTTAGTTAGTCTAATGAATAAATCAATAGTGACGTTCTCCAATTTACATTCTGGAATTGGTAATGCATGAAACATCCTATTTAACATATTTATTTTAGACATAATTTGTTTTCACACCAAGATCCGAGATACAATCCTTTGGATATATTTCTTTAATTCATACTACCATAAGTATTATTTCAGGTATCAATAAATCTTCATACATCCCAGATAAATAGAGAATGAACACATGTGATCTTCCACTAATAAATCCTTCTTCAAATATTGTATGGAAGGAACACATATATAATTTTAGATTTTATCATTCCATCTAGATCTAGGTTAAAAAATGAATAATTTCTGACTTTTTTTCTTTTAAACATCATTTGTATGTGATTCTTTAATCTTCACGTGGATAGATGGTGGAAAATTCATTTAATAAGATTTAAAAACTTTCCCATCCATCATGATTTCTAGTCCCATTATTTTCAAATATATAAATATTGGATTTTTTCTGGACCACATCATGGATAAGCTAGCATGATCCTTCTGACTCAATGCATCAACCACCTTGTTTGCTTTCCCATGGTGGTAATATATTGTTCAGTCATAATCCTTTATTAACTCTAACCATATCCTCTTGTGTATGTTTAACTCCTTATATGGGAATATATATTTTATAAATTTTTGTTCAGTATATATATCACACATTTCTCAATAATGATAATGCATCCATTTCATTAATGCAAAAATATCACTTCTAACTCCAAATCATGAGTTGGGTTATTTATCTAATGACTCTTCAATTATTGTGACGCATAAGTGATAACAATGTTATTATTCATAATAACACATCCCAATAAATTCTTGGATGCGTCACTAAAGATTACATACTATTCTTCACTTCATGTTAATGTAAGCATAGATTCACTAACTAATATTCTCTTCTGTTCCATGAAATTTTCCCTACATTCATCTATCTAAAGGAACATCATAGCATTCCAAGTAAACTTGATCAGAGGTTTATATAGTCATGATATATTCTAAAAAAAGTTTCGATAATATTGTGCTAAACCAAAAAATCAATGGATCTCATTCACCATGGTTGGTAAAAGCTAGCATTCTGATAGCCTCTATTTTTATGGATCTAATGATATAACATCTCTTGAGATTATGTGACCCAAAAATGAATCCTTTTACAGCCAAAATTCACACTTTTTCAAATTTTCATGTATCTTCAACATCCATAGGTTATTCAGCCCAATTATCAATTGACAATGATCCTCTTCCTTTATCATTGAATGGATAGGAATTTCTTATATATATAAAACCACAAACTGATCGATGTAATCTCTAAA
The DNA here is from genome assembly GCA_963277665.1 of Viscum album. Taxonomy (NCBI): domain Eukaryota; kingdom Viridiplantae; phylum Streptophyta; class Magnoliopsida; order Santalales; family Viscaceae; genus Viscum; species Viscum album. The sequence continues at coordinate 120,305,586 of OY728134.1, forward strand.
GACTATATTCCATAAATAAATGAGAAAATATGGGAATTAGTGACACCAAAAGGCATCACTATATATTCATAGTTTCCATACCTTTTATGAGATGTCATATTGCGTATATACTCTTTCATGAACCCAAACTGATGATTTCTATAATGAAGGTCAATATTGGAACATTATTGACCTCTACACAGTTGATCACAAAAGTCATCAATTTGGGGAAGATGATACTTGTTCATAAATTTCATCTTGTTAAACTCCCAATAATCAATTCCTAGATTCATTTATCCATATTTCTATTTCAAAAAAAGTACAGGTGCACCCCAAGGTGTCACACTTAGATAAATGGATCCCTTATCATGGTTTTATTATAGTTTCTTCTTCAATTCCTATAACTCAATCAGAGCTATTATATAAAGAGTCATTTAAATTGGTGTTGAACATGGTATGAGTTCAACTTAGAAAACAACATCACTCTTAAGTGGAAGACTGATAAACTCTTCATGAATGACATTGCCAAAATACCGAACAATTGGAATGTCATTTATGATAATTTTCTCTCCAACAATTTGATATCAACAAACCCTTTTGAATGGAAATTAATACCCATATACTAGATTTATTCTCTATATGAAGTTCATACATATCATAAAACGAATGTATGGTTATAAGAGGGATTGACATATCAAATATAACTTCCCTTCCATGAAAATTTATGTGGTATTTATAAATAGAAATAAAATCCTTGCCTAAGATGACATAAAATTCAACCAAAAGATGAATGATAAGATTTGTGGGAAGCACATTCCCACAAATTTCAATCTGGGAGGAATCATAAACTTAGGATACAATCATTATCCGATTTGGGGTTTCCACTAAGAATTCCACATCTAATTGTTTTGTTGGAATCTAAAAAACCTTAGAAAATTATTTAGATATTAATGACTGTGTAGATCGATAATCAAATTTTTCATTTGAAGTTCTAGAATGGATGGTAACTATACATTTCATCACATCATTATCACACCCCTCATAATAAATAACGATTTTATGATATTCCCACCCCCCCCCCCCCTTGACTTAAGTGGTATCTTTTATTGATAATAATCACCAGCCCTTGAGTTTCAATAGTGGTTATCATAATTATTTTTCTTCTTAAACTTGTATCACCAAATTGTGGGAGGAGCATTCTATGTTTCTTTTTTCCCATTCACAAAGTTATCAAACATCATCCGATCACTTCGGAAAACAAATTTCGGATGGCCTTCCCATCTATAATATAAACATTTATTAGACCCATTGATGAAATTTCCTGTATGATTCTTCCCACACATACAAAATAATGGGAAAGTTATATTATTTTTTTCAAGGTTTTTATATTTTCCTTTAGACTCCATGTTCCTCTTCTTTTCCAAACTATGAGATTAATACATGAATTCATCCTTCATTTAAACCTTAATTGAAAAACAAACAATATATTCACATATACTAAAGTCTATCATGGATAATGTCTTCTTGAAACATTTCTTTAATCCATTAAGTAACCTATCAACATTAAATTCATGTTGGATGATAATTCATAAAGATACCTTGCAAGTCTCGTGAAATTAAACTCGTAGGTACCGATAAATTCATCATCTCATTCCTTCAACTCAAGGAACTATTTATATATATTGGTTTGAAGAATATGAGGAACGTAATTATTGAAAAGTAATTTCTTTAACTCATCCCAATCTATGGATTCAATATCATCTCGCTTTCTTGTATTCTTCATTAGAGACCACCATAGGTATGCTTTAACTTATGACTAATAGAAATCTAGAAAAACATTCTCATGCTGTTAACATTGAAGAATTGAGAATATATATTCAATAGTACTGATCCATTATTCAGTAACAATTGGATCAGAATTCCCATTGAAAGATGGTGGATGTTTCATCATGATTGACTAAATATAATTGGTTCCCTCTATTACTCATTTGTAAGTACACTATGATTCAATTTTTGAGAAACCATGTGATCATAGAAAAAAAATACATTCCTTTCCCATATCATTGAGTTTCTTATGAGGAAAATAATTTCATATTCCTTTTCAATCACCATTAACGTGGTGTCTTCGGGTTCAGTAGATTGACTAAAACCTAAAGCATTTTGTAAGAAACATTAATCATGTTGAGGAACCACATAATAATGAATATTATGTTGTAGGATGTCTATGTTAAAACACATTTCATAATATTTGAAACTCTCGATTTATCCTAGGTTATTAACAACCAAATTCAATTTAAATAATTCATGATGGTTCATGAATTCTTTGGGATCTTCCATAGCATACCCCTAGGAGTGATAAAATAGGTGTGCAGCAAGGCCCATTGTCATGTACCAGATTACCCCTAATTAGGACTAAAAAATCATTTCAGAATTTTTACCCCAATATATATATATTCCATGGCCACATACACATGAAATATCCATAATTTTATGTATTTCTAGGAAACAACTCACACTATCCATTACCAAAATTCTATGTCTTTTTCTTATACTTTTCTTTATCTTTAGGCTTATCCCTAAATGTGTCTTTATGGTTCTCACTATGGATTTATCATCCCAGCTTTCAAAGGATAATTAAAAATTTTCTCTGATATCAACTATATAAACCCTCTAATTTAATATATTAACATTACATAACTTTCTCATAATAGATAATAATTATAAAAATAGATTCCCAAAGACCATACAAGTCTGGTACCTTTGGAACTTGGAAACAGAATCACTGATACCTATGTGTGCTAAATTATCTTCCAATATGTTAATCATTAAAATAACCCATCATATATAAATAAATCATAATAAATGACTTCATAACATAGGAAAGGAAACAAAAAATTGCTGAGATCTATGCTCAGTAAGTGTAGACAAGGGAGATATGTAATCATAATCATGAGAATAAGGTAATGAGAACATGCTCATGAAAACATATAATCATACCCCTCATAACAAGTATCTTATACATGAATCATGTAACAAACATTAGTAGTTCATAAGAAGTGGATCATATGAAAAAAGAGAGCATAATCCATGAAAGCATAATTCATAAATGAGTCAGGGAATTGTGGTACAAAAATAAGCATATATAATATGATTTTAATATTATAAAATAATTGCTGAAAAGACGATCCTGTTATTATATGTTCGCTCCTTATACCATCTTATTAGTCATGGATCACTCTTAAGGACTTAGTAGTAGAATTAATTCACTCCTCTTACCATATTTATAGTCATGGTTCGCTCGCATGGCCATATTGGCTATAAAGGTTCATTTAGAGGACCATATTAGTATATATCATGAGATATAAATCATTACCCAATTGCATTAGAAGGAGATATAGGTCCCAACCATCTCATAATGAAATAATACATACATGTTCCCTAAGAAAAAAAGTTACCATATAATAACCTATAAAATGAAATTGGTATTATAAAGATGTAATCATATCATAACCTATGAAAAACATAGGTTTTTTAATCATTTCATCATAAAAATTTCCCATGAAAAGAAGCATCTTTAAAAATCATATAACCCATGAAAGAGATTTGGATTTTAGAAACATCATGAAATCAAACAATAATCTATTTAGAAAAATAATGTAAGTGGAATCATTTAATAAGATTCCCATAAATACGTGTGTAAAACCAAAATTTGTTAACATAGATGGGATATTGTTTTGAATGATCTTTTAAAGACATTGCATGGGGAAAATATCCTTTATTCATTAAAAATGATTTATAAAAAATTTAATTTTTTTTTGATAATATAATGGATCATTGAAAACCAAGATACATTTTTAAAATCATTTTCCATGTAAATGGGTGTCAAATATCTTTTGAAAACATTTTTTAAAACATTTATGAAAACATGGTTTTTTAATACAAAATATTTCAAACTAGAGAGAGAGACGATATTAATTTTCGTAAAAAAATTATTCTAAGTACCAATGAGTGGAAAAATGTTACTAATACATGGATATATCATGAATAAATAGAGGATATTCCCTGGGTTTACATTACATCAGGCCTCCGTAAGTCTTATACGTTCTTGCTATTCTGGTTATTTTGATGTGGTTCTTGTTTATGTTTTTTGTTTCTTGGTTCCTATTTTCTTGAAAATCCCTTTAATAAAAATTTTATGCTGGATGATTGGATATATCAGAGTATTTCATCAATCGAATCTTAAATATAAACAATCTCGAAAAGCGATGATATCATCTCAATAAACTCTTATAACATGCTAACATGGGATCATACTCTCCATATAAGAAATGGAAATAAAATAAAGCTCAAAATATTGTGAAATATATTAAATTCATGATATAACCATTAAAATGGTATTATATTCACCTCAACAGATAATTTAGGTGCATAACAAAACATTGGTCCCATAGAAGGAAAATTGAGACAAACCTATTTTACCGATTTGCTGACTTTTGAAACACAAAATCCATGAAATAAAGAACATAATATTGATATTTAAATAAACATAAATTTATTTATAATATATTTATAATTAATTCATGGGATGTATATATATGACACAAAAGGAAAGTGTGGCGAACATAACATGTATCTCATGAAAATAAAAAATGAGATGAAATCCCCTTACCATGTGTCTTGACTCTCTTCATACTCATTAAAATAAGTTGTATAATAATTATAAATTTATTATACATATTTTACAGAACCATATTACTATAGATACTACCATATATGGTTTTATTATGGCCTTATATAAAACGCTTGTTAACAATCATGTGTTAAGGTCTCGCTTCGGGTGATATTCACTTAATTCTTCCAATGTGTATTAATTTGTTATAAATTGGTTATTTATTTTTTATATCCTGATTTATAGAATTTAAACCATGATATAAATATGATGTATATAAATTATATTTTTATTATAATAATCTATAGAATATATAATCATGACGAAAAATGTATCGTTCATGGAGATGGTAGGTCGTACGTACACATGAACGCTATTTCTATTTAAATATCGTGTTAAATGAATGAATGTAAAGAAATATATGAATACATATAATTATTATAATATATTTATGATATCATATATTTATTATATATTCATGAATACCATCCTTAATAGAACCCACATTGTGTAGGAGAAAATCATATTGCTTTGAGGGGGTTGTCCAGACTTCCAAAAACCAAATTATCATATTAACATAAAATTGAAAGTAAAAAATATGTGTTGTATAAGGAATAAATAAGATTAAATAATTAAAAAATATAATATATAAAATATATAAATTGAGTTTACATCATAATATCAACTATGAGATTTTGTAATGGAAAAATAAACAATCATCATTTTTGAGGCAGTAGTTCATCATACATATAAACAATATGTTTGTTACATATTAGATGGAGGTGTGTGTAATTGAAGGTTGAAAAGTAATCATGAAAAAATAGCCTAATATTTAATATAATTTTTTATTTATACAATAATTTAATAAAGATAGTGGAAGTGTGGATGAGAAAAAATAAAAGAAAGGTGCTCGAGAGAAGACGTTACTTATTAATCAGGTAACTCATTTTGGTTTGTTCCAAAAGGCTTTTATAGAAGACATTATTTCAAAAGGGATTTTTCAAGGAGTAAGGTAGGAATGTTGGGAAGTGTATTGGGTAGATATTAAATGATCATATGAGGTTTGATAGCTGTTAAAAATAGGGATATGTTGTGGCCTTTTATAGGGAAGGACGAGTGGCCCTCTTGTAAATATTTGAAGTGAGGATTATACCCAAGGTTTATATGCTGAAAGGGAGTTGAATAATAATAAAAATTCTAGAAAATAGAGTATAAGGTAGATATTTTTCTGGAAATTTTATTTTTTATAGTTTGATATGTCGTTTTTGACCTTGAGGTTATAGTTTACTCACGTAAAAAGCTTAATTTTACCTTAATCAATGTAATTAATTTTAATCAAATTCCCTAATATTTTAGGTAAAACACAATGTTGATATAATTATAATATATAAATTCAGATGATTAAAATATGAAATCCATTTTTACAAATTATTATCACATAATTTAAAAATATTAATTTAAAATTAATCCCCTATTAGTGTCGATAATTAAGGTTTTTAAAGTAAAAATGATCAAAAGTTTGTTGGGTTTTTATATGAAATATCAATGTGAAATTGGATATAACAACCTAAATGTATTAGGTTATAAAAATAATACCTTATTTTTTTATACATAATTAAATATAATTTATCCTTATAAAAAATTATATGAAAAAACAGTTTGGAATTAATATCCGATATTTTTTACTACTCATCCAAAAATGAAATTTCTTAAAAAAAATTGCAAAAAATCTCTCTATGTTAATTTAGACATTATTAATTAAAAAATGAATTTTATTTTAAAAAATTAAATTTATAAATCTATCTAAAATTACATTTATTGTTTTTCATAGAAGGAGATGAAAATTAGTTTTTTTGAGAAAATAGTATACTTTCAACAAATAAACATTATACAAAAAATTAAATAATCTTTTATCAATATATTTTATTTATACACAAGAATTATACAAAATATTCTAAAATTAGTTTAAATTTTCATTTTACTATGTTTAATGGATAGGATACATTTATTTATTTTAAATAATTATATTGATAAACTAATATTTCGTAGAAACATCGGGGTTGCGTGTAACGTACGCCAAGTCAATGTTTCGTCTAATGTATGTCATGTCTATATTCAATATAACATATTCCTTGTTGAAGTTACATGTAATGTATTACAATTTCATGTTCCATGTCACATATCCCAAGTTCGTGTCATGTGAAAGGAATGTTTGACTTAGTGAATTTCAAGAAATAAATGAAAATTTAATTTATTCCGATAAAATGCCTATAAAATCTAGGGGTGTAAAAAATTATAGTTATAGAGAAAAGTTTGATATATGTTCCAATCATAATATTTTGATGTATATATTCTAATAGTAATATTTGAACATTCACTAGGGAATATGGTTAATGCTAATAAGGTACTATGACTGCTCAATACAATATCACCCTGGTAAAGAGATTAAGTTAGATGATGATTTGAGATTAAAGTATCATTCTAGCTTATCCATGATGGGGATCAAAAAAGATCAAATATTTTTTGGATTTTCAATGTATGGACCTAGAAATCATGAAAGAAGTGTAAAATCATATCTTTCATAATTAAATGTTCAACAATCAATACAGGTGAATAATAAAGATGTACAAAAAGAATATCTAAAGTTATAAAATAATTTACTGTGTTTAACCATGATCATGATGGAATGATAACATTTAGGAACTATGAATATGTCCCTTCCATACCAGATTAGATGAAGGAGTTGTTAGAGGAAGATAGGAGTTCTACCTTATCTATTCATCCTTGATGTACTAAGATGTAAAAATATTTTAATGAATACTTCTAGTGGGTTGGCATGAAGAGATATTTCAAAGTGTTAGTATCTAGGGGAATGGTATGCCAACAATTAAAGGATGAAAGACAAATTTCTAATTATATGATACATTTATTACCCATAATTGAATGGAAATGAGGGAACAACACTATGTACTATTTCATTGGACTCCCTAATTCATCTATATTTAATACTGAAATATGGGTTGTAGTCAATTTCATTACAAATTCAGCACACATCATCACTATTTGAGAAGACTTATCGATACATCAATTTTCCATGATATTCATTAAGAAGGTGGTAAGGATACATGGAGTACCACATTCCATTGTATCTGATTAGGATCATAGGTTTACCTCAATGTTTTAAGAATGTCTTCAGTAATCTTGAGATAAAAAATTGAGTTCCAGCACTACTTATCACCCCTATTTAGATGGTAAGTCTAAAAGGAAAATTCAAACCCTATAGGATATGTTTAGATATTATTTTATGAATTTAAATGTTTTTTGGGATCAATACCTTCCTAATGTTTATTTTTCGTATCAAAATATATTTTACGATAGAATTTATATGGCTCCTTGTGAATCCCTCTATAGGATGAAATGTAGAGATCCAGTATACTAGAATGAAGATGGAGAACGAAAGCTATTGGTGCCTGAGACTGAAAAATAAATGGAAGAGAAGGTTAGAGCCATTCATCAGTATATCATGGAAATATATAGTTGGTAGAAAATTTATTCTGCTAATATTCAATTTGGTCTATAATTACAAGTTGGTGACAAGGGGTTTCTAATAATTTTTCCAAGGAAGAATGTTATGAGATTTGAAATGAGATTGGAACTAATCCATAGGTATATATGTCCTTTTAAAATTTTTGATTGTATCAGGATGGGAGCTTATCACTTGTAACATCCACAAAATCTCTCTCATGTCCACGATGTCTTCCATGTATATCTCATAGGTAAGTACATATCTGACCTTTCACACCTACTGAACTAAAAGGTCATAAAATGGATAATAATCTATCTTATGAGGGAAAAGAAGAAGAAATTTTGGATCGTATAGATAAATATATAAAAAATAGGACCACTCCATTGGTAAATGTTTTTTTGGTGAAACCACCTATTTTATACAGCTATATGGGGACACTAGGATATGTTGTGTCATAAGTATCAATATTTTCTTTGTATATGAGTGATGAATTTTGAGGTAGAAATTCATTTTAAGGGGGGTAGAATTTAACACAATAAGTTTTTATGGACATTTTTTGCAAATAAATTAAATTTATTTGATTCATTGAATATTATTCTACAAAAATTTAGTATTTTATTATACACTACTACATGTTAAAAGTCCGCTACATACAACATAAACTTATTTTGTGTTGCATGCAGCCTATATTTTTATTAAAAATGATATATTAATAGAAATAGTTATTTAAATGTAATCATTATAACATAGTAATTAAACATAATAGTATATATATGAATAATAAAATTTTTAAATTTAATAATTTTATATAGAGAAAATATATTGATAAAAAAATCTACGTTTCGATAAAGTCATTATTAGTTAAAAAAAATTATTTTCTCAAAAAGTTTATTTGTTACGACTTTTTATGAAAATTAATAAAATTTTATTTTTGAATATTTTAAAAATATAATATGATAAAATAAATTTCATATTTAATTTCATAATTTCAAAAACATCTTTTGGTGAATTTTTTATGTTTTCAAAATATTTCATATATATGATGAATAGTGAAAAATACTCAATTTTAATTGAAAACTGCATTTTATTATTTATTAAATATTTATATAAATTATGTTATAATTTTCCTTCAATGTAAAATTAGTTCAATTATACATCAATTAATTCAATTTATTTCATTGGAACCAATTTCACTATGATATTAGATATAAAAACATTTCGAACATTTGAACTCTTCCACTATAAAAACCAGTTGTCTCATCCACTCCGTGAGTTTAATTTTATTTTAATTTTTACCCTTTTGGGATTTTAATTTTAAAAAATGGATTCAAAATTCGGAATCCTAATAATTTATAATTTATAATAAGGTTAACTAAATTTTTTATGTATTCAAATAGAGAAATAAATTAAAATTAATTACATTGACTATGGTGAAAACAAGATTACTTAGTGGTTAATCTGGAAACATATGGTGTAGAAATGACCCTAAACAAGTCCAAAACCATTTTTATTTCAATATTTTATCAATATTTCCAATTTTATTTAACTTTTTTATTTATTTTTGGCATATTTTGTAAGGGAAAACTTCCAATAGTGTTTACCTTTTTCGAATTTACATGTTTTCTACTGACATCCTTTACAAATGGCCACCACCTATCCTCCTCTATTTATACCTATCAAGCCATTTTTATCATCCAAACTATTAACAAATAAACTCCCCAATTTTTTAACTTCATCCATGATGATATAAATTAGGAGTAAATCTAACCAAGGTATTCCTTTGGTGATAACTAAAAGGAGATACCTGGAGAAGAGGTAACTTTCATCAAAAAATAGTTCTATATTCTTTCTTACTCAAAACCCTTCATTTATTTTTATATAGTAATTATATAATAAACTAATTATCATAAAAATGATAATTTTTAATTATGTTACTTTTATAACCCAAAAAAATACATAGTCATATCAAATGGGATACACAATCATCATTCATGTGTAAGATGGACAACTATATCACGAACTGATGACGTTCATCCTACCACTACCACCTTTCAAGGTCTTGAATAATGATGAATTTATAGTTTATGTATTATATTTATTATTTTAATTATATTATTATTATTATATAACTATTATATCACAAATTCCATCATAATTACCATTTTCCGGGAATATAATAACGTCGTTCGTTTGTACGGCCAACTATAGCCCCACAGAGCGATCATAATCATTCGCATTTTTCATTGAATGTATTAAGGTAAATTTTAATAAGAATATGTGATATAAATGAAATATAAATTATTATTTAATGAAAATAAAACATATACATATCTTTATTTTAATCTAAAATGAAAATGAAAACAACGTTCACGCGTACATACAAACTACCAACTCTATGAATAGTTAAATTATTTTCCTACTAATATCTTTTATAAATTAATATAAATAATTATATAATGAATATATATATATATATGATATTATATTCTTTTTTATTATTATTAGGGTTATTAAATCATTAAATATGTAATAGGACCATGAAAAACAAGTCAAAACATGTATAGAAAATAATGCTTTCATTTCCCGAAACATAAATTTGACATGAAATTGTTAATTAATGAGGTTTATAATTTCATCAGTAAATCATATATTTTATTATATATGAGTATTTTTATTTTATAGATTTATAACTAACTTATATTTACTAAACATTAGTTTTTAACAAGTACGACGAAATTCAAGACCTAAGGTAAGGGATTTATGTCTCATTTTTTACTTTTGTGAGACACATGCTTTATTCACAACCTCATTCCACTAGTTGGTGTATATAAATCCCATGAATTTAATTTATGATTATATTAATTATTTTTTTAATTATATATAAATTTTTTATCTCTCTTTTATAGACTTTAATGTTAAATCGTTACCAAATCGGTACGATGATGTTTATCTCAATTTTCATTCATTAAGACATATGTTATGTTATGAACCTATTTATTTCACAAAAAGTATATAAAGACCCTTTGATAGTTGATAACCTGAGTCTTTTCATCATTGATTTATTTAATGTTTCATGTAAATTTATTATCACATGGATATTATTATTCTAATTTATCTATTTAGTAAGATGTTATTGCAACAATCTCATCATTTATCAGTATTTTTTACAATTAAGCTTCCATTAATGATATATTATGTTCCATATCCCAATAACTCTCATGATTTTTTTTATCATGTTGATATTAATGATATATTCATGTAATGTTTCCATTTTCTACTTCTTTCCACTTATGATAATTAATAAAAAAATTATGAAAATTCTACTTGATTTCTCTCTTCAATCAGAAATTAGTGTTCTTTAAAAACAAATGTGTTTTGAAAATATTATTAGAAATGTTTCTAAAAGATATTTTCAGATAATTTTAAAATAAAATGAGGTAGGAAATGTATTATATTATAGAAATTTTTTAAAATGAAGTTCAATTCCTCATTTATAAGTAATCAATGTACTTTTCAGAGAAAACATTTTTCAAAATTTATTATGAATAATAATAAATTTCCAATGATGTAATAATATTTTCCTCAATAAATGTCTATAATAGATCAATAAATATTATTTTTCATAAAAGATGACATTTTTGGGGTTACATATTCCTTATTGCAAATATGATCCAATAATACCATTTATATTATTTCTTTAATGGTTTTTTTCATAGAATGATGTTTATGACACATGTTTATATTATATGGCTTATACCATGATAAAATGCATATGAAAACCACTTCTTTTATGCAGTATTCATTGAAGAAATGATTATTAAACCTATATCATTTCCTTAGGTTATGATATTATGAAATGTTCTGGAAACCCATTTTACTTCATGGGTTATGATATGATTTTTCATGATATTATGTAACAAATATTTATAATTTCATTATGTGATGGGTGGGTCCAATATCTCCATATAATTATTTTGGTAAATATTTATATCTCATGAGATTGAAAATGATGTAATGGGGAGTGTACATGGTTTAGTGAAGGCATTTTCCTACTAATGTGTTCTTGGTAGTGATCCTTGACTACTAAGATGGTTTGGGTAGTGAACCCGTTCTACTAAAATATACATGGTCATGAGGCTTGATTACTATGGAAATCATTGTATATTTTTATGTGTTTAACATAGTTACATATATTATTCCTTTCATACACATTCATGGATTATGCTCTTGATTCACTTATAATTCATGTCTTATGAATAAAAAATATGTATTCAAGGATACTTGTTTATGATCTTTGATATGCATTGTTTGGTCTTAAAATGTTTTGTTTTTGTTCTTATTCCATTATGTTCATTTTATTCTTGTGTATATTTTTTTTACCCTTAATAAGAATCTAACCTCACAATTTCTTATGTTTCATTTCCATAGGTTATTAAGATATGTATTATATATAACGTGTGTAAGAAGGGTGATGTTCATAGTGAACCTAGTCGGTGATAATATTGCTCACTTATGGACTGATATTAATGTTTCCATGTTTCCAAAGTCACTAAAATAATATGGTCTTCGATCTAGTATTTTTTAATGTATTAAATGTTCTATAAAATGAATTAATTTTTTTGTTTCAGAATCATGGGTCATTATAATATCAATCATAAGTAATGTGTGTGGGTCATGGAAAATAAAAACACCCATTTGGTTTATAGAAATAAAAACCATATTTGATCACACTTTAAAAGACATTGATAACCTCTATAGAATCTTATTTAATAGTCACACATATTTCACCAAAAGTGGGTTAATGGTTTAATTTAATATATATTGGACCATTTATTTTTCTTTTTATGGACATTCAACCGGACTATTGGGGTCACACACATGTTAGTTTATTATATATAAATTTGGATTTGGTGAAGTTTGGGGATTATAGATCTCTTTCCTTCATGAATAAATTTTATGGTCATTGAGTAAGGACCATGGGGTATTAGAGTTTATGGTAATGTATCATAGAATCAAGAAGGTAATAATGTATTACAATATGGATAAAAACAACATAATGTGAATGAAAAGAACCATTGGGGTCTAAACCCACTATAAGTAGTCTAACTAATATAGGTGAAAACCTTTTATGGTCATGGTATATAGAAAAATAACATCATTATATAGATATAGATCATGTGTATAAGAAAGTGAGATGTTCTAGTGAAAAATAATTCCATTTGGGATTTATGGAATGACCTCACTACTAGTTCATAATTAGGATGACCTCTCACACATATCTAGATCACAAGTGGAGGAATGTAAATTTTTGTAATGTTAGGATTGGTAAAATTGTCTATGAAATTAAGTCAAAAATACTGAGTTCTATGATGGAATGAAATTTTATTTTATGGTGAGGTCCATGATATGGTGTCCAAATTTCAGTACCCTTATAATAGGAATCATGAATCATGTATTTCTAGTGGGTGTAAAGGTAATATAAAAATTACACATAAAGTTTAACCTCAAAATTTTTACAAAATATTTCATGTAGTTCTATATCATGTGATAGGGACAAAACCATATAGTTTCACATCTTACAGAAAGGATGTGAAGCTTGAAGTTCATCATCATACTATGGGGATGATTACATGTAGTATTATATCATGAGTTAAGGAAATTGGAAATGAATTTTAATAATTTTTTATGGTTGGAAATTGGAAAATTCAGCCACTCTTATCTAGAAACTCATATTCTCTTGTGAGTTATGATCGATATCATGCATAAGGGGAAATAGGAATCTCTAGAATGACACAAGAGTATAAGTGATGAATGGTTTGATGTTTGAAAGATTGGTAGACCATTGAAAAATTACATGAAATTGTGGGGACTGGTTAGGCAAGATTACATAAGACATATTCAATCCACCAACATACAAAAAGGTATGTAAAAGTAACACCATGTCTCTTTATACTATAATTCAGTAAACGATATCGATAAAAGGTAAATCACACCTTACAAAATCATAATTACAAGGAATAATTATTATTCTGAGGAAAAATATTTTGCAAACTCAAAACACAGTTTCCTCTTCCAAATCATCTAAAAAAATGAGTGCTTTCCACTGAGCATATTTTCAAAACATGGAAACCGTTATATTCCTACGGGGTGTATTCATTAAATGGGAGGTATAAACATTATTATGAGGTGGTAATTTAATCTCATTGGAAAAAAAGTGTTGATATGAAATATGAATATTATAGAGAGATATGAGAATATTCTTGGGGTTTCACTATCATTTGTTAAACATAATTTTGAGCTAAACCATGTTGTATGGGTTTTTAAACCCACAAGAGGAACCAAAATGTTTCAAAAATTCCTCTGGATAACAAAAATGGTTTTTGGTGATACATATTTTATGATTATCAAACATGGACCAAATGTGGAGGCAACTAATCTAGAATGGGTTTAGAAAAACCCGATTTGAAATAAAATTTAGACATAGTATTAAAAAACATGTAATAAAAAAGGATATTATTTAAAGTCTTAATTCTAAGACCAATTTATTGATACTAGTTTAATGTCATGGAACATTTACCGATACACTATTAGTTTAATTTCATAGAGAATATGCTAGGTATATCATGATCTATTCAACATTAGGAATTGGAAAAACTTTATGTGAAAAGAGGACCAATGGTTAATACATATGAACATATTTGGGATGTAATTTATTTGAAGATCATTATGTGTGGACTTAAAGTGGGGTTTTATATATGAAAAGGGAAGGATGGATCCCAATGTGTATTAAAGATCCAATTCCATTATAGATAAACCGTGGATGATGTGAACATAGTTTATGGTCCTGATGCATGGATCAGCATTGAGATGGAATTTTAGTGTTATGTAACTTATAAAACTTTTATATAGGTTTATCACAACCATAATAAATTGGTAGGAATCGATATTCAATGACATTCCATCATAATCAAATGAAATGGGGATGTGTTTCTAAATGATTGACAGGTCTTGAGATTGGGAATCCATGCATCACTAAATATCCCCAAAATTTTTATTCAATACTCACATAGATCTTGAGATGGTATTTTAGGTGAAAATGGGAAAATGGAAGAATCCTCTCAAATAGGGATCCAATGTATCATGTAGATTAATTTACAAAGATTTTGAATATATTTTGGAGTTTAACATCAATTGTTAAGTAGGTTAGAAACACAATTTAGCATCATATGGTGATGATGGATAAGGTGTGAGGTTGTTTTTTTATAAACAAAATATAGTGAAAAATAATATGAATAGAAATCCAGAGGTGCTGATATCATAAAAAATCCTCAAAAGGAAATGAAAAATTTCTATGGTTATGATGCCTGGATCTATGGGGGAGATAACGTATGTATTGTTGGTGTGGAGAAAATTTAATGTGAATAGAGGTCCAAGGGGGCCAATTTTTGAATGCTATAATAGGTCATCCACTACATGATAATTTCCATTAAGTAGTTTTTTAAACATCAACCAAATATATTTGTGATGGTTTTAAAAAATTGTACCTAATGTTGGTGTCGACATTCATCATTCTTTAGTTCCTTCCATTTAATTACAGTTTTTGGTAAGCATCGTAAATGTATATTTTTTTGGTATTTTCCATAATTTTATCCGCAGTTTTCCTAAAAAATAAATTATAAGGACATAGTAGTAGTTTTAACCACCACTAAATCCAAAAGTCCTTTTTATCACAAAACCATCTTTAAAAAAACATAACCACTGCTAAATAGTAGTGTGGCATATATAGTCATTTTTTAACTGCTACCCAATAAAATCATCATATAGGGGCTATTTAAACCACTATGTGGAAAACTCCATATTTAACATTGTTTAAATTGACTTTATATGGCGATTTGTAAAAAATATTGTTGAATCTGTATCCCCAGAAAAAACCTGAGAAACACATTAAGCATACTTGAACATTCTACCATAAATTGATACCAAAATGTTCAAATCTTTTTATCAATGTGAAGATAAATCAATAACAAAATTCCAAAAAAAATAAAACACAACATATAGAAAAACGGTTATGTTTTCATATTTGTGGTGATGGGATCCAATGTCAGTGTTCGGATCATCTACATCATCACCCATATCATGCAATACTCTTTTTTTAATGTGAGAAACTAAACTCCACCCCTCATCCATGATATCTTCCACATAATATACCTTTTCTTCATGAGATGATAACATATACAGATAATTAAATTCAATGTCACCAACATCCATCAAGCAAGATATGTTCACCAATATAAATTACCAGGAATCTTTTTTAACACCACTGAAAATATCGACCTAATTTTATTAGAATAAAAAAACGAGAAATCCTCATGGTATTTTAATTTGATAATATCAGTAAATGTAAATTACAAGGAATCTTTTTTATCACCACTGAAAATATCGACCTAGTTATATTAGAATAAAAAACGAGAAATCCTCATGGTATTTTAATTTGATAATATCAGTAAATATTCTATAGTATCCCAACTTTTAAAGAAAAAAGGTAATACTATTATATTTTTTCAAACCCTCTTTTTAATCAATGGTATTAAATTTAATGCCATTAACATTATAAGCATCGAACATTCTAGCCTGTTTTATAGGACATAGAGCAAGAAACATCAAATATTCTAAAAACTCAACTCGAGTGTTAGTATTCTTGATCTGAAAATGTAATATACATTATTATATTTACAAAATATTTGTTTCATCATTATAACCATATTTATTGAAATATTTATGAACTTACACACCATTAAAATCCTTTCTACAATCTTTTTATTAATAGGTTTTGTCATATATTTCACATTTTGTGTTCAGCCTCTCATTCGTCTCTTTTTCTATACCCTCAACTCCTTACTAAATGGATCTGATATTTCACTATTTTGTAGCACATATCTATGTGCCTATAATTATTTCATTTTTATCAGTGTAATTTTTGAGCTCTTCTAAATAGGTCGGCCAATAATAAGAAATATTTTTTATTTTCCATTTAGTTGAGATTGATTTGACTTTATGTCAGCATGTATAATTCAATTGGATCATTTTTCAATATCATCCAAGTGTATAAAACATATGTTTATACACTATTCTTCGAAATAGCCTTTCGAAATAGATCCTTAAGGCTGAGATTTATATTTCACATATGATTTCAAATGCCTACAATATCATTGAAATAAAATAAAAAAACATAATTGTATATTTCAGGATGTTTTAAGAACTGTTTAATTAAATGAAAAACATATAAATAAAGTAACTTTCAATTGGATACATCGGTCAATAATGTACAACGCCTCTTAATTTAGCTTCCTCAACTAAATTCACAATTAAATGATTCTTGACATAAAAAATATCCCAAGAAAGGTCATCCTGACCTTTCACAAAGTGACTGGAATGATCATCTCCTTTTCACAAAGATCATCTCCTTTGAAAAATATCCCCATAAAAATGATAGAGGAAAGATCATCTCCTTTTCACAAAGTATTAATCCAAATATCCCCAGAAGGTTTTCAATATCAAATGGTTATAGATTTGTATCACATATTTTTATGAAGAATGTGAAAAAATTAGATGACAATAGTAGTGTTCGTTTTTGGTAAAAATGTACACAATTCCCATGGTAGAAACTATTTTAAAAAAATATATGAATTATTAATTTTTAATCCATATAATATATGATGATTTAATCTAACAAAAATTGAAATGATACTTGAAAACACATCATATACCTTCTCTTGTTTTAAAATTTGATGGAATTTATCATTATCCCAATTTTTCATTCCAAAAATTTCTGAAGCATACTTTCCATTCTCATCTGGAAAGATATCAAGATTTATGTTATTTTCCAGTAATTATTTTCGATCCTTAATATTGTCCTTAAATTTTCTATTCTAATTAGGAAATTTGAAGATAAAATTATCTCAATCATTAATCTTAATATGCATAACATCATGATTATTCCTTATCAAATTAAATTTCCAATTAAAGTGTTTGATGGATATACTTTTTATCTTCAATTGTTGTGTTCCAATTTAACTTCACCATGAACATAAAACTCATTTCCAACTATCATTCAAATGTTGGACCTTCCCAAATTCAATTTCAATATTTCAAAGATGTTAGAATATTTTAGAACATGTTAAAATCATTGGAGGTGGGAAATCATCAAAACAGTCATTGAATTTTGACTTGTTCAACTGAAATCTATGTGTTGTTTCGAGAAATCACCGATGAAACAAGAAAACCCATTTTTTACTATGAGATACTCATTTGGGATCAAAATAAATGATACAAACATGGACATCCTCAACAGTTTATGTGTTCCAACTAGCTAAATTCCCAAATCCTTGGAAGTTAGTAGTGGTCCACAATATATCAGCTTTCATATTAAACATTGTTCTAGAAGATACATCATATGTCTCAACACCATTTCTCTATAAATTCTGTAATTATTCAATTATATCCTATTAGTATACATCAATATCATTTCTGGGAATTAATTTCCTAGGAATAATCCTTGAAATGATAAAATACATTTTCTACATGCACATCCATGGAGGCAGATTGTAAGGGATCAAAACAACCATCTAAATGCTATAATTGGTGCTCAAAGTCCCATATGTATTGAATCCATAATCAACCAATCCCAATATAAAAATCCTATGATTATATGAGAAATATATATTTAATGATTCAAATTTATCCCATTATTGTAAATTTCTTGGATTCCCCATTAACCCATCATTTTTATTGTCTATATAATTCCATTCATGTGTTACATAGTTTCCGATTCATTGAAAAGTCTTTGAAATCAATTATTTAAAGGACGGTAACACAAAAGATTTATAGCTGTGTAAATTTTATTCTTCTTTATATTAGTATGTTAATTCAAACTTCTAACATTCTCCATTATCTTCCATCTAGAAGTTGAAATTTTTTTCAATACTTTATTCTTGAATCTTATACACAATAAAGTATACAATCATTAGGGTATAAATGTATTTTTGTATAGTTTAGACAAATATTGTGGAAATTTTTTTGATATCATAATAATGTTTAGGAATCTATGCTTCAGGAAACACATAATGAACTAATTCCAATATTATGGAAATCAATTTACTTGTAATTTCACATATGCATTTGATATGGTACAACTTTAGTAGGAAATAATGTTGTGAATTTTTCAAATATCCAATATATTTTTTTTTTCATAAACTAATCCATGAAATGAATTTTTCTACTTATTAATGTTTTCTCTTGCATATGTATCAATAAAATCAAGAGGAGGATTCAATGTTATATTAAAATCTTGATCACGTTTTTCTATAGTCTCAAAAACCTCGCACGACATGTAATTATTTGTAAGACCCCCAACTGGTTTCTCTAAAATGTTTTCATGGTTATGTTGGTGTATTGTAATGCTGAATGCATATTTTAGAATGTTTTACATTTCATTGTCCATTATTGATGAAATTGGGAGATCATTCTATCAATTGAAATTAGTTCTTATATTTCCTAAAACATTCGATTCCCCGTACAAAATCCAACACACGTAATGATCATAAAATTGCTTAAATATCATGAGTTCATAAACATCATATCTATTAAATCATCTTATAACTTTACATTTTGATCATAGGCATCTTATTCTACCATTAATAGATCGATTATAAATTCTAAAATCTAAGACATCCTCCAAAACCTTAGCATACTTTGGTCTATTCCTTAGTAATGCGATCCAAATTTTATCCATATATATCACAATGTGCCTACACTTTATTAAAATAAATTAAAACACATAAGTATTACTAAGTAGGAAAAAAGATAAATTAAATTAAAGAAAAATAGGACCCAAGTAGTTATGAGAAGATTCATGTAATTACTAAAAAATTCAATGGAAAAAGGATATCAATTATGGATTGTATTATGTAAAATACAAGGAAAAGAAAAATCATACATTCATTAATTTGAAATTGGAATCTGGGGATAAACACCCTAGTTTCACTATGTCTAGGTGAACCTAGTCATTCTCTATCACCATAAATATATATTTAGAGTTCTAACACAAATCTAGATAGAGTGGGTGTCACATAATGCTTCGATATCATTTCTAGTAGTGATATAAGAGATTTTATTTATGCATGTCACATTATATATTTCATTATTTACATATGGTATATCTCAAAACGACTAGAGTGGTTTCAAAATTATCAAACAGATCCACTACATTCTAACTGATAGAATTTGAAGATGATTTATTCAGAGTGAATAATTAGATATTTCCTACTGATTGTTGTGTATTAATCATAGAGGTGGATAAGACCTCTACTGAGTCACCAATCATCTTGGATAAACCATTCCCAGAAATATAAAATGAAATCATAAATGTAAATTAATTTAAAAAATAATGGCATTTGATTAAAATATTTTCCACTTTAATATTCTTTATTCAATCATGTACCCATGGTAAGAGAACCAAATTTTTTACATTTTCACATTCTGATGAGTATAGTCTATGTGAATAATTTTCATTGAAATAATAAATTTTTCATTTGGGAAATAAATCAAGATCTGAATATTTGATAAAAAATCCGAAAAAGTATAAATATTCATTGAACCATAAAAAGATGAAATATCTTTTAATTTATTTCCTGGATTTTACAATTTATTTAATAATTTTTTTGATACTTCATCTCTTGTATAGGAACTATAAACCATTAAGATAGTAACCCATATCTATTTTTATCCCTATTCTAGCAACTAAATCTAGAATGAAAACCCTTACCTAATAATTGAACATATGTATTTCTAATAGAGAGAAACAATACATCATGGATAATTTCTAGAAACTTTTATCTTAATAAATAACAGAAGTTGATAGATATTTTGGGAGAGAATGCACATGTTATAGGATATATTTAAGAAGATATTCCTAGAATAATGTCTATAATATGTATTCATATAATTTTATTAGAAATTTAGGAAAATATTTTAGGAAACTCCTAGTAATACATATCCAAATAAATTGTGGAATTATATAATAAGAATATTAATAAGTTATTATATGATTAACTCATTTAAAAAATTTATAATTCCTATTGGGATATCCCCATTCACGTAGTGCGCATGAAATTTCAGTTGTCCATTTTTAAGAATGAATAATTTGAATTAATTCCTATTAGACTTAAATATAGTTTCAGAGTATATATTTATTATATAAAATTGAATAATGTTATAATAAATTATCATTTTCCCATAAAATGTTTTGAAAAAAATTAATAAATAATTTTAAATAACTTATTAATTATTTTTAGATGGATTTTCATGATATTTCCTGGTTCCCATTGTACCTAAGTACCATGAATTGAAATCATTCACTTGTCATTATGTTATTTTTTATTAAATAAGTACAATATTTGTACTATTCAATGTAAAAAGTACATTATAAAGATACATGGTAATCATTTTCACTTATTTGATTAATTTCTACCTGATTTTTGTTGAATATTTCACTCTTTTTGGAATTTACATTAATAATTATTTTTAATATCATGAAAATATTTTTAAAAATTATTGAATAAAATATTTTTATTAAATGTTTGAAATGATTCATTTAATGGTTGAAATAGGCATTATACTGGGACATATAATTTTAAAAAGTGGTATTGAGGTTGAAGAGTCTAAAATGGAAATTTTCAATGCATTACCTTTCCCAAATCAAGTGAAACGATTATGTGCCTTTTAGGATATATAGGATTTATAGAATATTTATAAAATATTTTTGTAAGATAACTCATCCACTATCTAGTCTAATTTCGAAATATTTTGACATTATTTTTTATAAGAATTGTATGTATACTATTGATGAGTTAAAGCATAGTCTAATAGAACAATTCATTATCCAACCACGTAATATGGTCAAGTTTAGCCTACCAGAGTACCCTATCATTATCAAAATGTTTATAAAAGAAGAAAACCTGATAGTAGAAATTATTTTTTCAAGCATTAAATGAAAAATATATTTTATAATTCAGATAATCAATTAGAAAACCAATTAATGGACCAATATTAAGGTTATAAGTCACTATGTTTATTATTATACCTATTTAAATTTACAAATTTATGTATATACATATATCACATTGAACAAATTCACATTTTATCAAGTGAATTTGTACACATAAACACAAATATGAATAATTAGGTATATATGAATAACATATATATATATATATTAAAATATTTTTTAAAAACATATAACTTTAATAAAAAAATATTACGACAAGAGTTAAGAACAATTTTAAAACCAAAAACACTCTTAAACATTTAAATTATTAATTAATGGTTGTTTTCACATTTACAAATAATTTGGTGTGTGACAAAAAGTAATGTACGATTTTAAAAAACACTAAATTAATAAAAAACTATAAAATTAGAGTGGAAACCAATTAAAACGTGATTCCCACATCAAATTCCTTTTGAGAATAATAATTATTTTACTTTTATATCCAAAGGAAGGATTAAAAATAAAATCAAGAAACATTAAAATATTTAAAGCCACAAAATGAAGGTTCCCTTACGAAAAACTCAATGAAATCTAAAATGATGGCACTATCCCACCTTAATGAGGACTAAGACACACTAACGAACAAATTTGGGCCTAAGAATATAAAACATTCTAATTAAAATCAATCTGAAATTGAATAATGAACTAAAATACAACCTGTAATCATTATAGAGGCCATAGGGCATCAATGGGAATGGGTCAGCGATGAAGTTGAGTAGTGTCTTGGAGGAAACCAAAGAGATTAGTGGTTGTAACATTCCAAGGGATAGAGTTGATATAAGAATAGGATTGGGATTAGGGAACTTGGGGGAGAAGGGGGCTGGAAATGAGGTTAAGGATACATGGGAGTAGGGCGTAAAGGGGTCCGATGGAGACATATAAGGGGGTAGGATTTTAGGGAAGAAGGGGCTGGTGGTGAAGGGGTAGGGTTTTATTCTCTTGGGTGAAGAGGGGTGGGGTTTTGGGATCATGGGGGAGGGGTTTGGAATATGTGTCGCTGGTAAAAAAAATAATTATATTAGTAGTGTTTTTAAAATAAACTACAAATAAATTTTGACATTTTTGTTGTTGTGGGTTATTAAACCACCGTGAAAAAACTAAAACAAATTACTGATTTTTGTGTAGCAATCCCACAAAGAGAAGGTTTATATACATTAATATCATGATGGATTTTCCATGGTTGGTTATATTATAAATATAGTGTATTATGCAAATTGTTAACTGGTAAAAATGAAAGGTCAGTGTTATATGGACGTCTTAAAATATTTATGAACATTGTTTGAGGTTATGATTAATTGTTTATGAAAAACAATATCTAGTTTATTTTCATTTATAATGAACAAGGGGTTTTTGAATTCAATTTATATTAATTAATCCTGGACTTGGTGAGAGGTAATATGTTTGGAATGAAGGGAAAAGCAACATTCGATGTGGATGGGGGATTAATTACAGAATAAAAAGCATCATATAGGGTGATTCATTGATTAATATCAGGGATATTGGACTTCAATAGATACATACTATATAGAACCTGGTGGATAAAAATTTAGCATGAATTTTAGGACCAGTACTATCATAGAGAGTGTCTGAAGAAGTCGTGCACCCAGTTTCTATTTATAATGAGGGGAAAAGAGTGTGAAGGTTTATATAGAGTCTTTTGGGGGAAAACTATATGTGAATGGAAGGCTAAAATACATTTATATAAATACTTATAAATGGTGGTAAATGAGTATGTAAAGATTTAGTTAATTCTTCAAGGATCAAAAATGGGTTCCATCCCCCAAAATATAGTCTGACTCAATCATGTGGGGAATAAATCCACACAAATTCATAAGCCCACAAGTGCAATTATCAGTGTGAGATACATGGAGTAGAAAAATATCACCCATATAATATTTGAGCACAGGTCGAGGGGATAAGGGGTGGGATAGTAATGAACCATGGACCACTGAATTATACCAACACAAGGGGAGTCCGGTTGGGGAAAGGTCCCGTATGAATGATTTTCCTTATCAATGGATTTAAACACATGATAAAGGAAATGATAAGAGTATTGGATTAAACCAAAAAAATTGATAAATGAATAATGTAATTCATAACCTACGTGATCTAGATAAAAACGTGGAGTAAAAAATTGGTCAACTACAAATACAATCAATGTATTGAAGTCAAAGGTTCCACTACCACATTAGTAAGGATGGGATAAAGTAATAATAGTGAAGACATGTGACCATGTTCTAAAAACATGTTACACATCATGTTAATGTAAAAATATCCTCATAAGTTGTATACCATGGATGGGAGGTGAGCCTTTTGAGATTTATTTAATCTCTATAGGGGAACCTGTTCAAACCTGGATGATTGTGGGGATCCAAATCAAAGAAGACTCAAACTGTCTTTGTAGAAAGAAGACATGCTTGGGTATATTTCAAAACCCATACATTGTCATGTATTTAGAATATAAAAAATGTTCCTCAATAAAATATAAATTTAGAACTTTATTTTAAGAGGATCTTCATCTCAATATCCAAAAACAAAAGGGGTACAATATAGGGGTACTAATCACTGAGATTGTGTGAGGAAAAATATATACTAATTGAAATTATAATCACATCTAGGCCCATGATAATAGATATCGATGTCCCCAAATATCATTTACTATGTGAATAAATCCATACATACATATCAAAAGTCCTTCCATAGAATAATAGATCTAACTGGTGGGATTTTTTCACTCATCCAATAACGAGGGTCCCTTTATGCAGTTTAAAATGTTACACAATAAGATGTTATCTATTTAGTTTATTGCCATATAGTTGGGAAAAAGTGTTGTTATATTTTAAAATCTTATATCATAGAAATTTATTAAAAATTTTAATTCCATATGATGAGGATGTGATAGTATATTGTTTAAATTCATGATTTTTTATTATAAGCATGTATACTAATGTTGTATAGTAATGAATTTAGTGGAGGTATACTAATGATTAAGGCTATAAAATATTCAATTGGGTTAGAGAAATACCATCCATCATAGGGGGTTGGATTGGACATCATGTGAATTTTATAGTCCAATGAAACATGAATTATCCTGATAGGGGAAAATAGGATTTTCAGTTTAAATTTATACATCCAAGAAGAGAAATTGCTTCCATGGTAAAGTGGATTCTCTATATCATATTCGAAAAATATACTCTAAGTCCCCTAGGACCACATTAGTGATGATAAGTGTGGGAAACAAGAAGTAGTGGTTAACTAGACATGTCACATGAATCCTATAATTATTTCTCCATCAGACCATCATTTTTGGACAATAATCACTTATTCATAAAGGGGTAATAAAAAATCATTAAAGTTCCACCAGAATAATGGATGGTGAAAAGAAATTAAATCATGAAATTCAAGATATAGTTCAAAAAGATGAGTGACACACAGGTTGAGGATTATAATTTAACATGTATTCAAAATGAAATTCCACTACCACACTATCAAAGTTGGGAGAAAGTAACATTGTGATCCACTACAGACCATGTATTTGAAAAATAAGACCTATCAGGTTAACTCCCAAAGCACACTAGTCAGTGTACCTTGGATGTCATTTATTCCATTAATGAAATGTGGCATCACTATAATGGAGACTACATGGACAAGTAACAGTGAAATGATTCAAATCATAGAAGACAAGAAGTGTGAGAGTGGAATAATTTTTTGTTCATATAGAGTATAATAAATTATCTCTTATGATATCATATAATCAATATTATTGATAGGTTGTATAAGTGAGATAGAATCAATGCTATTCTCAAATTGGGGTGTCACCAGCTTGTTATGTGAGACCAAGAGACTTCATAGAAGGGTCTTGGTCATTAAACAATTATGGGGATTTAAAAAAGGTTTCCATAGATTTGGTTGATATAAGACCATCAAGAATCCATAATTTCACATTATAGGAATAAATAAACACACAAATCTTATGGGTGGTGTTGTAGAAGTCTATGAAAATATGGGATTTCTTTCTATATTATGGTTGATGACCATGTTTTATATTATATAAACCACACATAAAGTCATTATCTATATAGTTCAATGTCTTATACTTGTATTTAGATTATTTAATGTTTAATTTAATGAATATTGAACTATAAATTATATAGTTTAACATCAGATGAAAAGGATATTGGATTCATATTTTAACATTATACAGTGAGTATGAAATTCCATGAAGTCTAAAGACATATATCAAGGATTATTTTTCACATAGATTAACACCATTTGACTAGGATATTGGATTTTTATTTTAACAGCATATGGTAATGATGAAATACTATATAGTTTAAATAATTTATGTTAAAAATGTA
Source organism: Viscum album (assembly GCA_963277665.1). Classification (NCBI taxonomy): domain Eukaryota; kingdom Viridiplantae; phylum Streptophyta; class Magnoliopsida; order Santalales; family Viscaceae; genus Viscum; species Viscum album. The sequence goes on from OY728134.1 coordinate 120,332,222, forward strand.
TGTCATATATTTTATATTCATAAGATTGTGATTTTAGATGTGTATATTTATTTCATATGGTAAGGAAGAAATTTAATACAGTTCAAAGTCTTATAGATAATATTATATTTCTTATAGTTAATGTCATGTGAGCATGATATTATGAAATGATGTGAATTCATAAAAATTACATCATGATGATCCTTGAATTTTTGGGAGGTGTGAAATCCTCATAATACATTTTCATCAATGATTATGATTATTTAGAATAAATTTTATTAATGGTTATGGGTACTTCCCACTTTGGTTTTGTCTTAGGTGGTTTCCATCCATATATCATTAGTGTTCTAAATTCTTGTACCAAATCACTATAGTGAGTTGATTAATTATATCCCTTCTAATTTAGTACTTGAGAAACACAGTTAAGATATAACTCAATTTTGTTGGGAACTTGGATATTTTTCTTATTGAGGGATTTAATCTTTGTTAATGTTGCTTTGGGATAGCTGTTCAATGTGAATTAATCATAGAAAGATGACAAGTGTAATGTATTCTATACCTAGACAGACATCACTACTTACATTTTCCAAACCATGGAGTATGGGGTCACCTTGGGGGATGTTTGAGTTATTTTTCAACATTCCGAAAATGTATTTTATGGTTCCTAGGGATGTCCCTTTTGGATTGGCCCAACATATTTTGTAAAATAATTGGGTTTGTCTTGTTTAAAATATTGATCGATATATTTTATCACCTGTGGTAGTGGAGCTATGATTGGAATGAATTATATACCATTAAAAACATCTTTATCTTGGTGGATCATAATTTGTATCCATATCTATGAGGATAGTGTGAGATATAAAAAATCGACAGTTGATGTGAGATTTAAGAACTCAATCATGGATTGGGTCTTCACCTCAATTAGTTGAATGGATTTATCCAACATTAAAAAGGGTAAAATGGTGGAAATATTGAACCTACAATAATATTATATCATTTGTAGGTAAGGACCCATAAAATATAGTACCCATAAAGTAAATGTACAAGAAAAGTTTCTTGCATGGATAATATTGTAAGGCTGATGTGTGAAGTTGGGATGACTTTTGTGTGCATGACACTTCATTTTGAATTCCACATAATACCAAACTATGGGGGTCTAGATATAGTGACTCGGACTTCTCATACATGGATATTATATATTTTTAGATGAATATTCATTTTAATACAAAAAAAACACATGCATGTGGAATGAAATAGTTTAGTTCCTTTGAAAAATCAGAAAACAGTATTATTAATTAAAGAAATATCATCAATGTTCCCCCAAAGATCATCCCCTAGAGTACCCATACATAAAAACCATTCTTATTAACTATGGTAAAGTATTCATACTAAATTGTGTTATCAGTTTCATTATAATGGTAAATAAGGGAGAAAAATAAGGAAACCATTAACATAAAGGTATGAGAACATTAGAATAGTGTTTGAAGACCATACACATCATATCAAAGATGATAATCTTGAGTCATGGAATCAATATTGGCAGTTCACATGACATGAATCATTGGGTAAAAAACTAAAATTATAAATGATATATTAAGATTTTCAAAAGACTTAGAATTATGTAATATACATAAATATAGAAAATATTATGTCAATGATACCAACTAAGACACCCATAACTTGTTAGGCTTGGGATAACCACCCATGTTCTGGCTTCTTGCTTGGTCTTACCACCTATATACCCTCCTTTTGATATCTATACCTCCTAGATGGGAAACACTACCATTACCTTTGAAAGCCCTTTCCTCATAGTTGAATTGGTTCACTCCTCAAACCATCATGTTAGTCAAGGTTTAGTCACAAGAGCATCAAAGTGGAATAAGTACTTTAATGAATCAAGTTTACACCCCATTCCATTCCTATCTATGTCATGATATATAAATATTTAACCAATTCAATGGAGGGAGATATATGTCCGACCTATATTTTTTTATAATTTAACCATCGTCCTTGGTTATAATGTAACCACCATCCATTGTTATAATGTAACCACCGTCACTTAATGAAAATCATACTTATATGTCCCACAAGATCATAATACTTTCATCATACAATAACCCATGAAATGAAAAGGGTTTCATAAAAATTTCATTCCACCATAACCTATGGAAAAGAGGTAGGAATCATAATATTTTCATTATTACATATCCTACGAAAAGAATGGGGTTTCATAACTGTTCTATCATGGTATAACTGATGGAAGAGAAATGGGTTTCATAAACAGATTTTCATCACTAACATAAATCATTTATGGTATGATTAGGAATGTTATCCTTGGTTATTATCCCTAATAATTCATTAATTACATCTACGTAATTCATATTATAAGGAATATTTTTTTGAAAGATCACTTGGAACATTTCTTAAGTAAAATAACCATTATTTGAAAATCACTTTTTAAACAAAAACATTTTTCAAAATAATATTCATTGAAAAACCTATTTAGAACATGTAAAGGAATCTTTAAAAATCATTTAAAAACATTTCTTAGGAAAACAATATCTTCGACGCTTTGAAAAATAGTAATTAAAACGTTTTTTATAATCATTTTATTTAAAAATAACCTTGAAAAAATATGAAGTAATATTCAAAGAAAATAATGGTCATGATGTTTGAAATGCACATTCAGGCCGTACATGATAAAATAATGATTCCTTTCACATTTTCAGTAAAATCCAAAAGTGAATTGTTTTGAAAGATTACATGAAGATTCCATTCAAAAAAACATTGTAAACATTGAAACATGGGTAAATATTTCTTTACAAAATAAATTTTAAAAAAATGTAAAGAACATTTTGGAAATTTTTTCAAAACGTATTTTTGGAATACCATATATTTTGCACCTAAAATAGAAGTAAAATAAAATTTTCATAAAAACAATTCCCAATTATATTAATTAACAATGAGTGGATATTTTTTAATATTTCATTAAACCATCAATAATAAGAATATTAGATAAAAATTAATGAGTATCCTGAGATATGGACTATAATATTTTATCAATATAAGCATAGTCAGAAGTGTTTCTTATAAGAGACGAGGTTATGACAATAAACTCTTACCACATTGGTAGACTTGAATCGTAAGCCCCATGTGAAAGTAACATAAAATGAAACTTATAATATCATGAGGATAAATAAATTATTGATATTACATGTTAAATGTGAGTTATATACACATCATTACTTAATATTGGTGGATAAGGTAACATATATATCATATATAGAAAATCGATACAAATATCTCTTACTGATTAAGTGACTTTTGAATATTAATCCCCATGTAATAATAAAATAAATAGAAAAATTAATTATCATAAATTGAGTAATTATCATGCAATTTAATTTCATATGTAATTATATTTACCAAACAAAATAAACGTCTTCTGAATGTGGCATAATTTACTCATAAATAAAAATGAGACTAGAAATCCCCTTACCGAAAGTCACAACATCCTTTGTAATCATTTAAAGCTCATTTATAATAAATATAATTTTATTTTACATTTATTCCATAACAATAGTTATATATATGATACCATGTTTTATTTACTTAATTTTTTAATAACTATTTATTAATAATTATATGTTTAATTCACGTTTTGAGTATTAATAGTTTTGTTTTATATATATGTTTAGATTTGTTATTATTTGTCGTCATAATTTGATAGTGGTAAAATAACATACATAATAATAATCATGAAATAATTATCATATTTATATATCAAATGTAATTTTAGTTCCATGTTATGATAGATGGTTTTGATAGAGGATAAACGCTACAATAATGGAGATGGTGCACCATACATATTCATGGGTAATGTTTCCATTTTTTTCAATGATAATTATGGAAATGAGGTAAATGATGTCTTATCATAACATAATTATAATAATTTTATTAAAAAATATTATTTAGTTAAAAAAATATATACATATCAAACATGTGGTGTGGTCAGGAAAAGAGAGTTGCATCGCATAATGAAGACGGTAGTTCACACATAGATGAGAAGCATCATCATCTTTCATTGAGTGAAAATGTATGATATAAAATGATACATATAATGTTTTTATAAATATTAATATTTCATGGATATAATTATAATTTCATTTATATATCATACAATAATTAACTATATCATTATCACCTTCCATGTAAGGAGGGAGTGTATCATATCACTTTCCAATGCGGTAGTTCGCCATACACATAAGAGAGGTTATCATATTCCTCGAAAATGGAGACAATAGTGGTATTGGTGATATAATAATACCTTAAGAATAATAATATCATAAATATAATATATAAATTCAAAAAAATCCATCATTATTTCAAACCCTTATTGGATGTAATGGAAAGACAAATGATATCCGTTTATGAGACAACAGTCCTACTTATACATGAATGATTATTTTAAAACCCATTTGATCAAAGTGGAAAAAAATTTAGGTCATTAAAATAATATAAAAACACCTCAGTACATTTCTAATAATTATGTTACTATATCATCCTGGTTTATATATAATTTAAATAGTACAGGAATGGAAAAAATAAAGATGCCCCTTTAAGAACATTTACACTTTTTTGGAATACTCCTTATGTTTTCACTAACGATTTCAAAGGATGGATTTTTTTCCAAAATAAGGATTCTATGATGAGAGGTTGAAATTTTGGAAGTTAATTGGGTAGGTAGTTGAAGAAACAAATAGGTTTTATGGTGTATATATGAGAGGATAGTGGGTGGCATGTTTTAAGTGGGAGAGAAGACATACTTGGTGTTTTTTTAAAATAAATAAGTGCTAAAAAGTTTTTTATGCGTCAAATGTTTCCAAATTATGATATTATAGAACCATATAGGTTTATTGATAATAATATTTCTAGAAAATAATTTTTACACAATAGTATAGGTTATTTATACTATTGTGTTTTTAGTTTAACACATGGTAAACCCATTTTTTACCTTAGCTGTGGTAATAATTTTTTTGACAATCAATATTAATTTTGTTCAAAATTTATGTTTACCTTATTAGAAATTTTTAATTATTATAATTGAAAATATGGAATCTATTTTTGCAATTTTTATTCAAATAATTGTAAAATTTTAGTTTAAAAATATACCTGTATTGGTGACGTGAAAGCGTAGTTTTAAATGGAAAACATTCAAATGATTGAAATGTTTTTATATCAAAATTAAATATAAAATATTTTAAATTGACCAAAATTTTGTTAATTGATATATATATTATCAATTTTTTCTTTAAAAACAATTGAAAATATTATTTTATATTGTAAATATTTTAATCCAGAATGCAATTTTCTATTAAAATTTTGTATTTTCACTATTGATCAAATCATTAAACATTTCCATAAAATCCACAAAAATCACACAAATAAAATTTTTAAATTATTATTCAAAAAATGATTAATATTTTTTAAAATTCATCTTATAAATGTTTCAGATATTATTTTGATTATAGATGCAAAAAAATCATGAAAAAATCAACTTTTTAGAAAAAAAAAGTTTTTATTAATAAAATTGAATATATTTTAATTATTGAGTAGAAAACTAATAAAATAATTTTAATAATTTAGATAATTATATAATATATAAATTTCGTTAAAATAATTAACTAAAAAGTTGTTTGGTAAATTTATTGACATAAAACACACTTTTTCACCTAAAAATTCATTTTTTATTGAAATATTTCCTTTTAATTTGAAAAGGGTTTTATTTTTATTTCAAATTAATTATTCACCAAATAATTCATTTAAAATAAATTTGTAAAAACTATTTTCATAAATTAGTTAAACTTATTCATATCCCTTATTCTACTCGCACAATGACAAAAATTATAATAATATTTTCATAATATGTTATGTTGTATCTAAACATGATGTTGTCTATAATGTAAACTATGCTCAGTGTTTCATGTAAGACAAACCAAACTCAATTTTCCTTGTAACTAAAATTAATGTTATAGTTTTCTATAATGAAAAATAACAAAATGATTAAATTAATTGGATTTTTTTTTCAAAATATCAGGGTGTTACATTCTAGCCCCTTAAATTAAATTTATCCCTTGAAATTAGTCTCGGTCATCATCGGTGGATCATTTGAAAGTTCCCTCATATAAACCCAAATTGTAGAAAGATCTTGTGAATCACCCTCCTAAGAAAGATAATGGAATGTCCATATGTCATATATAATAACACATACTATTTTTATAAATAAAATTACATAAGTGGTATGTGAAAAAATTGACATAATAAATAAAAGTAACACCCAAGTACTGATGGATAGTGATAGGGAACATTGATCACAATAACACTGGTGATTCAAAAAAGGTTTAAAAAAATAAAAAAATATTAATGAAAATTCTCATTTAAATCATCATAAATTTTGATGATATGACAATATTTTCATTAAATGATTTTCATTATAAGATATACATTATTGATTTAATTCTTATTCATAAAACCAATCTCACCCTTTGGTCCTGCCATGATCAATTTCCACTTCAGTTGTTACTCAAAGAAATGAAGTTTAATGTTTTATTCCTTGAGTTATAATGGATTGTATTATCCACAGTATAATGATATGTTTTTCCTTCTATATTTAGTTAAAAAAAAGTTTACTCTGTTTGTCCAATATGAAAAAATCTTCATATGGTGGAGTAATATGTTAATATTTAAAACATCAACCAAAATTCAACTCAAACCATTGTAAATATGGTTTACCATATGAACCAAAAAAACATTATAAAAAAGGCCACTAAGGTTTTACAATCAAATTATCATTAATCCCTCATAAACAACAAAGTGGATCTAAGTTGTCACCTACCAAAAAATGGGAATACCTTAATCATGTATTCTCCTAAAGCATGGTAATAAGCTAGATTAAATTAAAACCTTTTTAGAAGAATATATTTTTCCCAATTCATGGAATAAAACCACTGATTATTGAATTTATTCCAATAATCTTATAATTATATAAACTCAATCAATGATTACGAAAACCTCTATTTCAAAAAATGTTTTATCAGCTCTAAGGACATCAGTATTATCCAATTTTACATATTTATATAAATAATTTTATTATCCAAGATGAAATAAATTTTCTCAACATAAAGAACATATTGAAGAAAACCTTCCAATAATAATGTGTTTTCAAAAAAATTGCCTTTACATTAAATCAATTATTTATGTCATCAGTACCGTTCAACATATTATGGAGAATACATAACAAAAAAATTATACTAAAAAACATATATATTTCATACTTCATGAATTCCAATTCATAAATAATTCAATTATTCCACATCATAATTAATCCATTATCCAGGATCCGTAATATCATTCCCTAATATCTATTTGCTATCAAATTTCATTCATAGTCTGTTCATAATAGTTTTTCACTACAAAAAATCTAGGTTTATCTAGCCCTTGCAAAATAGATTGTTAAAAACCCCAATTCTCGGTGCTAGAAAAATCATCGTTCAAGGGGGTCTTTAATGTCATTAAAAATCACTATAAAAGGGGGAAATTTTTCATCACCTATAAAAATGTTCTGACAAAGGCCCTACATTTATCAGAACTAGTTAAAATAATGCGGATAAAATTGGAATTTATCAGAACATCTAAAAAATCACTAATAATGGGGGTTCTTTATCAGAACTTCTAAAAAAGCACTGATAAAAGGTTGGTCTTTATCAATGATTTTTTATAAGTTTTGATAATGACCCCACCCCTTTATCAATGCATTTTTACTAGAACATACAAATGGTATATTTTAAAAAATTTATTAATACACACCCATAGACAAAGTTCTGCTCATTTGGAATACTTCATAATATTTTTATCCCCAATAGTGTTGATCAAGGATTCTCATGGGTCTCTGAAAAATTGATATCATCTCAAGCATAAATTTGATATATAGAAGAGGAAAAATGGACAACTGGTTCAAAATTTATGGCTATTGAATGTAAAAATCTCCAAAAACTCTAAAAACCATGAAAAGATTATAACATTCGATCTTGGAGTCTATTTCATATCCAAAATTAATAAAATAGAATCTTATAAAATAAGATATAAATAAATGAGATTTTAATCATGTGATAATCAATAGAATAAAATATATTACTCTTTCAAATAAGTCATAAATTAAATTCAAACTTCAAACGACCCTAACATTGGATCAGGGTGTTAGTTTGGGCACTACTACTTATCAAATCAATGCTCGTAACGAGATCTATTCTTTATAGGGTATTCAACTAAGGTCAAAGTGCTATGTCTAGGATTCATAACCCAAAACGGTCTAGAATCCCTCCAGAACTTATTTTTTTGCTAACCCAAGTTTCATATAATTCAAATTGTTATATCATCTTATATAGGTGTCTCTTTAGAATGTAACATATTTCCTACCGAAGATCTTTTCATCATAGTCAATTTTACTAGTTTTGGATCTGAAATGGACTCCTAGATCAAAATTTATATCTGTTTAATGGTTTTCATGGGTTTTATGATATTTATAGTTTCTTTACATTTTTTGGTGTTTTAAGGGTTTTTAGTTTTAATATATAATTAAATAAATATATATATACATTTAAAAAAATATATTTAAATATATATATATAAATATATATGTGACTATTTTATAAATATATGCATAAAAAACAAAATATAAAAAAATATATAGATATATCATAAAATGTTAAACAGAACAGTATATGGGATTGGAGAAGCTACTGGTTTATAATGCTAAGGTCTGAAGATCGAAACTCACTAGAGGTAGGGTCACTCACTTGGGGGGGGATTATCTAATGTTTGATAAAGGGTTGGGGAAAGTGAAGATAATGGGGGTGGTGGAGTTCTAATAAAGGGTTCGACATGAAAAAATCACCCTTTATCAGTGGGGCCTTTATCTGTGCTAAAAAAGTAATGTTAAAGGTGGCATTTAGTAGCACTAAAAAATCATATGTAAAGGTGTCCTTTAACGATGCGAAAAGATCACTGATAAAGGCCCCCTTTAGTTTTTCATTATTTAGCACTGTTAATGGGGTCCTTTATCAACGCTTTTTATGGTAATTACTAATTATATCCCTTTAAAATTTTCAACATTATCAGTTCTTTTATAGTGCTGATAAAGGCCAGTTCAAGCATTATTAAACGACTGATTTTTAGTAGTGTTTGTAACCATTACTCATACCACCTTACTGATTCTCATCATCATCTTTCCCTATAAGATATCAATTTGCATTATTCCCATACAGTCCATAGTTAATGCGTTAAATAGATAATGATATCATAGGGAGATCAATATTACCATCAATTGAATTAATTGATATTTTCATTTTCCCTTTATAGGTACATGTTTAGTTTCCCCCTTTTCCATAATAAAAACATCTTCAATTTCCTCTGAGTCATTCACATGGGTTCTTTTTTCAAAATTCTCATCATACAGTAAGATTAATCTTTTTTACTCCAAGGTTACCATCACCCAAACTCACAGTGAACTCCTTTCTTATCTTTTTTGGTGAGTTTGAGAGTTATTTAAGGTTGAAATTGTAAATCATGTTCTATAGAAACTTATTAGGAATAATCACATCATCATTTACTCCATTCATAAACCCATCTAGATAATCATTATTAAATTTCATATCAAATTCAATGTTAATTTAATTCCTTCTAGTTCCTTCCTTTGACTAAGACAATGAATAATAGTTTGAGAAATGATAATCATAATGGTAAATCTCATAATCTGAAAAAAAAATTAGGTGGTATAAATCATGGCCCCTTTTATTTAATATATAACACCTTAGGTTTATCCTAGTTCATTATTAGTAATAATATATTTAAATCCTTCATTATTTCTTGTAAATAGTCTGTGAATTTCCAACGAATATATATGGGGAGAGTCCAATAAGGTGTGCAGTAATGCCCATTATCATGCACGAGTTCGTGATCAAGCCATGATCAACACCATATTTTTAGGGTTGTTACCCCTATTTATATCAAATCGAGAGCCACATCCAATTATATTATCCATACATAGATGTACATTATTTTAAACCACTCAATATATCCTATACAAAAATTACAATACATTTTCCTAAACATTATATCTCCCTTAGACATAGCCATAGAGATATCCCAAGATATATTTTTAGAAAAATTCATTGGGATCTCATTAAAGATATCACATCCTAGTTTCCCATGGTTAACTAAAACATACCCATGATAACAAATATAGGGACCCAAGCTTCTCATACATCAATATTAGATTTTTTATATGAATATTCATTACATTACCAAAACTCATTCCATAAGACTATAATAGGTTAGTGCCTTTAGAAACAAGGAACACACTAATTTAATTCTTGAAAAATAATCAATGTTCCCCATTAATACCTTCATATTTATAAATCCAATATTAAAAAAATTCTTAATAAAGATAATGAATGGTGAGATTATATTCTCAGTAAGGGTGATAAATGGAGATGTATAAGAATATCATTGGAATACGTTTTTGAGAACATGTGCTAAAAGATTTTAAAACTATTCCCCACATATTAAATATCATAATCTTGATTCATTACATAATTATTAGCATTACATAAGACATGTATAAAAATATAATCAAAGAACTTGATTCATTAAAAAATATAAATGAAAAAAGAAAAAGAACCGTGGAATACACATATGTAATGAAAATATTATTTCAATGATGACCAACATGTCATTCATAACCTGTTATCCCTATGACAAACACTAGTGTAGCTATGTAGGCTGGAGTTAACCCCCTGTATAACCTTATTTTCAATATATTAATTTCTTGGGAGAGGTAAACAACCATTCATAGAATAATCCCTTTTCTCATAATGGATTGAGTTAACTCCAAATACCATCAAAGTGAATAATGTCCCTTGATTAACTGAGAAAACACATCATTCTACTCTGGTATATATCATGAGATATAAGTCTTTACCCACATCATTGATGGGATATATAGGCCCTATTCATGTTTGGTTATAGTGTAACCACCATCCTATTTTATAACATAACTACCATCACATAATTAAAATCATAAATATGTGTGCCACCAGATCCTAAAACCTTCATCATATCATAAAACATGAAATGAAAAGGGATTCATAAAAATTTCATCATATCATAACATATTGAAAATAGGTAGGTTTTATAATAATTTAATAATTTCATCATTTCATCCTTTCATTATAAAATATTTAACGAAAAGAAGATGTTTTCAAAAGAGTTATTCCATGCTATAACTCGTGGATGAGAAATTGGTTCACAAACATAATTTCATCATAAATATAAATCATTTAGAGAAATAATAAGAATGGTATCCATGGTTAAAATCCCTAGTAAATAATAAATTAAATCAATGGATAGTATCATACATGGATAATTATTTTGAAATATCACATGGAAGGTTTTTTAAGTAAAATATCCTTTCTTTGAAATTTTATTTTTAAAACATAATATATTTTCAAAATAATTTTCTTTTAAGATAAAATTTAAAACATATAATGAATTATTTGAAAATAATGTAATATATCTCTTGAGTAAAATACCGTTTCTGGTTTAACAACACTTTTAAAAACATAAAAAAAATTAATTTTTTTTAAAGTAACATTGAAAATATAAAATGTAATCATCAGTGAAGCTAATGTTCATGATAGTAGAAAATTGTTTTTCCCATAAATTTTAAAATAATTATTCCTTATATGTTTTTATTGAAATCCAAATGGGTGTCATGTTGAAAATTTATATAAATATTCATTTTAAAATAATTTAGAAGTATAATATGGGTAAAATTTTCATTAATAAATCATTTTAAAAATAAGTTTAATTTTTTTTAACATGGTTTTGGATTACAATAGATTTTCAATTGAAAAGTGAAGTCATGTTGGATTATCTTAAAAACCATTTCCCATTTTTTTGTTTAAAAAGTTTGTAACGTGGTAAAATTACTTGAAAATATTATGAATAACTGTAAGAGATGAAACATTATGATTTACATGAGATATGGATCATAATATTTCATCATTGGATGTATAATCATAAACAATCATGATAGGAGATGATATTGTAACATAAACTCATTTCACTTTGGTAACCAAGAATCATAAACACCATGAGTAATTAATATAAAAATAAACATAAAATATCATGATGATAAATAAATTAATTCTATTACAAGTAAAATGGGGTTTATATACAAATCATTAAATAATATAGGTGCGTAACATAATCTATGTATCCAAGAAAGAAAATTGATTCAAATATCTCTCAATGGTTCTGTAAATTTGGAATCATAAACCCCATTAATGATTTAATAAAATATAGTAATTATTTATCATTAAATATTTTATAGTCATGATATATCATGTCATAGGTAAATATATTCACAACAAAAAGGAAATGAGTGGTGAAAATAGAATAAGTCTCTCAGAATTAAAAGTAAGACTAGAAATCCCCTAATCAAAAGTCTCAACTTCCATCACACTCACTTTATCCAATTTCAAAAAAATATAATCTTATTATACATTTATTAAATTAAAATAGTAACATATATCATACCATATTTTATTTACAGAATTTTATTTATTATCCTTATATTAGCATTTCTATGTTAAATTCATGTATTGGGTAATAACTTCTTTGGTTTTCATATATGTTTTCATTTTTTATTTTTGGTCCTCTTATATTTATCAATGTTCCATCACATCCAGAATAATAATCATGAAATAATTATCATATTTATAAATAAAATACAATTTTAATACAAAACAAGAAATATTTGTTTTGATAAATTTATTTTGTTATGATCATAGAGACTCTAGGTTATACATATTCATGTGGAACGTTTCCATTTTTCAACGATCATTATGGAAAGGTGGTAAGAAATATATAATCATAAAAATTATTATCATGAAATCATAAATATATATTACATCATTATATATATATTAATACATATCATACATGTGGGGTGGTGATGAAACTATTGTCACATCCCTTCATGAAGGTGGTGGTCCACACATACATGAGTGTTGTTATCATATTTCATTGAGTGAAAATGTATGAAATAAAATGATATATATTATTTTTATATAATGAAAAAAATTAATTAATATAATATTTATGTCATTTATATCACATATAATCATTAATGTCACATATATCACCTTCCAAGTGAAGCATGAACAAATCACATCACTTCATGAGGCGGTAGTCCTCAATACACATGATTGTCCTTATTGTATTCCCAAAAAATAAGAATCATGATGTTATGTGTGATACAATAATACAAAAAGTATAATAATATCCTCAATATCATATATAAATAATAAATTCATCATTTTGTCAAACTATCAGTGGTAATAATGGAAAAATGAATCACATCTGTTCATGAGTCATTAGTTTGATGTACGCATGAATGATGATATCATGACCCATTTGATATAAGTGGAGAAGGTTGTAGGTCATTATATTATTATGAAAAAAATCCAATTATATTAAATTAAGTGAGTTCATTCTATCATAATGGTTAAAAAATAATTAAAGGAAGAGAATAAATAAATGAAATAAAGATACTATTTGAAAAATTGCCTCTTCTTCAGGCACCCTCCTTAGGTTTTCCCTAAATCCTTCATAAGTTACGTTTCCATCAAAACATAGGATTATAGGTTTGGAGGAGGCATTTTTTGTTAGATTTGTTTGGGTTTTTCTGAAAAATGATCCTTTATGGTGTGAATATAAGAAGAGATGGAGTGGAATTTTATAAGTGGGGAGAGGAAACACATGGTAATTCTGAAATGAAATATGTGATCCCATGTTTTTTATATCAAAAGGTTACAAATTATACATTAATGAAACTTTATAGTTTTAATGGTGTAACTATGTCCATAAAATAGTTTTTAGACAAATGTATTGGCTGTTTTTACCTTTATCATTTATGTTTAACCCCTGATAGACCCATTTTTATCTTAACCTTAATAAATAATTTTTACCGCCTTAACTATTTATGTTGGTGAAAATTTATGTTTACATTTTTGGAAATTTTATATTATTGTGATTCAAATATGGAATCACTTTTTCAAACTTCCATTCACATAAGTGTAAAAAATTAATTTAAAATTAATCTCGCAAATGCAATGAGAATGTGAGTTTTTAAAGAGAAACATTAAGAAAGTCTAAAATGTTTTTATATCAAAAATAAATATGTAATTTATTAAAATAACATACTTTTTATTAATTTATATATAGTCTAACTAATTTTACTTTTAATATAATCCAAATTACATTTTTACATTCTAAATATTTTTATTGAAAAGGCATTTATCCATTAAAATTATTCATTTTTCATTATTCATCAAAAAATGAAACATTTCATTGAAATACAAAAAAAACAACTATAAGATAAATTTTAAATATTTATTTAAAAATTAAGTTAGATTTATCAAATTAATTTTTTAAAAGTTTAAGAAATTAATTTTATTATAAGTACAAAAAGGTTATAGAACTGTTTCTTAGAAAAATAAAGTTTTTAAGAATAAAATTGTATTTGTTCTTATTTCATATGTAGAAAAAACATAAGATGAATTTTATCTTTTTCTGAATATATAGTATATAAATTTTAGTAATATAATTATCCAAAATTTATCTGGTTAATTTATTGTTATAATATACACTTACAGGAAGAAACATATTTCTCTACATAAATATTTGCTTTTATTTTAAAAAATGCTTTATTTTGATTCCACATTAATTTGTAACCAAATAGTTAATTTTATATACATGTCTAAACCATATTTGTATAATTTAGTTAATATTATTGATAAACAATATTCCAACCTCTAGGTGACAACTATAATAATAATATTATATTAACATTTCATGTTTCATTTAAACTCAGTGTAGAGTGTAATGTACGTTAAGATAGTTTTTGCATGTAACAAAAGCTAGACATTGTTTTGTGTGTAAATCATGATAAACATTAAGTTGTGTGTAAAGATAAATATTTTAAATATTAATTTATTTTTAAAATAATATATTTATACAAAATATCTTGATGTTACATCAGAAGTAACTCAACCTTAAAATTTAATAGGATATGTTAAACATTGACTGATGAGTCCCATGATACCATGCATGAACCTCTTAAAAAGCTTGAGGTATGTCCTTTAAGTGGATTAATAATAGAATTATTCCATTAAATGTACACCATTAAATGAATGGGACTAAGCTGGGGTTGTCACAAAGGATGACGTTTTCTATGAACAGATGAATCTTCACTCTTTTGAATTGTTTTGACGGTAGGATTTTATGAAAGTGATACTCAACCATAGGATTCATCTATTCATATACTTGTTCTGCCTCTAGGAAATTTTAATTCATTTATTTTGAATTTCAAATTTTACGTTGATTCACCTAATTTCCCTCTTTATTTGGAATGATAGTGGAGACCACTTTTGGACATGACACATGGATGAAAATGTTATTTGGGTCAAGTAATATGAGGGTTGAAAGAAGTATTTCAAAAGTATCCACTTGATTGTTCTAGAATGATAGGACTAGGTATGTAATCTGTTTATATGGGAATTAGGCATTTAGCTCACGGGTGCCCTCATTTTAGAAAACAATTTTTTATTTTTATCATTGTATTCATCATTTATCTTCTTGATTAATAGTTTAGAATTACTTTTAACATGATACTAAAAGACTTCAATATTGACAGATTCATTGATACAAGTAATGAGGGACTAGTACTAGACCTCAATTTTTTGCAACCCTCTAAAATGTGAAATGCGGATGTTGTGTGTATGTTGGATGGTGTGATGAAAAAACTATAGGTCCAACCTTGTTTAGATTATGTTTAAGGATCCTTCTTCTGATCGGGATTTGGGAGGTACAATACAAATTCATATTCCATAATGGTATATCTTGATTGATAGAGATGGTGGATTCATCATTGAATTTTAAACCCAATGATAGATCCTTTATGTTTGGGGTGAAAAATAATGAATATATCTATCATTTTTTCTCTAGAAAGCCTTCTTATGGAAGCACATGATTTCAAACATATGAAGTATCACTATCCACAATTCGGGTCATCCAATAAATATTTACTGATTGAGTACATGTTCAAATGGATAAATATGGGAAATGAGTTGGATCTCATATTTATGTAGCAAATTTCAAATATTCTAGAACATGTAGACCAAAGAAAGGAAATTCTTCTCAATGGGATAATATCTGGATTTAATTTTAAAAAACATATGACTGAGATAGTACATAGTATTATACTTTTTTTATTGTATATTTTAACATGAAGGGTGTCAATAGATCATTCTATGTAGGTCAAATATAGGGTTATAGATCTACCTGTTATGGGTGGAATTAGAATAATATGGAATATGAGATACTAATGCATGTCATCAGATGCAGCATTACATTCCTCATTCCACTGATATGTGATGAATTTTAAAAAAAAAGTTAAAAATGGATTACATTTCCCTTTTAATCTAGAAACATAAATGACATATATATGATCTATGTCCTAGGTGGCCATTCAAATTTTACATATTTAATGAAAAAGGTACTAATTTGATGTTTATGATCTTCACTATATCGATCAGAATGCCTCTGTGACTAAAATAATTCAAGAAATTTCCTGGAAGTAAACCCAAATACACACATTATAGAAATCATTTTCTGTTTGTGGGCATAGATAAAAATGAATAGATTCTTAATGTCTTTTATATGGTCATAGAATTTGTTTTATATGAGCCTCAAATCATCAACATATTATTCCACAAGTATTACAATGATTTCATGAAGATACGATGCATGATACATGAATTAGATTCTCCAATATTCGTTAATATGAAAGGAAATACTCATTTGTAGAATGTTCCTTGAGGTGCCATAATGTCAATGGATGTTTCTTCTTTGGGATGAATCTATATTTTAATTTATCTGAAATTACCATCCATGAAGTAAATGGATTTCAAGCTTCTATTTATGTCAATAAAAAACTCTATGACTGAGATAGAGAAGTCATCCATCGATAAATAGCATTTGAGGTCCCAAATTGAGATATACACTCTAATATATCCCTTCTTCTTCCTTAAAATGAATATTTTGTCAAGAAAAAGTGGTAACGAACATCCATAAAAAATATGACACTAATTATAATGACATTTTGATGCTCAACCATGGATCCAGGGGACTGATTCAGTTTCTAAGGTTTCTACTTCAATCTATTATAGCTGATGGGAAGGCCCTGACAGTGGAAAAAAGATAGGGTTTGATAAAAAAAATATTTTTTTTCATTAAAAAAATTATGTTATCATTTTTTCTTAGGATTTGTAATATTATTTCGACACATTAGGAGACGAGAAGGTGTTGATAAAAATCGACCTCATATATTCCTTAATTTGGAGGATCACTTATATGAGCTCATCGATAGTGGTGGAGTCTCCCTCTTTAAAGGCATGTAGAGATTCATCCAAATCATAATAATTACAAGAATGATGACTATAGATAAGAAGAAATTACTCATTCATAATAGAATATACAGTCACATAATCTTCATACAAGATATATGAATCCTTGTAAAAGAGTTCATGCCCCTCTTTTTCTATAGATACTAAAGAAAAATGCGGTTGTGGAAACAATCCCATGTAGTATACATCAGGGCAGTCTCCCATTGAAATATGGAAAAAAAAGTTTCGTCGACTTCTAATGGGTCAGACCCACCCTCTAGAAGAAAGGTAAGGGACACTGGTTTGTGTTCATAGGATATACCTTAAGATATGTGATGTAGATGGTATTTCTATGAATCATAGTCCCATTTCCATTATAAGAAATTGAGGTTACCTAAGAGAAATCCTTTTAATATGGTACAATGAAATAGTTTTCAAGACTGATATGCATTTTTTCCAGGAATGAGAATGGTGGTGAGAAAATTTCAATAAAATAATCATAGGTTTTTTTTATGGAGTTTTTCTGGTCAATAAGAGAAATAAAATTCTTAGCTTCATAAACATGGGGTTTCTTACCTTCTGTCATGTAATTCTTTATAACAAGATCATGGAATTTTCTAGAAATTGAAGGATCAATATCACTGAAGAGTAATCCCACCAATCCAATGATAGCGTACATGACACAATGGTTATATAATTTGGGGCCCACCACATGAAAGTGGACTTAGGGTCTTCCCAATAAGGCATTGTTTGTACTATCTTGTGAGATAACCAAGAATGTAGGTATTAAATTCAAATAGCCTATCTTTTTTAAAAAAGTATTATTGTGTGGAATCTATTCACCCATTCCATATCCCTTAATATTAAGGTTGGACAGGGTAAAATCAGCCATTAAAAATTCCACACTGTGGAGTGTATGAGTTGGGATGATGTTCATCTCAGAACCATTGTTCAGTAGTCCCTAATGGATTTCTACCCCATTAAACCGGGAGATAAAATACAAAGGGATGATGTCCCCCTAAATGATGGAACCCTCATCCTCCCCAAATTGTGAAATGATGGATTAGATATCTATGTTCTCATATTTCATTGAAAGTATGGATTCTACATAATATTATATATTTGTAAACTAGATAAATCACTTCAAGGCCTCGATGATGGATTCACAGAACTTCCTTCATAGTCTGGGTGCATTGAGGATTGAAATCTCTTTTGCAATACTATAGAGATGCATGAGAACATCTTATTTTAGAGCTCCATGCATATTCAACTCCTTGGGTATTAGTCCATCACATGAAGGGTGGTGGTATCATCTACCTAATGTGATGGGGTCCTAATGGGTACTTCCCATGTAGAGACCCAAATCTTGACGTACATAGCATTACATTACTTTTGCGAAATACATAATACATGATAAAAATAGATTCCCAATGAATGTATTAGTGTAGTATCATTGGAAATTTGGAACATAATCTTCTAATCATGTTGAAAGATCTTCAACATCTCCCATAAAGATCTTCCCCATTGGTTTTCTTACCTAAAACCTTTCTTTATATCCTGGGGAAAATAAAACATAAAAAGGGTGAGCTAAAATTCTCAGTAAGGGTAAACATGAATAACATAAAACAATCCCTAAACATCTAAACGTAATAACATGTACATAAAACATCAAAATCGTGAGTAATGGCATAAATATTGGCAGTGCATAAGGCATAGGTCATAAAGGAACATTAACTATGATAAAATAGCATTGGAATAAAACATTTATTTGAAAAAAACCATTAATCACATGTTATGATTTCCATAGCAGCCAAGGAATTGCTGCCAAGACCATCATAGTAGACAAATTCCATTACTGAACCGGGTTTACTTGCCGTTCCAGCCCTGTATTACTGAACTGGATTATCTTTCCCTTCTAACCATGTCTATATAATGAGATATAAATCATTACCCAATGCATTGGAGGCAGATATAGGTCCCACCCATCTCATTATGAAAACATTCTTTTGTGTGCCAGAAAATAAACATAAATCATTTATCATAACCCAAAAAATAATATGGGTTTCATAAACCTCATCCCATCATAACATAATCCTTATAAAACAAATGGATATCATTTAATCATAATAATAATCAAACCATGTAAATAACAGTGACAGTATACTTGAAACATAAACATACTAAATAATGTCATCTTTGATGTAAAATAGTTTTAATAAAACACTTGAAATGAATTTTGGAGGCAAATATCCTTTCTTCTTTAAAATAATTTTCTTTTCACAAAATTCCTTCCAAATTTTAAAAGAAAATGATTCAGTTGAAAATAATCATGAAATCTTGTAGAGGAATATTCCTGAAAATTATCTGTTATGAAACCATAAAAATTTGTTCATTCCGTATAAGTTAATAAAAACAGTCTTCTCATACTTTTGCCAGAAAAGTCAAAATGTTCCTCATATGGTAAAAAAGAATGATTTCTTCCATAACATAATATAAAAGTCAAATAGGGGTAAAATGACTTTAAACATACATGGAAGAATAATATACACTTTATGAAAAACATTTAAATGGACATGGATGAAAAATATAACCCCAGTATATACTTAAGTATAAGCAATCTCGGATAAAAATGTGATTTGCAAAATTATCCCATACCTTAGGTCCAATTTATTATGTACGCTTTAGAAACTCCGGTATAGTGGGTTTAATCAAATTATTAACTTGTAACAGATCCATAATAATATTTATGATATCATATATGATCCATAAAGGACTTTATATTACCCGTTCTTTTGTCAATTCCATGTTAAAGAAACATTTTGAGTAAAATTGTTTCATTTATCATACGTGTATTGACTTGTTGTTCTTGATATTATTACTTATATCCTGATTTACTTAATTCCAGAATGTAAAACATGATTTTCATAATATATATTCAGAATATAAATATATATGATAGATCGTTAAATGGAATGAATTACATCGTTCATGGAGACGGTAGGTCGTATATACGCATGAACGCTGTTTTCATTTCCTTATTGAATTGAATGGAATTATGTAAATGAAACATATATCTACATAAATACAGTATCATTATTATGTCATATATTTCATAATTATTTATTATATATACTTTATAATCATACTTGAATGGTTAATCATTGATAATGAATCTCTTCGCGTCGTGGAGACGGTAATCCGTACATACGCACAAGCGATGATATCATTCCCATAATTATCGAATGGAATTGGAGTGGATGATATAATTTATCAGAATTAGTATGATGTTATAATTAATAATATATAGTTATTATTGCTACCATTATACCCATCCATGTAAGGTGGTGGTGGAAAACAGATTACACCACGGCGTGGAGATGGTATTCCGTTCGTACGCACGCGCGGTGACATAGTTTTCTATAGGATGGATAGAAGGTGAAATAGGTTTGTTTAATATGTATAATAACATATCATTATATGAGTGATACTTATGCTATTACTTTATTATGATACAACAAAATAATATTAAGTAGAAAAGAAAAGAACTTGAAAGAATCGGTAAAGGATATTGCCTCTTCTTCGACGCACCTCTTCTAAACCTCCTATTAGGGCACTAAAGTTGGTCTTTGAAGAATGTCAAGACATCTAGTATGTTTCAAGAGAAGTGGAGAAGAAAAATTGGTAGGGTTTGGATGATATTTAAGGCTCAAACTGGTGTTAGGAGGAGAGGGAGGAGGTTCCCTTTTATAAGGGAGGAGAGGGGCACCTTTGGAAACAGAAGAAATATTAATTTATAATAAATTCAAATCCAACATAAAAACATCAATAAATGACTCCATCCGAAGCATAGATGATATATGGTTGTAATATCATCAAAAAATAAAATTCAGACATGTTGGGAATTTATTTCAAACCTTATCAAATTGATTTATCCTTATTTAATCTATTTAATTTTATTTGTGGTAAAAATATTCTAAATTTCAAATTGTTGTAAATAATAACTTATGTGTTGTGAATTTTCCATAATTGGATAATTTATGACATTTTAGACCATATAAATTTCAATTTATAATTTCTAAATATTTTTTTGACTTTTATACAATTTTATAATATGTTATTTTTATAAAATAACAATAGTGTCAATTTTGACACTATTCATTTATTTGAATTTAAATAAAATACACACTAAATATATGTTCAAAATATTAGATTTAATAGATTTATAACATGTCATATTTTTCAAGATAATTTTTGGATCACATTAAATAGTTCATATAATATTTATTTTAATATTTTTAAAACCATTTTGTTTATATTTCAATAATAAAATAATGTCAATATCACTATTGTGTCATCATTATTGGTAATTGTTTAATTAATAAAAACTATAAATAAATTCTCATGATGTAGACACATTTATTATATTTTTGTATACTATTCATGTTCTATGTTTTATGAAGTTTATCAATAAACTAAAATTATTACACTTATAAGATATAAGAGAGTGACATGTTGTCACTTTCTTTGGTTTTAATTATAATTATATCATTTTCATGGTCAATATTCCATGAAACAATTCTATTCCAACACATAGGTGATATGGGTCTATTTTTATTAATCCAATAGAATTTTGGCAGGTGTTAGGGTAATTTTATAATCTTATTTTTAAGCTTAATTACCTGATTTACCTTTAACTGTAGTAAATACAAATTAACGTAGATAATATTCATAATGTCAAAAAAAATAAAAGTAACTTATTAACATAATTTTGACCCAATTAATCCAAATATGGAATCTATATTTCAAAATTTAAAACATATAAGTTTCAGTAATTAATTTAAAATTAATCTCATTGTTTAGAAAATGGGTTTTTAAAAGTTAAAACATTGTCAAAGATTAAAATGTTTTTACCTATGAATTCAATGTAAAATTAATGATAATGGATTTCATTATATTAAATGGTAAAAATATATTATATTTATACTTTAAAACAATTGAATATTATAATTTATCCATATAAATTATCTTGATGAAAAAAGTTGTTTTAATTAAAATTTAGCGTATTTTTACTATTCATCGAAATATTAAAGATATCAGAAAAGAATAAAAAATTTATCCAATGTAAATTTATATATAATTATTTAAAATAAGAAGTTTATTTTGTAATATTGAACTTATAAACATGTCAAAAACTTTATTTAAAATGGGTGCGCCATCAAAATGCGGTAAAACATTATTTTCTTAAAAATGCTTCTTTTATCAAAACATTTATTTTGTTTTCATATCTCATTATAGAAAATGTGTAAGATGAATTATAATGTTATAAAATATAAAATTCAGTTAATACCACTCATAAAAGCTAGTTTATAATATTATAATAATATATCATTTTTTGTGAAACTTAGTATTGCATACAACACACGCTATCGAGGAAGGTCACTCTTCTATGCAACACAAGACAATAATAGTGTTTTCTTATTTCACAAGCTAATAAGGTGTTTATTACAAAACAAGCTAATCTTGGTGTAGCGTATAACAAAATACATCAAATAAATTAAAAAAATATTTCTCATAAAATCTCAGGGTATTACATTTTACCCCAATTAAAATGAATTTTTCCATTGAAATTCATCGGGTTTATAAATAGTTTACTACAAGGATGTTTATTTCATGGAATCCCACTTCGTAAAAAGGAATACTAAAACTTAATTATAAAAAGTAAAGAATGAAACGTAATCATATCCCAAATTAACTCATCACCGAGTTTCCACATAGGAGAACGTAGGTGAAAATAAGGATATGGAAGTGAAATCTAACCATCAAATTCTGATGGAGAGTGATAGAGAACATGGATATGAAAAATCCAACAATCAAAAAGCCATAAATTTTTTATTAATAAGGTACCATCTGACTCATCATATATAAGGGCACTTGGACAAAATTTTTAGTTTTCAAGATCATTTCCCTAATGTTGAAGAATTTTTTAATTAAAAAAATAATAACTTGGTTTTGGTACAATCTCACTGTTATTTGTGCCTTGAAAAATTTCCACTTCATCTCTTAAAGAAATAAAGTTGAATTTGTCTTCCGTGAAGTGTTAGCAGATCATGCGATAGATTGATAGGTGATTCAATCTGTCTCAAACATAAGGATAGAAAAAGTTATATACATAAGTCCATCTTATGGTGAAATTAATCGTATATGGTTCCAAAAATGGACTTATACAGCATCTATCATACCTCTTAATAAAATAAAACTAGTATCTTCTAACCAGGGACATCCTGTTGGCTAGTGGTAGGCGATAAAGGCCTGTCACACTTCGGTTGTGGGTTCGATTCCCGCAACCCTGTCCGACGCGACGGGTTGCCGCCTATCCTGCAGGTTGTCCTTTTTCAAAAAATACACTATTATAACATTCGAGAAATAATATCGAAAAAGGTTTTATCCTTAAACAATATTATCTTGTGTCCAATATAATCCATATCAAATCTTTACACTTATCCAAAATACTTTTATCCAAGCTCATAGTATATTGAAAATGATTACTAGAAATGTCATCAACCAATCCTGTGAATACCATCATTTATTCTCTGTATATCATAAGATATATCTTGTTTGTCAGATTCAAAAAATGTGAATACCTTAATCAAGTATTTCTTGGATACATGAATTACCATAGAATCTTTGTGAAAACATGATTGCTTTCAAAGGTCAACTCTTTCCACATTCCAAAATCCCAAAAGTTTTATATACTCAAACCATGATATCACTATGTCCTTATATTAGTCATGAACCCATTAATACTATCAAACATTTCATTTTCTACTTACCGCTTCATTATGCACATATCATCTACATTCCAAAAATATCTGAATAACCTTTCATGGTTACTAGTACCATTCAACATATACATTCAAAAACCAAATTAAATACAATAGTGTAACAATCCTTTGATATTTCTTTATTACATAGTATCATGAAATTACTTATACAACGTTACTCTTGATAAGCATGCAATCATTCCACTACCTTTTTAAACCATTGACCGAGCTTCATCGTTTTATTCCTCAACACTTCTTTCATCTCATATATCATTTGTAGTCTCTTCATCATCATCAATATAAATACTACCCATACGACCATACTAATTCTCATCATGAGATATTCCCTTATGGAATTGGTTTTCATATTCCCGTGTATTCCACATTTAAAACATTTAAACATTGTTGATGTCTTTGAAATACCATTATCCTTGTACAATGTGTTAACTAAACCTTTTTCTTTGCATTTACTGGCTTTTTTTCCTTTTCCACTCCCAAAGCATCTTCCATTTCTTTTGAAACATTCTCCCTGATGCCTCTTCCCACATGATTTACATGAGGGAAATTGATCTTTCTTTCCTCTATGATCATCATGAAACTCCATCATTCTCTTATTAGTTGAGCCATGAAATTTACCAAAGTTGATATTATTGATCATATTATGAGATTTCTGATTAGGAATAATAACAATATGTGGAAGTCAAGATCCAATTTCATTTGGTTTCTCATGAAGAATATCATTCAATTATCCATTATATTCTCTATTATCATGATTCTTCATGTTTCCAGCCAATTTTCTAAAACCCAAAAACAATAGTGTCATAGAAAAAAATAATTCTATGAAAAAAACATAATAAAGGGGGATTAACTTAAATATATAACATTTTAGGTTTAATTCTATGATCTTTACCGTAATTCTAGGACTAAAACGTATACTTATACAAAACCTTAGAGACGTCCCTATACATACCTTAGAAATATTTCTAGGGATTTCACTAATGTTTTCGCATCCTATTTTCCAATGGATAACTAAACCTTCACTCTAATACCACTTTTATAGACCCAAATCATGACGTACATATACATTAAATTACTTTTTTGGAATACTAAATACATGAAAAAAACAGATGCCCAAACACCGTATTAGTTTAGTGTCTTTGGAATATTAGAACATAATCTTCTAATCATGGTGAAAGATCTTCAACATCTCCAATAAAGATCTTCTCCTTTGGTTTTCTTACCTAAAACAATTCTTTATATCCTGGGAAAAAGAAAACATAAAAAGGGTGAGCTCAAATGATCATTAAGGGTAAACATGGTGAACATAAAACAATCTATAAACATTTTAACATAAGAATATGAACATGAAACATCAAACTCATGAGTAATGACATAAAACATTGTAGTTCATAAGGAATATATCATAAAGGAACATTTACCATGATAAAATAGAATTGGGATAAAACATATAATTGTGGAAAACCATTAAGCACTTGTTATCATTTCCACAGTAGCCAAGGCATTGTTTCCAAGACCGTCATAGTGGACAAATCCCATTACCGAACCGGGTTTACTTTTCGTTCTAGCCCTATATTACTGAATTGGATTCACTTGTCATTCCAGACATGTCTATCTCATGAAATATAAAACTTTACCCAATTCATTGGAGGGAGATATATGTCCCACCCATCTCATAATGAAATCATTCATTTGTGTTCCACAAAATAAACATAAATCATTCATCAGAACCTAAAGAATAATATGGGATTCATAAACCTCATCCCATCATAACATAATCCATATATAACACATGGATATCATTTCATCATATGAAAAATAAATCCATGTAAATAACAATGACATTATAATTGAAACATAAACATACTAAATAATGTCCTCTTAGATGGAAAATAGTTTTAATAAAACACTTGAAATGAATCCTTGAGGGAAATATCCTTTCTTCTTTAAAATAATTTTCTTTTCACAAAATGACTTGAAATTTTAAAACTAAATGATTTTGTTGAAAATAATCATGAAATATTGTATAATAATATTCATTAAAATTAGGTGTTATGAAACTGTAATAATCTGTTCATACTGTATAAGTTTAAAAGAACATTCTCCTCGTACTTTTTCCAGAAAAGTAAAAAAGTTCCTCATATGGTAATCAAAAGAATGGTTCAATCCATAAAACAATGTAAAATTCAAATAGGGGTAAAACTGAATTTAATCGTACATGTAATAATATTATACACTTTATGGAAAACATTTTTATGGAAATGGATGAAAAATATAACCCTAGTAAATATTTACGTATACGCAATCTCGGATAAAAATGAGATTTGAAAAATTATCGCTTACCTTAGGTCCAATTTCTTCCACACATGTCTGAAAATCCTATGTAGTGGGATTAAAAATATTCTTAACTGGTAACAGAAACATAATAATATTTATGATATCATATATCATTCACATAGGACTTTATATTACTTGTTCTTTTGTCAATTCCATGTTAAATCAGTGTTTTGGGTAAAATTGATTCATTTATCGTACGTGTTTTGACTTGTTGTTCTTCATATTATTACATATATCCTGATATACATAATTCCAGAATGTAAAACATGATTTATAAAATATGTATTCATAATATAAATATATATGATAGATCGATAAATGGAATGAAATACACCGTTCATGGAGGCGGTCGGCCGTATGTACGCATGAACGCTGTTTCTGTTTCCTTATTGAATTGAATGGAATTAAGTAAATGAAAAATATATGTACATAAATACAGTATCATTATTATGTCATATCTTTCTTGACTATTTATTATATATACTTTATAATCATATTTGAATTGTTAATCATGGAGAATGAATCTCATCGCGTCGTGGAGACGGTAATCCGTCTGTACGCACAAGCGATCACATCATTCCCATAATTATTGAATGGAATTTGAGTGGATTGTATAATTTATCAGAATTACAATGATGTTATAATAATTATATACAATTATTATTGCTACCATTACACCCATTCATGTATGATGGAGGTGGATAACAGATTACACCATGGCGTGGAGACAGTATTCTGTACGCACGCACGCATGGTGATTTTGTTTTCCGTAGGATGGATAGAAGTTGAAATAGGGTTGTTTCATATTTATAATAACATATCAGTATATGAGTGATACTTATGTTATTACTATATTATGAAACAAAAAAATAATAATAAGTATAAGAAGAAATGATCTTGAATGAATCGGTAAAGGATATTACATCTTCTTCAACGCGCCTCTTCTATACCTCCTCTTAGGTCACTAATGTTGGTCATTGAAGAAGACCAATACCTCTATAAAGTTTCTCAGGAAGTGGATAAGATAAATTTTAAGGGTATGGACGAGCTTTAAGGCTCAAAATGGTGTGAGGGGGAGAGGGAGGAGCTTCCCTTTTATAAGGGAGGAGAGAGGTACCTTTACAAAGATAAGAAATATTAATTTATAATAAATTAAATACCAACTTAAAAACCTAAAAAAAATGACTCAATTCGATGTTTATATTATATAGGGTTTTATTCCCATCAAAAAAATAAATTTATACTTGTTGGGAATTTATTTTAAACCTTATCAAATTGATTTATCCTTATTTAATCTATTTAATTTTATTTGTGCTAATACTATTCTAAATTTTAAATTGTTATAAAAAATAACTTATGTGTTTTGAATCATCCATAATTAGATACTTTATGAAATTTTAGACCATATAAATTTCAATGTATAATATTTAAATATTTTTGTGATTTTGAAACAATTTTATAATAGGTTATTTTTATAAAATAAAAATAGTGTCGATTTTGACACTATTCAGTTATTTGAATTTAAATAAAATCCACACAGAAGATATGTTCGAACTAAAAGATTTAATAGATTTATAAATTTTCATATTTATCTATAAAATTATTGGATCACATTAAATACTTCATATAATGTTTATTTTAATATTTTTAATACCGTTTATTTGATATTTCAATCAATAAATTAAAGTCAACATCGCTATTTTTTTATCATTAATGATAATTATTTAATCCATAGAAATTCTAAATAGATTTTTATGATGTATATAATTGTATTATCTTTATGGATACTATTCATTTTTGATGTTCTATGAAGTTTATCACTAAATTAAAATTATTACACTTATAATATATAAGAGAGTGACATGTTGTCACTTTCTTTGGTTTTAATTATAATTATATCATTTTCATGGTTAATAGTCCATAAACTGAATCTATTGTGACCCTTAGGTGATATGGGTCGACTTTTATTCATCCAAATGAACTTTGGCAGGAGTTAGGGTAATTTTATAATCTTATTTTTACCATTAATTACCTGATTTACATTTAATTGTAGTAAATTAAAATTACCATAGTTACTATTTATAATGTAAAAAAAATAAATTTACCTATTAATATAATTTTCACCCACTTAATCCAAATATGGAATCCATTTTTCAAAATTTAAAACATAGAAGTTGCAGTAATTACTTTAAAATTAATCCCGCTGTTAAGAAAACGGGTTTTTAAAAGTTAAAACATTTCAAAGATTGAAATGTTTTTACCTATGAATTCAATGTAAAAATAATGATAATGTATTTAATTATATTAAATGGAAAAAAAATATTCTATTTATAATTTAAAACCATTCAATATTATAATTTAACCATATAAATTATCTTGATGAAAAAAATTGTTTTAAATTATAATTTAGGATATTTTTACTATTCATCAAAATATGAAAGTTATCAGAAAAGTATCAAAGATTTATCCAATATAAATTATTATATCCTGATTCAAAATAAGATGTTTATTTTGTAAAATCTAACTTATAAACATGTCATAAATTATAGTTAAAATGGGTGCGCCATCAAAAGGTAGTAAAACTGCATTTTTTGAAAAATTCTTCTTTTATCAAAAAATTGATTTTGTTTTCATATCTCATTCTATAAAATGTGAAAGATGAATTATAATGTTATAAAATTTAAAATTATGTTAATACTACCCATAACGGCTAGTTCATAATATTATAATAATATATCATTGTTTAGTAAATCTCGGTATTGCGTACGACACACGCTATCGAGGAAGGTCACTCTTGCGTGCAACACAAGTCAAGAATAGTTTTTGGGTATACTACAAGCTAATACGGTGTTGTGTATAACACAATATAATCATGGTGTAGCGTACAACAGAAGACATCAATGAAATTAAAAAAATTATTTCTCATAAAATCTCAGGGTGTTACATACCATATCTTTATACTAGTTTGAAAATATAGTTTGATCCTCGGAAACATATGGAAAAGAAATAGATGGTTGTTTTTATCCCTGTATAACTATGGTTGATCCTAGTGTTCTACCAACTTTGTGGAATGTGGAGGATCATTTAATGTTATGAATACATAGGGGTTTTCCTGCTGAGCTTCGTGATATAATTTTATTCTCAATTCCGTGTAATATTCAAAAAGGTCAAAGATGTTTCCTTAGGCATTGTTATTTATAGAAAATAAATTCCATTTACCTTTAGATAATTGATGGAATTTTCTAGAAGTATCAAAATGATATGCTTCATAATTATTCCCTATGTAGTTGTCCACTAATTTGAAGTGATTGATGGAGATATACTTTTTGATCTTCAATAAGGTATACAGTAATGAACCATGTAATACCAAGTTGACATTTTCTAATTGAAAATATATTTTTGATGGATTATGGGTTAATATTTGAATCCAAGACCAAAAAATAATGTTTTTAGAGTTTAAATTAATTTACAATTTTCATTTTTATAATCTTGTTGGTATAAGGTGGCGTCCCAAGTTTTTAAAAGGATTTATAGGATGTGTTGATATGGTTTTTTAAAATAGTAGTTTCATTATGTTCATGGTGTGAATGGTACAATCATGATGTAAATGACATTCATAGGGTGTTACATGATGGAAATAACTAAAAATTGTTAAATCAAAATTTTGTCCTAAAAAATCATGTCGTGACCACTAATATCCTATTGGGAAATTTTGTTGGAATATTTTTATTAAAATTTTTGAGATATCTCAAAAATCAAAACCCCTCAAGGTTCTTCTATATAATGACGTACCCATAGGGGGAACCCCCCCCCCCCCACCACCCCCACCCACTGATCCCCTTCCCTATACTTTTATCTAGAGAAATTGTTGGAATTTTTTCCCACTAATTAATAGTATGTTCTATTGTCCTATCGTTTTTTATTCTACCCTTAATTAGTAATTGATTCCCCATTATTTTTCTATGGTTCAAATGAGTAATTTGAACATAGAAAGTTGAAATCATTATTCTAGAAGAGTAATTTGAATACAGATTGTCGACAATGTATTGAGATACCATAAACAAGTCAATTATCATTATTTAATTCAAGGTACAGTTCCCAATGAATTTATATAGGTTTATATTTACTTTTGGTGAAATTTGAAAATAGTTTGGATGTTTATTTTGGATATTTTTTGTTTCCCAGGATCAGGGGAACATCGGTAGTAGAACATGATTAGTTTCTCTTGATTCTAGTGTTATTGGACTATTTATAGAGTTCAGAACTCATTATTCTTCATTGGATTCTTGGTTTTAATTTATTTATTTATTAATTTGATGATGTTTGATGTTGAGATAATGATATTTTACTTGAAGGAGGTTGGTATGTGTCATGAGATCTTTTTCGGAATATTATTTGAGGTAGGGGATTTACCTTAATTTGTGTATTAGTGAATTAGTTATTTTATGTTTATGTGCCTTAGTAGTATTTCATCAATTATATTACTTGTCCTATGTGGTATTTTTATAAGTTGTCAAAGGTATCACATTGGCCTAATAATAAATATAAACCATATATCTTGAAAAATTATTTGATGGTGGCACCCGGGTCAAACAAGTGTCAGTGGCCCTGTATATGGTTTCTTGGGTACCATGTATTACTTTTCAATTGGAAGATTAGTTTTTGGAAGAATTTTAATTGTATATGATCCTAGGGCCTAGTGTGTGAAACATTTCATCTGATGCCATTTAAAATTATCTAAATTAATTCTTATAGTAGCCTTTTCTAAATATTGTTTTATGGGATTAAATTTAAAAAAATTGGACTATTTTACCTCATTTGGAAAATGAACTATATTATAATTATTCTATTTTCATATTTAATCCTATTTATGAGCACATATAATTTTCTTTATTAATTAATGAGTTGTTTCAGTATCCCTATGAGAACATACATCTGCAATCAAATTGACAGTTAGTCTAGATAGATGTGATAGACCTATTTAAGTGCGGGTGTTTGTCTTAAACATATTTGATACTCGGGATTAATAATCCTAGGAATAGTTCCCTAGTGATAAGCTATTGATGGATGTGGATGGTTGTGTATCAAAAAATTTTGTTTCTTTTGTGTCCGTGTTGTGTCCTCTTCAGATTTTGGTGGGATTGTTTTTTGTTCTCTTTGACCTCCCCATAGGTACTGTCCATTGTGTGTTATTTATATAGGTGTGTATATTTCATGTAAATAGCTACACTCTATATAATAATGACTTTAACAACCACTTGATTAGAGTATTACTCAGTACTATTGTGGTATTGGGGATACCTACTAGGACATTGGTGTCACCCCTACCTATATACACAGCTTGGGATTGATGTACATGGGTAAAAATTAATATGTTCTTTTATAACCCCGGTATTTCATAAAGATAGAAATAATCATCAGTCTAAAAATTCATATAGGATGATGATTCAGAATAATGGTATGTGATTATTATTATCTAGTGTCTCATTTTATTTATATATTTCATGTCATTCTTATTTGTTTTCTTTTTTATGGATTACTATATCATATTGAATTTCTTTTGATTTTACTAGCAGAAAAATTCTCCCTGACAATATGATAGGTCTTTTTCTTTAGTCATTATCCTCTATTATATGAGGATGTAAACAAAATGTGTTTTAGAGACCCCAAAAAACGTGTCAATCGGGCAACATGGGATAGAGAGTTATATAGTCCTTCAAGATCAATTTTTTTATGGAACCTCTTCCCTATGAAAGTGGTATATAGTCCATGATGGTATAGACAATCATCAGAACTATTAATGTTTATTCATTGTGATTTCATTCTCATTTAATTAAATTTAAATATTAGGATTTTTCAAAGAGTATTGAGTATTTATCACAGATGATGTTGTTATTATGGGTGTAATATGTTTTATTCGGGCATAAATGATCCTATAGGATCGACAAATCCACATTCTGGCTATCTATTCATCAACCTTAAGAGTTCCTCTACTACATGCTAATTTCTTTTCCCATGAATATTCATTATCATCAAAATTTGTTGATAAAGATGTAACATATTGTAGATGATCACCCATATATACTATGTCATGATGCACTTAATCCAAAATCCATTCCTTAAAAACAAAATATTATTTGATGATGTTTCTTAGGAATATGAGCTAATGGAAATAGTTGTCATGTTTATTTATGTCACCCTTGTATGACTTATTGATTTCAATAAATTTTTAGAATGTTCTTATCAAGTGTGTAGTTGAAAACATCATGGACTCAGTCATATAATAAATTGTATAACTCTTTATTGTATTCTATTTAATTGATTTGGGGTCTTGTCATTTTAAGGGCTATTAAGAAATATTCTAATGGAGAGTCTGAACCTGATTTGTCATATTTTTTGTATCCACCTAAATATGGATTTTTTGAGGGTGATGAGTCCATATAACCTTATTTTTTCATCTCTATATGGATTTCATGTAATATAAGGTGGAGGTAATGAATGAGATCCTTGCATGGTATGTCATATTTATTCCAAAAGGCACTTATCTCTTATTGATATTTTAGGGTGTAACAATCTAAACTAGAACATATTATAAATTATCGTTGCACATTCCCAAAAACTCATCTTAGGGATGTTACACATCAATAGAGTTCATTAACCCCTTCAACTAAGAACTGAAGTTAGAGATGTCATCATTGAACTACTTATTTAACAAAGAGAGCTAAGTGGAACTATTCCTATATATGACGTAACTATATAAGAAGTGGAATATACAAAAACGATCCTTTGAACTGGTGATGGATACCATTTCCAACTATTTGTACAAGAAAAATGTCAGTCCTTCAATGGTCTGTAAAATGAACTAGAGCCTAGGGGAGTCCTACTGCTCTAGGGTTTATAACATCAAATTACATTGATATGTGTAGTGGTAATGATATTCCTCTATGTTATTTCTGTCATTTAAAGAGGGAAATTAGTTTCCTAAAATTTGGGGGTGGAGTGGTATAATCTACCCAAGATAGATAAGCATCCCCATCATGTTGTGATATGTATTTTCTTCTTTATATATCTATAAGATGAGTGTAAGATCATTGGACATGTTTCCATTGGGGGAATTTATCCCAGACTCATCACCTAGCTCATGATATATAATTTTCATTATCGAGTTGGGGTAAGTGTCAGAAATACTTTAAAGGAGAAACTATGAGAATTATATAGATGAATTTAAAATTAATAGAGATACCCATCTTGATTCTGGACTAGTAGGTGGAACCACACTCATTATCCCTAAATGACTGAATAATGGGGATCAGTTGATTGGGACCATTAGGGATCACAACATAATCATCATGGATGTTTTCCCTATCATTATGTTTCTTAGTATATATTTTAATACTTATCCTTTTGTTACATTGATATCCTAATGTATTGAATAAATTCTTGTATCGGTTTTGGTTCTCTACATGATCTTATATGGACTATTATGGTCGACATTTCAATTTCATTTTTTAGGTTTCAATTAATAGCAAAGAGTTCCATAGAATGGTTTTTAATGCCCATGGCCAATCTCAATAATCATATATGAACCCCTATAAGGGTGTTCATAAGATGCTATTAATTTTCTTAATTAGGATCCTCTCCTTCATGTTCTTCATCTCCAGATTCAGGTTCTTATTGGTATTCATTATTTATCAAGAAGACATTCACCTTTTTAGTAGTAAATAATGATGAGTTATTGTCATTGATGGGTGGATCATCTTTGGGACCTATGATTTTCCTTGTAGTGGAATGAATTAAAAAGAATCATACTATCCCAAGACTACAATATAAACAATATAATTTTCCACATACATGATTAGAATGAGCACTAAGAGACTTCTAATAGAGGTACACTAGAAAATATAGTGGTACACATATCAGGGTGATGAGAAATGGTAATAAACCTAATGTTCACTTTCTAACACTAATAATAGACGGACTAAAACTGGTCATTTATTCCAGAGTATGCCATCTTGTGTTCTAGAAGATAGTTAAATTTTTTCCACATATTCTATTGGAGCTATGTGTCATGATCCTCATTGAGGATCTCTAGGATAGGGAAATATGTTATTTCATGTTGTTAAATCCCAACTGGTAGCTATTTTTTAACTAGTCGTTCTTATTGTATTTCATCATAATCTTCCTAACCATAAATTTAGTCCTTATCTTTTTAACACCATGGTCATAAACATTTCAACAAGGAATCTTGGGAAGGTAGTGATCCAAAAAATGTCAACTATTTGTACTTTGTAAGAAGATCCCTCACACGAGTGTTTAAATCTTGGAAATAAGGAGTGTACATAGGACGTGGCACATGTTTCATGACCATATCAAAGTAAGGGATGGAATCTGAGACCTCTTTTGGGTGAGGTATCTCATCAAGAACAAATATATTGATCAAAATTTTCTCCACTTTTGAGGAATCTATAGAGAACCATTATTGTTTCTTTTTTCCTTCAGTGGAAGTGAAGAGGGAGGACAAAGGTGGAAGCGGAGAATGAATAAACAACACCATAAAGGATCAAAGAACATCCCCGATATACATGTTCACCCAGAAGGATATTTTGACCTTATAGACATCAATCATGGGGATGTTCATTCTAAATTAATGGGTGTGTGTCATGAAATATGTTTGGGGTGGTGGGATAAACTCTCTAAAATCTCTAGTCACATAGATTTTGATATAATTAGGGTAACCATATGTTGTTTCCTTTTGTCTTTATAAGGGAAATGATGAAAGGGATTTCCCTAGAATAATATATTCTATTTTGGGGGGTTCTTCAAATACCATTATGATTTGTGATAGGGGATGGTCCCCCATGGTGGTTGGTAGCCACACTATTGTGGGGATTACCTTTAGGACATTGGAGTTCATCAGAACTTATGGAAAACTATACCGATTATTAGAAATATGGGGAAAAACAATGCATTGATTTACATCATCAAAGAGGGAAATTATAGAGTGATTATCATTGGAACTAATTTAATCATTTCTAGGGATGAATTTACTATGGTTTCAAAACAATCAATGTACTACTAAGCCATATACATTTTTGGAATGAAACACTCTTTATCATAACAATGTATGAGGGAAGTAACAACCTTCTAGTGGATAAGATCCAATCGAGAGACTGGGTGTGGGAACATATGACTTATGGTAGTGGGTTTAATCACCGAAGGAGAATATCATCACTGTATTTATTAAGGGTTGGATCTCTTATGCCCATGCCTATTGGTGGTCGTTGTGAATAATTTTTGAACATAGTTGGTTGCTTGTTCCCTATCAAAAAATATTATGATAACTATTAGTACATGCCTTGTAGATGAGATTCCCAATTTTCCCAATGTTACTAATACTATATATAATGAAATACAAATGATTCATGGTAATGATTTCTAAAAATTCTGATACTAAACTCTCATAATCTACTCATATTTTTGGGGGGAAGAGATTCAAGTTTGGTTTATCATTATATTTGTTTGGTAACTTTTTTTGGGCAAGCATTCACGTGAGATTCAATCCTTGGGCTAGTCCTATTATTTTGGACCCATATTCTCACTATCCAATTTAAATAAACCTTCACTATTAGGGTTGATGATGTAAACTCCTTGATCAGAATGGGATGATGGGATTTATTTTCCTCCTTATATGGAGTCCTCTAAGGAATTCAATTCCCAGTATCGGTCTCCCATATATATCAATGACCAGTTCAAGAAACCCATTCCAGGTTACATATTTAAAAGAAAATTTTTAATTACCCTTATAAATGTCATGAAAAAGCGGATACCTTTTGGTGGGGTATAATGAACTGCATTGGAAATCATTAAATATATTTCTAACGTTTGATGAGAGAATTCAGTGCCCATGGAATAATTTTTCTCAGACTTAGAATCTATGGAATCTCAATAATTCCACGTGGATTATTATGCTATATACATAATGAATCCAAGGCTAAACAACTAATGAATCTTATGTTCAGAAAATATTGTATATTGTGTTAATAAGAAGTGTTATCTAGTGATTAAAATACCAAGAAACCTATTATCATTTCATAAGGAATATTAGGGTCACCACATAGGTAATTAAATGATTTTCACATAGGGTAATTATAACGACCGAAACATTCATTGATGGAAATCCCTCTTGTTCTAGTTAAATGACTATTTATGTAAAATGTTTATATAAAATGATAAATTATTTGGTATTATGTAAATAATTTTGGTCATTTCTAATATATCCATTGAATAGTGATCACCTGATTAGTATATATATATGGCTTTAACAAATCCAAATTACTTAGACAAAGGAATCAATGGCCTCATCCAGTAGATGTGCTCCATATGAATCCCATTTGTTAGAGATTTGAAAGGAGGTACCGTCTTTGGGATTCTCTCTTGACCATGCCGAAGATGAGATTGAACATGTTATACTCGAGCGGCACTGCCGATGAGAGAAGTGGATGTTTATTGAGATTACAACCCGAGCAATGTTATATGAGCCACCCCAAGAGTCCATTACCATCGAACACCTTACTCTTCAGTCTTATGAAGGTGTTATAAGGGGTTATGTATCAGGACCATATTACTATGGTTATGCACATTATATTGTTATATAATAATGAATAGTCTTTCGTTTTATTATTGTTACCTTGTAAATAGTTTTTTTAAAGAACAAATAGAATTTGAAGTTAATGTTCAACTAAGAAATATATTTTGATGAATTAATGTATTTTTGAATGAAATTAATTTTTTTAATATATTATTATTGTTATTAAATTAATGTTTATTAAAAATAAATGATTGTATTATTTTATGAATGCAATTGTAATTTTTATTATGGTTTGAAAGATATTTTTGTCAAAACCCGTGAATTTTCGATAATTGTTAGTTTTTATTTTAAAAGTGTATATTAATAGATTTAGACATTAATTTAGATAAAATAAATATTATTTCTGGATTCAGCATGTCTAAATTATCCAATGGTGAATTATTCATAATTTTCTAGGATAGTAAATTTTTTGGGTAAAAATTAAATACTGTTTAAATATATAATGTGTTTTATGACATCATAATGAACCAAAATTTCTGTATTCAAATACTATAATCCTTATATTTTCCCAATATATGTTTTACCATTAAAAAAATATGATTTCGGGTTTGTTTGACTTATTTTACAAATCATTAATGGACCCTTCAAAACTTATTAATCATCTTGTATTTTTAAATTGTTTTCCTTGCGAGTGTGACTCACTTCCACATAAGCAAAACCATTAATTTAATAATTTCGGACTTTGGACTTATAAAATATTGTTTTCCACTTCCCTTTTCCAAAAACCATGGGCAAAACCGTTGGATGTTTTGTGGTTTGGATTAGTTTAATGTGAGGTGTTCCAAACCTAAATAATAAAGAATTACCTCAACATTTTTATATAAACCCACCCAATCTCCCACATCCTCCTCACTCAAAGCCTTTTTAGTTCTCCCAAACTCTGCCCTACTCTCTCTAGAATCCTCACAAGGTTCCCCAATCTCCCAAAAAGAATCTATCAAGCATCTCTCAAGCCTTTGGAAAGCACACTTCCAAGTAAGGGGTTTTCTTCCTTTCTCATTTTTGTCCAATTTTAAAAATGTTGTTATGCACTTTTAATTTCAATTATAAATTTTGGGGTATATTTCTGAACCTCCCCCATACTGCCCTGTTTTTTTAATTATGGGAGACCCCTTTCTCTCTCATTATATGCCTCCAATGTACACGTGTTACTATGCTGAAATTCTGAAGGTAATTTCTCTCTCCTCTTTTACATTGAAGTAATTATTTTTATTCATGACGCTAAATTCCATTAAAATTGTTGGTAAATATATCTATATGAACCCCTTACTATCCATTTCATGTACATATGATGATAAACCCCTTTCTCTCTCATTAACCATTTTTTGAATTCTTACTTCACGCTGTTACACTACCGAAATTGCGCAGATTTTTCCAAGCCAATGTCATTTTGTAGTGAATACCATTCCCATTTCTCTATCAAGGGTATTAAATTTTATGAACATTTACTTATTGATTATAATGATTCATGTTTTAATTCCATATTTTATTATCATGGAATAAATGATTGTGCTTTATCAATCCATGTTATATGATCCATGTGGCACACTTATGCATGAAATGAAATGTTTAAGAAGGGTGCACCCTTATAGTGCTCGAATGCATTGGGTAATGTATAGTATCATGATACATTATGTGCAATGGGTGTTTATTCATGATAATTCAAGCGCAATGAGGTTTTACTCGTGCTTCTTGTGAAATGATGGTTTACTCCTGCTCTATGTGCAATGAGCCTTGGCTCATGGTAATTCCATGTTAAAGTGTTGTTCCCACATTTCCATGTAATGATTATCATGCTTTATCATGCCTTTTTGTTTATGTTTATCTTTATCTCTATCAATATGCCTATTTTCTAACATGTATTGTATTCCTCATGCTATTCCATGATTTTTCCCTTACAGGGCTTCATGGCTCACCCTTTTCTTATGCATGTCCTCAGGTTTTCTCATGCAATGCTAAGTACGATGGAATGTAGTGGTCATGTAAAGGTAGTATTCAATAATGATGTTGTATTTCATGTTTTAAGTTTTTTTTAATTATCCTAATCCCTAAAGACATTACAACTCTTGATCTTATATATTGTATCAAGTGAATTATATGTAATAAATTATGTGTAATTGTGTAGTAAAATATCAAGGTTGTCATAGTTGGTATCAGAGGATAGGTTCAATTATTTTTGGGATTAGGATTTGAAAACACTAGTAATGTCTTAGAGACAAGACTAAGTATAATGAAAACATCCCTATTTTTTGGTAAGTATTGAGTAAGTGGTTTATCAAGAAAATACATCCCTGTCTGGATACGAGCAGGTATAGGCGACTCTAGCACAAGTGTGTCCTAGGGGTGAAACCCAAAAACACCGCTTTGAGCTAGACTCGAATGGGAACTAGTGAAAAACAACAGGTCTTGCTTCACTCTTTGTTATGAAAATCCTAGGGGATATGCTTTGGAAAATTAACAAGCATAGTATGAACCATTATTAAGGGACAAAAAAATGCCCTTAAGAATATATGTTAGAATGTAGATCATGGATAACATAGATTGAAGCCTATAGATTCATAAGTTATTGAAATAAAAGTTATTTATAAGTCATCGGATTTTTTATTAGGATTACCCTTTATGTGTTATAGCTAACTTTCTTTATATTCAATCCAATGGCCGGTAATATTAGGACTCGGGCTATCAACCGATGTGAAGATCAATGTGATGATTTTACTAATGAGATGCCCAGTCCAATGGGAGTAGGAATCGTTAACATTATCACGCTTCTATATTAGCTAACCCAAGCTTTGAATAGAAACATGGGTCAAGAGGAACATTCAAACCCAACCCCCCTTGAATGAAAAAGTCATTATAGAGAGATTCATGAGAAAAAGGCCTCCAACATTTAATGCTTCATCTGATCCCTCAATTGCTGAACAATAGATCAACTCAATTGAAAAGATCTTATCCATCCTTCAATGTTCTGAATAAGAGAAGGTTCTCTTGGCTACTTATCGTATGGCGGGTGAAGTTAGTCAATGGTAGACGTTGATAAAAAATACAAAGCCTACGGAGGAGATCGAGGTGTTGGAATGGAAGGATCGGAAGATGTTTTTTGATAAATATTTTTAGAGCACCCTCCAGCATAAGATTGAAAGAGACTCCATTGACCTCAACTAAATAGATAACGAATCTATTGGAGTGTATGTGGAAAACATCACAAGGCTTTCATGACACACTTCTGGCTTTGTCATTACCCCCGAATGCACGGTTGACCGCTTCTTTGGTGGGATGAAACCTAGCCTCCGGAAAACGCTAGCAATCCGTGACTTCGATAGCTTGGAGGAAATTCTATGATGTTCCCTCAAGGTTGAAATGGAGATCAGAGAATCTCAGGGGAATCATGGGGATAAGAAGTGTAACGTGGACTTCAATGCTATTGGTCTAATGGATAAATCCAATGGTGATAAGAATATCCATCACCCCACATGCCAAATGTGCACAAAGAAGCACCCTAGGAATTGCCTGAAGGGGACGATGAAATTATTTTGGTGTGGAAGAGAAGGGAACCTAGTTGTTAACTTTCATCAAGAAATACCCACGGCCACAAAAGAGGAGTGGAATGCTTCGTTTGAACCTCAACGCATGGTTCATTTCTACAACTGTAAAGAACCAGGGCATCTTCCAAATTAGTTCCCTAAGCCAGGGGTTTTTGGAGGCAACTGAAAACCTCCAAGGCAACAAGGGTGATCTTTTTCCATCACTACTGCCGAAGTGAACCCCAAAAATGAAGTGGTGGTAGGTAAGATAGTTATTCATTCATAAATGGAGAATATACTTTTTTATTCAGGTTCTACACATTCTTTTATATCTCTATAGTTTAGTAGAACAATCCCATTACCACCACATATAATGGAAGTGAAGATTTTGGTGAGAACAGAAAATGGGGAAATCATTACATCCCAAGAATATAACACCTCCCTTGTCATAATATGTGGATTAAAAGTCCCATTGAACCTCATCATACTCCCTCTAGTGGAATTTTATTCAATTCATGGCATTGATTGGATTTCCGTAAATAGAGGCAACATAGATTACAATGAGAGAGAAATCACTCTCCATATGGAGAATCGACCCCTAATTCTCTATAATGCATGGAGTAAGATGAATCTTTTTTATCTACATCATATCATGTGGGGATATTACTTCCCTCTGATCACACGTATCTAGCTCAGATGATTGAGTCTATGGAGGCAACCATCCTAGAAGAGATGCCTATTGTGATGGAATTTGATGAAGTGTTTCCTGAGGAATTGTCTGGTCTTTCTCCTAAAATAGATGTTGAATTCTCAATTTATCATATACATGGGGAGTTTCCCAATATCCTAGACTCAGTATAGAATGGATTTTGTAGAGATTGAAGAGCTGAAGAAAAAAATACAAGATAATCTGCATAAAGGGTTTATAAACCCAAGTACTTTACCATGGGGTGCACCTGTCCTCTTCATCATGATGAAGGATGGGTGAATGTGCCTTTGTATTGACTATGGTGAGCTCAAAAAAATCTTGATAAAGAATATGTATCCTATCCAATGAATTGATTAATTGTTCGATCAGCTTCATAGAGAACAATACTTATCCAAGGTGGATTTGTGGTCGGGATATTATCAAGTAAGGTTGATGAAGGAAGATATCCCAAAGATTTATTTTCATACAAGATATGGGAACAATGAATTCATATTAAAGCCTTTTAGACTCAATAATGCTCAAAAATCTTCATGGACATGATGAATAGAGTCTTTAGAGAATACCTCGACAAGTTTGTGGTAGTATTTATAGATGATATTCTGATATAATTTAAAACAAAGGAGGGTCATGAGGAGAATCTGAGAACCGTACTAGATACCTCGCGGAAGGAGAAGCTCTATTCAAAGTACAACAAGTGTTTTTTTTTGGTTGAAGGAGGTATCATTCATGGGACATATCATCACATGAAATTGGATATCTATGGATCCCTCCAAAACAAATGCAATTGAGGGGTGGCTGAGGCCAACATCGGTAACGAAAATCCGTAGCTTTTTGGGTTAGTTGGATATTATCGATGATTTGTGAAACATTTCTCACGATTTTCCATCCTTGTTTCCAAGATAACTCAGAAGGAAGTAAATTTTTATAAG
Organism: Viscum album; assembly: GCA_963277665.1. Taxonomy (NCBI): domain Eukaryota; kingdom Viridiplantae; phylum Streptophyta; class Magnoliopsida; order Santalales; family Viscaceae; genus Viscum; species Viscum album. Next base: position 120,374,751 of record OY728134.1, read on the forward strand.
AGTTATGAATGTGAAGAAATCATCAAGGAGTTAAAAAAGGAGTCTTATCACTGTGCCCATGCTCACTTTACCCACAAGTGGAGAAATTTTTGTGGTATTCAATGATTCTTCTAAGAATAGCATGGGATGTGTATTGATGCAAAATGAAAAAGTAATTTCCTATTATTCAAGGAAATTTAATGTTTATGAATAGAACTATCCATCACATGACCTCAAGTTGGCTGTAGTGATCATCACTTTGAATATTTTGCGGCATTATCTCTTTGGGGAGAAGTGCGAAATATATATGGACCAAAACAGCCTAAAGTATATATTCACATAGAAAGTGTTGAACATGCACCAACAAAGATGGTTAGAGCTGATCAAAGACTATGACTGCTCAATCCATTACCACCCTAGGAAAGCGAAAAAGGTGGTGGATGCCCTATGTACAAAGGACTCAGCGATTCTATCATTGATGATAATTGAAAAGGATCATATCTTCTTAGATTTGATGAAGATGGACATGAGAATCATAAAGAAGGGCACATCATAAATCCTTTCATAAATTATTTCGCAACTGTCACTTTTGGAAAGGTTAAAAGATGATAAAAAAGATGATGGTGGAATTTAGGAATAGTTGAAGCAATTGGAAAAGGTAAATCCTCAGAGTTTAATGTTAATGAAGAAGGAATTGTGAGATTTGGGAAAAGAAAATGTGTTCCATCAAGTCCAGAGCTGAAGAAGGAACTTTTGGATCATGCATAGAGTTTGAATTTCTCGATTCCCCCAGGAAACACAATGATGTATCGAGGCCTCCAAGAGCATTATTGATGGTATAATATGAATAAGGAGATCGTTGAATATACATCAAAGTGTCTTCTATGTCACCAAGTGAAGGCAGAGAGGCAAAAGTCTAAGGGGATGATTCAGCCATTACCCATACCCAAATGGAAATTGGAGAACATCACCATGAACATTGTCACCAGACTTCTGAATACATCCAAAGGCAACAATTCAATATGGGTTGTTGTGGATCATCTTACAAAGGCTGCACACGTCATTGCTATTCGAGAGTATTTCTCATTAGATCAACAGGAATGGATATATATCAGGGATGTGGTAAGGCTTCATGGAGTACCACTATGTATTGTGTCCGATCAAGATCCAAGATTCACCCCTATTTTTTGGAAGAGTCTTCAACATTCTCTGACTACTAAACTGATCTTCAGTACGGCCTATCATCCTCAAACTGATGGCTGATCCGAGCGGACTATCGAAACACTTGAGGACATGTTGAGAGCATGCTCAATGGAATTTAAAGGTGGATGAGATCAGCATATTCCACTAGTTGAGTTCTCTTATAATAATAGTTTCCACTCGAGCATATGAATGCCTCCATATAAATCTATGTATGGGATAAGGTGTAGAACACCGGCGTGTTAGGATGAGGTCAGTGAGCGTAAGCTTCTCTGACCAGAAATGGACGAAAAAATGGGGGAGAAGGTGAAAACCATTCAGTATCATATCAAGACATCCCAGATTCGACAGAAGATTTATGTAGATAACCGTCGACAAGACCTTCAGTTTAAACATGAAGACATGGTATTTCTACGCATATCGGCATGGAAGAAAGTCATGAGGTTTGGAAATAAAGGGATGTTAAGTCCAAGGTACATCGACCCCTTCGAGATTCTAGTTTGTTTCGGGGCTATAGCCTATGGACTAACACTTCCACCTACCATGGAAAAAGTACATGATGTATTTCATGTATCCCTTTTAAGAAAGTATATATAGGATCCTTCACATGTACTCTCTTTAGAGGTGGTACAGTTAGAGGATGACCTTTCTTATAATGAGCAACCAGTGAAGATCTTAGATCGTAGGGAAAAATGATCTATGAAAGAAGACAATTCTCCTAGTCACGGTGTTGTGGAGAAACCACATGTTTGAATAAGCAACGTGGGAATCAGAGGAAATGATGAAGTAGAGTTACCCACATCTGTTTTAGTATGGGAATAGAAAATTTCAAGGGTGAAATTTTTTATGGGGGAAGATTGTAACGACCCAAAATTTCATTAAGGTAAATCACTCTCTATCTAATTAAATGCCTCTTTATGTAAAATGTTTATATATAATGTCAACTACTATACTTTTTTAAGAATTATAATAGTTTCTAATATAGTCGTTGAACAGTGATCACTTGATTTGTATAAATATAGGTCTTTAACAAATCCAATTTACTCAGAGAAAGGAAGCGATGGCCTCATCTAGTTGACGTGCCCCATACGAAGCCCATTTGTCAGAGCATGGAAAGGAGGTTTCATATTTGGGATTCACTCTTGACCAAGCCCAAGCCGAGGTTGAATACGTTAAGCTCAAGTGGGACTACCTACAACACAAGGATAAGTTAATAGAGATTACCACCCGAGCAATGTTATCTGAGCCACCCCAAGAGTCTGTCACCATCGCACACCTTACTCTATGGTTTTATGTCGATGTTATAAGGGTTTATCTATCAATACCCTAGTACAATGGTTATGAAAATTATTTGTGTTTATAATAATGAATAATCATTCATTTTTTTATTGTTACCTCGTAAATAGTTTTTTAAGCACAAATAGTATTTTTAGTTAATGTCCAACTAAGAAATATAATTTGATGAATTAATGGATTTTTGAAGTAAATAATAATTGAAAAAAAATATTATAATTGTTATTAAATCAATTCTTATTAAATTTAAATGATCGCATAATTTTATGAATGCAATTGTAATTTATATTAATGTTGGAATCCGTTTTTTTTAACCCGTGAATTTCCGATAATTGTATGTTTTTATTTTAAATGTGAAAATTAAAATATTTAGAAAATTATTTAGATAAAATAAATATTTTTTCAAGAATTAGGATGTCGATATTATCTAATGGTGAATTTTCCATAATTTTTGGAGATGGTCAAATGTTTGGGTAAAAATTAAATACCGTTTAAATATATAATGTGTTTTATGACATCATAATGACCCAATAGTGATGTAATAAAATAATATAAGCCTTATGTTCGGAAAATATATGTTTTACCATTAAAATAATGTCATTTTGGGTTTTATTGACTTATTTTACAAAGCATTAATGGACTCTTCATGATTTATTAAACATCTTGTCTTTTTAAATTGTTTTCCTTGGGAGTGTGACTCACCTCCACATAAGAAATCCCATTATTTTAGGAAGTTCGTACTTTGGTCTTAGAAAATGTTTTTTTCCGCTTATTTTTCCCAAAACCCATGGGAAAAAACCATTGGATGGTTTTCGGTTTGGATTACATTAATGTGAGGTGTTCGAAACCTAAATAATAAGGAATTACCTCAACATTCCTATACAAACCCACCCAAGATATAAGGCCCCAGCCTTAAACCTTACTTAATCTTGAGTTATTACAAGATTACACATTGAGGATCTTTTTACGTTTAGAGTTTTAGAGAATTAGATCATGAAACATGCATCACATTCCACATTTAAACAAAGTGGTTACATAAAAGACAAAATTCATTATTCCTATCAATGGAAACATATTTAAAATAAAACACGGATTCTTTCTTGACACATCCTTGACACTATCATCACATCATGTACCTTTCCCTTGACCTGTGAAAAAAGTTTCAAAAACATGGGATGAGCATAAAAAGCTCAGTAAGGGTTATAAAAATATGGAAAGGAAACATGAGTTCATATATCCATAGGAATGAAATCATACTTTACCCATACAACATAGGCACATTAACATACCTCATCAAACCATGAATAAATCATAGAAATCATAAGACATAAAGGTAACTTGAGGCATTCATAACATTCTTACATAGGGAGTAACCCTCTTTGTTACGTTTGGAATACCCATCACAATATATTCCATAAATCTCTTCAGAGAAACCTTAACGTTTAACTCCTTCGTGTTACCCAATGCATTGGAGAGCTATATCGGGCACACCCACCCTTAGTTTATCACGGAACCACCCGTCTTCATAATAATGCCCAAGAACCTCAACATAACCATATCACATAAAACATGAATAAAGGAAACATAACATTTCCACCTTTCAATAACAAGATATCAATACAACACATTGATATAAAAACATTATGAAAACCATTTTCAATACCCAAATAAAAGAAAAGTAAAACATGGTATTTATGTTTCTTTTAAAAACAAGGTATGGCTTGTAGAGGAAGCTGAAACTCAAATAACGGTCACGACGGCGGAGAAGTCATTGTCGCCGCATACGTACGACAAAAACATTACCTTTTGTCATTTAGTAAACACTTCATATAAAAAATATTCCATTTGAATAAATGTAAAAGTCAAAGGGGTTTATACACCGTATAAAATAAAGTTGTGTATAAAATAAAAAATGCCCCAATGAAAGCAGATTGTGACGAAGTCCGATACAATGACGGTATCCTTGGTTAAAGGATAAATCAATTATATAATTATGTGTGACAGACGAATACACAAAATATAAGTGGATATTAAGTGTAAAATAATCAAAGGTCATTCACACATATTCAAAGGATGACATATTCAATAACTACATGTTGAACCCAAAGAAATTGAAATTGGGTTAAGAAGTTCCCTTGACAGCCTAACGGCGTCACATCAAAATGAGTTGATGAGAGATAAAAAGTGTATCTCATCACTTGGACATAAAATTTACATCAATAAGGATATATGAGAACATATCCCAACATAAAAATATGTAAATTAAAAGACCCAATGAAATAAGTCTTTTAAAAAAGAGGAGGGTGAAAGGTTCCCTTACCGACTTGGGTATATTTCAAAACAAACACCCCATGAAAGAAGGACAATAAATCATTGATGTAAATACTCATAAACGAAAGTATATTACACAAAGAGTATAATAATGGGAAGTACATACACCACTCAAAGGAAATTGTGTCAAATGTAGCATAAGTCTCACGGGAATAAAAGTGAGATGAAAAATCCCTTAAGAAAACTCGGCAGCCTAACAACGCCACCTAAAACTTACAAAAATGGATTGATGAGATCAAATAGGGTATCTCATCATATTAACTTAAAGTTTATATAAATAGTAATATAAAATAACACCCCCCAACAGAACAAAGAGGAGCTTAAAAAAGTGACATAAAGGAGAGTACTTAAAAAGAAAGAGAGAGGTTAGATCTCTTACGAAAATTCTGCAGCCTAACGGTGCCACTCAAAACATCCAAAATGGATTGATGAGAGAGAATAGGGTCTATCATCACATGAACATAAAAATTACAGTATGTGTAATATAAAATAACATCCCAATAACAAGAAAGATGAGCTTTAGAGGGAATGACATAAAAGTGTATACTTAAAAAAGAAATAGTGGAGTAGGATCCCTTACCTTAAGTCCAACTTGTCTTGTTCGTTTCTTTATATTCCTGAATAATAAACTTTGGTAAATTAATAATTTCTTAAGTAACTCCATTATATATTATTATTCTGTTCATATCAGATATTATAATGTTATAATAATTGTTTAATAATGTTAGTTCATATCAGACATTTTTGCCGATGTTTGGTACATGAGTCCAAAATGAACTTGTTTGAAAAAAGATTTCCCATGTAGTTATAAGTAAATAATTTCCAGAATAGTATTAATGATTAAAATATCATATATATCCATTAAATATTCATTTCATACTATTCCATATCATTTGGAGATAAAAAACGAAAAGCACCGTTCATGGAGACGGTAGGCCGTACGTATGCATGAACGTTACTTTCATTTTTTGTCATATTAATGGAATTAAAACAAAATGAGAGAGATATATATATGTTATAATTCCAGAATGATATCCATAATTTTGATGTAATATATTACATATATATCCATTATATATATGTACTTATAGTATTACATAACATTCTGAGATAAGAAATGAAATGTACCGTTCATGGAGACGGTAAGCCGTACGTACGCATTAACGCTAATTTCATTTCTATATCATAATTTAATGGAAAGAAATAATAATGATATAGAGGTATATTATAATTCCAGTATAAAATCATATATAATAACTTTAAATCCATGCTTTATACGTCCCACATATGGCATTAACGAATCACATCACTTTGAGGGGGCGGTAGTCCGCACTTCCTTAAATGAAGATATCGCGGTTACCTATAATAGAAACCATAAAGGTATTCCCAAAATGAAAAATACAGAAGCTTAAGGAAAACATAAACATATATTTATCATATATGAATATAGTTACATATTAATGGACACCTTTTAAGGTGTTAAAATAATGTTGAACAATCATCGTTTCGGGAGGCATAAATTCGCCATCCACGGAAACAGTATGTTCGTTAACCATTAGATGTAGGTGTGTGTAAGTGTAGCTAAAATATTTATTATAACAACATCCTGTTATATTGAGGATACTGGATTTGTTACAAAACAAAATAATAAAAAGAGTTTATGGGGCTGGAGAAGAAAAATGAAACAAAAGGACTCAAAAGAAGACATTACCTTAAAATCGGGTAACTCCCCTTGGTTTGAGATCAAATGCTTCCTTGGGAAGACTTCTGCCCAAAGTGAGGCTTCAAGGAGTAATAGAGAGAAGTGGAGAGACAAAATGGGCAGAGTTTGGCTGAGCCAAAGGCTTTGGGAGTGTGGGTAAGGAGGTATAGGTGGGGGCCTTTTATAAGAGGAGAGGAGAGGCCCTCTTGTAAAGTTACAAAATGTTACTTTATTTTCAAAATCGTTTCGTATTTTAAAGGTCCCACATTGATTTATTTCGAGGATAAGGTGATACGGGTTCGAAATCCACTCATCCAATAGGTTTTGGACATGTTTAGGTCTTAGATATTACATTATCTTTCCATTTTATTTAAATCGTTAAATAATGAGGTCATCGCTGCATCATCATGATGTCATAAATAATTTAATTTATTTAATGTCTAAAAATTATAATAAAAATACTATGATGTAGGAAATATATTTATATTTCCAATGAATATTTATAGTCAAAACTCTTACTTGTATAACCCCATGTAAAAATTGTTTTAGTAAAACATTTCATGTGTGTGTCATTTTTACTTTAACATTAAATAAAAAGTTATTTATGTCATTTCCCAACCAAAGTGGCTCCATGGCGTCCCCAAGTTGACCCATGGCTTGTCTTGGTCGGCCATGACACATCCAATGAGGTTATGACATGTGTCATGTTCATTTCATATTATTAAAACATTATTTTTACCTTAAACTACACTAATTACCTATAATCGCGATTAAAAACTTAATAAGTTACTATTCACCAAAAAAATATTTTTATCCCATTGAACCACATTTTACTTCTTAATGAAAACCATTTATGTCGGATTTTTGAAATTCAAAACACAAAGATGGCAAAATTTCATTTAAACGGAAAAATCAGTTTTTTATAAGTACCACTTAGTGGTTTCACTATTCATCGAAAATTGAAGTTTTTCAGAAAAATCCCAAAAATTCACCCTAAGCTATATTTGATATTCCAAATTAAAAAATGAAGTCTATTTTACAAAATTCAAAACATATAAGTCACATTAATTAATTTAATAATTAATTCCCGCTGTCAGATCAAATAGCGTGTTTTTATGAAACAATAAGTATCAAAAGATTGACACTAGTTTAAGTCTGATTTCAAAGTGAAATTAATTTCAACGACCACTATTGAATTAAATGGTAAAAATATATTATAATTCCACATTAAAACCAATTCAAAAGGTAATATAATCATATAAATAAATTAGATTAAAAAGAGGTTTTGAATTAAAATACAGCATTTTACACTATTCATTAAAAAAAGAACTTTATCGGAAAGATACCAAAAATTTACACAAAGTAAATTTTTAAGTCCCAATTCTTAAATAAGTGTTTTATTTGGTCCAAAGGGATTTATAAGAGTGAAAAAAACTATATTTAATGACGGTTCTCCATCAAAAGGCGATAAGTGAACCTTTAGTGAAAACTAGGGCTTATACGCCTAAAATTGAATTCTTTATGTATTTTAAGCCTTTCTCTTTTATTGGATAAATTTAAAAACATTTAAAAACATGTATAATCATATTTTAGTTATTTCTATACATTCCTGCCAATACAACGGCTAGATGTTAACTACCATTTAAAATAATATTATTTTATTATTAGAGTGCAACGTAAGATTCTCAAGAAACTCGTTGTTGCGTGTTGGGTACACCATCGAGCTTAGCTTCCCCTTCAAATTCATATTAATACTTTATTCAAAAATATGGATAAATATGAAAATGTCATATTCTTTATTTACCTGGGGTGTTACATCCTTCCCCCCTTTTGGGAATTGCGTCCTCGAAATTTTTAAAAAATTGAGCTTGGAAACATCCTTGAACGTCCTACATCAGAACAAGAGTCGGTAAAACAATCACTTTAAAATAAAGAAAGATAAGTAAAAAGGTCACCTAAGTTAACCCATAATAGGATTCCATGTAGAAAAATATGGAAATGGAGGAGAAAACATAGGGTCATGTTCTGATGGAGAGTGATAGAAAACATGTTTAGGAGAATGTTAACAATAAGAAAATCACAGACTTGTGATGGTTTAAACGGTGTTGGGTTCCCCAGTAGGAAAAGTTAATAGACAACATTTTTTCTTTAAGTAACTTTTTATTGAGGAATTTATTTTTGAGCTTAAATAAAACATAAGGAAACATACTTACTTGTCATGTTGACTTCCAACTTTTACTAGATTCCTTAATCAAACTCATGTTTTTCCAAAAGACGAGTATTTAGGGAGACTTGTTCGCATTAAGAGTACTATAATCAATTTCTAGAGAATCACCTAATCCACATAAGAGAACTATATACATCCCATGTCCTTAGGCTTTAAACAAAACCAAAACCATAAAGGTTAGTACAAGGTCAGATAATCCAAAAAAAGATAACCCTTTATAAAAAGAAAATCTATTCTTAATCTCAAAATTTGTCCACCAAAACCCAATGTTCTACGAGGACCATTAGATAACCAATTTGTCCATAAAATTCTTCAAAGTAAACCAATATAATATTGAAACCCAAATATTTGAAGGATTTAGTCACATAGTCTTCTAAGTTAAATCGCAACATTTATCTCCAAACAACATCAGTTGCTCCTAAAGTCTCGTATTGAAAAGTAATTAACCTAATCGCATATCCTCCATGATAGGTTAATCATTTTCTTAAATAACCCAAAATCAACTTACTCTTAATTCATAAAATCATATAACTAAAAAGAATCAGTCAAACTAACCAGGGACTTCACGTAGTCCAGTGGTTGGCGATAAATACCAGTCGCACTTTGGTTGGGGGTTCGATTCCCGCAGCTTTGTCTGACGCGATGGGTTGTCACACGGTCTGTGTGTTGTCCTTTTTCCAAAACTATATAATTATTAAATCATTCCCCAAAAAGAGATAAAATCATCAAAAATGATCATAACATATTTTAAACTCAAGTTTATCTCATGCCTTTCATTTTCCAGCATATCATACAATAACCCATAATTTCCTCAAAAGTAAGGATCATATAAACTCTAATGGTTACCTTTATAATTATTACCTGAACTTCCACATGGATTGGTCATCTCGTACATGATGCATTAAAGATCATACCAAGGTTCAAGTGGTTGATCATGACTCCTTGATAGTTGGTTTAGAACAACCACGAGTTTCCTCGTTGAATCCCCCATTTTATCTAGTATCTTAATCATTGAACCACCACAGTTTCCTTAAAACCTATTGTCTATTTGGTGCTTGCTAGATCCATCCATTCACTAAAAACAGAAATGTCAGTGTGAGTATATCAAAAAAACCATCATGTACTAATGAGGAAGTTAAACACTAAGATACACCTACTCATTCAATTTATCTAAAACTAGGACTCTTTCTGAAATCCTAACCATTATGGTAATGTCACTTATGCTTAAAGAATACCCTAACCTCTAAAGTTATCTAAACCGACCTTTGATACCAACAATAAGGCCCCAACCTTAAACCTTACTTAATCTTGATTTATTACAAGATTACACATTGAGGATCTTTTTAGGTTTAGAGTTTTAGAGAATTAGATCATGAAACTTGCATTACATTCCACATTTTAACAAAGTGGTTACATAAAAGACAAAATTCATTCTTCCTATCAATGGAAACATATTTAAAATAAAACATGGATTCTTCCTTGACACATCCTTGACACTATCATCACATAATGTGCCTTTCCCTTGACCTGTGAAAAACATTTCAAAAACATGGGATGAGCTTAAAAAGCTCAGTAAGTGTTATAAAAATATGGAAAGAAAACATGAGTTAATATATACATAAGAATGAAATCATACTTTAACCATAAAACATAGGCACTTTAACATGCCTCATCAAACCATGAATAAATCATAGAAATCATAAGACATAAAGGTAACTTGAGGCATTCATAACATTCTTACGTAGGGAGTAACCCTCTTGGTTACGTTTGGAATACCCATCACAGTATATTCCCTAAATATCTTCGGAGAAACCTTAACGTTTCACTCCTTCCCATTACCCAATGCATTGGAGAGCTATATCAGGCTCACCTGCCCTTAGTTTATCATGGAACCCCTCGTCTTCATAATAATTCCCAAGAACCTCAACATAACCATATCACATAAAACATGCATAAAGGAAACATAGCATTTCCACCTTTCAATCACAAGATATCAATACAACACATTCATATAAAAACATTATGAAAACCGTTTTCAATACCCAAATAAAAGAAAACTAAAACATGGTATTTATTTGTCTTTTAAAAACAAGGTATGACTTGTAGAGGAAGCCAAAACTCAAATAACGGTCACGACGGCGGAGATGTCATTGTCGCCGCATACGTACGACAAAAACATTCCCTTTTGTCGTTTAGTAAATGCTTCGTATAAAAAATATTCCTTTTGAATAAATGTAAAAGTCAAAGGGGTTTATACACCGTATAAAAGAAAGTTGTGTATAAAATACAATATGCCTCAATGAAAGGAGATTGAGACGAAGTCCCATACAAAGACGGTATCCTTGGTTAAAGTATAAATCAATTACATAATTATGCGTGACAAAAGAATACACAAAATATAAGTGGATATCAAGTGTAAAATAATCAAAGATCATTCACACATATTCAAAGGATGACATATTCAATAACTACATGTTGAACCCAAAGAAATCGAAATTGGGTTAAGAAGTTCCCTTGACAGCCTAACGGTGTTACATCAAAATGAGTTGATGAGAGATAAAAAGTGTATCTCATCACTTGGACATAAAATTTACATCAATAAGGATATATGAGAACATATCCCAACATAAAAATATGTAAATTAAAAGACCCAACAAAAGAAGTATTTTAAAAAAGAGGAGGGTGAAAGGTTCCCTTACCGACTTGGGTATCTTTCAAAACAGACACCCCATGAAAGAATGACAATAAATCATTGATGTAAATACTCATAAACGAAATTATATTACACAAAGAGTAGAATATTGGGAAGTACATACACCACTCAAAGGAAATTTTGGAAAATGTAGCATAAGTCTCACGAGAATAAAAGTGAGATGAGAAATCACTTACGAAAACTCGGCAGCCTAACGGCGCCACATAAAACTTACAAAAATGGATTGATGAGATAAAATAGAGTATCTCATCATATTAACTTAAAGTTTATATAAAGAGTAATATAAAATAACATCCCCAAACATAAAAAATAGGAGCTTAAAAGAAGTGACATAAAGGAGAGTACTTAAAAAGAAACAGAGAGGTTAGATCTCTTACGAAAATTCGGCAGCCTAACGGCGCCACTCAAAACTTCCAAAATGGATTGATGAGAGAGAATAGGGTCTCTCATTACATGAACATAAAAATTAATGTAAGTGTATTATAAAATAACATCCCAATAACAAGAAATATGAGCATTATAGGGAATGACATAAAAGAGTATACTTAAAAAAGAAATAGTGGAGTAGGATCCCTTACCTCAAGTCCAACTTGTCTTGTCCGTTTCTTTATATTCCTGAATAATAAAATTTGGTCAATTAATAATTGCCTAACTACCTCCTTTAGATATTATTATTCAGTTAATATCACAAATTATAATGTTATAATAATTGGTTAATAATGTTAGTTCATATCAGACGTTTTTGCCGATGTTTGGTATATGAGTCAAAAATGAACTTTTTTGAAAAACGAATGCCCATGTAGTTATAAGTAAATAATTTCCAGAATAGTATTAATGATTAAAATATCATATATATCCAGTATATATTCATTTCATACTATTACATATCATTTGGATATAAAAAAGGAAAAGCACCGTTCATGGAGACGGTAGGTCGTACGTGCGCATGAACGCTACTTTCATTTTCTGTCATATTAATGGAATTAAAACAAAATGAGAGAGATATATATATGTTATAATTCCAGAATGATATCCATAATTTTGATGTAATATATTACATATATATGCATTATATATATGTACTTATAGTATTACATAACATTTTGATATAAGAAATGAAATGTACCGTTCATGGAGACGGTAAGCCGTACGTATGCATGAACGCTACTTTCATTTCTATCTCATACTTTAATGGAAAGAAATAACAATGATATAGAGGTATATTATAATTCCAGTATAACATCATATATAATAACTTTAAATCCATCCTTTATACATCCCACATATGGCATTAACGAATCACATCACTTTGAGGGGGCGGTAGTCTGCACTTCCTTAAATGAAGATATCACGTTTACCCATAATGGAAACCATAAAGGTATGCCCAAAATGAAAAATACAGAAGCTTAAGGAAAACATAAACATATTATATATCATATATGAATATAGTGACATCTTAATGGCCACCTTTTAAGGTGTTAAAAGAATGTTGAACAATCATCATTTCGGGAGGCATAAATTCGCCATCCACGGAAACAGAATGTTCGTTAACCATTAGATGTAGGTGTGTGTAAGTGTATCCCGAATCCTTATTATAACAAAATCCTATTATATTTAGGATACTGGAGTTGTTACAAAAGATAATAATAAAAAGAGTTTAGGGGGTTGGAGAAGCAAAATAAAACAAAAGGACTCAAAAGAAGAAATTACCTTAAAATCGTGTAACTCCCATTGGTTTGAGCTCAAAGGCTTCCTTGGGAAGACTTCTGCCCAAAGTGAGGCTTCAAGGAGTAATATAGGGAAGTGGAGAGACAAAATGGGTATATTTTGGCCGAGCCAAAAGCTTTGGGAGTGTGGGTAAGGAGGTAGAGGTGGGGGCCTTTTATAAGAGGAGAGGAGGGGCACTCTTGTAAAGTTACAAAATGTTACTTTATTTTCAAAAGTGTTTCTGATTTTAAAGGTCCCACATTGATGTATTTCGAATATAAGGTGATATGGTTTAGAACTATACTCATCCAATAGGTTTTTGTACATGGTTAGGTCTTATATATTACATTATCTTTCCATTTTATTTAAATCGTTAATTAATGAGGTCATCGCTGCATCATCATGATGTCATAAATAATTTAATTTATATAATGTCTAAAAATTATAAAAAAACTACTATGATGTAGTAAATCTTTTTATCTTTCCAATTAATATTTATAGTCAAAAATATGACTTGTATAATCCCAAGTAAAAATTGTTTTAGTAAAACATCTCATGTGTGTGTCCTTTTTACGTTAACATTAAATAAAAAGTTATTTATGTAATTTCCCAACCAAAGTGGCTCCATGGGGTCCCCAAGTTGACCCATGGATTTTCTAGGTCGGAAATGACATATCCAATGAGGTTCGGACATGTGTCAAGTTCATTTCATATTATTAAAACATTATTTTTACCTTAAACTACACTAATTACCTCTAATCGTGATTAAAAACTTAATAAGTTACTATTCACCAAAAAAATTATTTTTATCCCATTGAACCACACTTTAATTCTTAATGACAACCATGTATGTCAGATTTTTGAAATTCAAAACACAAAGATGGAAAAATTACATTTAAACGAAAAAATCGGTTTTTTATAAGTATCACTTAGTGGTTTCACTATTCATCAAAAATTGATGTTTTTCAGAAAAATCCCAAAAATTCACCCTATGCTATATTTGATATTCCGAATTCAAAAATGAAGTCTATTTTAAAAAATTCAAAACATATAAGTCACATTAAATAATTTAATAATTAATTCCCGCTGTCAGATCAAATAGCGTGTTTTTATGAAACAATATGTATCAAAAGATTGACACTAGTTTAAGTCTGATTTCAAAGTGAAATTAATTCCAACGACCACTATTTGATTAAATTTTAAAAATATATTATAATTACACTTTAAAACCAATTCAAAAGATAATCTAATCATATAAATAAATTAGATTAAAAAGAGGTTTTGAATTAAAATACAACATTTTACACTATTCATTAAAAAAATAACTTTATCGGAAAGATACCAAAAATTTACACAAAGTAAATTTTGATGTCCCAATTCTTAAGAAGAGTTTTATTTGGCCCAAAAGGATGTATAAGAGTGAACAAAACTATATTTAATGATGATTCTCCATCAAAAGGTGATAAGTGAACCTTTAGTGAAAACTATGGCATATACGCCAAAAATTGAATTCTTTCTGTATTTTAAGCCTTTCTATTTTATTGGATAAATGTAAAAACATTTAAAAACATGTATAATCATATTTTAGTTATTTCTATCCATTCCCGCCAATACAACGGCTAGATGTTAACTACCATTTAAAATAATATTATTTTATTATTAGATTGCAATGTACGATTCTCAAGAAACTCGTTGTTGCGTGTTGGGTACGCCATCGAGCATAGAGTCCCCTTTAAATTAATATTAATACTTTATTCAAAAATATAAATAAATATGAAAATTTCATATTCTTTATTTACCTGGGGTGTTACACAAGATCCCACTTCGTATTCACTCAATGAATTTTAGTTCATCCAAACTCTTCCCTAATCTCCCTAGAATCCTCTCAAGGTCCCTAAATCTCCCAAGAAGCCTCTCTCAACCCTGTCTCAAGCCTTTGGAAGAACACTTCCATGTAAGGGTTTTTCATCCTTTCTCATTTTTGTCAAAAACATTTAATGTTGTTATGCCCTTTTAATTTCAATTATAAATGTTGGGGAATGCTTTTGAACCTTTCCCATAATGCCCTATTTGTGTTTGAATGATGGGAGACCACTTTCTATCTCATTAGATGCCTCCCATGTAAACCCATTACTATGCTGAAATTCCAAATGTAATTTCTCTCTTCTATATTACATTCAATCAATTCTTTTGTATCATGACTCTAAATTCAATTACAATTTTTGGGACATGTATCTAAATTACCCCCTTACTGTCCATTTCATGTATATATTATGATAAAAACCTTTCTCTATCATAAACAATTTTTAGGAATTCTTACGTCAGGACGTTACGCTGCCAAAATTGCACCGCTTTTTCCAAGCCAATGTCATTGTGTAGTTAATACCATTCCAATTTCTATATCAAGGGTATTCACTTTTATGATCATTTACTTATTGATTATAAGGTTTCTTGTATAAATTCCACATTACTTTATCATGGAATAAATGATTATGTTTTATGAATATTTGTTATATGATCCATGTGGCACACTTATGCATGAAATGAAATGTTTAAGAAGGGTGCACCCTTATAGCGCTCCAATGAATTTGGTAAAGTATAGTATCATGATACGTCATGTGCAATGATTTCTCACTCTTTCTAATTCAAGTGCAATGATGTTTTACTCGTGCTTAATGTGAAATAAGGATTCACTCATGCTCCATGTGCAATGAGCCTTGGCCCATGATAATTCCATTTTAAAGTGCAGTTTCCACATTTCCATGTTCTGATTATCATGCTTTATCATGCCTTTACGTTTATGCTTCTCTTGTACTATATTGTTATGCCTATTGTCTAGAATTTATTTTATTCCTCACATTATTCCATGATTATTCCCTTACTAGGATTTATAGCTCATCCTTTTCTTATTCATGTCCTCAGGTTATCCCATATAATGCTAAGTACGAGGTAATGTAGTGGCTATGTAAAAGAATTTTTCAATAAAGATGTTCTATTTCATGTTTTAAGTTGTTATATAGAGATCATAAGCCCTAAATAAACTAGACCTCTCGATCTTATATATTGAATGAAGTGAAATTTATGTAATAAATTATGTTTAATTGTGTAATTAAAGTTCAGGGTTGTCATAGTAATAATCATAGAATCATCATCTATGTAGATTATAAAGTGATCTCCAGCTGAAAATAGAGGTTTCTTAGGCACATAAAATAAAAAATCTATTTATCATCATATAAAACATCTGTTGATCATCACATGAGGTAGAATCTCTAGCTAGTCATAGAAGTGTATGTAGAATATTTCATTTTTCATCACATAGGATTGTAATACATATCACCAATGGTACCCCCAACTCATCACCTATGGATAGATTTCTGATGCATTAAGTGAAGTTCACATATTTAGAGTTTGGTATTGAGACTCTCTCACACGCTCATCACATATAGGTCAATCACATAATTCTATTATTGTGAGGATGATCCCACACGTATACATAAAATATGGGTGGAATAAAAGTTTAAATACTTAGGGGAAGGATTACTATATAAACTCATCACTTACCAGGTCATCATAAGTTATCATACTATGATAACAGTCACAAATTTGAAGTCCAGATGGAATGGTCCCACATAAAATCATCACATATTTGTTGATCAGATATTTATTTCCCATTTATGATTTTACTATATATGATATTCATGTATGGTTTAGTCAAAATATGATATCCTATTATGATGCTAAATTCTAAATAGATATTTTTGATTGTATAGTGAATGATTTAGTAAACTCCAGAATGATGATCAGGATTCAGAGTTACCACCTCTAGAGTGGGGATGAATTGTGGTAATGTAAGGATTGAATATTAGAGAGGCATGCTATATATCTTATAAGAATACTGGAATCAAAACAATGTAATTTTATTTTACAATTTTAAGTCATGTGAAAATTCAAGAGCATGTAGTATAATTTAATGTGCTAAAGAGCTTATATAATGGATGTAGGGATAATAAAAGACAGTGTAAGGATTATTCATTTTTCATCAGAAAAAATTGTATAATCATTTCATACTCATCACATAAGTCATTTTTCACTCATCCCATGGGGTATCCTTGGATCATAATTAATGGATTCATATGTTCTTAACTTATGGTGGGATAGAACTTAATCTCTTATGTGGATGGAATTTGTTATTGTTTAACATCTGACATAGAGGTTGTGGGTTCCTCAAAAGAGAGACAATAAATAACATGTGGTATTATTCCATAAGATACCCTATTAATGAGGGAATAATATCATGTTCATCACATGAGGAATCCTATTCTCATTACATAGTGTATTATATGCTCACATAATAGGATAATGCTAATGATTAATGGTATGGTCTAAGGAAATTGTTCACTAGGTTAACATCATGTGAATTGTATTTTGGTGTCACAAAATGAATGATAATTAAAGATTATGTGGGACTTACATAATAAAATGACCAATAAGTGGGTTAATCCTCTCATGCTCATCACAAGAGACATTACATGCTTGTAACATGGGTAATCAAATGGTCACTACATAGGGTATGTATATAGTTTAACATCATGTGATAAGGACATTTCAATTTAGAATAACATCATTCAACTAAGATATTATTGTCATAAAAAGGGGTGATGTTTATGGAATGTGTGGGTATTGTGAACTAAACATCCTTGTCCAAGTTAAATGGAAGGATAGAAGGATTCTGAAATGCCACATATGCATATCATGTGGAAAACTTAATAATAACCGTAGGGTGTTCTATTTTAGAAAGTCAAGGATCTGTTGTGTGGATACTATTGGATGTGAATAGGTGGATAAATTCTTTATTTTACACAATATATAGGATACTAGGTGTGGGAGTGTTTATTCTTAGGAACATAAGGTAATGAAACTTCTGAACCCATGTGTGGTATATAGGGAATAGGATTAAGGGTCCATGAAATTAGGTTTAAATATAGACTTTTTTATAACTAATTTCGGTTTGAATGGATGTGGTCCCCTTAATCACTCAACATTAATGCAACTATGTTTTGTGTAAGGAGGTAGAAAATCGGGGCTCCCAGAGTTTGGTTCATGCAAAATTATTTATTTGAAAATATATTGAGTTTCATAACCCGTGAGGTTTATAAATTTGATGGTGCATGGATGGGATAGAAACTATTTCAAGCAGGTTTTGGTGTTGTGTAAAATAATGAGTTTCTTAATGTATTTAATCATTTCATAGACACTGTTATTTATTAATGAATGTTGTAAAAAAAGTCATCTTAAGCATAATCCAGATCATTGGAAGTATTTATCAACGTAATTTATGCATTCTTCAAACCCTATGGGATACATGAGAGTATCTAGTTGTAAAAATATGTGTAATAATGGAGTTTTTGAGTTGAGATCATGAAACATTGACTTCTAGAAGGATTCACCTGGAAATGGAGATGTTTATCTATTTATTGACATTTCATCACATTAAATTATTTATCTCATGAAACCCATCATGGGAATCAAAAAAATTGTTAGATCACACAAGTATGGGAGTAGTGAGATGTCTAACTCTAGTTCATTAAAAATAACTTATGGGAGAAGATCTCCTTTTCTATGTAGAGGTCAATTCAGTTATGGGTGGCACATCTACATTTTACATCAACTTTTCCACCAACTCATATTTTTATGAATTTCCATGATTTTCATGATTTTTTTATTAGTTGCATGAATTTTTCCATTTTACATCATAATTCCTCTAGAGTAATATTTTCACTCTAGAGTAAAAATTATAACATGATTTTCAATATTTCATTCTCTCATTTTACTTAGATAAAGTTTATTTATTTCATCTCTCATGATATCACTACATCATTTCTGGATGTACATATTCCAAATACCCTATATTCCTAATAGTTAAGGAGTTATATGATTTCTAACAATCTACTCATGTGATAAATGATATGTGTGAGATAAATTTACCTCTTTCATGTGAATAATAATTAAGCACAGTATTCTATGTTTGAAAATATTTGTCTTTAATCCATCTCCCACATGGGAATACATTACCCAAGACAAATAAATATTATGGATAATGAATTATGGGTAGGTTATATAATGGGACTTGAACTCATGAATCCTAAAGTATAATTCATAGTTCATATTATTGATGCACACAATGATTTAATTACCAAAGAAATTATGGTCTATATATATGTGTGTGATTCCATTAGCATTGGAATAACCATGATCAATTACAATGAACCTACCCCTAGTTCCCAAATACGAGAAGCCTTAATATACAAAAACAAATTATCACCCACATGTTCCTTGTATTTATATATTGAAAATAAATGGTATAACAAGGTCATATCTCCAATGTTCCACACAATAGAGTAAATCCTACAAAACATCATGTGTACTCTTTTATTAATGGGATATGACCCTTTAATTAAATAGTAATAACCCTTTCCCATCACCCATTGGGATGAGGAATACTTCGGGTCATCTTTAGGGAGGGAACCCACATTTCACATAGTTCATCTATAGCCCCTAAAGAATGGGTTTGTTTTTCAAAATCCCAACTCTTGTTATATGAAACTCTCACATGGTGGGTTTCCAACCACACAATTTTATTTGATCTACAATACATATTGGTTCATCATTAGATATAACCTAATCATTAAATATGGGATTTATGTAATTGTATCTCTAATTTTAACTCATAACACTTGACGAAGGTATATTGAAATATTTTTATTCTAGGTGTATGATTATGTTTTCTCCAACTAGTTAATACCTCCCATTTTTCGTAACACCACATGATTTCAATCAAACAATATTTTTGATAGTGTATACAACATGGAACCTCGATCATAAAAAACCATACATTATTGTTATTATTATTTAAATGTTGTATTTGTATCCAAGCCATTAAATTGGTGGGTATGATTAGGATTATGTTAATTAAGATATATATATGTATCAATTTCATCCTCAATACAAATTTAATGATAAATAATGTCTACAATATCATCTACTATGGAACACAGTGCAAGGAAAAATATTTCATTAAACACATAAGGGATGTGACTTGACCCCACAACCAGCCTCTCAGCCTCTTAATCCAAACCACCCCACCACTAAATGTGGGTAAAAAAAATGTATCGACAAGATTTTAGTTAATAATTTCTCAATTTTATGTAACATTATGTTATTCTTCAAAAATATGTTTTCATCCAAAATGGTTTTTATTTCATTTTGTGAGTGAAATTAATAATTAATTTATAAAACATTTATAAATTATAATTGAAAAAAATATATAATTTCTATATTTATCATGAAAAAATTATCTCATATTAAAATTTTCTGATTTTTCTAATAAGATTGATTGTTATGTGAATAGTAATAATAAAAATTTTAATACAACTAGCATGTTTATTTATTGAAAATCACCTTTGTTATTTTAATTGAGTCTAAAATTTATATAATTTTCTTTTAATTAAATATAATTTAATTAATTACAACTTCATCATCTTTAAACCTGATTTTTGTATAAGTTTATTGTTAATCTTATTAATTCATTTTTTATATGGATTTACATTGTGTTTTATGCATTTATATTAAAAAAATTATGTTATTTATATAAATATAAATTTATGATAGTGAATTGTTTTTATTAAGAAATTTATATTTATCATATGATAATTTTTTTCAATGATTCTTAAGAAGTAAAATTTTTGGTGAATAGTATAAAAAATATATTCTATAAAATACATCTTTTTGAAATCTCAATGACATAAATATGATCTAAAGTTTTATTAAAATCATATAATGAATCAAATATACTAAAAATAACATAAAAAATAATTCAAAACAAATGAATTATAATTTATTTCAGGATACATATTGAAATCATTTTCAATGCCAACGTAGTGCTTGTGCTACACTGGAAAGGTAAAATTTGTTTTTCTAATGATAATATTTGAGAAGGAAAAAATATTATATATAAATGGTTAATAAATAATAATTATAATTAGTGATTTTGATGTATTGATAAAAATATTATATAACAACTTAGTTATCAAAATTCTTATGCAATTCTTTCAGAATAATAAAATCTCAAAATAACCTATTGAATAAGGTCTAATATCATATATGTGACTAAATAGTGATATATAATAATTATAAAATATTATATTGAAATTAATTTATTTATTTTAACAATGTCAATTTTTCTAATTACATTTATTTCTTATGGAACTCCATCTCTATGCATGATCAAGTAATATAAAAATCATGTAAGTGATTCTCAAATTTCTAAAAGTAATATTTTTTGGGTGATATACAGTTTACCACGAATTTTATAGAAAAATATAAAATATTATGAATTTTTTTAATGATTATATACTAATTTCATTGTAATCATGGTGAATTTAATGTCATATTGAAGGAATAGTACCAAAAATGGCATCAATGATATTTCATAATAAACAATATTTTATTAAATGAATTAAATTTCATAAAAGTCACGTTTTTTGAAACATTATTGAGATTTAGTCGAATATATCATCCATGAGTCATTTATGGGTTACTTTTTCTTTTATATTAACTTTCATTACTTATAAACATTAAAAAACATCAATATCATGGTAATTATGAAAAGGGTTAAAGAGGAGTCAAAACAAAATTTTAAGAGTGAAAACATCATAGAAACATATTAAAATTATAGTATAGGGAATTATTTATACTAATAATAATCCTATATATAAAAATATTTCATTTGGTTTCACATTATATGAAATTAATTTATATAAATTTAATATTTTATGTTATTCCAAGAGTTCCCCTCCTATCGCTTATAAAAGCGCACCTCCTCCCCTATCTTCATCACACATATTGAGCATTATATATCATCCAATCCATAACCAAATGACTTATAATCATCCATTAATATATAGTATTGGTTTTAGTTTAGACATAATACCAACCTTATGTTGATTAATTTGAAAATAAATTGAGGCTATTCAAAGAAGACGTATAACTTTTAAACAAATATTTTAGTTTTATTAATTCAAATAACACCATAAAATATTATTCAACCATGATGAAATAAAAAAAAATCCATATAATTATATGTTATTATATTAATTTCATAATTTATATCCATATCTAATTACATATAATGGTAAATTAAACCATCGTTTGTGTGTATGGTAGACATCCGCCTCACAAACTGATGTGTTTCATTTTACATCATTGATTCTCTTGGATGGTTATAATAATGTATTTAATATAAATATGTATATGATATTCATTTCCCAAATATTTTTCTATGAAGGTAATATATGTAAAACCCCAACCCCAGTTACCCAGAGTTGGTGCATTATTACATAACATTGGCATGATACAAGGAATCATGTCTTGAAAGATCGATCTATTTAGTAGCCTTGGAAGTACTAGATACATATATATGTTTTACATTACATTATGAAATGAAAAGCAAAAACATTGTGTCTCCCGTGAACACATTCATCTCCCTTAGAATATCCCTATAGGCCAGTCATAATATAATTCTTTGCATCCTGTGAAAAATAAAACATAGAAAGGGGTAAACTGAGATTCTTGGTAAGGATAAAAATATAGCAGAAACTATCATAAAAAGGAATAATAATTTTTTTCATTATATATGACTAAAACTGATGCCTTTTAAAATCAAAATTCAACCTAAAATTGAAATGATAAATTAAATAATTCTATTTACTTATTCACATTGATATTATACTAGTCGAATAATCACATGTAATATCAACATCATATTTCATAATTATGGAATGCTTAATGTTGGACATCATAACCACATAGTCAAGACCTCGTACTAAGACTAAAAATAAGATTTTTTCAAGGCCTTGTTCCGAGATACTAGTTTGACTCATGAGATCAACCGATGCATCGAGTAGCTATAGTGGGCTCCACCTATCACATACTAAGTATAATGAATTCCTCATATGAAAAGCTTGAAACATACCAAAATAATTCATATTAAAACTAGAAAAAAAAATATCAATACTCTAACCATAAACAATAAATGGTATAACAGTAGAACATCCATAGTCAAGAATATCATAACTCATTCAATAAAATATGGAAGATTTTATTAAAGTAAATCAACCTCAATCAAGAATAAAATCCAATAATGGATGCTGACAATGTTGAAAAATAATCAATACAACTCATTGAGAGAAATACCCATTTCCATGAAATCATTTAAATGTTGCAAATATTTAATGGAATAAATTTAAAATTTATTTTTGAATCAAAGTGTCCCATAACACTTTGAAACTTTTGAATGATATTAACACTTTAAAATAATCATGTCCATGTAAATAAATCCTTAAAATCCTTTGAAAACATGGACAATAATTAATTTTTTTATATAAAATATGTCATTAAAAACATTTAAAATGATGATCTAGTTAAATATTCCCTTCAATACAAACTTAAAAAGTTACTTTTTAAAATATTTTAATGAAACATGAACATCGATGAAATTTTTTTACCAGTATATAGTTATAGATAAACAATCTCATATAATAATTAGATTGAGGAAATAACCCTTAACTTGTACTTACCTTTAGTCGAGCGTACATCTAACCTCCTTTATAATGACCATAGTATGTTATTAAATTATAATATAACCATATTTATATTTATGATTTCATACTTGATTCATTTAAAGCATTATACTACCCATTTAATAATAATTTCTATGTTAAAATAACATTTTGGGTAATAATCGCGTTCTTAATCTTATGTGTTTTAGCTTGTTATTCTTGATCGTATCACTTATGATTTAATTGATTCCAGAATATAAAAATTATTTATTTATCATATGTATTCGTAATATAAATATGTGTTATATATTGATATATGAAATGAAAAAAAACTATATATAGATCATAGATCGTACGTACACATAAACGTCATTTCTATTTTCATATCGTATTGAATGGAAGTAAGTGACTGAGATATATGAATATATATATATAATTAAATTATTATGTCATATATTATATACTTATTAAAAATATATATTTTTATAATCATCGTTGAGTGGTTAACGGGGAAATGAATCTTATCACGTTGTGGAGATGGTAAGCCATACATACACACGAGCGACGATATCATTCTATTGATGGTGAAATAGTATGTAATTGTATGGTATATTGTATATATAGAATAATTAACTTGTAATAGTTATTTTTTACATCAATTATAATTATTTTTTTACCCATCCAAATATTGAAGTGTTGAATACACCACGATGTGGAGATGGTAAGCCTTACGTACGCACGTATGGTAACATTGTGATTTATAGGATGGATAGAATAATGAATATTTTTGTACCATATTTATAATAACATCACAATATGTATAAGGTACTGGATTTTTTATTTTGGTATGGAAACAACAAAGAAAGGGGAAGTGGAAGTAGAAAAGAACATTGAAAGAGGTGGTGAAATTATTACCTCTTCTCCGGGTATTTCCTTTCGATTTGATCAAAGGGGCCCCTTTGGTTGGCTCTATGATCCAAGTAAGGCCACTAGATCAATGTGAGGGTTTTTATGGGTATATTGATACACGTTTTAGCTGATCCAAAGAGCTTTAGAGGAGTGAATTTAACAGATGGTGAAGTACCCTTTTATAAGAACGGTGAGGGTCACTTTAGGAAAACCTTGACATATTATTTTATTATAAAATCATATTCGGTCTATAATGGATCCCAATAGATTTATTTCTAAGATAATGTTGATTTGGGTCGAATACCTCACATCCAATAGGTTTTAGATAGGTTTAGGACACCATATTAACCTTATCTGTTAGATTCAACTCTTAGTTAAATAGTTTATCTTTTACCATGTATTCTAGTATTATTATAATAAATTGTTAATAAACATAAGATAAAAATCCAAGAGAATACCCAGTGGTTCATTATTGATATATATATCCTTTTTTATGTCCTTTTGTAGATCTTAATCTTTTTTGTAATATTATATCAATTAATAATATAGTAATTATTTTAAAAACTCATTTATGACAATTTTGACACTATTTGGTATTTTGTTTTTTGGAAAGTCATAACAACTTTATCACTTCGAAAAAAATTAATTTAATCAACTCTATCATGTCAAATTAAATTATAGAATTAGTGGAATTTATCAGAATTCTCAATTTACATTTATTTGGACACTTATAATATCAATTAATTTAATCTTTCATTAATAATGCAATTACTGCTTCATTATTGTATCATAAATAAATGTAATTATTTAATGTCTAAAAATTATACATTTAATACCATTATTTAGGATGTATTTTTATATTTATATGGAATATTTATAGTCTAATGTTTCATATTTATATCCCAATATTAAAAATAGTTTAGTTATTAAACATTGAATGTTACACTTTTAAGTCTTCTTTATATAAAAAAATATCAAATGTTCTAATATGATCTCAGTGGACCCAAAGGATAATATTTTATCCCTAAGTTTGATATTGGTCAAAATAAACATTTTTAATAGAATTAGGACATGTGTTAGGATAATTGTAATTTCATTTTTTACTTTTAATTAACATATTTACTTTTAAGAGCGGTCAATAAAAGTCAAAAGTTACTCTTCACCGCAAATTATTTTTATTCTATTAAACCACATTTTAATTAATGATGTCAACTGTGTCTCTTGAATTTTTTAAATCCAATTTACAGAAGAATTAAAATTCCATTTTATGAATATTTTCAAATGTGCCTAGAAGGTGGATAAAATACGTTAAAATGATCAATAAAATTTTATATATCTAATCTTGTTATAAAATGACTCTAATGAATTACATTGGAATAATATTTGTATTATGTATCTATTTCTACATTAAAATAAATTTAAAAAATTATTATTATTATTTAAATAAAAGTCGGTTTTAAATAATAACTTAGTGTTTTTTCACTATTCATTAAAAAATTGAATGTTTCCAGAAAAATACCCAAAAATCACCCTAAGATAATTTTGATGTTACAGACTAAAAAATGATTTCTATTTTACCAAATTATAATCTATGATGATTCAATTTTTAATTTTATGTTAATTACCGTTGTCAAAACCAAAAAACGAGTTTTTAAAAGGAAAAACTATCA
This sequence comes from Viscum album, assembly GCA_963277665.1. Classification (NCBI taxonomy): domain Eukaryota; kingdom Viridiplantae; phylum Streptophyta; class Magnoliopsida; order Santalales; family Viscaceae; genus Viscum; species Viscum album. The sequence goes on from OY728134.1 coordinate 120,401,098, forward strand.
AAAGATTGATATGGGTATATGTCTAATTTTAATGTGAAATTACTTCCAATTACCCACAATGGATTAAATGATAAAAATATAATATAATTAGACATCAAAACCATTCTAATGTATTATTTAACACTATAAATAATTTTTTTATAAAAGATGTTTTCAATTAAAATTTAGTATTTTTCACTATTCATAAAAATATGAAGGTTATCAGAAAAACACCAAAATTTTATCCAAACAAAAATTTTATGTCCTGTTTCTAAATAAGAATTCAATTTCACTAAATTGAATATATTAAAGTGTCAACTATTTTGTTAAAAAAAGTTCTCCCTTAAAAGGCCTAAAAACTACATTTTTAAAAAAATACATCTTTTATTTGAAAATTGAATTTTTCCTTATATTATTTCATAGAAACACAAAATTTTAATGTTAGAATTATATATGATATATATAAAATTTATAATTTGGTTAATACTATTCCAAACCTCTTTTTGAACAGATGGTTTTGTAAGTTGTGGTGCGCTCAAACTCGGTGTTGCATGTAGCATAAGCTATTGAATTACTTTAAAGTGATAATAGACTATGAAAACTTGGGGTGTTACATTATCCCCTCCTATAATAAAATGATTCCTCACAAATTGAAATTGTTCTAAAAAAGGATTAAAATAGAAATTACCTTTCTAGAAAACCCACATCTGAAATAGAGTTAATAGAATTTAGTTTTAAAAAATTGGAAATATAAATGAACAATTCACCACCAAATTAGGGGTTTTAATAAGTGAAAATTGGTAAAAATTATAAACACATAGTTGTATGAAAATATTAATATTTATATGGAGTGATTGAGGTCATCATCCACAAACAAGTACGCAATAAATGGAAACCTGAGGTCCTCAAATCCATAAATCAATGATGATTTAAAATTTCATCAGTTCCAAAAAAATATGGTATAATGATAACACATTTTTGGTTTTGAGATCCTTTACCTTATGTTTAAGAATTAATTTATTCATTGAATAAATAAAATAATACTTGACATGTAGAGTTCCATCTATCAACTAGTTTCGAACACAAACACATCTTTCTCTCAAAAACATAATAGAACTCACAAATATTTTATTAAACTAAATCGTATAGGGTTTCAAAAAAATGAATTTATAATTCATATGTCATACAATTTTTAAAAACAATTACATTATACATTCCCGAACATCACGTAGGCCAGTGGTAGGTGATCTACCGTTGTTTCCCTTTGGTTGTAGGTTCAAGTCCTGTGGCCCTGCCAGAAGCGACGGGTTTTCGCCCGACCTTTGGGTTGTACTTTTTATAAAATATAAAAAAATAATCTTAGGAAATGTTTTAACTTTAAACCATAGTATCCAATGCCCAACATAATCCATTCCAACCTTGAGACTTATCCAAAATACATGTCTCCAACTCATAGACAAAAAATTTATAAGGAAGGTCAACATAACATAATGAAGATCTCTTTTTTCCACATAGTAACATGTGATTACCTTAATCATGTATTATCATAAAACATGGTAATACCATGAATTTCCATAAAACGTTATTCATTACATTCATTCTCCCTTTTTACTTATATAATACTGGATATACTCCTTAAATCCAAAATTTGTTAATACTCCAACAATGATGGAATAAACAAACCATTATTAAGTTCTAAGGCAGTCCAGAATATCCAATATAAGTTATCCAAATCAACAATCTCTTATTCAAAATTCACTACTTTGGTATCATGACCATATTAAGGTTTATCTTTACTTCAATCGTGTATTTTACAAAATGTTTAACTTGTTGTTGAGTCTGTTTTCATAGTACCATATAATCTCAAATCCTCAAGGAAATAGTACTGTAGTACAGTCCTTATATACTCATTAACTCTTATAACTTTTACATCATTAATACAATACTCAAATGTCACAATTTTTTAATAATAACATAAGAACATTAATCATTTTTCTTCATCTGCGGTAGTATCATAACTTGATTATTATCCAATAGTATCATTTGGGGTATACTCTATTGATTGAGACATTGATTGGCATAGTGTCCCAACTCCATATAGATGAAGCATTGAACATTTGAATGTTTTTTCTTACCCTTGAAATCATGTACTTTGTGTCATTTTTCTACACACATATAACAAACTCTCATTCCCTTCAAGCATTTACCAAGGTGATTCTTTCCACAGTCATCACATATGAAAAAATCTGACTTTCCCCTCTTCCCTTTATCCATCATTATTTCTACCATCCTTTTCTTATTTGTCTTATCTTCAAAGACATAGGATTCAGAGAATTCATTACTTATCTTATTAACACATGATACTATTTTTTCATATGATCTGAATACGTGGGAGACCATTTCCCTTATATATTTTTTCATAACACCATGAATGATATGATCCCTCTTACTATTTGGATCCTATGTATTGCGGGATTTCCATTCTCTATACTTGTCGCCATTTCTAAACAATGACATAGGCTAGGTTAGTTTATGAATCACAATGCATAATTCCATACTTGTTAAATACATAATATAAATTGAAATGTTTATGCATATAATTTATAGCCATAAAAATGTATTCGTTGCGGAAGTATTTACTCATAAATCCTTCATAATGGTTTATAATGAAAATTTGAATTATCCTAAGCATATCACCTGGGAGTGTCGTAACTAGGAGTGTAGCAAAGCTCATTGTTGTACACCAGGATACCCTGGGTTAAGCCCAAAACTCCTTGTTGGAGTTTTCTCTCCTGGGTATATTTGTGCCAGAGCCACCTCTAACTACTCGTATCTAGAGAGGGATTCATTTTATGGAAAATTCACAAAATATCTACCTTAAAAAATTCTAGGAAGTTCAACTATACTAATCTTCAATGTTCATCTTAGGGTAATGTTCCCTAATAAAAGTTTTTCTAAATCTAGCTTCCATGGTTTATATTAAACTTTATCTGATACCAATTGTAATGCCCCAAACCAAGTTATCAAGATACAGTGCATTATTACATAACATTGGTATGATACAAGGAATCAGGTCCTGAAAAACCGATCAGTTTAGTATCCTTGTAAGCACTAGATACTTACATAAATTTAACATTGCATTATGATATGAAAAAAACAATATTGTGTCCCCATTGAATAGATTAATCACCCTTATACTATCCCTATTGGTTAGTAATAATATACTTATTCGCATCCTAGTAGAAATTAAACATTGAAAGGGGTGAGCTCAATTTCTTGCTAAAGATAAAAATATGGCAGAAAAATTCATAAATAAACATAATCATTTAAGGAATTGTGTAGGAATAAAACACAATATTTTTAAACAAAAACATTAGTATAAAATGGCAATGATAAATCGAATAATTCCATTTACATATTCAAATTGATATTCCCCTTGTCGAATAATACCATGTAATATCAATAGCCAATTTCCTAATGATGGAATGTATAATGTCGGACATTATAACCACATAGTCATGGCCTCATTCCAAGACTAAAAATAAGATTTTTTCAAGGCATTGTGTCAAGATACTAGTTTGTCTCATGAGACCTACCGATGCCTCGAAGAGCTATAGTTGGCTTCTCCTCTCACTTACTAAGTGTAATTCATTCCTCGTATGAAAAGGTTGAAACATAACCTACACATATATATTAAAACTAGCATATGAAATGCCAATACTTTAACAATAAACCATGAATTGTGTAAAAATAAAACATCCACAATCATGAATATCATAACTCATTCAATAAAATTTGGAAGATTTTATTATATTAAATTAACCTCAATCAGGAATAATATCCAATAAAATATGTTGACATAGTTTAAATTAATCAATAAAACGCTTTGCGAGAAATACCCCTTTTCATGAAATCCTTCAAAAGTTTCTCACTTTATAAAGAAAGTAATTTAAAATTTATTTTTGAATCAAATTTTTCAATACCATTTTGAATCTTTTTAAATAAATTAACACTTTAAAAAATCATTTCCATGTAAATAAATCCTTAAAAGCTTTTGATAACATGGACATTAATTAAAAATATTTATAGAAAATAAATAATTAAAAACATTTAAAATGATGATCTAGTTAAATATTCATTTCCATAAAACCTTAAACGATTAATTTTTAAAACATTTTATTGAAACCTGAACATAGATGATAAATATTTCCTAGTAGATACTTACAGATAAATAATCTCAAATAATAATGAGATTAAAGAAATAACCCATAACTTGTACATTCTTTTAGCCAATGGTACATTTAACCTCATGTATAATGACCATAATATGTTATTAAATTATAACGGAACCATATTCATATTTATGATATCATACATGATTATTTTATGGCTTTATACTACCCATTTAATAATAATTTCTATGTTAAAATAACAATTCGGGTAATAATCGCTTTCTTTATCGTATGTGTTTTCACTTGTTATTCTAGATCATATCACTTATGAATTAATTTATTTCAGAATACAAAACAATATTTATGTATAAGTTTTATTCAGAATACAAATATGTATTATATATAGTTATATGAAATGGAAAACACCGTTTATGGAGATGTTAGGTTGTTTGTACGCATAAACGACATTTTTGTTTTCATATCGTATTGAACGAATGTATCTGAATTAGATATATGTGTATATATATATGTTTATATATTCATAGTTGAATTATTATATCATATATTATATACTTGTTAAAAATATATATTTTTATAATCATCGTTGAATGGTGAATGTGGAAATGAATCGCATCGCGTCATGGAGACGGTAAGGCATACATATGAACAAGCGACGTTATCAATCTATTTATGGTAAAATTTTATGCAATTGAATGGTATATTATATATAAAGAATAATTAACATTTTAAAATTATTATTTACATCAATTATACTCATTGGTATACCCGTCCAAATAATGAAGTGTAGAATACACCACGATGAGAAGACGGTAAGTTGTACGTATACAAGTATGGTGACTTTGTCATTTATAGGATTGATAGAATAATGAATATGGTTGTACCATATTTATAACAACATCAAAGTATTTATAATGTTCTGGAGTTGTAATTTTTTTATGGAAACAACAATGAAAGTGGTAGTGGAAGCAGAAAAGAACTTTGAAAGAGGTGGTGAAATTATTACCTCTTCTTCTGGTGTTTCCTTTTGATTTCATCAAAAGGGATCCTTAGGATGGATTCATGATCAATGTAAGGAATATAGGTAAAAGTGAGAATAGTTAGTTGGATATTTGAGTAGGGTTCATCCGATCTAAGTGGCTATGGAGGTGAAAAATTATGAGAAGGGGAAATGCCCTTTTATAAGATAGGTGAGGGTCACATTGGGAAAACATTGAAATATTATTTTATTATACAATAATATTAGGTTTATAATGGAACAAAAAATATTTATTTATAGTATAATGTGGGTATGGGTTGGAAAAATCTCTACATGTAGGTTTTAGAGTGTTTTAGGTCACCATATTAACCATATCTTTTAGATTTAACTGTTAGTTAAATAGGTAATCTTTTTCCATGTATTATGTATTATTAAAATAAAAGGATAATAATCATAAAATAAAATACCAAGAGTACCCAAATTGGTTTACTATTGATATATATATATATATATATATCCTTTTCTATGTTCTTTGGCTGATCCTTAAATTTTTAGGATTATTATATCAATTAATAATATAGTATTTGTTTTGAATACTCATTTATGTCAATTTTGACACTATTAGGTATTTTGTTTTTGGGAAAGGCAAAAAAACATTATAAATTAGAAAAAAAATTATTTAATCATCCCTAACATTTCATATTAACCTAGAAAATTAGTGCAATTTGTTAAAAGTATCAATTTACATTTATTTGTATATTTTTAATATCAATTATATTAATCTTTAATTAATAAGTTAATTACTACATCATCATTGTATCATAAATAAATTTAATTATTTAATTTCTAAAAATTATAAATATAATTCCATTATGTGTTAAATATTTTCATCTTCTAAATGAATATTTATTGTTGAATTTAGCTGATTTATATCCCTATATTAAAAATAGATTAGTTATTAAACATTGAATTTAACACTTTTAACTCTTCTTTAAATAAAATAATAATAAATGTCCTAATTGAATCCAAGTGGACCAAAAGGATAATATTTTATCTATAAGGTTGATTTTCGATGAAATACACTTATAAAATTGGATTATTACATGTTTTATGGTAATTATAATATCATTTTTTACCTTTAATATCCCTATTTTCTTGTAATCGTGTTAAATAAAAGTAAAAAATTACTATTCGCCAAAATTTATTTTCATATTATTGAACCACATTTTACTTACTGATTTAAAACGTGTCTCTCTAATTTTTTAAATTCAATTCCCAGAAGTGGTAAATTTATATTTTATGCAAATTTTCAAATGTGCCGAGAAGGTGGGTAAAAGACGTTAAAAAGTTCATTAAAATTTTATATATCTAATTTTATTATAAAATGACATCAATTAATAACATTGGGATAATATAGGTATTTTTTTTCTATTTTTAATTTAAACTAAATTTAAATTAAAATAATAATTATTTATATAAAAGCCGATTTTAAACAATAATGTAGTGTTTTTTCATTATTCATCAAATATTGAATGTTTTCAGAAAAGTACCAAAAATTCACCCTAATCTATTTTTGATATTTCATTTTCAAAAATGATTTTAATTTTACAATATTAAAGAAAATGAAGTTTCATTTATTAGTTTAAAATTAATTCCCATTTTCAAAACCAAAATGAGGGTTTTTTAAAGGAAAAACTATCAAAAGATTGATATGTGTTTATGTCCGATTTAAATGTAAAATTATTTCAAATGACCCGCATTGAATTACATGAAAAATGATATATTCTAATTTTACATCAAAATAATTTAAATGTATTATTTAAGACTATAAATTATTTTTATTAAAAAAGTTTTTTTCAATTAAAATTTAGTATTTTTCACTATTTATAAAAATATAACTTTTATCCGAAAAACCCAAAAAAATTATCTAAAAATAATTTATATGTCCTATTTCTAAAGAAGAATTTAATTTGATTAAGATGAATATATAAAGTGTCAAATATTGGATTTAAAAAGGACCCTCCATTAAAAGGCAGAAAAAATGCATTTTTTTGAAAAATACAACATTTATCTTAAAAATGTATTTGTCATAATATTATTTATAAAAAATGTTTAATGTTAAAATTATATAGTATATATAGAAATTAGAAATGTGGCTAACACTATTTATAATCGCTTTTCGAATGGAAAGTTAGGTAAGTCGTGGTGCGCTCGAACTCGGTGTTGCGTGTAGTGAAAGCTATTGAATTATCTTAAAGAGATAACGTACTATGAAATATTTGGGTGTTAAAATATATCATCGATTTTTTACCATTATATCAATTAAAAAATGATTACATTTTATGTTTATATTCTTGGACTACCACCTCCATTAAGTGATATGATGGAATTTTCATGACCACATTACATAAATTCTATATATAAGTGTATTTAAGTAAATAAATAATATATTTATGATATATTAATACAATTTTAATGATAAAACAAAAAAATACCTTCTTTCCATCATTTTTTTCAAAAATTGAATCCTTACTCATGCGAACGTATGACCTACCTTCTTCATTATTATTATATAGTTAATTTTTAAGGGTTTGTTTTACAGTTATAATTAATGAATAAAAATGATAATTATTTAATTATTATTAATATATATGTAATGTTATAATGACCCCTTTGACCATAGTATACATTCCAAAGTCATCTCAGACATCTAATCTGAATATCTTCAAAACATCCTACACGAACATAATTAATTATATAATTGTACATATCATTGTAATAAATGAAACAAAATAAATAATAAATTTCTAAATTTTCTAATGTTATTAAATTATTAATATAAGTTTATTATTGAAAAATATAAAACATGAACATGAATAATATATCTCCAGGTAAGAGACTCTTAAACAAAAAACCCTCATTTTAAAATTTATAAATATTTATTTTCTAAATATTTTTCTTCCTTGTCTATACAGTTAAAAATAATTTTTATATTTATTTATTTGGATATAAAAAAATTATTATGGAAATTTTATTCCAATTTTTACATTCTTTCAATATTTTTCAAAGGGAATATTTTTACATATTCTATACTGAAAATTTCGAATTTATTTATATAAAGAAAAAAATTATGTTCTATTTTAGCATATATAGTGTCAATATTTTTTCCCACAAATGAAACTATATTATGATGTTTGGCCTAATTTATAATGTTCCTTGTTTCTTTAAATAAAAAATCACCTTCCCTTTGTTCATGTAATATTATTATTGACAATTTTTAATGAAAAGAGATATACTAATATTCAAAAATAGTTTTCTTATGGGTTAAAAACTATATTTTTAGGATTTGATGACATATATTACAGATTATATATCTTTTATAGATGTTATGGTACATTTAGTTTTTATATAATATGGTGGTATTTGTAAATCTCACCAATTAATTGGGTGATGTTTATGTTCTCTAGAAATTTTATTGAAAGTTGACCGAATGAGTTATTCCACATTTAAGGGTTCTTATAAAAGATATATGAAGATGATATCCCAAGGAACCACATGAATTTTATAATATTTATAATTATTTTTCATGGAAATTTTCTAATTTTAAAGCATCAGACAATTATCATTTTTTTAATGAATGATTCTTCCCATTGATAATGGGAATCTATGTTTTCTCGAAATTGTTTTTCAGGAGTTATTATAATTTATAAGAAACCTGCATGATTTTAGGTATTCATTTATGTTTTGTTATAATGTATTCAATTAAAAACATTAGACCTTAAATATAATTTTATATGAATGTAAATGATTATTTGATTCAACATTTATAATGTTGAGGGAAAACACTCTTTTATGATCTCGTAGTTTTAAAATAGACTAACATGTTTATTTATTTACTTTTAATATATACACTACTAAATATTTTTTTAACATCCAATTTTTTATGAAATGATTTTTATAGGTTGTAGGGATAAGTAAGAACAAATAAGACTTCAATTTTAATGTCAAGAGGATTTCTCATAAAAATAAAACATGTTTTATTTTAAATGATTTATATTGTGAAAAAATGGATACTGAGTGAATTTTATCAAATAGAAATATATAGGTCTTTTATGGTAGATACACAAACTAATTATAAAAAAATATAAACTAGAAATATCATTGAATTGTATGATAGATAACTATTGGATAATAACTCAATATTATGAAATTTTTCAAAATTGTGTCCTTATATTTGGTATCAAGTATGTTGTTTTACCTAAATTTTGATATTTGGATTAGAAAAAAATTTGTTTACCATGGATATAAGTATTAGATAAGGATAATATTTTTTTATTTTGGTAGAGAATATATTTTTTGATTTTATATAAACAAAAATCCAAATTAGATACAAAAAAAGTGGATTCAGTTGCGACTCAAATGCACCAAGGAGTAACAACTCTAAATGGGGTGGATTGCCTATTAACCTGATCATCACCAGTACATGATGAGTGGGTCTTAGAAAAAACACATTTCCCATCAAACTGATGGGATAATTCTTCATATAACTCTAATTCTATTTATAAACCATTATGAAAAATTATATGAAAGAACCTATGGAATCCTATGATAAGACATTGTTAAATCGGATAAACCAAAAGTGTCATGTGTTGATAAGTCTAGGGTTGATCTTCTCTTTAATTTAATACATACATTTTTTAGTTTTTATGAGATGGTAATAATACTAGAGGCATTAATTGAGTTTGGATAAATGTTTAGGATTTATAGAACACATAATTATTACATTTGAAAACGTTATTTGAGAAACAATTCCTTTAAATTTTGTAGAAATTAGTTTAAAAAATTGATAAAATTTAGAGTTTATATTCTACATTATGTTGAGTAAATTATGGGTTTTAATATATTGGGAATATATTTTTTACTATATATTAATCCATGGGATTGAAAAGTAATTAGATTATTAAGTGATTAATTTTATTTTTAAATAAGATAACTATATTTTTTTGGAACATAATATAATTAAGGTAAACAAGATTTGTTATATAATGTGTGGTTTTATTTTAGGAATAGTGATTTTTTTATATATTGGTAATATATTTTAATTTAATGTGGATTTATAGTGATTCTGGTTATTTTGGAAAATTGTAAGATTTTTTAGAATTTATATTACCAGGTAATATACATTTTTGCGTATTTAATTTTTGATAGAGAAATATTGATTAAAGATAAATGTTTAGTTAATATTAGAATAATTTGGTATCCAATTATTCTTATTTTTAGGTTTTAAAATATGTTGGTGATATTTAAAATAGTTCTAAGGTTACTTATTTATCAAATTATCAAATTTCATATTTGGGATTTTTTGTTGAGGCTTTAGAGATTAATGATGCATTTCTTCATATGATGGTGTATTGATTTTGGGAATTATATTACCTTGCTCTAAATTTTTTTGTTTAGGTTAATATCTAAAGACATGTAGAATAGATAGTAATAATTGTTTCGATAATTTGATCCTTTAAGAGTTGGATTTAATTATATATGGGTGAAAAAATCATCTTGAATCTTTATGGATTGGAGAAAAACCCGATATTCTTGTGAAAAATGATTAATGTTTGAAATTATACATGTCAAGTATGTATATTTCCTATTTCCTAATTCTAAATGGTAATTCAAGTCTCAATCTCTATGAAAAAGGTCATTAAATAAAAAAAATTACACTATTACCTTCATTTTCGATGAATTGATTGTCCATTCCATATCTCATTGGTTTATGGTTTTTTGGGAATTAACATTCACATGATCATTCACTTTCTTATGATCAATTCCCCAAATCAATTATCATAATTATTTTGAATTTTATTTTTCCTCCATGTAAATATTTTAAATATCCACTAATATTCTAATATTTGGAAACATAGTTATTGGTTTATTCTCTACTACATTTATCTTTCCCATTCATCTTTTCAATGGGACGTTTTATCAACCCATATTATGATACAGATATTCAATAAATTTATTTTCAATTTTCAAGCCTCTTATTACAAATATCTTGATAAAATTTCATTGACACAATTTATTAAATTTGGAGAATGTAAAATCTCTATATTTTAAAGGAACCATATGTCTGGTTGCATATACAACATTCAAAACCATTCATAAACGACATAGTAAATTAAAATATTATTTAATGATACATTCAAAACATTGCCTTTAATTTGATGGGTATATATAGAATTAAACACATTAATATATACATGTAATGGTCCAACTCAATAAAAATTTATTGATTGATTCTTAGTAAATAAGTACTCACTTTTTTAAATTCATTTTGTTCTTCAAAAAGGTATTTTCATCAAAAATGGTTTTACTGCCTTGTGTGATTGAATATTATAGTAAATTTATGCGAAATTTATAAATTTAATTCAATATACGTGATAATATATTTTAAATGAGTGTATCAAAATTAGTTTAGGGTAAAATTTTAGTATTTTTATAAAAATATTGATTTTTAAGTGAATGGTAAAAAATGAAATTCTTAAAACTATAATTTATTTTTTTTAAAACTCACCACTACTTTTTGAATTATATATTTATATAATATAAATCTCATATATTTATAAATAATCTAATTATTTAAAAAAATTATATTTATACTTTTTTTATTTTATTACTTCATTTTTGGGCTTAAAAATTCATTTTTCTAAAAAAAAATATTTTTCGTAGTGTTTTATACATTAATATTAAAAGAAATTTTTTCATTTATAATAGATTAATTTTATGAATTATAAATTATTTTTTTAATACAAAAATCGCATTTATATTACTATTATTTTTTATATTTTTTGAAGATATTAATTTTTGGGAATAATATAAAAATACAATTTATATGAAATACAGTACAATTTATGATATCTCTATTAAATAAATATGATATTGAAAATTATTAGAAATATATAATGAATCATATACACTAAAAAAATCATACATAATTAATTTAATTTTTACAATTTATAATTTATTTTATGGTAAATTTGAAAATCATTTTCAATTTTGATGTCGTGATAGTGAAACACTAGAAAAGTAAAATTTGGTGTCTAAGCTATTCTATTTTAGAAAGAATAACACTTCCCAAAACATGATCCATTTATATATTTATTATTTATCATTTTTATGGTAAAACCCTATATATTTAAGGTTTATTATCTTACAGAGTAATTATTCATAAAATCATTATAATTATAACACCTAAAAAATAAATGACTATAAACTTCTTCTAAATTATAAGAGTTAAAAACCATAGATGGACCTCGACCAATAACAACATCTACACATCCATATTACCTGTAAAAATTGGTTTTGAAAACATATGTTGATCAATAAAAAATATTGGTAAGGGGTTTTAAATACATAGGGAATCCCGATCAGATTTTTCAATTCAATATAAAATGAAAACATGATATAAAATTGGTAAATTTTGAAATTATATATAAATTATGTGTAATTTGGAAAATGAATAATTTTAAAATATATATTTCAAAATATTAAACCTTTAAAAAATAAATTTCTTTTATTCTTAAAATTATAAATAATTCTCTTGAAAACTCAAAAGCATTCATAAATAGTTAACAATGGCACCTTGGATAATAACATAAAGTTACAACTAACTGCTAATACATCATAAAGTGGTGTAAATGATCCCATAATGGATTTACTTCACTCCTTAATCCCATAGTGTGTTTAGGATAACCTTCCACGCCCCATACATGAAATCTCATATGATTAAAACATTGCCCAATGGGTTAGAGCTCAATATAATTTTGATTTCATCTGTCACATGGTCAGAAAAAAGTCTTATATGGGTTTGGGTTTCCTCTTTATACCCTGCCTTCATTCATATAATATCAAAGTGAATATATTTATAATTAAAAACATATTAACTTTCTTTTTCATTATAAAAGGAATGAAACATCCTTTCAAACCATGGGAAGTGATATTCAATTCATAATGGATGAATTACTTTGATATAAAAATGTTTTTAATTCGTTTGGAAATACTAGTGACTTATTGTTTTACAAAAGTAAACACTACATAATTTATAACAAATAATGATGGTTTTGTAAATAAAGATTAATTATTTGAAATATATATTTTTTGTGTGATTTAAAAATAAGATATATGAGAAATAAAAAAGGTTTTTATGAGATGATATATATATGTACTGATTTAACATAAAATCGTACATATATATAAAATTGTATTCACATATATACTGCTATTAGATTAAAAACTTTGTTTAAATAAAATGTTATATTCATATACATATGTATATATTACATAATAAAAATATTTCTACATAAAATTATACATATATATACAGTTATCAACATATATACATATTTATAAAATAAAATAGTTTTACATAAATTGATACATATATACATATATTTATATACATATGCCTATAGATATCAGAGTAAAATCCATTTTACAAAAAATGATTCAAATGTATATTTATATATATATTTATTTATGCATGTCTGAATAAAATACTTCCATGTGAAATGATATATTTAAAAATATTTGTATACATATACATGTGGGAAAAAAGGTAAAATAATCCGTAATTTGGAATATTGAATAGCTTCCCTATCATCCATTGAGTGATAATTTTAATCAATCTAAATATATCTCCATAAAAAACATTTCAATGGATGAAAAATTTTCTGTCAAAGAAAAACAATATCTATTAAAATGTTGCGTATATATACAAAATATATTTACATATATATATGTCAGAATAAAATAGTTTTCCATGATTAGGTGTATATATATATGTACATGTTTATAGATATAAAAATGAAAATATTTTCATATGAGGCATTTTATATATAGGATTATACATATATATATATACACACATTTCTACATTTATAGTTTTATAGAAATAAAATCCATTTTATAACTTAAATAATAAATTTAAAAAGGTAATAAACTCATAATGCACCCCAAATGAATAATAGAAATTTATTCAAAAATACATTTATAATTTTTAAGGGATAAACATAATTTTTTCATATAAAATGGCAGGTATAAAACATCTAAAACGTTAAATCAATGTTTAAAAACAATTTACCATCATAAAGACATAATTAACATAATTTAAACTATAAAAATTCCTTTATATAAAAAATATGATAGATTTACTAAAAAATATTTTAAATAAAATCTATGATGCATAAACCAGTTGAAACATTTAAGAATATTGTAATAAAATTATAATACCACAACACCATTCTTATATAACTATTCACCACACTATTGGGATTGAAAACCACTCTATTATAGTAGGGATGCAAATAAGTAGTAACGAGAAAGAGTACAGGAGCGTAGAGCACGAGTGGGTAAGGTAGTGTAATACCCAAAAAAATCTCCAATGTCCTTGGAACCTATACGTTGTGGGGTTATATATCATCATTAATTTTTGGATTATATATATATCTTGTTAACCCCCATGATCCACCAAACACAAAAATATGATTTTTTCCTAAAAATAAAACCTACACTAAACAAATGGGTATTTATCTACGTAGAAATTAACAGAAGATGCATCATCTTTTTGTGTAAATCCAGCCACATCTGCCTAAACATATACTCAAACCCCCAACTGATTTAAGGGAAAACATGTGGTCCTAACCACCATCATGACATGAGATAATAAGGATGACAATATAATATAAATATTTATCACTAGTTTTTTATAGGACTGGATAGCTTCACTAGGTGAAAATATCATCTATGGTATATCAGCCGATATGTAAGTGTCACTATGAGGAGTACTATTGAAATGGCCTTTCAGATTCACCTAATAAAAAATATTAATCCCCTTTGGTCATGTTATGATTATTAATAACATTATAACATATTATTAATATTTGAAATTATTATCATTATTTCACATATATATTTATTAAATTACATATATATATATGTGTGTGTTTGTCTGTGTGTTTTTGTGTCTCTTATCAAAAAACACTAAAAATTAATTATGACAAATTTTAAATAATTTTAAATCTATATCAACATTTAACTTATTTTATATAATAAAACACTTATAAAATAATATTCCAAATACTTAAATTTATTTTTATAATAAACTTATTATATTTTAGAAAATAATTTTATAAATAATATATAACTTTTGTTTAAAAAATACTATAAAAATTTGCACAAATCTTGTTTTCAATGAACATATAAATACTTTATTTATTTCCAACGGATAATAGTATTTAAAATAAAAAGGATCATAATTTAAAATTATATTTTCATAAAAAAATGTAAATTTTAAAAATATAAACTATTATCATTACACAAAAAATAAAATTATATCTTATGTGACCAAAACTATATAGTATTTTATTCAAAAATATTTCTTTGAAGAAAAATGAATATTCATTTTTATAAATTTCAATATTGATCATGATATTTAACTAAAATATTCATTAAATATTCATATTATATTTATCAATATATATATATATATATTAGTTTTTAAATTTATTTTAATTGGTCTTAAAACACACTCTCATATATATATATAAATTAAATAAAAAAATTATTAAATAATCTGAAATTCAAAACAAAATTAAAATGTAAAACTACATTTTTCTGGGGTAATTCTAATTTATTAAATGATTCTTACATGGTATTAAATACATACACACACAAAAATAGTATTTTATAAACTATATTTATATATATAGTTATTATTAAATGAAAATAAGAAAAATTAATTACCATCATGACCAAATGAAATTAAAAAAATGAAAAGATGAAATTTACAAAAATTCAAGATGTTACATTCTACCCCCTTAAAATAATTATTTCCTTGAAATTCCTTCACTATACTTAGAGAAAATATGAATTTCACCATTAAAAATTAAGAAAAATTAAGTTCCCAATATATCTTCTTAATATATACCACTATAAAATCAATGAAAAGAGTATAAAGACTATAATGTTTCTCTGTTTTCATACCTCTAGATTTATCTAAATCTTAGCTCTGATACCAACTCAGACAACCCAATACCTGATCTATTTTATATTTATGGTTTATCATTTATTTTTATAGGTTTACTCAATATCACAATGGTTAAGAATTTTAGATAGTCCGGATACATCAAACCATTCTAATCACAATACCTTAAGAAATTAAAGACAAGAAAATTATTCTTTTGATTTACAAGTGTTAAACACTATTGTGGGACATCAACCACTCACCACATCTACACATCATTATTACCAATGAAAATAGGTTATGAAAAAATAGGGTGAGTGAAAAAATCTTTGTAAGTGTTTTCAAAAGCATGGGAATTCCTGATAGGGTTTTCCAATATAATATAAAACAAAATCAATATATAAAATTTGAAAATGGGGAACATATATTGAAATCATGATTACATTGTAAAATGGACACTTTTTTTAAATATATTTCAACAAATTAAACCATTTGAAATTATTTTTTATTCAGTCATAAAATTATAAATATTTCTCTTCAAAACTCATAATAATTTATAAATATTTATCGAATTCACTTGAGATCATAAAATATTGTCAAATCTTACTACTGTGACATTATAAAAAGGTAAAAATGGAATGATAATGGATTAGGTTCACTTAGTAATCCCAAAGTGTTCGTAGGATAACCTCCCATGAAACATACATGACATCTCATTATATTTAATCATTAACCAATGCATTGACGTTATATATAATTCTAGGATCACCCATCACATGGTTGGAAAAAAGTCCCAGGAGGGTTTGGGTTTACTCAGAATTCTGATTAATCATTCATTTAATATTCAAGTGAAATTATTTAAAATTAAAAAAAGTATTATCTTTTTTCATCATAAAGGGAATGAAACATCCTTTGAAACCATGGGCCATGATAATCTGTTCATAAATGAAGAATTACTTAGATATACATATATGTTTAATTCATCAGAAAAATATTCATGAGTTATAATTTAAAAGGAAAATTAAACATTCCATAATTTAGTCTTGTAAATATAGTTTTGGAAATAAACAATAACTATTACAAAAATCCATATGTTTTTTCACGCATTAAAAATAAGAGATTTCGAAAATTAAACTCTTTTTCAGGAGATGATATTTATATATATACGCACATTTATTTATATATATAAATAATGTGGATTTACCTAAAATGATATATATATATACATATATATTGATATTATAATAAAATACAGGTTACATAAAATTTTACATTTATATTGAAATGTTTATATAATAGAATAAAAATAGTTTTAGGTATAAGTATTAATATATATATACATTTATAATTTTTATTTAGAAATGAGAAATAAAATAGTATCACATAAATTGATATATTTATACATAAATTTATATAAAGATATCTGTATATATTAGAATAAAAATAGTAGTATAAAAAATGATACATATATATACATAGGTATATATATGTGTTTCAATATAACTCTTATAAATTAAATGAAATATTTATAAATATATGTATTTATATATATACATATATACATATTTTAAAATTAATAAAATTTAATTAATAAATAATTTTTGAAACTCAACAGTATCCCTTTCATTAATAGAGGGAGGATTTTAAACATTCTAAATATATCTCTACATAATATGTTTCAGTGGAAGAAACAATTTTTCTGTCAGACAAAAATAGATTCACATGAAATAATGCATATATATACGAAATATTTCTATATATATACATATCATAAAAAGAGTTTCACATTATATGATATATATTTATATATATATATGTACATTTTTGAAGATATCAGAATAAAAAAATTTCACCAGAGACATTGTATATAAAAGTGTATACATATATATATATACACATAAACTTATATACTTATTTAAATATTAAAAAATCTTTCTATTGATAAAAACCCAATTTTTTAAATTTAATAAATTCATCTCCATTCTTGAATGCATAATTTATATTTATTAAAAATAATTTTGTAAATTTTATGGTTTAAAAATATTTTTTTACATATAAAATTTAAGGCAGAAACCATTAAAAACATTAAAGAATAAATTTTAAAAAATATTCCCTAGCCCTCATGAATTCAAAATTGAAATTATGTAAACAATAAAGACACCTTTATATAAAAAATAGAACTATTAAACTGATATAATTTTTCCTATAAAATCTAAAATGAAAGAACCACTCGAAACATTTAAATAGAGTTTTAAAACATCTCCTTACCATTAAACCATTATTTCATTCCGATTCACCACAATAGTGTGTCCAAAAACAAACCCCTCTTATTTGGGAAAAAATTAACAGCTACAGAATAGAATTTCAGAGGGTAGAGAATCCAAAGGACATAATAGTCTAATACCCATCAAAATTCATCATCCTCCTAGATACTACATGTTATTGGGTTATCTGTCCTTACAAATCACTAGATTATATATATAAATATATATACCATGTTTTAACCTCTTGATTACCCAAGGGATAAAATTATGATTTTCCCCTGAAAAAATAAAAATTCTATAGAAATGGGTCTTCATCTACCTATCACTAATTGGAAGTCGTGTATGCCTACCGTCTAAGGTCATCTTTGGTGGCTTAAAAATACGCAAAACCCCAACTGATTAATCCAAAACTAGATAATCCTACTCACCCACAAGTAAAGAGATCAATAGGAAGATTCATTCACAAAAAACATTCCCATCGATGTTTGGAAGGATGTGATGTCATCACGTGGATCAAAAATCTTCCATGAGCTATCGACTGTTGTATAGGGGTCACCATTAGGAACACAATGGGGTGGGTCTATCAACCTTCCCTGAAGAAAATCATGAATACACATTTTTCATGTTATTATTATTGTTTTATATTATTATCATTATATCACACACACAAACACACACACACACATATATATATATATATATTACATTACATAAACATTTATACATATATATATCATCTAAAAACTAGAATACAATTCCAACCTAATTTTTTAATATTTCTATATCCTTAGAAATATTTATTGTTAATTATATATTAAACCACATAAAATACTATAACATATTTTTTAAATATGTTTTATGATTAATTATTTATAATTTATAAAATAATTTTATAATTACTATAAAAGTTTTGTTACAAAATAAATACTTTTAATGTTAGCACAAATTATGTTTTCATAGAAATTATATGTTCATTTTTATTCCCAAAAAAAATATTTAAAATAAAAAGTTTATTATATATAATATTATTTTACTAAAAAATTAAATCTTAAAAAATTAAATTCTTATCATTATGTAAATAATAAAATTACATATTATATGACCAAAACACACTATTATTTGAATCAAAAGTAAAACATTGAAGAAAAGTACTTATTTATTAAAATAAATATAAAAATATATCTTTATAATTGACTTAAATATTCATTAATAATAAAAATTATATTATATATATATCATTTTTTTTATTTATGATAAATGGCTATAAAACATACATAAATACATTTGAAAAAAATGCTTTAAAAATAAAATTATAAAGAATTCAATAAAATAAGAAACTAAATGTTTTATTATTTATTTTAATTTTGTGTTCTTATATATATGTATACATACACAAAAATATTCTTTTACAACCCATATTTGTATATTTATTTATTAATAAATAAATAAAATAATAGTTATTAACATTATATCCAAAACAGTTTAAAAATGAAAAGATTATATTCTATAAAATTTTTATGATAATAAGAATAAATAATTAATATAATTTATTAATAAATATGTATAATTATTAATTATTTATATTTATAGATAATAATTTTGTAGTTATATGAAAAAAGACTTATCCAAAAGTTTGTGTAATGTTTCTATAAGGCTAGAATAGTCGAAACAACATGTTAAATAAGTTTTCATGACGTCGATGTGTGTAAATATACATATTAAATTAATATAAACGAGTATATTGAACACAATTATTTATTTATATGATTTTAAATTATTTTTAATTAAACTAAATATTTATTCTATTCTGAGTTACTGCTTGTGAAAACAATAGAAATATTATGTAACTGATATTTAGAACACTAAAAGTAATATTGTTTCGGGTTATTTATATTGTAACATGAATTTTATAGATAAATATAACATATAATTTACGTTTTAAAGGTTTATATTCACATTACTTTTTTATAATGATGACTTTAATGTCAAATTAAATTAATAGTTCTAAAATGACCTTAATGACCTTTTATATTATAAACTATTTCCATAATGATTTGAAATTCATATAAATGAAATCAAAAGACATGGGAATTGGATATGGTTAAATATATCAATAATGGTTTATTTATGGTTAAGGTTTACTATTATAGTGCCTTTCATAACCCCTAAAGATTTAGAATCTTTGATATCGTGGTAATCATCAAAAGGGTTAATGATGATTTAAAAAAAGTTGTATGGGTGAAATCAAGATCCATAAATGTCAGAATTTTATTGAATGATGTTAGTTAGACTCATTGTCATCATATAATATAAATATATAAATTTTTTCATCTTTTTATGGAAAATTAAATTAAATTAATTTAATACATAATGTAATCCCATGAGTGCCCCTACCCTCACCTATAAAAGAGAGCATATTATCTTATCTTCCTCAAAAATATTTAACACACTAATTCATAAATTAATAGACCATATACATTCCCAAAATCCTTCCCCATGTTCTATATGTATTATTTATTGAAAAATACCATCATTAGGGGGAATAAGGTGTACATAAATGGAGATTTTCTGAAGAATAGGTATATTTTTTAACCGAATGTTATTGTATTATTTCTTCTCCTACATATATATTGAATTAATCAACCATGAATAAATAATAAAATAAATATACTCCATATAATTAGATGATATTATATTGAATCCATAGACTATATAACTCTCTTATTCCATCAAATGCTAAATAAAACCATTGTTTGAGTATACGGTGGACTACAACCTGACAAACTGATGCATTTCAATTTCTATCACTGACTCTCATGGTTTCTTATAATGAAGTATTCAATATATATATATATATATATATATTATTCCTAAAAAATATAATTCTATAAATATATTCTATCATCTATTTTTTTACCTTTTTATCCATTAAAAATGATAACTTCATTCATGAGTACATGTGGATTTCCACCACCACAATGTGGTGTGATTTGGTTCCCATGACCACATTACATGGATGATATATATATATATATATACATATATATATACATATATTTAAAAGTAAAATATCAAACGTAAGATATAATAACAATTTTATTAAAATAAAATAATATGTACCATCACTCTATAAGGTTAGTTGAATAAATGGAAATGTTACTCATGTGTATGTATGACATATCATCTCCATGATTATAAAATAGTTTATTTTTCAAGGTTGTTTTTTAAAATATTAATAATGTATAAAAATTATAATTATTTGATGATTATTATTTTTTTAGATGACACAATAATGACCCTTTGACAGTATCCAACTTTCTAATGTCATTTTGGACATATTAGTCTACCATCATCAATACATTAAAAGTCAACTTAACTGATTAAGTAAATGTACATAACATGATAATTAAAAAAAACAAAAAAAAGAATAATATTTTTATTTAAGAGAAACATTATTATAGTTTTACTATTTAGGATTATAAATAATGTGTGTCATGAGTTGAACATGAGGTGAGGGACACATTAACATAAAACTCATTTTAAATGTTTTAACGATATATTTTTTATATATTTATCTTCTATGTACATATAATTTTTTAAATTTTTGTATTAATAAAAATCTAGTTATAAAGTATTTTTTTCCCTTTTTTGATTTCTTTTCAACGATTTTTAAAAGTAATATTCTTACATATTTTATAAGCAATGTTCTGGGTTTATTTATAAAAAAGAAAAAGTAATGATCTATATTAATTTATAAATTGTCCAAGACTTTTCCTGTTACCGTAACCATTATTTCATTTTTATATTCCTTTAAAACATTCCAATTCTTGAGAATTTTATATTTTCAAATTTTAGATTTAAATAAAATCGATATAAAATATCTAAAAAGGTATTCTATGGGTTAAAATAATATTTTTAGTATTTTCATAATGGAAATAAAATATTATATGTGTTCTATACATGTTATGTTCCTTTGACATAGTTTATGATCATTTGACAAAAGTATATTTATCTAATATTTTATATAATGAATATCTTTCTTAAGCTCTATATCAGGCAGTACATACCAGTTTGAATTGGGATTTTGGAGCCCAATACGATTTATTTTAATCGTTTTGTATGTTTGGGTAATATGGGTTTCAATTTACTAGGTTCGATCAACAGTTTTTTTAGGTTAATAATCTATGGGTCTTGGCTCATTCTTATTTATCGGATCCTCTTCTGGTAGGTTCAAGTAATCAACACGTTACTTGTTCCTTTTCTGTTTTGGGAATTAAGCAGTTTAGTTATTCCATTTATGCTAGTAATAGTTATCAGGATCGTCGATCTCTTGTGGATGAAATTGATTCTCTTAAAAGTTTAATTAATGATCCATGGACCATTATTAGGGATTTTAACATGATTATTAAATCTAATGAAAACGTGGGTCATATGACTTGTTCTATTTCTTATATATAATTTAATGGTTGTATTGATGTAAATGAGTTTTCTGAATTTAATCTTGTTGGGGATAATTTTACTTGGTATATATGGCAACTTAATGGAATAGTGGCTAGTAAAATTGACAAGCCCTTTGTTAATGACTTCCCTTTACACTCTTGGGATTCTATTTCTTCTATGTCTTTATCTCGGTTTAATTCTGATCATCATACTATTATGATAGACCTCCTAGTTAAAGGTGTTAAATCCCCTTTCCCCTATAGATTTATTAAATATTTTGTTCTTCATCTTGAATGTGACAAGCTTGTTCGGGATGTTTGGTGTACAGTTGGGAGAAAGAGGAATGTTTTCTTTTGTATTCTTAAATTTAAGAATCTCAAGGTCAACATTAAAATCTGGAGTAGGGATAGGTTCAGTCATCTTGACTCAGACATCTGTAATCTTGAATCTTCTCTTCGTACTTTCCAAGAGAAATGTATTTATGATGATTTCTCTCGTAATATTTCTTTGGAATCTGAGATGAGTTTTAAACTTAATAATTTTCTCAATATTAAAGATGCTATGAAAAAGGCTTCTTTCAAAAAAATTCACTCAAGGATGAGGATTGAAACACAAAATTATTTAATAATCTTCAAAGAGTTCAAAAAATTTCTAGGCCTCTTGCTTTTTTAAAAAAAGGTGATCAAATTTTGTGTGATAGACAAGATCTTTCAGAGAACATTATTTCTTATTATAAAGACCTTTTTAATGGATCATATGCCATTTCCATCCCTAAAGAAGGTATTATTCCTAAATTGGTTAACAAGGAGGATAATTCTAGACTTGTTTCCTTTCCTTTGGAACATGAAATCAAGGCTACAGTTTTCAGTCATAAGACGGATAGCTCTCCGGGTCCTGATGGTTTTGGCAATTTTTTTACAGAATTATTGGGAGATTATTGGGGATGATGTTTGCAACCTTTTTCTGTATTTTTTTAAAGGGGTAAATCTTACTTAAGGATTAAATTATCAATATAAATCACTTATTCCAAATATGGAAAATGATAATGAGATACATTTATTCAGACCTGTTTCTATTACTAATACTTTATACAAAGTTATCACTAAGATTCTTGCCATTAGTATTGCACCCATTTCCAATAAAATTGTTTCTTCTAATCAATTTTGTTTCATCAAATGTAGTTCCATTCAATATTGTATTGTCGTGGCTTCTGAGAGTATCAATGTTCTCAAGAAACATGTTCATGGTGGAAACATTACTCTCAAATTACATATTAAAAAGGATTTGGACACAATGGATTGGGGTTTAATATTTAAAATTATTTCTATGTTTGGTTTTGATGACATTTTCATTAATCGGATTAAGATAATTTTTGCTTCATCCTGTATCCCAGTTCTTGTCAATGGATCTCCAGAGGGATATTTCACTTTTTCTAGAGTATTTAAGCAAGGGGACCCTCTTTATTTTATTATTTTTTCTATTTAATAAGATTATCTTAGTATATTGTTTTCTATCATGGCCAAGAATGGTAAGATAAAGGCTATTAGTGCTTGTCACGGTCTCTCTTATCATACCTAGCTTTTTTATGCTGATGATATTATTCTCTTTACTTAAGGGGAGAAATGAAATATCAATAAAATAAAGAAAGATCTTCTACGTAACAAGCATGTTTCTGGGGAACATGTTCGTTGGAATAAGTCTTTTGTCTACTTTAGTAGAAATTTTTCTCATACTAGGAAATTAGAGGTCATCACTGATTTGGGGATTAGAGAATGATTTATACCTTTTACTTATCTTGTTTTCCCTATGTTTTGGGGTTGTCCGAAGGCTTGTTTTTTTTTGGGAATATTAGTAAGATCAAGAATCATCTTTATTCCTATAAAGGAATAGTCCCCTTCAATAGCTGGTCGTATTTGTCTAGTCAAAGATGTTATTGTTTATAAATTTCATTATTCCTTTATGGTTTATAAATGGATTGCTTATCTTATTAAATCTATTAATTTGGCCATCGAAAACATCATTTGGACTGGTAGTATTTTTTAAATAAGATTGGTAATTGTGTCTTGGAACATTTATTGTAAACCTTTTGAGAAAGGGCACCTCAGTATAAAAAATCATAGCCTTTTTAATCAATACCTTTAGGCTTCATTTGTTGCGAATATAATAAATAGAAACTTAGAAGCTAATTCTTTCCTGGGGTCTAGATTCCTTACTAAAATCATAAGTGGAAACATTAATTATATGGACTCTTCTGTTTGGTCGTCTTTTAAATCTGCTTTTCTATTATTGATGTGGATGATAGATGGTCTGTCTCTTAGGTTTCTTTTCTCACTTTTTGGAATGATAATTGGACTGGTATTTCTCTTATTGATACTATTAATCAAGAAGTTTCTAATATAGACATTGATGTTTCTATTAATGATCAATTAAATGATATTTCTGTTTTTTCAGATCATTTTAATCATATTATTAGTAATTATTGTTTTTCCTCTATTGGTGATTTTTGGATTTGGGAACTGCGCCCCTCTAGTATGCTTACTTTTAAATTCCTCTACTCTCATGAAAATAATTCTATGTTAGGTTTAGATTAGATTGGGAAGTTTAATAGGAGAATCACCCCCCTCTTGGTTCTTGTTTTTGTGGAGACTGGATCATAGTAAAGTCCCTATTGATTCCTATTTACAGGTTTCTTGTATTTCTCTTTGTTCAGTTTGTATTTTTTGTCATCTACATAGGGAGGATTTGGGTCATCCATTTTTGAGTTGTGTTATAGCTGCCTCCATGTGGAAGGAACATTATGATATTTTTTATGTTAAAATACAGAATATTTCTACTATCTGAGGCATTCTTGAAGGTATTTTCTATCTTCCTTTATCTTATATGTTGTTGATTCTTTTTCAAGTTGCTTCTGCCGAAATTTTTCCTTCATTATGGATGGTGACAAACAAGGGTCTTCATTATGGATTTGGTTTCAATCCTCAGGCCTGTCTTGCTAGTATTTTTTTTTGTCATGAAACATGTAATGCTCTCTTATAAAGCTTATTCTAATAACACAATGCATGATTTTTCTGTTCTTAAAAATATCAAGGTTATAGGTAATTTTCGTCTTTAATTACATACTATGGAAGTTTTTTGGCGTCTTCCTTTGTTGGGTTGGATTAAAATTAATATTGATGGCTCTTCTAGAGGTAATTCGGGTCCTTCGGGTTATGGTTTGGTTTTCAGGAACAGTTTTGGGGATGTTTTGGGTTGTGCTTACAAATTTTGTGGTTTTTCCTTGTCTCTTGAGGCTCAAATGCTTAGTGTCATTTCTTCCATTGATATTGTTAAAAATAGGGGTTCGAATTGGATTTGGTTAGAGTGTGACTCCACTACAGTTATTTATGCAATTAGAACCTCTTCTACTAGTATCCTTTGGAAGCTTATGAATAATTGATTAATTTTTTACAGTTTATTTCATATATTGAGTCCATTATTACCCACGTATTTAGGGAGGGTAATTCTCTGGATGATATTTTTGCTAATAAAGGAGCTGATGGGGGGAATCTTTCTTCGTTTGATCAAATCCCAGGGAATGCTATCTCTATTTTTCAAAGGGATGGATGTTTTTTTCGGCTTTCAAACTTGTTTTATTTGTTCTCCTATTTGTTTATTTTGTTATTTACAAAACTTTGTTCGTGTGACTCTGGATTTTGTTTCTTCTAGGGTTTTTGTTCCATTGAATCTGTGTCATTTCTGCTGACCAGGGTGATGATATGTTTGCTGATTATCTGATGTTGTATGTTTTTTGTGAGCTTATGATGGATCTTGTAGATTTTATGTTTCATTTGATTTCTTTTCATTTGGGTGGTTGTTTTTTGATGTTATTGTGTTTGTTAAAGTAGGATCCAATTTTATTCGGACCCTATTTTTTTGTTTTGATGCATGTAGCATTGTGGGGGAAACAAGCTTCCAGTGCGATGTTTTCTATCCCTCAGATCCTTTTTGGGATGGTGCAATAGGCCTCGTCCTCTGTTGGTGGCAAGAAGATAGCGACTTTCAAACATGGATAGGTTTTCAGAATAATTTGTTATCCCTTGAATTTATATTAAGTATTACAAGCCTCTTCTTCTGGTATATCTAATTCTCTTCCAGGAGCATCCTCTTGGTGTTCTCTTATTCTATTGACATCTTCGGTTTCTTCATCTTTGGTAATGGGGTTTGAGAATCCCAGAGATAGAGGGACTTCTATTTTCTCATTTTTTCATGCCACTCCTCAATTTCATTATGGTAAGGTTAAAATCAACATGCGTTTTGATTATCCTTTTGTTGTTATTTCTTGTGCTTGTAGTGAAGATGGTGGGAAAGAAAATGATAGTGTTCTGGGAGCTGAAGTCATGTGATGAGGTGGCTGAGCTCTTAGATGTTGTTGGTGGTCCTTAGATGCAATTCAATACTTGGAGCTGAGGATGACTATATCCAAGGGGTTGGAGGCTTTCTCGCCACAATATGAGAACTCCATATAGACTGGTTGGTTGAAATATTTTTATGATTTCAGATCTTTATTTTTATTTTGTATGTTCCTCTACTATTTCATTTTATATTTTCAATAAAATGGGTCTTTGTGCCACAACCTTTTTCAAAAAAAAAGTTCTCCAGAGAATTATTTTTATGTTTATTTAATTAGTTACTCTACATGTAAGGGTTCCATGAAGATCATGTCTCAAGGAAACTATGCGAATTTTCTATACATTTTAATATGTTTTCATAGAAATAATATATTTTAAAATATTAAGAAAATGATATTTTGTTTTAAATGACTTATTATTCCCTTTTAAGGTAAATATGGTATGTTTTTAGGAATAAAATTTCATGGGTTTTCATGTTTTCTAAGAAACATCCATGATTATTATTTTTCCATTATGTTTTTTTAATCTATAATATAAAAAATTTTGTTTAGTAAATTAGATTTTATGTTTAATTAAATTTTCATTTGAGCTAAAGGTTCATTGTGCTAATGGGAAAATGTCTTATAAGATCACATGATTTTAAAATTTATATAAAAGTTTCATTATTTCATTTTATATTTCCATAATTGAGATTTTTGTACTTGTCCAATCTATTGAAAAAATTCCAAGGGTTTAAGGATGTGTATGCACTAAGAATAAGTCAAGTGAAAATTCAAGAATATTTTTCCTGAAAATAAAACATGTTTCATAATAAAAGAATTATATTTTGAAAAAATATATATATATTGAACAAGAGGATAATATTGTAATATATGTTTTTTATGTTACAGTTTTGACATTAATCTATAAAACTCTAAACTGAAAAGAACCTTGAATTATAAGAAAGTGAATTATTGACTAAAAGATCAATATTATTTAATTTATTATGGTTGTTTCAAAATATATATAAATTCAGTATTCCACTTATTTATTTACTAAATAATGGTAGGTTATTTAAAATTGGAGTTTGTTTTAATGTAATACCCATACACCATTATAGAGTTCATGAAATGAATAATGTCTCCAGGGCCTCCAAACTACTGTAAGACCAATAACCCAAACCTAAATCAAATTATAGTATAAGTATTGAAGGGACGCTCAGATGAAAGTCACATAATCCAATTTTTTTGTAATCTATCATCAAATGGATGATGTGATATGTAGTTAAATAGAAAGATACACTCGGTCCTAGTTATACAGGAAGACAATATATGATTATTATTTTTGGTTGCATGGATTTAAAATTGACACTATTCATACTAAATTCAAGACACATAAAGGACTCCCTTTGGTCATTACCAGACATCCCTAAATGTTACATCATGTTTCATTTAGAATTAAACATTGATTAGCAACCTGGGATATTAAAACATAGATGTGACATCTGTTTAGATGTATATCCAATAAATTATACAATAACACACTTAGTTACCATAATAGTGTAGTGTCATTGGATATAGGTAGACAATCTTCTAATTTGGTGAAATATGTTCAACATCTCCCATAAAGATCCTCTCTTTAGTACTATTCACAATTGAACCCAACATAAAAACTTTATTCATATCTTCATGAATGAAACATAATATATGGTGAACTCATATTCTCATTAAGGTTATTCAAGGGAGATACATATGTATAGCATGAAGATAGATGTGATAATAACATTTGAAAACCATATGATTCATAGAAAAGATAATTATCTTTAGTCTCACCATAAATATTGTCATTTCATAAGAGATGAATCATAAGGGAATCAAATAAAATGATCCATAAGAGAATAAATTTTCCCTAAGAAGTAGAATTGTATAATATAAATAATAACATAAAATCTTATGTTAATGCTTCCTTCCAAGATATTCATACCATATTGGGCTTAGGATAACCATTTATATACCTAAATTGTGGTTAGGATAACAACTTATGAACCCTCTTTACGGATTGGGAGACCCTCCTATGAACCCTATTTCAGGCATGGGATAACCTTTCGTATACCATTTGAACTCATTTACAATTAATCGTTTCCCAATAAATAGGATGTAGATAAAGGATACACTGATACCATAGTGAAAACCATACTTATCTGTGACATAATATCATAAAACATTTATACTATAATCGAATCAAAACCCATTTAAAGAAAATGTGTTTCATAAACATT
This sequence comes from Viscum album, assembly GCA_963277665.1. Classification (NCBI taxonomy): domain Eukaryota; kingdom Viridiplantae; phylum Streptophyta; class Magnoliopsida; order Santalales; family Viscaceae; genus Viscum; species Viscum album. Next base: position 120,430,609 of record OY728134.1, read on the forward strand.
TCATCAACATAATTATTTACCATCATGATAATGACTAAGGATGGTATAATTCAATATTATATGCTGTGAACAAAAATTGACAAAAAAGGATGACATCATAAAGGGAAAATTGGTTTAAATGATTACATAAAACATTTCTTAGGGAAATAGAATATATAATTTGAAAAAAAAAATTAAACCTAAATCCTTTTTCAAATCCTTTATTTTAAAATAAATTGAATTTTTATAAATAAATATTTAAAAATAAATTAAAACATTTCCTAAAGACAATATAAATTCCACATTGAAAAAAAAATTAAAATATAATTAATTTTAAAAAAAAAATTATTGAATATAAACATGGAAATTTTTAAATGAAGATTTAGAAAATTTAATGTTCATGATGGAAGGAAATTTCATTCATGTCAAACATGTTTAGAAAATACCCATTTCACATTTTGGGTGAAATACAAACATGCATTGTTTGGAAAAAAAACATGAACATTATTTTCAAAAAATTTTGTAAAAATTAAAACATGGTTAAAAATGAATTTAATAAATCATTTAAATAATTATACAAATATTTTTTTGAAATTTTGTTTTTATAAAATATGTTTTTTGAGAAAAATCTGTTTTCGGTTGAAATGAGAAATACAAATGATTTTTCATGTAAATATTATTTTGAAACATTTAGTACATAAAGAAAGGAAAATTAAGGGACAACATGTATAATCCATAAATAACTAGTTAAGAAAAAAATAATTATTTTTTGAGAGATATAACCTACAATTTAATTGATGGAAGCATAATCATGAGTAATCCTTATAAGCAATGAGATTGTCACATAAAACCCTTACCACATTATTAACTATGAATCGTAAGCCCCAAAAAAGAGTAATGTTAAATATAACATATAATATAATTATAATGTAGTAATTAATTATATTTCATGTCAAATGGGATATATTTACATCTCGTTAAGGAAGATAGTTTCATGAAAAAAAATTCTCAATGAAGGAAAATTGAGAAAAATATCCCTTACCGCTTTAGTAACATTTAAACTATAAACCATATGAAAGAGAGATCCAAAAATTTTTATGTAAATCCCAATAATTTTTATTTGAATTGTCCTAAAATATATTCATGGTAATTATATACAGTACAAAAAATAAATATATTTTAAATATGGATAGTGTCTCAGGAAAGTAAAAAATGAGTGGGAAATCCCTTACTATAAGTCTATAATTCATTAATATACATTCATAAATCCAATATAATAAATAAAATTTTATTAATAATACATTAAATAACAATATGTATATATAATACCATTTATTATTTAATTATTACATTTTATTACCTTTTGAATAGAAATTCCTTGTTAAAGTCACGTTTTGGGAAAGAATTCCTTTATTTTTCATGTATGTTTTGATTTTTTATAATATTACATTGATCATGGTTAAATAATTTTAGAAAAAATTAAAATTATATAAATATAAAATATAGTCATTATAAATGTATTTATATTTATCAATAATAGTTGAATATAGAAAATGAAATACACTGTTTACAGTGATAGTAGGTCGTATGAATGCATGAATGTTGTATATGTTTTCCCAAATGAAATAAATAAAAAAATATAAATATTACATTAAAATTAAAAAAAATTAACAAAAATCACATATATCTATTATTCCTAACCTTATTACCTTCCATGAAAATAGTGAACGAATCGCATCGCATCACGTAGTAGTAGTCTGTCGTTCACACGTGCAACATTTTTTGTATTCCCATAGAATTATAATTAAGAAGTTATATGTGATATAATAATAAATGAATCTTAATTATATATTATATAATATATATATAATCAATAAATTCATTATTCTATCCAGTCGTGATAGGTGGTGATGGAAAAAAGAATAATATTTGTTTGGGATGCGGAAGTCTCTCATACACACAAATAATGATTTCATAAACCATTTGATGGGAGAAAAGAAGGATATAAGTTAAGAAATTAACATAATAATAGAAATTTATATTTAATATAATTATGGAATTATATAAACATTTTTTAATATGAATTTAATTAGTTGTAGGATGAAATAAAAAACACTTCATTAGGGATCTTACATCTTCATCACGCAACTTATTTTGGATTGCACCAAAATAATTTATAGGGGTTCCATTGAAGAAAATAATGATTGTATAATTATATAATGTATATAAGAAGTGATTTAGTTATGTATTTTTTAAACCAAAATGTTTGGTAGTGTGAATAGGTGAAGACAGTGGGTGGCATTTTATAAGTTGGTTGAGTGGCACACTTGTGATTCTTTAAAAAGAAGTAGTTTACCAACATTTGTAACATAATAAAAGGATAAAAATGATATTTTATCTAACATATAAGTTTTAATGTCTAAATATGGTGATAAAATTTTCATTTTACTAGTTTGGGGTAATTTTTTCCTTATTGTTTTAGTTCATCCCCAGTAAACCTATTATTAACTTAACTATGGTAAATAATTTTTAATAATTTTGTTATTAAATATCGTAAAATAAATAATTTGAACATATTGGATAATATAAAATATGTTAATTCAAAATATTTAATACATTTTATCAAGACCCATTCACATACATAAAAAATGGTAATTTAAAATAAATCTCGCAAACGTGATGATAAAGCTAGGTTTCAAAGAGAAAATGTTCAAAACATTAAAAATTCATTATATAAAAATTTGATATTAATATTTTTACAAGACATAAATTGGATTAGTTAATATATAATTGAAGTAGTATTTCTTTTTAAACCATTTTAAAATGAATTTTATGTTTTTAAAATCTATAAAATAATTGAAATTTATTAATAAAATTTGTTTTTTACTATTCATTAACAAATTTATATTTTTAGAAAATTTGAATAAATTCACCCAAGGATAATTTTTATATTATGATAAAAAAAATTATTTTTCAAATAAAATATTTTAAATGTTTAAAAAATTATTTTTACAATATATTGGAAAAAGGAGAAATAATTCTTTTTTTATTAAACTAATTTTTTAAGCATAAAATTGAATTTAATCGTATCTCTTATCTAGGAAACAAAAATTAAGAATTTTAAACTGTTTATTGAATATATAATATATAAATTTCATTAAAATAATTTACAAAAAGTTGTTTTCTTTAATTTATTGATTTAAATCACAATTTTGTTCATATATATAGTTTTTTTTAAATTTCCTTTATTTAAAAATAGTTTTTATATTCATTTATAATTAATATGTTGAAAAATATTGTGAACTATGATTTTTATACAATGATATTACATATTTATAAATGATTATTCAATAAATTACTCATACTAACTTCTGAAGACCATAATAGTTTTGTATCATTGGAGACTAGGTACACAATATTCTAATTTGTTGAAAAATCATCAGCATCTCCCATAAGGATCATCCCATTAAATAATATTCAAAAAAATACCATAATTAAAATATTTATTTGTACCATGGGGAAAATTAAAACACAAATGGGTTATCTCAAATTCTCATTAAGGGTAGAAAATAGATATACATAATAATAACATGAACATAAGGGTATAAGAACATGTGAATAACATTTGGAAACCATGTCAGGCATATTAAACATCGTAATAATGTGTCATGGGATAATGATTTCAAATTAATAAGACATGAATAATAAGGGATTCCAAGAACATGGGACATGTGTGCATAACATTTACATAAGATATAAAATTTTGTAAAATACATAATCATAGAAAATCATATGTCAAGGCTACCCACCAAGACATTCATAACATGTTAGGATTGGGATAACAACCCATTTACCTACTTCATCCTTGGGATAACCTCATGTAAACCCTATTTCAGGAATTATATAACATCTGATGTGTCATTTTTAGTGATTTTGATAGCCTCTTGTATACCCAATGACCTCATATAACATTAGTAGATAGTGAATTCATAGGAGGTAGATAAAGGTATCTCACACGTCAAAATGAAAAACATGCTTATTTTTGGTAAAATATCATAAAATATTCATCTTAAAATCTCATAATAACACATAATGAAAATGAATTTCATAATAATTCAGTAAACATAAACATTAACAATCCATATAATGAATAAGGACAATATCATTAAATCGTATCCCAAAAAAATTATAAGTAAATTCGAAAGATGTAATCTTAGATCGAAAATGATTTTTATAGATAATAGGCATGATTTATGGAGTAAACCAACCTTTCCACTTTAGATAAAAAACTTTAAAAACATGAAATTTTTTCAAAATCTTATTCATTTAAAATAAACATCAATACTTATAAAAGGATATTTAAAATCATTTAAAACTTTTCATAAGGATGATATCATTTAAATGATGTTAATAAATAGTTTAAATATAATAACATTTAGAAAATAATTTCACCAAAAATATCTTTGGAAACTTATAAATGAATATTTGAATATATAAATTTTATTGTGGTGGAAAATATTTTTCATACCCTACACATTAAAATAAAGATTTCTTTCACATTTTTAGTAAAATATAAATGGGATCATTTTGAAAATAACATGAATATTATATTAAAAAAGATTTCAACAAATTAAATCATTGGTAAAAAAATATTTAATAAAGTCTATTTTGAATTTTTTGAGAATTTAATGTTTTTAGAAAACATTGTTTTGGAGAAAAAATGATTTTTGGTCGAAGGGGGAAATAATAAAAGAAATTTAAAACAATATCTTCAGAACTATGAATTAATTAGTAGAGGAAAAAGAGGGTTAAATATTTATTCTATATAAATAAAAATAAGATAAGAGAATAGATGGGGTTTTAATAGATATATCATATTATTTCATCATTTGACATACAATCATGTGAAATCCTGATAAACGATGAGATTTTAACATAAAACCCTTGACACTTTGGTAACTTTTAATCATAAGACCCATGAAAGAGTAACACTAAATGGAAAGTAAAACATCACAAGAATAAATAATTTAATTTTATTACATTTCAATGGGTCTGTACATACACCTCATAAAATAATATATGTCCATAACTTAACATATATCCAAAGTAAGGAAGATTGAGACAAAAATACATTAACTATTTGGTAAATTTTGAACCATAATCCTTGGGAAAGAGAGATTCTAAAATGGATATGTAAATAATAATAATTTTCAAGAGAATAATAATAAAATAAATTATTTTTTAGTATATACACCACATAAAAAATAGGTTTTGAATATGTGTGGTCTCCCACAATAGTTAAAGGGATGACATAAATCCATTACCATGAGTATTGACTTCATTTTTACAAGTTTGAACGTAATGTATAAAAACTATAAATTTTATTATTAATATATTAAATAAACACACATGTATATATAATACCATTATTTATTTACTTATAACATTTTATTATTCATTTTTTCACAATTCAATGATAATGTCACATTTCGGGAAATAACTGCTTTGTTTTTTTATGTCTATTTTTATTGGTTGTTTTTTCTTCTTAAACTAATCAAGGTTCGATAATATAATGAATGTTTTAGATTATTGAAAAATAATATATATTCCTTATAAATTTATTTATAGTGATTGATAAAATTAAAGGATAGTTATTGAAAGACACCATTCATTGAAACGGTCAGTCATACATAATCATGCATGTTGTTTCAATCTTCCCTATTTAGAAATGAAAAATAATGGTAAATAATATATTAAAATTACAAAATAAATTTTATTTCATAAATTTTATATATTTTTATTAAATAGAGCCTTATTATATTCCATGAAAACCGTGAATGAATCACATATATTCATGAGGTGGAAGTCAGCAGTACACATGGGCGACATAATCGTATTCCCATAACATGGAAAATAATAAGGTATATGGGATATAATAATTCAACAAGTATAATAATATAATAAATATAAAATATAAATAATAAATTTATCATTATGTAATCCTTTCATAGGTTGTGATAGAAAATAAATAACATCGGTTCGTGAGGAAGTACTATATTGTACACATGAATGATGATTTCATTAACCATTTGACGGAAGAGATTAATTATTTAATTTATTACATTAAAATAATAGAAACTAATTATATGGAATATATATAGGTAATTATAATATCATATTTTATTATAATTTAAGGATTTTATGGAATAAATAAAATAAAATACACTGTTAGGGGTGTCACCTCTTCTTCAAACAATATCTTTTATTATGTACCAGAAGGCTTCATAGTATGGATTTATAACAAAAATAATAATTCTAGAATTGATTGAGGTATTGAATTAATTTATTGGAGTAGGTATTGGATTAACCAAATAATTTTTTATTTGTGGAGAGGATTGGAGATGGGAGGCCTTTTATAAGTGAGGTGAGTGACACACATGTAATTTTTAAAAGAAAAAAGTGAGACCATTATTTTCACATGTAACATTGCTAAAAATTGTACCATTATCCAAAAAAATATTTCATATTTAATTGTAATAAAATTGGTTTTGTATAAGTTTTTGGCCATTTTTACCCTTATCATTTTTATTTAACCCCTGGTAAACCCATTTTTATCTTTACCGTGGTATGTAATTTTTACTGTTTTTAGTTTTTGTTATAAGGAAAATTTATTATGATCTTTTCAAATAATATAAAAAATTATTATTCCAAATACTGGATACTTTTTGATAAATTCTCTTTATAGAAGTGGTGGAATTTAATTTAAAATTAATCCCACTGATGGGATTAGAAAGTGGGGTTTCAAAGAGAAAATGTTCAAAATTTTATTATGTTTTTATATTAAAATTCAATATAAAAATTATTATAGTGACATAAATTCTATTAATATATACTTAATTTTAGAAATTTTATATAAAATAATCTTAAATTTATTTTAAATTTGTAACAATCATTAAATGAAATGAAAATTATTAATAAAAACATATATTTTTTACAATTAATCAAACAATTTATCTTCATGAAAATTTTTCAAAATTTCACTATAAGAAAATTTTAAAATTGTGATTGAAAATAAACATTATTTCTCAAAAAAATATAAAATTTTAATAAATAAGAATTAATGTATGTGTGTAAAATTTGACACAACTCGTTTTTAGAGATATACATTATTTATGTGTAAAATTGGATTTCTTCTTATCACTTATACAAGTATCACATAATTTGAATGTTAAAATTTTATTGAATATACTATATAAAAATTTCATGTATATAATTCAACTTCTGTTTTTTGTTTAATTTGTTAAGGTAAAACATGTTTTTGGTTAAAATAATTTTTGTTTAGAAAAATATTTATCTTAATTTCAAATAGTATTTTTTCATTTCAAATGAACTGGTCACTAAATAATTCAATTTACAAATATTTTTAGACCATATGATTCCACAATTTAGATGTTATTATCCGTACCCACAATTCCAAAAATTAGGTGATGACTATAATATTAAATTTTAATTTTCTAATAGTAAGCCATGTATTATTTAAACTCGGCATTATGTGTAATGCACGAAAAACATAGTGTTGCATGTAATTCATACTAAAATTGGTGTAAAATGAAATTAAAAATATCAAAATGATTAAAATAAATTTAAAATAAAATATTTCCTAAAATATCAATACATTACGCTATTTCCTTAAACAATATGTGTTTTTATTCCTTTCATAGTGATGCATTGGAAACCCCTTTCTTGGAAGTAATACATAAAATACCTCACATTCTTCGTCTTTTAAATCAAATTTCCACCTCAAATAACACTAAATTTTATTAATGAATTATGTACTCATATGATATATTAAAACATTAATGTAAACACTAAACCTTATTAAAAAGTATAAACATCAAGTGTAACCTTCATTACTTGGTATCCTCTTAAATTAATTCCCTTATGAATCCCATAACCCTATTAACAATGAGGTGATAGATCAATCTAACGACTATGAGATAATAATCCATAAACTTGTATTAATATGATAAACCTATATATTCTTATATAATGATCCAAATTATTAGTATGTCTGTAATGAGATAGTAAACCTATATCTTTGTTAGTGATGATCCAATGAATTAAACCGCTTGGGATGATCTAGTAAACCAATATCACTATTGGTGATGACCAAATAGATCAATTGACTAGTGAGGAGAAGGTAAATCCATAACTCAATTGGGGTTGATCAATATATATATCCATATGTGAGGAGATTGTAAACCCATATCAAAATTGGTGACAAGACAATGTAAGAATCCAATGGTAATGATATAGTAAACCCCTATCTATATTGGTGGTGAGTTAATAGATTTATCCATTAGTGTTGAACCAATAAACTCATATATTTATTTTTGATGAGCCAGTAGATAAATACATTGGTGATGGGTCCTTGAATCTTTATCACTGTTAGTGAGTATCATATGCATCAATCTAGAAGTGATGAAATATTAAACCTATATCTAATCTAGATATGTGTTTATGATTTAATCCACTATTGAAGAGATATTAAACAAACATTTCCTTCTCAATAACAGGAACCCATATTATACGTATTTACATATTTTTATATACTTTTAATGTTCATAGTTCCCTCTATTATGATATAAACTATAAATTTATCACACATATACACACTTTACAAAAAAATAAAATTGAATCCATATGTCATTAACATGGAATGGTTTACCATTAATATAGTGTATATGTATATTTCATGGTTGATAGATCCATTTTATAATGGGTGTTCATGCTAATAAAGAGGAAAACAACATAAAATAACCTTGTATAATTATCATAATGTATTTCATGAATATATATTAAATCATAAAGAGAGTCTCCCTGTAAACAATAAGCTCCTTTTTAGAGGGTTAAACATCCAATGCTATAGATTTTTTAACATATACATTGAAATTACCATCATGATGGGTAGATGTGAAAATTATAGATAAAAATCATTCATCTCAAATCATTGACATTTCTAGTGAGTAAATTATACCTTAAATCAGCACTTAAAATAATCATAATTTAGAATAAAAACTAATTTAGGTTTTCATAATTATCATTATATAAAATATTTTGAAGCATTATTTATTATGATATTTATCATCATATTAATTTTCTTTATATCCAACAGTTAATAAATTAGTTAATTATAATGACATGAATTATCCACATTATGTGTGGGGACAAATAAGTAATTAGAATATTGTTTTATATTTTTTTGTGATTTATAAAATATATTTCAAAAAAACCATTTATAACACTCACTTATTTTCATCACAGAAAATTTCAAACAAAACCACTATTATTTTGGTTCTCACACACTTATTTTATTTATTTTTTATGACAAATATTTTTTTGGTTAATGTTTTAAATATTTATTATGATGAACTCAGTCTACCAAAATTCTTCACATTGTAAAAATTATATATTATTTGGATTTTTCATGTAATTTATTTTTATTTTACCGAAAAAATATGGGTTTTACACCATTTCATTGTTTTGGTTGGTAGAATATTTCACTCAATTTCCCATATAAAAAAATATCCTTAAAGACATAGGGTAATGTCACCTTATGATATATCATATGTTTCATCTTGTGAAACAATATTTAAAACACAAGAAAGATATATCCAAAAATACAATCTAGACTAGTTTTCGTTCCTTTCTACCTTATATTGCATCATATATAAAATGATTTGAAACCCCATATAACAACTATTTAAGAAATATCTCAAACCTATTTTTTGGGTATCTCTCAAATTTATGTTAAAAACTTTTGAAACAAAACATAATATTTATCGATATAACTATAAATTGTATGACCATGGGTTTTTATATTATTCGAAACGGATATAAATTCCCTAATACATAATTAAAAAAAATATTGGGCTCTGGAAAATAACATATGTAATGTATTATATAAATCTATCTATCATGAATTCTATTAAACACATGTTTCTACATACCTATATCTAATAGCCATATCACATATATTTATAAATAAAAATATAATCATTTTTCCTAAAAATCAAGTGACTACAAAATATAAAGAATCTAAATATCAAATTTTATACGTATGTGTTCTTAATTCATTGATTATAGACTGAATTTATGGATGAACACATCAAATTTAATTCCCCTATTAATATAAGTACATCACATTCCTCTCATACAAGTAGATAAGATCTTTATATTAAAATTAACTTGATATAGTCATACACTTCACCATTAATTCTCATTCTAGAGAAAAATGTCATAATTATCAAATAACTTCCAAAATTTCGTCATTGTTTGAAAATAATTAATGACATGATCAAAAAAATTCATAGATACCCCATAATTAGCTCATCCATAAATTTGGGGAAAAATGTATTAAGACTCTCATATTAATTATCTTTTCAACTTTAGTTAATAAAGATTCAATATTAAGAATTTACCTTCAGTATATTAAAAACATATTTTATGAAAATTTATGTGGTATAAATAGTAGATCATTGAGAAAAATCTCCATTTATACCATATGAGTGAATTCTGTATCACTATATAAAGGATAATCCATGTTAATATTTATTTTTATTACAACATGTAACACACCATGAAAAAAATTGATTAGGGTAACTAAAATTAATATATTATGTGGTAATTTATCATTTCTATTAATGTATTATGTCAATCTAACATGAATAAATTATAAATTGTAAGAAAATGTATTTTAGCATTTTGAATTTTTTATATTCTTAAATTTATTTTAAAATTTAAATGAAGGCATATATAATAACTTTTATAAACATATTGTAAGAAATAAATTTCTAAAGAGGTATTATGTTTGAGTTTATTTTAAGGATTATCTAAATTCAAGACCCTACTATATAATTCATGCTATATATTGACATGAGTATATAATAAACCCTATCATAAACCAAATGGGATTCAAATATGGTGAATTATATATTAAATAAATATGAGATTAATATTCATAATCACAATGTCCAACTATTTAAAATAATATTCAAATTTATTTACTTCATAATATCCAATGTTATACTGTTAATAATTTCTATTTTCATTAATACATAGGACCCTTCTAATGTTTACCATCATCATCATGGAACATTCTAATTCAAAAAATTTCCCTTTAGATCATTCTAGAAATAAGTCCCAACTAAATATTTACATTAATATTTTTCTTCACCTATTTATCCAATGCCATTTTTGGATATAATGAAACCTTCACTATGAATCATTGTAATATAATCATTTATTTTTATTAATTTTTAATTAAATTAAGTTCAAACATAACCACAATAGCCACATATATACAAAACTTTTACAAAATAATATTTCAAAGACACAAAATCATTTGGGTTATAAAATAAAACATTATTTTGTATAAGTATTTAACAAACATAGTATTAATAACCATATATAATTTAGTATTTATTTTGGGTAAATTTTCTAAAATGATGATTTTTTCATGGAAATACTCTATTATTAGGTGGTGGGGACAGTTCTCGACATATTATTACAAATATTTTGTTTTAAAATTATATCTTTTCAAACATTTTATAGTATTGGGTCAACAATATACCTTCTATATTAATATATCTTATCATTCTATTAAAAGAAACCCTATTAATATTCCATAAAATTTCCGAAAAGTGAAAAATAACTAGAAATACTACACATATAACTTTATTTGGTATTCGATGTTATCTATTTCATAAATTTTTTTAATTTGGTAACTTGATGATTCATAACATAAATGAAATATTTGATCTTCATCCATCTACTCTTATTTAGTTTTTAAATTCTAAGACATTTATTACATTTTTATAATGTACAATTAGTGTCCCAAACCCTTCTAAGTAGAATATTTTTCTTCTATATCATCATTTCCTAAATTGGATTCTCTGTTATCTTTATTGTTATCCCTTGGAAATTATGTTAAATTAAACCTCTAATAAAAAATTTTTTTCAAAAATTAAAACACATACCCACCTTCCTAACCCCTAATTATATTAATATCATGGGATGATTATTAATCCCTCAAATATAATTTTTATATCTTTCAATTTAACATATATTGGCAACCAAAACTGCATCAAAGAAGATATGTTTCATATACTTCTTAGATGTCCCTTACATATTGAGGAGGATTATGAAAATTTCATCAAATTTATTCATATTTTATTTTATAATAATCTATTAGAACATTTCCATAATTGGTTTTAGAGTAAATTTTATTATCGAATCAACCCACGAAGAATTCCACAATCTCTCAAAGTTATTGACATGCTCAATCATATTAAATAAATTAGTTGAGACATAATCCCCTTTGGTTATCCAATATTAAAATAATTATTTTAAAAAATCTAAAAAATATATTTTTTATACCTCTCACAAGCATCAAAATTCATTTACTGAATTTCTTCACTAGATGGCTACTCAAGAAGGGGTTAGTCTAATACTTATAATTTTCATCGTAGTTAAATTGATTCTTTTTATTTTTAATGTGGATAGATAAATACAAGTGTTAATATATTATTCATAAATAATTGACCCCATAATCAATTATTATTAAATAATTTCATTTTATATATAAAATATGTTTTTATTGAAAGATTATAATGTTTTTCAATCATTGAAAACATTATATCATATGATTTAGTGGTCTGAGAACTATATTTTATAGATACATGATTCTATATTAGTGTTATTATTAAAAGAATATTTATAGGTAAATTTTTATATTAATATTTTCATATATGACTCTTATATAGTTCTGTAATGACCTTGGCATGTGACCACTGATCAGTTTCTAGATGAGTGATGCTATGTGAACTTTAGGTGCACCACCCAAAACACTAGAGGCTATCAACTAGTAGGAATATTCAATGGGGTTTTTTATGAAAAATATTCCCTTATATGAGGGTAAATATAGTTGAAAATAACATAGAAATATTCAAAATAATCATCATATTACATGGGAAAAAGTAATTGAATAACAAAATTAATATGGAAACTTATACTCATACAGACTCACAACCATGTTCAAAAAAAAATGGATCAGCCATTAGGTCTATCTCATATATAGATAAAAAAGGAAGAAAATTCATTGAGGCTCTACAACCATCCCTGAGCCTCACTTTGTCCAAATATATATATATATATGACTTTAACAACCAAAAATTCATTACCTTATAAAACTATGTTATATATGAAAAATTAAGTTTGATGCTACACCCAACATAATAAAACTAAAATATATTATATTAAAATTATTAATAAATTTATAATAAAATCTAATATAGTAGACAACATAAAATGGTTACATTTAGATGGTTGTTTCACTCAGAAAATGAATGGTGGCTTGGGTTTAGGATACATGGTTTTGGATTCCTATAACAATTCAATTATTCTAAAATTACATGACTTTGCATTAGTTTTAATACTTTTCCCTTTTTAATGGTGACTTTTAGGGTTTAAATATGGGATCACTGTAATTTTTGCTTGGTTCAACATTTTAATTTCTAAGAAACTAATAAGGGATCCCGCATCAAGACTAATGTACAGAGCTGATTTTTAAAGGAATGATGTCCTTTAGGGATTTAAACCAAATGATTCTCAGGAACTCACAATTTTTGAGCATATTTTATGTTGGTCTCATCACAAACTTTTCTGGGGGAATATTTTCAACTCTTGAACTCTCTTATATATATAAGATATCTCTATTAATCTCTTACAAATCCCAATATCTAATCATTTACCTTAAAAAAAATAATTTATTGATTCCTTAAATGTGTGGGAGGGGTCTATGAATGATACTATATTTATGTATCTAATGATATTCATCCATTTCACATAATTTATTAGAAATGGGTTGATGCTTATATTTTGAATCCATATAATCGAGCATTCTGATGTTTATATCCATCCTTAAATGCAATTTGTGTTTTAAGGATGGGATTAAACCTTTATGAGGCATTCTATATATTCTATTTATAATATGAATAAAAATTAACATATTTATTTTATACCATGAAATTTAACACCATGTATAAAGGGAATATGTGACGGAATATAGGCATCAGTTATTGATCTTGAGAATTAGGATAGAGTCCTACGTATCTTTCATAAAATAGTAATCAAAGTAATCATATCTCGATCTATGTTCATCCCAATAATGGGTAAAGTTACATATTTAATTCCTATAGAGGAATCATCCCCAGGGTCTACTAATGTGGTAGTGCTTTTAGGACTTACCCCAATGTGGATACCGTAGTATGAGGGAAATCGTATCACGCAACTAAATGGAGATTACACATTATGATTTCCCCGAATTGGGATAATTCATGATTCAAAATATATTATTTTTAAAAATACTTAATCTAACATGATACCAGATTCGTGTGAGAAAAATGGTATAGTAAGTGACCATTCTCACTTTATATAGATATGAGACATATGAACTGGGGATGCCCTAATGGGGTGTTTGACGTAGAGGACATTCCTTAGGAAGGAATCATAGATATCCTTATTGGACATGAATTAGAGTTATTAAAGTTTATTTATCCTATCAAACTAATAATGGCTGTGGGTTTTTGATGAAAAAACAATCGAATATAATACATCTATAAAAATAAAAAAATACAATTAAGTAACTATTCAAGCCATCATCACAAGTATAGCTTAATCAGGCTCTCCCATAATCCTAAAAATAAAACATGAACTGTATCATATATTTGGTGTTTTCCTCAGTCCCTACCTGCATCCGTGAAGTACATCCAGGTACCCAATAGTGTTCTGAATAGTCTGTGATATAACACTCAGTAGTCCACCACTAATGTTGTCTATAATAATACAGTCTATGAGATATAAACAAAAGTAGTGTCCAATATATCACATGAATAAAAGTACAGAATGTAATGTGAGATCTATTTTATCCAAAGAAGTCTCCCTGAAATAAAATCCAAGATCTTATAATAATGATTCTATAAATCATAAATAATAAAGGGTCATAACTATCGATTCTAATATCAGATATTTGATACCCATACTATGGATACCTGTAAACTTAAAAAAATGTCCACAATAGCCTCACTGTGAAATCTTGTATATAACATTCACCACATCCACACCGTGTAATCCAATATAAAATTCCCAACATGTCTATGAAATATAATCAATGTAAAACATACCCAACTAACGTTCTATGTAATCAAAAGTGTTAGGTTACGAAGGGCCAAATTCAAGGTATAGAAGACCAAGGCATCCATGTTGAGTCTGAGGAGCATATCAGTTGAAACTATATAAGGCCTTTGTTAGAGTCCCTAAGTCATTTCAATAGACCATGTATAACACAAGTCTATGAAATCAGAATCTAGGGGGTAGTAAGACTGAATTCATCCTACAAGATCAAGACCCGATAAAAAAACAAGTCTAAGTCATTCACTATCATAAACAAGATCCACTGGAGAATCATCTATGGAATCTATTTGAATCCTGATCTATGGAGATCATCCAAGGAACACACTAAAATTTAAATTCATCAATAATTTAGTTAATAAATTCATAAACAATTAAATTTCATGAGTTCATACAACTGATATCAATAAATTCCAAATGAACAGTTAAATGAATCTGCAACATGTAATAACACGACAAAGAGGCATAACCTTCTCCTACCATCTTAATTCAACAACCATTTAGTTCAAAACATCTCCCTCTAACTATGTTAGGTAAAACACATCCCATGAGTTTAATCATGTAGATATGATACATATTCACCCCCATGAGTGGCCTAAGATAGGGAAACAACCTCCAATAATCTCAAAGGTACTAATGGGAAACAAAAATAGCTTTTAATTCATCTAATTCAATCATTAAATTAATTAATTTGGCACCACTATAAATTTTATCATGTCACAAAATGACAATATGTATTATAGAATGCCAAATAATATTGAAAAATGTATATACTCTCTACTATAGGTCCATAGTAGAATACTCATCTAGTATCAACCTCTGATTCGGTCTATATTTGAAGAAATATGAAGGACTGATGAAAATCCTAGAAATACGACAAATTTTTCTACACCTATAAAATTATTTCGATATGTGTTAAAATAAATAACAAACACAATATGAATAATTAAATCACCGACACATACACAACAATACCAGCATTGTATGAATATGTGTCTGGATGACAAAATGGTAGAAAAGGAAATAAAATGATATTTAAATGAGTGATCTCATGCCAAGGTTGTCTAAAGGAAACAAAATAGGTGAGAGTTTAGGATTTAAACTCATTAAGGGAAATTTAATAACCAAGATCCAAATATTCTCCCTCTTCAATTTATAGGGGGCCTCACACAGTTTCATGTACATGTTTTGACTAACCATGCATTAAAAAGAAAACACCACTCTGTTAAGGTCTACAACAATTTGCACGGTGATGTTTCCGTAGATTAATTGTTTCCCCAAAATATGTGCCATAATCATCCCTCTTTTTATACCCTAATTGTACGTATTAATTGTGTGATATATCCTACACAGTTCCTACTAAAATTCCATCCCTAATTATAATTTAAAAAAGTGGGACTCTAGGATATGAACAAGAATAGTACAACCTTGATACTCCTATGATCAGTTTAGCCACTAAAAATAGGCCAAAATCAAGAATTATGAATGAAAATAAAAATATTCATACCTCATAGGAAAAAAGGTTATCATAAAATATGTCCCCTGTAATAAAATTTCCCCCTGAATTTCCGTTCTAAGGGTGGTCAAGAATCATCTGAAAATAACTCAGGTCCCTAATCATGTATGTCAGCCTCCTAATCAAATGTATCTTCCAATAAAAATATGCTTTTCCAATGTAACCATACTTGAGGAATTGATCATCCTCATATAACATTCATCATCCTGTCAATAACACGAATATGATGCTCCCCGAATGACAAATCAATCTAGAACTCCAACTCATTCAGTTGTAAAGTTTGTGATAGGTCTGAGTAGTAATGGCTCTGCTAATATACAAGGATGATGTAGTGCATGGCTTGGTACCTTAGAGGTAAGTGTAACTGATAAGATATCTTCATGACTCTCTCTATATTCTCAAATATCCTGACATTTCATTGTGAAATCTTACCATGCTTTCTAATACTTCTATCTCCCAGCCTCGATGATATACGTATAAATACCTGATCCCTGACCTCAAACTAAAGATGTATTCAATTGTGATTAGTGTAATATTTTGATCAAGAATATATAGTTCACATCCAAAATCTGATCAAATGGACCTACTCATAATCTTCATGAAAGAGACAAGGTTCCAGTAAAGATGCCTCTCCTACCTTAAAAAAGGAACAGGGGTGATCAGTATGGCTTACCATACAAACCCTCATATGGTGACATCTGTATAGTCACATAATTATTATATTTATAGGAAAACTTGAGAAGGGATATATTCCCCACCCATGATCCCCAAAAATCCAGGATGCATGCTCTCATCCATTCCTCAAGCACCTAAATTATGCACTCTGACTAGCCATCAGTCTGAGGGTGGTGTGACGTGCCTAGAATAACATTTTTACCTAATACCCTCTACAAACATTCGCATAAATGAGATGTAAAGTGGATGTACCTATTTAAAAAAATGAATTAGTAACCCCCTTAAATTATTTAATATCATATAAATTAAAACTCCCATGATCATTTACTAATAAGGTCTCCCTAATCAATAATAAATGAGCACCTTTCATGATCATGTCCACAACAAAACCAAAAGCATCACTATCTCAAGGGGTCACGAAAAAATGGTCATGAAATCCATCACAACATTATCCAATAAGATCTCTGGAGTATGTAACTACTATAAAAGATTAAATTGTAATTGATGTTCTGCCTTCCCTAGATGATAGATGGAACTCTTCATAACAAAACAAGATACATTATGTTTCATCCAAAAAACCAATAATAGGAATGTAAAATGTGATACATCTTGGTAATGTCGATGTAATTCTAAAACTAATGCATGAAACTTTTTTTCTTCTCCTCGCGAATGACTACTGGAAACTATATGTGATCATAAATACATGATATCTCATCAAATCCCACCTTCTAACTAGTATGTGGGTCCTCACCTTCAATACTCTCCCATATGACTAGGCCCTCTAAATAAAATAACTATATAATCCTCACCATATCCATTAGAGTATAAGTCACTGAAATGGATGAGGGAAAATTCTGCCCTTTTCTATCCTAAACCAATAATTATATCTTTGAAAATAAGTCCATATGATTCAACTCATTATTGGGACCCTGAACTGCCAATATATGTGTCCTCTAGCTCGGTGCACTAGTAACTTCATTTCTCTTTCTATGAATATAGGAATGATCAATTTCAAAATACATTATGTACCCAACCAACTATGTTTGACTCAAATTATGATCATGCAATATAAATATAAACATGAATCTTTTGTGGTCCTTGAACAACATAAAACGTTCTCCCATTTAATATTTCCTCCAACATCTTACGGCATGTACCATAGTAGCTAGCTCGAGATCATGTGCAGCAGAGTTACCCTTGTATTTCATCTATTTCAAGACATGTATGAAATAACTCAATCCCCCTACATCAATACTGATCCTAACCCAATACCTGATTCTTCACAATACACAATGTAGATTTTTTGCATCTCTCATCGAATTTGGACCAGTGCTGAAGTTAGTGTCCACTTCTTCCCTAGAAATTTCATCTCTCATATATCTGACCATATAAATTTCAAACCATTCTTAATCACACTTGTACGAGGTTTTATTAAGTATGAGAAGTCATTTATGAATGTATTTTAATATATAACTATCCCCAGGAAACATAGTATGTCAAAGACATTATTGGGATTCTCACAAGAAACGAATTTTCTCACCTTCTCTAGGTCAACTAAGACTATGGTCTCTGAGATAAGGTGACCTATGGAGTGAATCTTATACTTCCATAAGTAGCACATTGTTATCTTAGAATATAACTAATCCTATCATAGTGTATTAAACTGATCTCAATATATTTTTCATGGTAGTGTTGATTATTAGAGTAAACCATGATATTTTCCATGAATACCAAAACTGAAAACCATATGGGTATAGAAAACTTGGTTCATTTGTGTTATGAAAACTACTAGAATTCCCGTGAGACCAAAAAACATAACCAAATACTCATACAGACTATAACTTCTATAAAATGTAGTATGATGTATGTATGTAGGATGAACACAAACTTGATTTTATCTTTATATCAAATAAATATTTGAGAAAACCCAAGCCCCTCAGATCTAGTCAAAGATATCATCAATCTATGGTATGGGATGGTGTTTCTTAACAATCCACTAGTTCAATTTTAAATATTCTAAACATATAATGAGGAAACCATCCACCTTTTTCAGAAAATGGGCCAACGAACCCCATGGGGAAGTACTAGGTCATATAAACCCTTCCACATCCAAGTATTCTAGAAAACTCTTCAGATCCTATAACTACATAGTAGCCATCATTTAAGAAGAAATGGATATCGATGCAGCTCCTAGTACTAGCTCAATAGAGAACACAACCAATCTCAAAGGAGGTAAACCAGAAAATTCATCAATGAAAATATTCATAAAATGATGAACCACTAGAGGGGAATCTATCTGATGCAATCCATTGTCATCCAGATACAAAATACTAATCCGGTCTGCCATCTAACTCATCCCCTGATGCAATGGTCTTTCTCGGCTCTCCTAGACATCCCATTCACCATTATGAATAAAAACTCCACCCTTTGGTGATGTGAAGGTAAAACTTGTACAATAACTGTCAATATATTTTCATTAAGAATATATCTAAACCATCCCATGTTGGATGTCAAAATCTATCATCTTAAAGACTAAAAGACCACATATGGATTGAAACTCATCAATATAAAGGTTTTTCTCCCTTCACTGGAGTACACCCTCTTTTCTGATCCCAAATGGATATATAGGTTTATAAAAACATTAAAAATATGAGAAATGAGTTTGAGGCTCTCCACAATAGGCAAATATATGAAAATATGTGATTCACCTATATAAAAAATATCAAATACTAATATAAAGACTAATATCATCATACCTCTCACTGTAGATATCATGGTGTTATACTCCTTTGGTACTAATTGTACTCAATATATCCATCATGAACTGTGGCCCTGTGAAAAAAAACTCCCACCATAGAGTAAGACCACTCTATTGTCTAGGTCTAAATAATGACATTATGCCTCATCCATGAACACAACCTTTTCATGATTGAATTGTAATACCCCATCTCCTTGACTAACATAGAGATCTTAATCCTTCTCTTTAACCTACAATAAGATCTAACCACATTACCCTAGCTTCTAGATGAACGGTCCTATAAAATCTTTCTATGTGCGAAATTACACTACTTGTTTGGCACTAGAATTTGTATCAATTGATGTTATTCCTCAATTTTTCCCATATACCACACTTATTGTAGAAAAGAGCACAACCAACACTAATACCCTGATTGGTACTCACCTCACAAGAGGAAAAAAATAACAGATCCTTCCTGAAGTCATTGAACCATTAGGTTTAGGGGATTAACTACCCTACTTTATACCCCTATATTTCATTAGGTTTTTATTTTTTAGAAGAATCTAATTAAAAATATCATTAATAGTATTAAAC
This sequence comes from Viscum album, assembly GCA_963277665.1. NCBI lineage: Eukaryota > Viridiplantae > Streptophyta > Magnoliopsida > Santalales > Viscaceae > Viscum > Viscum album. The sequence continues at coordinate 120,451,359 of OY728134.1, forward strand.
ATAAAAATGTTGACCTGATATCGAACAACATGTATGAGGCTTTTCTCATTGTGTCCCACCCTTGATCTATCATCCATAATATATATCGGTATAAAATGATGAAGCTCTGTAAAGCATTCTGAGTACTCCATAACATTCAACACATCTGATAGTAGATGTATAAACTCACAGGACCATTAAAATCTCAGAGTATTCAAGAAAAATTAGCTATAAAACATGGATTTTAAATCCATTCGAGTCATATCTCACAGCGCATCAAACCATTTCAAAACATCCTACAAAATCATTGTTGCTCCCCATATAATATATGTTGTGAGCTTAATTATCCTCAAAATAGGTCTCTATAAATTCTATATTATCAAAAATGTAGTCTCAATCCATAGATTAGCATCCTATGGACTTAAATCCCTTAAAAATGAGGGAGGATGTTACTGAAAAAACACACCTATTATCTCTACAAGATATGAGATAGCATTCATTGAACCCTAAGAACTCTACATATAGAATAGAAACCCCTCATGGAATTAGACATCAAAAATTGTATATATAAAAACTATTAGTACATCAAATGGAAATATAGGAGGACCTATTGGTATCACATGAACCACTACCTCTAGAGAGTAGTCACTACCCCCATCCATTATAAGACTGGAGGGTGTCATGGCAGAATTTCACTGCAATGCAAAACACATGCCTCAGAAAATATCAATAACCAAAATATCTTATGTAAAGGAATATAATTGGTAAAAAACTTCCTATAAATAGAACACAACCCTCTACCTACTCCAAATCTTGGACCTATTAAAAATAAACAGTCGTGAACATCACTAGAGATACTACCTACTTCCCACTCTAATGTTACGTTTAGGTCATGTTATGTGTTTCACAATTTCATTTTTCATTTCAGGTTCAAATTTATTTATAATATCCATTTGAATGGTTTAACAAAATTGATCAACGCTTCCTATCCATAATGTCTCATACCTCTCAAGAACCTAAATATAACATCCACTTAATCCAAACCATAGCACGATCTAGTCCATGTGAACAATGGTTCATGACTCGATGTGCCATAGTTGACTTCATAGTGTGTCTTTTGTAGCATAAGAATGAGAGTAACTATTTTGGTTATGGAAGGAACTCTATATAACTTCCATGTTTCTCCCTTCACTATAATAACACTAGTATGATAACAAATATATCACATAATGAAAAAATCAAATGGTCATGAAATGAAGCACTGAATCCTATATATCATTGCATAATGCACATAATCTGAATTCTATCATGGTCAAAAAAGGATGAATGATATGAATACCCTCATCTTATCTAGAAAATTGATACCTGCAATCAAAAGAAACCTCAAACAGCAAGTGCATCACACAACTATGGAATCAAATCAACTATAATTGGTAAAATATTGAAAAATCATTTTTTCTCCCACATAATGTGTCTTTTTCTTTTATGTGGGTTAGATACTCTCAGGCACAACTCATTAACAATTTCCAACTCCTTCTTAATCCTGATCTATTGTCTCAAAATATTAATATAAATTTAAAATAAATAGCTTTGATAACACTTTGTAACATCCCAACTAGGATTCTACTGAACGGTGCTCAGATCCGGTGGGTCACATGATGTGAAGTGTGCTTCCCCATATGTCGGAGGCTTCTAAATAGCAATGAGGGACCAATTCATACTTATGGGGAGTTAATTACCTCATTTCAGTGTATAAAAATACTATCAATCATAAAAATAAATAAAATAAGTGTATATATAAATGAATAAGATTAATCATCCAGAATACATAAATAAAAAACATTTCCAATGTCAGTCTCATTTTAAAAACCCATATGTCATGTCATTTATCCATAAAGTAAGATGAAATGTATAAGATATTCTAGTATAGTACATGTATTAAAATAACAAAAATAACCCAAAGGAACTATTCTAGAAAGCATTATGATCTTAGAGCGGTCATGTTCTCCCTTACTCTTAAGTAGCAAACATGTTAGGCATCATACAGTGGGTGGTTTCCCTGGACCCTGGCTGCATCCATGAAGCATTTTTGGGTACCAAACGACATTCCAAATATGTTGTTAGATAACACATAGTAGGCTAGCACCCACAGTTTCTATAGAAAATCAAATATGTATGATATATAAAAATCTATGAACAATATAACATAGGTATCATAGTAATGAAAGTAAATTATGATCATGTGTACCCAAAAAAGGCACCTTAAAAGAAAATTTTAAAATCCTATAACAAGAAAGATGTAAATAACAAATAATCAAGTGTGTCAGCAGTCCAGTCTAATAACTACTATTACATACCCATACTAGGGATACCTGTAAACGTAGAAAAATATTCACAAAGGCCTCGATGTGTAATCCATTATATAATATTCCTTATCCCCATGCCATATAATATAGTGCATGATTCCCATCATATCCATTGTTTATTAAAAAAATATAAACATCCAAAATGGTCATCCCATGTAATTATCATTTTTAGGCCATTAAGGGACAAATATAAGGTATATAAGACTAAGGCATCCACATTGAGTCCCAGGAGAATCTCAGTGGAAACATGGTAACAAAATAGTTGGAGTACATGGAACATGTAAATTTACCATTTCCCACATGAGTCCAAGAAATCCCTATCATAGGGGTAGAAAGCCCCGAGGCATCCTATTGAATCCAGACCCAGGGACAAAACAATTCCATGGAATCCACTACCAGAAACAAGATCCACAGTAAAAACACTTATGGAAACTAATGTGATAAGTATTCAATGAGATCATCCAGGGAATCCACTTCCATTTTAATTCATTAGTCATTCCATTAATAATTTAATCACAAATTACATTCCCTGTGTTCAACAAAATCATATAATAATTTTCTATATAAAAAATAAATTAATCAATAACTTGTAATAACATGTCGATGATGAATAACCTTCTCCTAACACCTCAATTCAATTCTCATTTAGTTCAAAAGGACTCCCTATGACTAGGTTTCCTCAGAGACACCCCATGGGTGGTATAAAGCATGTCATATAAAGAAACACCCCATGGGTGGCCTTGGTTGTGCAAACAACCTCCAATAATCTCAAAGGACTAGTGGGAAACCTAAACATGTTCCAATTTATCAAATTCAACCATTCAATTAATTTATGGGGCACTTCTTGAATGTATGATGTGTGACAAGATAAAAATATGGATTACAAAACAAGAAATCGAATGGGAAAAGGTATAGACCAGGTAATGTATGTCTGTAGCGTAGAACTCATCCAACATTGACATATAATTCTATTAATATTAAAAAAACTATGAAGAGACAGAAAGCCAAAAAAAATATTGAATATTATCTTGAACCTAAATAACTCTATTTATATGAAGTTAAATAAATATTGATCCAAATGGGAATTAAAAGATCACAAGATGTATTAAAAAAGACATTCAATGTTTGAATCTGAGTTCGGATTATTAAATGGGAGAAAAAGATATTAATTAAGCTTCAAAGGAGAGAACCCGTACCATGTTTGTCCCCAGGAAAAAAATAGGAATACGGTTTATGTTTTAAACTCATTAAGGGAAATTATGTAATTTTATATCAAAACATGGGCCGCATATTTTGGCCACATGGTTACCCAAACTATACACCAACTATTTACCCTTCTCTATGTCAAGGGGTGCCTCGAATGATTTGATTCGCACAGATTGATTAATCATGTACAAACCATGAAACACCCCTCTATTAATGGTCTGTAGTATTTTTCATAGGTGTGAGCCTAAGGATTCATGGTCATTCCCAAGCGGTGTTCCTCTTTAACCCCTATGTTAATCCCTTCATGGTTAGTAGTAATTATTCGTATTGTCTCACACAGTCTCTACTAATTGTGTTTTCCTTCATAACTTTCCAAAAAGTAGGTCCCTAGGCTCAAAACAATTCGCATTCATTGCCTTCTAATCACCTGATCAAATAAATAACTCACAATAGACCAATATTAATGAGTTAAACTAAAATTAAAAATCCCATTTCTTTGTATAAATACTCATGATCTTACACATGACATGTTTGAGGTTTTATGCTTTACATTCCTTGATTTCCCATGTGATGTGTCCTAACATTATTTCTATCATGCCCTGCTTATCTTTCTGGAAAGGTTGACACATCCCAAGGTGTTTCTCATGACTAAATCAGACACATTGAGGGTGTATCCAAGGATATGATTGAAATACCTAGATGACCATCACATAAATTGGCTGACACAACCTTGGTTCCTCACATGATCACTGTAGATATATCCAAAAGTGTCACATTACAATGGATATAATGGAGGGAGGTTTTAGTATGATCTAGAGAGAATTTCTAGAGTTGTTATATTGAATAGAACAATATGTTTAGATGCGTTTTCTAGACTAGTAACACATGTTTTGCTATTCTTTCATGACTATGGGGATAATTCAGGAGGACTTCATAAGACTTGGTTGACTTATCTGTCAGACATTTCAAGATATAGATGACATGTCTGGAGGACTTATCAAAATTTGGTTGACATGTCTAAGGGACTACACATGACTTGGTTTGCATGAGTGTAGAAATTATCATGAAAACTGGCATATCATTCTTCACATAATTCATCCATATTTTTCAATTTTTATTGCATATGTTCCTCATGTTACATTAATAATTAGATTATAGAGGTTTTGTGTGACCAATTCGACATTCAAAAATTACATCTCATAATTTTTCTAGCACTCTGATGGTCCTTCATGTGATAAATTCAATTATCACGTGAACCACATAGTTAGAAAATGTAATCAATTGGGATGTTCCTTGGATTTAAACATGTGAAATACCTTAATTATAGTGTGACATTCCTCTTTGAGAAGTCCACTATTCTGCACTCTTGTGGCTGAAGTGTTGGTAGTGTTTGTTTGTTCCACGGGGGGAATTTATTGGCATCATCACCCCGGTTATAAACCACCTTTTAGAGCACATATATCATATATATTTTATGGAGTTATCTAAGTGGGTATTTCATCATGTGATTCACATGATGTTTCCACAGGTCCTACATGGTGTCTCATGATCGAAAAAAACTGAAAGAAAACTCCATCATCTCCATGTTTATTAAACCACATAATATAAATGGGATTCTTGATAATCATGTTGAAATAAAAAATATCATATTCACACTTGAAGTTACAAGTCTTCAAGCCTTCATGATATCATGATGTTTATGGAATGAATCTCGTGTGATCAAATAACACCGGTTTGGTGTATTTTTTTAAGACAATGATGTCCTGTCAGGGTCCTCCCACAAAATCATGCCATCTTTGAATGGGCATTCATGTGATTAAAGATGAATCTATGAGGTGCATAACCCCTTCTAATAATAATAATCAAATATTCCCTTTGTGAGTGTATTCTACCCTTTTCAAAATTTTATTCCATTTTTTACAATACTTAAGACCTATTCCCATTGGTTTTCCAACATGGTGTCACGTGAAAGGTAAGGGATCTCTCAACTACCTGAAATAATTTTATTAAAAAGTCACCATTCTTGTGTATGATATGACACATGATCAATGTTTGATATCACCATGGTGTGTGGTCACTCTCTTGAAAATACCACTTCATCCCACTAGAATCTAAGAGGCATCACATAATTGAATTGATTTTTATGAGGTCCTCTGAATGATGAAGGTGACATGCTCAAATGATATCATATTGAGGAACATCATGTCACCAGAGGGCTCCACAGGGCCTTGTGAATCATATAATCAAGTCGCATGAAAATCAATGAAACTCTCAATTGCATGAAGCCACCTCATTTCACTACCTTTATTTTATAATGTTGTATTGTGTGATTTTCATCTGTCTATTTAAAAGTCGCATTTTTAGAGGAACACATCTTACAACCTTAGTATCATTATCGATGCTTGTTTGGGAACCACTATAAGAATATGTGGGTTTCTTATAGGGGCTTCATATGATCATAAACGGATCCTTCAAATAGCATGATCAGTTCACATGACCTCCCTAGGGTCATGTGATCATGTTTCCTCATGGTGGTTTTGGTAATCCCCATTATTTTATCACCTGATCACATGTAGTCATGTTAATCCTTCCTTTGTTTTGTGGATAGAATAATACCCATGATTCATGTATTGAATGATTTCTATAATTTATAGTTCTCATTTGGTAGGCATCAAAAATTTCCCCCTTTCTCATGAGTGAGGTCTATAGGGTCAATGACTCAGCTTTGAGAAGAGTAAATACATGCCTGAGTCCATGGGGATTCCAATGATCAATGCCTCGGATGATTATTGTTCTTCTTGGTTACCTTTTGTATTCCATTGAGAATTTTATAAATAGAGTAGTGAGAATGGAAAATCATTCATCAAGAGAATTAAAACTCTAGTTCTCTGGATATTTATCCCATCACATTTCTACTTCACAAGACCTTTCCACATGAACCATTTCTCAATACCACTTCACAAGAACTGATTGCAAGACTGTTTGTAAAGTCTGTTTTGTGAGAACTAATCACAAGAACGATTCTCAAGAGTATTTCATGATTTCTCACAAAGTGACTAATTTATCGTAATACTTTTTCAAATACCCAACAAACCAACTCTTGGTAATTTTTTAAAAATTAAACCATGCCCCCTTGTATGTTTTTCTTACAGGCCTTTCATGATCTGAGGGTTCAGTTACATGATCACATGATCATCATGTGGTTTTTGTGACCATATCAACGTCACAGGATCAAGAGTATTACTATAGATCATGCAGTCATGAGACACTCCTTGGTTGACAAGATTCACAAGATGCATCATGTTTTATATGATTTGCAAGACCTATATCATTTAATGTGACTACAATAATTTTTATGGTTCTTGTGATTCGAATGATTCAGTATTAGTTATGGATCTCTTTTGATGTGATTTTTTACTAATCTAAATTTTTAATCTTTTTTTTTTCATAGATGATTCCCATTTCTCATTAGTCTTTAAAGAAAGTGGTTTATGTGGCATTGGCTCATCCTAATTGCATTATTACATGTTTGGATGCAATTTTCCATGTCATCATCATGTCTTTATAGAAAAATTTGATAGAACTAGTGGAGATAAATTTTATATAATATCCTCCCTAATACTTCATACATTTTTCCGGGTTTGGCCAGAAAAATGATACTCATATTGGGACCAAGGACCAATAATACATTCAGGGAAAATATTTTTTATGTGGGCCCTTTTATCAATGAGGAAAAACACTCAAATTGGTATATTATGAAATTTATGACAATAGAATTTGGAATGAATTTTCATAAATATGATTTTGATATCCACATGCACCACTCCATAATGCTGAATTCTACACCAAAGTAGATGTTCATATGGTTCCCTAACTAGGATCTTAGATTAATAGGAATATTTTGATTAGGTTGGGATAACCCTTCTGGTTATAGTATATCACTTCTGAATTTTTCATGGACACGAAGAAGATTTGGATTTTTTAAGACATATGGATCACCCAAACATTAACCTTTTGTAATAACATCTTAATAAAGGGCTTAGTTAGCTGATGGATCCCAGATACATACACATTCCACCTAACACAAGGTAAGGTGGGCACCAGTCTCTAGGAAGTTGATATGATTTACAGTGAACTAATTTTAGGAGACATATATGATGATTTTCTCCCCCATTATCTATGTGGTGCTACATGGAGAGGACCCCTCCCATTTAAATGGATTTGATGAGGGTATCTGTAGCGTACCTTGTGAAGGCCCTGCTTCCTATGGTATATATCATGTTCAATAAATGGATGCGAGATCTCATCAAGAAATATTGTTCTTAAACCAAATCGAAGTGTCCAAATGTTTTTACAACAAAGGAATATTATGGTGCTAAGGTTACCTATTGGCCCCTAGGTGTAGAAGGTTCATTTACCAACTATGGGTGGTAGATTATACTAGATTTTGACTAGACTACTCAGTTGGCCAGTTTTATTTCCTTGTACGTAAGTAGGTACCTACTCCCAACAAAGAGGAAGGGTGGAGTCATTATTTCCACCTTTATGATGGTGGCCACTATGGAAGTAAAGAGGCACCATGGTTTAACCATTCCCATTTTGGTCAAACTATATCACCTCCTATGCCACATTTAAAGGGGAAGAATCCCATATATATTTTATGGTCACTTTCATGTAGCATGGGGTTGGATGGGGATATTCTATGTGGAAACAGGTACATGAGAATCTATAACATCCAAAATGATCATTTCAAATCCTTTTTATGTATATTCGTGGGTTGAGGTTTGTTACATTAAAGGAATGGGAAATCAGTGTCTTCCTGATCTATCATGATCACTTCTTTTTTAGACCATACAATATGATGCCCACGGGTAGTTTTGTTAACAAAGTTGGGGGAAGCTCTAATGGTTACTCCTATATGATAACAAATTCATGGGGGTTCCCTTTCTACCCACATTAATGGGATTATTCACTATGAATTGTATGAACCATGTCAGTTAAATCATCAGATTAAATGTATTAATAAAAAATTTATTTTCACCCTTTAGGTCAGATCTATGAATCATCCACCAGTGGATAGCCAATTATGGTTGATGGTCACTAGAGAAGGGAAAAAATTCCATATATACTTCCCTTCAAATTTTGTTGAGATAGGTTTTTCCAAACATTATGATGATATTTTGATTCTATCATATTTGAATAAGAAATTATCCACATCTGTATCTGAGGCTGTAAGGCTTACACAAATATTTGAATCCAATAAAAGTCCTGGTAATAAGTTCACATAAAGAATACTAAAAACCATAGTAATTCATCACAACTAATTGAAATGTTTACCATAATTTTTTTGTGAGAAGAAGCATCTATAATGGATGTAGTCAGCATGACTCTTATGAGTGATTTCACACCTAAATTATTATTTCCTACTATATTTTAGTGATTGATGATCAGTAGGGTAGTGAACATGGATGCTGATATATGAGGAATATTATGTTAGGTGGAGATACATTTGGAAGGATTTACACAAGTTACTACTCTTGAAGGTGTCTCTTTCAGAGACTAGCCTACAGGGGTCAAGGAATTCATTCATGTCCTTGATGTGATTATGTAAATCATGAAGGGCCAGATCCACTAATCACTTCTTATAAAACCCAAGAATACATTCATGGATATGAATTTTTTTTAAAATAATATTCAATATATTACAATAAAACATTCTCTATGAACATAATAGTTTATTTCCATGAGAAACGTGGAAATATAGTCTTATATCTTGGTGAAATATACTTAAAATTTCCAATAACAATCTTCACCTTTAGTTATATTCACAAGAATAACCTACTCAAAACCATTATTCATATACTTGGTAATGGAAACAAAATAATGGGTGACCTTAGATGATCATTAAGGGTTAAAAAAAGTTGATTTTATTAATGAATGATCATGTTCTCGTGTCTGACAAATTATATATTTAGTTTTACTCTAGTTTTTGTATAATAGAAGGAAACCTATGTAATCTCATTGTGGATCCTATTATATTTAAATTAAAAATAATGTTTTATTAGGAAAAAGGTCAATGGTATTTTTAAAAAACATGGAGTTTTTTCAAGAATCCAATAGATAATGGTAAGAAATAACATAAAATGGAAATTAATAGATTTGATTAAGAATGATCATCCCCGGGTAAATATTATGATGCCCATCCTTCATTTTTTCAATAGATAAGTTTTAGATATTTTATTCTTTGGTTTGTAACAAATAGAACTGTAATTTTACTTATTTTATACTATGATACCTTATAGGGTTTTGTCAGAAATACAAAAATGATTCAATGGTTACCACTGATGATAGAGTGAATTGTGGTCATCTTCATAACCAATACTCACCAATGAAACACAAGAATAACTTTATGCACTATATAGGTTTTTATATTTTTTAACTTTGTTAAAATGATATGAAATTACATGTCCATTGTAGTGTTTATGAGAGTTCAATTTATTAAAATTAACTACACATACAATGTAATTGAAATGAAGAAGAAGAAGTGGTGAACAGTGTGTGAAACATAACATGAATGGGTACCCCCAAAACATGATCATTTGAGTTAGGTGTGACATACCAGTACATTACTAAATTAAATAATAATAGAATATCAATAAAAAACTCCCAAATATGAAATTAATAAGATAATTAAAAATAATACAAAAACAATGCTTGGGATTTTCATCACATTCTTCCCTGGTAGATCACAAGGATTTTAGAATTCCATGGGAGGGGGAGAGAAATAGATGTGAATAAAATCATCCCAAGATCTAAAATCATACCCTTTGGTCTATACACATTAGATAATGAGGGTTAGGTTTCTTCACTTGTGGGACATGTTTCGGCCACTTTTGGTCACATTCAACTTTGGTTCAGTTAGACGAATTGAATAAAAATGACCATAGAATACTAAACATTAATGATTAACATTTTGATCAGTTTAGTTAATGATATGATATAAACTATGAAATATTTTCAAATTGGACCATTGTGCAATTGGATAATTTTAATCATTTTACAAAAAAGGAATTAAAAATAAATAATGACTAAAAAAAGATATAATAATGGGATTATAAAACCCAGAAACAATGTAATACACATACATAAGGGTGGTAATATATTTCATATCATTTAGTGCTCATACCCCCACACCTAACCTTCTGTACTTCTAGGAAAAGTCATATTTCGTAATCTGTTCACATTCATAAATCTAATGTGAGAAAACATCTAAAAATATTTTTAAATAGGATTCATCATGTCTCATTTATAAAATAAACATTCCAATAATTTTTTTCATCTCTAAAATTCAAATTTTTTGTAAATAATTTTTTTCACCCATGAAACATGTTGCAACATACATCACCAAGAAATATTTCCTCTCCACTTAAAGAATTTATGAATGTGGGGTTATAATATTTTCCCAGAATTCATGTCATCATACCATATACTTTCCAAGGTTATAATTTCTCTACCGATAGTGTGATAATCAAGAGGACTTCCAAAAGGTTGTTATGAGGATCATGGGTTGGTACGATTTGATGTATAAAAATCTGATGTAGAAAAAGGGTGTTTAATGTCACCAGTAAAAAATAGATCATAGTTTAGAAAGTGTTCAAAATTAATGTACACACTCAACCCCTAAAATATTTTATCATTTATAACTCGCTATCCCCATTGTATTTTTTTGTTGTCCACAACCGATCAGTGAATAAAAATGAGTAAACATCCTCCATTACCCATTCATTTTTATTTTGTTATACTTTCATATTCAATTTACCTAACTATACATTTTTTATAATTTTATTTGGAGATAAAGAGGAAAACATGTTTTAAATAAAGGTACAATATTAATTTTGAACCCAATTCCCCAAAAAAATGTAGGCACCTTTTATATCAACCAATAACCGTAGTTCGTTCTCGATAATTCCCATAGAAACACCCTCTCCCCCACACGTATTAAAAATAAAACAAGAATTTTTAGAACATATGGGAATGTAAGGATACATTAGCTGGTAATGTGGCTACCTAATAAGAATTGCATTGCCTCTAAGGATTAGGAATGTAAAATTTTATAGTGGCCAACAATAGAGGTTTATTTTACAATGAAATTTTTAATGAATGATTTCATTTATCATTAATGTAGCCCACATGAATATTATGGCTTTAAATAGAATAAATGAAAGTTCTAGTTTCCCTACAAGACCTGTGAATATCAATAATGTGATTGAAATGAATAATATATAGTAATGGTCTTACAATGTCTCGTAGGCAAGGGACTAAAAAATGGGACAGTTTTAATGATCCAAGGGTTTAAAAAATCCATTAAACTCCTAAAAATAATTTGAATATACAAATTATAGAAAAATATTCCATACCATCATTCTTTAGACAAATATTTCCAAATCAATTTAATTTTCCACACAATCAACTCAACCATGAGAATTTTTTTTGGATATTCTTGTTAAGTTAAAATTTTACCTAAAAAATAAATAAATTTAAAATGAAAATGTATTTATTTATTGGTTTTTTTATTTCTTTTTCTAATCCAAATTATGATATGTCACCCTCCCCCACACCTAAAAATTATATCATCCTCAGTGAAAATAGTTTAAATAAAAAGACATGTAAATAAATGTAGGAAGAAGGGATGGCCTGCTATGTATTGTAATATGTGGAAACCATCAACTATATTTACTCCACCGGATGCTTTGAAAAATCATCATAGTGGTTTTTTGGCATATTTTCATTGATAGTAAACCTTTATTGAATCTCGTAATGAAAAATATATATAAAACCAAAATGATAAATATTAGTAATAGTATGAGGACCAATCCAACATGAATGAAACTTAACTAGGTGGAGCTTTAGCCTAGAATTATACATGACAACCTTATCCCAATTATGGAACTTAAACTGGTGAATCATCCTGTCATGTATATCATTTGTCTTTTATTTATAGATCTAGGATTTCTCATGTGAGTGGCATCGAATTTCTTTGAACTCTTTATTTTGAAGCATCATATGCAATGTACAACCATTCCTATTGGGTGGTAAAATTTTCTCAAGATTATCTTAATATATTAATTTGAGATTTCAACTTTTTAATTAGTTTTTGGGTTATATAAAGAAGACACTTTATGAATAAACCCATATGTATGGGGCAGGTTTTTCTGTTCTAATTGAAAATATGTGAATCCTGAAAACTAATGATGAATATTGTAAAACCAACCCTGGTGAAAATATGGGACCTCACAAAATCAACAACCACTTAAGATTACTCATTCCTAGAATTCTTTTCATCCACCCATTTAAAGATGATGCTAGGATCCAGTAATATGTACATGAAGCCTATTGAATTTCGAAAAGGCAATATGAATTCAATATTTCATGCTGTGAAATTTAAAAAAAATAACATTGGTTATTTGGGAATTTAATTATTTTTAGAGATAGTCTCTATGAATTTACATCATTCAATGGACTTACAAAACCAATGTCCATATTTAAACAATTTTTTTAATAAATTTCTGAGTCATGGTCCTTTAGATCGGTACATTGATAAACAATATTTCCCCTATAATCAAAAGTGTGGTAGATTCTCAAAACTGTAGTGAACTCTTGGTTAAGGACACGCCTATGAACAACGTAGTCACTAATAATTCTACAAAACTAAAGTTCATCCCAAATTTACAATTATTAATAATTTTTAATTATCCAGGACTATGATGTAATGTTATTACTTGGGACCCTGTATTCTGCTAGAAAACTCACATTGTCTTCCCACCGAGTGGTAAGGTCCACAACATCATAAAGGATCTCAGGAAGAAATAAATCACTAATTGGGATAAATGAGTTAGTATGGTGGTCCAATGGTGGGGAAATCTTGTTAATGTGGTTATCTACAACATTTTTAACTCCTCTATTATCTCAAATAACAATGTCAAACTATTGGTGGAGGAGCATCCACCAAATGAGGCGAGGCATAGCTTCAACTTTCTTAAAGATAAACTGAACGGTTTCATAGTTAGAGAAAAAAATTAATTTTAAAAGATATGAACAATATTTTTCAAGGGAAAATACAATATAAAGAAGATATATTTTATGGTTTTTTAGTTTTCCTAGGTAGGGTCATGGGTATTGAGGAATATGCAAAGTCATGAGGAGCCTTCTCAACGCTTTGTGATAAAACATCCCCAACTGCAGAGTTAGTGGAATCAAACATAAGTTTGAAGGGGATATACTACCTTGTTGGTTAGATAATTGGAGGTGATGTGAGACTTTTTTTAGTGATTTCAAATCATCCTCCTAATTATTATCAAAAAATTAAAAATTCCTTTACAACAATCAAGTCAAGGGATGATTGGTCTTACTAAAACTGTTAATGAATCAATGGTAAAGAATTATGACCTAATAAATATCACATCTTGAGAACGCATTTTGGATATTATATATATGTATGTGGTGAAATTAATTGATTTTAGGATTTATCACTTGAATTTATTAATATGATATATCATTCCCATGAACTATCTCCCGATCAAACATAAAATTCCATTTTACGTAGTTTAATATGTGATCTTTTTCAATGTAATGGTGGAGGACAAAACCAAGGCCTTCAAAACATTCATCAAAGGAGGTTTCATAAACTATAAAATAATCCATAATAACATTCATACAATTATCTAGGTACTCATAAAATATACTCAATATACAATGCTGAAATGTACCATGAGAATTACATTGACTAAAAGGCATCCTTGTGTATGAAAATGTGTCAAATAGATAGGTAAATGTTATCTTTTATTGATCATCTGGGGCTATAACAATTTTGAAATAATCTAAATTCCCATCAAGTAATTAACAATGTGACTTAACTTCCAATCATTCTAAAATTTGGCAAATTAAAGGTAGAAGGATGTGGTCCTTTCATGTGGATTGATTCAGTAGATGTTATTCAGTATAGACACTTAGAATGCTTTTTAATAGGTGTTGGAAAATATTAATTATATTCATTTGAGACAACAATAATTCAAATTTTTTATGCACAGTTTTCACAAGGTTGACCCATTGACTATCATGCATAGGATAAATGATCCCAATTTTAAGTAATTTACAAACTTCCAATTTTACCACATCAAAAAGAGTGTGATAAAATCGGTATTGATATTTGCTTACGGGAATAACCTAATCATCTAAAAGTATATGGTGTATAAACATAAATGGTTTAATCCCTGTAACATCTTCCAATGTCCATCCTATAACGTTTTTACACTATCTCAAATGGTTGATAAGTTTTGATTCCTCCCATGGAGAGAGGTTATTAGTAATAATTATGATCAATTAGTCAATACCTGCAATAAAGGAGTATTTTAAATTATATGAAAGTGGTTTTAATTCAAAGAATGGTTGGTTTTGGATTAAGGGAGTGAATTTAGGGTGAGTGTGGTCAATGAAACTATCAATATTTTCATGTTTATTCTCTGTGGAGATAGAATCTATGGAAATGAAATATTCATAATCATTGATGGTCATGGGTACCTTATAATTAACACACTAATCAATTAAAGCACAAATGTTACAATTTTATGAACCCACACACCATCGAACATTAATAAAAACTAAAATCATTTGAGGGTGATGAAGAGGAAAAAGTGTAATAGTATGGGCCGAGGAGAGAATTTTGTGAGATTGAGTTGTTAGATATCACTTCCATCAAATAGATATGAAGAATTGATTGATCATCAATGGGGTATTTCATAACATCAAGGGTATTAAAACAAACATCTTCTTCACTGAATTCCATGGACAACATACCATTATAAATGTTGACTATTGTAATTTATCTTTAAAATAATGGACTCCCAATTATGAGAGGAGCATGTCCTTCTGTTTGGGTATCTTCTATCTCAATAATTTAAAAGTATACAGGTAAAATGAGATTCATCACTCTTATGAGGACATCCAAGATCACTCTGGCTATGTGTGTTGTGATTTGGTTTGAAATTTTCACGATGATTCCGATTGTTCAAAGTACTCCAACCAACACAGAGGTTTAAAAAGATTAAGGCATTACAGTATTTGAATCCCCTAAATCAAGAATTTCATTAGAAATGAAGGTCTCCCTATGGTTCAAGGTATCATGAATGTTCTATATCCCAACATTTGGTAGGCATTTCTAGTTGAATCAATGAAGAAACCTTCCTTCCAAGGTTTAATCTCTCAATCCCCTACTATTTTCGTCTATGGGTGTAATATTTGTTAATAAATTCAGCGTAATGAGAAATTTTATTAACTTCATCCAAAAGAAGAATTTAATCTTGAACCTATTAAAATATATTAATTATTTATTTATCAATTTCATTATCCAAATTTTTATTTGGTTTATAAAAACATTGAGGGAATGGAAGAGGAAACGATTGTTTAGGGGAATCCACAATGATAAATTTTTTATAATTTTTTCATTTTTTCTTTACCTGAATCTGTTGAGGGTAGGGAAAGTGATTTTCCAAGAGGGGGACATATCTATTGTGTATAAAAAGTATAAGAAGAACCTTATTTAACACTATGAAGTGTTATTTCTCAAACAATACCTTCTTATATTGGAATAGAGACTGGTTGGGATGGTAGCTTTCCAGAACCTTGAATCTTTATCTCAACGATAATATTTTCCAATTGTCCCACAAGAGTTAGTATGTCTTGAATAGTTGATTGTGTGGTCTTTTGGAACTGGAGGTTCTTGGATACGAATTGCTTCACCAAGTCCTTGAGTCCGGGTTTAGGTATGATAGGAGGAGGTTTTTTGAGGTTTTTAAGGATAATAAGGTGGAATAGCATTACATTATTGACACCATCTCTATTTAGTGTTTATCGTGTTTCCTCCTTGTCAATGTTGTGGATTTACATGACAAATGGGGTTAGGATTAGGTCGAAATAGTTCTTTCTTTAAGGGAAGTTTTTGTTGGAATTGACTTTTATGGAATACTAATACATAAGAATTAAAAGAATACTAATGTTGTGAGCACTGTTCAGAAAAATGAGTGTTATCAGAGAAAATTCCACAATTTAATAAAATTGGAGGAGAGTGTGAATTACCCTATTCTTGAGCTAAATTAATTAGAAGGGTATGAGTCTCATAATGTTTATTATATACCTCTTGTTCTTGGGATGAATGAATAACCTCATGAACTCCTTGGGTTTTTGAAATTACTTAGGTACCAAATTGTTCTGAATTTTGAGCTATGATGGATGTTAAGTCCCGAGCAGTGGAAGGGGTTTTATCAACTAGGGAACCACCAGCTACAACATCTATCATTCCATAACCCATGGTCTTATGAGTGCTGACTCCCCTAGGATAGTCCAGTACAGAGGTGATCTGCAAGGTCGACTGTGGAATTCCCCAAATTGTGCCATACCAATGGTGGAGTGATAGATGTTGTTGTACGTGAACTCCACCAAGGGAAAGTAATCCTTCTAGTTATAACCAAAATAAGGGACTCAAGCACACAACTAGTCCTTGAGGGTCTGAATGGACTGCTCTGTCTTACCATCTGTCTGAGAATGAAAGGCGGTGGTCAATCGAATTTGTTCCCAGAATGGCTCCTACAACCCTTCCATAACCAGGATGTAAAATGTGTGTCATGATCAAAGACAAATATGGAGGGTAATCCATGAAGCATACAATATTCTATACATAGATGCATCCCAATATACCTACTGATACCTACTATCTGATAGGTAAAAATTTGGAATACTTGGTGAGTTGGTCAATGATCACAGAGATGGAACCATGTCCCTTGGACATGCACGGAAGTCCTGTCATGAATTCCATGGAAATTACATCCCACTTCCACTCTGGCACCTCATGTGGCTGAGCTAATCTCACTGTAACGCAATGATCTGCCTTCACTTGCTGACAATTGAGGAACCATGAGACAAACTCTACCACTTCTTTCATCATTCATGTACACCAGTGCTGACGTCACAGGTCCTGTTACATTGCACCACTCCTGGATGTACCGCTAGTGGGGAAAAATAGAACTCCCTCAATACTTCCTCCCATATCACCACTAATAATATAGTACATCATCTAAATAGGATGACATGCTCCCAACCTTTAGAAAATCTTTCACGATCCTATCCTATGGAAATCTGAGCATGTGGTGCCTCACAGTCAGTGTCCCCAAGACATGCCTCCCTGACTCATTGAAGGAGTGTGTGAGTGAGTATTGGAGAATGAAGATAAGCTGCTCCATCTAGATCCACGTAGGATCTTTGCAAAGCATCTAGCTCTGTCACCTCACTCAAAAACTGTATGTCAGATCTTCCACGCAGTGCATATGCTACTAGATTCCCCTTCCCAGAAGTATAGTCTATCTCAATTTCATAGACCAGGAGGAACTCAATCCAATTCCATTGTCTCAGGTTCAGGATCTTCTAAGAGAAGATATACCATAGACTCTTGTGATCAGAGTAGACATTAAAGGTTCACCCATCAAGTAATATCTCTATATCTTCTAGGAGAAGACCACTACTTCTAACTCCAGGTCATGGGTACCGTAGTCTTCTGCTCCTTCTATCTTAGCTGTTGAGAACCATACGCGATCACTGCTCACTCTTGAATCAGAACACATCTGAGCCCAGTCATTGATGTGCCATAGTAGACTATGTACACAACAACCTCATCTGTTTTCCTGAAGATGGGTCACCCATCAGTCTCTGACTCAGCTCATGGAAACTATGCTAGAATATATCTGACCACATGAAGGGTTTCCCCTTCTTCGTCAATGTTGATAAGGGTGTTGAAACTCTATAAAAGTCAGGCCAAAACCATTGGCAGTAAATGGACAGACACATGAAACTCAACACCTCTATCACACTCCTGGGTGGCTACTAAGAAAGAACAAACTCAATCTTTAGAGTATCCACTGCAACTACAGCCTCCGAGACGATGTGTCCAAGGAAGTGAACCTCTCAGGTCCTGAACTGGAACTTCAAGACAATACCATAATGTTGGTTATATCATAGTGTGTCTATAACTATCTAGAAATTATAGGCATGCTTCTCCACTATAGCTGAGTATGCCAGGATAGTGTCAATGAAGACTACCTCAAAGCAATCGAGGAATGGTTGGAAGATCCTATTCATGAGTCCCATGAACACATTCAGGGAGTTGGTCTTTCTGAATAGAATAACCATGAACTCATAATGTCCATAGAGACATATGAAGGCTGTCTACTGCACATCCTCGTCTCATACCCTATGCTGGTGATAGCCTGATCTGAGGTCTATCTTCAAAAATCACCATGCTCCCTTTAGCTGATCAAAATTATCGTCAATCTATGGATGTGGGTACTTGTTCTTCATGGTCACCTGGATCAGGTGCCGATAGTCCACATAGAGTCCCAAACTCCCATCCACCTTCTTGGTGAACAAAATTAGGTCTTCCCAAAGAGACACACTGGGCCTAATGAACCCCTTCCTCTACAAGTCCTACATCTGTACTCACAACCACCAAAGCTCCACAGAATCTATCTGATATGCTCATGTAGATATCTATGTCATCCCAGGGTACGAGTAGATATAATAGTCTACCTCTCTGCGAGAAGGTAGACCTGGAACATCATTAGGGAAAACATTAGCGTACTAGTCCACCACATCAGGATAGCTCAGACTCTCAACATCAACTGCTCTGAGGGTAAATCTATCCAATTGATGTGTGATTGGCTTCACCCTCCTCTTTGTAAGTCCATCCTATACTTCAAAGGTTACCTTCTCGATGTTGATGGAAAACCTAGTCCCATCCTGATGGAAACACAACACTTGGCATATAATACAGTCAATCTGAGCATGAAATGTAGATAACCAATCCATACCAAAGATGACATCATAAAGCCTCGACACCATATTAGATGATCCCAACTGAGGCTCTCACCTTTTAGAGTAGGCTCACACTACTGACACCAGTGTGTAATATTCGAATCCTCTCCCGTACGACTTTATTTCAAAAAGAATCGAGCCAATGGCTCCACCGGAATCTCTGAGCTAACAACGGGGTCTGTGGAAATAAAAGTGTGTCTGGATCTTGAGTCTAGATGTACTGAAGCTAGGGTGGAGTAGACTTAGATAATATCTCAAATCCCCTCTGGAGCGTTGTGGTCATAGGACTCCGCTACCTAAATCTAAGCCCATCCCTATCTACCTACTCCCTGTGGTCGGGGTGGACCACCTGGAGGTGGCATCGATATAACCTCGAATCGTCGCCCACCGCCTGTAGAAAAGCAAGCTACTCTACCACGTCCTTCTGTTTCCTGCGAACCTCCTTGATCAAATCATTGCCTCTTCCCAAGAAATACTTCGACCATCTGATGGCCATTTGTATGGTGGGTCACGCAGTTGCGAGCCATGTGACCCAGCCAACCGCACGAGTAACAATGTCTCCTCCTCTTCTGTCCTGCTCTATCTCGATATCCACAAACAACTGAACTTTTATCCTGTTGTCTTCCACTTGTAGGTCTAGTTCTTTTGGACCTCTACATCACCTATCTTCTAACAACTGTAGATGACTCTACAACGTGACGTTCGGTGGTGGGTCTCACTGCGGGTGACTGATCAGCAAAGAATCTCTCCCCCAAGAGTGCCCGTTCTAACACGCTAGCCTACGTCAGGATGCTGAGAGACAACATAAATGCTCTGATATCTCATCTCAACCCCGACTCAATGGTCCGAGCCCTGAAAAAAGGGACCCCCACCATGTCCGTGGAGTAGCATGAGAGGTTGGTGAACCTCACTGAATACTGAGCCACGGTCTAGTTTCCCTTCTTCAAGTGGAGAATCTCTTGTATACACAGAGAGCGTAAGGTCGTTGGGATGAAAAATGACCTGAAAATTATCTCAAAGTCCTCCCAGATTTATGTTACCTCATCGGGATCCTAGAGCATCCAGTCCACTATCTCCCTAATTCTGCCTGATGAAGACTAGTTGCAAGGATGATCCTAAGATCAGCTGGTGTCCCTACCATTTGGAAAAATCTTACCACGACCTCTATCCGGCCCTCAAAAGCATGTGGATCTGTCCTTCCACAAAACCTCAGTGGCCTCTAGTGCTGAAACTCGAGGAACATGTTCAATCAGCGTGCACCCTCTACTACTGGGGCTGGTGGAATTGGTGACCCAATGGGTGGTGTGGCTGCTCGTACACCACCCAATGGTACAACTGCCTAAAGGGGGCCCTGCACTGAAGCCTCGTCACTCTGTGGGCTGTCATCGCATACTCAACCTGAAACCCTAGCTGACGGTCTGCGTAGAGGCATCCTAAAAAGAAACAGGTGCACCACTATCAAAAAGTTATATATTTTGAGATGACCCAAAGACATTGCAAAGAAAACTTTTCAAAAATACACATGAAAATAGTGTTTTCGTGCACTGAGTCGGAAATCAGAAATTATGGTCCTGGTGTATTGATACATCGGTCGTGGAACCAACACTAGATTCCCCAAACTAAAAAACACACTCATTACCATTAAAAATATTTCCGATTATTAGATCAGAGACCTGGTTCTCCGGTAGAACTGACTCCTTTGATGCCAATTTGACACGACCCGTCCCACGGGGCCCATGTCGTGACTACCCCAAGCCCTCTTTCCATAGGCCAGGTGCTGGAAACTAGCACCGAAAAGTCATATCCCTAAAACTAGTAAGGAATTGTCATTTAACCTGCAATCCCACACAATCCAAGTACACAACAGGATAAAAGAACAAAGTATACTATATAGTAAAAAGGGCGAATACTATAAGTAAAGGGCCCAGATTACAAGCCCAATTGGAAATTACAAGTAAAATGAAAATAGCTCCTATGAATAACCACCAAAGATCCCACCTGAAGGGTAGGTACAGTTCTCGAATGTCCATTTCTGATGTTTGTCTCTTCTAATGGTCCACCTCCGAGCATCCTACAGCCCTGGCACCCCCAGCCTCGATCAATGTTGTCTGCCATCTGCATAAGTCACAGCAAGGTGTTGGCATATCCCATGCAGGGGTAAGTATAACAATACTTAATAGGGACCCGGAGACCCATGAAGGACTCTCAGAATCCACTTAGGATAATCCACAAAGTAAGAACACAATTAAAAAGCATGAGAAAACAATCAACACTACTTATGTATATGCCCATACATATATCAATGTTTGTCAACTAACCTAATCATTCAAGTGGAACACATATCCCAACTCTATAGCCAAAAGCACAATTTTTCAACGTAATAAAGAATACCATGTATGTAGCATAGCAAAGATGAATATAAAAAAAGGTAAAGACACATCTCCCACTAGGTATAACTTAAGCACAGAGGTATAGATGATTAGATGTATTGCTAGATAATCTTAATTTGTCGAGATGCTCTTTTGTTGAACCACACATGATCAAAATGACCCACATAGGATCTGAAGATGACCCACACAGGATCTGAAGATGACCCACACAAGATTCGTATATTCTGACCCACACAGGATCTGAATATGACACACAAAGGATCTGAAGATGACCAATACAGGATCTGAAGATGCTTCAAGAACAGCTAGTCGCATGGTTCCCGCAGTAAGAATGATTGATTCCAGGAGGATTCGCTCCTCGACCCATAGGTCACACATCAACTACCATAATGTCCCATGAAGATGTATCCCTAAGAACTTCCATGTCATAAGGGTCACAACGAAATAGACGGTGAATCAATCAGATGCCCAATCTGTAAGTTATTAGCCCTTTTGTCCTAGGGGCCAGGTTGGATTCGGGTTTGATCCATCTCAGCCATATTCCAACATTATCTAAAAATCAAGTGGAGTATATAAAAAGTAATGTTTCGATCTAAGTTTTCTAGTGTCGTAGATGGTTTTTCAAACAGATGCTTGGTCTTCAAGAAATGACTAAAAAGGCATATCTGGGGGTAGTTGGGCCCGGGTCCGAACCGTCCTGGTCGGAGCGACCCAGCCTGGGCTGACCCAACCCAGTTTGGGTAAACTAGACATGGTCCTGGTCCATTGTGGCCCACTCAGCGTGGCCTATAAGGCTCGTCACGGAGTTGTGTGTGGTCCACCATGGCGGGACCCACCCTATCCTCCACTCAGGGGAGGCACACCCCAGGATTCCCAAATGGCCCAGTTGGACTGTTCAGTTTGGGCCAATAGGCGCCTCCAGCTCTGACACGTCTCAACCGACCGGGGTGCCGGCTAGCGCCACTTCCAACGGCGTGATAATAATGCTGCTCGAACCATGGCCGGTCATATGCCGTATGCACCCTCGGTACGGCGCTGCATCTCAGTAGCCGTAACTCCCATATCTAGTGGCATGGTTGCACCGCACGACTTTCACATGGCTGACCAGTGTGTCAGCCACAATCTCCTCCGCTACGGCCACCTCCAGTAACACGGTTGTGCCGCCGCCACCATCACAACCAGCTAGTGTGTCGGCCTCCACCATATACCCACCTGGTGCCAGTCGCCAGTGTCGTTACGCCGGAGGGCTACCGTGGGTCACCAGGTTATATCTGGTGTCCCGTTCATCAATTCGAAGGCATCAATGTTCATCTTGGGACATCTCCATTGCTTCAAGTACATAAATGTCGAGGTATGTAAAACCTAAAGTTTCTCCTATGAAGGATGTGGTAAACAACGAATTTGTAGAGGTATTAGGTTTCATTCATTTTCCCCACACTCTCTACATTAGAACGATAGCATGCAGCTCAAGAAGATTGGATCAATGTAAATTAATGAAGAACAATCACTGACAAACCCTACATCAATCATTCATTGGAGATACTGTGAGGTAGAAGATGAAGACGATGAAGGAGACGTCAGTGTTCATCGCTCTCGCAACACACATCCTATCCACACTACAACGTTGCTTCAACATTCTTGATCCAATGAGATGTTCGTTCCTCGTTGAAGCTTCCAAGTTCCTTCCACCACGAGTTCTCCCACAAAAATTCTAGGATGTTTACCAACCAAATTCAAAAAATATTATAGGTGAAGAGCCCCTCTCATTTATGTTATGTTATTACATTTAATATAACCATTAATGTCCCCACGTTAAAAGAGGGGTTTCAAGGTCAGGTGGTCCCCACCACCAAATTCAAAAAGTGGAGTAGAGATTTCAAATAAAAATAAAACTATTTTTTATATTTATTCCTCCACAAAATAGAGATTTCCAACTTCCACCATCGACCTACAATGGTTGAAGGTGAAGGTTACCTTAAGATAATATTGGGGTTGCGAGTTCAATGGTGTCCTTAGATTTCAATTCCGAGTACTAGTTCAAAATAAAAAAATTCATGTTTGCACGTTAACTGAAAATACTTAAATAGTGTTTGGAAATTCATTCCGGCCACTTCGGGGCTCAGAATAACGTGCCATCAAATTTTAGCAGACTCATAATAATTTCATATAATTAAAAAAATTACACGTAATAATCCGAGTCTTTACATGCCATACACAAAAATTATTATTTTGTAACCCATTTGATCGATGCTTGTATGTTTTTATGTATCACCGTTAACATAAAAACATCTTAGTATATGAAGTATATTAATGTTATTATATAATAATGATATAAAAGTTATTTAAGGGTTTTCAGAAAGAAAAAACACAAAAAATCTCAAAGACGATTGATAAATATTCATTGGGTATCACCATTTAATTCCCACCAAAGGACATCCTTCGTTAAATTTATTCCCAATGATAAGATTATAGTATTACTTATAAAATTTATGAAGTTATTTTAGTTGGGTTTTGTGGAGGCAAATTTTTTGAGTGATGTGAGTTCTGGGGGATAGTGAGTTCCCTTTTATAGGTGAGGAGGAGTGTCAATATTATAAATATTCAAAAGTAATTACTATTTTGAGGCCTCTATTACATCATTTGGAAGAAAAATTATCCAATAAGGGAAGTGATTTCTTTTTTTATACACAACTCTATTACAAAAAAAATAATATCCATTTTTATAATTTAATTCCTTAACTTCTAAGATTCCCTATTTTTAACATTTTTGGTTTTTACTAAGGTAATGAATTTTCTAACCTGGGTAATTTACCCATTATAACAAAATTAAAGTGATAATTTTTAGATACATTAGACCCACTAATTCAGAAATATTATATATAATTTATAAAATAAAAATCCCATATATGTTGGAAATTAATGTTAACATAAGCACGAGTAATTCACAACAATACTTATTTAACCCTGACCACGTTGACAAATTTTTTTACTATTTAATAGTCAATATAGTAATTATAATAGAAAAAATTGGTCCATGAATGGAACAAATATGATATATATCAATATTTAAAAATGACTTGAAATAAGATAGTATTTTTAATAGTATTAAATAAATTTATAAAATATCACTTATTGTATGATGACATGAATGAAAATATTGACATTATAAATTTAACTAATTTTAAAAATAATAAAATGATGGAATAAAAAAATATTATGTTCACACCATTATAACTTGTTATTTTAATCTAAAAAGTAATTTAACATAATAATTCAAACAATTTCCATCATCTTTAATTTCTTGATCATCGTTTGATTTTTTTAATTATTTACTAAATAATCCAATCATTGGAGTTTCCTAAGATTTTAATGTAATTATATCATCTCTAAAAAATTAAAATAAATTATCATGATAAAAAAATAATTTAAATTTAAAAATAATAATTAAGGTAGAAATGATTTTTTTTTTCAAAATTTAAAAGCATTACTGAAGTCAAAAGAAAAAAATGTTTATTTTTGTCTTTTTCATTACATGGCTTACTATTTGGGTCACATTGATGGAACACTATCCTAAAAACTAATAAAAGTATAAAATAAGGTCATAAAGGTATACATATTACCAACTAAAGGATTTTGGAAAAATTTTGGGTCATTATTACATCTTGTGTTATATTTTTAACCACTAAGAAATTTTGTTTTAGGTTAATCACTATAATTAATTTTAATGAATTTCACTAATAATTTTTTTAAAAATTTATATTAGACTTACTAGAAATTATTATTAATACAAATTCAAAATATAGAACCCATTTATTGAATTAATTTCACATAAGTGGTATAAATGTTTTTAAAAATAATCACGTGGACCTGTCAAGAAAGAAAATTTTTATGTGAAAAATTGATAAATCATATAAAATGTTTTTATATTCCATTAATTATAAATTTTTTTCCAATGACCTAAATTGGATTAATATATTTATAAAATTACTAATTATATTGTAAAACCAATGTAAAATATAATTTTAGATTGTAAATAATAAAACAAAAATGCAATTTTCGATTAAAACACAGTGCTTTTCCCTATTCATCAAAAAATGAAACTTCATTGAAAAATATCTAAAAGTCACCTTAATATTTTTTTTATGTTCAAATTTGAAAAATTATGTTGATTTTTTCAAAAACCAATTTTAAAATAAGCACTTCTCTAAAAGGTAGTAAAAATACAATTTCGAAAAATACATCTTTCCATGCAAAAATTTGGATTTCTTCTAGTCTCTTGTATAGAAAACACATAATATGAATGCCAAATAATTTGATTAAATAAAAAATATTTTTTTTATAATAAATTAATTCATTAATTTTAATTTAATTTATATTTAAAAAATGTGTTTTCACATAATAAAATAGTTTTCAGAAAATGAAGTTCATTATATTCAAATAATTCTTAAATTAATTTATAATTAATTTGTTATCCAGAAATTAATTGAATAAACATTCTAAAACCATATCTTCATAATATTTTAAATCCTTTTCATACCCTCCATTCTAATTTCATGTTAATAAATATACTAATATTTTAATAATATGACATGATTCATTTAAACTCTATGTTATGTGTAACACAAGTTAAGCACGGTATTGTGAGTAATGCAATCTAAGCTCGATGTTACATGTAACATAACATAAAATTTTTATTTCATATAAGAAAATAAAAAACTCAATATTTCATGTACTCTTAGTTATCCATAATTTTTGTTGTTGTAAAATATTAAATCAGTGTTGCATATAAAGATAGAAAAACATGGTGTATCATGAACTCCAATCCATCAACAAATTTTAATTTATATGAAAAATAATGATTCATAAAAACATAGGGTGTTACATTCTACCTCTACATAAATAAATTTCACCATAAATATTAATTTAATTCATCAAATATTTAATAACATAAAGTTCTTTTAATATGAAACCACATACATAAAACTGATAATTAAAATTTCTTTGAAAATGGAATATTTTAAACATAACAGTTACGAAAAGTAACTCATAACTATGATTCCACATAAGAGAATATAGGTGGAATGTGAAGATGTGGACATGGATGAAAAATGTAAATTATTATAGAGAGTGATAGAGATCACTGATCCTAAGAAAGTTCGAGATCTAGAGAAATTTAATGATTAGATAATCAAAAAACATTGATGATCTGAGGGACTATTTGATTCATCAAAAATGAAGATACTAGGAAAAAATTTCTTTGAGTAAGTTTTCATGATGTTGAATAATTTTTAAAAGGAGGTCAACTTGCATAATTTCGTACAAGTTTATATACACAATCTAATCATTTGGTTGTGTCTTGATAAATTTCCGCTCAAAATCTTTCTCTATGAAATTAATGTGAATTTTGTCATTCCTAAACAAATAAAATATCATAAAAATCATAAATTTAATGACAATTCATTTCATATTCCGTTAATTATAATCATTGAAAAAAAATTATCTCGGGTTATCGAATATACTTAATTTTTAATATTCTGAGATAATACATAAATCTCAAAAACATCATTCAAAATTTAACTTAAACCATTCCATAAATGGTTACCCATCTACCCTATTTAATGAAGACAATTAAAAACTCAAGAAATAATGTCACTAAATTTATAAAAAAATTCTTAATATTGATCCCCCATATATCATAAAGAATCTCTTGGTTGTCACATACAAAACATTTGATTACCATTATCATGTATTCTCATAAAACATGCTAATAACTAGAATTACCATAAATCATTATTAAAAACATGAAAGCTTTATTATTCCTAATATTATTGGACATATTCCTTATAAACTCATAAAATATAACCATGATAGAATAAATCACTATGTAAACATATCATTAATCAATTTATATTGTAATAGTTACAATCCAATTAACATTATTCTTATCCAACATCACTTAATCCTAATTAAAAACTATTTTATCAACATTAGGAACATATTAAGGGTTACCTTACATTAATCATGTGTTCTCAATAAAATATTACATTTCAATTAAATCAAATTTTCTTGGTTATCAATATCATTCAACATTCTATTTTATATCCTTAATGAATAAATAATACTAAACAATCCTTATATATTTCCCAATTCATAAATCATTAATCCGGATGCTTAAACTCTTCGATTATTCCCCCTCATACTTAAGACATTAACGAGGCTTACTCATCTTCTTCTTTAAAACATATTTCCTTTTCTATTTCATTTGTAATATCTTCATCGCCAACATTATAACCATTTCTCATACCACCTTTCTGACTCTCATCATGGTATTTAAACGTAGGACATATATTTTCATAATTTATAAACTTTCCACATCTAAATCACTCAATATATGATGATATGTTTGGAATCCCATTATTCTCATCCATTTTGTTAACTAGTTTTTCTCTTTTTTATTTTCTTTCATTGTATCATTCATTCCACTGTCAAAACATCTTCTCATCCCTTAGTGGCATTCCCTATAGTGCTTCTTCCCACATTCTTTCCACATAGGAAATTGAATATTTTTACCTCCATTAATACATATAATTTCATAAAATTACATATTCATCTAAATCTATGTGTCAATAATATCATTGATGTTCTTGTTGATAATCAAATATCATGATAATTGATTGAGAATAATCACAATAGCCTTCTCTATAGTCTTCACCCAATTTATTTTATAATCACTAAATTTTCTATCAAGGTTAATGTTAACATAATTTATTCTAGTTTTATCCATCTACTAAAAACAAAATCATTGTCCAAGAAACACTATTCATATAAGGGAACCACAAAATAAAGAAAAAACATTTCTAGGATGTCCAAATTATTACACCTTCTTTAATTTATGATGATACAGTTTTATCCGTGGACATTCATCATCATATTCTATTTAAATACTTCAAGATTGTTCAAAAAGAGTTTGTGAACTTACGAAGTTTATCCCCTATGAGTTTAAAAATAAGAATTAATCAAGAAATATTTTCTTTCACATATTCCTGATCGATTATAGATGAATATAGTGTTTTTGGGGGTTTTCCCATAAGTACATTTGCATTGGAGCCATATCCCTTTGTAGTATCCGGAGATGGATTTATTTCTAGGAAAAAAATTATCTATCCTCTAACAAAATTCAAATACAATTTTCAAAACATTAAAATATCCTTACAATTATCCTTAGAAGCATCCATAGACATATCCTTCAAAATATCCCTAGAATTGTCACTAAAATTTTATCATTCTAGTTGCCGAAGGTAATGAAAAATATTCCTTTGATTCAAACAATAGTGACCCAGGCTTAACATACAAGGATATTAAATCTTTATAGATGAATATTAAATATATTACACAAACACATGTTCGAGAACTGTTATATTTTAGGGCATTTTCAATGATGGAACCATAATCTTATAACATGGTAAAAGATCTTCAACATATTCCATAATGATCTTACCCTTTAGTACTCTTCATAAGAATACCCTACTTAAAATGTTTCTTTATATCCTAGGGAAAGGAAACATAAGAATGTGTGAGATAAAATGTTAAGTAAGGGTAAACAAGGAAGAAAAATAGTTATGAAATAAGCATAAGGGTATTATAATTTGTGCATAACTTTGTAATATCATACATTTCATATCTATGATCATAAATATGAATCATGAAATAAATATTGGAATTTCATAAGACATGAATTATAAGTTCATTATTCATATATAAAATAACAAAATTAATATATATATATAACCATATATTTTTTACTTATGAGACGATATTTCTTGTTAACTAACAATTAAATGTTAAAGTTAGGTTTCAGATAATAACCGCTTTGTTTTTATATATTTTTTGACTTTTTATTCTTGGTCCATTTACATAGATCATGATTTCATCATATAAATAATGATAAACATGATAAAAAATCATATATATTCATTATATATTTATTAATAGTAATCCATAAAATTTAGTTATAGTAATGGAAATACATTGTTTATGAAGATTTCAAGTCGTTCGTACACATTAATGTGGTTTCCATTTTATTAACCTATTGAATGAATGAAATTTAAATTATATATATATATATTATAATAAATTTATAAGTCTTAATTCATATATATTACAAATATTTATTAAACTCGATTTTAATATATTCTATGTAAATTAAGAATGATTCACATCACTTCACGAGGTGATAGTCCTCCGTACATATGAACGACATTATCGTGTTCCTACAAAATAGAAAGAATGATGGTAAGTGTTATATAATAATTCAAGAAGAATAAATACATCATTATTACTATATATATTATATATAAATATTATTTTCATCATTATTCACAACCATTTAAGATTGAAATGGAAAGACAAACAAAATCAGATCGTGAGGTGGTAGAACACTATACACACGAACGATGACTTCATAATCCATTTGAATGAAGTGTGATTATTTTTAGGTCCTAAAATAAACAACAAACTATTTTAGTATATGTAAGCCATTTATTTTACTATATAATCATGATATAATAATAATTGAATTTGTTTTAGGATGACTTAAAACAAAAACATTTGTGGATGAACGATGCCTATTTTTCAGGTATCTCCTTTCGGTTTTCAATAAAGGACCCTGTTGGTTGGATTTATGACTAAATTATGGATTATAGAATGATGATAAGTAATTTTTAATGATATTTTGGATTTTTATAGTGAATATAATTATTTGAGAGTTTATAGCATTGGAGAGTGTGCGTTCCCTTTTTTGGTGAGGAGGAGTGGCATTCATGTAAATACTTAAATGTATTTACTATTGGGAGGTCTTCCTTACCACATGTGCCTAAGAAATTAGATAATAATTTTCGGAAGGGTAATTTGGTCTATAAACCCCTCAAAAAAACAAAAAAAATGAATTCTTATAATGTTTTTCTTTAACATTTATGTTTCCCTATTTTTACCATTTTTGTTGTGATTAAGGTAACTAATTTTATAGCCTAGGAAATTTATCCATTATGAAAAAATTAAATTTATAATTACAAAACTATTTATACCCACATATTCTAAAATATGATATATTATTTATAAAAAAATATTACATGCGTTCGAAATTAATTTCTACATAAGTGCACATAACGCAAAAAAACACTACTTTACCCATAACTGCGCTAAAAATGTTTTTAATATGAAATAGTAAATATATTCATTATAATTAGTAAATTGCCCATAAATGAACCATATTATATATTTATTAATATATTAAAATCACTTTATATAATATATTATTTTTATTAATTTTAAATAAATTACTAAAATATCCTTTATTAAAAAATAGCATAAATTCTAATTCTCACATTATTCATATTACTAAATTTTGAAAAAAATGTAGAAAATTATTTAATCCAGATAAATTATTTTAAAAACATTTTAACATATTATATTCTTCTACAAAAATAATTCAACACATTATATAATTCAATTTACTTCACTTTGTTTTTGTTTTTAGTATTGTTTTATTTGTTTAGTTTTTAACAAACTAATTTGTACATTAAGGTTTATTATTAATTTAATATAAATATGTATTATCTAAAAAATGAAAATAAATTTTCAGGATTCTATAACTCATTTATATTTCAAAATTATATTTCTAACCAATCATTGGTATCATTTTTTAAATATTTTTAGAAATTAAAAGGAAGAAAGGTACTTTTTGTCTTTTTCATTTATTTACTTATTTTAAGTTTCAATTTCAAAGAAAAGTGTCCCAAAACCTCATAAAATATGAACCTAATGTCATAAGGATCTAAATATGATCGTAAAATGGGTTTTTACAGGTTATGTGTAACGTTCCCGACCCGAAAGCCACTAAACTGGTGCTCTGAGCTGGGTAGTTACATAACCTTAAGCGCGCCGCCCCATATGCCAATGGCTGTCAACTAGAAGCTGGTGTCTTTGTGGTTAAGTGGAGAGACTATACCACATTTTTATCAGAGTAAGACACAATAGAAATAAACCAATAGTGGAAGTAATAATCAATAAAGAAGGAACATGTATAACAACCATTTCCAACAATAAATATGCCTTGTCCTACTACAAGTGCAAAAGTGAACAAAATCCCAAAATGAAGGCAAGGCCCAAAATCCACAAAATGGTCCCAACTTCAAGTCTGGATCCTCCACTGAGTGCTACCCATGTCCACTCAACTATCTAGCAAGGACACCTGCCCTTCTCCTGTCCTGCAAACATAAAGTCTTCAAGGGTACCCAACGGCGGCCCGAGCAGGGTGTGAGTACAACTCAGTAGGCCACCACCAACGGTGTCAACAAAATATCTATTATGAACAGGTAGTGCATGAAAATGGAATATTAATGATAATTTTCAAGTAATTATGTAAGGTTCCATTAACCAGTTCAGTTCCAAAGCCATTTCCACTTCCATTAACATTCCTTTCACACCAATTATCATCACTTACCATTTCATCATATTTCCAAGGGTTAATCACATATATTATGTTACATGGGTCTAAGACCAACAATCACATGCAAGAGGGTAAACACATTTTTATCCTATCTTGCTAGGACTAACCACCTCATAGCAACCATACCCTCAATTCGAAGCCACAGTCTGGGTGGATGCAATCTTTAGGATAATAGATCATCAGTCCCCATTCCTAACCCATGAATTTAGGGTGGACTTCAGAGCATTAGTCTTCACTCAACCCGTGGGCGTAGATCCTCAAGTCATACCACACTCTACCAAACCATGTGCACATGATTATATATATATAAGTAACCATCAAACCACCATAAGATTTCCCTTTGACATACACCATTCACAACAGACCACACGGGAATTCACATTATGCCTTAACCCATTAACACATTACCATTTCAAATCATTTAACCATTCACCCAATTCCCAAGTGTTATTCCTATCTTACTAAGCATTCAACACTAAACCCATAACCTATCCCATTATGGCCTTTAATCAGTTTACACATTAACCCATTTAACCCGTTCATCATTTCAATGAATATACCATTCAACCCATTCCAGATAACTGTTGGGTTATTGCCGTGTCTATGTGCATCACCTAACTACTATTCCAAGTTCAACCAATCATGCCAACATATCCGTTAAGGTCTCGACAATTTATTACAACAAGGTCACTTGTTTAATAAAAATCCCCAATCCCAGGAAAAGCCGGCACACCCCATGTATGGACCCAATTAGGTCAAGTCATTCTCAACGCTTCCCATGGGGATCGTGAGGGTTCCCATTTATACTTTTCAGGAATCCTTTATACAAAACGCATCCAGTTTGATCAAAGCTCATCAAAAAGAAAACCATCATCAAATCCACATATGCATAAATCCACTATAAAACTATGGAATAAAGTTTGTTGCCCACCTACCTCGAAACTGCGATTGAAAGCACACTCAATTGAGTCCTTAGACTTCAATCCGACCGGCCTTTGAAGCTTCAACCGAGAACTCACCCAAAAGATAAGGTTTTAGATCTTCAGAACATTTTGGAGAGAAGATACAAACCCTAAACCAAAAAGAGATGCATGGATGGGATTATCCTTACCCTGATCTTTGATCCACATCCAATGGCACCAAAAACACCTTATAAACGAGTGTGGTCGACCTCCTGGAGCTCTTGGGCAATTTGGATCATTCCTAGGGTGAAGTGGGAGAAATGGAGAGGAAATACCGAGTGGGTTATTAAAATCCTAAGGTGGCAATTTTGTAATTTTTCCCAACTGTAAGAGGGTGCATGGTTCGGCCGCACAATTTGAAAAACCATGCGCAAACCATATACATGCTACTGTCTGGAGGAGGAGTGGCTGCACATTTTACCTGGGCTGGCCGCACGGTTTTCCCTGGCCGTGCGCAGGCCGTGCGCCCCGTCTTTTCTTGCCGAGATTCCTTTCGTTCGTGCCCTGAGCCCCCGAAACACCCCCAAGGCCTATCATAATTTCAGAAGAAATCTCTTGAATCCTGAAATAAGGGATTCATCCAAAACAAAACTAAAACAATCCCTTCAAAAAACTGGGATCTTACAACCTCCCCACCTTATAACGGCTCGTCCTCGAGCAATGTTTCCAAGCCTCATTGATCCACTTAAGAGAAGAGTTTGTGCCAATGATCCTGCATATCTGATTCCTGCTCCCAAGTCTCTTCTTGAACGTTCTGATGCTGCCATAATACTCTCCCTAATGGCGTAACCTTGCCTCGCATGACCTTTTCACTACAATCCACCACACGAACTGGATGATCATAAAAGGATGCATCATCCTCAAGCTCCACATCCTCCACATCAACAACGTGAGATTGGTTAGGGTGATACCGCTGAAGATGCGACACAAAAAAAACATCATACATCCCACCATACCACAGTGGGAGAGACAATAGGTAAGTCACTGGTCTGATCCTCTCAACAATCTCAAAAGGTCCCACATACCTGGGAAACAACTTATCCTGCTTTCGAATCCGACGGTGACCCAACCTTGGCGACACCCGAAGGAACACTTTATCACCCATCACAAACTCAAGAGGTCTATGCCTCTGATCTTCATTCGACTTCTTCCTACTCTGATTCGTAGCCATCGGCTTCCTGATCAGCTTAACTCTCTCTAAAGTCTCCTACATGAGACTTGGCCCCAACAACATAGATTCACTGACCTCTAGCCAACACAATGGAGATGTACATGGCCTCCTGTAGAGTGCCTCAAATAGTTCCATATGAATCGTAGCCTGAAAACTATTTTTGTAGGAAAACTCAACTAACAATAGGTGACTCTCCCAAGAACCACCAAAGTCCAAGACACATGCTCTTAACATGTCTTCCAACACTTGGATCGTACGCTCCGACTGCTCATCCGTCTGCGGGTGGAATGCCGTACACAAAAACACATGCATACCAAGCGCCTTATTCATCCCCTGCCAGAAATGAGATATGAAATGCGGATCTCGGTCTGAAACTACGATCCCCGGAACACCACGAAACCGCACTATTTCACGAACATACAACTCTCCCAACGGGTTGACTGTAAAAGTCTCCTGAATCGGTAAAAAATGAGCCACCTTCGTTAACCGATCCACAACCACCCAGATTGCATCATTCTTCCATGGTGTCCTCGGAAAACCCACGACAAAATTCATTGTTACATCATCCCACTTCCATTCTAGAATGGGCAATGGATGCAAAAAAACCACCTGGGCATTGATGTTCAGCCTTCACCTGCTAACAGGTAAGGCACCGTGCCACAAAGCCTGTAACTTCCTTCTTCATTCCAGGCCACCAAAACTTCTTTCGGAGAACACAGTACATCTTGCTCAAACTAGGATTCACTGCCCACATTGATGCATGGAACTCACACATCAACTCTTCCTGCACACACTTTGGCACAACCACAGGATCACAAACACGAACAACACCTTCCACACCGATGGACCAACTAGAAGGTATCTCCCCACCTTTATGCTTTTCCTTCGTGATCAAACACTCAGGATCATTAAGCTGACCTTCCTTAACATGAATCAAAAGCGTCGACTCCACCTATATAAAAGCAAGAGTGACCTGACCACTCTCCTCCTACACCTCCAGGGGTATCTATGAAAACAAATCCATCACCTTCCACTCGGGGTCGGACTCCTGAACCACCTAATTCTGAGCCTTCCTGCCCAGAGCATCAACAACATTGTTTCCCTTTCCCGGCATGTACACCAACTCAAAGTCAAAATACTGGAGATATTTTACCCATCTTCGCTGCCGAAGGATAAGATCCTGTTGTGAGAATATGTAATTTAAACTCATATGGTTGGTAAACATAGTAAACTGTTCTCCCAATAGATAGTGGCTCCAGTACTTCAAGGCGTACACCACTGCAGCCAACTCAAGGTTATGAGTGGGATAGTTCTACGAATGGGGTCTCAACTGCATTGACCCATAAGCCACAACCCACTCATCCTGCATTAACATGGCCCCAAGTCCGACTCCAGACGCATCACGAAACACGATGTACTTTTTACCCGGCTCAGGTAAGATCAATACAGGTGTGGTCATTAACCGCTTCTTCAACTCTTGGAAGGCATTCTCACATGCTTCAAACAACTCGAACCTAATTCCTTTCTTGGTCAAGCCTGAGAGTGGTGCTACTAGGTGGGAGAAATCCTGAATTAACCTTTGGTAATACCCGGCCAATCCCAGAAAACTCCAAACATCAGAAACAGTCTTGGTCTGCTCCCAAGATACAACTACCTACACTTTCATTGGATCTATAGACACACATGCGTCTAAGATGATGCGACCCAGAAAATGAACCTCACCTATCCAGAATTGACACTTTGATAGCTTGGCGTATACCCGATACTCTATTAGCGCACCCAAGATGATGTCAAGTTGTTGGGTATGGTCGTCATGATTTTTCGAGTACACTAAGATATCATCAATAAACACAGTCACCTGATCTAGATAGGGATGAAAGATCTGGTTCATTAAAGCCATAAACACCACCGGTGCAATGGTCAATCCAGAAGGCTTGGCCATAAACTCAAACAACACGTACTGACTTCAGAAAGCTGTCTGCGGTACGTCATAAGAACTCAACCTTATCTGGTGATAACCTAACCTCAGATCAATCTATGAAAACACTGATGCACCCATCAACTGATCAAACAGGTCATCAATTCTATAAAGAGGGTACTGATTTTTCACCATCATCTGATTCAACATTCAATAGTCAACACACATCCTCAACGACCAATCATCCTTATTTGAAAAAAGCAGTGGAGATCCCCAAGAAGACGTACTAGGACGAATAAACCCCTTACGCTCTAACTCCTCAATCTGAACCTTCAGTTCCTGGAGTTTAGCCGGTTCCATTCGGTATGGCGGAATAGAAACTAGATCTTCTCTCGGCAGCAACTCGATCGTGAGCACGACATCCCTCTCGGGTGGTAACCCCAAAAAATCCTCAAGAAACACATCCTGAAACCGATCCACCAATGTAGTAAAATTAGATTTTTCCCCTCCCTCATCATCATCAATCTTGAGACATGCCACCTGATCCATGAGTTCACTCATATATTGAAACAACGGTCCTGCACGCCCTGCTCGAACATCCCATTCACCATGCTGGACATAAGTGTCACCCTCAAGCGACCTGAACGATACTCTGCGACGATAATTTTCTATGTGCACCTGATACAACACCAACCAATCCATTCCTAAGATTTGGTCAAAACTTGACATCTCAAGAACAAATAACTCCCACAAAAAATGATACCCACCAACTTCCAAGGCACATCCCTTACACTGCTTGATATCCTCAACCCGCACCCCCAACTGGTGTTAATTGACATATTCCCCACACCCCCTCCATAGGTAAACCAAGCACTACCACAAGTTGAGCAGAAACAAAAGAGTGTGTGGCACCTTTGTCAAACAACGCACTAGCAAATGTAGAAGCTACATGGATGATACTAATGGCGCACGGTGTGAGTACAACTGTAACATCCCAAGAAATTAATGAATAATAGATATTTGTATCTATGTCTACTAGTGAATTAGATAGTGTTTTAGAGGCTTAAAATGAGAATAAATCCAATCTTAAGCATGGAATACACTAATATTTTTGAAAGATTGTTTTACTGCCTTTTGATGGATAACCATTTTTAAATCTATCTTTTGACAATTTTATAAGGTATCATTTTCAAAATAAACTTATTATTTATGATTGGGACATCAAAATTTACTTTGTGTGAATTTTTGGTATTTTTTCGATAAAGTTCATTTTTAATGAATAGTGAAAAATGTTGTATTTTAATTCAAAACCTCTTTTTAATCTAATTTATTTATATGATTAGATTATATTTTGAATTGGTTTTGAAGTGAAATTAGGATATATTTTTACCATTTAATCCAACGGTGGTCATTGGAATCAATTTCACTTTGAAATTGGACTTAAACTAGTGTCAATCTTTTAATACTTATTGTTTCATAAAAACACGCTATTTGTCATGACAGCGGGAATTAATTATTAAATTAATTAAGGTAACTTATATTATTTGAATTTTGTAAAATATAAATCATTTTTGAATTCAGAATATCAAATATATCTTAGGGTTAAGTTTTGGTATTTTTCTAAAAAACGTCAATTTTTTATGAATAGTGAAACAACTAAGTGGCAGTTAAAGAAACTGATTTTTCGTTTAAATGAAACTTTGCCAATTCTGTGGTTTGATTTTCAAAAATCCGACATACATGGTTTTCATTAAGAAGTAAAATGTTGTTCAACGAGATTAAAATAATTTTTTGGTGAATAGTAACTTTTAAGTTTTTAATCGCGATTAGAGGTAATTACTGTAATTTAAGGTAAAAATAATGTTATAATAAAATGAAAATACCTAGACATGTGTACTACCCTTATTGGATGTGTCATGGACGACCAATACAAGCCTTGGGTCAACATGGGGACTCCATAGAGCAAC
This sequence comes from Viscum album, assembly GCA_963277665.1. Classification (NCBI taxonomy): domain Eukaryota; kingdom Viridiplantae; phylum Streptophyta; class Magnoliopsida; order Santalales; family Viscaceae; genus Viscum; species Viscum album. The sequence continues at coordinate 120,489,740 of OY728134.1, forward strand.
TTTGGTAGGAAAATGGCATTAATATCTTTTTATTTAATGTTAAAATTAAAATGACACAAACGTGAGTTGTTTTACAAAAACAATTTTTAAATGGGGTTATACATGTCAGAGTTTTGACTATAAATATAAATTAGAAACCTAAAAAGAGTTCCTACATCATGATATTTCTTTTATAATTTTTAGACATTAAATAAATTAAATTATTTATGACATTATGATGATGCAGCGATTACCTCATTATTTAACGATTTAAATAAAATAAGAAGATAATGTAAACTCTATGACCTACACATGTCCAAAACCTATTGGATGAGTATATTTCGAACCCTTATAACCTTACCCTATAATAATATCAATGTGGGACCTTTTAAATCGGAAACGCATTCTAAAATAAAGTAACATTTCTTTAATTTCCAAGAGTGCCCCTCCTGTCCTCTTATAAAAGGCCCCCACCTCTACCTCCTTACCCACACTTACAAAGCCTTTGGCTCAGAAAAACCCTGTCCATTTTGTCTCTACACTTCCCTCTATTACTCCTTGAAGCCTCAATTTGTGCAGAAGTCTTCCCAAGGAAGCCTTTGAGCTCAAACCAAAGGGAGTTACCCGATTTTAAGGTAATGTCTTCACTTGTGTTCTTTTGTTTTATTTTTCTTCTCCAACCCCCTAAACTCTTTTTATTCATTTCTTTTGTAACAAAAATAGTATATTCCATATACTAGGATGTTGTTATAAGATGGATTCGAGCTACAATTACACACACCTACATCTAATGGTTAAAGAACATACTGTTTCCGTGGATGGCGAATTTATGCCTCCTGAAACGATGATTGTTCAACATTTTTTTAACACCTTCAAAGGTGGCCATAATATGACACTATATTTATCTATGATATAATTTTTTTTTATTTTTTCCTTAAGCTTCTGTATTTTTCATTTTGGGCATACCTTTATGGTTTCCATTATGGGTAAACACGATATCTTCATTTAAGGAAGTGCGGACTACCGCCCCCTCAAAGTGATTTGATTCGTTAATACCATATGTGGGACGTATAAAGGATAGAGTTATGATATTATATATGATATGAAACTAGAATAATAATACACTTTTATATCATTATGATTCCATTTCATAAAATACGAAATTGAAATGGAAGCAGTGTTCATGCGCACGTACGGCTTACCATCTCCATGAACGGTGCATTTCATTTATTACCTATAAATGTTATATAATATTATAAATTCAGGAATGTACTGGATATATATGATATATATGATATCTACCTCATTAAAATCATTTTTAATATAATGGATACATGAATAACTTGTAATTATAAAGGGTTTATTTTTTAATCAAGTTCCAATGATCATTAAAACGACTGTTATTAACTTAAATAATTACTTAGTGTTCATGACATGGAAATAAGTGATATAAAATGAATAATGAACTTGAAAAAGGTTCTTGAACATGTATAAATTAACTCAAGTTTATTATTCAGGAGATTAAATAACGACCGAGTCAAGTCGGACCCGAGGTATGGGACTTCGTCTCAATCTCCTTTGATTGAGGCATATTTTGTTTTATACACAACCTTCTTTTATACAGTGTATAAACACCTTTGACTTTTACGTTTATTCAAAAGGAATCTTTTTTATATGAATAATTAACTAAATGGAAAAAGGGAATGTTTTTGTCGTACGTATGCGGCGACACCGACTTCTACGCCGCCGTGACCATTATTTGAGATTCGCCTTCCTCTACAATCCATACATTTTTTTAAGAGAAAAATAAATACCATGTTTTCCATTTCTTTTATTTTGGTATTGAAAATGGTTTTCATAATGTTTTTATATCAATGTGTTGTATTGAAATCTTGTGATTGAAAGGTAGAAATGTTATGTTTCCTTTATGCATGTTTTATGTGATACGATTATGTTATGGTTCTTGGGAATTATTATGAAGACGGGTGGTTCCGTGATAAACTAAGGGAGGGTGAGCCCGATATAGATCTCCAATGCATTGGGTAATGTGAAGGTGTGAAACGTTAAGGTTTCTCTGAATAGATTTATGGAATATAATGTGATGGGTATTCCAAACGTAACCAAGAGGGTTACTCCCTACGTAAGAATGTTATGAATGCCTCAAGTTACCTTTATGTCTTTTGATTCCCATGATTTATTCATGATTTGATGAGGTATGTTAAAGTGCTTATGTTTTATGTTTAATGTATGATTACATTATTATATATATATGTACCCATGTTTCCTTTCCATATTTTTATATCCCTTACTGAGGTTTTTATGCTCATCCCATGTTTTTGAAATGTTTTTCACAGGTCAAGGGAAAGGTACATGATTTGAGGATAGTGTCAAGGAAGTATGAAGAAGGAATCCATGTTTTATTTTAAATATGTTTCCATTGATGGGAAAAATGAATACTATCTCTTATGTAACCACTTTGTTTAAATGTGGAATGTAATGCATGTTTTATGATCTAATTCTCTAAAACTCTAAACTTGAAAAGATCCTCAAGGTGTAATCTTGTAATAACTCAAGATTAAGTAAGGTTTAAGGTCGGGGCCTTATAGTTGGTATCAAAGGTTGGTCTAGATAACTGTAGGAGTTAGAATTTTATTAAATGATTATCCAAAAATATTTTTTTTGGAACGATATAGCATTTGATGATTACCATGTTGCTTCATCTAAGACATGTTTGTTCAGAATGGTTTTCTGCAGAGGAAACAGGGAAGCAGTGCTAGGAAGGCATACAAAAGGAAATAACCTTCCGAGTGAGCATCCCAAGATGGTCGGAATTGGAACTGAACAGTTTGTTGCAGTAATGGCGCAATTGACTCAAGCGATAAATGGTGGTGGTATCCATGCACGAGATAAGCCAGATCAACCGCAGAGGAACATGTTAGTGGTAAAACATTTCATGAGGAAACATCCCCCATCATTCAGAGGATCATCTGACCCTGTGTTAGCTGAAGGGTGGATTAAAGCACTAGAGAAGATTTTTGATGTCATGGGGTGTTCAGACAATCAAAATGTTAGTCTTGCTATTTACCCTTTGGAGGGTGAGGCAGATCAGTGGTGGTCGATGGTTAAAAATATCAGGGACGCTGATGAGATTGATGCTCTTGAAGGGAATGAATTCAAAGGTATGTTTCTTGAGAAGTATTTTCCTAAGGTTGTTCGACTTAAGATGGAAAAAAATTCTTGGAATTAAGGCAAGAGGAAGACTCAGTGGCTGCCTATGAAGAGAGGTTCACTCGATTGGAAAGGTATGCTCCAAATTTTATCCGAGTCATTGATAGTAAAATCAATCGTTTTTACTCAATATTAAAACCAAAATATCGAAGGGAATTAGCTTCTCATGAGTTTAAAAGTTATGAAAATCTTATTCAATGTACTGAGAAGGTGGAAATGGAGTTTTCCAATGATCAAGTGTTCTATAACAACAAGAAGAGGAAGAGACCGAGGTGGCAGGAGAAAGGGAAGAATTATTCAAAAAAAGTATGATGGGTAGAAAACTATGTTTCTAGTTTGTGATAAATGTGGTAAAATTCATGCTGGGAAATGTCTTCTGGATTCTGTAAAGTGCTATCGATGTGGTAATATGGGACATAAGGCTCATGATTGCACTGAAAATGATCAAGGTGATGGTAAGTCCAAATTTGATTTACAGTTAGTGAAATGTTTTAAGTGCAATGAGATGGGTCACTATGCAAACGAGTGTCCGACAAAGAGCTTGAGTGATGGGAAGTAGTTAGACTACAAGTAGAAAGGGGTGGTTAAATCATTTGCAACTACATCAGCAGATGTCAGTCCATCAAATGAAGTTGTATTTGGTACTTGGTTTTTTCAGATTATGCCAGTGTGTTGTTTCATTCGGGGTCCACACATTCTTTCATCTCAGAAACCTTTTCTAGTAAAATGGGAATAACATCTCAAGAAATGACTCCTAAACTTGTGGTAAAAACACCTAGGGGAAATGATGAGGCAAAAAGAATTTATAAGAATCTTCCTATCCTTATATGTGGAAAGAACCTACTTGCAAACCTTATTGTTCTACCTCTAGTAGAGTTTGATGTTATCATGGGTATGGATTGGCTCTCTATTTACCATGCCTAGATTGACTGTAGAGCTAAAGAAGATTCTTTTCAGAAAGTCTTTCAGTTTCTGTACAAGAATGGACCCTTACTATTGATAACTTATCAAGAGGCCGAGAAACTTGTAAAAGATGGAAATGAATTTTACCTTGAACATATTGTTGAAAACAAGGGAACTATTCAGATTAATGATGTGCCAGTGGTAAATGAGTATCCTGATGTTCTTCCTAATGAGTTTCCTGGAATAATACCATATCGGGAAGTTGAATTTACTGTTGACTTAGTTCTTGATGCTAATGCAATTTCAAAACCCCCTTATCGAATGGCTCAAATTTTACTTTCAGAGTTGAAGGAGCAATTGCAAGATTTATTAGAGAAAGGTTTCATTCGACCTAGCACATCACCATGGGGTGCTCCTGTTTTATTTGTTAAAAAGAAATGTGGTTCCATGAGACTTTGCATTGATTATAGAGCCTTGAATAACATCACTATTAAGAACAAATATCTTTTGCCTCATATCGATGATTTGTTTGATCAGCTCCAGGGAGCTCAGTTTTTTTCAAAGATTGACCTGAGATCAGGGTACCATCAGCTGAAGGTAAAGGAAGCAGATGTTCTGAAGACTACATTTTGTACAAGATATGGCCATTATGAATTTGTATTAAGGCCTTTTGGGCTAACCAATTCACCTTCTGTATTCATGGACTTAATGAATAGAATTTTCTATGAGTTCTTGGATAAGTTTGTGGTGGTTTTCATTGATGATATTTTGGTATTTTCTAAAAGTAAAGAGGAGCATGAAAACCATTTAAGGGTTATTTTGCAAACCTTAAAAGAAAAGAAATTGTATGGTAAATTCAGAATGTGTGAGTTTTGGTTGCAAATTTTTTTTTTCCTTGGTCACATTGTTTCTAAAGATGGGATAACAGTTGATCCTGCAAAAACAAAGGTTCTTGAAGAATGGCCAAGACCCACAAATGTAACAGAGATTCGTAGTTTCTTTGGTTTGGCAGGCTATTACCGAAGGTTTGTTAGAAATTTTTCACGGTTATCTAGTCCAATGACTAAGCTAACTTGGAAGGGTGTTGAATTTATCTGGACAAAAGAATATGATGATTGTTTTTAGGAACTGAAAAAGAAGATTGATGAATGCTCCAGTTTTGGCACTACCTTCCAGGAATGGGGTGATTGTTATCTACAGTGATGCTTCATTGAAAGGACTTGGTTGCGTCGTAATGCAAAATGATCCGGTAATTTTTTATGCTTAATGACAGTTTAAAACTCATGAGGTAAATTACCCTACACATGATTTGGAATTAGCTGCTGTTCTTTTTTCTCTAAAAATTTGGAGGCATCATTTGTATGGAGTAAAGTGTGAAATATATACCGATCACAAAAGTTTAAAGTATATATTCACTCAGAAAGAATTGAACATGAGATAGAGGAGATGGCTATAATTAATCAAGGATTATGATTGTAAAATTAATTACCATCTGAGAAAATTAAATAAAGTGGTTGATGCTTTGAGTCGAAAAAGTAATGCTTAATTAGCAATGTTGCGTTTGGAACGTGATACTTTGGTTAAGGATATGATGAAATTTGGAAATGAATTTGTTGGTGCAGGATGTTCTTCTATTTTGTTTCAGGTATCAGTGAAATCTTCTCTATCACACAGAATCAAGGAAGCACAGAAGCAAGACAGTGAGTTGCAGAAAAAGGTAGAGCTGGTTCAGAAAGGTAAGTTGCCTGAATTCAACATTGATAATGATTGTGTTTTGAGATTTGGGAAGAGATTGTGTGTGCCTTGTGATTCACAGTTGAAGAGAGAGTTGTTATGTGAAGCTCATAGTTCTCCATTTTCAGTTCATCCTAGCAGTACTAAGATGTATAGAGATCTTCGAGAGTATTACTGGTGGGATGGAATGGAAAGAGATATTGCTGATTTTACTATGAAGTGTTTGACATTTCAACAGGTTAAAGAAGAGCGGCATTTACCGAGAGGGATTCTTTATCCTTTACCAGTACAAGAATGGAAATGGGACAATATATCCATGGACTTCGTTATGGGATTGCCGAAGAACCCTCGAGGTAATAATGCAATCTGGGTTATTGTTGATCGCTTGACTAATTCTGCTCATTTCCTTGATATACGAGATACTTTTTCCCTAGATCAACTTTCCCGTTTGTATCTTAAAGAGATAGTCAGGTTACATGGAGTTCCCCTCTCCATTGTATCTGACCATGATCCCGGGTTCACTTCTAACTTTTGGAAAGGCCTTCAAAAGTCGTTGGGTACTGAATTAAATTTTAGTACAGCTTTTCATCCTCAATCAGATGGGCAGTCAGAATGAACAATTCAGACATTGGAGGATATGCTACGTTCTTTCTCTATGCATTATCAGGGAAGTTGGGACCAACATCTTTCATTGGCTGAATTTTCATATAATAACATTTTTCATTCCAGTATACAGATGGCACCATTTGAGGCATTATATGGTGTAACGCCCCAACCCTAGATACCTAGAGTCGGTGCATTATTACATAACATTTTCATGATCATAAGGGATCATGTCTCGAAATACCAATTAGTTTAGTAGTCTTGGAAACACTAGATATATTCATAAGTATTACATTACATCATAAGCTAAAAAAACTACAACAAAATCTTGTCTTCATATCCCCTCATACTATCCTTGCAGGTCATTCATAAATTACTTCTTCATAATCCTGGGAAAAATAAAACATTGAAAGGGGTGAGCTCAGATGCTCAGTAAAGATAACATTATAGCAGAAACTTCAATAGATAATCATAAACACTTAAGGCGGTTTATAACTAAAACAAATGCCTATTAAACTTGAACTTCAGCATAAAATAGAAAATATTAAATAAAATAAATCCATTTAATTACTCACATGGATATTCTACTAGTCGAATGATCACATGCAATATCAATAACCACTTTCATAATGATGGAATGCATAATTCCAGACTATCATAACCACATAGCCAAGGCCTCGTGCCAAGACAACAAATAAGATTTTGCAATGGCCTTGTGCCAAGGCACTAGTTTGTCTCATGAGACCTACCGATGCATCGAGGAGCTATAGCGGGCTCCACCTGTCACTTATTAAGTCCAATGCATTCCTCATATGAATAGGTTTAAACATAACATAAACATTCGTATTAAAACTAGCATAGGAAATGTGAATACTTTAACCACAAACCATGAATGGTATAAAAATAGCACATCCACAGTCAAAAATAACTCATTCGATACAATATCGAAGATTGTATTTTATCACATTAACCTCAATCAAGAATAACGAAGGATGTTGACACAGATCAAAACTATTTGAGAGAAATATCCCCCTTTTTCTTGAAATCATTTAAAGTCACAGTATTTGTCAAGAAGCTATTTAAAAATAGATTTTTGAATCAAAGTGTCCCATACCACTTTGAAACTTTTAAAATGAGTTTTAATGTTAACACTTTAATGTCCATATAAATAAATCCTTAAAACCTTTTTTTTAAAACATGGACATTAATAAGCAAGATTTAGAAGAATAAGTCTTTAAATCATTTAAAAATGGTATTTTAGTTAGAGTTTCTAACCAAAAAAGAGACATTTGAATACAAATAATTGAGGTAATCAAAACATTGTAATATCACAAGAATAAAGGAATTCATGATATACTATGTCAAAGTACATTATATACACCACATAAAAGTGATTTGGTGTATAACAACAAATAAGTCTCAATGGAATGTAAATTGTGATGAAATCTCTCATAAAGGCCGTATCCTTAGGTTAAGGATAAATCAATGACATAATTATGTGTGAAAAATATAAATACACTAAATATGATTGGATATTTAGTGTAAAACAATCAAAGGACATTCACACAAATTCTTGTAAAAACAACACCAACGAATTGGATGTTTAACTCAACAAATGGAGAATGAGTTAAAATTACTCTTATAAAATTCATATCAATGACTTGAGAAATTATCAATGGAGTGATTATGTGTATCAAAAGTATATCCACAGGAAGGGGAGTTTAAATTATGACATAATCAAATGAATAGTGATTCACACATAATCTTGGGGTAATATAATCAATGAAATATGCGTAAAGCCAAATGAGTGGAAATTGAAATTTCAAATTCCCTTATCGATTAAGTAACTTACGAAACATACACCCATGAAGGAAGGATCATACCATGATGATGTAAATATCCATAAATTATAGTATATTACACAATTAATACAATCATGGGTAGTACACACACCTAATGCAATATATAAGTGGTGAACAATGGAATTCTCACGGAATTAAAAGTGAGATAAGAAACCTCTTACCTTGTACTTTTCCTTGGTTAGGGTATGTTAACCTCCTGTATAATGTTTAAATAATTATTATTAAATTTTTCATGAATCATATACATTAATATGATATCGTATATGATCTTTTAACATTGCTTTGTTAATAATATCTTAGAATTATCGTCGTTTCGGGTGTTAACTTACTCGTTTTCGTTTATATGTTTTGTTACGTAAGCCATGTTTGTCATGGATAGGTTGTATCATATTCATATCCAGAATCATATAATGTTCTTAAATATTATTTTTAAATCATAAAATGATAATTATACTTGAATGGATATGATGGATAATGAATCTCATCGCGTTTGGAGAGACGATAGTCCGTACGTACGCACGAGTGACAATATCATTCTTTTGATATTAAAATAATATATAATTGGATGGTATATCATATATATAGAATCATTATCATGTTATATTTATTATTTAAATGAGTTAAACATCATTATTATACCCACCCAAATAATAATATATTGAATAACAATTACACCACGACGTGGAGACGGTAAGCCATACGTACGCACGTATGGTGACATGTTATTCAAAGGGTGGATAGAATACTGAATATGGTTGTACCATATTTATAATAACATAACAGTATATATAAGATACTGCAGTTATTATTTTATAATGGTAATAACAAAGAAAGATGAAGTGGAAGAAGAAAGGAACTTGAAAAGGGGTGGTGAAAACATTACCTCTTCTTCGGGTTCATCCTTTTGATTTGATCAAAAGGGATCCTTAGGTTGGATTTCTGATCAAACTAAGGCCTCTAGGTTGTAGTGAGGGAAGATAATAGAGTATTTGGTCGGGGTTTGGCCGAACCAAAAGGCTTTGAAGGTGTGAAGAAATGAGAAGAAGGAGTGCCCTTTTATAAGAGGGGTGAGGGGCACCTTTGGAAAAACGAAAAATATTAATTTATAATAAATTCATATTCGATTTATAATGGATCCAAAGTTGATTATTAAAATTTTATGGTGGGGATAGGTTTAAAACCATTCAACCAATAATATTTAGACATGTTTGGGTCACTATATTAACCTTATCTTTTAGTTTTAACTCTTAGTTAATTAGTTTTACATTTACCATGTCACTTTGTATTTTTATATTATATAGTTAATAAACATACAATATACATCCAAGAAACCCCCAAGTGGTCCATTAATGATGTACCAATCATGATATAAGTCTCTTTTCCGAACCTTAGATTTTTAATAATTTAATATCATTTAGTAATATAATATTTGTTTTAAAAACTTTTTTATGTCAATTTTGACACAATTCAATAGTTGATTTTTTTAAAACTCATAACAGAATGATTACTTCGAAAAAAGTCAATTAAATCAATCCTAATATGTCATATTTACCTAGAAAATTAGTTTAATTAATTAAAAGTCTTAAATTATATTTATTTGGGTATTTATAATATCAATTATTTTAATTTTGCACTATTATGGTAATTACTGCATCATCATTGTGTCATAAATATATTAAATTATTTAATGTCTAAAAATTATAAATAAAATAGAATTATTTATGAAATATTATTAGATTTCTAATGAATATTTAAAATTGAATTTATCTTATGTATAACCCTTTATTAAAAATGTTTTAGTAAATAAACATTGATTTTAACTCTTTTCACTCTTCTTTGAATTAAATAATAATAAATGTCCTAATCTAATCCAAGTGGACCTAAATGATAATATTTTATTCCTAAGGTTTTTTTTGGTCGAGATACACTTTTCCAATAGAATTAGGACACGTTTTAGGGTAATATTAATATCATTTTTACCCTTAATTACCCTATTTACTTTTAACCGTGGTAAATAAAAGTAAAAAGTTACTATTCACCAAAAATTATCTTCATCTCATTGAACCGAATTTTACTTCTTGATATTAACCGTGTCTCTCGGATTTTCGAAATTCCATTCAAAGAAGCGGTAAAATTATGTTTTATGAAAAATTCAGTTTTTTTTAACTACCACTTAGTTGTTTCACTATTCATCAAAAATTGAAGTTTTTCAGAACAATGCCAAAATTTCACCCTAAGCTATAATTGATATTCCAAATTCAAAAAAGATGTCCATTTTACAAAATTCTAAACATATAAGTTGCATTAATTAATTTTATAATTAATTCCCGCTATCATAACAAATAGCGTGTTTTTAAGAAACAATATATATCAAAAGATTGACAATTGTTTAGGTCCAATTTCAAAGTGAAATTAATTCTAATGAACACCATTGGATAAAATGGTAAAAATATATTCTAATTATACTTTAAAACCACTCAATAATATAATTTATCACTATAAATTATTTTGATTTAAAAAGTTGTTTTTAGTTAAAATATAGTATTTCTCACTATTCACCCAAATATGAAAGTCATCAGAAAGACACCAAAACATTATTGATACTAAATTCTTATGTCCCGATTCTAAAGAAGAATTTAATTTTGTCAAATTAAATATATAAAATATTCGAATATTTTTTTTAAAAAGGCTTCGCCATTAAAAGGCGGTAAAATTTCATTTTTTGAAAAATACTTCTTTTATTAGAAAATATGAATTTGTTCAAAAATCATGTCTTAGAAACTCATAATATGGATTAAAATTATAACGATAATATAATATTTAAAATTTAGTTAATAAAATTCATAACCTCTTTTGAACGGCTAGTTTGGTAAGTCGTCGTGTACTTGAACTCAGTGTTGCGTACAACACACGCTATTGTATTATTCAAAGATAAGTGTACCGTGGAAGATTGGGGTGTTACATTCACCCCTCCTTCAATAAATTGCTTCCTCGCAATTTTAAAAATTAGGCCTGAGAATGGAAAGTCCCACATCAGAAAAAAAATTCAATAAAACTATCACTTTAAAATAAAGAATGAGGGGTCTAAAGGTCACCCAATATAACCCATACAAGGATTCCAGGTAGGAAAACATGGATGTGGATGGTAAACTAAGAGTAAAGTTCTGATGGAGTGGGATTGAAATCATGATCAGGAGAAAGTTAACAATAAGAAAACCACAAACTTGTGTTGGGACAAACGATCATTAGTCTCCTAGTAGAGAAAGTAAACATACAACATTTTTTGTTTTAAGTTACATTACATAAGGATGAGGAATTCATTTATGATATTGACTAAGAATATAAAGATATATACTTACTTTTTCAGTAGAGTTTTATTATTTAATAAATTTCCACCACTAACTCATTTTTTTTAAACGACGAGTATTCAAGAAGACTTGGTCACACTGGAAGAGCTAGAATAAACTTCTATAGAATCACATGATCCATGCAGGATAAACTATATATTTACATTGTCTTTAGAGATTAATAAAAACCAAAATGGTTAGTACAAGATCTAATGATCCCCCAAAATGATATTCCTTGAGAGAAATAAACACTAATCTTAATTTCGAAAATTAAACCAATAATACCCCAAAGTTAAATAAATACCATTCAATAATCAATTGTCCTGAAAATCCTTCAATATAATCCATACTAATATTAATACCCAAAACATAGAAGAATTTGATTATGTAGTATCCCATGTTAAATTGTATCTCCAAATGACATCAAATACTCTTAAAGTCACATACTTAAAAGTAATTAACCTCATCACATATTCTCTATTATAGGTTAATCATTTCCATAAATAACCCAAATCACTATAAATCCACAATAAAAATGTAGATAAAAATCCACCATTACTCCACAAATGAAACCCCATACAACTCTATTTTCCTTTGGCTTATAGTGTTCTCAACAAAGTGAACAACTTCCAAAATAAAATTTATCACTTAATCACCAAATCATTTTCCTATTCTAAGGGTATTCATTTCATAAGACATAAGATCCCAAATCAAATTATTATTGATCAATAAAATCATTTAACTAAAAATAATAATCACACTAACCAGGGACTTCACGTAGTCTAGTGGTAGGAGATAAATCCCAATCGCACTTTGGTTGTGGGTTCGATTCCCACAGCTTTGTCCGACGCGACGGGTTGTCACACGGTCTATGTGTTGTCCTTTTTCAAAAACTATATTTTGTAACATTATCAAAATGAGATAAATTCTTCAAAATAACCATAACATAATTTAACCACAAATTTTATCTCATACCTTGCATTTTCATCCCAAATTATAATAATTTGTAATTGCCTCAAACCCAATGATCATATAAAACCAAATGGTTATTTATTACTATATCCACAAGTGAAAAGATAATTCTTCCATAAATATCATTCTCACATGGAAAATGTTAGGGTTACAAATACAAGAGAAAATTATTCCAAAGTAAACCCTTTAACAAGGATCACTAATAATTTTTAAACATTTATCCAACCATTTATTTCCACATAGCTTCTTCTCTGACCAAGAAAATATCATATAGAATAAGACATTCACTCGGGTAATGGCCAGGTCCCCTACATTTACAGCAAATGACTGTAAATGGATTCTTGGTACCATTTTTATTTTCTTCCATAGTACTCTACATTTTTCTTCAGCAATTATTCACTTTATGTCCTTCCTTCCCGCATGTAAAGCATTTCTTTGTCCCATTGAGACACTTTCCTGGGTGTCTCCTTTCACATTTCCTGCATGATGGAAATTGAGGGTTTCTTTCTCCATGGTCTCCACTACTGGAGCTCTTATCATTCATCACCTTTCTCTTCTTTATTGAGTCCGGTAATTGGTTAATATATATATTATTGATCATATTTTTTGAAAATTGAATTGGAATAAAGACGATATCTTTTACGCCTATCAAAATTCCATTTTGTTACTCATTGCCACCACCGTTCCCAACTTGTACATCATTCTCAAAGTCAGTATGACTTCCTTGGAATCCATCCATTGACTAAATCAAGAAATCATTGTGTGAGTAATAGTAGTCATACAATCATTTAGAGATTAACATGTAACCATATTCTCAATTTGAAACACATTTGGATTAACCAAGGTCATTTACTCTCATCTTATATATATAATACTTTAAATCGGTTTGTAAAGAAAATGTAAATTCTCCTAAGCATATCCCCTGGGAGTGTCATAACCAAGAGTGCAACAAGGCCCGTTGTCGTGCACCAGTTCCCGTTCGAGTCTAGCTCAAAGCGGTGTTTTTTGGTTTTACCCCTAGTTACATTTGTGCCAGAGCCGCCTCTACCTGCTCGTATCCAGACAAGGATGTATTGCTCGAAAAACTCACAAAATCTCTACAATACCAAAGTTCTAGGAATTTCTTCTATACTGATCCTCAAAGTTCATCTTAGGTCTACGTGCTCTAATCAGAATTTATCTAAATATAGCTTACAAGGTTTGTACTAAACTTCTTCTGATACCAACTGTAACGCCCCGACCCTAGATACCCAGAGTCGGTGCATTATTACATAACATTGGCATGATCATAAGGGTTCATTTCTCAAAAGACCGATTAGTTTAGTAGTCTTGTAAACACTAGATATATTCAAAAGTCGTACATTACATCATAAGCTAAAAAAATACAACAACATCTTGTCTTCATATCCCCTCATATTATCCTTGCAGGTCATTCATAAATTAATTCTTCATAATCCTGGGAAAAATAAAACATTTAAAGGGGTGAGCTCAGATGCTCATTAAGGATAACATTATAGCAGACGCTTCAATAGATAAGCATAAACACTTAAGGTGGTTTATAACTAAAACAAAAGCCTTTTAAACTTGAACTTCATCATAAAATGTCAAAGATTAAATAAAATAAAGCCATTTACTTACTCACATGGATTTTATACTAGTCGAATGATCACATGAAATATTAATAACCACTTTCATAATGATGGAATGCATAATTCCATACTATCATAACCACATAGCCAAGGCCTCGTGCCAAGACTACAAATAACATTTTTCCAGGGCCTTGTGACTAGACACTAGTTTGTCTCATGAGACCTACTGATGCATCGAGTAGCTATAGCGGGCTCCACCCGTCACTTATTAAGTCCAAATCATTCCTCATATGAACAGGTTTAAACATAACATAAACATTCGTATTAAAACTACCATACGAAATGTCAATACTTTAACCACAAACCATGAATGGTATAAAAATAGCACATCCACAGTCAAACATAACTCATTCGATACAATATGGAAGATTGTATTGTATCAGATTAACCTCAATCAATAATAATGAAGGATTTTGACATAGATCAAAACTATTTGAGATAAATATCCCCCTTTTTCTTGAAATCATTTAAAGTCACACTATTTGTCAAGAAGCTATTTAAAAATAGATTTTTGAATCAAAGTGTCCCATACCACTTTGAAGATTTTAAAAGGAGTTTTAATTTTAAAACTTTAATGTCCATATAAATAAATCCTTAAAACCATTTTTTTAAAACATGGACATTAATGAGCAAGATTTAGAAGATTAAGTCTTTAAATCATTTAGAAATGGTATTTTAGTTAGAGTTTATATCCAAAAGAGAGACACTTGAATACAAATAATTAAGGTAATAAAAACATTGTAATATCATGAGTCTAAAGGAATTGATGATATACTTTGTCAAATTACATTATATACACAACATAAAAGTGATTTGGTGTATAACAACAAAGAAGTCTCAATGGAATGTAAATTGAGATGAAATCTTTCATAAAGGCCGTATCCTTAGGTTAAGGATAAATCAACGACATAATTATGTGTGAAAAATATAAATAAACTAAATATGATTGGATATTCAATGTAAAACTATCAAAGGACATTCACACATATTCTTGTAAAAACAACACCAACGAATTGGATGTTTAACTCAACAAATGGAGAATGAGTTAAAATTACTCTTATCAAATTCATATAAATGGCTTGAGAAATTATCAATGGAGTGATTATGTGTATCAAAAGTATATCCATAGTAAGTGGAGTGGAAATTATGACATAATCAAATGAATAGTGATTCCACACATAATCTTGGGTTAATATAATCAATGAAATATGCGTAAATCCAAATGAGTGGAAATAGAAATTTCAAATTCCCTTATCGTTTAGGTAAAATAAGAAACATACACCCATGAATGAAGGATCATACCATGATGATGTAAATATCCATAAATTATAATATATTACACAATGAATACAATCATGGGCAGTACACACACCACATTCAATAAATAAGTGGTGAACAATGGCATTCTCATGGAATTAATAGTGAGATAAGAAACCCCTTACCTTGTAATTTTCCTTGGTTGGGGTAGGTTAACCTCATGTATAATGTTGAAACAATTGTTATTAAATTATTCATGAATCATATACATTAATATGATATCATATACGATCTTTTAACATTGCTTTCTTAATAATATCTTAGAATTATCGTCGTTTCGGGTGTTAACTTACTCGTTTTCTTTTATATGTTTTGTTACGTAAGCCATGTTTATCATGGATAGGTTGTATCATATTCATATACATAATAATATAAAGTTCTTTAACATTATTTTTAAATCATAAAATGATAATTATACTTGAATGGATATGATGGAGAATGAATCTCATCGCGTTCGTGGAGACGGTAGTCCGTACGTACGCACGAGCGACAATATTATTCTTTTGATATTAAAATAATATATAATTTGATGGTATATCATATATAAAGAATCATTATCATGTTATATTTATTATTTAAATTAGTTACACATCATTATTATACCCACCCAAATAATAATATATTGAATAACAATTACACCACGACGTGGAGACGGTAAGTCGTACGTACGCACGTATAGTGACATGTTATTCAAAGGGTGGATAGAATACTGAATATGGTTGTACCATATTTATAATAACATCACAGTATATATAAGATACTGGAGTTATTATTTTATAATGGTAATAACAAAGAAAGATGAAGTGGAAGAAGAAAGGAACTTTAAAAGGGGTGGTGAAAACATTACCTCTTCTTCGGGTTCTTCCTTTTGATTTGATCAAAAGGGATCCTTAGATTGGCTTTCTGATCAAACTAATGCCTCTAGGTTGTAGTGAGGGAATTTGAGAGAGTATTTGGGCAGGGGTTGGCCGAACCAAATGGCTTTTATGGTGTGAAGAAATGAGAAGGAGGAGTTCCCTTTTATAAGAGGGGTGAGGGGAACCTTTGGAAAAGCTAAACATATTAATTTATAATATATTCATATTCGGTTTAAAATGGCTCCAAAGTTGATTATTAAAATGTTAAGGTGGGTATAGGTCTAAAACCATTGAACCAATAGAATTTAGACAGGTTTGGGTCACTATATTAACCTTATCTTCTAGTTTTAACTCTTAGTTAATTAGTTTGACATTTACCATGTCACTTTGTATTTTTATATTATATAGTTAATAAACTTACTATATACATCCAAGAGACCTACCAAGTGGTCCATTAATGATATACCTATCATGATATAGGTCTCTCGGCTGAACCTTAGATTTTTAGGAAATTTAATATCAATTAGTAATATAATATTTGTTTTAAAAACTCTTTTATGTCAATTTTGACACTATTCAATAGTTGATTTTTGTGAAACTCATAACAGAATGATTAATTAGAAAAAAGTCAATTAAATCAATCATAATATGTAATATTATCCTAGAAAATTAGTTTAATTCATAAAAGTCTTAAATTATATTTATTTTTGTATTTATAATATCAGTTATTTTAATTTTTCACTATTATGGTAATTACTGCATTATCATTGTGTCATAAATATATTAAATTATTTAAAGATTAAAAATTATAAATAAAATATAATTATTTAATAAATATTATTATCTTTATAATGAATATTTACAATCGAATTTATCTTATGTATAACCCTATATTAAAAATGTTTTAGTAAATAAACATTGATTTTAACTCTTTTAACTCTTTTTTGAATTAAATAATAATAAATGTCCTAATCTAATCAAAGTGGACCTAAATGATAATATTTTATTACTAAGGTTGTTTTTGGTCGAGATACACATTTCCAATAGAATTAGGACATGTGTTAGGGTAATATTAATATCATTTTTACCCTTAATTACCCTATTTACTTTTAAGCGTGATAAATAAAAGTAAAAAGTAACTATTCACCAAAAAATATCTTCATCTCATTGAACCACATTTTACTTCTTGATATTAACCGTGTCTCTCGGATTTTAGAAATTCCATTCACAGAAGTGGTAAAATTATGTTTTATGAAAAATTCAGTTTTTTTTAACTACCACTTAGTAGTTTCACTATTCATCAAAAATTGAAGTTTTTCAGAACAATGCCAAAATTTCAACCTAAGCTATAATTGATATTCTGAATTCAAAAAAAGATGTATATTTTAAAAAATTATAAACATATAAGTTTCATTAATTAATTTTATAATTAATTCCCGTTGTCACAACAAATAGCATGTTTTTAAGAAACAATATATATCAAAATATTGACAATTGTTTAGGTCCAATTTCAAAGTGAAATTAATTATAATGAACACCATTGGATAAAATGGTAAAAATATATTCTAATTATACTTTAAAACCACTCAATAATTTAATTTATCACTATAAATTATTTTGATTTAAAAAGTTTTTTTTAGTTAAAATATAGTATTTCTCACTATTCACCCAAATAATAAAGTCATCAGAAAGACACCAAAACATTATTGATACTAAATTCTTATGTCCCGATTCTAAATAAGAATTTATTTTTGTCAAATTTAATATATAAAAGTTTCAAATATTGTTTTTAAAAAGGCTTCTCCATTAAAAGGCGGTAAAATTTCATTTTTTGAAAAATACTTCTTTTATCTGAAAAATGAATTTGTTCATAAATCAGGTCTTAGAAACTCATAATATGGATTAAAATTATAAGAATAATATAATATTTAAAATTTAGTTAATAATATTCATAACCTCTTTTGAACGGCTAGTTTGGTAAGTCATGGTGTACATGAACTCAGGGTTGCGTACAACACACGCTATTTTATTATTCAAAGAGAAGTGTACCGTGGAAGATTGGGGTGTTACATATGGGAAGCGGTGTCGAACTCTAGCTTTTGGGATGAAGTGGGTGAGAGAAAGCTGATGGGACCAGAATTGGTAGAATAGTTGGCAAAAAAAGTTCTGCTGGTACAGAAACACACGAGAACAGCTCAGAGAAGGCAGAAGAGTTATGCGGACAACAGGAGGAAGGATCTATCTTTTGAGGTAGGTGATCATGTTTTTCTCAAAGTCACGCCATGGAAAAGTGTGATGCGATTTGGTAAAAAAGGAAAGCTGAGTCCAAGGTTCATTAGACCATATGAAATTCTAGAGAGAGTTGGATCAGTTTCATACCGGGTGGCTTTACCTCCGAGTTTATCTCAGGTACACAATGTTTTTCATGTTTCAATGTTAAGGATGTATATGCAGATCCATCTCATGTTTTGAGTCTAGAGGTAGTTCAGCTAGAAGAGAACCTATCTTATGAGGAATAACTGGTCTAGATTCTTGACCACAGGGAGCAAGTGTTACGGAATAAGGTGATTAATCAGGTAAATGTTTTGTGGAAAAACCACATGATGGATGAGGCAATATGGGAATCCAAAAAATGCAATGAGGGATAAGTACCCCCATTTATTCGATAAGTAAATAAATTGCGGGGACGAAATTTTCTAAAGGGGTGAAGGATGTAACATCCCATGTAAGTAATGAATAATAGCTATTTTTATCTATGTCTATTAGTGAATTAGATAGTATTTTAGAGGCTTAAAATGAGAATAAATCCAATCTTAAGTATGGAATACACTAATATTTTTAAAAGATTGTTTTACTGCCTTTTGATGGAAAACCATTTTTAAATCTATATTTTGACAATTTTATAAGGTATGTTTGTCAAAATAAACTTATTCTTTATGATTGGGACATCAAAATTTACTTTGTGTGAATTTTTGGTATTTTTCCGATAAAGTTCATTTTTTAATGAATAGTGAAAATGTTGTATTTTCATTCAAAACATATTTTTAATATAATTTATTTATATGATAAGATTATCTTTTGAATTTGTTTTGAAGTGAAATTAGAATATATTTTTACCATTTAATCCAATGGTGGTCATTGGAATCAATTTCACTTTAAAATTGGACTTAAACTAGTGTCAATCTTTTGATACTTATTGTTTCATAAAAACACGCTATTTGTCATGACTGCAGGAATTAATTATTAAATTAAATAATGTAACTTATATGATTTGAATTTTGTAAAATAGACATCATTTTTGAATTCATAATATCAAATATATCTTAGGGTGAAGTTTTGGTATTTTTCTGAAAAACTTCAATTTTTGATGACTAGTGAAACCACTAAGTGGTAGTTAAAGAAACTGATTTTTTGTTTAAATGAAACATTTCCACTTATGTCATTTGATTTTCAAAAATCCTACGTACATGGTTTTCATTAAGAAGTAAAATTTGGTTCAATTAGATTAAAATAATTTTTTGGTGAATAGTAACTTTTAAGTTTTTAATCGCGATTAGAGGTAATTAGTGTAATTTAAGGTAAAAATAATGTTATAATAAAATGAAAATACCTAAAAACATGTCCTACCCTTATTGGATGTGTCATGGCCGACCAAGAAAATCTATGGGTCAACTTGGGGACCCCATGGAGCCACATGGTAGGAAAATGACATTAATATCTTTGTATTTAATGTTAAAATTAAAATGACACAAACATGAGTTGTTTTACAAAAACAATTTTTAAATGGGGTTAAATAAGTCAGAATTTTGACTAAAAATATTCATTAGAAATATAAAACGATTTCCTACATCATGATATTTGTTTTATAATTTTTAGACATTAAATAAATTAAATTATGTATGATATCATGATGATGCAGAGATTACCTCATTATTTAATGATTTTAATAAAATAAGAAGATAATGTAAAATCTATGACCTACACATTTCCAAATCCTATTGTATGAGTATATTTAGAACCCTTATCACCTTACCCTCGAATTATAACAATTTGGGACCTTTTGAATCCGAAACGCATTTTAAAATAAAGTAACATTTCTTTACATTCCAAGAGTTCCCCTCCTCTCCTCTTATAAAAGGCCCCCACCTCTACCTCCTTACCCACACTTACAAAGCCTTTGGATCGGCCAACACCTGCCCATTTTGTCTCTCCACTTCCCTATATTACTCCTTGAAGCCTCAATTTGGGCATAAGTCTTCCCAAGGAAGCCTTTGAGCTCAAACCAAAGGGACTTACCTGATTTTAAGGTAATGTCTTCACTTGTGTTCTTTTGTTTTATTTTGCTTCTCCAACCCCCTAAACTCTTTTTATTAATTTCTTTTGTAACAACACAAGTATCTTCTATATAATAGGATGTAGTTATAAGAAGGATTAGAGCTACACTTACACACACCTACATCTAATGGTTAAAGAACATACTGTTTCCGTGGGTGGAGAATTTCTACCTCCCGAAACGATGATTGTTCAACATTCTTTTAACACCTTCAAAGGTGGCCATTGAGATGAAAATATATTTATATATGATATATGATATGTTTATTTTTTCCTTAAGAATCTGTATTTTTCATTTTGTGCATATCTTTATGGTTTCCATTATGGGTAAACGCGATATCTTCATTTAAGGAAGTGCAGACTACCGCCCCCTCAAAGTGATTTGATTCGTTAATACCATATGTGGGACGTATAAAGGATGGAGTTATGATATTATATATGATATTACACTGTAATTATAATATACCTTTATATCATTATGATTCCATTTCATAAAATATGACATAGAAATGGAAGCAACGTTCATGTGTACGTACGGCTTACCGTCTCCATGAACGGTGCATTTCATTTCTTACCTCTAAATGTTATATAATATTATAAATGCATGTATGTACTAGATATATATGATATATATGATATCTAAATCATGAATACCATTTTGGATATAATGGATACATGAACAACTTGTAATTATAAAGGGTTTATTTTTGACTCATGTACCAATGATCGTTAAAACGACCGTTATTAGATTAAATAATTACTTAGTGTTAATGACATGGAAATAAGTGATATAAAATAAATAATGACCTTAAAAAAGGTTATTAAACAAGTATAAATTAACTCAAGTTTATTATTCAGGATATTAAAAAATGACCGAGTCAAGTTGGACCCAAGGTATGGGACTTTGTCTCAATCTCCTTTCATTGAGGCATATTTTGTTTTATACCCAACCTTCTTTTATACGGTGTATAAACGCATTTGACTTTTACCTTTATTCAAAAGGAATATTTTTTATATGAAGTGTTTACTAAACGACGTAAGGGAATGTTTTTGTCGTACGTATGCGGCGACAATGACTTCTCCGCCGTCGTGACCATTATTTGAGTTTCGGCTTCCTCTACAAGTCATACCTTTTTTAAAAAAAATAATGTGTTTTACTTTTATTTTATTTTGGTATTGAAAATGGTTTTCATAATGTTTTTATATCAATGTGTTGTATTAATATCTTGTGATTGAAAGGTGGAAATGTTATGTTTCCTTTATGCATGTTTTATGTGATACGATTATGTTATGGTTCTTGGGAATTATTATGATGACAGATGGTTCCGTGATAATCTAAGGGCGGGTGAGCCCGATATAGATCTCCAATGCATTAGGTAACGCGATGGAGTGAAACGTTAAGGTTTCTCCGAAGAGATTTAGGGAATATACTGTGATGGGTATTCCAAACGTAACCAAGAGGGTTACTCCCTACGTAAGAATGTTATGAATGCCTCAAGTTACCTTTATGTCTTATGATTTCTATGATTTATTCATGATTTGATGAGGTAAGTTAAAGTGCTTATGTTTTATGTGTAATGTATGATTAAATTCTTATATATATATGTACCCATGTTTCCTTTCCATAATTTTATATCCCTTACTAAGCTTTTTATGCTAATCCCATTTTTTTGAAATGTTTTTCACAGGTCAAGGGAAAGGTACATGATTTGATGATAGTGTCAAGGAAGTTTGAAGAAGGAATCCATGTTTTATTTTAAATATGTTTCCATTAATGGGAAAAATGAATACTATCTCTTATGTAACCACTTTGTTTAAATGTGGAATGTAATGCATGTTTTATGATCTAATTCTCTAAAACTCTAAACCTGAAAAGATCCTCAAGGTGTAATCTTGTAATAACTCAAGATTAAGTAAGGTTTAAGGTCGGGGCCTTATAAAAACTCAATAGGCCACCTGTGTGCGGCACCTGTGTGGAACCTGTGTGGCACATGTGTCACATGTGTGGAACCTGTGTGGCACTTGTGTGGCACCTGTGTGTGGCCCGAGCAGGGTGGCAGTACAACTCAGTAGGCCACCACCAACGATGTCTACAAAATATCCCGTCGGAACAGGTAGTGCATGAAAAAGGAATATTAATAATAATTGTCAAGTAATTATTTAAGGTGTGATTAATGAGTTCAGATCCAAATCCATTGCCACTACCATTACCATTCATTTTACACCAATTATCATCACTTTCCATTTCGTCAGATTTCCATGGTTTAATCACACACATTATGTTACATGGGACTAAGGCCAACAATCATGTGCAAGAGGGTAAACACATCGTTATCCTATCTTACTAGGACTAACCCCCTCATAACCACCATACCCTCACCTCAAAGCCTCCGTCCAGGTGGATGCAACCATTAAGAGAATAGATCCTCAATCCCCATTCCTAACCCGTGCATTTAGGGTGGAGTTCAGAGCATCAGTCTTCACTCGACCCGTGGGCGTAGATCCTCAAGTCATACACCACTCTACCTAACTATGTGCACATGCTTATATATATTAGTAACCATCAACCCACCATACCATTTCCCTTTGAAAAACACCATTCACAAAAAACCACTCAGGAATTCACATTATGCATTAACCCATTAACACATTACCATTTCACATCATTTAACCATTCACCTAATTCCCAAGTGTTATGCCTATCTCACTACGAATTCAACACAAAACCCAAAACCTATCCCATTTTGGTAATTAATTAATTTTCACATTAACCCATTTAACCCGTTCATCATTTCAATGAATCAACCATTAAACCCATTCCAAATTACATTTGGGTTATTGATAAGTCTATGTGAATCTCCTAACTTCTATTCCTTGTTCATCCAATAATGCCAACATATTCGTCAAGGGAACTACCATTTATTACAACAAGGTCACTTGTTTAATCACAATCCTTAAGCCCGGGAAAAGCCAGCACACCCCATGGATGGCCCCAATTAGATCAAGTCATTCTAAATGCATCCCATGGGGATCGTGAGGGTTACCATTTACTGTTTTTAAGCATCCTTTATAACCAACACATCCAGGTTGATCAATTCTCATCAAAAGGAAACCATGAGTAATGACACACATGCATCAATCCACCATAAAAATATGGAATAAAGTTTGTAGACCACCTACCTTGAAACCATAGTTGAACGCACACTCAATCAAGTCCTTAGACCTCAATAAGACCAGTCTTTGGATATTCAACCTATAAATCAACCAAAAGATAGGGTTTTAGAGCTCGGAACAAGGGGAGAAAAGATACGAACCCTAATCCAAAAAGATAAACAAGGACGAGATTAGCCTTACCCGGAGGTTCGATCCACATCTAATGGCACCTAAAACGCCTTAGAAATGAGGGAGATCAACTACCTTGAGCTCTTGGGCGATTTGGTTATTTCCAAGGGTGATGAGTGAGGAATGAAGTTGAAATCCTGAGTGGGTTCTTAAAATCCCCGGGTGGCAATTTTGTAATTATTACCAACTTTAAGAGGCCGTAGAGTTTGACAAACTGTGCACAAACCGTGCACATCCTACTATCTGAAAGAGGAAGGATTTCACGGTTTACCTGGGCAGGACACACTGTTTTCCCTGGCCATGCGCCCTGGCTTGTGTTGCCCAAGTTTCCTTTCTTTCGTGCCCCGAGCCCCCGATACACCCCCAAGACCTCTCATACTTTCAGAAGATATCCCTTGAAGCTTGAAACAAGGGATTCAACAAAAAAATAATGAAAAAATACCCTTCCAAAAATAGGTAACTTACATTATGAATCATTATTACACCTTATATTATATGTTTTACCACTACGTAATCTTATTTTTTACCTTACACATTTTAATTTGTTTTAATTTGATTAATTAATAACATTGGTAAATAGTAAATTTTCACTTATTATAAGTTATAAATTTCTATTATTACAAATATGGAATCGATTTTCCCAATTCAATTCACTGAACTAGTAGAAAATAAGTTAATATTAATCTCACATGTTTGTTATGAAAGCTGGGTTTTGAAGCCCAAAAATGATAAAACTTTTAGAGTGTTTTTATATTCAATTTCAATATAAAATTTATTTTCTTTACTAACATTGGTTTGATATATGTATAAGTCTACTAATAATTATATATTACTAATTTAAAATATAATTTATCATTATAAATAAATTAAATGAAAAGAATGTTTTCAATTAAAACTCTGTATTTTTCAACATTCATCAAAAATTAATCTTCTTATAAAAATAACAAAAAATAACACTAATTATTTTAATCATTCTAATTTAAAAAATTATGTCTATTTTTTCAATAATTCTTTTTAAAATAAGTGTGCTATTGAATGATGGTAAAACTTCCATTTAGAAAAGTACATCTTTTTATATGAAAAATTAGATTTCATCATATCTCATGTCTAAAAAACACATATGATGAATGTTACATATTTTATTGAATATATAATATATATTTCATTTAAATAATCAATAAAAAGTTATCATTTTAATTTAATGGGACAAAACATATCTGTGCATAGAAAAATAGTATTTAAGGAAAAAATCATTATTTTTAATAATTATAACTTTTATTAATAAATAATTTATTACAAAAGAATTCATTTTATAAACATTATTAAACCATATTTTCATAATATAATTAATCCATTTCATACCCTCTATTCCAAATTCTATTTGATAATTATACTACTATTTTAATACTATGACAGATTTCTCTTAAACTCATTATTGCGTGTAACACAATCTATGATCAGTGTTGCATGTAATGAAATATAAACATGATAATGTATATAACACATTCTAGACATGGTATTTCATGTAAAAATAAAATCTTAGTGTTGTGTGTATATAAATTTAAACTCAATGCTTTCTGTAGAACAAGATTAACTTTTTATGGCATATAAATCAATCATAACTTGGTGTGGCATACAATGAAAGCCATCACATAATTTCAACTGATTCAGAAAATAATAATTCATAAAATAATGGGTTGTTATAACATTGGTGCATTGAATGGTAGTTTAGGGAATTTTGGAAGTTTTCATGGATGGAAAGTGTTATCCCATCATTTAGGCATTGGTAAGATTAGTTTTTCAATTATACCCAAATGGACATATTTTCATTTGAACTATACTGTTGTCTTTTGAATTTTTATTGATATGGTAAGATGTCACAAGATACTAGACACTCCCATCATCCACTATATATTCTCCTTAGGGTAATACTACCAGATAAAACATGGGAGCTAGCCAAGGTACTGATGATGTGAGTTCCCATGGACAACTATCGCTAATGAGGGTGATGATTAACATCCCTACGACATCAAAATTGTCAATTACGTTAGTTTCATCCTAAACACCTTTATCATCAACACTTTATAGGGTCCATCCATAGAGAGGAATGCGAAATTGAAGTGCTCCAAATTATTAGATCCCTCTCACCCAGAAATCCTTAGGTATGTTTTCCCTTTACTCTTTTACTATTTCATACCATTCGGGTAACTCATTCTAGGTTTTTCAAAAATTCATAAGTCCCCATCAATTTTACATCGAGGAACAAAAATATATTACTAAATATATGTGTCATCTTTTTGTTTCTCTAGTAGAATATTGACTGTTGGTTTATTCCCATCATATGCCATTCATGTGGTAGGGTAACCTCCTAGAATCCCACAAAAGAAGGCCCAAATCCCACAGTGAATGACCATTTTTGTGCGTCCCCCATCCTTATGGTCTTGTATAAATAGACCCATATTATTAATGAAGTTTGGTATCACCTGGTAATGAAAAATCTTAATCAACATGAAAATGTTTTCTTGAAGCACAATAATCATTTCCAAATAATTTGGGAAATCCTATCATGAGTGGTATACCATGTTTTTGAATGGATAATTCATAAGATAGTTTGTTATGGATTACCATTCCTGGTACATGGGGTAATCCTACATTTTAAATTCATGTACTAAAGATGTTTATACATAGTTTAACGTCTTGTGATTAGGATTATATGGTATCTTTCTTATAGACTCATGCAATAAGGACCTCCCCATAATGTTTTAGTGTCATGTATTGTAGAAGAATTTTTATTATAGTTTTTGGTCAAATGAATATAACCATATACTATTGTTGGGCCTATGTTTGGGATATGGGCATCACATAATATCCTATAATGATAGGAATGAATCCACTAATATTTATTGAGTGGTGAAATTAATTATATGAATCTTACTTACAAACATGGATGGTGAACTTTATTTCACTTTTTCTCATATCTAACTCATTTTAGTGGGACATATGTGATGTAGTTTTTTCCATGTAGTTTAGTTTTATTAGGTAAGGATGAATGGTTTCGTATAGTTTTAGTTCATATGACTTTGACAACTCCTATGTTTTAAATCCAATGACTCGGATGATAGATTCATGATGAAAATTAGGAAAATTATTATTTTGTAAAACTGGTATTGGTGGGGGTGTGATTCACTCGAAATCCATTATATCAAATGACTAATATCTATTGGAATAAAAAATATGTATGATGTGTGGACCTTCATGTTTGGGATAAAAATTTAGAGGTACAATTGCTGGTATCATTGGGGTTCTTAGATATAATACAACTTCTCCTTTATTGATTGAAAAGAGTCAATCCTTTCTATTGAAGTCTCATGTGATCTAATTTTGATAGAATTCAAGGTTTTTTAGTATACAAAACCTTTTCTCATCAATCCATTCAAACCCATCCTACCATTTTCGTGATTTCTCATCATATGAATGTTCTTTTTAGATAGTTATTCAAAGTGAGAGAAATTGGACCTCTATAGGCAACACTAATTTGGTTTTATACCCCAATGAATATGGAGTCACTTCCATGGTAATGTATATTGTGGTATGATAGGCCCATAAAGAAGGAATGATATTTTAGAATTATGAATTTTTTGTATTTTCTTATAATTATTTGGATTATATATAAAATATTCTTATTTGAGGTCTCTATTTTTTAATTTTCCACTTAATTATAGCGGGATGAATGGTTGGACTTTATGTTGTACTCCTGTTACAATTTTTTATACTCAATAGAACAAATGTTAGTGTCATTTTATATCAATATTTTGTGATAGACTCTAAATTTGGTGATGATATTGGAATTTACAAAGTTATTGATTTTCATTACCATAAATACTTTTATGGCTACTACCTCATACTTTATTTAAAACAATTCGGTACCAGCGAGGATGTACGTAAACTGCTTAGATGTGTATAGAAGATATGTAACTATAACGTCCATCCCCCACATGGTAAAGGTAAAGGTATATTTAGCTGTATTCAGTTATTCTATGTTTTGATAGATAATATTTTTATGAATTTTTCGCGAATGACATTTTTGGTGAATTCCACATAGTCATGTATAATGGTTTTACAGTATTAACTAGCCTCCTAATTTTTTGGAAGAGTATAGACTTGGATTGAGGACAATCCCAATATCCTGCATGGACTTCTTTTATTATGGGAAAAGAAATTATTCCATTCATTTGAGTATTATTCCTTCAAATCCTCATTTATGTAGATATTTTTATATCATTTAACCCATATTGAAGGATAATGTTTTCTTCACAATGCTGATTCTATTGCCTTCCATATTGGTCTGACTGGAGGGTCCCATTTTGGATATTAAAAATAATGGGCTCTATCAATATAGGGTTGGATATTGGTTTATAACACTCTGCGGATATTGCGACTTGATTTATTTCCACTATATTATATAGGATGATTGATGAGACAATCATTTGGTGGATTATGTGAAAGATCACCTCATATTGATTAAGATCATCTAAAACACTAGCTGAATTAGACAATGTGTCGGCATGAGCATTTTGTGATTCAGGGACATAGTGAAATGTTTTTTTAAATGGAAACTCTTTCATCATTCATTTAAGATAACCACTGAGAGGATACAATTACTTCTTCTTAGTGGAATATTCAATATTTATTTATTTTATCACTACCTTTGAATCATATTTGATGTTTAGGTATGTTATATGTAGTTTTTGGAATTATTCTATGCTAGTAATGAGAGCTAGATATTCTTCCCCATCATTACTGAAGCCTTAGATTAGTGAGAAGGAGTATGAAAAACTTATTTTTCTAGGGAAATAAATATAATACCTAGACCATAACAGATGAGATTTCATTTTTCCAATATCTTCCTAATGAGTATTTCAAAATCACCATCAAAAAACATCTCCAATTTCTAATATATTCCATGTCCCTACATTATATGACATGAATTGGATGTCATATTATTATAGAATATATTTTCATCAGTCTAAATGCCCAATAAACATTGAGAAGCCAAGGATATACTTGATTGAGTCAATACAAGGGGCCATGTGGACTTTATTATTTTAAAAAAGTGTACCAGATTTTGAATAGTAAAGATGAGAGCATGGTAGTTCTTCTCAACATAATAATACCAGGTCTTAGTATTGAGTATCGTTTGACTAAGGTAATTGAGGCTGTTTGTGTTCCCCATAAAAATGTTTTATCTGAGGAGTACATCGAGTAATCGGTCCATGGAATAAACATATAAAATTAGTGTCTTTACTTTTAACAAAGGCATCAAGACTTGTGGGTACAACATTTACATCTAGATATCCTCAACGGATTCATGGAACTCATCATCCCATCAGTAGGTGACTCCATTCATCATCAACTTGGTGAAGGTGAGTGTTTTTTTAGTTATCTTAGATATTAAACATTCAATATAACTGATGTTCCCTTGGATCCCCCTTAGTTAATTGTTATTTAAAGGATGTGAAATTTCTAGTATTTCTCTATTAATTTATCATTTGACCTCAATTCCATGGTGGCATACCACGAATCCAATCAATTTCACTAGCGTCATCCGGAAATCACACTTCGAAAAATTTATCTTCAAACTATGTTGTCGAAACTTATTAAAGATTATTTGAATATCCATGAATTAATCGCTTATCTATCATGATTTTACAACAAAGTCATCTACATAATATTATATTATTCATTCTATGATTGTCTTAAATATATGATTCATGGTGTGTTAATAGGTAGCGTAATTTTTATAATCCAAAGGGACTAATCTGAAATAAAAATATGCGATGAAAATATATAAAGGTGGTGGCTACCTCATATTTAGGTGCCATATTTATTTTATTTCACATAGAATAAACATTCATAAAGTAGAGGTCTTGGAATCTATAAGTTTCATTGATCAAAAAATTTATGACAGAAATTGGAAAATCATCCTTGAGATAATGTCGATTAAGGTCACTAAAATCTATGCATAAACTAATTTTCCCATAAATGTTAATAAAAGGGATGACATTGGTGATATTTATTGGGTATTTCAATTCACAGAAAAATTTGGCCTTGATTAATTAGTCATGTTCTGACTCTACATTAGTATCATGATATGGATGAATTATCTAAGCTACCTACTTCAAACCTTGTTGGACTTCAGGTAGTTCATGTTGGTGAATAGCCACATCGAGGTTCATCCCAAACATTTATATTTATTTCTAGGGAAAATATCAATTTTAATTTAGAAATTAAATATACATCTCTTTCTCCTCGATAGGCATTATGGTACTAATTAGTGTGGGCCATGGGTTTTCTTATATTCCCATATTTTCTTGTATAATCTCATCAATGGGGGTGGGGGGAGTTCCTAAGTTCATGAACTTCTTATTTCATCTCTGATTCTATGGAGGGTCTTGGAAACGTGGTATATAAATTGAATGAATCTTTTTCATTATCAAGGTAGGATAGGCCATGGGAGGATACAATTTCATTCAGAACTACCAAAGTTATCATGGAGAGATTTTAGATATTATTCTTTTTCTTTAAACTATTGCTAAGGACAGAAGGTTCCAGGTTATATGTGATTATGTACACTTCAACAATCAATTTTATGGGTAGAACTACTCACCGTCTTGAATACTCTAGGTATTCCCAGTGGCGGTCCCTATGTAATTGGGAGCTACAATCTACATATCTTTATCAACAATTAATTGGTTTCCCTCCCTATTTTAAAAATATGTATCAGCATATATGTCTCTTCAATACTTATAGGGGAAACTATCACCATGTATCATGTTGGTCATCCCATCGATGGGGTATTTAAAAGACTAATGAAATTTATAGGGTACTTACCCATGGTTGGAAATTCAGAGTCTTCCAAGAAAGAAAATATTTTTTTTGTCTTATTGAATAACCATGAGCTCAGTGTTAAAAGTGAGATCCAAAAACTAATCCTTGTTATTGATCATCTCGAGAGGCCTTTTCTCATTCTTATTTTACCCTCAAATTCTTATCATTATAGTAGATATGTCCCCCTATTTATACCCTATATGTCAAAGGATCTGAATCATGATTAGGTTGATCTAGAGTAAATTTTCATCAATTCCCTTCAAATATAATCATTTTCGAGTATACTAGAAAAAAATAGTGGTATGATAAATCCATAGATAACTTCATGATCCTGCTATGTGAATGATATGGTGATATGCAATTATGAAGAAATAGTCTCCACTATGTAAAACTCAACTGTAGAGACTTCTTCCTCAAAATCTTGTAGGCTATAGTGGGCCTCGATAAGTGACTCTATGATTTTTTTGAAATATGAAGAGAATATAGGATTGATATTTTGGTTGGAATTACTAACAACTATTTATTAATTTCTTACCATTTTCCAAGGGTTTATGCTTCCTATTCTATGGTTTCTCCCTATTGTGTTTATAGGGAGATGAGGTATTTGGGGTGGATGGTCCTGGTGCTTGAGAAGAGGTTATGGGAGTATCTTTCTCCAATGGGGTAGGTCCTGATAGCCTACCCATTTTCTTGGATGATTAGACAATCAAACCCCTATCAGGCTGTCTTATAAGAAGAAATGATTGGATGACTAATGGAGGGGTCCATGGAACCTCTATGTTTCAGTTGGGATTTTGGAATGCTCTACCATGGATCTCAACTGTATAAATGTTTTATTTGGGTTTTTTCTGATATATTAGGTTTCACCATGCCCAAACTATCCCATTTATCCTCGGCTCCTATATCTTCAGGTTCTATCTCCCAAGTAAGATGCATGAAACTGGTACATGGAGGATTATACTTCATTAGATAAGGGATCAGTTAAGTAAACTACATTACTAGACCAAAAAATGAGCTCTTCATCTGATGATAGTTATATTTGGTGGGATGGTTATATTTTCCCAAAATATTGAAATAAATATATATGTAAGAGTCAAATCATGAATATGATACAAATATGACTCTTCCTATTACGTATCTTCATATGTCTAATGATTACATCCTCCTTCAAGAGGTGTATTCAATTTCACTACCCTAGGTGTTGGATCATAATTCGTCTTAGAGATTGTTCTCTTAATGTGGAATGAGCTCAGTCAACAATCAATTGATTCATCCACTTATTAAACATTTTTTCTTGTTGGTTCAGAACATCTTTCCAATCACTCTCGTATTCTAGTTGGTATAGGACTACACAATTCACATGTACTGGGGAATTATCTAGCAACACCTGTCTAGTATCGATCATACTTTGAAAAATTATTTTAAATATAAATCAATATTGGATGATTAGTAATGTTTACCTCATAAGGTTTTTTGGGTTTTGGTAGCCTGAGTAAGTTTTTCCATATTAGTATAGAAATAACTTGGTACATGCCCATTTTGGAAGGATTACACATTGTACATCCATTCTACATATATGGGTGACTTTGTTCACATTTTTCATCTTACAGGGTGTGATTTTGTTGTTATTGTTGCTCGATGGGATGCATCGGGCGACTCAGGTTCTTCCTATGTGATTAAATGGGAGATCTTACTTGTTTAAGGGTAACAGTGGTAGTATCATCCTTATAAATCAATTTTTTTGTGTTTATGGCTTGTCCTGAGACAAAAAATAGGTCCATTGAATGGTGTCCTCTACTTGTTTTATTTTTTATATAAACTCATGAAATCCCCTTGGATACTTTATTTTTATCAAAGTTGTTTTCATCTAATCCTGATGTTTTTAGCACAAAGTTCTATTAATTTCTCTTTCAAGAGATGGATATCGAGTGAATAGGTTAAACCCTTTCATATGATGAAAAAAAAGGAACAATTTCATTTTCTTTTAATTTTCTATTACTAAGTTCTAAAATTATTATTTTCCTTAAGATGGAGGAGAACTGATAAAGTAATTGATGATGATGGTCTTCACATCTTGTAATGGATCTTGTTAGGAAGATGTTGTACCACATTAATGTTGGACTTGTCAGATTTTGTACAAAATATCATAGCATGGTAGACTCATAATGATCTCAAGGTCACATCATTAGGTCTCGTCATGCAACGAAGTATGTGATATATTGTTCTTCATCTCGCACACCACTAATGTTTGATAAGGTAGCATTGGATAAATTAGTTGGGTCAAAATTTTCATCCATCCTTTTTGGATATGGAATCCTCTTAGGCTTCATGAGTGTGCGCCACACTTCCATGGATTCAATTCTAGGATCTTGGGAATCAATGACATTGAGAAGTTTCATAGGTAAGATTGTTGGGCCACATCCCATTTAAAGGGAGTAGGGAAGTCTTGATAATGTCGCCTTCTGCTCTATCTTGCAGATTTTTAATCTGTGATATGACTAAATGATCACCATGTTATAGGGAATGCAATCTCCATAATGGAGGTAAGTCATGATCATCTTCAACATCCTTATTTATATATACTGTATTTCTGGATCTAGATCAAAACCAACTATTAGATACCATACATGATGACAGATCATCTCTTCCCCGATGTTTAGGAGGAGTGATATTCATCTTTGTATAATTATGATACCCAGTGGTAATGTTTCCCATGAGTAGCTCCTCATTGAGTTGTCTCTTATTTTATATCTCATTATCATACTATGGAAATCATTACTCCATATAATGAATTTAATCTCTTCTTGGTAGTGAGTGGGATGTAGCCACATCTGTCTCATTATAATTTATGGAGTTTAGCTATACAAGAGTAAATTCATTATTTAAAGGTTCCATGATTTGGTTCGTCTAATTTCATGTACATTTAGTCATGGTTATTGAATCTAGATCACCCTCCTCTCGAGGTATGATTTCTATATTATCTCTCTCTATCTTTTCATCCTTATTCTAATCATCTCTGGTGTTTATGGTCATGACATTTACTAAGGTGTATCGAGAAATGATAGTTATCCCATTACTCTCAATGCAATAGGGTGGATCTATACCACTTGTATCAGGGTCATTTCAATTCCCATTGTCCATAAATAACTGTTTTTTATTACAACCCTTATGGGATTTCATTTCCTTCACCAATCATTCCTCCCATCTCGGTCTGTGAATAGTGTCCTTAGGGATTTTCTAGTCGTATTTACCTAATGGGAACCAATTTTTTTTTTGAGGAGGTAGGAAGCTATAATATACTCACCATAGATATTTACATCCCAATATGGAGAAGATTTATTCTTTTCAAGATGTTTAAAATGATTAAAATTCCATGCACCCTGCAATATAGGGATGATTTAGGGCGAAAATAGCCACCTATGGATCCTATTATTTGGGATTTTATGATTTTGGATGAGGATTTTCTGAATCATGAGATGAAAATGGAGAAATAAATTTGCCCAACCCTACAGGGTGGGGTTCATATATAACTAATGCTGATTTTCCAAGATTCCCTCAGCGCATGATGATCCTGGTTATGGTGATTGAGATAAAAATACACCCATCTCTATGGAATGGGTTAGGTTTTCTACAAATACCAATATGTCTTGGAACCACTCTGGGTTTGACCTGAATTGTGGTGGTGTTGGTAAATGTTCCCCCATCGCTATGGGCCAAGTTATCTCTTAGATTTCTATTATTGCAGTTTCTATCACGATTTATTTGATTGGGTACAATTGTTCTTGTTTGTTATTTGGGGGAAATGGAAGCCCTTGATGGGAGTCATTTTCTACAGAAAGTATTCTAGTTGTCCATAACATCATCTTCCATATCTAAAATGTGATCCCATTACTTTTACATGCCCAAATTTTGAATATTTTGGAAACCCTCTCCCTACATTCATGATGTCTTGGTATCTTCAAAATTGGGGAATTTCACCATATCGATCAACTAGCATGTGTGTTATGAATTCCATTGATTTCTCTAAAGTTTTTGACATTACAATACACTGTATATGGGGAGTTATACAATTACATAAACATGTGATGTTAAAAACTCTAACAATTCCCAATCCTCTCAAAAAGAAACATGATGGGACATTGCTGATCATTTTGTAAAGAGTTATGGTGAAATGGAGGAAAGCGTGTCGTAGACATACACATTGATTTTTAATTTTTGGGTATCAAGCCATGGAGATAGCAGTTAGTTCCATTTGAAAAAAAAATTATGAGTATGGTATGAATGTTACCCTTCTATTCTTGATTGGGTTAGTGTATAGCCTTTAGCTGCTAATGAATTGCCCATATATTTTGGAATATTTAAGGAATTCACTGTTTCTCTAGCTCATTTGGGATCTCATAATCAAGATTGGTGTTGTTTCAAAACATTATTGGGTGGTTTTTTCCAACATACATTCTTTGTATATCAATTTTTACCTCTTCATTATCATATTTATTTTTTTCTACCTAATTATACAACATAACATTCTTCACTAGGTCGCATGCTGATCGTGGGGAAGTTTATTTGATAGTTAATGGGGAACTATATATATTTGACCCTGATGTTTTTAAAACCACTCTATATGAAGGTATAAATGTTTTGGTAACTTCTATATATGTATTTTTTTGGTTAATTAGAGGATTTTATTGTTCAGGTAACATATAACAGTGGGGTGGTTGACCATGCTGGATTTTTGGAGTATATTCCTTGTGAACCATCTCCACACTACCGTGAGGAGTACTATAGAGGTACTGGTAACCTTTTTCTTTATTTGAAGAGTTTATAGACCCTTATTTTTTTAGGATATTCATTGTAAATCTTTATGGAAAATGGAATTTTGCAGACTAGGGACATGAGCCTCATTCTGATGTCATGGATGGAGTATGTCGACCTACCCTTTAGAGTTAAGCATGGATTGAGTTTGTTTCATGATGATAACTATAATTTATTGATAATCCTCTATTGTTTCTAGAATATGATCCTTCTATAGAAAATTTATTGGAGTACGTTATTGAGATTCTGTATTATCGACAGGAATATGAGCATGCATGTGGGGAGTTGTGGGTATATTCCAATCAAAACTAGCTAAAGAAGGGATATGTGAAATGTTTAAAAATAAATCCCCCATTGTAATATGATTATGGATATCTGGAATAAGATATGGTGTTTGGTTATATTATTATGTAGAATCAGATGTATTATTGTGTAGTCGTTAATCTATAGATGTAGGGCTATGATTCTGGATTCCATGAGCTACTACAATATGTTGTGTAGAATCACTGATAAGAATATGAGCATATACCATGGAATTTTCCACTATCACTTATTGAGGCCTTATTGCAACTAGGATATGTTCCTGTTCATATTCCTTTGGTACATGTCACTTGTATTTTTAAAAAATGGTATGTGCCTATCTCGAGGAATGTACCACTCTCACTTTGTGATCCTCACTTGGAATGGGGATATGATCTTGGTCTTATTCCATTGGAAAATATTTCAGGACTTTTTTGATAGAAATATGTTCATTTCCCAATGTATGTACTAATCTCACGTGGTGATACATGATGAAAAATAAGAAATTGTCTTGGTCATATTCCTTTGGAGTACTCATTCTATATTTTTCAACCAAAATATGAACATGCACTGAGACTTGTTCTATTCTCAAATGTTGAGCCTTAGTTAGAAAAAGGATGTGTGGTCAGTCCTATGACTTTAGATTATGTCACCAGTCTTTTTTTAGAAATATGCACCTATCTCATGGAACGTTCCACTCTCACTTGGTGATCTCTGGTTGGAACAGGGTTATTATCCTAGTACTCTTCCTTATATTTTACTAGAATATTCTAACAATCCTCATTGACATGATCAAGAATATATTCCTTCTCCAGAGTACCCATGAGTTCTTACTGATCATGGTTATCCATTTCTTTTTCAATAGGGATAGGAATATGTACCTGTCCCTATATTTGTAACAACTCTAGAATATGTTGGTAGATTTCTTCATCCATTTATAGAATATAATGACACTCTGTAAAAGTGTGGTAAGGAATTTAGTCTTACACATTTTCAGTCCCTAATATGTAGTGGCATATATCTTTTATCGACGAGGGGGATATAATCCCACTGTTTTTGTCCTTATACAATTGTAATTTGATGATTTACTTCTTGATTGGGGAAGATACATGCCACTACCACATGTTTGATGTAGGAATATTCATGAATACTTCATATGAGTGAGCAGGGATATTATCCCACCCACTAGCTTCCCCTGGAATATTCTGACGAGATTCAATAGAGGAAGTGTGGATAAGAACACACTCGTATTTATCCAATTATTTACTCACCTAATATAATTTCCTTGGTACCCATGCATGAGTTACATGTGTGGAAATGTGTTTGGCGGGGACCTCATATGGTGACTGAGGGGAATCGTTGGGATGACACTGATGATGGTATATAATATGATCCCTTATCAGTATACCCTGAACTAGAATGGGTCCATAATTGAATCCTCAATCCACCTTAATTTGTTGAAAAATTTATTGATGTTTCACTCTGGGTATAAGCTTTTGATGAGATAATCAGTGGAAACGGACTCTATTAGATTGACTATAAAATTCCCTAACTGGGAATGGGATTGTTTGATTCAGCATTTGGATTCATTTACACAAATCCTTTAGTTTTTGGATTGTGCCATGTTGGTGGTATTGTCAAACAATTGTTTCATCACCCAAACCTGATGGTTTTGTGTGGGTGAGGTTTTTTTGGGACCCATAAAGATTTCATCCATATTTGAAGTTATAAAATGTTCTCATGATGAAGACATGATTTCAGGTCCAGGTGTTATTTGAAATAACAAAAAAGGTTCTTGTTATATGGACCATCTCACGTATGAAAAATTCTTAATTAGAAATTCATTGGGAAATTTTGTTTCCAATCTCCTTCTGGGTTGGTCCATTTTTCTCACACATAATTTTGATAGTGAGAATGAACTATTTCATGAGATCCCAAATTATGTTTGATTTTACATTGGGTGCAACAAAATGTCTTGATGCATGGTCAACTAATAATTTTTTTTATATGAGAGATTCATGATGGGTTCAAAAATTTTGTTTCACCCATAAAATGTTTGGTGTCCCGGTTTAGGAGATAAGGTTCCTGATGCCTATATTAATTTATTTATTCTTCAATTACATTATTTCACATTTTTTAACCTTTTTTCCATGTTATGTGTTATTTTTGGAGTTCAAATACGGTTGAAAATCATTTTTGACCACTTCACCATTTTCATTTCATAGAAACTACCAAAACCTCCCACATCCATAATATGTTATATACCTACATTCTATATGTAATAGGTCCTTGGGGGTTTCCAACCTAATAATTATTTAAAAATCACAATGGCTGAGAGTATGGGAGTTTAGGCCGATCACACCCTTTTGGGGTGAATTATTTCCTACTCTGGGGCTCTCTTATAGATTAAGGATATATTTGTGAATCTCTTCATAATCCTAATATGGAACTGGTATCCCTAACAAAATGATATGATGTAAAAATCTACAATTTTTAAGTTGTGGTTCTATGAATGATACCATCTATATGTATCCAGATTCTTCATCTCATTCAAATCATTTCCTAGTAATGGATATACTCTTCTATTTTGAATACATATAACCAAGAACTATTTTGTTTATAGCCATCTAGAAAGTTGATTTGTGCTTTGTGGATGGGATTGAACCTTTATTTGGCATCATATATAACTTATCTATAATAGTAATAAAAACATACATATTTTTTAAACTATGAATCTTAATATCATATGAAAAGGACATATATGAAAAAACATAAGCACAAGGAATTTAGATCAAATATTATGAAGGCATCCTAGATATCCTAATTATAACAGGAATCAGATTCATCATAGTTTAATCTATTTTCATACTCATGATGGATGAGGATAGATAATTAATTCACATGGGGTTTATTTCCTTAGGGTTTACCAATATCATAATGCCATCAGGAATTTCCTCGAGGTGTATTCCCTTGTATGTGGGAACTGGTATCATGTAACTTAATGGGCCTTGCACATTGAGGATCCTATAGATGAAGGAAATGTATAATGTGAATCATATGATTCCTAAAAATACATAATATTGCATGATCCATGCTCGGTGTGAGAGACAAGGTATAACAAGTGACCCATCTCACTGCATATGGATGTGAGGCATTTTGACTGGGGAGGCCCTGATGGGTTGTTTGATGTGGAGCTCTAGCCTTAGGATGGCATACTACATATCATATATGGAATGGAGTTAGATTTATAACTTCTCAGTTAGACTATCAACCCACAAATTGTTGAGGAAGGGTGATAAACACATGAGAGAGTTTGGGTTTTGTGGGTTAGAGTTTTTGAGATGTGAAGGGACATATACTGAGGACAATTAACATTGGATATTGGGACATATGAAGGTTCCCAATGAATACATATTAGAAATGAATTATATTTAACATGATTTATTATCGGTATTTTTGAATATGTCTAATAGACATGTTTATCGTGTTCTGAGGTGTCTACCTGACATGCTTGGAATTTCATAGGGTCTATGCCTAAAATTTCTTGATTTTTGATCTATCATGTCCAAAGATTCATTGTAACTTGACATGATTTCTTATCTATCATGGTTGACACATACCTATGTTCTTCATATAATTTCATAAGACACATTAGGGAACTATAACACAATCTGATTGATTGGTTTGGTAGAATTTCACACAACTCTACCTATACATTTGAGGGTACTCACAGGATCATCATAGAAATATCTAGGTCTATCACATAACTAAGGATAACATGTTGGGAGGTTTCCACATGATCTAACTAGAAAGTCTATAGGTACTTTCATGGAATTTCTAATATGTCTAAAGGACTTCCCACAAATTAAGAGACATTTCTTAGTGTTGTCTCAAGGCTTGGGAAACATGTACTGAAGAAAATTCCAGTCATGGTTGGCACATTTGAAGAACTATGAAAAAAGTTTTTTGACATTTTTAGAGGACTTCTATTGACAATCTTGACATTTCTAGAGGACTTCACAAGGCTTGTTTGACATGTACAGATGACTTTACAGGAAAACTAGCACATACATCTTTACATAATTCTTCTCTATTTTTCTGATATTATTTCATATGTGCCTCAAGGTTCATCGAGAATTTGCTTGTTGAGGTTTATCATGAACGAGTCAACAACTATAAAATACTTCTCATAAGGTGTCTGGGGCTCTTGAGTTCCCTTGTGCAATCAAAAATATGGTCACACAATGTGTATAGTCATGCTGAGTAATCTCTTATGTCATTCCTTTGATTTTACCTAGTGAAAGACCAATGAAATCATATGAAATTTCACTCAGAGAAGTCCCCTATTCTACGCTCTGATGGGTGTAGTTATCCTAGTGTTTTTTTTCACAAAGGGATGAATTTATAGGCCTCTACACCCATGTTAAATGCCACCTTTAGTGACATGTATATCACTAATATAATTCAGGGCTGGTAGATGGGGCATTGATTCATGCGCATCACATGATCCTATCACAAGTCATCCAAGGTGTTTCATGATGAAAAAATATCATGAGAACACTTTATTATATTAATGCTAATTTGACCCTAGCCTATCAAAGTGATTTCCCATAATAATGTTGACATGTCAAAGGACATTTTAACACTTGAGTTGATATGTCTAATACCTTTTATGTTATTAATTCATATGTATAAAGGCTCTCACATGATCAAAGAAGACTGGTTTGGTGTCCTTCATGAGACTAAGATGGCCGGTAAGGGGCCTCTTGTGTGGTTATGCTGGCTTACCAAAGGGAATTTGTGTAATTATTGGTTATCATGTGAGATGAATAACCACCTTCGATGGAAATCAATGTATCTTATATTTAAGAGAGGCTTCCTCATTTTATATCCATTTATTCCGTATTTTATAAGACTTATACCCTTTAACCATTGATTTTCCATCACTATGAGGACCTTGCCCCAAAAGAGAAAAGTAGGCGGCTAAAACGATGTTTTTATTTTTTTATAAATAGATGATGATAAAATTACACATCATGTTCTATCATAGAGAATCTTCCCAGTCATAGTTCTAGAAAACCAGATGCGATTGATTCTTTTCTTCAAAACTGTATATGATAAGATTCATATTGTTCCATTACATAGAAGAACTCAAAGCTGCCAAATCTACAAATCCCGTAAAATTAAATTAATAATGTATGGTGAGAACAAGAATGACAAATAAAGTGTTTTAAAACCAATTAATGAAATTTCCTTTAAAACACCCTTTTAAACTAATTTAAAAATATTTTTTAAAAGGAAACAACATTTCCTGTAGCACGTCATCTAAATTTTTCAAATCATACCTGAAATCAATATTTGGGAAATATCATACTCAAGAATTTATATATTTATTTAAAGGCTAAAACATATATCAGAGAACACATACTTGTACAAAAATGCATGGAATTCTGTATATAATAGAAAAATTGTTCAAACTAATTTAAGGGTGACATGAAAGGATACAGGTACAAAATAGAATATCAAATAACATTTTATTATAATTTTATAAGTAAAAATAGCATGATTCACTTAACACATAATATTCAATTCATTAAATGATTGATTTATTACTAACTTCTACATCATAGTTCTGAAAATAGGTGTTATACTTTCTTGATAAGTGACTTTCCAAGTATACACATCATTATAACATGTGAATTTATTACCATTATCATATGTAAAAGATTATTATCCTAGGATATTATAAAAGTCGAATAATCACATGGTTGGTTAAATATTAATAAAAAATTGAGGAATGTAATAATTTCAGACAATCATAATCATTATGTGGAGCCCTCATGCCAGGACCATACATAATAATTCTATCAATGCCTCATTCTATGTCCTAGATTGTCTCATCTAACCTGCCTATGCATTGAGAGGATATAATGTGCCTCAACCATAAAATAATAGGTTCAATTAATTCCACATGTGTCTAAATGTATTTAAATAAAACTATCTAGTAGCACATTGATTTATGAAATTGGGTCTCTTATTTAAAGTGTCCTATACCACTTTGAGTGATTAAATTATGTCTCTTATTCGATGTGTCCAATACAACTTCAAATAAATAAATTATTATGCCATAATTTGTCAATAGAGACAAATTTCACCATTAAATTATTCCCATATTCATAAATAAGATGAATCATGCATTAACAATAAACATTAATCTAAATACTGCATGGTCTATCAGTTATGGCTATATCAAATTTATCATGGACAATCATACACTCATAGACATACATTTGTACATTTGATGAAAAACATGCATGGACACATTGACAGACATTTGTACATGTAATTATTATTGGTGCACATAATATTATAGTTGTTTTCGGTTTGTCTAATAAAATAATTACTCTTAAATTCAAAACCGTTGTGTTGTGAAATTAAACATTATATATACAGAATTACATGTTTTTTAATATAAGATAGTTATCATCCATGTTCAAATAATTCACTAATAAATATAAATTTCAAATAGATTAAATAAAAAAATTAAATAACTAATAGTATTTATTTTGGGTGACCCTTAATGAATTAAAAATATAATATTTGTAAATGGATAACATTTGTTTCATGTGATAACTTAATGCTTAGAAAATTAAACACACATCACTGTGCAAGTATATGTATTTGTATTAAAGAATAGAAACTTACCACTATTTATAATAATATTATAAATTGAGATGAATGTAATATCAATTTAAATAATGACGTGATTTCTACTTTTAAAAAAAATCATTAAACATTAACAAAACAATGTTTTGTTATTGTTTTCCAATATCAAATTTAATTTGTGATCATTCAGACATGCATATATGTAATTGTGGTACTTATTTATACATATAGGATTAGAAATAAGAATTAAAAGAATATGTATACGGATATGAATGACCATTTAAAATAATTGTTTATCTTAAGAAGAAATAAAATTAACATTATACATATATGTATACCTATATATATGTATTAGTTTAGCATCTCAAAACCCCTCTTAGTAAAAACCCCTTTTTATAAGTATTACATGAACAAAAACATCAGTTAATTACTAATAATTATCACTTGAAAATCCCAAAATATAGTAGTTTTTGAATATTATATAATATTGTGTGTATATATATAAGGTGTATACTAGGGTTTCACAAAACCAAAAAATGCTTGATAAATTCTTATAAGAATCATACACATCAAAAAAATTACTTCATTACATAATATTAATTATATGAAAACCTAATTTAGATTATGATAATAATATATAAATATATATATACACACATTTCATCGTATATACACAAGAAATAAATATATGTTGGTTATCTATATAAAAACAATGCTAAAATTACCCCCATATGAACTACATGAGTAAAGGAAATCATTTAAAACACAAATGTGCATCATTCAGAAAATATAAAATAGAACATGTTTGATATATACATATAAACATATATACACATATATGAACATATGGGTTAATCAAACACATAACTACAAATAAAACCCTAACATTATTTATATACATAATGAACATCAATTAAATAGAAATGTTATTCATTTGAAAATCATAAATACATAATAGGTTTGGTACTTATATATAAACATATATATTTATATATATATATTGTAATGTCCTGACCTTGCTCAACACTAAGGTGGTGGCCGGACCGGTCGCCACATAAACTCATGTGCACCTCCCAATATGCGAGAGGATGCTAACTATTAGAGAGGGTGTGAGGTATTCAGTGGGGAGACTATACCATCTTATCAGAGTTGTGTTGTGGTAATTTCAGAGTAAATAACAATAAAAAACATAAGCAGTAATAAAAAAAAGTAGCTGAATTTTGATTTCATATAAATGAACAAAAGTGGCCAATGCCAGTTTATACAATAGATGAGTGCATGACATGATATTGATACTTGATGAAAAGAAGTAAAAAGTGAAACAAGATTTTCAATACGGTACAAAATAAGGAAAGGGTACAAAGGCCCCATGGGAAATCAACTTGTTCATCCCGATCTTTAACTTGGTCCTCGGATCTTACTCCAGGTATGAGAAACACATCAACAAACAAAGATCAAGGCAATGTGAATAAGAAATGTCTACTCGGGTACCAAGTGAAATTCCGGCCCGAGTAGGGAGTGAGATATAAATCTTAGTAGGTTGGCACCACCAGTGTCTAACCCAATCCCAAAAATATAATATAAACTAAAAAGGGTGAATGCATGCATAAATAAAGTAAGTAGTATAATGAAATTAAATATCCAAGTACCTGATACATCCAAAAGTTGGTGTCTGAACATGTTATCAGTTCATTAATTGAGTTTTACCATTGTATTTATATGTTTTATGTGAGTAATACCCCTATTGAGTCCAAGGATCTTTCTCCATTGTA
Source organism: Viscum album (assembly GCA_963277665.1). Lineage (NCBI taxonomy): Eukaryota > Viridiplantae > Streptophyta > Magnoliopsida > Santalales > Viscaceae > Viscum > Viscum album. The sequence continues at coordinate 120,534,303 of OY728134.1, forward strand.
AAATGGGGATTAGCAATGATCGGGCCTGATGGGCTTTAACCATGGAACCTACTTTTCAATGATGGACCCAAGGATTTTATCCATGATATCCTGTATTTTTATAAGTAGTGAAGGTTCCACGAAGTATCAGTGAAACCATTTAGTAAAAACCATTAAGGCGTTTTCAAAGAGAAAGGTCCACACTTCTATTTTACCTTAGCATGGTAAGGGTTACCACAAATGTGAAACCAGTCACTATATCATGAACTTGTGTCCATCCATGGAATTACTACAAGGGAATCCATGTATCTCCCAAGGTATGATCATGAAACCCCATTGACTCCACTATGGAATTCCTATGTGGGAACCCACATGTCACCCAAGGTTTTATTAGTATTCAAAACATTTGAAAAGAATTTGGTACCTTTTTTTCAGGGCCAATCATTATTAATTAACCATTCATTTAACTCAACTAATTCCATGTACAAAAATATTTTAATATCATTTAAAGGATTGAAATTATCCATACAAAAGTGTAATTACCTACATGGATAATTCCAATAAAAAATTGGACCAAAAATGTAGACAACACTTTAGTCCATTAATCATTTTAAAAATATAAACTCAGTGTTTCTAATGTTATTAGGTCCCTATAGTAAGAATTCCGTATCTCAAAATAACATCAAGAATAATGATTATAAACATGAAAAGTAGATAATGCACAGTCTAACCACTACATTTTGGTAGGATATCAGTGTACCTATGTTGGAGGAGTGTTATTGTAAAAACACGATATTGGTTATCAATAAATCATTTATTATTTCTAGAATTTAATACATGAAACATACTGAATTCACATTTAAGAGGAATTAAACATAATAATTCATTGCATGAATTAATTGATAACAAAAGAGTAGTAAGAAACTTTGTTAATGAATTTATAGTATTTGAGGACTTGGAAAGGGACCCTGCCTCAAGGTGGAACCATTCCATCCACATCGTTGATGAACCAAAATGAAGCTAAATGACATGGTGAAGATCAATGCACTAGATGAAACAAGACATGGACTAATAAACACCAAAGACCCAAATTTAACATGTGAGAAACAAAACTGGAGGTGAAAACCATACCCCGAAACCAAACTGATGGATGGAAACCATCCGAACCACCTCGCCTTCAGTGGTGGTTGCCGGAACATGCATCCAAAGGTCCAAAGAGACATTTTGGTCCAAACCTAGTCCTAAGAAAAACTGAAATTAATATCATCCCACAACCCCAAGGTTCATTTGATTCTCACTGGGTGCTGATTAGGTCAATGTGAAGCTAGAAGAAAGAAGGAGAATGGATGATTGGACTCAAAAAGTTCGATCAGACATGAAAATCGCAGGAGTTCGTCCAATAAACAAAGGAAAAGGAGGCTGAGGGAGGAGGTTTGTGTATCGAAGGGGACAGAACCATAGACTAGTGTGTCTCATATGAGAGGGGAGATAGAGTAGTTTAGGTTTTATGTTTTCATTTAATTTATTTAAAATTAAAAAATTAAAAAATTAAAAACAGGGCATCACGCATGGTTAAGCCTGCACTGTTTTCCAAACCGTGTGGATTCTACAGCCTTCATGATGCACCCCGCATGGGATAGGTGAACAGTTTAAGAAACCATTCACAGGTCATGCACAAGCCACTGTCTTGTTTAATACAGGGTCTCATGGTTAACTATTGTTGGCCTCATGGTTGGGAAAACTGTGTGCAAACCGTGCACCATCTGCGGCTTTTAAAACATGATGTTTTTTGGGTCCAAAACTCCCAAAACATCTTTATCCACATTTGAAACTTCTCTGGCCTTTTCCCATGTCTGAATACATCACTTAAGATTGATAAAACTCTTGGAATTATGTTCTAAAACTCAGTGTTAATAATGACCGTTTTAGTAAATGATGAAGTTATAGAACTTCTATATTTCAGTCAGGTTAAAGAATAAATGATTCTAAAATCTACCCACTATAAAAACATATTGTACCTAAGAATACATCGGGAATAATGTAAACACCACCTGACCTGCAAGGGTCATGAAATTTCGTTCAAATGGTTTCACTCCGTTCCCAAATCATTATGCACCTTTAAGCACATCTTAAGCATTCCACACTTGTTCCTTTACAACCTGTGCCAATTTTTAATGTTCAACTAAAACATAGAAATAGAGATTATTTGAGCCCATTTAGATAGAGAAAATATCACATCACACTCTTAGTGACTCTCAACCAATGGTCCTTCCCACCACATATCTTATCTTTTGAAGGGGAGAATTCCAAGACATGATACCTCCACCATTGGAATTGTTGTTTAAGGAATAAAACTAAGTGTTCTTATGAATCTCTTGACCTAATTTCAAAAAAAAGGAAATAGTCAGATTCTGATCGCTTTAAGAGAATTGGTCTAGCAATATTCCTCTGATGATAAATCTGACCATGAGACCACACTTTCCATCAACGAGGAACGTTATTTAAAATGGCCTCGTATAACCTTAAACATCAACTGAAATGAACAGAAAAAGTTGAGCCACATGGAATATTTATAAGGAACACAATTTTACATTGTAGACTACCTTCTAGTGAAACTACATGGCATGGAATATATGCATGGTATGTTAATTTCTATGTGAAAAATATGATGCATGTAATGAAACATCCTTGCCATATCAGGCCAAGAAATTTTTCCAATATTCCAAAAATCATAAGCAGCAGAATGTACACCAATCACACTAGGAGAAATTATATCAATTTTAACAGTGAACAATATAAATAGAAATTTAGACATGGCCACTTGGCCATTCCCCGTACATTGGGTGATAATTCCCAAATACGGCTATTATCCAAGCGTCGACACTTTTCTAGTCTCCTGTCTACCAACCCATAATTGTAAGACAAAAGGAAAAACTACCTTTGATAACAATTTTTAACGTCCAGACCCAACTCACCCTTAAGCTGGTGGCCGGACCAGTTGTTGCATGACCTCAAACTCACCTCCCTGTATGGTAGAGGCTGTTGACTAATAGCGAGGGTGTAATGATTGTTAGTGGGTAGACTATACCATCTTATTAGAGTTGTGGAGTGGTAATTTCAAAGTAAATAAAAATCAACAGTGGAAGCAGTAATAGCAGTAATAAACAAAGCAATGGAAGTCATATTTCATATAAATGAACAAAAGTGGACAATGCCAATTTATAAAATAGATGAATTCATGAAACAATATTGATACATTATGGAAATAAGTAAACAATGCAACATTATTTTCAATAATGTACAAAATAAGGAATGGACAACAAAGCCCCATGGGAAATCTCGTTGAGCATCTAGATTTCTAGCTCATTTCTTTTCCCCTACTCCTGGTACAAGCAATAAAGCATCAAACAAGGTCCAAGGCCCTGTGAAATATAAAGGTATACTCAAGTACCATAGTTCAATTGTGGCCTCAGTAGGGTGTGACATATAAATCTTAGTAGGCGGGAACCACTGATGTCTAACCCAATCCTGATAGTATAATATAAATTAAATAGGGTGCAAGAATGCATAAATAAAGTAAGCAGTACAGTGTAACTAAAAACCCAAGTACCTACTTTAGCCCTCAGCTTGTGTATGAACATGTAATCACCTCATTAATTGGGTTTTATCATTGTATTTATATGTCACATGTGAGTAAGTCACCTACCGAGTCCAAGGAGTTTCCTCCAAGGTAATATGGGGCTTAGCAATGAATGTGGCTGAAGGGATTTAACCATCGCACATACCTATCAATGTTGGACCCAATGAGTATATCAAAGGCATCCTGTGATAATATAAGTAGTGAAGGTTCCACGACGTAAAAACGAAACGTAGAAAAGTTATCTAGTGAGGTAGTTCCAAGGTAAAAAACCAAGGTAATGTAAACTCACTGAAATATAACTCAGTAGTATCTGAGTCTAGCTAAGGGGTAAGAGTGTAATCCAAGGAGTGTAATACAAGGAGCGTAATCAAAGGAATTCCACAATAAGTATCATACCGAATCCAAGGTGATCGACAAAATGAAAATGAGGATAAGAAAAAATATGGACCGATGGGATTTAATCATGGGACCTACTAGTCAATGCTGGATCTAAGGAGTGTATATATGGTATTCTATAAGAAAATGGGACCCAATGGTAGTATACTAGAAATCCAAGGAATAGAGAATAAATGATGTATAGATGGGTATCCACCTAAGCAAACTGTATCCTTTAATTAGAATTGGGTCCCCGAGACATAAGGTAATCTCATATTATAATCCTAGGGAAGCTCGAGTCTGTTCATTAATATTTTATAAATAATTCTTGTAATTATTTATCTGTTTTAGGTATTTCCTTCCATTAGTGTGGATAGGTTAAGTATAGTTGACACCATTTACTTATGGGTTCAAGCCTTGCCTTCCCTTAGTGTCGAAAGGTAAAGTTTCATTTCAACCATTTATTAAAATGTTCAAGACTTTCCTTTCATTAGATTTGAATGGTCAAGTATCATTTCATCGATTTTGTAAAAATAATTAAGGCATTTTCAAAGGGCAAGGTCCACACTGCTACCTTCCCTTATCATGGTAAGGGTTTCCACAGATGTGGAAGAAATCCTTATCTCATGAACCCAATTCCATCAATAGAATTACTACATGGGAAACCATGTTTCTTCCATGGTATGTGCATGAAAACCCATTGAGTCCATCATTGAATTCCTACATGGGAACACACATGTCACCTAAAGTTTTATTAGTATTTGAAAACAACTTGGTAACCTGTTTTGAGGGTCAATAATTAAGCATTAACCATTCATTTAACTCAACAAATTCCATTTACCAAAACATGTAAATTGTATTTAAATTACTCCATGTATCCATACAAAAGTTCAATTACCTTCATGGGTAATTCTAATCCAAAATTGGACGAAACACTTAGATAGTGCATTGGACCTTTAATCCTTTTAAAAAGGGAATCTCATGTTTCGAATTCCATAAGGCCTTGTCCTAAGCATGTCTTATCTCAACATAATATCAAGAATAATGTTTATAAACTTGAAAATTCAAGGATGAAAGGTATAACCACTACATTTTAGCTTGAAGGCTACACACTTCTATTGGAGGTGTTTTATTTTAAAAAATGATATTGTTTATCAAAAAAATCATTTATCATCTTTAGCATTTAAAACAAGAAACATCCAAAAATTACATTTAAGATGTGTTGAACATAGTAATTCTTTTCATGAATCAATTTCTACCAAAATTTCAGTAAGAAACTTTATTAATGCATTTATAATGTTTGAGGACTTGGAAAGGGACCCTACTTTATAGAGGAACCATGTCGTCCACATCGGCAATGAACAAAATAAAATCCAAACCAGATGGTAAAGCTCAACTCACTACAAACAACAAGCTGGGGACTCATAAACAGTAAAATCCCAATATTTAACACGTGAAAAACAAAACAAGAGGTGATAACCTTACCTTGAAACCAATCTGATGTACCAAAACAATCAGAACCACCTCTTCTTTGGTGATGGTTCCTCCACATGCATCCAAAGGTCACGAGATACCTTTAAATCTATCCTAGACTGAATGAAAAACTAATTTCATATCACCCCACACCCCTAGGGTTCATCCGATTCTCATCGAGCACTGATTAAGTCAATCTGGAGCCATAGGAAACAAGGAGAAGGGAGGATAAGACTCAAAAATAACCATCATACAAGATAATTGAAGGAGTTTGGCCAAACACTGGAGGAAGAGGAGGCTGTGGGAGGGGGTATGTACATCAAAGGGGAGAGACCCTTGGGATGGTGCGTTGCATATGATAGGGGAGAAGGAATAATTATAGTTTTAAATTTTAAATTAATGTTATTAAATTAATCAAATTTAATATTTAAAAATTGGGAATCACGCACGATTAAGCCCAAAGGGTTTTCCAAACTGTGCGAAAACCGTGAGGAATCTACTACCTCCAATACACAACATGCATGTGATAGGTGCACGGTTTAGGAAACTCTATGCAGGGTGTTCACAATCTACTTTCCATTTTAAAGTAGGGTCTCATGGTTATCCTTTATGGGCTCCACGGTTTTTTAGTCTGTGTGCAAACTGTGTGCCCTCTGATGCTTTTAAAACATGACGTTTTTTGGGTCGGAAAATCTCGAAATATTCGAGCCTATTGAGAAACATCTTGGGCCTTCTCCTATGCCCAAAAAATCACTTTGAAGTGGTCCAACGCTCAGAATTAATTTTACAAACTCAGTTTAAAACAACCATCCTAGTAAAAGAAGAAGTTCAAAACCATCTGTATTTCAGTCTGATTCAGAACATGGGATTCTACATATATGGTTTAATAAAAAAATAAGCCTTTACTTGAATCCAATGGGAGAGTAGTGCTGAGTAGTGGTCGAAGAGGAGTTGGGAGGGTAAAACCCCACATGGTTATCTTAAAAATGGAGAATTATATAAATAGTTTATATAAACTGTATATGTATAATTTTATATACAATAGGTAAATAATAAAATACAAACAAGGAGACCCAAATCAATTAAAATCCAACTATTTAGGAAAATAACCCATAATTAGTGAGAATATTAAATGGATAGGTCATTTGATAATATATATATATATATTATTTAACACATTAATGATACACTAAAGGGTTCACATTAGACTAATGCACGCTAAGTAACCCTGTGGAAAAATGAACCAGATGGGTTTGAGGGGATTGATTGAATGGATCATGGGAGAGTAAGACATAGTAGAGGAGAGCAATGGCTACTGGTGCAACGTGAAGAAGAAGATGTTGAATGGGAGAAGATTAGGTAAATTAATGGACAAACACAATCAACTGAGCCTGATCAAACAAATATCAAGGGTTCTACAATTTTAAAATTGGATGAATGGTCGTGAACATTTTGACATTGATCAGACCATTGAAAGGGAACCACGAGTTCAAAACAATGTTGATCAACTAAGATCGACTGCATCCCGATTGGATGTCTAATGAATAACGTGGTAAAAGATAGTGGGCTATAGAGTTATAAGGATAAATCAGATCGAATGGTGAGGATATATTGCATTGAGATTGAGTGGCTCATATTTGATCTCCAACAAAAACATACATCCCACATCGATATGAGAAGAGATCTTGGACCAATTTATAAGGTTCGATGCCACAGTATTCACTTGAATGGTATAAAAAAACAACCCGTGGGGTCATTACACATGGGATACCCACATTTCAGCCTTGGGCTACCCTCACTCACACTAGTGTGTGGCCTACCTCACCCCTATGCATGCCGGACTAGGCCCTGTACCCTGGTCTATGCATGTGATCAGGCCTCATCATTCACGACCAATTCGTGATGTGGCAGGAACCATGCATGCATTGCACGAGGTTTCTCTGACCTCGAGGTTCTATGCGAGACCCCAACCTAACATTGAGGGATTAACCTTCAAGGGTGCCTCGGTTGGGTGGGTACTCACCCAAATTTTTTTCATTTAAATACATTCATTAATAAGAATATGTAGAATATATATAATAATGTTATAAAAACCGAAAATATATTCTTTATTATGGTCAAAAAACACTAAATACCATTTTTTCATATGTTTTCAAACATTTTGAGTTATAAAACCTTATTTGCTCAAAATATATGTGCTCAATTAAAAACCAAGTCATTACTTTTAAATGTTTATATTTATTTTAAAATAAACCTCATGGTTTTAAAATAAAAAATATATTCAATTAAAACTATCATTAGTTAACAAATTATATAACTTTAAAACATTTAAAATCATTTTTAAAACATTTAAAATACTTAAAATAATTATGTAATTAGAATACTAAGTACAATACAAATACATAAAATACCTAATGGTTATAAAATTTTATAACTGTTACAAAAACCAATGATCATCAAAAGAACCAAACCGCTAATAATGATCATATATCAGTTCAAGGCCTTATAAATACTTGTTTAGGGTGTTACAAAATTCAAAAACAAATCTGGTGAAGTTTGTGCTCTTATTTCATTTATAATTAGTATTGTTTATGTGGTACATTCCATAATTTTTTTCCTAGTGATAGATCCAAAGGACATTCGCTACTTAATTGGTCTATTTTTTATGTCTTGTGATATCTCAGTCTCTTGATAGGTCTTCCAGTAGGTATTCTATGGTTACGGATGGACTGTTAACCTTATTGAAAATGTAAGGATTCATCATTTATATTAAATTAAATATGTCTTATTTTCATTCTGTAAGTATTTATTTGGGATGGCACCATTATTAAATGAAATAAAATAATATTAATATTAATAATTAAAAGATATTATTATTACAAAAATAAATATGTTCAGTGAGTCCCATTATTTCCCATTCAAAATAATTGTGTCCTCACAATTAGAACGTACTGTTATGCATCCCAGCATATTCCAATAGACACCACCCTTGATGTCCCTAAAAAATATTTTAAAACATTATTAATAAATTTTTTTAGTCAAAATAGTATTTAATTTAAACCTTCACCAATTCCACCAATGTCAGTGATTCTCCTAGTTCCTTCTGGTTATATGAATTTCCAGTACGGTTTCAAACTCCTTGATTTCTCTAGTCTAGATGTAGCATGAGAAACTCAGGACAAACTCATGTACAATTCTATAGTATCTTGAGAGAATGGAATGATGTGTGTAAAATTTGGAGACATCTATATGGACTTGATGTCTATAAAATGAATGAAAAGACTCAAACTCAAGAATTTCAAAGTCACTAACTCACCCCTAAAGATTGTACTAGAAGAATTGAAATAGGTATCCCACATGAAGGTCACCCTCTCTTGCAGCCTCTTGGAAATACCTCAGAGATAGAAAACTATTGTCTAGGGTGAAACATTTAAAGAGGACCTCAATGTACTTTCCCCAACATGCATCGAATGAGAGTAAAGCATGAACCCTGCAGAAATAAAGAATGCCTGATGCTCGATGAAGGTGAAGTATGTGAGGATTGTTAGATATATGGTAAAGATGATTATAGGTTAAAGGGAGGTTTCCAACGGTCCCAATGTCATCCATCCATGACTTTTAAATTATTTCTTTTAGTGTCTCAGTAGGGGGAGGCAAGTGGTTTGTTGTTGAACCCTCTTCATCCATATAAATATTTTAAGACACATTCTACTTAGAAAAGCATAACTAAATTTTTAGTTTTGTTTTAATTTTCCAGAATTATAATGACCATTCCATTCATACCAATTATGGGGACCCAAACCATGATTCTATTATTTGGTTCTCAAAACACGGTGCGAAGTTTTTTATATATAAATAATGCTGATAAAATTCACATCATGTTCTATCCTAGAGAATCTTATCTATCTAGGTTAGGGAAAACAAGATACCACTAATAACTTTTTCAAAACTGTATAAGATAAGATTTATATTGTTTCAATCACATTATAGAACTCAATGCTGAAAAATAGAATAATTATGTAAAAACAAACTAAAAATGTAAGGTGAGAATATGAATTCCTAGTAAGTGGTTTTAAAACTAATTAAAGAAATTACTTTTAAAAAATACTTTTAAAATAATTACAAAACTTCTCATAAAAGGAAACAACAATTATTGTAGCATTTCCTCATCATACTTCAAAGGTTACATAAAATCATTTTTAGGAAAATCTCATACCGAAGAATTTATATATTTATTTAAAGGCCAAAACATATATCAAAGTACAAATACCTGTAAAAAGCGCATGGAATCTTGTATATAATCTAGAAAATGATCAAACTAAATTTAGGGTGACATGAAAGGATGCAGATAAAATTAGCAGATGAAATAACATTTTCTCAGAATTGTATGAGTAATAATATCATTATTCACTTAACACAAAAAATTTAATTCATTAAATAGAAGATATATTACTAACTTTTTCATTATAGTTATAAAAATAGGGACCCAACTATTTCTTTTTTTTCACAAGGCTGCTATTAGTGCATTATTTTAATTAGAACCCTTTAGTGTAGCATGCATGTTTTACATAATATATAAATAAATTATCAAACAACTGGTACCTTTAATATATGTAGTAATTAAGGATTTCGTTTTGTTTAAATTGTTTGAATTTAATTGATTTGGGTCTCCTTGTTTATATTTTTATGATTTAACCATCATATATAAATTATATATATATATATATATTGTTTATAAAAAATATTTATATAGTCCTCATTTGCATCATAACCCTATGGGTTTTTCTCCTCCCAACTCCTCTCCAACCTCTTCTCTTCTCCACCATACCATTTTATTCATGTGAGGTATTATTTTATTTTTTGCTTCATTAAACCACATATATACACATATATGTTTATATATAAGTACCAAACCTATTCTGTTTTTTCTCTAATGATTATTATTTTTATTTAAATGATGTTCTTTACGAATATAAATCATGTAAGGGTTTTATTTTGAGTTTTTTTTGATTAACCATTATATAAATATTTTTATATATACATTTATATGTATATATCCCCCTGGCTCAGTTTAATATTATTTGAATGATGCACATTTGTGTTTTAAATGATGTTATTTACTCATGTAATTCGTGTATGGGTTATATTAGTTTTTTATATGAAAACCCAATATATATTATTATCTTGTGTATATATGGTTAAACGTATATATATAGGTTTTAATTTTAATCTAAATTAGGCTTCTGTATAATTAATATTATGTAATGAAATAATTTTTATGAAGTGTATGATACTTATAAGGATTTATCAATCCTGGTTATGGTTATTCAAATCCCATTTATAAATTATATATTTATATATTTTATAATATTCATATAATTATCAATTTTTTATTTTCTAGTGATAAATATAAGTATTTAAAATATATTTTATCAATGTATTACTTGTAAAAATTGTTTTTACTAAGAGTGGTTTTGAGATTCTAAACTAATAAATATATGTATAGGTATATATATATGAATAATGTTAATTATGTTTCATTATAAGTTAAAAAATTATTTTTAAAGGCGATTCTTATATGTATATATATTATTTTAATTATGATTTCAAAAACCATGTGTATAAATAAGTACCAAAATTATGTATATGCATGTTTTAATGATCACAAATACAACTTTATGTCGGAAAAAAATAACAAAACGTGTTTTTGTTATTGTGTGCCCAAATTTTTTAAAATTCATCATTTTGTTATTGAAATTGATAGTACAAGTATATAAATTTATAATTTTATGATAAGTAGTTGGATGTATCTTTTGTTTAATACATATACACATACCAAAATAATAATGTGTGTTTAATTGTTTATGCATCAATCCCTAACATGAAATAAATGTTATACAATAACAAATATTATATTTTTAATTCCTGATGAATCTAACAAAATATATACTATAATTTATTTAAGTTTATGATTTAATATGTTTGACACTTCCATTTATCGGTGAATGGTTTGAACTTGAATAATAACTATCATAAATTCAAAAACATTTATTTATGTATATAAAATGTTTAATTTCATGAAACAAGGTTTTCCAATTTACGAGTTTTTATTTTTTGTGACAACACCAAAAAATATATTATTTTATGTGCACCAGTTATCATCACATGTACCAATGTATGACTATGTGACCATGATTGATTATCATCACATGTAAAAAATGTTTTTTTATATTTCAATGCATGTTAGTGATAAATTTGATATATTCATAATTGAAAAAAACATGAAGAATTTAGATTAATGATTACATTTAATGACTAATTTATCTTATTTATAAATATAGACATAAATTCATATGGAAATTTATCACTTCAAAAAACATATGGAATAATAATTTAAATATTTGAAGTGTTATGTGACACTTCAAATAAGAGACATAATTAAATTATTCAATGTGGTATGGGACTCCTTGAATAAGAGACACAATTTAATAAATAAAAGTGGTATATGACACTTTGAATTAAATAAATTTAAACATATGAGGAATTCATTGGACTTATTATGTGGTTGGTGAGGCCCACTATAGCCTCTCGATGTATCGACAAGTATCATGAGAAAAACTAGGTCATGGAACGAGGCCTTAACAAAATGATTATGTATGGTCTTGGAATGAGGCCTTGACAGAATGATTGTGATTGTCCGGCATTATGAATTTCCTAAATATGGGATTAATATTTAACCATCAATGTGATTATTCGACTCTTAGAATATCCTTGGATATGAATCATTTACTTATGATAATGGTAAAAAATACAAATGGAATAATGACGTATATAATTGGAAAGTCACTTATAAAGAAAGTGCAGCACCTATTTTGAAAACTATGTTGAAGAAGTTAGTAATACATATGTCATTTTATTAATTTCATTTCATGTGTTATGTGAATCATGATACTGTTACTTATAAAATTCTACGAATGTTTTATTTCATGTGCTAATTTTTACCTACATTTTTAGATGTCACTGTCAAATTAGTTTGATCAATTTTTGGCTTATATATAGAATTCCATGCATTTTTTACTAGTATGAGTAATGTGATATATGTTGTTTCCTTTAAATAAATATATTAATTCATTAGTTTTAGGTTTCCTTAAAAAGGATTTTAGGTAACCTTTGAAAAATGTTGATGATTTGATACATGAAATGTGATTTAATTTTAAGAAAATGTTTTATAATTATTTTAAAAGTATGTTTTTAATGGAATTTCATTGAGTAGTTTTAAAACCCCCAACTTGGTATTCTTGTGCTCACCCAATGTTTTTTAATTTATTTTCACAGGATTAGTTGATTTTTCAGCTTCGAGTTCTCCTTTGTGACTGAAACAATATGAAGCATATCTTATATATTTTTGATGAAAAATATTATTTGTATCTAGTTGTCCAAAACCTATATCATGATTATTTCCTCTAATGGAACAAGATGTGTAATTTTATCAGAATATATTTATATAAAAAAAATTCACATAATGTTTTAGGCACCAACTCCGAGATTCTGGGTTTGGGTCCTCACAATCCCGATGTTTCATGATTAGTAGGGTTATCACGACGGGGTGTGAGTATTATCATTAATAGTAACCTTGATTATGTTGGATGCATCATGTGATCAGTGATGGATCTCTTAATGGTTTGCGTGCACTATCCTTGAAAATCCCTTTAATTTTTTATGGATCCAAAGTGGTATCACATGATTGAACAAATTTGTCTAATTTCATTTATCTAGTAAATGTTCGATTCTAATATTCTATCTAGTAATAATACCATCTTGTCTCTATGGGTCACTATGGGGTCTTGGGTATCTCTTAGGCACGTTACATGAAGATCAAAACAACTAACAATCCCATGAAGCTTTTTTCTTTATCCTCTTTTATTTTATAATGGGATTTGGGTAATCTTCAGATTTATATAGATTGATAAGATACAAGATCATAGGAACTCATCTGCATGTTTTTTAATGACCATCAATGCTATTATAGACACATCCGTAAGAATGCAATGTATTTTTAGAGGGGATTTTTATGATCATAAATATATGATTTACAACGCATGAACCAGTCACATGACCCTTCAAGGTTCATGTGATCACGTCCCCCTTAGAGGCTTATGTGATCCACATGATTGGGAAACCAAATCTCATATATTTGTGCTATTCCATTGTTTTATGGAAAGAATAATATTTATTCTTTGAGTATTTCTTCAATTATATAATTATCAATTCCCATTTGGTGGATCTTAACAAATATAAACATTTAATATGTCTTATTATCGATAAAGGTTATCTTTAAATGTGGTTTTATACATTCATTATATTTTTAATATAAAAGATATATTTTAAAATAATAAAATTGTGAATCTATGAAAATAAAAAAAAAATTCAATTGAACATAAAAAAATTTACAAATTCATAAATATTCATATTTTTTCTAGAAATGTTTATTTTATTTGAAAATTATGGTTTTTATGAAAATTTTTGTTTTTTTACTTTTATCAATAAGTTAGCAAGACCTAGATAAATTTAAAAACATTAATATAATCAAGTATATATTTAAAGAATTAAATTATTCATTTTAAAATATTATTTTAACAAAGAAAAACTATTTACAATAAATTCAGAAATAAAGTGGAAAACACATTAATAATAATCTTTTCTTGTTATTTTCATTAAATCAATAATTTTGAAGGTGAAATATGGTTCCTAGGTTCTATTAAAGTTTTTATACCTTTAATATATTTTATAATAAATCATTGTATTCCATGGAAATAAATAGCCTTATAAATTTTCACTTAAACATAATTTTTAAGCATAGAAACTTGTTCTGTCTAGAAATATTTTTATGAGATTACATTAATTTATTTTTGAATTAAACATTTCTACCATTATAAATTTTATATGAAAAAAGTATTTTAAAATCTGAAATAATATTTCTCAAATTAGTTAATACGGTAAAATTTAATTTTTTTCATTAAATTTAATTATTTTGGTTGAAAAATTTGTTAACTTGGTAAAAAGGGAAAATGGTTAAAAGATTGTTACAATGGTGAAAAAGAATAACAATGTTAAAAATGTTTTTCCAAATTTATTAATGAGTTTATTCTCAAAAAATATCCCACATATTATATATTTTTACCATTTTGAGCCCCGTGAATCTTTAATAGTGGCATTAAATTATGGAAATTCAATTAGTATTTCCAAAACTATATTTCACTTCACTTATAAAAAGGATAAAAATACACCACATCAAAACTAAACGATCATTAAAATTTATTATTGAATATTTGAAATAATTCTCTTAACATAAACCTATCCAAATTCCTTAAGGCCATGGTATGGAATTATGTTCTTTTAATTACATTACATTTCATTACATGGTACATAATAGAGGATATTTTTATGTTTAGTTTCTTGAAAAAATGATACATAATATATCAAAACATAATCCATTAATCAAAGTACACATAAAAACTATTATGGGTTTATCATAAATTAATTTTAATGCATCTCATATCCTAGGGACATATATCAAAGGAAATGTATGTGAAATAAGAATTGTAAGGTATAACGTTAGAGAGATATATTGATTTTGATAATGGGACATATCAAAAAGAACACAAGTCATAACAATAAGGCTTGAAAAGGTGGTATATCATAATAATAAGAACATGAATAATATCATGCCAGTATGGATAAAACTTTTAAAAAAGGCATTCATAAGTATATCACCGATGTTTTTCACCAAGGTTTCCAAATGGAAAATTACCAAGGTTACTCACCATGGTATTGTAAAACATTTCATCTCTAGAGATAAAATTATCTACCCAATGCATTCGAGATCTATCAGGACACACCCTTCATATTTATTAATTTCATTTGAGACAAATATATCATAATAAAACATTTCATCAATAACCCATGGATAATAATGAACATGTTTCTTAATAAAAATCATGAAATACACAAGTTATTAAAGACATTATCATTACATAATTTTTAACCCATGAAATATTTTTCAGTTTCACATATTTATATATCAAAATAAACTTTCATTTTTAAAAATAGTTGAATACCCATTGTATATAAGAGCCATTTTAGTATTCATATAAAAATGAAAAGATAATTTCTCAAATAAAAGGGGGAAATTTGAGAAGAAAATTCAGAAACATGAATAATATAAAAATGGTTTTATTAAATGGTAAAATGTGAGGGGACAAGGCCCTCCCAATCATAAAAGAATATTCATAATGTAATGGGATAATATGAATTTATAAAATGATATTATTTTGTAAATTATAATACATACCATATGAAAAGGAAACTATAATGGAAAAGAGAAGTCAAGATTTCCCTTACCTGGAATAGTTGTTCCTATAACATTCGTATTGAACAATATGGGATTTAAGACACCTTAGGGGGACTCCAAGAGGGGCAAAATCACCATAAATTTTTGGATGATAGATTAGGAGTGAGGGTAAAGTAAAAAATGGGTGGGTATTTATAGGATAAGTAGATTTTTTTAGTAATTTCCAAATATAGGTATTAGAAATCTACGTTGTGGAAAATGAAATAAAATTGGATTACCCATGGTTTTCTGCTCATGGATTTTGATATTTGGGTAACATTTAATGTTATTTTAATCAACCATAACCAGAATTAATTTTTTAGTACTTATTTTATCATGGAGAGTGAATATTTCAAAAAGTATTTTTTTAGAAAGCAAACATCTCTTTTTAGATTCTATATTTATTGTAATTAATTATAAAATAATTATGACATAATATAATTTCATAAAATATAACAAAACCCAAAAACTGTATTTTTTACTATTTGTTGAAAAACTTAATTATTAAAAAAAATTATTATAAATTCACCCAATCATAATTTTGATGTTATAATTAGAAAAATCAGATTTATTTTATCAGAAAGAATATATAAATATTTTAATTTATAATATTTCATATAAAAATACTTATTTAATTAAAATTAGTTGTTTTTAAGGCACAATTAAATTTCTGACACTTATAAAAAATTTACATGGGCTTAACAATTTTAATTTATCATTTATAATTTAGGTAAAATTTCTTTAAAAGCTATTACATTTATAAAACATTTTTATTAATATTGTGGTTTAAAAAATTTATATATAATATCTAGAAAAATATAATTATATTTTATTTTCATCCAAAAAATGAAAATATCAAATTCATCTTAATTAAAAATAAATTTTATTAATAATAACAATTCTTAAGAGGAATTTAGGGAATAAAAATTTTATATATAGAAGGAATGTTTTACTCAGGTCTGGACACATTAACCCTTATTACACCCACATATGCCCTAATAATAACGTGTTAGATGGTGGTAGTTTCATGGGGTGGATTGACTATCATCGAACATGTTGTAATATCTACTAACTTGAACTTCTCTCGTATGTGATTTCATTAAAGCATACCATATTGAGGTGAAAATTTGGGATTGGTAAAGGGATATATTCATTGATGATACATACCTCCCATGTTCTGAAAAATGGGATTCAAATGGAACGACTCCACTAATTGAGGCCATCAATTCTCCTCTCTATATCAATTATCCCTTTTCATTACTACTTATAAACACTAATTATAATGGTAATCTTATCAACCAATTGTATAGTTTCCAATGGTAATATTGACCAATGGTTATATAATGGTCAAATCCCAATAGTCACATTTCCATTTATACCATATTAATATCACTTCATTGTTTCACTCAAAACTCACAATAATTCCACTTAAGGTTATATTTTAATTTTCATAAGATGTTGATTGGTTTACTAATATTTTGTTTTATTTATATAGAATTTTTTGGGGAGATTATTCCTGAATATTTAGGCAATACATACATTCCCATTTTTACTATTCTGTTTTATATTATTTTTTCTAGTTTTAATGTTTGGAATTATAATTAGTTTCATAGCTGACTAGTGTAATGATAATTTTTAATGAGATAAAACTTATATAGTTAATATTTATTTTATAAAATTTTAATATAATATAATATAATATATATATATATTGTAGGAAACAATTATTATTTAAAAAATATATGTCATTACATCTAGTCAACAATGTATAGTATTGGTCATTTATTAAAAAGTAGATTACCAAGAAAAAATTCGTATCCCTGACATGAGTATCCACTTCTTCATAGTTTGTCCATTTTATGTTTTATTATTCTCAACATATATAACCTTATTAATATAATATAAATATTTTAATTAGTATATAAAAATTTAATTATTTTATTTTATCAATTATTATTCATTCCATTACATCCACTAAAGAACAAAATAACTTCAATCTTGTGAACATACAGACTACAACCTCCAGTAGGCAGTGTAGTTCATATTTCATCATAGAATCTCATGGATTGTATCAATGATGTATATTTAGAGTATATATTTATATATATATCAAAAATATTTTTCTTAAAAGTTCATTTATCAAATACCACAATTCTATCTATTTGTTGAGAAATTGGATCATTTATTGTGCGCATGTGCGGACAATAACCTCCATAAACGATGAATTTCATTTGCCATCACCACCAACAATTGATGGTTCTTAGAATTTATTCAAGGAGGATATATATATTTTATCACATTTTAAGGCTTCTTTATATGTCACATTATCATTATCATAATATATCATCTTTCTAATTAAATAATTATAACACCTTACCATTTAGGCTAATTTAACCGCATATGTAAATGATTTTATAAAAATTATTTACTAAATGATTATGGGGTGTTATATAATTGTAATATAATTTAACAATGATATATTATTTTTTAAAAATATTTATAAAAATGTTTTTCAATATTTTAAATATTTATTAATGTATCACATTTTGACCTTTAAACGTGTCGAAAACAAGTTCATCATGATTTCCATTTTTACAATTAATATTCACTTCATTAACCAATAAAAATGGGACTTTTTTAATCATTAAAAACAATTATTAATCTATATTTTATGTTTTTAATGATTAACATGAAACCTCTTATTGATAATTCATCCCATATATATAATTTCTTAATGATACAAACAACCGATTTTTCATGCACTCGATAATGAAAATAAATTATATTATATTAATATATTTATAATAGATGGTTATAAAATAATTGAAAAAATGATTGTATTTTTATATTATGGTTCCGAGATAAATTACTAAGATATTTATTTTTATTATACATGAGGTTAGTGCACAATCTATTAAGTTGGAATACATGTAAGGGTTTGTACTAACTAAAATTTCTTTTATTGAGTTATAAATTGTATTATTAAACATTAAAGGTCCACGTTTTCTTTATTATACATAATGAATAATTTGTATTTTATTTGCTCATTAATTTCATGGGTTCTATAATTTTTCTTTTTGAACTCATTATCTAATGACTCTTACCCAAATTATTATTCTTCTTATAAGGTTTTTGTACTCTCAACTCCCATTTCAAGCTCCATAATTATAGTTATGCACATATTTTTTTATATAGTGTATAAACTCACCATTTGAGATGTTATAAAATGAATTGTACTTTATACATGATATTTTAATTCTAATTTCATTATTTACCTCATTAAATGGTTTTGACTTAAATATCACTCAAGCCGTAAGGTTTTGATTTCGAAATTATTTTAAAATTAAGTCCACTCAAATATGGTAACACATTTGGGTGGTTTGTATGGTGGTTCATGATAAGATCCAAATAATTTTATTATCCTCTACTTATACTTTGTGATATTTTTCTTCTATTTAACTTTTTTTAATATCTATTTTTTATAACCATGTAAATAGATGGTGTTTTCCACAAATATGTTTAAAAAATTTCATTATTTCATAAATAAAAGTTTTTTGGGTATCCATATATTTATTTCAATAATTAAAGAATTTGATTTTAAAATACCATGACCTAATTTCAAATTTTTTAAACATAAACCCATTAAAAGTTTTATATATGGGACATTCTAATAAAATATTAGCCCATTTTTTAAACTTTTATTGGTAAACAGTTCTTTTCACCACATATATCATTTTAGGTGAAGCTTCATCTCTATGTTTTCCTGCAATAAAAAAATTATTTTAAAATAGTCTTATAAACTATTTATTTAAAAAATATCATATGATAATGGGAATATCATATTTATAAAATGATTTCTCTAAAACTAATTAAAATTTTCTTAATCAAAGTTATTGTCCTTTAATATATCTTATTATCGATGAAAAATATTATTCAACTGATACTATCTTACTTCTTCCTTTGGATATATTATGAAGTGTTATTTTATATTAGAATAAATTTTTATTTACCATTCATTGAATATTCCTCAATATTATTTTCCATCCAATGCCATTGCTCTATGAAAATGTTATTTTTCATTCCTTTGATTAATTGTTTTTCACGTAGATTATATGTATTAATTTTTTAGTAAATATTGACATGACCATATACCACTCGCTATTTATGGTGTATTTTTGGGATTCTTACATAGAGAGATATTTCATTTCTTTATTATAAGAAAATTATAAAATCATATATTTGTTATTTGGTTACATATTTTACTAAATACTCATAGAATTTTATTATGAATAGTTTAACAATCTACCTCTTTCTCTGGATGTGTTTAAATCATATTACTACTTTTATTGACATGTAGAATTTTTGATCAATTTTTATATTTTTATTCAAATATATAGGATTATTTTAAAAGTTCATTATGCATTTTATTTTCATTCTCTCATATGATGAATGTATTGTACATAAATAGTAAACAATGTACTCCTTTATAGATAGTCCCATGATGCATAGATATATCTCATGAACCAAACTAGATTGGAAATTTTCATGTATTCAATTCTAGAACATGGTATTTACTAGAAATCCATGAAGGTATGATTATGATTCCTAAGATCACGATGTCTTACCATATTTCCTGAAATTAGTTTTCTAGAATTATAAATTTCTTCCTTATGGAACTAGTTTTTATTATCCTTATCATCTATTTATTTTCATTTTTATCCATAGATATATTATTATCTTCATATAGGTGGACTGTGTAATTATTTTTTATGTCTATTTCCATAATATTATTTATGCTCATCTTAAGCCCATTTATGATATTTTATTATCATCACATATGTTTAACCCTACTGAGAATTTGTGCTCACAAATTCTTAGCATTTAATTTCACCTTGTTATGAATAAATGTATTAAACATGATATGTCTAGATGAATAAATTTTTTATAGAATTTTTATGAGATATTAATGTCTTAATATGGAAAAAACTTTCTTAAATAGTTTGGAAAATGTCAATTAGTTAAGAATATTGTAGTATTTTTTACATTTTGACATTTTCTAATACTATAAATAAATAAAGTTAAAAGGTCATTGGGATTTAAGTAATTCAATATTTTTTGTAATTAAATTAGTCATTACATGGTTATGGTAAGGTTGATATAATTGGTATCAGAGTAGGGTTTAGAAAACATTGGAGATTAGTATAATTATTGATGCTATTTTATAGTTTGATAAGGTAATATTGATCGTAATTTGAAATTTATAGATAACCATTTGGGAAAATATATTATTTAATGACATGGTAATAATGAAAATTTTATTTATGGAATAGGACAAGAAAACATTAGTGAAAAATATAAAAATAATAATATATATTTAATAATACTCATATGTTTTGTTAATGTAGAGATTATATGGTTTTCATTGAAAATTATCCTTTTATAGATACTAAAAAGTGGGTGTGTCTATGCCATAGATGTTCAGAATATTAATCAATTGGGAAAGGATGTTTTGATCATTAAATCAATCATAACCTTGATTTTAAGTGATTATTCCTAACACTAAACATCTTTATAAAAACTCCAACGGGATATTTTTTCCGATCTCATTCTCTTTATTAACCACTTTGAAATATGGATTTCCCTAGTTAATTTAAGGGATTATGTTGAGAAGTGTACTACCCCAATATTTTATAGTATGTATCTTGTTAAATGAATTAAATTTCTTTGATATCATATTTTAAACAAAATACTACTCTTAAACAAATAATTAAATATTATTATTAAAATATAAATGTTATCAAATAGCGATTTGAATGACGACATTGAATGAGAATAACTAAATTATAAAAATATAGTTTACAAAAGCTAAAAAAATAAATTCATTACTTAACAAATAATAATAAATTAAAATAAAATCTAATAGACCATAAAGGAAAGATTTTTTTATAAAAACTATTTTATTCCAACAATGGAATTTTATCATAATAAATTAAATTAATTGCTAGTAGTGAAATATGTTAGTGAAATTAATATGTTACAAATTCTATGAAATGTTTTTTAAATTTATCCAATGTGTTTGATAGGATTAATAAGAAAAATAAATCCATTTTTATAATAAAAATATATATTTTCTAAAAGGAGATTTTTCCTCATTTTTATGGATCACCCATTTCATTTATTGATAAATAGTGAAAATTGCTAAATTATAATTAAAACTACATTTTCATATATTTTATTTTTAAAGTTAAATTATGGTTTAAGTATAATTAGTTCAATAATATGTAAATCAATCCAATTTAGTCCATTTTAATCCATTTTTACATTGAAATTTTATAGAAAAACATCTAAATTTTTTGAGCTTTTCACTTTAAAAACTAATTTTTTTTCGTTGAGTCTGTGGTATTAATTTTAAAAGAAATTGTCAATCATGTGAATAAAAATTGGTAAAATTGATTACATATTTATAATAATAAGTTCCAAATTATGTTTTATGGCCAATTTAAATTTTATTTTTAAATAATTAATTTTTGTCAAACAAATTATTTAATGTCATATAGGTAAAACAGTGACATGGGTTAATGTTAAAACATAAAAGCTTAACATAAATTAAAATTATGAAATTTATTAGTTGGTTAATTTATTTACTGACCATAAAAAGAAAAAAAATTATCAATAAAAGTCATTGAAATTAAGTCCACTTTAATGTGATTGTCATTATATGTAAAAACATGAGTATTTTAATCTATTAAACCCACCTCTCCTCAAATATAAATACCAACACTCACAACACCATTTCATCCAAAAATTCTATTATCTCATAAAATATATGCCCGATTATTTCATCATCACTCTCCCCATGTCTAGGTTCTCTTAATATAACCATAATATTAAATCCAATGTTCTAAAGGGCCTATTAAATAAGAGATATTCCAGAGGCAAATTTCTCTAAACACCTCTCTTATCCTAATTTCTTATTTTTTTCTATTTATATCCTTAATTCATAAAGGAATAAAAATTACAAATTAATTTTCATATTTTATTTTTGTGTTTTTATTGTAATATATTATATCCATCCCTTTTATTACCTCCTCTTTTTTCAAAGAAGAGAACCAATAGTCCAAATTTTGGCGAATAGTCATCTTTATGGATAATGTGTTAATGCATTTTTCATTACATCATTTATATATGGTAATAAAACCCATTTTTATGTATAAATATTATTTTAGTATATATTTTATAAGATAATTCAATTTATGGAACTAATTTACACTCATAATAGTAAATAGAACGAAACTAGTTCATAGTGTTCAGAAAAACAGCAAATATTAACTAAAAATTTATCATTAAAGTCTTATCTAATTAACCATACTCATATAAGAAATAAAAATTATATCTAGAACCATTTATAATCCTGGGATTTCATATATATCATTTCATTCCACTTTGGTACTCTTATTCCCATTTTATAGAATAATCCATAATTATACACCAATAAACAGATAATGAAACCATTGAACAAGCACACCCAAAACCCTAAAAATAATGAAATATTATTAATATATGGGTCATAAGATGTTATAAAATAATCATATAATGTGTTATAAATATTAATTTATCAATTTATGGAATAAATAAATTTCATTAATCCATTATTTATGAGGATATCTTATGAAACACTATAGGAAGTGGTGAGGTAAAGGGTTTTATCATCTCACTTTTACATTTGTTAGATATATTCCTTATTCACCAATTATATCTTGTGTGTGGTGTATATATATTGATAAATTATATTCTATATTGGGAATCTCATTATGTTAATGGTATTAATAGTTTTATTTTACAGTTATTTCATTCATTGTGCATACAATTAATCTGATTATGAAATGGAAATGGTTTATTTCAAAAACTCATCATTACTCGAGATAGTATATGATTAAGTATTCATCGAGGAATATTTATATTCTAGGTTTATGTTTTCAAAAAATAATTTTATAATGAAATAGATATTCTCCTAGAATTGGTAAATCTATTTTTTCCATGTCTTACTTTTTATAAAATGTTTTTTAAAATAATCATCATGTTGTTCTCTAAATAATGCTCATTTTTATTTTATTAAAAAAGTGAATGGAATATTTTTTTAATATGTATGGAACGAAAAGAATTTACAATAGTCATGGGCACGAAAATTCTTCATAGAATATTTTATAACATTCAATGTTTATTTTCAATGAAATATATTTTTAAAATGTTATATGAAAGTTTATTTTGAAAAAGTGATTTTATATGTGAAAGGGATATTTTTCTCATTAATGATTTTAAATATATTCTTTGTAATAATTAATATCAAAAATTAAATGTACTTATGATTCACTGGGGATATGTTGTATTAGTATCAACCCTATTCTTTTATTATATGGTTTATGATCATTTTGACTGGAAAAAGTATAGTTATTTCATATGAATAGTACTACCAACAGAGATAGTTATTGATTTTGTTGAAAAGAAATATTGATTTATTAAATCGATAATTTCTATATATATAAAATTCATGTGACTTGATGATACTATATTCTTAGTATTAATCCCCAATGTTATTAGATTCTTGGTATGAAGCCTCAACCATATTATATTCTTGGCATGAATCCTTAAAAGTATTAGATTCTTGGAATGGGGACTTAATGATAATATATTCTTTGAAGGAAGCCTCAATGGTATGTTTTAGATGTATTGTATTATGAATTCAATTATTATGAGATTATTTGTTGATTATCATGTGATTATTGGATTAGTATAATATCCAAGGTCAATTTTTCTAGCTCAAGTGATTATTTATATCCTATTATGTGAGAACTGTTTATTCAAACAATATCATGATCAAGTCAGTGATTAAATTTTATTTGTTTTAGTTATTTAACTTTTCTTACTGTTTATGTATATATATGATAGCCTCTACTATATTTTAACCCTTACCAAGTATATGATCCCACTCATTTTTTATGTTTTTTCCCCAAGATTTGATGAAGTTTTCTTTGATTGATACGAATGATTATGATAGGAGCACAATGATGTTATCAAATGATTAACTATGTTTTATTTTATATTTTAAATTATAATGTGAAATTTGATGTATATATCCACTTTACCGATACTACTACACTATTTATTCCATTGGGATGTGATCACTCTAACTTATTACCAATTTAATAAATTAAGGCACCAACACTAGGCTTCTGGGGATGGGGTGTTACAAGAATTATATGATAATCAAATATAAATAAAACTTTGTCTAAACCATATTTATATAAGTTCATCTAAAGGAATTATAGGTTAATATGATGACTAGTTTGAAATATCTAATTTTTTAATTTTATTATGTTATTTTTTTTTAATACCCATATATTTTTAATGTTTCACCACTCGTTGTTGACACTACTTTAGAAAGTAACCAAAAATATTGTGAATATAACCTTTGGATATTTCAAATCTAAAATAATGATTCAAAGACTACAAAGGAAAATAAAAAATACTCCCAAAGAACTTCGGGATGGAGTAGCTTCACAGAGCTGTGCGACCGAGCTCCGTGGCTGAGCTATGTGGCCAAGCTATGCAGCCGACCTCCGTAGCCGGCCTCCACGGCAGACCTCCGAAGCCGCCCTCCACAGCTGGACCCCATGCCAGAAGATGTGTTATGTCCCTATGCAGAAAAAATGCATGGTGAAGTTGTGCTAAGTACCTGCACGAGCAACATCTATTCGCCAAGGCATATCCCTGCCTATAAATAGAGCCCTTGGGCTCCCCATTTCTGGACTGAAAATAAGTAAAACATTCTTTGAATCTCCCATTGTGTTTCTCTTTCTCCTAGATCTCTATAATTGCCTTAGGAAACTCTCTAAACTACGATATAAGATATAATTAAATGGGATAGGCATGTATTGATGTTCTTCACGTTCCTCAATCATCATTCATATCTATGTGGTATATCTGTGTGCCTTACCTATGTGGTTTACTTGTGCGCATTACCAACATGGTATACCTATGTAATACAGCAATGTGGGTTACCTATGCAGCATACTTGTGTGAGGTTCCTACGCAACTGGATCGAGTACCCTTCTTAAAAGCCATTCATGTCATGGTATCTTCTTCCTTGGTTCCCTTTTCTGAAAGTGTATAACTTGATGCATCCACCAAAACCTCTTCAAATCTTAAAACAATGCGTAAGGCGCATCATCATGTCTCCAATATGAGTTTGTATTTCCATAGTCAAAGGTTTCCCACAATTGTTTCACAATGGGGTTCGGATTAGTGGGATGTTTGTGGGTTTGTATATCTATAGTCAAGTGGAATTTTCTCCAAAACACAGTGTTGGGAAGTTCCCGGTGTGGAGGATAGTTGATTACTAGCCTCACCCATTCTCAAAAAGATGACCTAAAACATCATGCCTCTTGTAGAGAAGGTACACTTCGCACTTGTAGTTCCATGCAAGCATAGTTAAAGTCTCCCTCCCCTAACATAACCAATTTTAGAGTAACCATCCCAGTGTAATTGCCCCATCTTCACCCCTTCCTCATAACATTGAACCCTTGTCCAATGTAAATAGAAAAGAGTAAATGTTCATCACCTCACCCTCTTCCACGATCGATGCACCCTCTTCCATTAGCATAGAAGAAAGCTTTGGAAGTGTAAAGTGTCATTGTTAAATCATTCACATCCTATTTTTTCTCACACTGAGCTTGACTCACGTGGGCCTAGAGATATGCGATGGTTGCAACATGTGCACAAACACTCATTGGAATGAACTATGAGAACTATGATTCCTATTCAAATCAGGATATGTTGGAAGCTCTTTCAGAGCCCGAGCTCACTAGATTTCCTCCTCAAGAATCCAACCCTAATTTTCCCAATTTTGGCATCCTCCTTAGGAAATAAACCCCAAATTCAATCCTCAAATCATCAAGGAATCATTTTCAGGAAGTAAGCCTAAAGTCATCTCTCTCAGAGGACCATATTCTCTTATGAGATTTATTGAACTAAAAAGGATATTATTTCCATCCATATGGGATACGTAGGAAGCCTCCATAAGTTTCAAACGCAACACATCAAATCAACCCTATTCTCTATGGGCAATATTCCCAATAGGGTCGAATCCTACTTGGAAACTCATATCCTTTCCCTGTTCCTCGGGCTACATCAGTGGAAGTCCCACACTAAGTTTTGACCAAGCACCTTTAACATAGAGGTCCTTATCACATGAACTTAAAAGTTATGATGTTTCATATTAAGAGACACCGAACAACGAGGGTTCCGATCCCTTTCATGAGGAAACGTAGGTATCCAATTTTACTGGCACGATCCCAAGATGAAAACAAACATTTATCTCTCTGGATGATAATAAATTCCAGAGTGCCCCACTAAGTGGTTTAAAAAAACAAGTATCATCACAACGATGATTAAAAGAATCTCTAATCTGTATATTAGAGGATACCATTGATGGAAAACCTTGAATACATACAGATGTTTCCATTGATGAAGAACCTTGAATACATACTGATGATTCAAAATTTTACACATGTTAAAAAGTGATTTTAAATTCAAAGGGATACTTATGATACACTAGGTGAATTAATAAGAATTCATGAACATGCTTTTATTTTACCAAGAGAGTCCCGTAGTAGTCAATAATTTCCCCCAAAAGGGTGTGATGAGTCTTACCTCCCATCCTGTCGACCAATGTACATTCTTAAGTGTGGTAAAGTTCAAAACATAATGAACACTTGCCTTTGGAATGTAGGTCCTCTTTGGATAAAGAACATTTGGAAGCTTCCGGTACAATGAATAATTCCAATGTAAACCACTGAAAATTGTTATTATTATATCTATAACACACGTTTCATGGAACTACGAAACAAAAAATGGTGTGACCAGCGTGATTCCTTAACCAAGTTAATAATGTTACCCACATGTTAGGCCCCTATCAATTGATAAAGGAATGCCAGAAAAAGGAATTAATCACACATGTATCCATTTGAAATGATATTTTCTTTAATAGAGTATTTCGTTTTTTTTTCAGTTTTCCACATATTTCCCTTTAAACCAGAGAAAGGATTTCTCCAAGGAAACATCTATAAAATTCCTGATTGCATCTCAAGATAGATCTTCATCCTCAGGAAGAACATTATCACCAAACTTGCCTCTTTAATGCGAGGTCTCTAATGTGTTGGTAAAAGAATATCGCCAGCACGGTACAATCCCGACTTTGGAGGCTGCTCGACACGACCACCAGGTCAACAAAAATCCTTAATAAACTGGCCAACGATGACCAATGATCAAGAAGCATTTGTTAAAAACCACCGCATCCAACATTTTCAGGTCCTTATCCCTATAATGGAATAACTAGTCCATCACATACTATAGGTAGGTCAATCAGTAGGACACTCAAGGCCTCAATTCAAGAATGCTGAAGTCCTTCCTATATATGCCCACCAGCAATCGCTGCCATAATCATGATGTAGTGCACATCCAACATGATGGGGTTTTTTCTCAGGACATTTGGTCAAGGTCACTCAGACTTGGGAAACCAAGATGAACAAATTGGGAAATCATGTGTTCAACAGGGATCAGGTTCTCACCTCTACCTCTTCTGTAGAAATCCATCAACCAAACTTGATGGCAATCAACGAGTGGGCACATACACATGTCCGTCCTAATTTTGTTTCTCAGCAGTCTCGTCTGAAAGCAACCCACCAAACAAACCAGATAAACCCGGTGGGGTACCATAAATAGGCACATACACCTTTTCACAAGTTACCATCTAGTCAGCAAGCTCATCTGACATCATTTAAAGAGGCATGCCAATCTAATCTGGTCGAAACTAATAAACATGAACATACACCAGTTTACAATCACCAATTCTGTCAGTTGTCTCGCCTGCCAGTATTAATGGAATTATATCAACCATACAAGATGAAAAATATCCAACAGGCACATACACCTACCAATGTTAATCAAGCCTTCCAACAGTCTCGTTTGGTAGCACCTAGAGAAGTCAGCCGGAAAGATCCGACGACAAATTTAGGGCAAACCCAACTCTTTTCCTCCATGTGTGGGTACTATCAATATCTATTGACCAAAATTGTAGGATAGGAGTGGGGATTTACCCGAACTCCAGATATTTATTGAACATATATTCTTATTCCAACCGCTGAAGTCACCAAACACATCTTATCTATGGTTAAAGGGCAGACACATATACCTGCCAATTTTCTGGAAGCATGTTTGGATTTTTAACAACTACTTCAGCAATATCAGGGAACAAACATATAAATCTATCCCCACACAAGAGATGTCACATCATAATGCCATCCTATAGAAAATTCACACCTCTATTATAGTCCAGGAGGGTAATTTATCATTTTCACCCATATCATATGGACAACATGATCAGGAACATAATCCCTTTCCACTTGGAGTTAATTAGCCCATTCCCATTACTACTCTATGACAATCACATACACCAGACCATTATAACCACTTCGCCTAGAAGGAGGCCACAACTAAGTATAAAAGAGAATCCAAAAACAATTCTCGCCAAACACCGTTGTAAAATCAAGAGTCATGTTGTGATTTTTCTCCTCTTAACGTTGGAGTTATTGAAGCCCTCAAGTATTTATCAGTTCCTGATCAAGATCCTACCCTCTCATTACCAAATTTTTGGATAGGTAGTTGTAAATCTGAAGTTTCTCATCGGACACTTCTTCAGGAAGGATTGATTCATGAAAATTCAGTCAATCCTGAGTTCCGATCTACAAATGAGATCCATGGAAACCCTTAGTGTGTCCAGAAGACCATAGAGTACGAATATTTATCCCTTGCTGTAATCCACCATGGTGATACTCTCTATGATGATATTCACTGTGAAACATATCTCCACAGTAGTATATCTCATTGTAAAAACAATTCCATAATTGAAAATGTAGCTATAAAAAAGCCCTACTATCTCATGGAACTTGCAAACACAAGGCCTTTCATGACTGATGCCTTGTCATTTTCGGGTGAAACACTTTCTCAGTAAGAAGACATCTTAAGGGAATGGTTATTCTCCGAACCTCCCTAGGGTCTTTTTTTTTCTAATACAGAGCATCCAATTTGGTCAAACCAATTGGAGAAACCTCTAGTGAAATATGACGATGGCGTGTTAAGCATAAGGAAACAATTAGATAAATAAGAAATACCAGTCATGTTCTAGCCTTCAGAAAATTCTCAGTTTGATATTTCAGAATTGATGACAGAAGATTAGATTCTTGACATTCATCTCAACTTTTGGAAAACTCTTTGGTATTTGAAAACCAATGTATTACCATATGATGAATATCAAAATAATGAAAAGGTAATAGAAGGGTTTCATCTCCAAATTCACTTGTCATCTCATTCAGTTTCCCAACACCCATGGGTTGAAAAACAACAGAGAACACTTCAACGCGGATGTATCAATGCTCTAAAGAGGCTACGCTAATTAATTTTTTAATCCCCATCCATTGTTCACATCAGAGGATGGGGTGCATATGGATCATTACATTTCACTGCACTCCAAAATCAGCAAAGTCCGCCAAAAGTTGTTTCACACAATGTTATTACCCACGGCCGCCCACAATCGATAGGTTTTTTATGTAATCAAATTTACACTCAAGAACATGCCTCAACCAGTTCCCATCTAAATCAAACCCAAAAAAATGACGTTGTTGAGATACTTTTACATCGTGCCTCTATGAATCTAGAGCAGGTGTCCTGTTTAGAGGATGTTAGGCCTCATAGGATGCAAATGTCGGAAATATCACAACGATCGTCTAAAATAGATGATTCGAGTGATTGTCGGAGGATGCTCCCAACTAATGTCTGAACCAAAATCCGCAAAATTAGAATAGAAGTTTCACGAATTTCAGTTATAGGGTTCAATAATCACTTCAACATGCGAAGCTGGGGAATCATTTAATTCAAACTTAAAATTCATTAAACAATTTTCAATGATTTTATGAAGAAGAATAGGATCAACCTTGGCCTGCAAGGCTAGGGGATTTCTTACATCTACAATCCCCTCCTCAAAGGAAGTTAGTTTTCTCCCGATTAGAGAAGATGCCACAAGGAAAGCGTACAATTGAACTATCCAATGATTCCATTCATGTGACTGTCCACCAAACAGTTCCAGGTAATTCATTATATAGGAGAATGGAGTCTCGTGAAAGACAAAGAGGAAGATGATCTAGCAGAAACATTGACAGAATTCCATCAGTGCATTATGCATCAGTGAATGTTATTAATACCATTATAGATGATCCTCCATAAAATAATTCCAGTTCGACGAAATCAGAAGATGATGTTCTTTTTCAAAATACGGTACACACCGAGTAAAATTAAGAAGGTGTGCCTACCCAAAATCAGAGGCTTACACAAAAATTTAGGTATGCCTTCAAATAACAAAACCCCCCTCTCCGTGAAGCATCTAACAAGGGGAAAAGAAAAATTCATATTGCATCTCACATTTCCGCTGGAGAACATCAATCTCTTCCACTTGAAGAAAGATTTTCACCACAAGAAGTGGAAATGATGGAGTTGAAAGACTCAATATAGAGTTGCTTTGAAATAGGACTTCTGCTAGACATACTCCCCAGAAAATTCCTCAACTTTCAAATCTTGTAGGAGCTCCTCAGCAAAGGGGATTTGTAGTAACTGTTGTGGTGGATAAAGAATTCCCTCCATTGGGTCCAAAATCAATACATGATCATATATATCCTGATAGACCTATTCATGTGGGTTATCCATGGTAGATATAATCACCACCATCAGTGGTCTTATCGGTCGTTGCACCATCTCAAACTCCAGTTTCTATACCTGCCCAGAATCCAGGTCGTTTGAATATTCCCCAATTGCTTTTGAAAACAATTGAGGCATTAAAAACACAGTTGGATACTATGGAGGAACGATGTGCACCAGTTCTGTTAGAAAAAAGAGCTTACCCTTAATGGGTGGATGCAATTCCTCCCCCACCAAATTTTATGAATACCACATTTCCAATTTTTAATGGTTTGGGAGATCTAGAACAACACTAAAAACATTTTGTTTCTCGTTGTGATCCTATGATGTGAATTTCTCAACAACAATAAGCAATTAATCTTAGGTGTTTTTTATATTCATCATAAGGACTAGCTTTTGTCTGGTATACATGTTTTCAATCTCGGTCATTTACTAGGTGGGAAGATCTCTGTCAGAAATTTCTTCCTCAATTTAGCTCAACCCTACCAAAGACGGCGGGTTTTGATCTTACCAAATGTAAAAAAAAGGTAAATTGAAGCATTTCAGATTTCATTGCTCGATTGATGGGATTAACATATTCCTTATGTTTAGAACTCCCTCCAGAAGAGTTTCTACCAATAAGTGTGGAAAATATGGGTGATGAATTACGCACACCATTGATCCTTGTGAAATACATAGGAGGGTTTCAAGACCTTACTTCAATCGACCAGCAGATAGAAGATTATATTATAGAAACTAAGGCTAAAACTCGTGTAATTCCATCAGTTCCAAGAAGGATGATTGGAAAGGCATAAGATTATACAGTCACACTCAAATAGGCACCTGTATCTACTTCTACTTCAAGACCTACATCATATTGAAGGGCTCTGCCTGCTGAGCATTAGCATCATTGACCATCTCATCAAGATGATCAATGAGATCAAATTCGGAAATAGTTTGAGTAATTATTGAATAATGTTTATTCTATTAGGAAGTAACAAGTTCCTAGTTACTTTTTCTCATCCTTAGAAAACAATTTGGTTCAATTTCTATGGACAAAGAAGAAAAATAAAGACTGAGATGATGATCATCCAAATTATTGTCCCTTTTATTAGATATTGGGAAACCCCATTCAAGAGTGCTTTGTCTTCAAAGTCCTTATTATAAAGATGATAGACTCTGGAAAATTGAAATTTAAAGGTTCATCAGCTCAAGTAGCATGTGTTACTGCTACCAATCTAGGGGAAGAGGGAGAATTGAAATTGGTTAAAAGTAAAAGTGTGTAAAAATATTATTATCATATGATTAAGAGAAAATCAACTAGACTCATTTGATTTGATGAACATAGTTGAAACAACAAATTGTGTCTTCTACCACTCCTATCGTAGAAAACCCATCTTTATCAAAAGGCCATTCCTCAGAGAAGTATGGTGATGATAAAGAAAAAAAGAAGTAATAGGAAGATGAGATTGTATCAAGGTGAAAGTTTTCTTTAACCCTGGTCTATTTTATGCCATCTGTTTCAAAATCATTGGCACTTCCCCATCAAATGATATAACCAGAAGTAACCTATATGGAAGATTATTCATCAGAAGAAGAATTTATTTTTGGTTCATTTAATGTTATCCATTTAACGAATCCTTATAGAAATGGTAATTCTGATTATATTGAGCCATAATTCTTTGTACCTAATTGGGAAACTGGAGGAAGTGGCCAAGGTCGTGGATATAGGGGAAGATGTGGGAATTCCAAAAACTTCTACTTTAAATCTACCCATACTCAAACCATATATGTAGCAGAAACTCGTGGAAGAGCCCTTGAATGGGCTCAACAGGAACTTTGAGTTTCTTCCATGAAAAACAAGTCTAGTTCTGGACTAATTATTTTGGAGGGTCAATTAGAAGTAACTACATATTCCTCTAAATAAGTGAAATGACCTAGTCAGTCTAATCATATAAAGTCAAGAATATCCCCCGCATCTGTTTCAACACAGAATATGACTACAACAGAAGCATCAACATCCAAAGCACCTGCAAAACCACATCTCCATTCTGGGAAACGTAGAGCATTGTATAAAAAGTATTATGTTTTGAAACAATTGACCCAAGTACCGGCCATTTTTTCAATTTTGGAAGCTTTTAATCTATCAAAATATCATTGAGAGGCACTCATTGAGGATTTTTCAAGTCCTCAAGAATTTGAAACTGAAGTTTCCGCTACTGAGTTTTATAGTATAAAGAATGATTCTACAGAATGTCATGACATAATATCTTTTATGGATGAAGATGAAGACCATGTGGTACGTGGTCATATCAGACCTTTTTATTTTTCTGGTAAGGTCAATGACATAGATATCTGACGATCCTTCATTGATAATGGCTCTAGGGTCAACCTCAATCCCATTCGTACACTTCGTCGATTGGGCCTAACTAAATCTGACATATCTCCTTTGACTTTAATGTTTCAAAGATATGAAAAGAAGCAAAAAGATCCTCTGGGAGAAATTACACTCAGAACAAATTTTGGAGATCTTGGGTCTAATTCAGATTTCATGTTTGTTATTCAGGACACATCTTACAATATTCTTCTTGGAAGGCCTTGGAATCATCAACATGCAACCATTCCTTCATCATACCATCAATGTCTAAAATAATTTTTCAATGGTAAAATTTGGACATTGTTTGGTGACAAGGTTCAGTTCAGAACATGTTTATCTCTAAACATTGATGAAGAGTTTTATCACACAAAAGGAATGAAGTACATAATGAAGGAAATAACCAAATTTGATGTTCCAAAATGGACAGGAAAAGATTCCAACAAATCCATTCATGAATTTGAGTACAGATTAAGTGTTACCC
The DNA here is from genome assembly GCA_963277665.1 of Viscum album. Lineage (NCBI taxonomy): Eukaryota > Viridiplantae > Streptophyta > Magnoliopsida > Santalales > Viscaceae > Viscum > Viscum album. The sequence goes on from OY728134.1 coordinate 120,568,801, forward strand.
ATAAATCAAGTTGAAAGGGTAAACCCAAATCCATGTACTCATCCAGTAATTCACATAATGTCAACTGTGGAGATTGAGCCTCATAACATAGGAGAAATTATTGATACACTAAGAAATGATGGAAGCTTGAATGAAGATGTTTTCATTTCATATTCTGAACTACAAAGAGCATCTACTTCTTCAATTAGAATAGAAGAAATTGTAGTAAGGATATAGGAAGACAAAGAGGTTGATTCTCAATCCATCAATCTCTCTTTACCACAGGAAGACCTTTCATCATCAGTACGGTTAGATATGGTGGCCTTTTCTTCGGGATGTCCAGATACTGAATCCTCCCCTTACTCTGGGAGTATTGCCTTGTCATCTACTGTGAAAGTGGAAACAGAAGAGGTAACATATAATGAGGAAGGAGAGGAAGATATTCGGGATGCTCCTCCAGTATTTGAAGAAGGTGTCTCTACCATCATGGATGAACTCAGGGAAATAATTATGGGTATAGAAGAAGATCCATGCCATACTCTAATGAGTGCAGCCATGACCTCTGAAGAGAAAGAGGTGTATACTTCCCTTTTATAGAAACATCGAGATATATTTTCATGGAATTATACAGAAATGCTAGGTCTTAATCCCGATGTTTCCACCCATCACTTGGGTTTTCTAGAAGAACATCATGGATTCAATCAAGAAACAATGAGAACACACCCAATGCATGCCTCTCAAATTGAAGATGAAGTTGATAAGATTATAAAATCTCACTTTTTCAGTGATGTTCAGTATCCCAAATGGCTGGCCAATATTGTACGAGTGAAAAACAATATGGGGAAATTAGAGTATCCATTGATTTCAGATATCTTAACAAGCATTGTCCTAAATTGTATTTTCCAGTCCTGGTTACAGAACAACAAATTGATGCAACGATTTTCTATGAATCTATTTCCTTTATGGATGGTTAATATTGGTATAATCAAATTCAAATGGACCAATAGGATGAAGAATATACACCCTTTAGAGCTCCTCAATGTGTTTTTTTCTATAGGGTAATGCCCTTTGGCTTAAATAATGTAGGTGCCACATACCAAAGTGTCATGCACCATATATTCAAACCCTTCTTATGGAAATTTGTTGAATTTTGTGTGGATGATTTAGTATTCAAATCCAAACAATGTTCCAATCACTTGGATGATTTGGAAATCATATTTCACAAACTTTGGCAACATAATTTAAAGATAAACCCCTTAAAATTTTCTTTTGGTGTAACCTCAGGAATGTTTCTTGGATTCGTTGTATGCCATCATGGTATTGAATTTGATCCTAAGAAAACAAAATCAATATTTGGTATGTCACCTCCTCAAAATTTTAAATAATTAAGGGGACTTCAAGGACACTTGGCCTATATTCAGAACATTATAGCCATCTTGGCAGGAAAATGATTACCCTTCACCAGATTAATGAAGAAAGGAGTTACCTACCAATGGACTGAGGATTTCCAAGAATAATTTGATATAATCAGGAAATATCTATTGTGTCCACCAATATAGATGCCACCAATTGAAGGAAGTCCACTTATTCTCTACATGACATCATTAGAGTGATCACTGGGTTCCTTCCTCACCCAAAAGAATGATGTTGGGAATGAAAACATATATTATTAACTTAGTCTCACTATGCTTGATGTGGAAACTCATTATTCAAGTACTGAGAAGTGATGGCTGGCATTAATTTTTTCTGTTCAGAAATTGAGGCACTACCTACAACATCATGAGGTCTAATTGGTGTCTCGTAATAACCCACTCAAATTTATCCTCAGTCATCGTATTCTTACAGGGCGTCTGGAACTATGGGAGGTTATTTTAAAACAGTTTGATATTAAGTTTATGGCTCAAAAGTCAATAAAAGGCCAAGCTTGGGATGATTTCCTTACTGAGCACCCATCTACGGAAGACACATCATTTAATACTGAACTTTCTGATGAAGATGTCTTCTCTATTGAAGATAATTCCCAAACATGGGAAATGAATTTTGAGGGTGCTTGTATAATTCAAACAGGGAAGAGACTAGAAAATCCTAAACTCAACAAGGTTGGATTAATAATTGTCCTTATTTCCCCAGAAAAGGTATTATTGCCTTAATGATTCATATTAACGGATGGTGGTACCAACAATGAAGAAGAGTATCAAGCTCTCATTGCAGGTTTGGAATTGTCCCTTCAGGTGAAAATGGATCATTTAAAGGAAAAAGGTGATTCAGAATTAGTAATAAAACAAATCAATGGGGAATATTCTTTCAGTAAATAAGGGTTAATACCTTTGTGTGATTACGTCAAAAATTTAATGGCTGAATTTCCCTTAGAGCCAACATTGTCTTATGTATCACAATCACAAAATTCCCAAGAAGATGCACTGCCTAATGCATCTACAACCTTGGTAGATCCAAATCGGGATGAGACAATTATCAGCATAGCCCATCGCCATGGGGTATTACCTTTGGTTCAAACCAAGATAGAGGAAATTAATAAAATTTCCCTATTTTTAAACCATATGGTCATACCCTGGGATAGAGAACATCCATTATGGAATATCATCAAAATGGGGTACTTCCACTAAACAAGGTTGAGAAAGAACAGATCCGGCGACGAGCGTCCAATTTTACTCTTTATGATAGGCCTGACCACCAAAATATTCTTTAAAAGAGAGGATTTGATGGGATTCTCTTAAGTTTATTGATGGATAAGAGACTGCATCTTTCATGAACGAAGTACATTCGGCAGCATGTAGTACACACCAATCTGGGCACAGACTATCTGATCAGATTTGAAGTCTTGGATACTTTTGGACTTCAATGACACATCATTTTACAGATTTTACAATAAAATGTCATCCCTATCAAGTGTGTTCCAACTTCATTCATCAACCCCCAGAGATTCTACATATAGTTAAATACTCCTGGACATTTTTCACATGGGGAATGGATATAGTAGGGAATTATCCTCCATCCATGGCTATGTAGTTTAAGTATTCTCTCACTACTACTGATTTATTCTCTAAATGGGCTGAGGCAATACCTCTCAAGGAAGTCGGAGCCCAAATCATTTTTAGTTTTGTCAAAACAAATACTATCACAAGAATTGGCATCCCACATACTATTTTTGGTGGACAATGACACCAATTTTTGTTTTGCTGATGTAAAAAAGTTATATCAGGAATGTTATATCAAGTCCAACCACTCATCTCACTATCATGCTGCGGTCAATGGACAGATTGAGGCATTCAACAAAACTATATAAAATATACTCCAGAAGATGGTAGATAATGATAGGAAATCATGTCCTAAAAAACTTTTGAATGATTTATGGGCTTATCAGACAACTACTCGTGCTACTACCCAAGAAACTCCGTATTCAATGGTGTATGGAAATGAAGCGGTTCTGCCAATTGAAATACAATTTACTTCACATAGATTTGCAATATATGAACAATTTTCTACAAATGAAATATCTCAAAAATGGTTCAATGAGTTGGAATTATTATATGAGAAAAGATTGCATACTTTTTAGAATAGGATAGCATGAGTTTTTAATAAGAAAGTCTGCCTTCGTTCATTCCTTCAAGGAGAATTGGTATCGATCCTTAGTACTCCAATGATACCAGGAATGAAACCTGAAAAAAATGAACCAAAATGGGAAGGAACTTATTCCATACATAAGGTCTATTCAAATGGAGCATATGCTTTAATCTCAATGGATGGAGAGCTCATATCTCCAACCAATGCGTGATTTTTGAAGATATACTTTGTGTAATTATACACAATAGTCATCACTGCAAGACATAAAACTACATAGCCCCCATGTCCTAGTTACAAGACATTAAAATACATAACAATCACAATTTCCTTTATGTAAAACATTATACTACACAACACCCATGTTCTAGTTTCAAGACATTAAACTGCATAACAACTATATTTGTCCACGCTGCATGGCGTTAAAGTGTGTAGGATCTTCGTCATTGTCACATGACGTTAAACTGCATGACAACATTTGTATAAGTAATGTTTTCACTTTTTAACGTCAGAAGCTTCCATAAGCAAACATCATTGACGTCATCATTACTTCTTAGTAGTACATGAGTCTTTCTCTTTCCTATGTCAGAGTCAGATCTGTATAGAGAACATGTTTCAAGAACTATGTATGGCTTGATTCTCATTTTCAAAGGGAAATTTAGAGACACCTGAATCTCAAATTATAGGGCCATCCACAATCACAAAATTTTCTTATTTTATTTTCTCCTTCTGTATAAGAATTAGATCTATACAAAGTTTTTATTTAAGATATATGATTTGTTCCTTATACCGTTTTATGTATTAAGATTTATCATTCTCTTAGAACGTATCAAAATCCCCCATTCCTCATGTCAAATTTAGCAGGAAGATTAATTTTTTAATGAACTATGTATGGAATTATTATCATCTATTTTGAGATACGTAGAGACTCGTAGATCTCTAATATTGGGCCCAACAACAATAAAAAACCCTTTTATTTCTTGTATAAAAATCATATTTTCATAGAGAATATTTGATGAACTATGTATGACTTGATTCTTTCCCCAGGAAGACATATATTGACACTTGGATTTTGTCCCTTAATCTAGTTACAATATGTCTTTCCTTTCATATTGGTTCATTGTAGTCCTTACCACATGACATTAATCTACGTGGAAATCTAATACCCCATTTCTTCATTTTCATCACCTTTTCATTATAAAAGAGACCCTTACTAATCTTTGTTTCTCACACCGAGCATAGCACACGTGGGTTCAGGAATTGGGTAAATGACTTCTTTATATAATTTGTTTTAATTTATTATAGGATTAACAATGTCTTCACTGCATGACTCGAAACTGCATAGTACAATGTCCTCACTGCATGACTCAAAACTACATAGTACAATGTCCTCACTGCATGACTCAAAACAAAATAGTACAATGTCCTCACTAGAGGAATTAAAACCACATATCATCATATTCATTCAAAGGAAACAAAGAAATTCTCCATTTTACATATGAGTCAGGTCTATTTAAAGTACATCAAAATCATAGTCAATTATGATTCAAATATTTATCATAAACATTGAACACAATCCCTCATCCATATTTCACACTCTTAATCTTGAATAAATCCAGATCCTCATAATATTTCTTAAGGTTTCTGGTGACAAGATTTCTAATACCCGAGAGCTTTTTCCTGGCTATGTAGCGCGCGCCTTTAGGTGTACTTGCATAAGTTGTCTACATAACAATCCGGCCAGTCAAAAGATTCCATTATTTGGCTATGCAACATATGCCCCAGTTGGCCCTGCTTAATAAAACCCCCATAACAAGTTAGTCATTTAGTAGTAAATTTTTTATTAGTTATAATATCTTTTCCCCCTTTAATCATTGATGATAATATATAATAATCTATATTTTAAAACAGCCATTCAAGTATACTTGTCCTATTATCTTTCTCACAATCTGAAAATATTCAAGACCATAGTTTACAAATTTCTTTCACCATGTGTTTGATGCACTAGGGAATAACCTTTAATTCACTTGGAGAAATATCATATATTGTTTCCATTTCTCGTCCCATTTTTATGACCTAAAACTATAGACACCATATCTCTTTCATTTGGGTCAGACCTTCGTAAAACTCCCATTCCTCAGATTCTTTGGTTATTTTGATTGGAAATACCCTTTCTATATTTAGGTACCTTTCTAAATAAATCAAACACTATGATTTGGAAAATCTAAATCTCCTAAAACATTCATCGACATTTAGAAATAGTATGTGAAACTTCTGAGAGCTCTTTAGCATGACTATGCAGCACGTGCACTTTGGCAGCCTTGCATAAGTTGCCTACATAACAGGCCTGTCAGTCAAAAGATGCCATTATTTGGCTATGGAACATATGCCCCAGTTGCCCCTGCATAATACAGTCCCCATAACGAGTTTGTCAAATAATGGTAACTTTGTTCTTAGAAAAGACTTCCTCTAGTGATTTTATCTTTTTCCCAAATCATTCCTTGGTTCCCAAAAATCCTAAATCACAGATTACTATTTTCCCTTCCATACCTGAATATGATAGTATGTTTCCAAAAAAAATTATCAAGAAATTGGGAGAGTTTTCTCATACCATTGGCCAGAGCTAAAGATATTAGATTGTATCCACACATTGTCCTCACTGCATGACTTAAAACTGCATAGTACCAATGTCCTTAATGCACGACTTAAAACTACACAGTACCAATGTCCTTACTTGATGACATGAAACTGCACAGTAAGATATCATAAATCTACCCTTTTTTGATAAATATTTAACCATTACACATACACAAAAATTAGTATAATAAATGGTTTTCCTATTCATAAATTATTTTTGTCCAAAATAGCCCTTTTTCATTCTTATATTTCATTTCCTTGGTAAAACTAGCTACTTTGGTCATAAGTCACCCAAATATTGTTTCCCTCATTCTATCGGCAAAAAATGCTAAATTCCTAAAGAACTATTTCGTTTAATTATGTAGCATGTGCCCTTACGCGGCCTTGGACTAGTTTCCTAAATAACAAGCCTATTAGTCAAAAGATACCACTATTTGGCTATGTAGCATATGCCCTAGTTGGCCCTGCATAACACGGCCCCCATAACGTGTTTGTTAAATAATGGTAACATCATTCCTAGGAATGAAACCCCTTATGTTGATATACGTTTTAGATTTGGTGACCATAAAAAATCATCACTCAAGATTCCCCTTGTAAATGGTTAAATAATATTAAATCAATTCTTATCCACTGATTCTTATTTGGAATCTAATTCAAATTTTTTGGTCAAAGCTATTCGACCCTAAATATTAGCCCTTTACAGTCCAACATGCATGACTCTAACCTGCCAGTAAAAAATTACTTGGTACTCATTACATTGAGAACCTAGAAAGGGAACTCTAAACAAAAGTCAAGTCCCAGCTGACTAAACATACATTTTTGTATGATTTAGGTAATGTTGAGCAATAATGAAAGAGGTCAAAAGATACAAAATTTATGGGGTTATCCATATAACCCTATAAATAGTCAAATTATTCTCATTAGGTCCCTCATCTTAATAAGAATGTTTTGAGAACTTCATTGTTATTTTTATAATAATGATTGTTTAATATAAATGAATCATTATCATCATTTACCTTTTATATAACAATCCTGAAAAACAGGAATGAAGATTTCTGTGATTGAAAACAAAAGTTCGTTCATTAATGTGAAAACAGAGGGCCATCCACACAATGGAGCCTCTTTTCCATGTTTTATAATAAACTCTCAACATGACTTTTTATTTGTTGGACTGCATCATAATCCTTATCTACTGCTTGTTGAAGTTGAGATGGTTGTGCAACTCTAGTATCATCAGCCTAACGAATTGCTTCCTCAGTGGTTGAAATGGCAGTTATTCCCTCTAATTGGTTTTCTCCCAATGTCTGATTCAATTTTTCAAGCTTGTTATGAACAACATCCAATTATTGTTGAATATATAATAACTCCTACATGGTCTCTTTGATTTGATGGATGATTTTAAGTGATTTATTTTTATGATTTTCTTCCGCCTCAATTAATACATCTTGATTGCTCTCAATATTGATGTGTTGTTTAGCCTATTAAAAATATTGTTGCAGCTTATGCTCCTACTACCATCGGTGAATAGTCTCTTTCTTGGCATCAATGACTGGACGATAATTATATCCACCAAATCCCAATACACATAATAATGCTAGGAGTTTTGAAAAATGGGACAACAATTCATCTATATGATTTTCAGTTATTATTCTCTAGATATGCTGCAATGTCTTCTAAGGTACAATACCAAGAGCATATTGAATCTCTATTTCTGAATCTTAGTCAAAACCATGATGTAAAATGTACTCTGGAAACATGTCACTTAAAGAGATTCCTTGTTCTACTTCTCTTCAGACAGTGGAAGCTTCACCTTCTGATCATGGAGCTGATAACCCTATATGATAAATCAATGTAATTATTAGTTTCCAATAGAGGAAGAAAATATGATTGAGAAAATTGATTATATTTACCCACTAATATGTCAACTACGTGATTGTATTCATCCCATGTATTCTCAGATCCAGTGTTTTGAGCAGCTGTTTCTTGAGAAGGGGCATTTCCTTGAATTTTCTCAGTTATGAAATTTGAAGGCTCTAGAACATTTCTTTATGAAGGGTCCTCTGTAGATATCTCCCAAGCCCCAACAGAAGGGTAAAGTGGAACACCCTATTCCTGAAGAGACTTTGCAAAGTGTTCTATAGATAATGCTGCATAAGGTGAACTTTGATGTAAAAAATCAAGTTAATGAACGGATTATGTATTAAAAATGAAATAATAGGGTCTTAAACCCTTTCAATTCCTCATTCAAATCCCAAACTCTTTTATGGAACCGGGAGTACTAATATTTGGATTAAGGTTGTCCATTATTTCAGTTTATACAACCTAAAAGGTTATAGCATCCTCACCATTTATGGTTTCTTACAAACAATGGTGGATTCCCAAATTGGCTCCACTGACATTTTGTTTTATTTTCACTACAATTGGTATGCCAGCATCAGGTTTTTCCAGTTTTGGTTCAACATCAGTATTTGTCTTAGATTTCACTGGAGCTTCATTCATTTCTTTTGAGGAAATTGAAATATCAGCATTGATTATTTCAGGATCCGTTGAAAAAAGAAAATGAGGAATTTATTTTATCTTACCATGTCTTTCCTCTCTCTCAGAAGATCTAGGGGCAGGTATAGATAAATCCTTTGATGATTTATCTACTAAAATTACAGATTCGTCAGTTTCCCCTATTGCATCTTTTTCAGGTCTTGAAGAATCATCTCTTAATCCCTTGAGAGAGGATAGAGACATTAATCCTACTAGAGGATAAAACGTGGTTACAAGAATTTATTGGGCAAGTTTTATTCCATACAGATCATATAAATACTTAATCCTTCAGTAAACACATCGAATCAATCTCATGTACTCTTGCATTTTTGTTCAAAAAGTTGGGGATAGATTGAAACACTATTCTTAGTAGTGGAAACATTAGGTAATGGTTGAGGATTATCTATCACCATAACCCCAGTCATGATTCTTTCTTCTGGAGAATGTTCTAGCGACCTGGGAGGATCATTTGTTACATCTATAGGAGAGCATGCAAGACCATACATGGGTGATTCGAGAATTTGTCCGGATCTTCCCTCTCTAGATTAATGCCGCATAAATATATTTTCATCATGATTAATGACGATACATGATAATGCAGATTTGAGACAAAAGAAAATAGGAAATACATTCTCAGTATCAACATAAACATCCCACTCCTCCTTAGAGTCGATAATTACACCTTCGCAGACTCGTAAGTCTATATATGAGATACTCCTTCAGAGGTAGTGATTTGTTCATCACTTGCATATATAAAAGTCTCCTGCTCCACAATATTCTTATGTACTTCAGCCAAGTTATTGTTTGGATTGCAATCCAAAGGTTCCTTGATTTCACCAATATTTGAATTTCGAATGCCATGCTGTAGAAATTTCCTTGAGTCCCTAAGATCACGGGTTACACACTCCCAATGATGAATGGATAAAGGTCGCACATAATTAAATCATGGTATGGTTGACTATGGAGGATATTCAAGACCCTCTAATTGGAGATCTTTTTTAGGCATCTTTTCCATTAGAATGCTCAAGATATGGAATAAGAATCTCTTTTTGATGGTGGTGACTGGATCACCTTGGTGTTGGAGGTTTTTCTCCTTTATCCTTGGTCATTCTGGAATACTTCTTGTGAATATGTTTTGAGGGCTCTGAAACCTCTAAAACTTATGTACCATCTCAATCCTTGGATTTATTACCGTGGTTTCCACATGCAATGGTCATTGTATCTGCCACTCGATATAATCCTTTTGTCAACGCTCCATGAGGATATGAAGAAACCCATGCTATGGCATACCCAGCTTCCAATCTGATTGATGCATCTGGTGGAGGTAATGTAATAGACAATTTGGATACCTTTCGAGCTGTTAGAATAGATATTTTTCGTGATACCATTGGGTGCTTCTCATGTCGGACATATGTGGGTGGAAAAGTGCTTAATCATTGAAGACATCTGAACTGATGAGAAAACATGTAGGGGACATATGCCTCACGGATAATTTCACCATCAATCCCAGTTGATAATATGCCAACCCTGAATGCTATCATATAGGATCTCATCTCGTAATTATTTTCATTACCATCATCAATAAATGTTTCAGTTGGTGTGTCACCAAAATGAAATAGGTTGAATTATCCTGAGACATTAGATACCTTCATCACCATATTAGGTCTCATTATTAGAGGCTTAATATGAGAAACATTCTCTAAAAATGGGGTTGAATCGACCATTGAGAACCCTGACTAAATTTAACATTGAGTATGAAGAAAAATGTGCAGCAATCCCACCCCACAACACTTGGAATGGCCCTAAAATCCCCAATAGGCCTTCCCATTATATAAAATGCAGTATGAGATGGAATATCCATGCTAATACATGGGTTTCTATCCCAATTTACTTCCCCTATACCAATTTAGCTATAATGATGAAAGTCCCATGCCTTACACCACCTCCAAATTCAAGGACTGGAAGAAAATAAACACTTATCCATATAGAAAGGAAAGAAGCTAAGCGTACTTTTGCATTGATATCAGGTTTGACTTTATATCCCCCTTAATTATAATCACCTCTTTCCAGCGTTGGCCGATATGGGCTGGAACTACCTTGGTTATCTGCAGAAGGACAAATGTTAGGATGTCCACATATTGGTCCTTCCTCTACTGTTGGTTCTAAGAAGTATTCCAACCACACTCTAGCATGAATATGTTTCTTTTCCTTAGGTAAATTCTTTTCCATATTAAATAATTCATAAGCTATAGGTGGTGTTCCAGAAGCATTACCCCATGTTGTAGTAGGCAGAGTGAATTCATAAAATATTTCCGCAAGAATGGAAACTCCAATTGTTTGGTAAATGTCCCAGAGACTAATACCAACTTCACCATGCGTCAAATGAAAGGAATTCATTTGTGGACTCCATTAGCTCAATAATTCAGGAATAAATTCATTTTTGTAAATGTATGTTTTCCCCATCTAGACAGCCTCGTAGATATGAACGTCTAATAACTCTTTTCTGAATTCTACACAATTATGATGAAAACAGAATTCCCACACCCACTCAAGTTTTACACCCCCTACAGAACGAAGGTCCCAATATAATTTCCAACCATTATATTGATCAATTTGAGAATCCCAAAAAGTGGAATCATAACAATTTTGTCTTGGTTCTACAATAGGATATTTAATATTGGTAGTGCAACCACTATGATGAAGGATGAAACTAATAGGCACTAATTGTTCTTGTATTAGAACACCCCTTGCATTAATATTCATGAAGTTACAGTTGGAGTATTGAAGAAACCAAATTTTTAGAATGTACTTCTTAACATATGGAACATGGGCATCCTGCAAAAGCCCATGCCCGTACAAGGGTAAATCAGAACTCTGTGAGTAGTCACATTGGTGCAGAATTAGACCCTTCCATAGCCCTAGAAGAGTACTCTCAACAACATTGTAATAGTCTTGTCCGACGATCTTCATCATCTCATTTTGGTGAGTCGTAGCTTCTTCAGTATGATTCATAAAATGATTCATTCATTCTTGAAAAATAGTTACAGAACATCCAGGTTATAATTGTAAAGAGGAAATAAAAAATTTGGTAGAGGGCATTGTTCGCATAGGTCCTTCGACAAGGACTGTTGCATAAGTCCCTCGAGAAGGCATGTCGTGTAGGTCCTTCGATAAGGTCTGTCACATAGAACCATCTCCAAGGATCCTAGAAAAACCCTATTGGTGAAGTCCTTTGGTGTAGCTCCATAACATCATTCATTTTTAATTGAAGAATTATCAAAGAAGTTATACGATATCCCAACACAATAAGAGATTGGCGAATGAGCTACGCAACAAGAGCTTCAAAATTTCATAGAAATCACAGGTGAGGAAAAAATCACAAAAGGTGATACCTATTTATTGGTAAATGACAACCTATGATTCTGGACTACGTGAAACCACATCGCATCATACCTCTACAAAGACGGTACGTGGTATACCTGCAAGGGAACCCTTTGGTGTTTGGAAACATTCACCTCAGGACTTGAACCTATTTGTACATTTCCGATCCAATCTTGAGGGTTGGATTTTGATGACACTACTTGATAAAGTAACCAAAAATATTATGAAGATAGCCTCTGGATATTTCAAATATGAATTCAAGGATCAAAGAGTACAAAGGGAAATCAACAATACTCCCAAATCTCTTTGGGATGGAGTAGCTTCCCAAAGATATGTGACTGAGTTGTGTGGTCGAGCTACGTGGACAAGCTACACGGCCGACTTCCATGGCCGGCCTCCACGACAGACCTCCACGGGTAACCTCTGCGCTAGAAGATGTTTTATGTACCTATGTAGAGAAATTTTGCGGCAATTCTACGTGAAGTACATGCGCGAGCAACATCTATTCACCTAGGCCCATCCATGGCTATAAATTGTTCCCGTGGGATCCCCATTTTCGGACTGCAAAAAAGTGATAGATTCTCTGAAGATCCCATTGCATAGCTCTTTTTCCTAGATCTCTAGAATTGCCTCATGTAACTCTCTAAACCAAGAGGGAAGAGATAATTAAATTGGATAAGAATGTTTTGAAGTTCTTCACATTCTTTAGTAATCATTCATATCCATTCGGTATATCTATATGCCATACCTGCGTGGTATACCTGCATGCCATACCTACACGGTATACCTACATGATACAACAATGCGGGGTACCTACGCGGGGTACTTTCGGGAGGTACCTACGTGCCCAGCCTATGTACCCTTATTAAAATCCATTCATGGAAGGGTATCTTCTTCCTTGGTTCCTCTTTTCTAAAAGGGGAGAAGTTGAAGCCTCCACCAAAACCACCTGACTTCTCATACCTTTGGGTATGTCACATCAGCGTGTCTCCAATTTGGGTTTGTATTTCCACAGTCATAGGTTTCCCTCATTTGTTTCACAATGGGGTTAGAATTCATGGGATTTTTGTGGGTTTTTATATCCACAGGCATATGAACTTTTCTCCCAAAAATAGTTTTGGGAATTTCCTATTTTGGAGGATGGTTGATTACCAGCATTACCCTTCTCAAAGAGACGACCCGAAACCTCTAGTCTATGCTAGCGAAGGTACACTTCGCAATTTTTGTTCCGCGCAAGTAGAGGATAAGTATCCCTCCACTACCAGAACCAATTTCAGGGAAACCATCCTAGTATATGCCCCTCACCTACACCCCTTCTTCCTTACATTGAACCATTTTCCAATGTCAATAGAAAAGTGGGATGGTTCTTCGCTTTGCCTTCTTTCACGGTGGATATTCCCTCTTCTATCATCATGGAGGAAAAATTTGGAAGTGTTTAGTGGCATTGATTAATCTTTTACATCCTCTTGTTTCTCACACTGAGCAAGACTCACGTGGGCTTAGAGATACGTGATGATTGTGACATATGAACAAACACTCATTGGAATGAACTATGAGAACTCTAATTCATGTTCAAATCAAGATACGTAGGAATATCTTTCAAAGCCTGAGCTCATTGGATATCCTCCTCAAGAATCCAACCATAATTTACCCAATTTGGTCTTCCTTCTTAAGAAATAAGCCCCAAATTCAATCCTCAAATCATTAAGGTGTTATTTTTAGAAAGTAATCCAAAACTCATCTCTCTCATAGGACCATATTCTCTTGTGAGATTTATCGAACCACGTGAGCTTTGATTCCCATTCTTATGGATACATAAGAAGCCTTATTGAGGTTCAATCCCAACACTTCAAATCAACCCTATTCTTCATGACTCATATTTCCAATAGGGCATGATCCTACTTGGAAACTCATATCCCTTCCATGTTTCATGGGCTGCATCAACATAAGTCCCACAGTATGTTTTGACTAAAAACCTTTCACTTAGAGGTCCTTATAACATGACCTTAAAAGTTATGATGTGTCCTATTATGCCACACCGAACTACGATGGTTATGATTCCTTTCACGAGGATACTTAGGTATCCCATTTTATGGGCATGATCCCAATATGAAAACAAATATTCATTTCCATTTATGATAATAAATTCTAGAGTCCCCCACTTAGTGGATTAAAAACTAGTTTCTTCACAATGATGATTAGGAAAATCTCTATTCGGTATATTAGTGGATACCATTGATGGAAAACATTGAATACATACAAAATTTTCTATTTTTGAAGATCCTGGAATGCATACTGATGATTCTAAATTTTACACATATTAAGAAATGATTGTAAATTCGAAGGGGTACTTATGATATACTTTGTAAATTAATAAGGATTCCGGAAAATATTTTAATTTTACAATGAGAGACCCAGAGTAGACAATAATTTCCCCCAAAAGGGTGTGATGAGTCTTACCAGCCATCCTCTCATCCAATGCACATTCTTAAGTATTTTAAAGTTCAAAACATAGTAAATGACTGCCTTTGGGATGCAGGTCCTCTTTGGATAATGAACTATTGGAAGTTTCTGGTTATATGAATAAATTTAATGGAAACCGCCTGAAAATACTGATTCTTAAATCTATAACACATGTTTCAAGGAACTATAAAACATGCATGTATACCATTTTGGTTTTAATAATTTTTGGAACTAGAATGAATCATGGGTAAAATAGATAGTTCGTTGATTACCTCAATAAAAAACTCATTATTATAAGAGAGGTAGTGAAAACATGTTTGATTATGGAAAACCATGTATCATTAACTATTAATAATAATGTGAATATATAAATGTCCTCAAAAACCAATAAAGTGAAATATAGAACCTCATAAAATATCCACATACGAAGATGATAAAGTAAATAAATGTTTAATATCTTATATGTCAGAAATATTGAAAATAGAACAGTGGTAATTTCGTTGTGGAGATTTGAATATGATTTACTTGAGTGATAGGGTGTCATAGAGATTTAAAATACTATATGAAAAGAAGTTTTTAGTTGAAATTATTGAAAGAAATAGAGTTTATCTTAATTTACCATTAATAATTCAATTTCTTATGTTTGAGGAAAATGGTTATTATCCAAAACAATTTTCTAATTCATGGACTAAACAAGAAATTGAGTATTAAAAACTTCCTAGAAGAATAGGAAAATGAAATTCCAATACAACTTCTACTTCCCAGGTAGATAATTATATTTAAGGTACATTTACCCTCCAAACTAGAGTTTTAGATTTATTATTAGAATTTGATTCTAGGAAATGTAGTATATCTAAGTTGTTTTTTATGTTTATTAAATCACCACCTTTGTGATTTGATTATCTAGTAAATATTTTACCTTAATGATTATTATATTCCAAGATTATTTTTATTGTAATGTGCATTATAGAAACCATATTATCCTTCCTTTAGATAAATTGAACATGATTTTTATGGTGGATTGATTTCCACTAATTGGATGAAAATAATAATATGGTGAGAAAGATACAATTCATATTATCCTATGATACTCTACCAATTATATTATTATAATAATCAAAATCTAATAATAATAATACAAGGTGGGTTATGATAACGAATAATGGTAGAATTTTGGCCCAAATAGTTGGAGAAAAAATTATATTTGCAACATCCCTATTCTGAGGAAAGATAAAAGTTTCCCAAGTCTGTAAGGTTAATATATCTATCAAAAATTTATATTGCCTCGCATATAAAATTTACATTCTCATATATATTTATTTTGGTTTTTGATAATTAAAATTAGGAAGCGGCATTTTATTTAATTCGGGGTGAATATAACAAACAAAGATTCAAAACATAGTAATATTGATGTTATGTTTGATACATTTTGATTTATACTACACACAATGTAAAATAACTTCAAAAAATTACAAAACAAATATTAATAATTCTATTATAAAGGCTATTTGGAAAAATAATTAAAAACTATTCCATTAAAAAAACACAACCAATATTATATATTATTGAAAATGGCTATAATTAAAATTAGTTTTCCTTATGTTCTGCATATTTATTTTAGAATAAAAAATCAAAATTTAATAATTTTATTAGATATTATAGCATTATATTTTTCATGTTCAATATACCATAATTTACATAGTATTGAATTTTTAATTTTTCTAAAAATGATGATTTTTAATCAAAAAATTGGGTATAATGAATATTATTATTTCAAATTTTATTATTATGGAAGAATGACCTAGAAGACTAAAAAACGGTTTATGTAATGAATTATATATATATATATGTAATCTAATTATTTGTTTTAATATTATTTAATCTTTTAAAATCTAGTTATAGTATTTTTATAACTAATGTAACATGTTACATTAATGAAAAATGACTTTGTTCACTTATTAGAATTAAGAATTTTTATTGTAAAATATGGGTTTGTATTGAATTTAATTCCTCATTCCATTTTTTTATAATAAATGAATTTATTTCTGGGAAATAAATATTGATGATATGTTTCCCATGCCCATAATTTTTTAAATTTTTAAAATACATGTTTTCTTGAATCTATTTTTACTGTATTATGTGACTTTATTTTATAATTTACATATTACATGTTTATAAATTTTATATTATAACATTATTTTAAAATTAAATTTCTTAAATTTAAAACTAGTTAATAATTTAGAATTTAATTTTGGTCATAAAAATAAACTTTGAAGGAACAAATTAGTTTCCCTCGTATAAAGTTAACATAGTGTAAGGGATTTCAATTAATTGAGTGTCCAAAACATTTAATAATATTTTACGAAATAAATTATTGAGGTTTCTATCAACCAATAGATTCTCCATTTCATCACATTTCTCTTTTTTATTTAATTTAACTGTTATTATTGATTTAACATTATTTAAAATCAATGGGCATTTCCAAAAACACCTTTCACCTCACATGAAATGAGGTAACACTTCCACCACATCAAAACACCCGGGAATTTCATTTTTCTAGTTGAAAATATGAATCTATTATATGAATAGAAATCTATACAACATTATTATGAAAATTTTAACATCACATAACAAAGGGCCTTCATTTAAATGGAGAACACCTAGTGAAAATTCAAGGCCACAATGTGAGTATCCACTTATTAGTGATTCTATTCTATTTTTATTATCCTAAATTTTTATAACCATATTGTTTTAATATAATTATTTTAGGTATTTTAATTAAATTTAATTATATCAATTTAACTACAATAATTCAATCATTTCAATACACTTATAAAAATTAACATTGATCATGCGTACATGTAAACTGCCCCCTCCATGACATGAAGTTGTTAATTTTTCATCATTGTCGCCCATGTATTGTATCAAAGATGGATTTTATGAATAAATTAGTTTTATATATCACAAATAATCTTCTCAAATAATAATTTTCATGTACTATAATTTTTTAAATTCATTGGGAAATGATATCATTAATCGTGCATGCATGATAACAATGACCTCCATGAAAAACAAATCTAATTTGTCATCACCTCCCACCATTGATGGTTCCTAGAATAGATTTAATGAATAAATATGACTTTTATGTAATGTTTAATATTTTAAATATTTCAAATTATCATTTTCTAAATACATTCCATTTTTCATTAAATCATTATAATATGTTACCATTTAGGTTTATTAAACAAATTTTATAAAGGTCACAATAACGATTATGCCATACATTATTATGGGATTTAATATATTAGAAATATAATTCAGTAATTATATATTTAAATAAATTTTATTAATATTTAATATTTTTTATTACTTGAAGTACTTATTTGTATGTCACCTTTTAATCATAAATTCATTGAAAACAAGTTCATCCTGATTTCCATTTTTACATGTCAGATTCTATTATTTCACCTAATTAAAATGGAAAATCGATAATCATTGAAAAAACATTATTCTACATGTAATGATATTTGAATGACTAACCTGAAACCATTTAATGATAGATTATCCCATCTTCATAATGGTTGTATGAAAAAAAACTAAAAGTTTTAACACTTGATAATGAAAATAAATAATAATAGATTAATATTTTTGTAATATATTTCTAATAATAAATTATAAAATTGGTATTATACTCATAGTATGGTTATAAGATAAGTGATTAAGATATTTATGCCCATTATACTGAATGTTATATGTGGATTGTGTAATAAATAATAAAATGTAAGGGATTATGTTAACTCAATTTCATTCCATTATATTCCAAAATTCCTTTTTGAACACTATTTTTCCATGTCTGATTTATTGTACCTAGTGAATAATTTTTATTTTATTCTCTCCTTATTTTTGTGTTAAAGAATTTATCCATATAATTTCATTATCAAATGAATCCGTACCTCAAATTTTATTCTTTTCATAAGGGTTTATTTCCCTCAATTCCTATTTATTGATACATATTTCTTTTTATTAACCAATTTATTTTATATATTGTATAAACTAACCATTTTATATTCTATAACATCAATTATCCATTGTTCATCAAATATGAATTTTAATTTTAAAATATAAATCCTTAAAGGTTTATGATTTCATTTTCATAAAGGTGTTATGTTTCAATTTCAAACCATATTTTAAAATAAACACCTCTCAAATATGATAACCCATCTAAGGAATTTTTATAGTGTTTCCTTCTAATATAATTGTTATTCTATCATCATATGGTTTTATTTGGTGATTTTATTTCTATTTTCCTTGATTTAAATCATATGTTTTATATCCTTTTAAAGTAATTTCGTTTTTGTGAAAAACATTTTCCCAAAAAAAGCAAATTCATTTTTTGATTGACTCCACATTTTTTTGGATATCCCTATTTTTATTAAAATAATTAAAATTTCGCAATTTATGGTACTTTGTCCCTCTATAAAAAAATTTATGAAAAAATGTTTATTATTTTTTATAATGGTCATTTTAATAGGAATGATATCTTTTTAAGTTTTTAGGTGTGGACATGTATCTTCATCACTATTTTCAATTTATTTAACGCATACTAAATAGATTTTCATTGTTTAAAAAAGAAGTTATTTTCATTATATTTTTATAAATTATTTCATTTAAATTATTTTAGAATAAAAATGGTTATTTACTATTTTAAAAATTATTTTTATAAACTCATTAAAATTATTCTCATCAATGTCATATTACATGGGAATATGTTATATTTGATCACAGACATTATTCAAATGACTCCATAATACTTATTATTTTGGATTGATTTTTAAATTTTTCTATATATCAGTGAAATGATCCATTAATTCCATCATCATTCCTAGTGATTGATTATTTATAAACATTTTTTTTCATCCAATGCCTTTCATATGTGAACAATATATTTTTTGGGCTATGGTTGCAGGGTGATCACCTAGAATATATATATTGATTTATTAGTAAAGAGTTGATGTAATCATATACAAATTTTATATGAAATTTCATGTTATGGATTAATATATAGAAGGAATTTTCAAAGATTAATTGGGTAAATATTAAAAATCCATATATATGTTAATTTTTTATGGATTATTTTTTACTACAAAGGAAGGTAGACTATGAATTATTTAATTATATACATTATTTCTCTTAATGAGTTACATTCATGTTATCTCCTGACTGAAATGGGGAAAATTATTAGTGTATAGTGTGAGGTTATTCCAATACGGATGATTATTGGGAATTTTTATTGTGTATTTTTTATTCATTTTCTCGTATGATGAATGCATTGGAAATAATTAGAAGTGGGAGGGGTCTGATTATAGATATCCCATCGATGCATTGATTGGCCTCATAAGAAAAACTAATTTTGGTATATTAGTGTATACCAGCCTAGAAAAAAAATATTTCTTAAAAATAGGACCTTGACTATAAGGGCAAGATGTCTAAGATCCTAATTACCTTTCATATAAAATTGAATTAACTATATAGAATTCTGTGTTTAATCATTAAGGGGTGAGTTATTGTTATACCTTTCATATATTTGTTTTCATTGTTATCCATGGATAGAGTATTTTCTTAGTTTAAAATTATTGTGGAATTATTTTGCTTATATGTTACTTTTATATTATTTATACTTATCGTATGATCACAAATTATACTTGGTTCTATCACTAATATTTACACACAATGAACATTATTTCACACCACATAATATGTTTCCATTCCACCCATTTAATGAATAAATTTGATAAAAATTATATGTATCGAAATATATATTGTTTATATATATTTCTTTTTGAGAGGTTTAAGACTTATTATGGATTATACAGTTCTTAAATAATGGGATAAATTTCCATTATTTGATATGGGAATGGGTTTTATTAATTAATTATTTTTTCTAATTATCAAGATTTCTAAACCTAAAAGGCATTGGTAATGTATAGAATTTCTATATTCACAAAATGGTTAAGTTATGTGTGTTATATTGATCTAGTTATCGTTATTGATCATGAAATATAGGGACTCTATTCAATCTTAACATATGATTAGTGAAGAATTATTAGGCACAAAATTTCATGCATTCCCATGTACAGTGTGAGTAAAAATCAGTATGGTTCCACAAACACAGTTTGTAATAAAACGAATAAATGTTGTATATGTGCAAATGAAATATGTTCATATGAATAAATAATTAATGTACATAATTTTAAATAAATAACTATTATTGATCCATAGGTTCTAACTTGACTATTGAGATCAATTTTAATTACTTTTTCCAATGTCAATATAATATTTAGAATTTTACTAGATCATACAATCATGTAGTTGGTCCAATATATATATATATATATGTAATTAAGTTAATAATTATTCATTATAGTTAATCCTTGATAATTCAATATAATATGGAACTAACAAATTCCAAGGAAGTAATCATGGAAAATCTAGTAGTAATAGAAATTCATCTGATTCCTATGGGGATGAATGCAGAAAATTCATATAAAAAAGGAACACTCACAGGATCCTAGAAATGTATTGGACATCCCGTTGTCATAATTATCTTTGGTAGAATCACTAGAAGTTCCTTGGGTACTCTATATAGGCATATTAGTTGAATCCAAGGGGATATATCTGGAAATTATAATAAAATAGTAATCACATCTAAATTTTATATAATCACCTTGGTATTCCTTATAACATCAAACACATTAACCAAATCATGGAAAATCACCTATTTATCCAATTTATAGTTGTACATATGTCATAATTTATTGGGGACATTACACTACTCCCATAATATCTTGTAATATATAACTCACATGGGTTGACTTTCTACCCAACCCATATCATGCAATATACGTTTTCCACTCAAGTGCATCACCCATAATTATTTTTACGTCTTTATAAATCTTGTATAAGGAATTTTTGTTCTAACAAGACACACAAAATAATCACAACCCATTACCCACAGATACCTTCTATAGGATCAAAATATCATAGTAAATCCTCCAGTATCCCTTAGGCCTTTCAATATGCACATTATAACCTCACCATCAATTTGATAAAATCCACAGTGGCATAAATTTTAGGAGATGACTTATCACCCATATCACTTCTCAAGGTTATCCTTGGTTGGTCCTCATTCACCAAACCTATCAAAAATTCATACATAGGGTATACCAACCTAGGTACTTACAACATAGTGAGTGAGGATGAATGATCTCACTTTCATATCAACTAGACCTTAGAAAATAAGTTATATTAAGGTTCCTACATGGCTAATTATAAGGATATCCGTCTTAATTAAATGATCACAAATATCGAGAGGTTAAAGAGGAAACATGTCCCCATGGATGATATATCTCATTCATCTCATTAACATGTATTTATACCACTCATGGTCTATAAATCTCAATTAATTTATTTATAGTTAAGGCATTAACCATTGATAGTAAAAGATTAAAGATAATGAATAAGCTCCCTCATGGGTCTTGACAAGTTTCCCATTCCTCCCAAGGATAGTTCATTTTAAATGAAACAATTTATTTAATTAAATATTGGATTTCTCAAAAAACTGGCGAGACCATAAATAACAGACATGTAAATAAAAATAATTTCCACAGAGGTATGCCCAAGGGCCAACCTGCCTCACCAATATATTTATCTTTTTGAGTATCCAAAAACATCTATCCGATATTGATCCATACACGTATCAATATACAAGATTCAACCATAATCTTCTTACTCAACCATCATGAAATGGGGTGAAGCCTACCCCCAACACAAACACACATGATATTTATGACATTCTATTCAATTTATTATAGTAATTATGATTAATTAATCACCTTACTTGAATAGGTATAAATATATATAAAATCACTTTGAATCCACTACACACCAAAATAGTGAACAATAATATTTGGAATGTATATGGTGTATACTTTATTCTATAATAGGAAAAATCCATGATAAATAGAACATGGTTTATAGCCAATTCAATTTAATTTAAAAAACATTTAATAAATCTTTATAATTATCTAACTTCATTGGAATTATGAGAAAAGGCTTGGGATCATTATATCTGGACATTCTCTAATAATGTTGATACAAATATATATCATCTCTGATGATTTAAACACTATTAGGAATGAAATCATCACCAAACCCTAGCTATAGTCATTCAAAAACCATTAAGCAATAAGGGAAAAGTATAATGGAGGGTACATTGGAGTTATAACAAAAATAACAAAATTAATAACACAAAATAAATTGAAATATAATGTATAAAATAAGAATATTTGTTGATATATCACATTGGATTGATAATATTTTGGTGTTGAAAAGATAGGGGTAGAGGTATTTAAAATTAGAAAGGTATAAGTTGGAATTTCATCATTTAAAAAATATATATAGGCACATCATGCATACTAAATATCATTAACCATTTCTTGGTGTACCTATATTATATCTCACAAGGACCACCAACATTTTATCTACTATGAAAAAGCCTCACACCCTTTGATGTTTTCTACCATAACATATTTTGTTGTTGCATGCTGCACCCAATATGGGAAACACCGTGGCCAACATGCTTTCCAAAACACCTAACGTGTGTGTTTATCCAATATTTTTCCCATAGGGTAAACCCCTATATGGTATTCCCCCTCAGAGAATGATTTCCAACAACACACCTAGGTTCCATGATCACACATGCATGGTCTCCTCTACCACATAATGCTCTTCCCTTATTGAAAATCATGCACCATGAAGTGGTGATAACTATGGTTCATAAAGATAGAAACTAAGAGAATACCATGGTATATGAAATTTAATTTAAACTTCCCAAACACCCAAAATTTCTTGGAAAATATTTTTTATCCCGCAGATCTATTCTCTATGGAATAGAGTATCTACCTTCACCATTTTCAAGGGAAAAAAATAAAAAAGTCATCATTTTTACTTGACCATTTATAAGAGGGAAAATGAGGACATACCACTTCTCACCAAGGTTATAATTCTTATAAAACACTAGGGTATAACCTTCACATAGACATGGTCACTCCACTACAGAGTCCACCATTTCATGGTCCTCCCCATGGGGGTGAACCTATAGAAAAATTCCACTACAAGCCCACCTAACATTTCTATGACATCTACTCAAGCACTAAAAAACGCTATCAGACTCCAAAAATCTCTGAATAAAATATCATCTTGGTGTTCCGCACCACTAAATCACAATATTAGTCTTATATCATGAAACTTCCCCCCACAGTAGAAATAAAAATTCAAATTCTATTTGAATTTTTCAACCTAGAAAAATATTGGTGTTTATAACCTCTCTGCTGCAACACTTATCATCCATGAGATGTATTTGAATTCCTTGAATGATTAATACCATCCAATCACGATCTCTAATACACAATCTACACACTGTGTTCTATCATACAACACTAACCTTTCTTACATTCCCTAACTACCAAAACCAAGGCACACTACTCATCAAAAAAATGAACCATTTTCCTTCATCATTGCTAATACTAGGATGGTATTCAACCATTCCCATTTTTCCTGAAAATAGATGGTTTTAATGATCAATTCATAATTACTCTCATAGAAATTACAATAATAAAGATCAAATTATATGGGATAATTCTATGTTATGGTGCCCCCCTCCATTAGAACAACCTACTAAAATATAGACTCATTGTTCATGAACCATTTTTGGTGAATTTTCTATATCACTGCAACCTATTATATGATAAATCAGTAGTCAAACCTAATATTTATGACCATTATATTAAACACATACTTCTACATGTCAATGCATTATTTCATCACTCGATCGATTTTCCTTAAATCTCGAATGAATATAGTGATCCTCCAGCACAAAAACTGAAGTCCATACTAGTCATCCATTATAATTTTCCAGTTTGGATCCTTGACTAAACAATAAAATTGAATTATAGTGACCTAAATTACAAGTTCATCGTTCATATGATACACCATTTGATCAGATATAAACTGTCTCAAGCCTTCTTCTTAATCACGTACACCATCTAATACAATATTTAAACCATAAATCTTGTTCTCAACAATGAACTAGATAAAAAAAGATCTATCAATTCACTGACATCAAAAGTCTATTTCAACCATCCAACGACTGGTCAAATCACACCTACAACGATACCAACATGGGTTCATGTCACCCAAAACTAATAATATTTTTCCCACTATTGGATTATCCTAATAATCATAACATTGAATAAAAAATTTGATCTCTTCATCCATCACTACATCCGTTATAAAATGTAATGCTAGGACATAGTAATTCATCTCATACTGGACTTTTAATATAAGGAATCAAATGATACATGTTATCATTTCACTGGGAACTTCACCCAATATGTCCATCAAAATTCACTCCTAATGATAGTCACACCCTCTAATTTCCAATGGTGAAACCCCACCATATGGTTTCTCTTATACTGATCTGTAAGAAAAAAACCAAAGGATATCCAACAATATGTATCCTTGAAAATTATTACCATGTAATAGAATTTATTATATGGCACCAATGCACTAAATACAACTCTCATGTCACCTCTCGACATAGACAAAAACCTCACATTTTTATCTAAACTCATTGAAAAAAAATAATTTAAGAAGTCCATAAAACCATTAGTCCTAGACTCATGCACATCATCTCACCAATTCATAACTCAATGGCACCATGTGTAATAATAGTGTACAACCTCAATCCCCTCTAAATCTAATTGGTGAATGTTCCTTTTCCACCATGTCACAAAATATGTTTCACACTCCCATGAGTTTCCAATCATCTAATTTTGGATCATGTACTTGAATTTCTGACCATGTGGATTGAAGGTCAATATCATCCAATATGAAGAACTCGTATTTCTCCTTTTAAAGTCATGACATTTCAACTTGCCAAGGATTATCACATTTTGACCCACCGACCATAATCATCAAAAAATAGAAAACTATACTCATTCCCCAACCATCTAAGATAACCAAACACACACATGACTTGATCCACACCCAAAAAAACTATCTAGAAATAATGTTGATTCTTACTTAAGAACAAAACTGTGATACCAAAGGTACTTTATTTCATTTTCTTCATGAAATATCAAGTAACCCTCATTCTTATACAATAAAATGGTAGAACCTTCCTTGACCATATCTCATACTCCTAATAATCTTATTGAGGATCCCATCTATAAGACATATACATAATTAGGATAACCCCTCAACTGAGTTACCCTTGTACATATACCAGATCTCAATATAAGAATTAAATTCCATGCCACTTAATCATTGTTTTTTACTAACCATCATTATGATCTACATCACCAAGGCACTAGACTCTCCAAAGTATCCCAGAAATCATTTTCTATACTAGTAACATCTCATGGGAGAAACCTACTTATTCATATCTCAACCTTTTCTTGGAAATTCATGTGATATCACACCCACTATATAGTCCCAAAAATATGAACACATATCAAGAATAACATCTAATGTTTTCAAACTACTACAAATATGATCCTTAATAGAAATATATATATGATATTACCCATTTGAGGATGATGATCTTATCTAAATACATAAAATGGAATTTTCCCTTAATAATCAGAGTCGATTAATCCATTGTAATGTGTTTTGGATTGTAGAATTCCATTAAAATGAAATTTAGTAAAACACAAAAGGTAATTTTTGGGACATTAAATAACCAAATTAATTAGTTTTTTGAATCTATTATGAAAATTATCCCTGAGGGGTTGATAATGAAGGTATTCAAGGTCTACATGGACCTTATAAGGTTTACTATAAGTCACTTATATAAAGGAACTATATAGAGATTATCAAATAGAATCCATTAATATAATCCACAATACCTTTCATTAATAAATATATATTATGGTTTAAATATGTATAATTACACCATAATTTATATGGTAAAGACACATATAAGTTTTTTTGACACATTAAATAAATAAACCATGCCATTAGTGATATCAAATACAAGTAAGCACAAGACTATAATGTTGTTCGTATGTGACAAAATATGATGCATGTAAATAGGAATCCTTCCAATTAGACATGTACAAGGAACCATAAATAAAAAATCAAAAAACCTAATTTAATCACACTCGGTAAAATCTTACATTCATAAAAGTAGAAATTATGAACAGAAATACCATATCCGTTGTAATCTATACATTCCATCAGAATACTTTTTCACAACCTACAAGACCGAGGTTCTTTACATGAACTAAAACTTTATTGTATCCCAATTATATAATCTCCATAATTAACAGGATAAATAAAAAACGTGAATACTACTTCAAAATATCCCTAACCCATGTCTAATCATCAGTTTCTTGATTGTTGATGTTATAGGGACCTCATGTATGGATCCTCTAATTTTAGTGGATGATGACTAGCAGATATGGTTTATGGTATTGTTATGGGGATACTATACCATCATATCATAGTAAAAATAGTATATAATAACCAAAATCATAATAAAAATAAAATAATGCTGACGAGACAAATCACATCCAAGATATAACAAATGTAATACAACAGAATATAATTAGATAGACTCAGGATCATGCCAACATAAAACAAATGATCACCCACTTTGTCTATCACATATAAAAAAACTATTAATGTAAGAAAAGAGAGTAAGGATTTACTACCATCCCCAAGTCTTGTATATGACAAATCTATAGACCCATCAGAGTTATCATACTCGATAATGAAACATTGGAGATTTACCTAACCTTAACCAACTATCGGTGAAGACATATTTGGTAAACAAGTTTCATGGATGGCTGAGTAGGGTGTTAGTAAAACATATTATCATACCAAACAAATGGTCCCTAACATAACCAATAAATGAAGTTTCCATGAAATATTTTCATAATGATCAAAATAAATAAATAACACATTGATGCATGTACATAAGACCACCATCAATCCAATGTTCTATACTGACACTTAGGATTAACTATACTTTCTTAATCATGTGTTGGTGTGTCTTTAAGCATGCCCCCTGAACATTAAAACCAGTACTAAGAACAATGACCATTTATAACTGGGTAAAATTTCCAATTCCAAGGAGGTAATCCTTATAAATAAAATAGAATCGGGAATGGGAAGATTCTGGGGAGGTTATCCTTTGATATCCAGTGGTAAGAAGAATAATGTTTTATCATGAGGATAATACCTTAGATCATCCCTAAAAAAGAGTACACTTATTAGATAAAGGAAAAATCATATGAATCCTATAGTCACCTGGCTCCATTTTCAAATACCATGTAGTACCATGGCCATTCTAGATTGAAGTATCTTTCAAATCTAGAAGTTTTTCCCAAGGAATAATAAATAAATCGGAGTCATCCATATTCCAAGGGGTTTTTCCAAATAATTATAATCAAATATGAATCATATTTGAATCTTGGGTAATAACCCTTGAATTCCATTTAATATCAATCATATCGACTGAATCATGGGTACACAACCTTGTTATTTTATATAAAACGTCACATTATTCATAAGGATTCACTAAAAGTACGTCCCTCCCATAATATCTCATAAAAATTAACTCATAATCATAGAATATCTTACAAACTAGTCATATAAAATAAAGGTTAGCATCTTATGAACATGACATATAATCATAACTATGTCCATAAAATTCAGAAATCATTAATTTATGTTCATAGGTGTCACCTATAATTATAACATCCCATTACTTTCACTCACCCTTCCAATGTTCAAAATGTAATTTGGAACCCTCTGGGGTCCCCTAGGTCTCGTCATATTCACATCATAACCTCACTATCCTCACAAGAAAATCCACAATGACATCATTACAGTGCCTATATCCTTTCTCATGGTCAAAATAGATCTTTCCTCACACATCCAACCTATCTGAAAATCATACCTATGGTATATCCACGTTGGTATTCACATCTAAATGGGGGAGGATGTTTTTCTCCTTGCCCTTATAGATCTTTCTCAAATATATAAGGCCTATCAAGGGTCCCATGTTGACAATCCTGAGGTCATACATTCCAAATTAGTTGACACCTGTACGTAGAGGTCACTAAGGGTATCTATCACTAGTTGTAATATATCTCAATTATTTCATCCTATTTAATCCACACCACTCATGTTCTATACATATGAATTCATGAATTTATATACAATGCCTCAGTAATCAGTTTCCATGGAATAAAGCCAGTGTACAATGTGTCTCATGGTCCTTAACAATTTGTTCATTCAACTCAAAGGAATTTATTTAATTGAAACAATTTATTTAAAAAAGGTCAATCTATTAAATATAGTGAGCCTTCATATCATTGGCATACAAATAAATTTTAGTAACCACAGGTGTATGTTAAAGGGATCACCCACCTCATCCTTGATGTTACGTACCTTTGAGTATCCTTATAACTATCACCTAAAAACATATAAGATCATATCAATATCTAAGATCTTAGTGAAATTCACTCATTGAATCATCAAGAAAAGTGGTGAATAATTGTCTTAAAACTCAATTTAATCTGGTACATGACATCATAATAAATTAATTAAAACAATTATAATTAATTAAACTCATAATTCAAATAGACATTAATGTCAAAAAAATTCATCGAGTGTCATCTTCACACCTAAACAGTTACTAACCAATTATGGATGGTCGAAATTGTACTCTTGACTCAATCCTAGATAAAATAAATAACAAACAGAACCAGATCAATATCCAATCCATTTTAATGTAAACAATAACTATGATATAATATATACTATGTTGTACCTTAAATTAAATTATTTGAAATGAAAAACCATCAAAATCCCAGGACATCTTATGTCTAAGACAATCAAAATACCTATCATATTAGATGATTAAAAACATTATATGTTGTAAATAAAAAACTAGTCTAAGACAAAGAAAAAAATTAATAGTGAAGGAAAAAAAAAAGGATGAACATAGTGGAAAGGTGGGATCTCACCTCTAATCTCAAAATTAATTGTAATAAACCCACTCCATCCTTAGGTGAATTTTGGAGACTTATAAGGACCAATAAATTTCAAGGAAATTTTTTTCTTAAATTCTTTGGGATTTTACGAGTACGCAGTTTCTAATGGCAGCTGATTACGAGGCCCGGTGTTTCCGGAATCAATTTCCGATGTTTAGCTCGGGTATGTTCAGTGAACGAAGGTGTAGGTTTTTTTATCATTTGAACCGGTGCTCGGAATTGAAATCTGACGGCACCGATGAAACCGCAGCGCTGATAATTGTTTAAGAGTACTTTTACCGTAGATGCGTTTACATGGGAGAAGGAGTTAAATTTTGTGGTTTAAATAAGAAGTTAAAGAAATTGTGGAACAATTTTTATTCTTTATCTTAAGTGGTTATATCCTAAATGGGGTAGTTATGATGGGACCCACAAACTTCTAACTACCCATGTGAGGATAATTGTGAGGTGGGGCCCACACGAGCCCCAACCATTCACATTTCCTAAACCCCTTAAACCTCCCATTAAACTCCTTTATTTTAATGTTCACAACCCCCTTGTATTTAGTGGGGTAAATTTTTCTCTCCTCTCTCTCCCTCATTAAATGTTGCCAACCATTCACCCAATTAATTAGACAACTCATGGTTTAATTAATTAAGTGAATTGGATTTTGAATTTTGTATTTTTGAATGCTTGGAAAAATAAAATAATGTCAGAGGAAGCCTTATTTTATTTTGGGTTAGAATTTTTGTGTAAGGAGATTTGGGAGAACTCTATCTTTATTTGAACAACATCATCCTTCCGTGAAGAACTTCATCCTCCCACAAGGAATGTCACCTCTTCGACGAAGAACGCCATCACTAGAAGGAGAGATGACATTCCTTTCCTTCTTCTCTCCACATCTAGTGTGAGACGTCGTTCCCTCCTTGGACGCACGCCAATGCCGTCTTCGCAACTTCACCCCGCGACGACATCTTCCGTAACGCTTGAAAACAACATCGTTTATCGAAGTAGGGGTTAAGTTCAATTTAAATGGATTAAAATTGTGCTTTGTTTTGTCGTTGAGCATCTCGTTTACCTTGGCCTATTTCTATCATTTACGTGGAGAGTGCGGGGCGAACGAACGCGGCCCGACAACCCTAAATTGTTCTCATTAATTAGTTTATAATTGATAATTGATGGTGGTGGACGCACAACGCTGTCGTGCCATGCCAGGAATGATGCAAAGAGAACCAACACCATCGCGCCGGTTGTGCAGAAAGAACCGCAGCCAGCTACACGGGCCGCTTCAGCGGAAGAACTGGTCAGCCCGTCGGTCGGCCGGGTGAAGAAGAGCAACGACGGCGAGCTAGAAGGCCGGTCGGCCCATCGATCGGACAGGCGGAGGCGGACCGCAACGCCAGGAGGGCATCGCGCCAAAGAAGTTGTGGCCCGCCGTGCGAGCCATGTGCGCCAGAGGACCGGCCGGACAAGACAGTCAGTTTGGGAAAGGGCGGCGCCACCCGGCATCGCCAGTGAAGAAGAACCCCCCCCCCCCCCCCCCTGGAGCCCACTCGGCATCGGACGAGCCGGCAGGGCCCCTCCAGGCCACGCCAAACCGCGCCACATCGGGACGCGTTGTTCCACTTTGGGCCGGGCCGACTTGAGTTTTCCCTTCGGACCGGTCTAGCACCCCTGCTGGGTCGGACCCTTCAAACTGGGGCATCCCGACCCGTTGTCTCACTGGGCTAAACGGGCCGGGCCGGTTAATCACTTAAACGAGGTTAACATAAAAACCACCAGTCCAATAGATGCGATGTCTGCGGCACTAGGACTCTTTCGACGAGACTGTCCTCTTGCGATACTCTAAGTGAGTTTCAGATGATTTTGGATATAGGACGGGTTAGAAACTAGCATATATCTAACCGGGGCGCCTGAGATGGAAAATCTTATATATCTCGAACTGGGTGTCAGATTGACGCGGCGTCTGTTGGTTTGAGTTCCTTTTGACGAGACGAAACTTCGAGATATATCAACTCTAGACTTATTGACCGTTGATGAATCGACCCTCTTGGCTCGTGGTGCAGACCCTCCTGGAATTGAGCGTGCTGTGTATGGGAACCCTAGAGCTGGCTATGACTGCGATGGAGATGGAGACTGTACTTGGATCCTACGTCGGTTCGGTAGCGAGGACAACTATTCATGGATCCTCCGTGGGTATGGCAGTGATGATGACTGTACATGGATCCTAGGTGGGTTTGGCAGCGATGGTTATTGTACTTGAATCCTATGTGGGTTCGGCAGTGACCACTTCTGTACTTGGATCCTACGTGGGTTCGGCAGGGGAGATGATTTAGAAGCTACATCTATAATCTCCACCCTCTTCATGAGTAGTATACCTGTGTGATCTGAGTCTTGAATTTTAATAATTATCTTCGATATGATTGTCTTACTTTCCTGTGTGGACTGAGTTGTGCTTTCCTTTGTGGACTGGGTTGTACTTGGGCTTGTGAGTTGGAGATGAACTGAAATTGATGACTTAGGTATATGTATGGGTATATACCTAAGTTTAGTTAGTTGATACTTTGTGATTGTATATTTCCTTTTTGTTTTATCCTTTTTGGATTACGGGAGGCCTTCGAGGGTCTCGGGGTCCCTACTGAATATCGTATACTCACCCCTGCACGGGTTATGCCCGCACTACGTTGTGTTAGTTGCAGACGATGGACAACACTGACTGTGGTTGAGGCTTGTGGAGCGGGACTGTATCTGGTGGTGGACTATCAGGTAGGACGTACATGGAGAGGACTGACGGATTTGAGGAGATGAGGAGACCATCTGTACCTACCCTTCGGGTGGGTTTTCCAGAGGACGTCTCGGTGGTTGCTGTGTTACTTCCAGCTGATGTACTTCACTTTTCTCAGTTGTACTATACTTTCTGTTGGGGTTGTATACTGGCCCATTTACTTTCCAGCACTTACTTTTGTACTCAGTTTACTTAGTGTTTACTTCAGCTTGTGTACTATGTTGTGTTTGTTTAATTATATAATGGAAATGCCTTCCCTTTTATCGGGATTTACGCATTTTGTGCTAGTCTCCATCCCCTGGCCTATGGGACGCGGGCTTGGGGTAGTAACAGCATGGGCCCTGAGGATAGGGCAAAACAAATTGGTATTAGAGGAGTCTGTTCTACCGTAGAACCTAGGAATCTGATAATTTATTTCTGTGAAGCAATAATGTTAAGCTTATTGAGTGTGGTTATCAGTTTAGGTATTTTAGTGTTGGTGCGTCAGCCGATGTATCCATACACCAGGACCCTGACATCTGATTTTCAACTTAGTGCTCGAAAACACTGATTGCATGTGTGTTTCAAAAGTTTTATTTGTGATTACTTTGTGTAAGCTCACTAGTTGTACTGTATTAATCGTGGAACACCTGTATCTTTTTAGGATGGCCCCACGATGGCAGCCAGCTAGGGTTCCCAGTTACGTGCGAGATGGAAGCCCACCGAGTGACGAGGCCTCGGTGTAGGGCCCCATTACAGTGGAGGCACCAGTGGTACCTTTACACACTGGGCCACCGATACCACCAGCCCCAGCAGCAGAGAGTGTGTGCCGCCTGAGTGTGTTGCATGAGTTTCAGCGACAGAGGCCGCCCACGTCCCACGGAGAGACGGACCCTCAGGCATTCGAGAATTGGCAGGAGGATGTTGTCCAAGTCTTCAAATTAGTAGGGAGACCAGCTGACCTCAGGGTGATCCTTGCGGCGAGTCTCATGCATGAAGTAGAAGGTAGATGCTGGAGCTTGATGCTCCAAGTGCATGACGAGGCATCCCTACTATGGACGGACATCGAGATTCTCTTCCGCTCAAAGTTCGTTCCAGCCACCCTTCATGCGGTGCGCATCCAAAAGTTACTACATCTGCGGAGGGCAATATGACAATAGTTTACTACTCAGTGAGATTTACCAAACTCTCGCGCTACTCCACGGACATGGTATGGGACCCATTCTTCCAGTCCAAAACCTTCGAGCAGTGACTGAGGCATTAGATTCGGGCTTCGATGATCTCCCTCAGCATTCCGACGCAGGAAGGAGTTCTATAGCGAGCCTTACATGTGGAGAGCTTCCTTGCTGAGCCTACGCCAGTAGTGAGGCCTACCGTAGGGTGACACGTAGCGGAGTCTTCTGCAACAAGAAGTAGACAGATGACGTAGAGATCCAAGAGGAAGAGGCCATTAGGAGGGAGACCTCAGGATACTGGTTCGGAGGTGTGGGGAACACATAGTAGAGCCAGTCATACGTGCGGAAGGTAGTGCTATGCATGCAGCGGGCAAGGCCATATGGCTCATGACTGCCCGACCCGCCATGCAGAGGAGCAACAGAAAATTGAGGGACCACCCAGGAAGAGGCAGAGGTTCGACCGCGGTGGTCTGTAGGGAGCTAGCGGACGAGTTAGAGGAGCTGGCTGAGCATCGGGAGGTGGATGAAACTTCGAGGCTCTAACACCACCACCACCAGGAGGACCACCCCGATCACAAGGAGTTGGCAGACATGGGAAGGATCAACTCTAGGCAGTCGAGGCCCACGACCACGGTGCACCAGAGATGATTGGAGTTACTATCTGTGTCTAATCGACCCTTACTATAGTTATTATTGACACAGGAGCGAGTCATTCTTTAATTTCCACTAACCTTGTTCAGATTTCAAAGATTCCGACAGAGCTGTTGGCTGGATCCTTATGGATAGATACTCCTACAAGATCAGACTCGACGATTACACATTGGTTCTGATAGTGTGAGCTTACTCTAGGAGGTGAGAGCTTCGGCTGGGATCTTCTTATAGCAGCGTTGAGGCCTTACGACGTCATCTTGGGCATGGATTGGTTAACTATAGTCCATGCTCATATCGATTGTATTAGGAACAAAGTATGGTGTGTCCTCAAAGATGGGAGAAGGATCACCTTCACCAGTGAGAAGGGAGCCTTTGTAGTGAAGGATGGACTTACGCAGAGTAGAGGGCAGTCGATCACACATCAATTGGCTAGTCTCATCCTTGGAGCGATTGATGTGCGAAGTCCAAGATTTCCTGTTGTGGTGGATCAGTATGCAGACGTTTTCCCTGATGATGTTCCAGGACTACCTCCTCACAGATAGGTAGACTTCTACAATGACTTTTACCCCAGGACAACCCCGATATCTATTCCAGCATATCGGATGGCACCCGCTGAGCTTCGTGAGATACAGGTACAACTGGAGGACTTATAGTGCAAGGGATTCATCCAATCCAGTGTTTCACCCTGGTGTTCACCAATTTTATTCACTAAGAAGGCAGATGGGATAATGAGACTCTGTGTCGACTACTGTCTCCTGAATCAGGTGACTGTAAAGAACAATTACCCACTTCCGAGGATTGATGACCTCTTTGATCAGCTCATGGTAGCCTGATGGTTCTCAAAGACAGACCTCAGGTTAGGCTATCACCACCTCAGAGTTAGTGATGAGGATGTGCAGAAGACGGCCATTAGGTGTCGGTATGGCCACTATGAGTTCTTGGTTATTCCTTTTGGTGTAACCAACGGTCTAGTAGTGTTCATGAGTCTCATGAATAGGATCTTCCAGCCTTACCTCGATCGATTTTTCGTAGTCTTCATCGACGGCATATTGATTTACTCGACTACTGAGGAGGAGCACACCTACCACTTGCGGGTTGTACTGGACACACTCCAGGAACACCAGCTTTATGGTAAGCTATCGAAGTCTCAATTCTGGATTCGAGAGGTCCACTTCTTGGGACACGTCATCTATGAGGCGGGAGGTGCGGTGGATCCTGTGGAGATCGAGGGAATACTAGATTAGGATCCACCCATGAGTTTGACGGAGGTGCGGAGTTACCTAGGTCTGGCTGGGTACTATCGAAGATTTGTACCAGACTTCTCCAGAGTAGCAGCACCACTATCATCTTTGAAGAAGAAGGGGAAACCCTTTGTGTGGTCAGATAGATGTCAGCAATTCTTCCAAGAGCTCTGACAGAGATTGACTAGTGCACCCATCTTGAGGCTACCAGAGGAGGGCGTAGGGTACAGAGTTTACTGAGATGCATCAGGGACCAGACTCGGGTGTGTTCTGATGGAGGAGCGGGTAGTGATCGCCTATGGTTCACGACAGTTGAGGAAATATGAGCAGAACTATGCTACCAATGACCTGCAATTAGCAGCTGTGGTCTTCACCTTGAAGATGTGGAGGCACTATCTGATGGGTGAGCGCTTTATAGTCTACTCTGATCACCAGAGTCTCAAGTACATCTTTTCGCAGAAGGACCTGAACCTGAGATAGCGGAGATGGCTCGAGTTCCTCGAAGACTATGACTTTGAGATAGTCTATACTCCTGGGGAGGGAAACGTAGTAGCTAATGCTCTCAGAAGGAGGTCGGGCATTCAGCTACTTGGAGAGGCGACAGATTAGTTAGCCTCTTTGCAGATATCCTTCGTGGATAGAGATGGAGAAACCTTTCTACAGTCGTTCACAGTCACTCCTCCACTACATCAGCTAGTCAGAAAGGCACAGCATGGGGATGCTGACTGTGAGGCGCGATGTGCTCAGATATCCTCAGGGCTGGAACCTGATGGATTTTATGAAGGCGGGGAGCACGTCATCCTCTTTAGAGGATGTACCATGGTACCGGTTTCATTATAGGAGAATTTTATGAGGGAGTTTCACACTTCCCCATTGGCGGTACATCCAGGTGTAGAGAAGATGTACCGGGATATCAGACGATAGCACTGGTGGCCGGGTTTGAAGAAGTATGTGTAGCGTTTGTTTCTCGATGCCTCACCTGCAAGCAGGTGAAGGTGGAGCACCAGGTACCAGCAGGCATGGTACAACTCTTAGAGGTCCTGGAGTGGAAGTGCGACGGGATATTCATGGATTTATTGATGGGACTTCCACGTACTTTAGAGGAAACAACTCCATATGGGTGATCGTCGACCGACTCACCAAGTTGGCCCACTTTCCACCTATTAGAGAGAAGGGCTCAGTAGAGAGCTTGGGACGCCTCTACGTTCCGGAGATCGTACGTATTCATGGTGTACCACCATCTATTTTCTCCTATTGAGATGCACGATTTACTTCCCAGCTTTGGAAGCGGTTTCAAGAGGCATTTGGAATGCAGCTATGTCTGGGCACCGCCTTTCATCCTCAGATGGATGGCCTGATGGAGAGGACCACTCAGACTCTCGAGGACATGCTCTGTGCATGTGTCCTCGACTTTGGTCGCAGCTGGGAGGATCACCTACCTTTGGTGGATTTTGCATACAATAATAGCTACCACTCCACCATCAGGATGGAACCATACGAGGCATTGTACGACAGACCTTACAGATCACATTTGTGCTGGACTGACCTTGGGGAGTCAGCACTTATAAGACCAGAGATAGTCCATGCACGACGGAGAAATTACAGATCATCTAGGAGCAGATGAGGACTACACAGAGCCGAAAGATGTCCTATGCTGATAAAATGTGGAAACCACTAAAGTTCGAGGATAGTGACCATGTTTTCTTACGGGTCTCACTTCGACGTGGATTACGGAGATTTGGCCAGGGAGGTAAGTTATCTTCATGCTTCATCGTACCATTCCAGGTTCTCAGCAGGATATGCAAGTTTGATTATCGCCTGGCCCTTCCACCTCAGTTGTACCGAGTTCATGACGTCTTCCACGTATCTCAGTTGAGGAGATACGTGCATGACCCGACACATATCATCATCAACGGGGAGCTGGACATCGATGAGGGGGTGACTTTCGCGATGGTACCGGTGGAGATCGAGGATCGACAGGAGTGAGTCCTACGTGGATGGTTGATTCCTCTAGTGCGCGTCAGGTGGAAGAATGGGAACCTTCAGGAGAGCACATGGGAGCGGGAGCCGTAGATGCATGCACAGTAACCTCATTTGTTTCCCTAGTTTATGATGTATCTTTACGAGGACATAAATCCCTGAGGTGGGAGTAATGTAAAGACCCGTAAATTTCATGGAAATTTTTTTCTTCAATTCTTTAGGATTTTATGAGTACATAGTTTCTAACGGCACATGATTTTGAGGCCTGGTGTTCCCGGAATCAATTTCTGAAGTATAGCTCGGGTATGTTCAGTGAATGAATGAGGGGATTTTTCTATCTTTTGAATCGGTGCTCAGAATTGAAATCTGAGGGCACCGATGAAACTGCAATGCCAGTAATTGCTTAAGAGGACTTTAACCGTAGATGCATTTGCACTGGAGAAGGAGTTAAATTTTGTGGTTTAAATAAGAAGTGAATAAAAAATTATGGAACAATTTTCATTCCTTATCTTAAGTGGTTATATCCTACATGGGGTAGTTAGGATGGGACCCACAACCTCTTAACTACTCATTTAAGGATAATTGTGAGGTGGGTCCCACACGAGCCCCAACCATTCACATTCCCTAAACCCCTTAAACCACCCATTAAACTCCTTTATTTTAATGTTGACAACCCCCTTGTATTTATTTGGGTGACTTCTCCTCTCCACTCTGTCCCCCATTAAAATTTGCCAAACATTCACCCAATTAATTAGACAACTCATGGTTTAATTAATTAAGTGAATTGGATTTTGGATTTTGTAATTTTGAATGCTTGGAAAAATAAAATAAAGTTAGAGGAATCCTTATTTTATTTTTGGGATAGAATTGTTGGGTGAGGAGATTTGGGAGAACTCTGGCATTATTTGAAGAACATCATCTTTCCTTGAAGAACATCATCCTCCCACGAAGAACGTCACCTCTTCGACAAAGAATTCCATCACCACAAGGAGAGACGACGTGCCTTTCCTTCTTCTCTCTATAGCTAGTGTGAGATTCCATTCCCACCATGGACACACTCCAACGCCATCTTTGAAACCTCACCCCGCGACGCCTTCATCCGCAATGCCACCAAACAACATCGTCTATCGAGGAAGGGGTTATGTTCAATTTTAATGGATTAAAATTGTTCTTTGGTTTGTAGTTGAGCATCTTGTTTACCTTGGATGATTGTTATTGTTTACGTGGAGGGTACGGGCCGAACGAATACAGCCCGAAAAGCCTCTGTTGTTCTCGTTAATTATTTTAGAATTGATAATTGAAGGCGGTGGAATCAAATTTCCATCACGCCATGCCGGGAACGAGGCAATGGGAACAAGCGTCGTCGCGCCGGTTGTGCGGAAAGAACCGCAGACCGCTACATGGACTGTTGCGGAGGAAGAACTGGTCGGCTCGTGGGCCGGCCAGGCGAAGAAGGGCCACAGTGCTAGGAGGGCGCCGCGCTAGAAGATCGGTCACCCCGTCGGTTGGCCGGGCAAAACCGGACCGCTGCGCCAGGAGGGCACCGCGCCAAAGATGCCGCGACCTGCCGTGCGGGACACGTGCGCAAGAGGGACGGCCGGCCGAGCCGACCGGTTTGGGGAAGGGTGGAACCACCTCGTTCTGCCAGTGCAGAAGACCGGCCCTCCCCCTTGGAGCCTTCTAGGCTTCAGCTGAGCCGCTCGGCCGGGCGGGCTGCATGCCCAATAGGTTGTGTCCGGCCGGGCTGCGCCGGGCCGGGCCGCACCACTTCTGGTCGGGCCGCGTCCCTTTAGGCCGAATTGATTTTTCCTTTCGGACCAGTCTGACACCCCTTCTAGGTTGGACACATCAAACTGGGGCATCCCGACCCGTTGGCTCACTGGGCTAAACGGGCAAGGCCCGTTAATCACTTAAATGAGGTTAACTTGAAAACTGCGCATCCAATCGACGTGTCGTCTGCGGCACTAGGACTCTTTCGACGGGATGGTCCATTTGAGATACTCTAAGTAAGTTTTGGATGATTTTGGATATCAGCCGGGTTAGAAACAAGCATATTTCTAACTGGGCCCTTGGTATGGAAAAGCCTATATCATTCAGACCGAGCGTCCGATTGACGCGTCATCTGTTGCGTTGAGTTCCTTTTGACGAGACAGAACATCATGATACATCATCTCTAGAGTTTGTGACAGTTTATGTATCGACCCTCTTGGCACGTGGAGTGTACCCTCATGGAATCGAGTGTGTTGGGTGTGGGAACCCTAGAGCTGGCTGCGACTGCGACAACGATGGTGACTGTACTTGGATCCTACGTGGTTTCGGCAGCGAGGATGACTTTACTTGGATCCTCCATGGGATCAGCAGAAATGACGACTATACTTGGATCCTACGTGAATTCGGTAGTGATGGTTACTGTACTAGGATCCTACGTGGGTTCAGTAGCGACGACTTCTGTACTTAGATCCTAAGTGGGTTCGGTAGGGGAGATGATTCAGAGGCTACATTTATCATCTTCACCCCTCTTCGTGAGTAGTGTACCTTTGTGAGCTGAGTCTTGACTTTCAATCATTATCTTCAATATGATTGTCTTGCATTCCTATGTGGACTGAGTTGTGCTTTCCTGTGTGGACCTTGGGCTCATGAGTTGGAGCTGAACTGAAATTTATTACTTAGGTATATGTATGGGAATATACCTAAGTAGAGTTGGTTGATACTTTTTGATTGTATCTTTCCTTTTTGGTTTATCCTTTGTGGATTCTGGGAGGCCTTCGGGGGTCTCGGGGTCCCTATTGAGTATCGTATACTCACCCCTGCACGGGCTATACCCGCACTACGTTGTGTTCGTTGCAGATGACGGACAACATTGATTGTGGTTGAGGATTGTAGAGTGGGACGGTATCCGGTGGTGGACTATCTGGCGGGACGTACACAGAGCGGATGGACGGATTTGAGGAGCTAAAAAGACCATATGTACCCACAATTTAGGTGAGGTTTCCAGAGGACGTCTCGGTGGTTGCTAATTTACTTTCATCAGTTGTAATTCAATTTTCTCAGTTGTATTATACTTTCCGTTAGGTTTTTATACTGGCCCATTTACATTCCAGCACTTACTTTTGTACTCAGTTTAATTAGTGTTTACTTCTTCTTGCGTACTCTATTGTGTTTTTTTACTTATATAAAGGCAATGTCTTCCTTTTTATGAGGATTTACGCCTTTGGTGCTAGTCACCAGCCTCTTGCCTCTGGGAGGCGGGATAAGGGTAGTCACGGCACAGGCCCTGAGGATAGGTCATGACAAGAATAGGGGGGGGGGATTCTCTTGGCATAGCCACATATGAATGAGGAAAAGAGAGAAGTCAGTGGGATTTAAAATCTATAGGGGAAAATTTTTCATTCAAAAGCTTTAAAAAATAGGAGTGCACCATGAAAGGAAGCATGATAAACCTCCAGTAATCCCCCCAAGGACCCCAATACATCAGCTTAAATGAATGACCCACACACCCATCACTATTTTACATTTCACCATAAAATCTAAAACACCATGGTGTAATCCTCGGTTTCCAACAAGGGGAACACCTTGGCCAACAATATTAGTGAAATGTGCTACCTATGTGTTTCATCCATCCTGATCTGAGGCTGTACCACCATACAAAAAAAACACCAACCAATATGTGAGGGTTCCAAAATCACCTAGACAAGGTCACCTACAACACAGTGAGTTCAAACATCAATCAAAATCATGTATCATGGGATGGAATTTCTTATGGTCTATAAAACCACCCACCAAGAGTACACCATAGTGTCAGAGATGTTTTTTATCCACCCAAAGGCCCACAATTGTTTTTCACCCAACATTTCTCTCTATGCCTTGGTCACACTATTCCATGTTTCATTTTGTTGCATAAAGTTTTTATCGTTTATTTTTAACACAATGAGAAAAACATAGAAATTTGTTTATTTATTTTTCCATTTATGATAAGTACAAGCTTAGAGTTCCATATAGTCACCCATGTTTAATTCCCCTAAACATTCTTGGGAACATTTCTCATTAAAGCATGGTTTCTTCCACCAAAAGGTCCACCACAACATGGTCCTCCTCGTGGTGGTGCACCTATAGAAAAATATAGCTTCAGACACACCAAAAGTTTCTCCAACATCAATCAAATTACCTAAAAGACTCTTCAGGTGATCATTTAAAAAAACCTTTTTTAAGAAGCTCCAGTCCAAAAATTATTGATCAAAATCCCAAATAATGAAACAAACTCTATTTCAAGACCTTAAATTCAAATTCCAAGTGAATTTTATAACCTATAATATTATAAGTTATTAAATTTTGGTGGGAAACTACATGCTAAAATTTTTATATTTATTATTAGTAATTTATTACACTAGTATCTGGACTTTTATTATATCCCTACTATGTGTAAAAAAAATTCCAATATGGATTTTTATTACCGATTTGTTAGGGTTAGGAATTTACTCCATGAACTATATGAGATAATCCATGGGTTCCCAAGTTATAATTATCTAAAAATTTGGATAATCTATGTCTTGACATTTTTTATGTTTAGAAATAATCTAACACTTAATGGTTTTAAAATCTCATTTCCATATCTCATGTATTTCATTCATGTATGCAGACTTATAATGAAATAATTTTTTATCTAATAATTTCAAACAAGTTAATTGGTTAAAAACATATTAATATATAACACCTTATACATCTAATGATGAGTGTTGTTACCCAAATATAAAATCCAATTATATTCAATCATATTTAATTACAACTGATGCCTAAGGTATATAAAAAAGTTTTATATAACAGATTAGAATCATATTATTTAAATATCTCAATTAGAAAAAGTATAGTGTGGGAATTAATCAACCATACCACTTTTATAAATAAAGATCAATCCCATATCTATTGAGAATCATGAACTGCAAACACCCATTATCCATGAATCACAACTCAGCATAGACCGTAATTACAATATTATTATAATATATAATATGAAAAAATCACAATAAACCCTTACTTTCAAGTATATAACACAGAAAACATTATAAAATATTGAATCTAATAATACATTTTCTTAGACCCATAATGTATCTATATATTTGCATGTAAATACATTTATAACAAGTTGTTTAATGCTTTAATATAAAGAATACATTCCATAATAATACAAATATTTTAATTTCTAAAACTCAATAATCAATTATAATAATTGAGAAATTTATATTTTAAAAAATATAATACATTTCACATTTTAATATTTCATGGAAAAATCAAATTTGAATGGATCAATATCGATTTTGAACTAACAAAGTCAATATGACCCTAGAATGAGTTCATCGATTTTCCCTTGTAAATAAAATTTTATAAATAATTGAAAATGGATTAATTAACTATTAATTATATTATTTATAATAATTCATTATAATATTTATAATTAACCATGTAATGTTGATCCATTGAGTATAAATAACAATAAGATCATTTAGAGGGAAAATGTAAATTTTTCAGAAAATTGTGTTTAAATGAATATTGTCTTTCCATTTTAATTAATTAGAATAATAATTAATAATGAATGATTTAAATTTTATTTATAGATTATATATATTAATTTCTTAATTTAATTCCAAATAATTAATATTATTAGTCATATATTCAATAAAATTACATATTACCTTAAAAAAATCATTTCCAGAAATATTATTTTTCTCCATCTTTTGTTGGTTTATTTTAAATTAAATTCATAAATTGTTTTGTGAATTTAATTTGATAAAAAAATAATTAAATATTTTCAATCATAAAAATTAATATTAGGTAATATTTTCAACCTAATTTGTGTTCATAATGAATAGTAAGAATAGTAAATATTGATTACCATTGATATGGTAAAAACAAGTTTATAAGCGGTTAATCCATAATTATTAGGGTAAAAATAATGTAAACACATCTTAAACCTCATTTTTTGGATTTTTTAAATTAAACTCATCCCATTT
Organism: Viscum album; assembly: GCA_963277665.1. Taxonomy (NCBI): domain Eukaryota; kingdom Viridiplantae; phylum Streptophyta; class Magnoliopsida; order Santalales; family Viscaceae; genus Viscum; species Viscum album. The sequence continues at coordinate 120,612,292 of OY728134.1, forward strand.
TATTATGATCCATTTTGGCGCCATTTTTCTATGAATGTGAGTTAAAAATATTTTACAAAATTGGAAAATTACAATTCTGCCACTCTCCTCAATTATAAAAGGGTACCTCCTCCCCTCACATTTTCAATCATTATGAGACATTTAGATCAAAAAACCCCTATAAAATATCACAAACCCCACTAATCCGTGTTCTTGAGGTGATGTTATTCCTAGAAGACCAACCCTACGGTCTTTTGGAAGTTTTCTAAACGTGGTTTCTCTAAGAAAATAAAATTTCTTAATAAAGCTCTTTTTTTACAGGATATTTAAACACCATAAATTATGCCCTAAAATTTAAAATATAATAAAACAGATTCTCATATATATTCAGATAATATTATTTTTATGAAATAATATTTATCCACACCATTCTCCATTAAATGGGAAACAAAACCATCGTGCAAGTGTATAGCGGTCTAAGGCCGAATGAACTGATGTGATTTATTTTCCCTAACTGCTTCACATGGATAGTCATAATAATGAATATAATGAGTATAAAGAATAATTATATAATAATACTTATTTATTAAATTTAATATATCATCTACTCCCACACCCTTTCAATAGTTTCAAAATTCTAATTCCATTCATGTGTATGTACAATTTACAATATATACCATGTGATGCAATTATTTTCCATGCAAAATTTTTAAGAATTATTATAAAAAAGTATATAATAAATAAATGTGATATTTATAATATTAATATAATTATTTATATGAATAATCTATAACCCATTTGTCGAATGTAGAACATTCATTATAAAATATGCCTGAGAAAATGGAGAAGTTAAATCATGAAATAATGGTAAAAATGTTTCATTGTCAAAAAATGGGTGATAATATGTCATAATAAGACCATATATGATATTATAATTGTGAATATTATTCCTGTATAAATTAATAAAATCTATAAAATAATTTTAAATGGTGATAAATCATGTTCAAAAAAGTTGAAACGTGAGGTAAGGGGGTTTTAACTCAATTTATATTCATTGGGTTATACTTTTACATCCATAAATATAATATTTTATGATTGATTATGTAATGAAAAATGTTTGGATTATTTTATATTTGAACATGATTTTTTTGTTTACATTAGTTATAAAAATTATTTCATTGATTATTTATCACCTCAATGGTATGATATTGGTAAGGGATTTCATCTCAATTTCCACTCTATTAAGACATATTTATTATTACGCACCAATTTATTTTCATATTATTTTTATACATCCCATTTTACATATTTTAGGTGAATATATATTTATTCATGTTGATTAAATATTTAATTCATCTTTATTCATTCAAGGTATTACAATTTTAATGTTTTCAAAGAGGTAATAATTTATTTTCCTGTCTACCTATTCTAGGATTGCTTATATTTTCATTGAATGATAATAATAATATATAATTTTAAAATTTAATATATTTTATTATACTATGTATAGTTAGGTTGTTTCATTTTATTATTCAAACTTTTCCTCTCTTTGTAACTTTAATGATGAAAATAATATTTTAAAAGAAAACAAAATACTATTTCTAATTTTTATCGGGAATATTTTTCTTCCATGTTTATAAGATTCACAGTTGATATTAAAAAGTATTTCCTTTTACCCAAATGAGTTATTAAATAAATTTTAGTGCATACTTTATCATTTCAATAGTTTTAAAGGTATATTTATATTGTTTTTGGAATGTTAAATTTTTAACTTCCTTTTTAAAAATTCTAATGGAAATACATTATTTTTAACATATATAACATGAATGGATTATCCAGAAACTATAACTTTTTTGAAGTACATAATATTCTCATAAAAGTTTATAAATTACACTTGTTACTTATAAATTAATGTAATTTTTTTCATCCATTTTATTTTATTCTATAAAATACATGACTTTATTATAAAACCAATATATCTGATGAATTGGTGGTAATATTTTTTCTCTTATTAATTTTTTGGTCATTTAATATATCTTGACACATTGTATTTATTAGGATCACATTTCATTTTAAATTTTATTTCTCTTAAATATCCATATTTTTAGTATCATGTATATAGTTATTTCATAGAACATTTACTACTTATGTTTTATTTTTATGAAGAGAAACAATATAATCTAGGGTTTGGGGATTGCGATTTCCACCATAGGTGGTGATGGACTCCGAGCAGATCCATCCTCCCTTAGTGGAGGAGGGATTTTCACAGCCCCTAGTAATCGGCGCTTTCTTTGTTTTTCAAACCCTGACTTCTTACCTTCGTTCACAAAAATTTTCTCTCCCCCAAAGTTCCTTAGTTGCATGATGGGATTCTGAAGCTCTCGGTCATGGCCCAAGAGTTCACCAATGCCTATTACATATTGATTCTAACATTTATATTTTACTTCAAGAAATGATGCTCGCATGTGGATCGTTTTGATCGCTTTATCTTTGATTCGTTGAATCTACAAGAGCACGCCATTGTGGGTCTTCTTGATTCAAAACACATAATGGTTCACTTTGACTCGAAAGATGATTTGATTCTGGCATAGTTCTCTGCCCTGCATACCTGTGATGGCTCCCATTTCTTTCTCTTCATATGGTCTTATGACTACCACATGAAGCGTTACTCATCGACCATGGAAATTTAGGTAAGACTTACGGAAATGCCACTTCCATTTCAGAACCCTTCCATCATCTGCATGATTAGGAATTAAGTTGGTCATTATTTATGCTCAGACAGCAGAACTAGGGATGTATGCCACCTAGTTTCGCTGAGAATTTGTGTCGAAGTTGATTTATCCAAACCACCGATCAAGTCGATTTTTATTGATGTTAGCGAGGAGTTTGGATATAAACAGTCTTTTGTTTTTGGGTCTTGGTTTGACTACTGCTCTTGGTATCTCAATGTATGTCATCTGATAGATTATTGTCATGGTATAAGGGTGGTTCCATAGGTGGTTTTGGCTCAACAGGCTGCAGCTATAGTTTCGGCTCAAGAGTCCGCATCTGTGGTGGAACTGAACTCTCACCAAGGGGAGGAGGATCTGGGTACTGGAATGCAAACATGACCTTGTCCTACCAGTCTGAATACAGTGAATGGGGGCAGTGAAGGAGTATCTAAATCCGATGGTCAATTAGGTGATTAGAAGACTGCAGCGTGATCTTAGGGTGATTCATTCACGATGTTTGGAGTCTTTTGGGATGCAGGTAATTCAATCTGCTGGGGAGGCCAATGGGAATCAAGGAGGGGTGCTCGCGGGGGGGGGGGGGGTAAATAGGCCATGGGAGGGCCTCCTAATAAATCAAAGGTAGGGTGGGTCCCTGGATGAAACATGTGGTTGGGCTAGGGACTCACCTGGGCTGAAGACACAACTTTGGTAGCAAGTGGTGAGTATTGAAGTTAGTAACTGCTTTGCTGGTATGGTTAATGAGGAACTGGATGTGGGTCTGGATCGAGTTTCCCCTGCTTTTTCTCCTAGTCGGGTGTCTGTTGAAGATGTTGAACTGAATGATAGTGGGGTTCTAGGTTCGGGACCAATTTATGATCAGAGTGGCAGCAAGATTGAGAAGGTGCATGGGTAGAGCTACTGCCATCGTGAAAATGACATGAATCATGGGAGACTCTCATTATAAAGAGGAACTCCCAAGGAGCGCAAGTGGAAACATGTAGAATGTCTTGTTTTCTCAGGACGTTGTATCTAGAGAAGGCTTTTTACAGAAGGGGGTGCTTGAAGGTTATGATCCTGTGGCGCAACCACAATGTTTAGAATTTTTTTATACATACAGTCATATCTAGGAGAAGCATGGAGTGAATAATGGCCACCAGGAGATGATTATCCCTAGGAAATGGGTGGAAATATCTGATAGTGAGAAGAAGAATGCTGGTGGTCGAGTTAGAACCTCTTCTAATGACGTTGTTCAGCATCGAAAGAAGGATATGGTAGGGAATGAGGGAGCTATGACCACTCCACCAAGAAGAAGGCAGTGGAAGGGTTATTCTTCTCTGCCGAAGCCGATGACTAACAGATCTTCTATTAGCAAAATAAAATGATGAATTATTCTGAGTAGTTTTTGTACATGGAGAAACTAAATCTTAAATGAATGTATTTGATGACTCAGAAGTATTATGAAGGCTCATAATGGGAATCTGCAACTGCAGATGAAGCAACCAATCTTAGACATGGTGACATATATTACGACGAGTATGGATTTTATGATATGTAATTTTCTATTTTAGATTGTAACGCTTTTCTAGTGTACATTTCCTTTATTCTAATAAACAATCAGTGACTTTTTCTCTGTATTATCTTTCCTAGTATATGGTTATTTCTTAAACTTTATACCATTTCTATAATAGGTGTTTTACAATGAATGATATTTGATTGACTCCTAAAATCATGATATTCCATATACATTATTAAATATCAATATTTATTGATATGGAATATTGATTATTAAATAAATTTATTGATAAATATGTGAGGAATTATTTTTACAAGATGTTTTTGGTGCATCCTAGAATTATACTTCCACTGAATAAATCAATAGGTCTCATGGGACAAACCAACTGGAGAAACTTATTAAATTTGTTTTTGTTGTAAACATATCCATAGTTTAAATTATCTTGGTGAAAGTCTTTCCTAATAAATATAACTTGATTTATGTGATCATGATGCAAAATATTATTCATTTCTATTATTAATAGATTAGTTATAATTTACCTTGATATTATTACGTTGATATTATCTACTTGGGAATTTTATGCCCAATTTATTGCTTAAATGGAATGTGTTTTTAGTTATCTACCTTCAAATATTTATTAGGGCTTATTTACAATAAATTCCTTCAATTGTAAGTAACCATTACTGAGAGTTTGATCTCACCCTTATTTTTTCCTTCCCCTATGATATGTGTAAAGAATCACTGATTTTGTTAAAGGATTAAGAATGTTACTTTAACTATGAATTTATATTTTATTTTCATTGTAAAATGGGAAACATAATTAAATATTGTTCATAATGACTAATAAACGAACCTATAATTGGCGATGTGATCAATTATATCTTGTACCAGTGTAAAAAATAATACACTAGCTCTGGGTTATTGGATTTTGGATTGTTATAGTTTGGTATCAAAGAATTTTTAGTATAAATCATAGGAAATAGATTTATAAAAACATTGATTAGGGAACATAACCATATAAGAATTTTTGAGGTTATTTTTAATTGTAAAATATATCATAAAAGTTTTTTAAAGAATATATTATGTATTTTTCTTAGTAATACATCTTTTTCTCGATTCTACAAGTGGATGTGGATTTTGGAAATAATACATTATGGGTAATAAGTCAAAAAATATTTGGTCGAGTATATCTGAGACAACATTCCGGTGTACATTGAATGTGAACATACTAGACAACGGGTTTGAAAATCTCAGACAATATGCTAGGGTAAATAAAAAATTTATTTTCAATATATTTTGTAATCTTTGAAAGTATTTTTATGATATAAATATATTCCCAAATACTCCATGTCTTTTTATTCTAACATTAACAATGGATAAATTCTCAATTTATTTTAACCACTATATCAGATTTCAAATTATATATTATGATATAAAATTCATAATGTTATGATATAATATAGTATATTTTAATATTTAGAAATTCCACCTAGAAGAAATAATGTTATCAATACATTTGGTTAATGCAGATGTTTCCCTACTGAGAAATTCAATACAACTATTGTTAGATCCCAGAAGATCATAGCCATATAATGGAACATGACCAAGGTTAATACTAATAAGTTTTCACATATTGAGAAACATGAAGTTAAATGTTGTGATACACCTATATTTGATTGATTTAACTAACAGAATCCTCCATATGTTAGTGAAACTACTAATCTAGTGGTATTTAAGAAATAGATTAAGTCTCATGAAAATATATTACTACCCTTGGGATACGATTGAATGGATAATGTTATACTAATAGATTGATATAAAAGATGTGTTGCTAATCAATGGGGGTAATTGATCAAGAATAATATAGAGGGAGAATACATAGAACATATAGAATATATAGTTTTTAATGTATCATTATAAAAAAAATTCCCTTGTGACTACTGAAATGAAATGAAGAGAATGTTCCTCGTCTTAAAGAGAAAGGAAGTTGATCTTGTATAGAGTATGAGGATACCTTTACAATACTAGACAAGCATGATATATATTGTACACGTAATTTAGAAATCGAGATTGGCCATTTCTTGAATGGTCTTAATCAAACCCTCTGAAGGTTACTGATCTTTAAAACCTCATCAATATTTGATGAAATGGTATTATGTTCCACAAAAATAGAGATTTTTTAAATATTATATATATTCTAGGGAAATAAAAAAAATTTCTAAGAACCAAGAAAATTGTAACGTGTTAAAGAATAAGAAATGAATATTTAAATTTCCATCATTCAAAATTTATATAAAGAAGCATCTTGAAAAATGCATAATTGGAATGTGAGTTTTTCATAGGTATGGGGAAAAGGTTCATCTAGATAACGACTGAAATGGGGGGGGGGGGAAGAAACCACTAATATATAATGATTCGTCAATAGAGAATTGGAGAATTGTAAACAATAATGTCCCATGAATCAAGGTAAATCACCACAGAAGCAGGAATGGTGTGAAGGCCAAGCTTATATAATCACTACTTCTGAGATTAATGTTCTTAATGATGTGTTGTTATGTACTTTACAATTTACCTCTATATTAACTAGCTATTTATTTGACTATGTATTTTCACAATCACATATATATTCCATGTTTTTTATTACAATTACATATTTCCCTAGGACCATAAGAAGTGAGTTTCTAATAATGAATCCTATTAGAAATATCACCTCAACAAGGATGCATCAGTCAGTTCCCATTTAGATACATATTGATTACATATTTGTAGACTTTATTATTATGATTATGGATTGATTTTAAATAATACTTTATATGAATTGGAATTAAAAATATACTCAAAATATTATTGTAAAAACCTGTAATTCCAAATTCATGATGATGATGTGTAATTCCCTATAAATAGAGAGATGATTTATTCATCAGGGTCATATCTAGATCCACAACTAGTAACTCCTCGAAATGTGGTTCTTGGTGAAGAATAGCTGACACGATCAATGGTTTAATACTATAATCTTTATATTTGGGGATATATCTATTGTATAGGGATACATTATTTTATTTTCCAATAAAAAACCATAACATCAACAAAAATTTCAATTTGTGTTTTCTGTTGATTTAATCCATAATGAAAGTCCTATATCAAGGACTCACAATAGAATGACCACATTGAAATTTCTAGAAAAAATTAAATAATTATAGTATTTGTGGGATAAGATATTAATATTCTCTAGTATTTCTCCTTAGGGATACCCTATTATATTTTTTTAAGAATAATGATAGATCTATAAGGATCTCTATTGATTATGCGGAAATCATTACTATTATAGTAAAGGAAAATTATCTCAAGAATTACATTTATTAATTATTCAATCAAGTTCATAGAGCTAAATATATTTCAAATATGGAACTATGTTTTCGGTATCACAAATTTTCTTTAATTAAAGAAGATATTTTGATCATATAATTTCATATGAGGTATAGAATGTATTAGTTTATAGTAAAGCCATTCGGATTGGCTAATAAACACCCTATTTAAATGGACATAATAAACATGATATTCAAGAAATAACTTGAAATTTTTTGTGTGGTATTTATTGATTATATATTGGTATATCATAAAAGTTATGAAGGTCATGAGAACTACTTAAAGATGAATCATGATAATTTTAGAGGAAAATCATTATATAGTAAATTTAGAACGTGTAAATTATATAATCAAAACGTTTATTTTCTTATCTATAATTTCCCCATGGTTAGAATTATAGTTGATAATTTAAGATAAAAGAACTTCAAATAATATCCTACACCAAATAAAAAAACCAAGGTACGTAGTTTAATAGGGTTGGTACATTACAATCTATGAATTTCTTGAAAAAAATCCAAATTATATAACTCATTAACAAAGCTTATATATAAAGGGGTTAAGTCGGTATAAATAAAAAAATGTGAAGAATGTTTTTCTGAATTGAATAAGATATCAATTAATGCTCTAATTGTTTCTATACCATCAAGAAATTATGTATTTGAAATATATACTGATGTATTAACGAAATTATTTTTTTGTGTCCTTATAAAAAATGATGAAGTGACTACCAATGCATTAGGTAAATTAAGGACTCGAGAACAGAACTATATGACTCGTGATTTTTAGTTCGCAGCTAAAATATTTTATTTTAAGATAAAAATAAATTATATATATATATAGAAATATTTTATATATACACAGGTTATAAGAGTCTAAAATACATATTTTTACAAAAATATCCCATCATTTGGGAAATATAATTTATCAATCTACTCAAGCATTATGATTTCTAAATAAATAAAACCCAAGGAAGTAAAATATAGTATTTGATTCATTAAGGAGAAAATAAAATTTGGTTCTAGATAAAATAAAGATTGATAAAGATCCTATTGTAATTTATTTAGTAATGAATGAAATGGTAATTATTACAGAAGGGGAAACATCACTTATTTTTCAAATTATTTTCAAACCATATTTATTGGAAAATATAAAAAAATAACTTGGTGATGATAATTTTCAAATAGAAATTAAAGATGTGAATGATGATAAATATGATGAAATCATATATGAAGTTAGCATTCTGATATTTTAAAAGATGAAATGTCTTATATCCATATCTCTTCTAAAAATGGAATTATTAAACAATTCTCCTGGATTGAATTTCTCTATACACACTAGTATCATCTATATGTATTGGGATTTGAGGACAAAATTATAGTACAATATGATGCGAGAATTTATTTATTATGTATGAAGATGTGTGGTTTTTCAATAGGTGATGAATATGAGAACCAATAATAGAATATTTATGTAACCTATACCTATTCATATATTGAAATAAGAGGATATTTCAATTTTATTTTTTATTATATAAACAATATATCCAAGAAAGAGTGATTCAAAGTGGGTTACTATTGGTTGCCTTAAAAATATGTACATTTACACTCTATAATAAAAAATTTACCTCCAAATTACCTTTAATGAATCTATATTAATGAATCCGTAAGACTTAATTATATACTTTTTCAATATTTTTCAGATTATTATTAGCAATTTATAATGAAATTATAGAAATCTAATCATAAGACTCTTGATACCAATCTTTATTTTGGTATCACCTTTCTTCCCCAAATGGATAGGTAGTCTAAATAGACTATTCATACATTAAGAGTCATGTTGATATCATTATCAGTTGACTTTAAATCTATGTGGTATCAGTATATAAATTTTTTATTGTTTTCCAATATCAATATATTCCTTTAAATTATTCAAATGGTGTCATGTGAGTTATAATATAGAATGAAATTTCGTACTCTGACTTGATGAGATGAAGTTTCTGAAAAGAATATTTTATGACCAAAACATTTTGAGGATACAAAAAATGTAAAGACTGTTCAAACTCATATTAATATATCCTAATGAATGAAATTTTTTTTTGATGATAACTAATGGAAATATTTGAGATTTTATGTGGGAGATGATATTTTCATAAAATTTTATTCACGGAAGGGTGTTATATGATTCGATAATAATAAAAAAAGATACCCCATTTACCTTATACTTTTTAAAATTTTAGAACAAATTAAATTTTTTTGGATTACTAGTCAGAAATTTCAATAAGACTCTCTAAATTATGTGATATATTATATATCTCATTGTGATGAAACTACGTGATTAACCCAATGAATGGTATCACCTCAAAATCAATAGAATTAGATCCTAATATATCTTACTATAAAGATAATATCTATATTGTTGACATTAGAGAACAACTCTTGCTGAATTATATGACTAAACTGGTAAAGGTTCTTTGAAAAAATCCAAAAATAGAGGAAGAAATAGGACAAGCTAATGATTTTATAATGAAAATATACCCTCATTTTCATAGAATGTAATATCTATTAAAATTTCAACGAATAAAATTTTAAAGGAGGGAGGAAGGTAACACATGATATTTAATTACAGTAAGTGAAAGTTTTATTTTAATAAAAATATAATAAAATGAAAATTTTAATTTTTCATTGGATAAAATTTATAATTTGATATGATGAATATCTATTTTAAACTTACTAGGTCAAAATAAGCCGAAGATGTGATTTGAAATTTTCCATTAAAATTAAACGTTTATGAATAATCAAACAGGTATTATTTAACTATTAATTATTTTATTTATTATAATTTATTATAATGTGTACAATTAATCATTTATTTATTTTCAATTTGATAGAAATAATGATAATATCATTTAGAGGGAAAAGGGATACTATCCATAAAATTGTTCTTAATTTATAATTTCAATCCATTTTAAATAATTAAAATAACATTAAATAATTAATTATTGAAATTAAATTTATAGATTATATATCAAAATAAATGAATTTAAATCCATGTAATTATTATTACTAGTCATATATATAATATAAAATCCTTTTATTCATTAAAATTCATTTTTTGAAAAACAGATTTTCATCCCATTTTGGAGCATTATTTTTAAATTAATTTCTTGAAATTATATCAATTGAATTTGATAAAATTGAACCGTATTTGGAATAATAATAATTAATATTAATTAATATGTTTAACTTATGCTTTTTTATAATGAATATTAAAAATAGTAAAAATGGTTTACCTCAATTAACCATAAAATGTGTTTACGAGGTGGTTAATCTAAAAAGATTAGTGCTAAAATGACCTAAAAACATACATAAACCTCAGTTTTGGTATGCATTTCGTACATAACCTTATTTCCTTCTAATATGATCCATTTTTAATCCATTTTTCAATGTATGTGACCTAAAAATATTTTAAATCATTGAAGAATTATATGTGTTCCACTAACCTCAATTATAAATGGAAACATACTCTCGTCACTAAATAACACCACTTTATCTTTTTATCTTAAAGTATACCTCCCAAAATATCTTTTCAAACCTCATCCATGTTCTATATGTGTTTTTACTCCCAAAATACCTACACTATAGACCATAAAAGTATATCTAAAAGATGTTCCTCTAATGAAAAGGAAATCATATTATCAAAGAAGTTTCTTTTTTTACAATTTAATTTATCACATTAAATTATGTAATAAACATTATAAAACAATAAAACCATTATTTCACATATAACCCATTCTTATTATTTTCATGGATTAATATTTATGTCTTATTCTCTATCAAATGTGAAAAAACAATCACTCGAGTGTCCGGAAAACTATTGCATTATAACCCGATGTAATATTTTTCCATCACTACATCACATGGATTATCATAATGATTAGAATAATTAATTTAAATAATAATTATAAAATAATATTAATTATATATTTTTAATATATCATCTATTCCTTACCCTTTTAATCATTTAAAAATTATCATGTCGCTCATGTGTAAATATAAATTATCATCTCTGTGATGTTGTGTGATTCATTTTACATGTCCAAATTTCATGAATGGTTCAAAATTAATGTGTTTAGTAAATACATATTATATTTATAATATTAAAATAATTTTGTAGATTATTAAACAACAAACTATGAGAAAGAACCAAATAATTCATGATGAAAAATTTGGGATATAATGTAGCAATTAATACCTGAAACAATATTAATAATGAAATATTATTGAAACATATGAGATAATATGTTTTAGAAGGATCATATATGATATTATAAATATTAATATGGTTATATTTTCAATTTTTTCAATTTTAATCGAAAATAAAGGAGGCTAAAATATGTTCAACAAAGTGAAAGTGTGAGTTAAGGGGTTTCTTAACTCTATTTTTATTCAATTGGATATATTTATACTTAATTGACTATGTTATGGAATGATTATTTGTTAAATGACCTCTTATTATATTATGTTTTATTTCCAATTTTTTGTTTACTTTTTTCCACATAGTAACTAAAATTATTTGATCATTCTATAGGATTTTGTCTTAATTTCTTCTCTATTAACAAGTATTTGGTAATATGTGCCTATTAAATTTGATGTGGTGTATATAACACCTTTTTAATGTATTTAAAATTAATATATATATATATATATATTTATGATTATTATAAACTATATTGTAATTTATTCTTTCAAGGGTTTATAATATAAAATTTACTAAAAATGTAAAAATTTATTTTGTAATCTCATTTTGGGATTGAATTTATTTTTCTTTGAATGAATATTATGATCTATATTCCACAAAAAAAATCTATTTTTTATCCATTGTATATTTAAATATTTAACATGTTTTATTCTCACTTTTAACATATTTTTACATTCAATCAAGAAAATAAATGTTTAAAATAAAACATATCTTACTTCTACTTTTTAGGGTATATTTTTATTCCATGTCCATACTATTTAAAATTTATTTAGAAAATTATTATTTTTCACTCAAATTACTTATTATGGATATTTCAAGTTATCTTATAATTTTTAAATTTTTTAAAAGAAATATTTCAATTTTTTAAAATAGACATTTTTTATTTTCTTTATGAAAAGAAAAATTGAATGTTTTCTTTGTAATGTGTATGGTCATAAAGAGATTTCACATACCCATAACCATTTTATAATATTTATATTCATATAAAATTTTTAAATGATTATAAAAAAACTCTTCAATGAAAATTCATCTTATTGGTTTTCTTCCATTATCTTTTTTTTCATAAAAATATATGAAATTATTGGAAAAACTATATTGTTGATGAGTTGAAAGTTATCTTTTATCTCATAATAATTTTTTGTTCATTAACTTTTCTTTTAAATTGTAACTTTAACAAAATCACCATTCATTATAATTTAAATTACTCTTAATATTAAAATTATATATATAATGGATATGATTATTTCTCTAACTAGGCACTATTTATATTTGATGTGTTCTACTATGAGAGTTTTTTGATTGTGTAGGTAAATATTAATATTATGTACCATTTACTCAATATATATATTTATTGATATGGAATATTTTTATGAATTTAATTTATTATCAAATATATAAGGAATTCATGAGATGTCATCTAATGGGTGGGTTCTAGAATTACATAGCCCATCGATGTGTCAATAGGTCTCCAAAGACAAACCAGTTTACCAAACTAAATAAAACTGTTTTTTTGTGCACACCTACGCATACATTAAATAGTATTATTTCAAGGACTTAAAGGTAAAGATATAATGATATATTATATCATTAAATCCAATATTATGTATTTAATTTATTGAGAATTCAGTTATTATTATCCATAATCTTATTACAATGATATTAATCATGAAAGAATTACATGCTCAAGTTATTGATTAAATGACATATGATTTATGTTATCTACCATTCCAATTGATTATGCCACATTTTCCCTTGATAGCTTCCATTATACATATCCCTTACTAAACATTTGAGCCCAACTTTATTTTTTTCCTTTCCCCAGGATATAAAGAATAAATATTTGAATGAAATATTGAATAATGAAATTTACATTCATTGTGTTTTCATATTTTGTTTTCTATTTTAAAATGCAAAAAATGATTTAATTTTGTTATTCAAGACCACTAAACTGTTCAATCCTTGTTAATATGATCTCTTATATCTTTAACCAATGTAATAATTAATATAAAATCTATGGGTTACATTATTTGATGTTTTTATAATATTAATGAATTATAATGTAGTGAATAAAAAACAAATAGGAAATTTTAGGTATGACAATAGTTATGAAAATTCTAAAAATTATATATCTTTATTAAATATTAATTTAATCCAAATTTATGGACATTACATAATATAAATAAATATTAAAATTTAACATTAATATTTATAATTAATTAATAATACTCTAATTTTACATTTTATTTAGTATAAACTAATTCAAATTCAGATATACCATACTTTTGAAAACTTACTAAAGAATAATTTTTTATGCCCACTTTATATAAACTAAATATAACATATTTCACATATATACCATGATAAAATATTCCAAAACACTTGTTTGTATAGTTTATTTAAATTAAAAAATTATTCCTTTTTTTATGAACATTTGATAATGTCATTTATGAACATTTCATAAATTTATATAAACTCATTTATATTTACCGTTCTTTAAAACTTATAAACACTTTATATAATAATTTACTAAGTAAATCCATATTAAACATTGATTAATCCACTTAAAAAATTCTCTTATTGGTAAAATCCATTATTAAATTCATCATGTTCTCTTTACATTTTTTACAAAATTAACAATAGATCTTTTGATTTTGGACCACACATGATAAGGGAAACAACATATATAATTTGGTCAAGAAATTTTATCAATATCCATTGAAAATATTATTTTTTAACCATTATTTTTTTAATGTATACATAATGTTTTTCTAATGTAAATATAATTTATATACTAAACAAGTCATTTATAGTAAAACCCATTGTCTATAATTATTATTTTACAAATATTTATTTTGAGGAAACATTTTTCAGGATAATTTTTCAATAACCTGAACTAATTTTCAAAAACATGTCATGGATATCAAAAATGTAATTTTTAAAATTTCTCCATAAATATTAAACATAAATCCAAATCATTTTATAAATGTTTTCATACCACTTATGAGTTTTAAGTGGAGATATAATGTGTCAAAATACTGCAAAAACAATTATCTAAAATAATATTTTTAAAAATATCTATCCATCCCAATAATGCAAATAAAACAAATTATAATCATTAATATTCCTTGATGAACCATTTTTCATGATATTTAACACAATATGAATAGGTATTAATCAAATATAGCCAATTACTCTTTGATCCTATGATATCCATTGGATATAATGAATCTCCAAATGATTGGGAAGGATCTACTCTTCCTTATGGTATACTAACACACCAATATACTTAAAATGTGTGATTTTTAGATCAGGGAGCTAAAAGTGATCAAATAATAATTTCAAATATTCCTAATTCAAAAAATCTGATCAATTTTATATAGTAATAAAAGGGAACTCCCTGGATTCAATATTTTTCTCAAATATTCAACTGTTAAACAAAACTATTTTATAAATGTTTTAAGAGTTGAAACACATCATAAGTCTCAAACTCATTATTGTGACCAATTTCTGAAATTAAAATTTTTAATTTTGTCATTCAATATTATAAAATAATCTTTACTTGACAATCCATCCAAATATAATATATTTCAGTTAGTAAAGGAGATCAATTCAAACGTTGATGCATAATATGTAAGTGTTTATGTATAAAATTGTGTAAAAGTGTCCTTCACTATTTTATATATTATATATGAAATAACTATGATATGTTTTATTTAACAATGTAATTTTTAGAATTACTATATATGTTAAGTACCATTTACCAGAATAATTTAGATAATGGAATGAAATAGTATTATTTTACATTAATGGAATCCATTTGGTAGTGGGGCATCAATAAAAATCATATCACTCCCAATATGAATTATTCCTACTTGTGGATTCTTTATGAACTAATATGATAAAATTTAAGGATCATTCATTGGATTTGGTTCTATGATGTGTTGATAGTGTTTTATAGTAAAGTTATGATGTTTTATGATATATTTATATCGTAATTACAATATATAGATATGTAGTTTACCGTACTTTTTTTCTCTCTCGAATATAATACAGTCATAAGTTTCAATATGCCTTTACTATTTGTCACCATCAGTGATATAGGAATCTAGTTTATAGGGATATTTTTTTCAATTTTGAAGTTTCCCATGATAGTGTTGTGTTGTATATTCAATATGAAATTATATCTATTAATATCAATTCTCCCCAAGTTACTATCTCTTATAACCTTAAAATTATAATATATAATAAGATATATACCATTATTTATTAAAACACATGGGGGATAACTATTTGGAATCATTTTAAAATAATCATAGATGAATCATTCATTAGTGGTGACATCCTATATACTAAAATTCAATATCATATTTCCCCATTGATTATCCTTTTCATCCCTACTAATATCTATTTATCCGTATTAGAAATATCCAATCATAGAAAAAAACATTGCAATATAAAAATACTAAATCGCTACATGGGAAACACTATATGGTTATTGATACATATAATTATATCCCCTTTAATTACATTATTAATCACTATTAATTACTCTCTCAATGTCACCATGTATGACATACAAGAAAATTCTTCTACTAATTTTCTGTACAGTGTATATAGGCTTGAATCAACATCTCATCACCAACATAATATAAAAACACAATATTCAATATTTTATTTATCAATGGAATCATAAAATAATAATAATAATAATAATAATACATTTTGTATTTTATTTGAATTATAATTTAATTTAAAAAATTTACAAAATATATAAAACGGTGTAAATACCCTGATTTTTTTGAAATTAATGGTGGTTTGATGCAATTATTTATAAAATAAAATGTGTAAAAATTATATTCTATCACACCCTTGAGATTATATTTGCGAAACATGGTTAAATAATGTTAATTAATTAAAAAAATGGATGTAATAAATAATCTATAAAAAATCAACTTGATGGAAAATAAAACTATTTAATCTGTTTCCTAAGATTACTATAATTATTTTTTATTTTTAATTCCAAAAAATACATTCTCACTCATATATTTTTGTTATAAATTTAACAATTTCGTCCATGACCAATTTTTAACCACGATTCATAGTGAATTATCATTTTTGGAATCACAAGTCCCCAAACACCATAAAAGGTGGGAATTGTGATGGATAAATTCTCTCATTCAATGGATTTTTTCCAATATTAATAAAAACACTAAATCTAATGAATAGAAATAAAAAATTAAATATATTAAAATATGAAAATTAAATTGTAAAGGAATCAATATTTTACCATGTTTTATTGAAATCCATATATTGATGATGTAAATGTACTACGAAATCACTAATCCACTATCATGATAATTTTTTTTTGAGAATTTCACTACCAAGTATGAGGTTATCTCTCTTTTTGTACCTCTATACTCGCTATTTTATGATAAGGATAAAATATGTAAATCCATCTTGTAACTCATAATGATTTTTTATTATAATATCAATATACTATTCAGAAATGGGATTTTTTATATACTTAATTCATAATAATATCATATCTTTCATCTTGTTCACGATCTCCTATAGAAACCATCTCTATAATTTCATATTCATTTTTTCTTGCAAATGTATATGGTAACATATTCCACTATAATGTTCTATTTTTTATTCTTTCTCTTCCCAAGTACATTTATTTATTCCCTTAATCCATTTATCAAAATAATTTAATATATTATTACACCCTTATAATCTTAAATAATCATTAAAAAATCCTTAATGGTTGATTTAAATATCCCATTAACTAATATTGGATTCTATAATTTGGAAAATATTCTAACATTCAGATTTTTTTACTGTATATAGAATCATTATTTAAGGGTTATTTTTATTATGTAATTCTATTTAATTCTATCAGGAACTAGTTTTCTATTATTTATCTTATCTTTATGATCCCTTGATTTTAATCCCCCTATATTTTACCACCCCGAATTATTTTACAAAAAATATTTACAAATAAGATTATATTTAAACTACCTTGCAATAAGATTATACTGAAACTTTATTCCACTTATCGGTACACCTTCTCCAATTAAACATGAACCACCACAAGGCTTCTCCACTTCTCAAGGATATATGTGAATGAATAAAATTAGTATATCAGGTACCCTAAGTAAAACTAATAATGTTCTATACAAAAAGGTAGTTTGAGATTATTCCTCTAGGAACATTGGACAATCATAAAGCCTCGTTTTAACACTTCTCAATTTTGAAACATTTACTTTTCAAATTTAAATGATAATGTAATAAAGAAATATGCTTCAAAACAATGATTATTACTTATTAAATAAAATAACAGATAATGAATTATTTCCAAATGATTAATCCTATAAAAATTATGATTTCTCTATCATAAAATAAAAATTAAATCAATTTGTTGAGAGAATCCTAGATAATCAACTTCTATTACATAAAATATAATCAATCATATATGAAATCATTCAGTTAATTATAAAAAGAGAATATAATTATAATATAATTCATTGAGTTCTAATATCAATTGAAATATATGTATCATGGTTACTATCATAACAAAAATATCAATCTATAACACTTGGTTTCCTCCCCTATAAATTAGTTATGTAATATAATCCTCATAATGAATTATACAATTATTTTCAATCATTCAATACTAAATCAAATTTATATATCCAAAAGAAAAAAAACCACTAAGAATAAATAATCACCATTATACTCTTAATTTCCCATTTTTTAAGTGACCACGCTCTCACCATTAACAATAAATAAATCACATTGAAATAATCCATATGATGGAATAGTGAAAACATTATTGTTTAACATAATATTAATGAAATATCATAATAAAATTAGTGAAATTAATTTATAATAAATCTTTGATATTATTCCCCTACTAGTTAAACATGTTCATACTCATTCCAGAATAAAAACTGTTAAAAATTAAATCTAATTCATTATAATTAGGGAATACTAAAAATTTAAATATGTTAAAAAAACATACTAAAATTTATTCCATTATTCCTTAATTTTTGCATTATTTAGACTCCCCAATAATTTCTTTACCAACCTCCAGTATCTCCTCTTTTAAATTTTATAACTTCAAAGGTTATCATGTAAGAGTATTTTTTTTGTTACATAATATTTACTTATACCAATATTATTAACTAATATCACCAAATATTTATACCGATAATTAAACATTTCATCCATGAATCTTAATTTTAAAATCTCTTCCTCTATCTGATTTAATTTTTATGGGGTTTATCTTATATAATTGAAAATTTAGCATGTTTAAATATATTTTATGTTATATAAACCACTTTATTAATCTATAATCCATTTTTCACTAATTCCGTAAATATTTTAGTTATATGTGGTAATTTTTAAATAATAATTACATTTAATTGAACAATATTCCCATTATAGTTTTCTAAATTTTTATTCACATGTTGGAATTCTAGTGTGAAATTAATGTGTTGTACAATATAATTATCAAAAGATTCATTTCATATTCTACTTGAACAATCATGTCCTAATAAAATGGTTTGTACTTTGACATTCACCTATTATCATTACCCTACATAAATTTATTCCAAATAATTCTAAAATCATAATTCAACCCAAAGACATTAAAAAATAATTTTGAAATATTGAGTATAATTGTAAACCAGAATCATAAATAATTGATATGAATGTTTCAGTGTCTTCAAATTCACCCACACTGAATGCATGTATTTCTATATGAAAAATATCAACGTGGATTAAAAATTATTCTATAATTTAATAAAATAAACATTCAAATTATCATAATCATAAAAATAATTTTATAAGAAAATAAAAAATAAAAAAATCATACAATCAAGAGAAACCCAATCATGCCTTATATAAGACTATAATTATTAAATCTTTTCTTCTTCCACCCACAATATTAAACATTTTATTAATATTCCTGATACTTTTTATCTAAAATACTATAATATTATATCACTGATAACTCAAAATCATTAAATCATAGTTATTTATTGTCTCAAGTATATGTAGTTTTCCCATATGAAAGCAATTTGACTTAATTGCAATTTTGAATTTGATCCACACTAATCAAGAGATATATAATAAAACAAAATTATTTGGTTAAGGTTTTTTCAAATATTATTTATAAACCATACTTATATATATGTAATTTTCATACAGAAAAATCATTTATCTCATATATCAGAATAAATTACAGTTTAAAACACAAGAATTATATAATAAGTACAAACAATTCATTAATTCATTAATTAAGAACATTTCATTATATATAATCATAATAAAATTCTTAATAATAAAATGGTATGTTAATCAAAAATATTAAAATACTTGAATTGAAAAATTTATATCATTTTCATCTCAAAGATTTATCACAGTCACAAACAATACTGTAAAAAATAAAACATTTATAATGAAATTGAATTTTTTTAAAAATAAAACATATAACATTGATAAGAATTAGAGTAAATAGTAAGTTAATTAATTAGGATTAATTTTTTGGAATTATAAAACCAATTTGATCATTGTAATTGTAACCATATCATTAATAATTATTACATGATCCTTAGTAATAACAATATGGTAGTTAGAATAGTAATTTTATCATTAGAAAAAATATATTTGGAAATAAAATGTTATATTAACAAATTAATAATATTTAACATAAATGAATTATTTAAATATTACTATTAAAATTTCATTAAATATGTATTTAAATTATAAATTCATTGAATATATATTTTAGTTTTTTAATAATGTGCAATTAATCATATTTTTCAAAAATATTTAATTTATATGATAATAATTAAAATTACCTATGCCAGAAAATTAATCTAATAAAATTAAATTATTTTTGGAATCATCATTGAAAAATATTTTAAGTTTTTTTTTGATAAATTTTTGAGAAACATTAGTTCTTAGGTAAAAAGTAAATTACTTTTTTATATAAACAATATGTTTTAATTATATCATTAAATTTTTAATAATTAAGTAATAAATAATAGAATGGTTTTATTAACCTAAAAAACATTTAACAATGTAAATAATCAATTTATAAATAGAAAGTTATATTATTAAACGGATAATGTTCTTTCCAAATTCAAAAAATGTAATGTATTCTATTAAAATCCCAATTTATTATTATTTTTTTCTTTCCCTCTAAATAAACTAATAAATTCAATGTTTATGTCTTTAATAAAGTCATAAAACATATATATTAAATAAACTATAATTAATAATATCAAAAATCACACTATTACAAGGTTTACTTTGGAAATATTAATTTGTAAAAGTTTTTAACCCAAAAAATACCACTATCCTCGTGTATAAATACCCCCTCTCCCAACACTTGGAGTAACACGTTATGTTTATTTCTCCTAGCCTAGTATCTACACAGTTTTACTCTATTAATCCCATACTACCATTATAGATATTATATAATCATAAAACTCTATGACATAAAGGAATTATGGTATTATAAAATGAGTGACTTCATTAACAAAGTACCCCATCCTGTTCTATTTTCTCAATTTTCCACTATATGTTTTTTAATATTAGCACATAACTATATAAATACTATTATAATGTAATTTAATTAGTATATTGGAATGTTATTAATTATTTTAATATATTGTAAATATTTTTAATATAATATGGATATATATTTTAAATATCACTCCTCTATTGATAAAGTCTCGATAATGGTTGATTAATTGCCAATGAAGATTTTTTCAAATCTTTACATATCACCTCCTTCATGGTTGGTCTGTATAAATAATTTTTAAATATATTAAAATTTAATTCTATGTACTTTTAGAATTATATAATTAATTTTAATACTTTATAAATGTAACAACATTACATTTCAAAAATTGAAATGAATAGGATAATTTAAAAGAAAACACGACTTTGAGAATCTATATCTTAAAAAATATTAATAAATAAATTCTGATGAATACAAATAATCAAAAATGAAAAAAAATATATAATATGGTTTTTTTTGTGTTTTAATAAATATTAGTTATTTATATATAAATTGAAACTACGGGGAAATAAAATAAGCCCTATGGTACGGGGAGACTAAAACCCAACTCTTTCTATTGGGGTTTATTACCTCTTTCTCTTTCTCTTACACTCATCAAAAATGTTTTTGGTCTAATTTAATCTCTAAAATCAGGATTTTTTTATTATTATTCTTTCTTTTAGACATAATATAACATCTATACATAACTTTTTTTGTACAAACATCATTTTTTATCATCTCTTGTTTTGGTCATATCTTGGATCGTTTCCATGTGAAATTCTTGAGTTCATATTGTTTCCTAGGATTGTGAACCATTAGTCACATTTTTAGGGTAATCATTGTGGCTCTTATCAAGAATATGGGCATCCTATTATGAATTTTCATTGGATGTTTAATATTTAGGTTCATGGATAATCCAAATTGTGAAATTATCTCTTCAAAATAGAGGAATATAGGCCATATGAATTTCAAACAATTGGGTATTGATTATTTAATACTTGTAGAAAAACTATAAAGATTCTCCAGTATCCCATAAAGGGGTTCATAGTTGTCACTTGACCTTCAAATCCATCCTGCATAAATTCTTTAATCTAAATATTTATTTTAATACATGAAACACCATCAATTTACCTTAATCTTACGAAAATTGAATAAGATCCAGATTTATGAGATTTGTTTTAGAGAATTTGGATATTCCTTGCTTTTTTGGGATTTATTTTGACAGATCCTTAGGTTTTAGATAATGTTTTTGAAATGATATATTCTCAATATTTTTCATTCCTTATTTATATTCTAGATCTAATCTTCTCTCCTTGAAAGAAATATTTGATCAATCCTCCCAATGCTAGAACAATCATCTATGAAAGGATCTTATTATATTTTTTATAGATACATTATGGGAGTTTTTAATGGGGTATTAGGTAATAATTGTGTGTTGTTTAGGAATAATTGTCTTATGTTTTTCAACTCATTTCCTTTTTTCTATAATTTGATGAATTGGGGATTCTTTATTGATTAATTATGGTTTAGGGGTCTCTATTATTTTCATAGATCCCACTTCTTTGTTTGGTATTTGAATACAATAGAATTATTTCAGTACTAAGCGTTGAGTTGGTTGGTTTCATATAATGTCTTTGTTCTATTAAGTATATACGATCTCCAAATTATAAACATTATTCATAAAATTTTAAAGTCATACTCACTGATTTTTTTAAATTCATCTGTGGTTATTTTTGATATAAAATGGTTTTCCCATTTTCATTACATAATAACAGACAATTTCAATGAACTATTTATTAGTTTAAAAACATTAGATTTTAAATAGTGGTTTTAGAATGTAAAAGGGTGATTTTCATGATTTTTTATAGCTAATAATCACTTTTGAAATGATTTGGAATTTTTAGAAAATATGGACTTAAGGAACATAGGTGGAGGATTGTGTAGGAACATGTATTGATGATTAGTATGTTAAATTATACATTAGGGTATTCTTATGATACTTTTTTTGTGAATGTCTGGGATTTTTTTAGATGACATCATATGGGTTAATTTCAAATCAGGGTATTCCTCTCCTTCTTTGGATAGTATATTGATGATATTTTTAGTGAAAATTTTCCATGATTGATCAATATATGAGGAAGTTGGTGTACATAGATCTATGTTATCCTCAGAGTACATTTCATTTTTCATTGGTTTCGAAATGGATTTTGATACATGATTTGAAAATGATAAATTTTTTGTTAAAAAGTGATTTGAAAACACATATATATGGAAATAATTATAAACTAATGGTATAATTTACATACTTTTTTTAAGAACTTCAAAAATTAAAAGAATAAATTATTTTATTTTAAAATTATCATAATTGAATTATTTTACAGACTATTTATAGTACACATTGTGGGATCCCACTAGGAATGTATTTCTCACACCTTATGCATACCACTACGTGTGTGCAGATCATATTTTATCTAATTTGGTAAAGGGGAAGGTTTAACAATATGGTGATGAGTATCATTGTTAGTTGGAATTTGGTATCCATTGATGATATGGTGGGATATTTCCCAAAGATCACATGAAGTATCTATTTTCCATTTTGAGTACTTTAGGTTTCATTTTTCAATTATATAAATTGTTAATAACCAATGTAGACCTTAATATATTTCTACAACTACTTATTTATATTTATTGAATACTTTTTATTAATTTTATCCTCACATTTAATTGAATGAAATATTCGTTGTTTTCTTTTAGGCTGTGTTGAAATTATCCCCAATGTTTATTCACGGTTCATTAGTGATATTAACTAACATGTTGGGATCAAGAAAACTCTTCGAGCATTTCCTTAGACCCAGCTGGGATCCTAGTTTGATTGGTATATAGGTTATTTTGTGAAAAATTGTTATCGAAGTGAGGCTTGTTCTCAATATTCCTTGTCATGGGATGTCTAGTATGCAAGAGATAGGATTTTTTAGGCTTAAGGGATACTTTATGAGAGTGTTTCTATCAGTCTCTAACAATAATGAGCACTAAGTTACCCCATGATGTTCAAAGATGTTTCTATTATATTTATTTTTTAATTATCTATGTTAATGAATGTAATATATACATTCTAAATGATATTTATTCATTTTCATCAAGTCTCATTTCTTTCTCTAATATAGTACCACACTTCCTAGAATAATTCCTCATATTACCCAATAGGGTGATGTAAAGGATATTTTGTAAGAGAACTCGTCGATTGATCAGAATCCGGTTGAGGAAATTGTATGTGTACATTTTCTAGTTGAATACAACATACCTATTTCTCAAAAACATAATATGGTAGTTCAATATAAATCTAGATGATATAAAGATCGCGATGAATAATTTCCCTTCTAGAAGCCTCTATCTATTTTGGGGATGAATGGACCTAAAAATAGACAAGTAGTTTGATTAGACAACTTAGATATTTATCTCCCTGGAGTATTCATAATTGGTTAAGTTAAGTGTTATAAATTCAATATTTAGGGACATAGAAAAGGTTATTGGGATGTGGTGGACTAGGTAAAGTTACATGAGGTATTGGTGTGGATAGACTTCAAGACCATCTTATTTCATAAGTTCTTCTAAGAATCCATGAAAATGTCATAGTCTGTTGAGTTTATCTCTATTAAGTATGGTGATATATTATTGAGAGAGTATGCACATAATTTTTTCAAAATTATATTTATTTCTCTTGAGATTGTGAAAAATTAAAATTTGAAGTCTTAGAGGATCCGTATAGGGTTGGGATCATATATTCTTTTGTTATACTTGGTATATAATAGTTTTACCAATGAAGATGTAGTGGGTACAATGATGATGGTAGTGATGGCTATAGTAGGAAATTCAGGATTGGTTTTATATCCCCCTTCGTCCATTGTAAAGATTGGAAGCTTACATGGGAAGAAGAATATGTTTCATGAGACACATCAAGGTTTTTGTGTTATCTCTCTATAACACCCTATTTTTTTCAAAATATTTTTTTAAGATATTCTATATTTTCGATATTGTTCATTAAACACGAAAAAAAATTTATCATGAGTTACACACAACACATAGTTTAGCTTTGGTTATTCAAAAAAATTATTTTAGCTTAATTTATATATTACACTGAGTTTATCCAATATTACATGCAACACCGAGTTTAAAAGAAATAACGCATACTATTAAAATATTTTAATTTAAAATCATAGTAATCTTATAACCATTAAAATGGAGGGTATTAATAGTATATAATAAAATATGAAAATATATGGTTGAAACATGTATATTTAATTCATTCCATTTTAACCAATTAATTATAAATGAAAATAAAAACGATTTGAAAATAATGAAAATAGTTTTTAAAAAAAATTATTTTTATGAATTAAACCATGATTTATTTCTATAAATTTAATAAATATATTTTTGTTAATGAT
Organism: Viscum album; assembly: GCA_963277665.1. Classification (NCBI taxonomy): domain Eukaryota; kingdom Viridiplantae; phylum Streptophyta; class Magnoliopsida; order Santalales; family Viscaceae; genus Viscum; species Viscum album. Next base: position 120,638,134 of record OY728134.1, read on the forward strand.
TTAGAAAATATATATTATATATCCAATCAGGTCATTTACATTTACTTTATGTGTTTTCATTATAATATATCAGAATTGATCTAATTTTACTCTTCAAAACAACATTTTTATAAAAAAAATTTTGTCACCATTTGAATAATTAATTTTTTTCAATTTTATAAAATGTTTATGAAGAAACAAATTAATTATTTAAATAATCTTTTTTAAATTATATTAGGCTAAAGTTCTGATAATTTTCTTAAGGGATTAGTTTTTAAATAAATAGTTAAAAATTATGGTCTTTATAAATAATTTTCATTTCTTTTAAAGAATTTGAAAACCTAAATATAATTTTAGTATGGTTTTAAAGGTAATATTAGTACAATTACATATAAATTAATCCAATTTTATTTATTATAATCAATTTAACACTTATTTTTTATATATAATGTTTTTAATCTTTTGGAAATTTTAACTTCAGAAAACTGTTTTCCTATCAATGTAAGGAGATTAATTGTAAATTCAAATTATCAAATTCTATAAATGGAAGTAGTAAAAAAGGATTAAATATTTGGAATAATAATAATTTATATTATATAATAATGTTAATTTAAATTTTTTACCATAATTGACAGTAAAACAGGTAAAAATTATTTACCACGGTTATGGTAAACAATGTGTCTATCAATGGTCAAACTAAAAAGATAAGGGATAAAAACGACCAAGAACATGTCCAAATACCATCGTATAGAAATATTTAGACCTAAGATATTATTTTTTAAATAATGGTACATTTGTTCCTATTAGAATTTGAAAAATGTGGGTACACATTTTTCTTTTCAAAATTTACAAGCTTTCCACTCACCTCACTTATAAAAGGCCACATACTCTCTTCTCATCTTCACACATCAAAAACCCTTTTTTGGACAATAACTGACTATATAGCATCCTTTTTTCACAAATAAAATTTTATGAGTCTTATTTTGGCACAAAATATAACTAAATAATCCTTTGGGGAAAACCAAATGTAGTCGTCTGGATAAAAGGAGATGCCCATAACCGAGTGTTTTATTTTATTTCTTTCTACACCTCATTTAATTATTATTAAATGATGGCTATATAATTAACTCAGAATAATAGATATTATTATTTTTTATTATGTTAATTTAAAAATCTAAATCCTTCTCATATTCCATAAAATGTTCCATGAAATCATCATTTGTGTGTATGACAGACTACTTCCTCGTGAACTCGGGTTATTATTTTTCCATCACCACCTCTAATAGATAGATATAATGATGAATTTATTATGATTTGTTCACACATTATTTTGAATGTATTAAGTATGGTTTTAATGAAAATATGTGATATATATTAAATAAAAACAATTCTATAATGTTAATATATTATTTATATTTCATTCTTTATATCCATTAGGAAAATGGAAATAACATTCATGTGTTCGTATGGCTCACTGTCTCCATCACTGGTGTATATCATTTTCTTATCTTTAACATTTATGGATCACTAAAAATACATATATAATGAATATATAAGATATTTATATCATGTATAATAATATATATTATTTTTATATGATATAATTAAAAGAACCAAAAATAATAGATCAAAATAAACAAGAAAAACAAAGCAGTTATTTCCTGAAACATGAATTTAACATGGAATTGTTAATAAACCAGTAATAAAATGTCACAATTTAATCATATATTGTATGATAATTATAGGTATTGTTATTTAATATATCTATAATAAACTTTTATTTCATAAAATGTAGGTTCAAATGTGTGCAATAGATGTCAATAATTTTGGTTAGAGATTTCCTTATCACATTTAACTTTTTTGAGATAGATGCCACAATCACCACCTATTTATTTTTTTTGATGTATATACATCCCAGGAATATATTATCAGATTATTATCCTGATAAAATATTGTAATTTACATATATATTATAGCATCTATATTCTATGGGGTTTAGGTTTCAAATGTTTCCAATGTGGCAAGGGATTTTTGTCACAGATTTTTTTTATTGGGACATAAGTTATGTTATGCACCTATTTTCTTATATGATGTATAGATACTACCTCATTTTCATGTTATATAAAAAATATCACTACATTAATGATATTCAATTTTAATTTAATGTAATAATTTAATTTATCTTAAGATTCAAAATATATCAAGTCAGAAAAAGCATGACGTTACAATCCCACTATATATTGGGATTATTTATTATTAAGCTTTTGATGATGAAATATTATGATATATCTCTCATAAAACTCTTTAATTTAAATTCACTCTAGTTATTTAATGGGAATATTTGTTTTCCCTACATTTTATTCTCTTTATGTACTTAATATTACAAAAAAATATTTTTAATAAACATCATCTTAATTTCTCTCTTCGATCGAAAATCATTTTCCCTCTAAAACTGCGATTAATCAAAACGTTATCAAAAATAATTTAAAAATTATCCTTATTATTTATTTAATAATATTTTACAAATTTATTACTTTTAAAAAAAATGATGGAACCAGCATGCAATTTCTTCAAAAATGGTCATTTGTCTTTTATCAAAAAATGTGAATGGATTTTTTATTTTAATATGTATGTTAGGAATGGGATTTCCCACTATTAAGACCATCCAATATTAGATATATTGTTTTATAAGAGTAAATGGTTATATTAAATAATATTATTTTTAAAATGATTTATTTTTAAAACAAATAAAATTGGAAAAGATATTTTTCTCAATAATTGTTTTAAATGATTTTTAATGTTTCCTTCATAAGTTTTCCTTCATATTTTCAATGAAAAGTATTTAAAAAATGTTTTATGTTATTAAAAGTGTTCTTTAAAGTTTAAGGGAAAGTATCCTCTTGAAATTTTCCATGTAATATTTTTAATAAATTTTCCATCAATGATTACATCCTTTAATGGTACTTATGCATAGTTCGGGACAAGATTGAGTGATAAAATTTTAATATTTCTATAGATGGTTAACATTTATATTGATGAAATGTTTATGAAATCCCTTTATTTATTATGGTTTATTCAATTATTAATTTATGAAATATTTATGAATCCTAATTTCATTACATTGGTTATAATGTGATGATATGATGAATATTTAATGATAGTTTTTCACAAATAAGTATGGTTTTCATTGTGATATAGTTGTGACATAAATCTATCTCTAATGTATTCGATAAATATTTATATATTATGATATTAAATGGGAAACAATTTTATTGGATTGATTCTCCCGGAGAAACATGTGAGTTCCAATACACTCTTGGAAATAGGTACATCTAGATCCACTATTGAAAACATGTGTGTCCTGATCCAAAATGGGAAATTGGTGAGATTCCTGACCCACAATGTTGATAGTCTTGGTAGTTAACCTTAAATCATGTAATTGTTTTCTATATTTATGAATGTTCCATAATTTTATAACATTAATATAAGGTTCATGATTGATTTATGATGATTCCTCACTCTTAGAGGGAATATTTGTGGAAAAGATATAGTTTTATGCCAGGACTCATGTTTATGGTCTATGACATGTTTGGTATGGACTTTGAATATTATGTTCATTATCATATACCCTTAGTCTTATATAATTATTTTATATGATAATATATTGATATCTACTATGTGAGAATATATAATTTGGAGATGTTGAAGATCATTCATGAACATTGATTTTTTTTATATTCTCCAAAAACACTAAACTAATATGGTCTTGGGATTTTTTATAAAATTTATTTAATATTAATCTAGAATGATGTGATATTTATATATGAAAATTGGGCTCATTATTTTTGTTATTAGAGGAAAGGTTTAGTTAATATTCATATATTAGGATACGAAAAAAAAACTTAGTGATTCCCCTAGGGATATTACTAATTATATGTCTTGGGATATGTATTGGGATATCTCTAAAAAAATTTCATAGGATAATTAATGATATAAGAAAATATGATAGAATTTTGGTGAAGGATAGAGAAAGGGGTTTCCTAGAAATTACATCCCTAACTAGATACTACACGTGAATGTGGATCGAGCATAGAGTTACTTATGTGCAACAACTCTGAAAAGGATACATTAAGAGGGACAAAAATGTCACCCAAATCAAGACAATAGGACTTTTTGAACACCTTAATAGACACTCCCAGGGGATAAAATATATAAATTCACTACCTATTTATAAACCATCATAATTTATTTAAATAATATAATGAATAAACTAAGATAAGCCTACATTGTAATATATTTAGTGGAAGGTTTCATGTTTTAGACATATTATAAATGAGTTTTCATCATTATGTGGCTTTAAACAATGATTATTGTTACTTACCCTATAATTTATATATTTTATCAAAAGATGGAAACCGAAGTAATCGGTTTGATTATGAGTTTGAAAAAAATGTAATGATTGTCCTCCTATGTAATGAAATGTTTTGGAAGATAGTATGGGAAATGTTATCATAATTCTAAAACAAATTTCTCAAGCTATGATTCATGGTGAACATACAGATGATCAAATTAGGGAACAACATTATTTTGAGTCTTCAAGAGTAAACATCCAACTTTTTTAGTGATTTTGAAAAAACACTAACTGATGATAAATGGATCAGTACCAATGAAAATATATTTTGCATTATTAGGTGTTCATAACATTGAAAATCCATTTTGGTTGTTTATCATTTAGAGGGAGAATAAGATCAGCGGTGGACTATTATTAAGAACATGAGCGAATAAGAATAAATAGAATCTATGGAATAGAATGAGTTTAAGGGTATATTACATAGTAAGTAATTACCTCATATTATATGAAAAAATAAGGGTAATAAATTCATTGAGATTAAGAAAAAGGATGACGAATATATTAGTACCTATGAATCTAATTTTACAGGATTTGAAAATTATACTTTTGGTTTAATCATCAACACTAAAAGTAAAAATTATTGATTCATTGGTGGCCTAAAACCATGTCTTTGAAAGGCATTGGCTATGATAAAATTTAGAATTTATAAATAATATGTTTTATGTACACTAATGGAAGAATTTGAAATTAGATATTCCCACCCTTCATATGTTCTTTGATACGAAAATAAATATCTTGTATTATGAAAATTGAAATGGTAAAAGGAAATTATTTCCTTATATATGATAGAAATGTGGGAAGAATAATCAAAGTAATTTATCAATTTGAATTTGGATGTTATTTAAATCTATAAAGGTATGTTATAAAGATAATGAATGTTGATATATGATTAATGGGCTGGTTAATGAAATAGAGGAGAAGATGACACCAACTAATGAACCAGCTATGATCCAGTGTTTCAAGTGCAAAGAGATTGGGAATTATGTGAATAAATGCCACAATCCATGGGACAATTTAGATAATAAGCTATATTAATTTTTTTAATAAAAAGAAAAATGTGAATTCTTATGCAATCGAAATGGTTTAACTGAATCATGATATTAAAGAACCCTTATCATCCCCTATTTATTTGGGAATTTCATGTTTTATTTTTATTGAATGAGCCCTATGAAATCATATTGTTTATCATTTAGTGAAATTTAATGTGATTATATCCCTCTATATAGATTCTAGAATAATTAAACAAAATTTGATATTATATTTGTATTAATATGAACCGAATACTATAATAATTTTTTTGTATAAGATAATATCTTATATATGGAAAAAGGGTGAATTAACATTTAGAAGTGAATATGTCTCCATGTATGATTAAATAAAGAGTTATGGATAACATCATGGTTTGATGAGTTTAAGATTAGTCTTGATTTCAAATTTATTTACACCCATTTTTAGGTTTTCTATAATATAATTTTATCAATATTATAGATATTTTAATATACAATTATGGCAATAAAAACCATTTTCTTTGTATATGTTTTAGTGAAAATTTTATTTGAGGAATTCATTTATAGTTTGTGGACATAAGATTAATGGTACTAGAAACCTTTAGGGATTATCTTATCTTTTATGTTGGGGAAATTATGTGTTACACATGATCACTATTGGATGTCAACTCACATCATTTCTATTAGATAATAATTATCTATAGATACTCTTTCCATAACATACATTTGGAAATTGGTAAGGTTTTATGGAGTACAATATACAATTTTATATGATCGACATATTAATTTATCATATAATTTTTGGATAATCCATTTGTATGCTCTTGATACATATTATAATTTCATAATAGTTTATCTTCCTCAAATATATTTTCAGTCTCAGGGAAAAAATAAAATCGTAGAGGATTGTTACGATCTTTTTAATTTGGATTTAAAAGGTTGTTGGGAACAATTCCTTCCTATATTAGAGTTTTCATGAATCAATATATTTCACTATAGAATTTGAATGGATAAATATATTGACTATTATGGAAATAATTGTAGATCTCTAATATATTGGAATGACATTTTAGAAACGAGTTTATTTTTTGGGACTTAAGCAAGAAGATGAGATAGAACATAAGGTTAGATCCATTAAAAAAATATAAGCACAAGAAAAATTTTATGGAAATGTTATGTTGATAACCATAAATGCGATCTATAATTTAATTTTTTGGAGAATTTATTTCTGTAAATTTCTCCTTGTATGAAGAAGGGAAAACTAATCCCTTGGTATATCATTCCCTTTGAAGTACTTGATCATATAGAGATATTAGCATATCATTTGAAAATTCCACTAAACCTCTGTCATGTTCAATATGTATTCTATTTAACTCAATTTAATTTGTACATATATGATCATTCATATGAACTAAACTAGTAGGATGTACTACTAGATCATGATCATTATTATAATGAACAATTGGATCAAATTCTTGATCATACATTGAATGTTATATGAAACAATACCACTCTCATGATCAATGTTTTTTTGATAAAACCATCATATTTGGGAAGATATATGGGAACCAATGGATGTAATAATTCATAATAATCCAAACTTTCTTGTACCAAAGGGGAAAATTTTGATGGAGAAATTCATCTTAATGGGGAGATATTGTAACACCCTCATATTTTGTGAAACGTTTTTAATAAATTAAATAATTTTGATATTTATCATTAAACACAACACTAAGTTCAGATTATTTTACCTAAAACACATATTATAGATTGGTTTATGTGTAACATTGAGTTTAACTTGAAATATTTTTAACATAGAGTTCAATCTATGCTACAGACAACACTGATTTTAAATGAAACATGACATACTATTAAAATGTTATTATTTAATGTAATAGTTTTCAATGAGCCTTTTTTATGGTCTTTACGAATGTGATTATTGAAATTGTGAAAATATATGGTTTACACACATATATATAATGGATTCCATTGTGAAAAATTAATTATAAATCAAAATAAAGACCATTTTAAAATAAAGTGAATATTTTTTAAAAAAATATTTTTAAACGCACAAACATGGTTTATCTAAATAAATTAAATAAATCAGTTTAGGTGAATTATTTTAATGAAATTTATATAATATATATTCAATAAAATGTTTATCATTTATCTTATATGTTTTCTAAGCAATATACATGAATAAATCTATTTTTTTTACTTAAAATGTATTTTACTAAAAAGATAATTCGTCAAATTTGGAACACTTATTTTAAAATTACTTTTTCTGAAATTTAGAAAATATATTTGAAAGAATTAATTTATTTTTGAAAATAATAATTTTATAATTATATTTTTTTAATATTTTTTAAGATGATAATTTTTTGAATTGTTAAAATATTGTTTTTTATTCAGAATCTCTATTTCATTTAAAGAATTTAAAAAATTATAAATTATATTTTGGTGATTTTAAAAATAAAATTATTTGAATTATATATTTATTAACCTAATTTTTTTCATTGGAGTCAATTTCATATTCAAATATGGTATAAAAACCTTTTCATCATTGAAACATTTTCTCTTTGAAAAACTTCTTTCTCATTGCATATGTGAGATTAATTTAAAAATAAAAATTTATAATTATATTAATGTAATTTGAAAAATTATATTTCATTTTTTAATCATAATATTGTATATTATCTAAGAATTTCATATTAATTTTTTCCATAACGAATAGTAAAAAGTAGTAAAAAAATTTTTCCCCAATTTAGGTAAAAATGTGTTTAAGAGGGGGTTAAAAGAAAAGAATAAGGATTAAAATTACCAAAAAAATTAAAATCCCATTTTACTTCTATAATTATTCCTTATTTATTCTATTTTATATAATTTCCCTTTTTGGTTCCTTTTTTCAGGTGAAAAACATTGTTATACCATTTCTTCTCAATAATTACAAGTGTTCCCCTCACCTCATTAATAAAAGGCTACCGTCTATCCTCTCCACATAAATCAACAAAAACCATTTGGTTCAGAAAATATCTACTCAAATAAAATCTTTATTTTCTTCATCTCATCCTATATCCATTTTTTCATATATCCAACTAATAAGACTTTTGGTTAATTCCAAAAAACATGTCTAAAGAAGAGGTTATGTCACTAATAAAACATTTTTTTATTTCATCAACTACCACCTTAAAAATATTATGTATCCAATCTTATAAAATAACTTATGTTTCATAAATATTATCATATGTTATTATAAAAATTTCAAAACCTATATCTCTCTCCTCTTCAATCTATGCTAAGAAATCATTATTCATCCGTATGGTGGACTAGTGCCTCATGAACTGATTTAATTAATTTTCCTTCACCAACTCTTAAGGATGGATATAATGATGAATTTATTCTTTATATAGTATATATAATATATTTTTATTAAATTTTAATCATGACCTCTCATTTTCATTATTTCTTTATATATTATGGGAATATGATAACTTCGTTCGTGTATACGGCGGACGACCACCCCATAAAGAAATGTGTTTTCTTCAATATTTACATGAATGATTATAAAGATAGTTTTAGTAAAAATATTTCATATACATGGAATAAAAATTATTCTTTAATAGTAATATATTATTTACCATTCCTTCTTTATTTCTATTGATAAGAAGGAAACAACGTTCATTCGTACGTACGACCTGCCATCTAAATGAATGGTGTATTTTATTTTATTTATCAGTATTTTATGGATAAAATAAATATATATATATTGTTAATATATAATATATTAATATCATGTTTAAAATTATATACAATATTTTACCATGATAAAATTAAGAGGGCCAAAAATAACAATTCATAATACAGACAAAATACAAAGCAGTTATTACCCGAAACATGACTGTAGCATTCAATTTTTAATAAATTTGTAATAAAATGTCATAATTAAATGAAATATGGTATGGTATATTTACTTGTGGTTATGTAATATATTTATAATATATTTCTATTTATTATATATTATTTTTAACTTTAATGGAGGAAGTCGATAATTATGTTAGGAGATTTCCATGTCACTTTTTACATCTGTGAGACACATTCCATATTCACCCCTATTTAATTTATGTGATTTATATACATCCCAAGAATTAATTTTATAGTTATTCACCTAAAAATTAATATTAAAATATATATTTTATTATATGTCTTCAATGTGGTTCAAGGTTTAAATGTTACCAAAGCAGTGAGGGATTTTTTTGCAGAAATTTCCTTTTTAAAGACAGAAGTTGTGTTATTCACCTATCTACTTATATGAAGTTAATATACTTCTCATTTGAGATGTTATATCATGAATGTATATATATTAATTATCATAAACTTTCTATTTATGTTATTCATTAATGGGGCCTACGATGGAAAAGATACTGAAGTGTAAAAAGTGTGATGTTACAATCCCGTGGTTTACCAAGTTTTTTATGATTATGATTTCGATGATGAAATGTTATGATATATCTCTTATGAAACACATGAATTTTTTCCTTCTATTTTTATAATTATAATAAATTTTATCCCTTCATTTTTCTCTCTATATTTACTCAACAGTTCAAAAAAATATTTTTATGAAAAATCATCTTTATTTATATCTTCGGTTGAAAACGCTATTCTTTTAAAAAACATGTTTTATTAATATGTTCTGGAAAATGTTTATAAAATTATCCCAATTATTTATTGAAGAAATTTTTACCCTTTCTTTTAATATTAACAATTTTTTTAAAGGAATTCTTGTGTCATTTTCCCAAAAATTCATGTGCGCCTTTTTTTGTATATTTTTTAATAAATCATTTTTTAATCTATATGCAATGAATTAGACTTCCTTCCTCCATAACCACCCAATTTATTAAATATTTAATTATACAATTCTTTTTTTATATTCAATGAAAATTATTTTTTTATTATTTTAATTTTTTTATTATTTTATTTCAATGTGTAAATGATATTTTCATCAAAAAACTTTTTAAAATAATTTTAAATGTTCCTCTATAAGTATTCGAGGATATTTTAAAAGAAATGGATGTTGATTTTTTTAGAAAATTGTTTTGGAAATTGAAAACTATTTTTTCCTGAAGAAATGTGTTAAATGATCTTTCAAAATTATTATCCATTTAATATTACACCCTTTAATGGTATTTATGCTTTATTGGGGATAAGATTTAGTCATAACATCATTATTATTTATATGGATGGTTAAAGTTAAGTTTAATGAAATTTTTATGAAACCCATTTTTTATGTAACACCCCAGGTAAATAAAGAATATGAAATTTTCATATTTATCTATATTTGTGAATAAAATATTGATATGACTTTAAAGGGGACGCTATGCTCGATGGCGTACCCAACACGCAACAACGAGTTTCTTGGGTATCTTACGTTGCACTCTAATAATAAAATAATATTATTTTAAATGGTAGTCGTTGTATTGGCGGGAATGGATAGAAATAACTAAAATATGATTATATATGTTTTTAAATGTTTTTACATTTATCCAATAAAATATAATGGCTTAAAATACAGAAAGAATTCAATTTTAGGCGTATATGCCCTAGTTTTCACTAAAGGTTCACTTATCGCCTTTGGATGGAGAACTGTCATTAAATATAGTTTTTTTCACTCTTATACATCCTTTTGGACCAAATAAAACTCTTCTTAAGAATTGGGACAACAAAATTTACTTTGTGTAAATTTTTCGTATCTTTACGATAAAGTTCTTTTTTTTAAATGAATAGTGTAAAATGTTGTATTTTAATTCAAAACCTATTTTTAATCTAATTTAATTATAGGATTAGATTATCTTTTGAATTGGTTTTAAATTGAAATTATAATATATTTTTACCATTAAATCCAATAGTGGTCGTTGGAATTAATTTCACTTTGAAATCAGACTTAAACCAATGTCAATCTTTTGATACTTATTGTTTCATAAAAACACACTATTTGATCTAACAGCGGGAATTAATTATTAAATTAATTAATGTGACTTATATGTTTTGAATTTTTTAAAATAGACTTCATTTTTGAATTTGGAATATCAAATATATCTTAGGGTGAATTTTTGGGATTTTTTTGAAAAACATCAATTTTTGATGAATAGTGAAACCACTAAGTGGTACTTATAAAGACTGATTTTCCGTTTAAATGAAATTTTGTCATCATTGTGTTTTGAATTTCAAAAATCCGACATACATGGTTGTCATTAAGAAGTAAAATGTGGTTCAATGAGATTATAATAATTTTTTGGTGAATAGTAACTTATTAAGTTTTTAATCGCGATTAGTGGTAATTAGTGTAGTTTAAGGTATAAATAATGATTTAATAATATGAAATGACCTAGACACCTGTCCCAACCTTATTGGTTGTGTCATGGCCGACCAAGAAAAGCCATGGGTCAACTTGGGGACCCCATGGAGAAACCTTGGTTGGGAAATGACATAAATAACTTTTTATTAAATGTTAAAGTAAAAAATGACACAAACATAATATGTTTTACATAAACAATTTTTACATGGGGTTATAAAGATCAGATTTTTGATTATAAATAGTAATTGGAAAGATAAGAAGATTTAATACATCGTAGTATTTTGTTTATAATTTTTAAACATTAAATAAATTAAATTATTTATGACATAATAATGATGCAGCGATGACATCATTATTTGACGATTTAAATAAAATGGAAAGATAATGAAACATCTAAAACCTACACATGGCAAAAACCAATTAGATGAGTGGATTTCGAAGCCTTATCACCTTATCCACGAAGTATATCAATGTGGGGCCTTTTAAAACCGAAACACCTTTTCAAATAAAGTAATATTTCTTTACATTCCAAAAGTGCCCCTCCTCTCCTCTTATAAAAGGCCCCCACCTCTACCTCATTTCACACACTCCTCAAGCCTTTGGCTCGGCCAACCCCTACCCATTTACTCTCTCCACATCCCTCTCCTCATCCTAGAGGATTCCCTTTGGGCATAATTCTTTCAAAGGAAGCCTTTAGGCTCAAATCAAAATGAGTTACACTTTTAAAGGTAATTCATTCTCTCATGTTCATTTGTTTTATTTTGCTTCTCCAACCCCCTAAACTCTTTTTAATTACTTATTTTATAACAACACCAGTATCTTCAATATACTAGGATGTTGTTATAATATTTATTCGAGCTACACTCTCACACAACTACATCAAATGGTTAAAGAACATACGGTTTCCGTGGATGGCGAAATTCTGCCTCCCGAAACGATGATTGTTGAATACTCATTTAACACCTTCAAAGGTGGCCATTATGATGTCACTATTTCTATATATGATATATAATATGTTTATGTTTTACTTATTCTTCTGTATTTTTCATTTGTTTCTTACCTTTAGGGCTTCCATTATGGGTATACGCGATATCTTTATTTTAGGAAGTGCAGACTACCGCCCCCTCAAAGTGATGTGATTCGTTAATGCCATACGTGGGACGTATAAAGGATGGATTTAATGTTATTATATATGATTTTATACTGGAACTATTATATACCTCTATATCATTATTTTTTCTTTCCATTAAAGTATGATATATAAATGAAAGTAGCGTTCATGCGTACGTACGGCTTACCATCTCCCTGAACGGTGCATTTCATTTCTTATCCCCAAATATAATTTACTATTAAAAGTATATGTATATAATGGATATATATAATTAATGATACATCTAAATGATGAATATAATTCTGGAATTAAAATATACATTCCTCTCATTTAATTTTAATTCCATTAATATGAGAAAGAAATGAAAGTAGCGTTCATGCGTACGTACGGCTTACCGTCTCCATGAATGGTGCATTTCATTTCTTACCTCTAAATGATTATTTAATATTATAAATACATGTATATGATGGATATATATGATATATATGATATCCAAATCAGGAATTTCATTCTGTATATAATGAAAATTTGACCACACGAACAACATGTAATTGTAAGAAGTCCACTTTCGACTTAAGAACCAAATATCGACAAAACAAACATTATTAACTTAAATGATTTCATAATGTTTATAACATGGAAATAAGTGATATAAACGGAATAATGAACTTGAATAAGGTTCTTAAGCAAATATAAATTAACTCATGTTTATTATTCAGGATGTTAAAGAACGATCGAGTCAAGTCGGACCCGAGGTAAGGGATCCTACAACTCTCTTTCATTTTAAGTACACTCTTTTATGTCATTTCTTTTAAGCTCGTATTTCTTATGATTGGGATGTTCTTTTATATTAATCCTACTGTAATTTTTATGTTCATGTGATGAGAGACCATATTATCTCTCATCAATCCATTTTGGAAGTTTTAAGTGGCGCCGCTAGGCTGCCGAGTTTTCGTAAGAGATTTTTCATCTCACTTTTATTCCCGTGAGATTTATGCTACATTTGCCACAATTTCCATTGAGTGGTTTATGTACTTCCCACTATTACAATCCTTTTGTAATATAATTCCATTTATGGGTATTTACATATTCATTTTATGATACTTCTTCAATGGGGTGTACTTTTCGAAGTTACCCAAGTCGGTAAGGGAACCTTTCACCCTCCTCTTTTTAAAAGACTTCTTTTGTTGGGTCTTTTAATTTACATATTTTTTATGTTGGGATATGTTCTCATATATCCTTATAGATGTAAATTTTATGTCCAAGTGATCAGATACCCTTTTTTTAATCTCTCATCAACTCATTTTAATGTGACGTCGTTAGGCTGTCAAGGGAACTTCTTAACCCAATTTTGATTTCTTTGGGTTCAACATGTAGTTATTGAATATGTCATCCTTTGAATATGTGTGAATAACCTTTTATTGTTTTACACTTAATATCCACTTATATTGGGTGTATTTATACTTGTCACACATAATTATGAGATTTATTTATCCTTAATTTAAGGATACCTTCTTTATAATGGATTTCATCTCATTCTACATTTCTTTTGAGACTTCATTGTTGTTATGCACCAAATCACTCTTTTATGGTGGGTATGCTGTCCTTTGACATATTATATCATGAATCCTTTTATTCTCATGATATTTTAATGTTCGGATTAAATTTTATTCCTCTATATTTGTATTCAAGAGTCTCTCATTTTGTTAAAAACTCTTTAACAAAAATATCATTTTATATGTTTTAAAGATTTATTATTCTAAATCTCTATCCTTAATGTCCATGTTTTCAAAATGGTTTTCAGTATTTATTTATATGGACATTAATGTTTTAAAATTATAATTCCATTAAAAGCTTCAAAGTGGTATGGGACACTTTGATTCAAAAATCTCTTTTAAATGGTTTTTGAAAATAGATTGATTAATTCAATATCTGGGAATTATTTATTGTGATTGAAATGTGGAAATGTTATCATTCCTTTATATTGGTTTTATGTTTTATGATTTTATACTAGTACTTGGACATTTTAACGGGTGGTTACGTTATAAACCATATGACGGGTGGTGCCGTGAATACCAGGACGGGTGGTTACATTATAACCTCCAATGCATTGGGTATGGAAGTCGGCCGTATGGCTATTCCATTAAGTATGTATGTAAATTGGCCGTATGGCTATTCCATTAAGTGATATGTGTGGAAGTCGACCGTATGGTTATTCCAGTTAAGTATGTTTATGTCCCAAGTTACCTTTATATATGTTATGTGTTCTTTATATGGGTTTTATGGTAATCCTTTGGTTACAAAAAGGTAAGTAATGATACTTTTTTTTCAATGAAGATTTTTTACTACTTCATGAAGGTCAAAAGTATTACATTGATAAAGTATTCATGGTTTACTTGTTGTTTTGAAAAACTAACAGTTTTCATTCTTTTTGTATCCCTTACTGAGCTTCTTATACTCATCACAAGTTTTTGAAATGTTTTTCATAGGACTTAGCGTGGAATAGGGTCAAGGATGGGATCAAGGGAAAGTCATGCTACCTAAAACATGGAACTATACATGTTTCTTTTTAAGAGTTTTTATTTAATGGAAATTTAGTAGAAGCGGCTACTTTTTAATCTTTTGAGATGTAATAGTTATGTCCTAATTCTGTAAAACTCTAAACCTGAAAAGATCCTCAATGTGAATTACTCATTTAATTCAATATTAAGTAAGGTTTAAGGTTGGGGCCTTATAGTTGGTATCAAAGGAACGGTTTAGATAACTTTAGAGGTTAGGGTATTCTTTAAGCATAAGTGACATTACTATAATGGTTTGGATTTCAGAAAGAGTCCTAGTTTTAGATAAAGTGAATGAGTAAGTATATCTTAGTGTTTATATTCCTCATTAGTACATGATGGTTTTGTTGATATACTCACACTGACATTTCTATTTTTAGTGAATGGATGGATCTAGCAGGCACCAAAGAGACAACAGGTTTGAAGGAAATTGTGGTGGTTCTCTGATTAAGATACTAGATAAAATGGAGGATTCAATGAGGAATCTCATTGTTGTTCTAAACCAAATATCAAGGAGTCATGATCAACCACTTGAACCTTGGTATGATCTTTAATGCATCATGTACGAGATGACCAATCCATGTGGAATTTCAGGTAATAATTAGAAAGGTAACAATTAGAGTTTATATGATCCTTACTTTTGAGGTAATTATGGGTTATTATATGATATGCTGGAAAATGAAAGGCATGAGATAAACTTGAGGTTAAAATATGTTATGATCATTTTTGATGATTTTATCTCTTTTTGGGGAATGATTTAAGAATTATATAGTTTTGGAAAAAGGACAACACGCAGACCGTGTGACATTCCGTCGCGTCGGACAAAGCTGCGGGAATTGAACCCACAACCAAAGTGCGACTGGTATTTATCGCCTACCACTGGACTACGTGAAGTCCATGGTTAGTTTGACCGATTCTTTTTAGTTATATGATTTTATGAATTAATAGTAAGTTGATTTTGGGTTATTTATGAAAATTATTAACCTATCATGGATGATATGTGATTAGGTTAATTACTTTTCAATACGAGACTTTAGGAGCAACTGATATTGTTTGGAGATTAATGTTATGATTTAACTTGGAAGACTATGTGACTAAATAATTTAAATATTTGGGTTTCAATCTTAGTTTGGTTTACTTTAAATAATTTTATGGACAAATTGATTATAGAATGGTCCTCGTTGAACTTTGGATTTTGTTGGACAAATTTTGGATATTAAGAATAGATTTTCTTTCTAATGGGTTATCCTTTTCTGGGTTATCTGATCTTGTACTAGCCTTTTTGGTTTTGGTTTTGGTTTAAGTCTAAAGACATGGGAAGTATATAGTTCTCTTTTGTGGATTAGGTGATTCTCTATAAGTTTATTATAGTACTCTTAATGTGAACAAGTCTCCCTAAATACTCATCTTTTGGAAAAAATATGAGTTTGATTAAGGAATCTAGTAAAAGTTGAAAGTCAAAATGATAAGTGATTATGCTTCCTTATGAATAAATTCCTCAATATTAAGTAACTTAAAACAAAAATGTTGTCTATTAACTTTTCCTACTGGGGAACCCAACACCGTTTAACCCATCACAAGTTTGTGATTTTCTTATTGTTAACTTTCTCCTAAACATTTTTTCTATCACCCTCCATCAGAACATGACCCTTTGTTTTTTCCTCCATTTCCATATTTTCATACTTGGAATCCTAGTATGGGTTAACTCGGGTGACCTCTGTGCTTATCTTTCTTTATTTTAGAGTGATTGTTTTACCGACTCTTGTTCCGATGTGGGACTTTCAAGGATGTTTCCAAGCGCAATTTTAAAATTGCGAGGACGCAATTCCCAAAATGGGGGAAGGATGTAACACCCCAGGTAAATAAATAATATGACATTTTCATATTTATCCATATTTGTGAATAAAATATTGATATGATTTTAAAGGGTACGCTATGCTCGATGGCATACCCAACACGCAACAACGAGTTTCTTGGGAATCTTACGTTGCACTCTAATAATAAAATAATATTATTTTAAATGGTAGTCATTGTATTGGCGGGAATGGATAGAAATAACTAAAATATGATTATATATGTTTTTAAATGTTTTTACATTTATCCAATAAAATATAATGGCTTAAAATACGGAAAAATTCAATTTTAGGTGCATATGCCCTAGTTTTCACTAAAGGTTCACTTATCGCGTTTGGATGGAGAACTGTCATTAAATATAGTTTTGTTCACTCTTATACATCCTTTTGGACCAAATAAAACTCTTCTTAAGAATTGGGACATCAAAATTTACTTTGTGTAAATTTTTCGTATCTTTCCGATAAAGTTCTTTTTTTTTAATGAATAGTGTAAAATGTTGTATTTTAATTCAAAACCTCTTTTTAATCTAATTTATTTATATGATTATATTATCTTTTTAATTGGTTTTAAAGTGAAATTATAATATATTTTTACCATTAAATCCAATAGTGGTCGTTGGAATTAATTTCACTTTGAAATCAGACTTAAACCAATGTCAATCTTTTGATACTTATTGTTTCATAAAAACACGCTATTTGATCTGACAGCGGGAATTAATTATTAAATTAATTAATGTGACTTATATGTTTTGAATTTTTTAAAATAGACTTCATTTTTGAATTTGTAATATCAAATATAGCTTAGGGTGAATTTTTGGTATTTTTCTAAAAAACTTCAATTTCTGATGAATAGTGAAACCACTAAGTGGTACTTATAAAGACTGATTTTCCATTTAAATGAAATTTTGTCATCATTGTGTTTTGAATTTCAAAAATCCGACATACATGGTTGTCATTAAGAAGTAAAATGTGGTTCAATTAGATTACAATAATTTTTTGGTGAATAGTAACTTATTAAGTTTTTAATCGCGATTAGTGGTAATTAGTGTAGTTTAATGTATAAATAATGCTTTAATAATATGAAATGACTTAGAAACCTGTCCCAACCTTATTGGTTGTGTCATGGCCGACCAAGACAAGCCATGGGTCAACTTGGGGACCCCATGGAGACACTTTGGTTGGGAAATGACATAAATAACTTTTTATTAAATGTTAATGTAAAAATGCCACAAACATAATATGTTTTACGAAAACAATTTTTACATGGGGTTATAAAGATCAGATTTTTGATTATAAATAGTCATTGTAAATATAAGAAGATTTACTACATCATAGTATTTTGTTTATAATTTTTAAACATTAAATAAATTAAATTATTTATGACATAATAATGATGCAGCGATGACATCATTATTTGACGATTTAAATAAAATGGAAAGATAATGAAAAACTCTAAAACCTACACATGGAAAAAACCAATTGGATGAGTGGATTTCGAAGACTTATCACCTTATCCACGAATTATATCAATGTGGGACCTTTTAAAACCGAAACACCTTTTCAAATAATGTAATATTTCGTTACTTTCCAAAAGTGCCCCTCTTCTCCTCTTATAAAAGGCCCCCACCTCTACCTCATTTCACACACTCCTCAAGCCTTTGGCTTGGCCAAACCCTGCCCATTTACTCTCTCCACATACCTCTCCTAATCCTAGAGGATTCCATTTGGGCATAATTCTTTCAAAGGAATCCTTTAGGCTCAAATCAAAAGGAGTTACACTTTTAAAGGTAATTCATTCTCTCATGTTCATTTGTTTTATTTTGCTTCTCCAACCCCATAAACTCTTTTTAATTACTTATTTTGTAACAAAACCAGTATCTTCAATATACTAGGATGTTGTTATAATATTTATTCGAGCTACACTCTCACACAACTACATCAAATGGTTAAAGAACATACGGTTTCCGTGGATGGCGAAATTCTGCCTCCCGAAACGATGATTGTTCAATACTCATTTAACACCTTCAAAGGTGGCCATTATGATGTCACTATTTTTATATATGATATATAATATGTTTATGTTTTACTTATGCTTCTGTATTTTTCATTTGTGTCTTAC
The DNA here is from genome assembly GCA_963277665.1 of Viscum album. Classification (NCBI taxonomy): domain Eukaryota; kingdom Viridiplantae; phylum Streptophyta; class Magnoliopsida; order Santalales; family Viscaceae; genus Viscum; species Viscum album. The sequence continues at coordinate 120,657,524 of OY728134.1, forward strand.
CTTTATGGCTTCCATTATGGGTATACGCGATATCTTCATTTTAGGAAGTGCGGACTACCGCCCCCTCAAAGTGATGTGATTCGTTAATGCCATACGTGGGACGTATAAAGGATGGATTTAATGTTATTATATATGATGTTATACTGGAAATATTATATACCTCTATATCATTATTTTTTCTTTCCATTAAAGTATGAGATATAAATGAAAGTAGCATTCATGCGTACGTACGGCTTACTGTCTCCATGAACGGTGCATTTCATTTCTTATCCCCAAATGTAATGTACTATTAAATGTATATGTATATAATGGATATATATAATTAATGATACATCTAAATGATGAATATAATTCTGGAATTAAAATATACATACCTCTCTTTTAATTTTAATTCCATTAATATGAGAAAGTAATGAAAGTAGCGTTCATGCGTACGTATGGCTTACCGTCTCCATGAATGGTGCATTTCATTTCTTACCTCTAAATGATTATGTAATATTATAAATACATGTATATGCTGGATATATATGATATATATGATATCCAAATCAGGAATTTCATTCTGGATCTAAAGAGCCTTTGACCACACGAACAACATGTAATTGTAAGAAGTCCACTTTCGACTTAAGAACCAAATATCGACAAAACAAACATTATTAACTTAAATGATTTCATAATGTTTATAACATGGAAATAAGTGATATAAAAGGAATAATTAACTTGAAAAAGGTTCTTAAGAAAATATAAATTAACTCAAGTTTATTATTCAGGACGTTAAAGAACGATCGAGTCAAGTCGGACCCGAGGTAAGGGATCCTACAACTCTCTTTCATTTTAAGTACACTCTTTTATGTCATTTCTTTTAAGCTCATCTTTCTTATGATTGGGATGTTATTTTATATTAATCCTACTGTAATTTTTATGTTCATGTGATGAGAGACCCTATTCTCTCTCATCAATCCATTTTGGAAGTTTTAAGTGGCGCCGCTAGGCTGCCGATTTTTCGTAAGAGATTTTTCATCTCACTTTTATTCCCGTGAGATTTATGCTACATTTGCCACAATTTCCATTGAGTGGTTTATGTACATCCCACTATTACACTCCTTATGTAATATAATTCCATTTATGGGTATTTACATATTCATTTTATGACACTTCTTCAATGGGGTGTACTTTTCGAAAGTTACCCAAGTCGGTAAGGGAACCTTTCACCCTCCTCTTTTTAAAAGACTTCTTTTGTTGGGTATTTTAATTTACATATTTGTTATGTTGGGATATGTTCTCATATATCCTTATTGATGAAAATTTTATGTCCAAGTGATGAGATACCCTTTTTTTTAATCTCTCATCAACTCATTTTGATGTGACGCCGTTAGGCTGTCAAGGGAACTTCTTAACCCAATTTCGATTTCGTTGGGTTCAACATGTAGTTATTGAATATGTCATCCTTTGAATATGTGTGAATAACCTTTGATTTTTTTACACATAATATCCACTTATATTGGGTGTATTTATATTTGTCACACATAATTATGAGATTGATTTATCCTTAATTTAAGGATACCTTCTTTATAATGGATTTCATCTCATTCTACATTTCTTTTGAGACTTCATTGTTGTTATGCACCAAATCACTCTTATATGGTGTGTATACTGTCCTTTGACATATTATATCATGAATCCTTTTATTCTCATGATATTATAAAGTTCAGATTAAATGTTATTCCGCTATATTTTTATTCAAGAGTCTCTCATTTTGTTAAAAACTCTTTAACAAAAATATCATTTTATATGTTTTAAAGATTTATTATTCTAAATCTCTATCTTTAATGTCCATGTTTTCAAAATGGTTTTCAGTATTTATTTATATGGACATTAATGTTTTAAAATTATAATTCCATTAAAAGCTTCAAAGTGGTATGGGACACTTTGATTCAAAAATCTCTTTTAAATGGTTTTTGAAAATAGATTGATTAATTCAATATCTGGGAATTATTTATTGTGATTGAAATGTGGAAATGTTATCATTCCTTTATATTGGTTTTATGTTTTATGATTTTATACTGGTACTTGGACATTTTAACGGGTGGTTACGTTATAAACCATATGACGGGTGGTGCCGTGAATACCAGGACGGGTGGTTACGTTATAACCTCCAATGAATTGGGTATGGAAGTCGGCCGTATGGATATTCCATTAAGTATGTATGGAAATTGGCCGTATGGCTATTCCATTAAGTGATATGTGTAGAAGTTGACCGTATGGTTATTCCACTTAAGTATGTTTATATCCCAAGTTACCTTTATATATGTTATGTGTTCTTTATATGGGTTTTATGGTAATCCTTTGGTTACAAAAAGCTATGTAATGATACTTTTTTTTCAATGAAGATTTTTTACTACTTCATGAAGGTCAAAAGTATTACATTGATAAAGTATTCATGGTTTACTTGTTGTTTTGAAAAACTAACAGTTTTCATTCTTTTTGTATCCCTTACTAAGCTTCTTATGCTCATCCCATGTTTTTGAAATGTTTTTCACAGGACTTAGCGTGGAATAGGGTCAAGGATGGGATCACGGGAAAGTCATGCTACCTAAAACATGGAACTATACATGTTTCTTTTTAAGAGTTTTTATTTTATGGAAATATAGTAGAAGCGACTACTTTGTAATATTTTGAGATGTAATAGTTATGTCCTAATTCTCTAAAAATCTAAACCTGAAAAGATCCTCAATGTGAATTACTCATTTAATTCAATATTAAATAAGGTTTAAGGCTGGGGCCTTATATTTTACATGGGATATATTGTGATGATATTATGAATGTGTTATGATATTTTGGAAAAAATAAGTATGTTTTCATTATGACATGGGTGAGACATATATATCCCTCCAATGAGTTGGATAAATCATTATATCTCATAAGATAACAATGGGAAACAAGTTGATTGGATTGATCAACTATAGGAAATGGGTGAGTCCAAATCCACGATGGGAAATATGTGTGTCCTGATCCATTATGGGAAATATGTGTATTCTGATATTCAATGAAAAATTTGGGGTTTTTGATGACCCACTATGTTTATTGTTATGGTAGTAAACCTTCAAATATGAAATGGATTACTATACTTATGGTAGTTACACACTTTTATGTCATTAGATTATAATTCCCAATTTATTTACGATGAATTATCAATCTTATGAGACATATTTTAGGAAATGATAATTTTTTATTCCCTGAATTGTGTTTATAATATATTATAGGGTTGGTATGAACATCATAATTTATGTCTATGATAACATAGAATTATTCTTATCTTATGAATTCATATGATCATAGATTGATATATTCTATGTTTACCCTTATGGAGTATTTGAGGTCTCCCTTTCTTATAGTTCCTTCCCCATGTTAGGAATAATGGTTTTTGTAGGGTAGGCCTAAGTGGAATACTATGTGAGAAGATCTTTCTAGGATATTTTGATGATATTTAATGAAATAATAATATTTTGTTTCTATTCTCAAATAAAACTAAACTATTATAATCCTTAGGGGTGTGTTTGTGAATTATATTGAATATTATTCTCAAAATTTGTGATTACTATTTATAAAAACATGGGTTGTTATACTCTCTATAGTGGATTACTCAACACCATCAGTGGTAGCTAGCAGTTTTCATCTAATGTTAAACTAGTGTGGAATGAAAGGACATACAAAGAATTATTTCTTTGTGCCACAATGTCCTACTATTTTGTATCTATGTATAAAATATGTGGATGTTCTATCAGGATATATCTATAAAGGTTTATGTATTTGTTTCATCATCTCAAAATGGGATTGTGGCACATTCAGATGTTTCTAATCCTATATGGCTCTATCCATAGGGCTCTGGTGTAAATAATATTCTCACAGTTGATGAGTTTTTAGTGTATGATGACTTGGGCCTAGTGATAGTGAGAGGTCCTGAAAGGCATGAATGCCTTCATTTATTATTAATTTTTTATAATACACATTTTAAGGGCTGAAGGGAATCTTTTAAATTACATTTCTCATAGGCTTCGTGACATTATAGGACCTTACTGTTTTGATGGAATATATACCAGACTGCGACTACTTGAAAATGACCCTCCCCAAAATCTACATCATGATCAACTATCCACTGTTTCATGGATATTTGGATAGATTTCTTGTAAAAGTATGCACCTGCCTAGTACCGATCGGCAATTCCAAACCCTCTCAATATTATAAAATCTGATAGCTCTGCTCTAGTGAATGTTTCTTGATTTGAATCATCCTCTGGAGAAAGTTCCTTGTAGTATTTTTCTATATGTTTCTATACATCAGGCGGTCTAAAGTCCCTTAAGGGGCCTAAAGGCCTAAAGGTGCCCCAAAATCCTTACTCACCCAATGGCTTCGGTGGCCCGAAGTTGAATAGTTCTCGCTGCTAGAGTGTCAAATAGTTTCTACTCCATTACCTACTTAGTAACTACTATAGTAAAACTATAGTAAGACTTATATATACCCCATCTAAGATTAAATCATGGGTCTCAGGGATGCACTTGAATATTACTCACCAATAGAATTACGACACCTGTTCAGGTTAGTGAGAGGAAAGATCCTTATTTCACCATCTATATCATCCACTTTCTTTGATATAGTTCTCCCTAAATCTATTTTATCAACCATTTGGTCATCTTCATAAAATTTCAATGGATCTTTTATCTTTTATAACATGACTGGTGATGCATCTTATGAACAAAATATAGTAGGATTTTCAATGACCCTTGCAGTCTTTCTCAGTATCTATTTGTTCATTTACTTTTGTTCTTTTTTCTACTGATCTAGATCATATTGAAATTAACTTTGAGATGGAATAGATTGTTTCATAGAGGCCCAATCTTGATTTCTATCATCACAAAATATCATTTACTATCTCTAATAGGAACTTTCATGTATTTTATGTTGAATGTTGTCTAATTTTATGTTGAGAAAGACCTCCTCATTTAGAATTTGGGATTTTGTTAGCCATTTTTTAGCTAAGCTTTTGAAATATTACTCTATTTGTGTTCTTTCATTAGTTTCAAGGGTTTTTTCTAAAGTACATCTTAATAAAATCTTTGGTATTCCTCTAGTAGGAGTGCTAATTTTTTCTATCAATATAGTTCCGTGAACATGGTTGATATCTATTCTTTCCAATAGTATCACAATAGTTGAGTTACAATAGTTGAATATTCTATTGAATGGTTTATAAGAGAATTCTTTTTATTCTTCCTTGTGTATTTACCTGGTAATATATTATTATTTTTCAAATAGGGTTAATGGAACCTTTCATATTTATGTTGATTATCAGAAATATTATCTATTGATGATTAATAATAAATATTAATTACACCATGTTGCTGATTGTTTTAATTAATTGGAGAGTGAAAATGGTTCTCAAAGATCAATATTTGGTCTGGTTATCATCATCCCTAATTTAATGAGTTGGATATCCCAAGGTCCGCTTTCATGAGTAGTAGACACATTGAATATATTATGATGTTTTTCTTCTTGAACAATTCTGTTGAACTTTCTATAAATTTTGTTAACAAAATATTCCACTTGTATCTCAACAACTTTTTTGTGGTATTTATGGATGATATCATAGTTTACTAGAAATGTAAAGATAATTTGGAGTATTATTTATAAATGGTTTTGAAAATATTGAGGAATCAATTTCTTTTCAATAGATAATAGATATATGAAATCCACATTTAGGAAGTGTTTTTCATAAACCATGTGGTTTTAAAACATGGAATCTCATTTGTTCTTGAGAAGGTAAATTAACTATTTTCAAGGGAGGATCCATGGAATATATTTGATATATGATACTTATTATTTTTAAATAGTTATTTTAGAATTATTATTAAAGAGATATAAAAACATTCATCATCATTGATAAATCTTACTAATAAGGGTGAAATTATTGTGGGATGAAAGAAATCAAAATTCATTTGATTAATATAAATGATATTTTTCATCATCTCCAATCAAAATTTAATTATAGGATGGTCAAGTATATTTAGTTAATTGTTATTCTTCACTCTAATGACTGGGTTCTATGCTTATATATAGGGGATCATGTGGGGAAATAAGACTCTCATTAGCTTAAAGTATATGAGAAAACCTTCTAACTCATGATCTCAAACTCAGTAATGTTATGCATTCTCTTAAGTGTTAGAGAAACTAACTTTTTAGGGAGTAGTTCACCTTCAATTATAATCAAAAGATTAGAGGATACATATTATCATAAGAGGACTACATTCACAAGATGATTTGATGGGTGGAGTAGCTTTAGAAGTTTTACATTGACATCACCTACACCCATAACCAGGAAAATGTTTTTTGACACCTGTTATAGGAAATTACCCTCTCATGAATTCTTGGAATGTAATTAGGATTGTAATATCATGTGAATCTTTATTTAGATGTACCAAGAGGATATTGAGTAAGAGATAGGTATGATTATAGCTAGTTCATAGTTGACAGAATATCACTTAAATTCAATTCTTTATGGGTAACATAATGATAATGATTTCATGGAAACCATGGAGCCTTTATACTGTAGGGACACCATTTTCAACTATTCTCTATCCTTGAAAGTTATTCCATGATTCAGGATTTGGTTCATCATCGAAGTATCTACCGGGAATACCATGATGATTTTTTTAAATATTTCCTCATAGGATGTTCACCCAAAATCTGTGAAGATAAATTAAGATGTGAAGTTCATGTTATGGATGTTGTGAATAATGTTTTTCATAGATGAATTTGTGTCTATTTTTTTATAATTCTAGTAGATGATGGATAAGTATAAAAGTAATTTTACATTCTTTCAACCTCTTCCCACTCAATTATTAAACTGATATGAGTTATCCTAGTATTTATTCATCATATAAATATGTAATACCCATGGAAATAATAATTCAAGGTGGTGATTGATTGATTCACAAAGTTGGAACACTGTATCCCAATTTAGGAAATCACAATGGATGTTGATTTTTTAAAGAAGTATGTATAAAATATTGTGATGTTTCATAGGGTATCAACTACAATTTTCTTCAAAATTGATCCCCATTTTACATATTGGTTCTGGAATGGTCTCTATGTTGTTATTGGAACTGATGCTTAGATTTAATATGAATAACCATCGAGAAACATATATCTTTACATAACATGATTTTCAGATTCTAAAGGATATGCTTCATTCCTATGAATTGGATTTCAAAGGATCATGTGACAACCATTTGGGACTGGTTGAGTTTAACGAGAGTTATCATGCTCAACCAGAACATATCCTTATAAAGGTTTATATAACCAATCACGTAAATCGTATCATTGTTGGTTAGAGGAGGTTGAAGCTTATCCTATCAGATATAGTATTATCTAGGATACATCAGTAATGATTCTGGTTATAAATCAATTATTTGTGATGATACCAATTTATCATAAATATTATAATATTCATCAACATTTTCTTTTTGAATCCTCTATTCATGACTATGTTTTCCTGAATGTATCACCTTAGTTTGTTCACCATCGTCTTGGGAATCAATTAAAGTTGGATTCAAGATATATTGTACTATTTTTATCACTATGTAGATTGGAATGGGTTCTTATCAATTAGAATTATAATCATAGTTGAATGTGTCCATGATGTGTTCTATATATCATAAATTAGTAAATATCATCATGATCCCTCACATATAATGATTTGGTAGGAGCTTTATCTAGATCTAGATGTATATATGGTCAAGGTACGAGTATAAATGATATATTCTTAGTAGAAATTCATACATAGGATGCATATTATTTTGGTATGAATGTTATGGTGCCACATAATGGATTAATATAAGACATGGTATTTGGAATTATTGATGAGGGATAAAATTCCTCTTCTATTTTGGGGTCAACCATATACAATATGACTTTTTTGGGGAAGAATGTTGTAATGTGGGTAGAATTATCACATCAAAATATCTCTTTTAGATATGAATATACATTTATTTCTAACACATCAAGTATTTTTTATATCTTATTTTGTTTTGTTTCAAATTTTATAGTTATCATAGTTTTTTTGTGACTAAACATGATTAGGATTGTGGTTAGCGTAAACCATGCATGTAATTCCAGGAAACCTTGGAACCTGTTTTTGGTGTTTTAGAGGAGGGATCACTATTAGGTGCATGATTATTCTAAATTGTACCACCTTCTCCAAAAACCATTTAACATGGGATTGATGAATTTATCACAATTGTTTAATAGTTCGGTAAACTATGTGTCCAAATTTTACAGCTTCTCAAATATCTCAGAAAGAGGATCATTATGGGTGAATGAATTTCCAATTTATTTGGAAAAACCATGAGTTTTGGATTACTTAAATAGAATTTTTTTAAAACTAGAAATATATCATACTCAAATGATAATTCCCCTAGGGGAATAGACTCCCAACTAAAAAAAACCCCTCTTAGATAATTTGGAGATTCCTTTCCTTTTCACAATCAATTTCAAAAGATCATTGGGTATTGGATCTAGGCTTACATTGGTATGTGTCTATTCTTTATCATTCTTAATTGAAATTATATATCCACTATACTCTCCTAGAACATAACCTTATTTTGGGTATTTTATAATATATTTAAAAAATGTGACACAATATACTTGGATTTAGTATATATCAATCATGAAATTGTTAGTTTGTATCTAAAAATTCTGGTATCCTAGAGTATTATTTGATAATTTTGGGTGGTAATTATTTTCCATCATTTACTATGTTCTATAATTTGATGAATTAGATGTTATTGATTGAATATTTATGTCTTATAGTTATCTCTCATTTCCATATACCCCTCTTCTTTATTTGGTGTGTGGATGCCAAGTAATTTTTGCAATACCGACCATTGAGGTGGGTTTTTTCATCTAATTTATTTTTTTAAACTACTCATGATCAATTCATTATATACATGATATATAAAATATTAATGACATGATATCTAATTTTTTGAAATACTTGTGTGATGGTTTTTGATGTAAAATGATTTCCCCTGTATATTTTATAATAAAATATGATCTTAAATAACCGTTGATATGTTTTAAAAAGTGGATTCCACAGCATGGTTTACTGTGGGTAATGGTTTTTTTATATATATATGATAATAACATTATAATTGATTTGATATGTTTAGATCATGGGAACCTAGGGTACATGGGAGGACTATTGTGCAAGGACTTTTTCCCATGATTAGTAGGGGAATTACATATCGGGGTATTCCATTGAGCCTTTGGTGGGGGTTTCTATGATATGATTAGTGCACACTAGGAAGCATTATCCACTATACAAGGATCCTAACTAGACCATACCTAAATTATTCTTGGGTAATTTATATTTTTTTATGGTTTTGATATATTTTTTTTCATGCTATGAAAATGATAAATGGAAACATATAATATTCTATAAAAATTATTTTATAATTAAATGTTTATAAATTATTGAAAAGGCAAAATTTACTTGTCTAAAATCGAATTAGTGAATGTGTAAATCATACCTAATTTTCATTTAAAATGATTATATTATGATTATTCCAAAAGAAAACTTATAAAACACTTGGTAGGTCTCCCATTAAAGTTTTTTTTCTCACACGCTACATCAACTCTTGGGTGTGTTTAGACCCTAATTTATGTGATGTAGGAAATGGAAAAGTCCCAATAAAAGTTTTTTGGATTCCTGGTAAACTAGTATTGAGTGTTTAGTGGTGATATGGTGGGATGTTTCTCATGGGTAACATGGATTAGTTATTGTCAGTTTTAGTACATTGAGTTTAATTTATAAATTATTTATTTTGGGTTTGACTTTTTCAGATCATGATATATCAATACAACTGTTTATTTCTATTATTGGTATACTTTATGTTTCCTTTTATCCTCCCTAATATTCATATTCCATATTTGTTTTCTTCTTTAAGGTTGGGAAAATCATTCTCAAAGTTTGTTTGTGATGTCTATGTTATTTTCACCAGCCTTAGGGATCTATAACTCCCTTTCATGCCTTATCTAATGTCGAATTGTCTTACTATTTATATATCTATATTGGTATGTTTTTAAAAAATACATAATTCTCTCTTTATGATCTCAAAAAATCTACGATTAGTCATACATTACAAAGTAGGAAATAGGTTCTCTAATAAACATTAAATTTTATATTCTCTCATTTACCTCAAAAGAATTAAAATAATTCATATGTATGTTCTACTCCAAATATATAATTTATTTTATTATTAATGTTTTCTGGGTATTTACATGCCAATCTGTTGAAATATCAAATACTTTTGAACAAGTAAAATATTTCCATGTTTAAAAGGGGACTCCTAATCACAACTCTTATTTTGTGTTTATCTTCTCTTCTTTTATCCATTCATAATGATTTTAAAAAAAAATACTATAAATTTATTCCGATATAATTTAACATTTTTTATGTAGGGGATATTATTTTTTTACATCATTAAAATGAATATGTTGCTAACTTAATTAATATAGATATAATCATTTTTTAAAATATTTCATTGATCCTTATTTTTCTGATTCATTTTCAATCTAATAAATATGAACCATTATCTTGTAATGCCTCTAATTAAATATTTTATTTTCACTATATACCATTTATATGGGTTCAGTGAGAATCTTCACAAAAATATCCAAACAAAATAATCCCAAATCATATTTAGATACAACACCACCATAACACAACTACATTGCATTACAACAACATCACAAACAACAACCAACTAAAACACACAATTAAAAACTATAAAAACAAACTAAGAAATATAAATTTAAATTTCAAGATACATGAAAAAAAATAAGTTAGTCGAGTCTTCCTTGATACTCATTTCATCATCCACACTTGAAACACAAGCTGGTGATGTAGCTCCTTTTTCCATGTACACCATCACTAAGAAAAAATAACCCCCCACTGCATCAGCATACATCTTCAACATCAAAATCAACAACAATTGGATCCCAAGCGAGATCAGTGCATGCTCTAAAAAAATACAAAAACCAAAAAACTATTTATAGTGCACATAAACCATCAAATTAGACCAAAATATGAACCAATAAGAACATAAAAAATGATACCAAAAGAGAAAACCAATCTTATGTAAGACACACATCCAGAAATGTCATCGACTGGTCCAACTGAACATCATAAAGCCTCCTTGAAACCACCACACAAGACCGTCTGAGAGAGGAACTATGGAAAAACAATCCATAATTGATATTAACAATATTTGATCCTCAATAGTGGTCCATGACCTATTCTAGGACAATAACACCCCTTCTATCATGAGAACCATATTCCAACATGTATCCACACCTCGAGTGAACCATCAGAGGAAGTATAAAACTACACAAACTGAATAGCCCCATTTCATCAAGGAAATAAAAACAACCAAAAACAATAATAACAAACATATATAATTAAATAAAAATAAAAAACAAATTATATTAAGATCAATTTTGATTCATTCCTCTTGGGAAAAAAAATATGCCTCAGTGAACACCTCCTAAACTATCCTGACAAACTGGTGTTATGGACCAAGATGATTGGAATGCAGAAGCAGATGGTATATGTGGATGAAGAGGTACTGATGGATTCAAAAGTGATATATGACCACATAATAATTTCCAATAGGGTTAAGAGAGAGACTCTTATTAACAAATATGACATAAGTGAGAAAACCAAACCCAAAAGGATGAAAACCTAATGGACTGAGAGGAAGAGAAAACGCTAACTGGGTTGATAAGTGTAAAAAACATGGTAGATAAAAAAAATGATAAAGCAGAAGAAACTATATTTACTATGATAATAGGTAGCTTAAACCATTATGAATCCAATGAAAATGTTCTTGAAATTTTCCAATGGTAAACCAAGTCCAAATGACCGAACCATAAAGAACACACCCCAATAGAGAAAAAATGAGGAAAAAAATATATTAAACAACGATAAGATATTTGATACAAATAAAAACAAAGTAAAAACATAAAAAAATTAGAAATAATTGATGATGGAGGGAATCTTGGAGGAGATTAGTAAAAGAAGAAACTACTGGAGAAACCTTTTAAAAGGGCCAAAGTTAGGGGACCAGGTGAGTGTGGAGTCATTGGATAGTTCATATATTTTTTATAACGATTCCATTTTATGTTAAAAATAATATTTCTACTTCACCTTTTGGTAAAATTATTTCCTATAAAATGATATATGCTTTATGAAATCACTATGAAACTAATCCAATTTTCAAATGTTCATATCATTTTTATGATTCATGTGTGTTTTCCATTCTACATGGCATGCATGATTTATGGTCATTTTAAAATGTGATGGGTGCACCCAAAATTATATATCTCCAAATTAATTGGGTAATGTTATATATTTCATGATACTATGTATATTGTGGGTGAACATGAGGTCATCTATGTTCAAATATTTTGATATAACGATTTGTACCAATATATTGTTTGTGAGCATGACAATATAATTGTTCATAGTTTACATGTGGTATTTTAACATAGTTTTATGATATTTCATTATTATAAATATTCCACATTCCATGTGTCATTCAAATCATTGACCCTATTTATTATGGAGACCATTTTCTTATGATAAGACTATAAAGATGATTATACACAACCTTGAATATTTTGATTCATGTATCATGTTCATTTCCTAGTATTCCTCTACATACTAGGATTTTAGATCAACAATTTCTCTATGTGTGTACTCATTTGATTACATGTACTAAATAGTGTATGAAATCGAATAATAATATTATGAATAAGAAATTAAATAATTTTTTATGTTTTATGTATGATTATATTGTATGAACCAAATTTTCCCATCATAAAAAACCGTTGGATTTTTAATTGTATTATTATTATTGTTGTTAACATAAAATTGAAGTAATAACCATGTATGAGTGATTTTTTTCCCTGTAGTTGGTTTCAAATCATGTTTTAGTAAATTTGTGAATAATGATTTTACATAATTATACAATATGTAAAAAATTTAGAAAATATTTATAGATATAATTGATTTATTTATCCATGATTTTTCAAATTATATTTTCTTATAAGATTTTATATGTTATTAAATGGTGGGATCATGACTTCATAATTATAAATTGTCAATGTCATACTTAATATTCTATCATTTATATTAAATTATTTATTAGATTTTATATAATTCCTTTATATTATTAAAGTTTTCTAGAACATTTGATTAATTCCCTAATATATAAGATTAGATATGTTTATGTGAACACCTTGTGGTGACACCATTACAACCCAAGTGTTTGAATCTTCTTAAATTCGAATCTATGGGATCATTATTAATAAAAATATCACAATCCTTCTTTTAGAATAATTTGATCCAATAGTAGGCATGTATTGGATCTTATTTCATAGATCTGATATCAATTTTATGCAAAAGTAATTATATTACCATTTCCTGAAATGTCCTATGATAATATAAAAATGTTGGTAAAATTATGAAAATCCTTTAGAAAATACTTTAATAGTGTGTGTGGTGTACCTAATGAAAAATTATATATTTTTCAAATGGTTGAGTAAAAAAAGTATCAAACATGATGACATTTCCATTACAATGGAGTGCATTTATGTATTACCTAATGAATTTTATAGCCTTAACCCAAATTTGGAGATGGATTTCTCAATAGAACATATACCAATATCCAATCATATATCCAGAAGTTCCTATAGAATCTCTGAAATAAAACAAAAATAGTTAAATAAGAAATTTCAAGAGAATTTGGATAATGGGTTTATACACAATAGTGCATCACCATGGGGTGTAATGTATCTCTTTTTTAATAATATGGATGGATCAATGAAGCTTTAAATAAAATAATGAGTGTACAAGAAGTTCATAATAAATTAAAAGTATCCACTACCAAAGATTTATGGCACGTTTAGTCAACTTAAATGAGCTTGGTACTTCTCAATAGTGGATTTTTATAATGGATATCATCAGTTGAAAGTGATGAGAGAATATATTCATAATAATTTATTCTATAATATTCATAGACATTATTAATTCATATTGATTGTATGTGGACTTATAAATTACAAATAAATATTAATTGACTTTTTAATGTAGTCTTTATAACTACCTTGATAACTTTGTGGCATCCGTTATTGGAGATATTCTCATATACTCCATGATCCTGGAAAACATTAAATGTATATAAGGATTTTTCATAAAATAGTAAGGAAAGAGAAGTTGGAAACTATATTTAGAAACTATGGTTATGAAATGAATATTTTCACTTTACTATGGCATGTGATATAAAATTTGGGAATTTATATTGATCCCTCAAAGAACAATTTAGTGTAATAATTACCTACATCCATAATCTTCATAGGTTTCTATAGTTTTTTGGATTATCTAGGTACTACATATTCTTTTATAAAGACATATCATGGTTTTATATTCCACTATATAATTAAACGTGGAAAGGGATGAAGTATATATAGAAGGAATAATGTGACAAAATATTAAAATAGCACGTAAAGAGGATAATCAATACACATATAATCATACTACCCACATGTGGATAAATGTTTCTGATATACATTAATGATTTAAATATATTTTTAGGGTTTCTAATCATTCATAATGATTACGTTATAGAGTATGAATCCTAACAATATTTAAAAGTATATCTTCTAATTTAATGATCATATCATGAATCAATGAATAAATTTAGTGTTAATGAAGGAATATGATTTCTAAAATTACTACCCTACCAAAAAAACAAAATAAGGTACAATATTCTCTTACTAGAAGGAACTTGTAACTTGATTCATGATGAGAAGTGAGAAATGACCTATATTCAAGGATTTATGAAGGATATATTTTGAAATCCCAACGTAAAAAAAGAAATACTGAATGAACCAAATTATTTCTATACCATATATCCAATAGAATATAAATAAGGAAAAATTTAATTATTTGGTGTATAAAAAGATGGTCATATCAGTAAGTGATTGACAGATACATGAATTCAATAACAATAATGATGGATTCACTCCGCTTGGAACTAAATAATTTTTTCATCACTTGATAAAATTATATGAAAATTATTTTATGTGCATTACTCATATTTATCCATCCATACATGATATACCAAGAAATAAATAGCTATTTGAGAGAAGATATGCTGGGAAAACAAAGATAATTACATTTCTAAGAACTCCTTAAAGTACTTGGTTTGTTAGATAGAAAATGAATAAAGTATGAAGTAGAATGTGATAATAAAACCATTACCTATAACATCATATAAATTTAATGACATTTCAAAATAAATTATCACAAATCTTAAAAATTCATCTAAAGAAACAACCCTATATGGGCTATAGAGAATCAACTCACCATGATCACTCACTTAATCAGAATTTGCAAAGAATTCTTTCTTGATCAAATTTATATAATATATGTAAAACAATTAGGGAGGATAAATTTTTAATACCCTATGATTTTAGAAATGTTTTTTTATGATCGATAGCTTATAATACATGTAACACCGAGATTAAACGAACTATGAAGAAAATATTATATTAAATATGACCGTTATAACCTTGTCGTTAAATAAACTAGAATGAACAAGATTAACTTCTATAAATATATATATATTTGTGTGTGTGTGTGTTTTTATTTTCAACTCAATATAAATTTAGTGATAAATTCTTAGTAAATAATAAATCAATATTTTATAAAGTAATTTATTCATTAGAAATCTATTTTCTTAAAATATGATTTTTATTTATTTATATGAGAGAATATTCAAACTAATTTAAAAAGAATTTACAAAATATATTATATTAAATGAACACAATTTTTTAAATTTCATTACCAAAATTGAATTAGGGTGATGCTTTTTTGATTTTTCGTAAAATAATTATTTTTTAGTTAATATTGAAAAATACAGATTTTTTTTAAAATATCATTTATATTCGATAAATTAAGTAATTTAAAATTTAAATTATGTATTTTATATTAATTAAAGTAAAATAATAATTATTAATATATATTTATTTCACTTTATTACTTTTTAATATACTTTTTTATTTTATTTCAGTTTAAATTTTTTTTTGGATTTGAAAACTGTATTTTTATAAAAAAAATTAATGTGCCTAATGTCTCTGCATTTTTGTTGATTAAAAATTCTATAAGGAATAATTATTTATATGAAAATTATATTACATATATATTAATTTAAATTCATATAATTATAATTATTGGTCTCAGAATTAATATATGAACCTTTTTTTCTTCAGAAACACACTTCATGAAAACTCTTTTCTTCATAACATTTGGGGTTTAATTTTTAGTTAAATTCTTCAAATTTTTTGAATTTAATATTGTAAAATGGATTATATATTTTACTATTAATATTTAATATTTAATAATATATTAAAGTTAATTTTTGGTCATAATTAATTGTGAATACAAAAAATGTAGATTACCATGGTTAAGGTTAAAACAATTTTTCGGGGGGTTAAACTAAAAAGATAAAGGGTAAAATTAAATATAAACATTTTCCAGACATATTGAATTGACATATTTAGACATAATAATATATAATTATTGAAAATGGACTATTTTGGGTATTTTTATATATGAAAAACTTGTGTACGCTATTTTCTTTTCAAAAATTACAAGTCGGTCACTCACATTACTTATAAAAGGCCACCCCATCTTCTCTCTATTTCACACCTTAAAACTACATTGAATAGTACAATAACTACCAAAATATATTAATTAATTCCCTCATAAAATCATAGGATAATTTTTTTATCATAAATGTATCCTTTGTAATATTTTTGGGCTAACCTAATGAGGTTGTCAAAAGAGGAGTTAATGTGCTTAACTGAGTGTTTTTATTTTATTTCTTATTCTACCTCCATAAATTATTTTTAAATTTTTATTATACAATAAAAGTATTATATACCATATAATAATATGTTATTATGTTAATTTAATAACCTAAATCCATCTCTCCTTCCAAAAAATGGGGTACTAAATCATCATTCATGTATGTGAAAAAATACTGCCTCACGAAGGATGGTATTCATTTTCCATCTTCACCACTCATGGCATGTTAAAATGATACATAATATATATATATATATTATTTATAACTATTTTTTACTTATTTATTTATCATATCACATATTCCTTCTTACTTTACATTCCATAGGGGATATAATATTGCAGCTTGTGTGTACGATGGACTATCACCTCCAGAGTGGTAAGATATGTTTTTTGCTAAAGCTTTGAATGGAAGTTAATAAAGATATAGTTAATAAATTAATGAGATATTTATGGAATACTTATGATATTTATATAATTATTATATTTCTTAAAATATATTATATTATTTTCTTTATTATGTTGAAAATTGAAAATGTCATTCCTACATACGTATGGACTACCACCTCCAAAAAGTGATGTGATTATTTTTCTCATCACCACAATACATGGATGATATATATATATATATATATGTATGTATATTTAATAAAAAAATATTTTTTATGATATTATTATCATTATATAAAGATAAAATTCTACTTACCTACTTTCCAAAATGATCATTGAAAAATGGAAATGTCACTTGTAACACCTCTAACTTCCATGCTACACTTCACTTGGAATAATTCAATAGCTTGTGTTGTACGTAACATCGAGTTATTTCACTCCATGACCAATCAATAAAGCAGTCATGAATAGTAATACCCAATTTTTGAGATTTTATAAATTTTCTTTTTTTAAAATGGACATCATTTTTGGTTTCGGAATATCAAAATTAGCTTAGGGATAAATTTTGGTATTTTTATAAAACATCAAATTTTTGAATAATAGTGAAAAACACTTCGTTGTTGTTTAAAACTGATATTTATTTAAATAATTATTATTTTGTATTTCCATTTATTTTAAATAAAAAATAGAAACATAATTCCTATATTAGTTCAATATAATTCACTGGAGTCATTTTATAATAAGATTAGATTTATAATATTTTATTGAAATTTAACATCTTTTACCGATTTTCTAGGAACATTTTTGAATTTTCAAAAATGTAATTATACCTCTTATATAAATTCAATTTTAAAAATATAAGAGACACAGTTTACATCAGTATGAAAAGTGTGGTTCAATAGGATGGAAATAATTTTTTGTGAATATTAACTTTTGAATTTTATTTACCACCGTTAAAAGTAAATAGGGTAATTAAATGAAAAAATGATATTATAATTAACATAAAACATGACCTAATTATATTTGATAAGTGTATTTCAACAAAAATAAACCTTAGGAATAAAATATGATCCTTTGGCTTCACATGGATTTGATTATGAAATTTATTCTTATTTTATTTAAAGATGAGTTAAAAGTGTTATATTCAATTTTTGATAAATAAACCATTATTAATATAGTGTTATACATAAGGTAAATTAGACTATAAAAATTAATTATAAATAAAAATATATTTACAACATCATGGTATTTTATTTTTAATTTTTAGACTGTAAATAATTATATTTATTTATGACAGAATGATGATGCAATAATTACCTTATTAATGAATGATTAAAGTAATTGATATTATAAATATCAAAATAAGTGTAAATTGAGTATTTTGATACATTCCACGAATTTTATAGGTTAATATGACATGTTATGGTTTATTTAATGTATTTTTGTCGAAGTTATTATGTTGTGTTGATTTTCAGAAAAACCCAATACTAAATAGTGTCAAAATTCACATAAATGTGTTTTTAAAACAAATACAATATTATTAAATGATATAATATTCATAAAAATATAAGATTCATAAAAAGGACTTATATAATAATATTTATTTCATTAATTAACCACTTTATGATCTCTTAGAATTTTATAGTATGTCTATTAACCATGTAATATAATAATACAAAAACACATTGTCAAATCTAAACTATTTTACTAAGAGTTAAATCTAAAAGATAACGTTAATATGGTGTCCTAAACATTTCTATAACCTATTGGATGAGATTATATTGACCCATTCCCACCTTATAATCTACATAAATCCTTTTTGAGACATTATAAACTAAAAATGATTTTATAATAAAATAGTATTTCAATATTTTCCTAAATTGATTTTCACCACTCTTATAAAAGTGTACTTCCCCTTCTCTTAATTTCCCACATCCAAAGCCATTTTTATCGTCCAAACACTATTCATATTTCCTCCAAAATACCCTAAATTCAATCTATATGCATTACTTGGATCAGAATCCAACCTAATTAGCCCTTTTGATCAAATCAAAAGGAATAACCTGAAGAATATGTAATTACTTCATCACCTCTTTCAGAGTTCTTTTCTTCTTCCACGTCTTCTTTATTTGTTGTTTCTATACTAAAATAATTACTCCAATACCTTATACATACTGATATTTTATTATAAATATGGTATAACCATATTCATTTTTTATCCATCCAATAAATATAAAATTCACCATACTTGCTATGTACGACTTACCATCTATACGTCATGGTGTAGTTTGTTCTTCAACACTTCATTATATGGATGGGTATAATAATGAGTATAATTTATGTAAATAATAAATATAATATTTTAATTATTATGTATATATTATATACTATATAATTACATACAATTTAACCACTAATATAATGATATAGTCACTCATGTGTACGTACGGCTTACTATCTCCATGATGCGATGAGATATCATTTCCCATCGTAAAAATTTATGAATTATTTACATTTTTTTATTAAATTTTTTTTAAGAACATAATATCAATCTACATATGAATCAAATACATCCTATCCATAACAAAAATTACATATGTAACAAAACATATAAAGGGAAATGTATTAGTTAACACCTAAAACAATGATACTACTAAAATACTATTAACAAAGCAATTTTAGATGATCATATACGAAATAATATTTATGAATGTGGTTTGTGTATAATTTAATAAAATTTATTTAACTTCTATACAAGAGTTTAATTTACCCTTAAACAATGAAATGTACAAGGTAAGGGTTAAATTTTCATTCTCTTTATTATTCGAGGTTGTTCATATGTATGTATCTACTGGGACCTCATTAACATCTACATCTGTGTTTCATAAAAATATATTTCAATATTTTTTTACTATTTACTAGAATATGGATTAATGTCCTTTATACCATCATTTTAATTTTTATAATATGATTTTAAAGGAAACTTTCCATGGCTTTCCAAACAATGTACTTTATGACCTTTTCGAGAAATTAAGGAAAGAATGTTTTTTTAACTTATATGGCGGGTGCTGCTATTTTCTATCGTTATAACACCTTCAAAGCTTTCCTTACAAGAAAATATGAATATTTTGAAAATAAATGTTTTATTTTATAATATTGTGGCTTTTAAATGATTTGAAAATAGAGAGAGATATTTCTCTTAAATAGTTTTGATTTCATCTATGTCAACATCCTTTGTTGGATTTTATGTTTATTAGAAGTTGATCTATTATGAGACAATCTTCCATATTTTATTGAAGTTTTTGTGATATGTTTGAATATGGATGTGATATTTTTATACTATTCATGGTTTATGGTTAAATAATTAACATTTTTTATGCTAGTTTTAATATGAATGTCTATGTTATGTTTCATCCTTCTCATATGAGGAATGCAATGGACTTAGTAAGTGACGGGTGGAGATTACTATTGCTCGTCCATGAATCGGTATGTATCATAAGACAAACTAGTGTCTTGGAACAATGCTTTGAAAAAATATTATTTGTATTCTTAGCACGAGGCCTTGACTATGTGGTTATAAAGTCTAGCATTCTGCATTCCTTTATTATAAAACTAGATATAGATATTACATGTGATTATTTGACTAGTAGAATATCCATATGAATAAGTAACTCACATTATTTGATTTATATTTTCAATATTATTCTGAATTTTAGTTTTAAAAGTATTTTTTAGTCTTATACATTTCCTAAAATGTTTATTCATATTTATAATAGTTAAGGGTTTCTTGTTATCCTTACCGATCATCTAAGCCCACCCCTTTTTATGTTTTTTTTCCAGGATGTGATGATTTATATTATGATTAACCTGTAGGGATAGGTCAAAGGATATGAGTGTGTTCAAATGGGACACATATTTTTTTTGTAGTTCATGATGAAATGTAAAACTTATTTATGTATCTAGTGCATCCATGTCTACTAAACTAGTTGGTCTTTTGATACTTGATCTCTTGTGATCACACCAATGTTATCAATTAATACACTGAATCAATGTAATTAGGGTCATGGCATGATAGATGGTATCAGAGAAAGTTTAGTTCAAGCATTGGAAACTAGATTTAGTATAACTCTGATTAGAGAACATTGCCCAAAGATATACATTGAGGATAAGTATAGAAGAAAATTCAAGAATTTTGGTAATGTGGATATTTTTTTAATTTTACAAGAAATATATCACTGTTGGGATACGACCTGATAGTGGAAAATTTGGAAAATATATGCCTAGGTGTAAAAACATTGACAAGGAGCTTCGAGGTTGACCTGAGGTATCCTAGTACAAGACAATGGGCCTTGCTGCCCCTTTGGTTATGACACTCCCATGGGATATGCTTATGACGATTCACATTTTAATTACAACCCATTATGAAGAATTTTTGAGTAAATACATCCTAAAAAACAACATTTTTTAATTATAGACTATATGCATAAACTGTTCAATTTATGTTAGTTATTTCACAAGTTTGGTATTATGTATTGTGATTCATAAACTAATCTGGTGTGTACAATTGTTTTGAAATGGCTCATAGTAGAAGAAATGGGAATTGTATCAATGCACATAATCCATGATAGGATTTCTCTCATACATAAGATAATTATTGGGGATCTAATGATTTAACTGGTGTTGAACAAATTCTAACCATACTGGGACAACTCACTCAGGTTATTAATAATAGCCTTACCCATATAGAGCACCATCATCCATAATGTAAAGGATCAATGTTAGACCACTTCATGAGGAAATAACCCGCAACATTAAATGGGACTACAAATCAATTTTTTGCTGAGAAATGGATAAGTTATTTAGAGAAAATATTTCATGCTTTGGGGAGTAGCGAAAGGGAAAATGTTGACATGGAAGCTTATCGCCTCACGAGATATGAAGATAAATGGTGGACATTAATTCTAAATAGAAAGGAGGATAAAGAAGTATAAAATTTGGAATGTAGGGAGTTTGAAGATCTTTTCTTATAAAAATAATTTCTTTGTGGCCATTAAGTGGTTATGGAAAGACAATTTATGAGTATGAGGAAAAAAGTGGATTAGAATGTCACAAATAATGAGGCCAACAATATAATGATAGTAATGCATGCATCATATTATATATGTAACCCAATGAGTATGATTGATCGATTATTTTATGGGTTAAATCCATTTCTCTGTTGAGTATTATTCTCACAATCATTCTCATCATATGAAGATATTGTCTCATGTGCTATTGAGACAGAAAAGGAATTATCTATGTCTTACGTCTTTAAAACAAAGCAAGAGAACAAGATATCTGATGAACACTCTAGAAATGGAAATAAGGGGAAGAAGGTAGAAGTTTAATTTCCATCCTGTTTTAAATGTGGGAAGAAACACCCTGGTACTTTCTTGAAGGGAATGAGACTCTGTTACAGGTGTGGAGAAAAAGTCCACCAAGCTCATGATTACATAGGAAAGAAAGAGGTTGTCAATGTTTAATGCTTCAATTGTAGAGAAGTCGGGAAATATGAAAATGAATGTACTACACTCCAAGGAAACATACCATAGAAAAATCCAAAGGAGCAATGCGAAGCTTATATTATTACTACTGTAGAGGTTGATGCTCCGAATGACATGGTGGAAGGTAATTTAATAGTTTCCTCAAATTTATCCAATTCTATAATTTATTTTGGATCATCCCATTGTTTTATATCATCATAGTTTTCTAAGAAAACTAAATATTTCTAATTTTATTTAACACGGGAGTTGTCCTTAAAAACTCCTTTGAGAAGTATCATTGCAAAAATGTGTTGTGAATTAGCTACCATTTGGGCATGTAAATGTGCTTTATCTGCTGATCTCATCATAATACACATGATTGAATTTGAAATAATCCTCTTTATGGACTGGCATTCAAACCATGATGTGAATGTTTATTGTAAGAATTAAGAGGTTACATTTTTTTATGATAATACATAGTACTTTATCTTTATAATAAAAATGTCACCATCTAATTCTTTTCTAGATCCACCCCTAGTAGCTCTACTAAATTTAATTATTCAGGAGGAAGGGAGTGAAATAAATATGGGTGGGGAAAAGAATGTTCAAATCGAGGATGTACCTATTGTGTAAGAATATGTTGATGTGTTTCCAGAGGATTTACCTAGACATCCTCCACAAAGAGAAAATGAGTTTTCCATTGACATAATTCGTGGATCGAGGTCCATATTGGAGACCCCTAATTGAATGGACACTGTGGAATTATTGGAACAGAAGAAACAACTAGTGGAATTGATTAATAAGGGATTTATTCTCCCTATTTTTTCTCTATGGGGAACCCATGTTCTTTTTGTTAAGACGAAAGATGGATCTATGAGGTTTTTCATTGACTATAGGGATATAGATGGTATAAAATTAAAGAAAAAGTATCCCCAACCTCACATTAATGATTTATCTGATCCACTTCATAGAGATTAATATTTTTTAAATATTGACCTTCAGTCTAGATATCATCAGTTATGCGTAAAGAATATAGACATTCTGAAGACAACATTTCGTACCCGGTATAGGCATTACGTGTTTACTATAATGCCTTCTAGACTGACTAATGCACCCTCTGTCTTCATTGATCTAATTAAAATCGTTTTCAAGAAATATATTGATGACTTTTTCTGGGTATTTGTTGATGATATCTTGGTATACTCCAAAATCTATGATGACTATGAAAATCACATTGGAATTATTCTAAAAACTATTAAAATAAATTAATTAGATGGAATGTTTAACAAATGTGAATTCTAGCTATATGAGATTTATTTTCTTGTCCATATTGTCTCTATGGATAGAATCTCTTTTGATCCTTTAAATACAAAGGCAATCCATGAATGGCCAGTACTGATGAGTATAACTATGGTAAGTATTTTTATTGGTTTAATAATATATTATCATTGCTTCATCCATAATATTTCACAATTGGCTAAACCATAAACCAAGCTCACACATAAATGGGTTATATTTGTTAGAAAAAAAATTTGAATAATGTTTTGAAGAATTGAATAAATGATTAGTAAATTCCCATATATTTACTCTACCATCATGGAATGCTCGGTTTGTTATTTAGAGTGACATTTAAAGAAAGGACCGGGTTGTATGACTGAATGAAAATTAATTTTTTTATTATAGAAACACTTTTATGGAAAAAGTGGGAAACCAAAACCGTGGCCAGAAGGATTCGAACTCTGCGCTTCAGGGAGAACCCCACGAGCGCGCCGCACCAAAGAACCAACCGGCCCACAATTTATTATTATTATTATTATATTTATTTTTTAAAAATTTGGACTATTTATCGATTTGTTTAGAATGACATGGTTATTGCCTTATAAAGAATGACATGGTTATTGACTATGCATCACGAAAGCTGAAAATTCATGAACAAAACTATCCTACTCATGATGGAGAGTTATCAGCTATAATCTTTTCATTGAAGATATGGCGGCACTATCTCTATGGTAAAAAATGTGAGATATATACCGATCACAGGAGTTTGAAATATATTTTCTCTATGAAAGAACATAACATGATGCAGTGATGATGGCTTAAATTAATCAAGGATTATGATTTCACTATACACTACCATCCGAGGAAGGAAAATAAGGCGGAAGATGATTTGAGTAGAAATGATCATGGATTTTTTAATAAGATTAGAGTTTAAATGGATACTATGTACATGGATGTAGTAATGATGCATATGGGAATAATAATTGAAGGTGAAAAATAAATAATTTTTCAAATGGTTTCCAAACCATCTTTAATATAAAAGATAAAATGTTCTCATGTTGATGATGAGGAGTTTCAATTGAAAATTAAAGGATTAGATGATGGGAGATTGATTTAATTTGAATATAAAGATGGAATTTTGAAATTTGGGCAGATGATTTCTGTTCCAGATATACCTGATCTAAAAAAGTAATTGTTGGATGATGCTCATAGCTCCAATTTATCTATATTCACTGTTAGCACTATGATGTATAGAGATTTGAAGGAACCTTTTGGTGGGGAAACATGAAGAGGGATATTGCTTATTATGTGTCATTATGTATGGTTTTTCAACAGTTTAAGGCTGGAAGAAAACATCCTGGAAGAGTCATGCAACCTTTTCCAATACCTGATTGGAAATGGGATGATATTACGAAGGACATTGTCATGGGATTACCAAATACTCCTAGAAGAAATGATTCAATATGAGTCATTATCGATCGTCTTATTAAGTCATCACATTTTATTTTTATAAGATAATATCTACCACGCAAATGTTTAGAAATGCTATATATTAATGAATTTTTAATAAATCATGGAGTACACCTATCGATTTTTTCTTATCATGATTCCCATTTTGCATTAAGATTCTGGAAAATTCTTTAGAAGGCCATAGATACTAGACTTCATTTGAGCACTACCTACCACCCTCAAACTAAAAGCACATAAGAATGGACTATTAAAACCTTATAAAACATGTTTATATCTTCCTCACTTGACATTCAGTGTATGTGGGATCAATATTTACCTATGGTATAATATTCCTATAACAATATCTTTCATTCATGTATTCAGATGACACAAAATAAAGTGTTGTATAGAATGATATGTTTCACAACAACTTGTTGGGTGATGTTGGTGAAAGAAAACATGTAGTCCCTGAATTTATTGAGGAAACAATGGAAAAGGTGAAGATCATCCAAACCCACTTCAAAGTAGATCAAAGTAGGAAAAATTTCTATGCCGATAACCAAAGGAAGAATTTGGAATTTTATATAGGAGATCAATTTTTCCTGAATGTATCTCCATGGAAAGGTGTTGTATGATTCAGTAAGAAGGATAAATTAAGTCCATGGAACATCGGACCATTTGAAATTATAGAATGAATTAGATTTTTAGATTGTCATTTATAAATTCCTCCAAGTCTCCGCAATTTTAATGATGTGTTCTACGTATCACTATTGAGAAAATACTTGCCCGACCCAATGTATGTACTCGCCTATGGAGAAATAGAAAAGGGACTCAATCTATCTTATTTTGATGATCCTCCCATGATTCTTTATAATATAGAAAACGTATTGTGAAACTGGATGACTCATATGGTAAAATATCTATGAAGAAACCATAATATGGAAGAGAAAACATTGGAAACTCAAGAACTTATGATGAAGAACCACCCAAATCATTTTATGCGGTAATTTTTAGAAATATTCAGGACAAAATTATTATAAGTATGGAAGAATGTAATACCTCAAGCTTCCACGATATGCTTCTCTTTGAATAATGCAATAGCTTGTGTTGTACACAACTTCGAGTTCTAGCACACCACGACCATTAATACTAGTTGTTATGAATATTAACACTCACTTTTTGAATTTTTTTTTAAATTTTTCATTTAAAAATGGACATTATTTTTGGATTCGGAATATCAAAATTAGCTTATGGTGAATTTTTGGTATTTTTCTGAAAACATTCAATTTTTTATGAATACTAAAAAACATTGCGTTATTATTTAATACCGACTTTTATTAAAAAAAATTATTAATTTTATTGAAAATTATTTTAATTTCAAAATAGATACATAATACCTATATTAAATCAATTTAATTCATTGGAGTCATTTTATAATAATATTAGATGTATAAAATTTTATTGAATTTTTTAACGTCTTTTACCCACTATCTAGGAACATTTGAAAATTTTCATAAAACTTAATTTTACTAGTTCTGTAAATTGAATTTCAAAAATCAAAGAGAAAAAATTGAAATAATTAAGTAAAATTTGGTTGAATAAGATGATAATAATATTTGGTGATTAATAACTTTTGAATTTTATTTACCACAGTTAAAAGTAAATAGGTTAATTAAAGGTAATAAATGAAATTAAAATTACACGAACACATGTCCTAATAATATTGTATAATTTTATTTCATCCATAATAAACCTAAGGAATAAAATATTATCCATTTGGTCCACTTGGTTTATATTGGAACATTTATTATTATTTTATTTAAAGAAACATGTTAAATTCCTAGATTAATAACTGAACAATTTTAATATAGTTATATACATCATATAAGTTCTTCTATAAATATTAATTAGATATATAGATATTTTTCCTAAATCATGGTATTTTATTTAAAAAAATTATACATTAAATAATTAATTTTTTTATGACACAATGATTATGATGTAATTACCATATTAACGAAATATTAAAGAAATTGTTATTATAAATATAAAAAGATGTGTAAATTGTGCCTTTTGATGTATTAAACGAATTTTATAGGTCAATATGACATGTTAGGATTGATTTGATGTTTTTTTTTCGAAGTAATCAATTTTTTTTTACTTTTAAAAAAACTAAATACTGAATAATGTCAAAATTGACCTAAATGAGTTTTTAAAACAAATACTATATTATTAAATGATATAATATTCCAACCAATATATGGTTCATCTAAGGGACTTATAAAATTATATATATGTCATTAATTAACCACTATAGGTTCTCTTGTCATTGTATAGTAAGTATATTAACCTTGTAAAATAAAAATAAAGAAGTCATTGTAAAAGTTAAACTATTTAACTAAGAGTTAAATCTAAAAGATAAGGTTAATAGGGTGACCTAAACTTGACTAAAACCAGTTTTTGGAGAGGCGTTCAACCCATCCCCATTATAACCTTGATATAAATTCTTTTGTATACATTATTAATGGAAAATGAGTTTATAATAAAATAATATTTCTTTCTTTTCCTAAAGTGACCCTCACCTATATTATAAAAGGGTAATTTCGATTATCTTAATTTCACACCACCATAGCCATTTGGATTGGACAAAAATTGATCAAATATCTTCCCAACTACACTTAATTCAATATAGAGACATTAAATAGATCAGAATCCAACCTAAGGAGCCCTTTTCATTGAATCAAAAGGAAGAACCCAAAAAGAGTTAATTACTTCAACACCTCTTTCAATGTTCTTTTCTTCATCCACTTTCTCTTTCTTTGTTATTTCCATACTAAAATAATAAATCTATTACCTTATACATACTGATATTTTATTATAAATATGGTACAACCATATTCATTATCCTATTTATCCTATGAATGAAAAGGTCACCATACATGAGTACGTACGGCTTATCGTCTCCATGTCATGGTGTAGTTTGTTATTCAATACTTCATTATTTGAATAGGTATAATAATGAGTATAATTTATGTAAATAGTAAATATAACAAGTTAATTATTCGTTGTATATGATATACCATCCAATTACATATGATTTCACTACTAATAGAATGATATTATCGGTCTTGTGTACGTACAACTTTCCGCCTCCATAATGCAGTTAGATTTCTTTTCCCATCATAACCATTCAAGAATATAATTAATTTGATGATTCAAAAAAATGTTTAAGAACATATTATGATTCTGGTTATGAATCAAAGACTTCCAATCCATAAAAAAAACATATGTAACAAAATGTATAAAGGGAAACAAATCAGTTAAAACATGGAACAATGATACTAATGAAATATTATTAACAATGAAATATTAGAATATCATTTATGATATCATATTTATATATGTGGTTCTTATATAATTGAATAAAAATTATTTAACTATTATACGAGAGGTTAACGTACCCTCTACTAAGGAAAAGTTCTAGGTAAGGGTTAATTTTACAATCTATTTATTATCTGAGGTTTTTTATATAAAAGTATCTACTGGGACCTCCTTATCATCAACATTTGTGTTTCTTAAAAATCATATTTCAATACATATTTTGTATTTACTAGACTCTGGGTAGAAGTCATTTATACCCTCATTTTACTTTTAATAATATGTTTTGAAAGGAATCATTCTATCACTTTCCAGAGAAGGTACTTTATGACCTTTTCTAAAAATAAATGAAAGAATGTTTTTTTTAAATTATACGGTGGGTATGGCTATTTTCCACAGTTATAACACCTTAAAAGCTTCCCCTAAAAGCTTATAAGAATATTTTTAAAATAAATTTTTTTCATCTATAATTACGTTACTTTTTAATGATTTCAAATTTGAAAGAGATATTTCTCTCAAATTGATTTGATTCCATATATGTCAACATACTTTGTTGTATTTTACCTATGTTTGAAGTTGATTTATTATGATACAGTCATAAATATTATGTTGAAGGATTTTTTATGTGTTTTATTTTGGACGTGATATTTTGATACCATTCATGGTTTATTGTTAATGTATTAAGATTTCATATGATAGTTTTAATATGAATGTTTATGTTATGTTTAAACCTTTTTCACATGAGGAATGAATTGGACATATTAAGTGATAGGTGGAGTCTTCTATAGCTCTGTGATACATTGGTTGGTCTCATGAGACAAACTAGTGTCTTTGAACATGGCCTTCACATAATCTTATTAGTAGTCTTGGCATTAGGCATTGACATTATGGTTATGATGTCTGGAATTATGCATTCCATCATTAGGAAATTAGCTATTGATATTACACGTGATTATTTTATTAGTAGAAAATTCATGTGAATATGTAAATTTCATTCTCTGTTTTATCATTTCCATATTATGTTGAAGTTTATATTTAAAATTATTTTTTAGGATTATACATTTCCTTAAATATGTATTATTATTTATGATAGTTTCTACTATATTGTTATCTATACTAGGAAATTGATCTCACCCGTTTCATATGTTTTTATATTCCATGGATATAAAGATGTATATTATGATTAACCTATTGGGATAGATCAAAGGATATCATTGTGTTCAAAGGGATCACAATGTTTTGATATTTAATGATGTAATGGAAAACATATGTATAAGTCTTGTAATTCCAAGGCTACTAAACTAATATGTGTTTCGAGACATGATCTCTAGGGATCATTCTATTGTTATGTAATAATTCATCGACTTTGGCTAACTATGGTCGGGGAGTTACATCACTCATGTGTCCATACGACCAATATACCCCATCATCATAAGACAATTTGATTTTCATAACCATATTTCATGATCATATTTAAAATTATAAATAATTTATAAAAATGATAAATATTTAATTATTATTATTCCATATATGTTGAATCAATGACCTCATTTACAATAGTCAACACACTGATGTATTTTTGAAGCAATGAACTAAACGCCCTCAAGACACCTGATATGGAGTTAACTAATTAAGTATTCTAAAATTTTATTAAAAATAATAAATTAAATTATATACGTATAAGTGATTTAACATTTAAAATGTTCTTAATAAATCAAAAAATTGATATAATCCTATTATATAGGTGTTAAAAGGACATGCGTGCAATGTCAAGACGTGAGGCAATGAATTCTTATCTCCCTCTTATTTCTATGAGACATATTTCATATTAACTAAAATATTTTATATATGTCCCATGAATTTATTTTATTATTATTTTGATGAAAATATTTCGTATTAAACAATCCATATTTGGTTCTCCATTTCATTAGTTTTTTATCAGGAGCTTACTGAAGCAATAATGGACTTCATCTCAATTTTCTTTCATTGGGACATCTGGTTATGTTATACACCTAATTTTTTATGGAATATGTACTACTAATTTTAATGTAATATCATTATTACATTATAATTAAATGTTTTTTGAATTTCAGTTTTAATTATTTCATTCAATTGTATTTCACATGAATGTTACTAAGTGGTAAATGGTTTCCTACCAAAAAAAAAATCATTAGGTTTTAATACTTATTCATTTTCAATCATATTATAATATTATTTTTGTAATTACTCATTATTATCGTATAATTTTTCCAAAATTTTTACGTGGAATTAGACTTAATAGAAATAATCAATTCATTTATTAATTCCCACTTCAACATTAAGATCATTGTAAGGGTTGCTCAACTCAAATTTTCTTCTTTGGGAAATATGTTATTTAATACACATATATTCATTTATGAGGTGTGTATAATGCCCCTTTTACATGTTAAATAATGAAACTCATTATGTTCATGATATTCAATTTATCATTTTTAGTTTTTATTTCATGGGGATTATGATTGAAGAGTAACAAAGAATATAATGCACTATGTTATAATCACCATTCTATCAGGATTTTTTATGTTCATAGTTCCTTTAGAGGAAATAATATTCTCTTATTTTCTTAAAACAAAATATTTTTCTTATCATGTTTTTAAGAATGTGTATAATATTTTTTATTTAAATTTCCTACCCTATTGATTAATGAAACAACAAGATTTTTTTGTGTAAGTGATACAGATCCTGTGTTTTTTTAGATCAGTTATATTTCACAGCCATATCCATGATCTCTAAAATGATTTCAAAAATGTTATATTATAAAAATAAATTATTTCCAAAATATATTTCACATGTCCTTTTAAATTATTTAAAAACATTTTAAAATGTAAATTTATGAAATTTTCCAAATGGGTTACATTGACTCCCTTTAAAAAATGTTTGAAAAGAATATTTATTTTTACATTTTTTAACATGAATGGATTTTCCCATACTCTTGAACTCCCAATGTATTAATTTTTTTTCAAAGGTTTTTTTAAAATAAAATATTTTATTTAATGTTTTTCAAAGTTTTATATTTTAAATATGCGATTTCAATATGTATCGGATACATTCCTTAATAAATGTTCCAAGTGACCTTTGAATGTCATTTTCTATTTGAGATGAAATCCATTGATGTTACTCACATTGAAAAGGTTATTTTACTCAAAATATTTTATTGAAATTTTAATGGTATTTACATTCATCAATTTCAAAATCCCATGATGTTAATTATAATCCACTCGGGATATGTTCTATGGACAACATCCCTATTCTATATTTAGATATATTATGAGTTTTCAAGAAACCCATTTCTTTTCCCTTGGTTAATCGAGATATTAAATAAAATTGATTATGTATATGATTGAAAACTAAGGGCTTCTAAATGTTTTATTCATAAATTGTACTTGATCATTATTTATTATGAACGGGTGATACTGATATAACTAATATAAAGGTTTTGTCCCCATTATAGCTAAAGTGTGATCTCGATGTAGCATATATGGTAGTTCTCGAGAATAGAAATGGGTGATCCTGTTGTAGTTATATGTTGGGTGGGCCTAGCAAATATTGGGTGAGCCTGATATAGATTATATAGTGAGTGTTCCCAGATACCACTCCAATGCATTGGGTAATCTTCCTAGTATTTAAATAAGAGAAGGTGCGAGTTAACAGTGGATTTCACATATGGATTTAGCTGGGCTCTACTTATCTTTGTCATGGTATTAGAATGGGTTATGAAGATGATTTTATAAGTTACAAACATGTTTTCTTTACGATTTATAGACTGTTTTAATGATTCATTTAATCATGATTGAAATCACATTGTTCATGATTATTAATTCTTATGAATATTTCCTTTGATAAAGATTCCTTCCATATTTCAGGATTGATGATCTTAGTATTGATTGGTATAAATGTTATAATATTATAGTTGTACACATTGATATATTCATCATACCCTTATGCTCTACTTGTACTCCTTGATGACATTAAATTCTTAATTCTTATTCTTAATTTGATTGTGAATTTGAGCTCACCATTCTTATTTTTCCTCTTCCACAAGTTATCAATAATTTTTTTAATTGAATTATGTCTAGAAGGGTTTCATATGGATGATGATGATGACTTATTACGGAACATGAAAATCTCAGTATATTGGGAATGTACTTCCTTAAATTCATGGGTATTGTTTAATGTAAGAGTTTTCCTAATTCTATAATACTCTAAACCTAAAGGGTCCTTGGGTATATCAAAGATCTAGTATTTCATTTGGATGTTATAGCTTTTTAATTGATAAAATTTCGTCACCTTCAATAGTATAATTCCAGAAATTTAAATCATGTGATTTTAACACCATATATAGGAGTTTGGGCTTGGGGATATTATATAATGGTGTATTACATCCAATAGTATTTGACTGACATCTAACGATCACCTCTATATTCCTAAAGAGCTTTCAACATGCCCTAAATTCTTAGTTGAATTTTAGTTTTTCCTCTCACCCTTTGACCAATTTACAGTATAAAAAACCTTTTAGAAACATGGAGTTATGTTGAGAGCTTACTTAATGAAATCTAAAGGAGGTTCAGATCAACATCTTCTATTATTGGAGTGGTTTTAATAATATAGTTTACACTCAAGTATTTAGATAGAAATATATGATTCATTGTAGGAATATATGTGGATCTGTTACATGTTGGGATGAAGTTGATGATTAAAATATACTTGGACCCAAACATGTGAAACATATGAAGATAGATGTTTTAATAAATTCGATGAACGTGAAGGATTTTTACATATTACATCAGTGTTAATTTGAAATTCAGTAAAGATAATTGGATTTTTATGTTAGATACAATGTTTCATTTTAATATCACCATGGAATTGAGTGATTATGTGGGTAAATAATTTAATTATAAGTCCAAGCTTTAATGGTCCATTTGAGATCGTTGATTTATATATGTTGTAGAATATCTTCTAAAAGATCAACCCAATAAACTCATGTTCATTATGTGTTCAACGATACTCTTTGGAAGAAGTACATACCAAATTTAGCTGAAAGGTTCGAGAGACCATCAGAAACCTGCTCCCAACAAAATATTACAAAAATGAATAAACGGTACAAAGTGACTCAGAAACAAGAATCCTTACAAATCCATATATACAAAGCACCTTCCTGGTCATTGCAAACCAAACTGTCACAACAGACGGACAGAACAAACGACCAACTGAAACTAACCTCCATGATCTCCTTTTTGGAGAGAGCATCAGCAACCTGATTAGCTTCTCGATACACATGAGATACATCTAGGCATAAGCATTCAGCATGACTAAGGCAGGATATCCAATAAGACATCATCCTCCAAGGAACATTCTGAGATCGATCTTTCAAAATCTGCACAGCAATAGAGGAATCATATTTGAACCAAACTCTACGCCAACCATAACGCACCTCATAACTTATAGCCTTTATCATAGCCCAATGATCTTCCTCAATCGCATGAGATTACCCAACATAATGAAAGAAATATCCCTTAACGAAGCCCTGGTGAGTTCTGAAAACTCCACCACATCCAGCAGGACATGGTGCACCGGAGGCCGCCCCATCAACATTCACTTTCATCCATTCCGAAATTAGTGGAATCCATCGAATGTACTTGACCATTCTTGGCTTCCTTTCCCGGCCATAGACACCAAGATCTCTCAAGACTATAAAGTCAGATACATCATTGGATTAAAGAGAGAATGTTCTATGCAACAAGATGACTCAAAATGTGAACGTACAATAGAGAAACCATATTTATGTAGAGGAAAAATGGGATTATGAGGATATAATGAAATAAAAGAACCTTAATCTATTTCCATATGAGTATATGAGTTAAAATTTCAAGGTTGAAATTTATAAATCCAGGAAGTATGTAATATCCTTGATTTTTTATGTATGTATTTTATTTCTAGATATTCATTTATGTCATATTTCAGATTATAATTTTGAAAAAAAATGCATAACAAAGTAAAATTCAGTAATATATTATTTAATAAATTAATAAAATTAAACTAAAAATATCCCTAATAAAATTACAATATTATAATGATACAATAGATAAAAATAAAATGAAAATAATTAGAAAATTTAGATCATTTTTATCTACTAGAATTATCACAACTGTGAACAATACAATATAAAAGAAGAAAACATTGGTAATAAAAATAAAAATTGTAAAAATAAATATTACATAACCTTCAATGTAATTAAATTAAATGATGAATTAAAAAATTATGATGTATTTATTAGAAGAATAAGACAATAATAACTATTGAAATAGAAACATGATCATTAAAAATAGTAACATTCCCATTAGGAATAGAATCTTGACACATAGAATTGTAATATGAATATTGGAAAAATATATTAAATAATAAAAATATAATTACATTTAAATAAATTTTACCATAAATAAATTAAGTTCATAGAATTATTATAATTCCACAAAATAATTATTAATATTAGATGCTCCATGAAAGTATAGCTACATTTTTTGAAATTTCATTTTAATGTTTTTCTAAAAAATAATTTATATATTATGAAATAAGATTATGTATGTT
Organism: Viscum album; assembly: GCA_963277665.1. Taxonomy (NCBI): domain Eukaryota; kingdom Viridiplantae; phylum Streptophyta; class Magnoliopsida; order Santalales; family Viscaceae; genus Viscum; species Viscum album. Next base: position 120,693,146 of record OY728134.1, read on the forward strand.
AGAAATTTAATATTATAAAAATAATTTCATTTTTCTAATTATCACATAAAATTTTTATAGGTATTAATTTTCTATAATTTTCTAGGAAATACAAATTTTTAAGTGAACAGTTAAATACAATTTCTATATATATGGTATGTTGTCATTACATAGTAAAATATGTAATGATGAACTAATAAATTATTAAGTGGTCTTATTAACCAAAAAATATTTAATATGATTAATAATTATTTTGAAAATAATTAATTTAATTTAAAAAATTTAATACTAATTTCCAAATCCTAAAAATGTAAAGTTTTCCTTTAAAATACAATTCATTATTTTATTATTCATTCCATTTGTATAAACAAAATGGTGTTAATGTTGATTTATTTTCATAAAAACATAAAATTTGAATATAAAATAATTAATAATTCCAATGATAAAAATATTAAAAAATTTACTTTGTAAATAATAATTTATTAAATATTTTAACCCAAAATACCCATCTCTATAGTTATAAGTGCCCCCACTACCTTTCCTTGAAAAAACAATTCCTTACACTTCTCCAAGGCCAATATCTACCCAATTAATCACTATTAATCAACCTAATAAATTTGGGGATGTGTTGTATTCAAAAAACTCTATGACATAAAAGTGTTACAGTCTTAGCAATGGAGTGACCTTATAAACAAGTTAACTTCCTCTTTTTCATTCCTCTCACTTTTCCCTTTAATTTTTTATATTATCGCACAAAAATATACTTTTAAACACCAAAGTATTATAATTATTGCCTAAAAACGATAAAAATGATATTAATATACTATAAAAATGTTATTTACAATATAGTTATATATTATACATCTCACTCATCCTATATTGATAGTGCCATGCTAATGGTCGGTTAACAAACCACAATGATGTTGTCAACCCTTTAATTGTTATAGTATTTAAGGACTATAAGTGTAAATTATAGGGAACTTATAAATATATAATTCTATGTATTCATAATTATTTAGAATTGATTTTACTAATGTATAAATGGCATTGAATAAAAATTACAAAATCAAAAAAAATAACTCAGGACTTTTATACTTCTCTCTTAAAATGAAAAAAGTAATAAACAAATTAAAATGAATATAATAAATCAGTAATAAAAAATGATTATAAAATATATTTTTTTTATTTTTTTAATAAATAAGATTTTATTATACCGTATGAATGAATTTGATGAAACATAAGGGGACATAAGGTAAGAGGAATCTCAAACCCAACTATTTCGTTTGGGGTTTATCACCTCATCCCCTCCACATTACCCTCTTCAAAATATATTTATATTTATTTACATCAATAAAAATATTTTCCATGGTATTAATATTATTTTCTAGAGAATGAAATAATCTTCTCATAATTATATTAAATATAAATGATAAATTCAAATCTTATAGTACATGTAAGTGGTTTCCTTCTGAACAATTCACTTTGATATTCTCTCTTTTTTATCGTTTTCATTCAAATATTTTTATTATATGTAATACCACAAAAACCTTATTTATTTTATTATATGGAATTTTCAAGGGATTTACATTCCTATTCATTGAAATTACAAACAATTATGAATAAGCCAAAACGTATAATGTATGTATGAGGACATTCAATCCCAACACTTCTTTTAGATATATTTTATATTCTTATATCCTTTCTCTAAAATTCATATAAATGTATTTCTATTTTAATTTATATTTTTTGGATATCCATTTTTATACATAATTTAAATTTATTCTTATCTACCTTTATTATTTTTTATAATGAATTATTTTAGATCTTCCATTGATTTTTATTATGTTTATTCTTTTTGTTTCAAAGATATATGATACATTCTCTAAAAATGTCATACTTTTATTTTAAAAATCATGTTTTACATTAATATTTTAGTAAACTCTAATTTTTATACGAAATATTATTCATCACATCACTAGAAAACTCATTATTTTCTCATGGTTTCGTATCATGTTTATGATTAATGTATGTTTTCCTTTCTATGTGTCGTGCATGATAGTGGGAATTTTATGATGTGAGTTGTGGGATTTAAATTATATATCCCTCAAATATATTTGGAAATGAAATATATCTCATGAGATTATGTTTATTATTCATGAACATGATGCTATATTTTTCAAAATTTTATGAAATTATTATTTGTATACTTATTCTATGTATGAACTTCATGCAATATTTTTTCACAACATATGTGTTGTATTTTAATGTAATGTTATGATTATTATTTATTAGGTATATTCTATATTTCATGACTCTTTCAAATGATTCACTCATTTTAATTATGATTGTCTTTTTCTTATGATATGATGATGATGATTAAGATCACCCATATATTATTTTATATGTTCATAATGTTTAATTATTATTATTCCTCCCCTCACTAAGATTGTTTATCAAAATATCCTTGATATATGTCCTTAGGTGACTACATGTAATAATCTGAATATGAAATATAATAATATGAATATGATGATGTAATTAAATATTGTTTTATATTTAATGTATTACTATGTTGTACAACACTATTTTTTAAAAAAAATAATAAAACATTCAATTATAAATTGTTTTATATTTATTTTAGCATAAAAATGATTAAATAACATTGTATGAGTGATATAGATCCATATGGGTGATGAAAAATTAAGATTCCAATATCAAATAGGATGATTAATCCCTAAAGTGAAATGCGTCATATTCAATTAATCTCAATTAAAATACATTCCTCCTTCCATTATCAAGAATCATCAACTACCCCTTAATTATCCCTCTATTTCTAAAAGTTTAACAATCCCAAATATTCAAAGTAATGATATATTTCCAATTTCCTAATTTATTCCTCTTTATTCCCTTTTTTTGTTAACTTATTTTATATGATAGAATACACATATAATTAAAATAAATAAGTCTTTATCAAGTATCCATTAAGTAACCAATTAATATCTCCATATATTTTATATTTTACAATACATAATTTCTTAATAGCACTATTAAACAACCATATCCCATTATTCACCTACATGAAAACTATATAATAATATCAATGAACATAGAGTAAAGAGAATGAATTGTCTTATAATGTGTCTTCCTAAATATTTATTCACATTCATTATAATATTATCAAAATAAAAAACATCGGGTAGGTCTAGAGGATAAAGGTATAATAGTAAACAAAAATGTACTTAATCATTTAAGGGTGGTTCAAGAACTCCATATATTGAAAATGATTTAATAAAAAATTTCCATAAGGGATGTATATACTAAAAATCTATCAAGAAATTTATAACTATAAATAACATTATATTATTTTGATATTAAAATATTTTTCAATCATTATGTTGAATGATTTAAAATAATTAGTCTATGTCTTGAAAATTTTAATAAATCTATACCAAGAAAGTGTATCATATCAGCAAAATTTATAAAAACAACTTCAAACTATAAGGTGTGTGTAACATCTAATAATTCCCTTTTATATCATAAACAATTATGATCAAGATCGATAATTGGTTTTTGAAAAAGAAAAATATTTCCCTTAAGTGATTATGTATCCTTGATCAAAAAGGTGGAATTAAATTTGGTACACCCCCGCACTAACAAACTCTAAAAATAAAAACATTAAAAAATGTTTAATAAATTTTAGAGAGATGAAAAAATAATATGTATTCTTGTGATGTAAATTAATAATATAAAATTTTTAGATGAAATGGAATTTTATTCATTTTCAGTGACATTTTCTTCCACAATCACTATTTTGAGTTTATTTTGGTGATATTTTAAGTAGTTGATGGAGTTATAGGTTCTTTAAAATCCAATAATGAATAATTGTTCACTTGGAAATTTTTTTCCAATATGATATACCAGTAATAATAAAATATTATTTATTACTAAAAAAGAGTTTAATTCCTATATATATCAGCATGATTATATGGGAAATGAATGGAATTAAGATTAGGTGAAATAAAAATATATGGGTTACTAAAAACATAAGAAGAATCCAAAATATATTATTATTAAATTAATACACAGTGAAATGGTATACTAAGACTCCTAGTTATAAAACATGAGACAAAAACCAAAACAGATTCTTAAAACATTAAATAAGATAGGGAAAGTGCATCCTAAGACAAATAGGTATAAAACTCATCATCCACACCCACTATCTCCTTCTCATCCTCCTTTGGTGGTCCTAAAATTAAAAATAGATCTTCACTGATTAACTACTCTCGACAAAGTGGATATTTAAAATCCGACCTGATATACTTTGATCTCTAGTTGGATTGTGAGAAATATTTAGTGGTTATGTCAACATTGTCTAATTCTTCATATAATTTAATTTATATCATAGTGTGTCAATAAGTGTAGTTGAAATCCTAAATTTTTTGTAGATGTTTCATCAGTGGATCTGGGTAAACTGTAGTAGGAGAGATTGAGATGAAGGGGTGTTATAACTATACTTGTTACTACCTCAAATGTGTGGTTTGGTAGTGTTTTATCTATTATTATTTAGGTTTTAATAGATGTATGTATATTATAATCATGACTATCATTAATGGTAAGTGTCTCATTATATGTTAAAAATTATTAATAAAAGGGGATTCATGTCATTTGTATGGATGATCTATAAAGTATGTCTCATTGGTTACATCAATCATCTTCCCCATTCACTTAAGTAGTTACTCAACATCAAGATGATGATGGGATACCATGATAGAACTTATAGTATGAATAAATGATATAAATATATCATGTCTAATCCGTAAAGGTTCTTCTGGTGTTTGAGTTGAAGGTGGAGTGATATAGGTTGTGTATTTAGAAGGTTTGGTAGGATAGAAATGTGACATTATGATTAATTGGCATGCATTCATGTGGGTGGGTGATTCTTAGTACATGGTGATAAGGTTGTATGATTGATATTATGGTAAGGGGTGGTGGTTTCAGTATCACGAAATGAAGTGTGATTGGTGGTGACCAAAATTGATTATCAATATTGGTTTATATTTAAGCATGTGGTTCCATGATGAAAACTAGAATAGTCTCAATAATCAGAAAAAATATTTATTTAGGGAATATAGTAAGAGGGGCTTGGGTAATATTTGGACATAATTATAGTGGAAGAGAAAGTTGAGGGTGGGACGTTGAATGAGATTTCACCTCATTTCCCTAGTACTTCCCCTTCTTGTATGCACACTCATCCTTGAAAAAATATATATTAACATATTTCTAGAATATTCATATCATAATATGAAGGAAAAAATGAATCAACTATATATTTCAAAGAGATTAATTTGGCATGGTGAGATCAAATTCCCTAAGACACATAGTGAGCTAAGAATCCATTTCATATTTTATCCTATATATCTTAAATTAGTATGTAAATTGTTTTCACATATTAATTGATATGCCTATAATAATTATATATAGAATTTATACCTAAAATTTCCCCACATCACATAAACTATCATACTTTTCCAGGTTAGAGTGAGTGACCACCCTATAAATTATCATGAACATTCGGCTCTTAAATTGAGTGTCATTAGGTTTTTCCAAATCATATGGGTCAGTTGTTGTAGTGGAATGCACTATAGAATTTTTAGAGAATAAATCCTTCCAAATATTCATAAATAACCAATGTTATGTAATGTTTATCAAAAACACATGATTATAAATCCCAATACTATATTTAATTCAATAATAGTAAATCTCTAGTTGCACCTACAATGATTGAATTAAATATCATCATGGTCACCTTAGAATTTATGGGAATATAATAGGTAATATCATGGTATACCTCCAACATCACCTCAAAAAATTTACTATATTATTATAAATTTCATGTAATTTATGAAGTGACAAGGTCAGTTATAATACCATTGAGAGTGGGTGGGGTTGAACTAATTGTATATGTGTTTATTAATTACTTTTAATTTACCCTCAATGACTAATTTAGGTCATGATACACTTAGAATAAACTGTCAATATATTTTAATATATCAATAATGTAAAAATAATACACAACACATAAGTATTTGACATGCTTCTACCTTAATGTGAGAGTCTAATCCTTTCAAGTTTTGGTTTGTGTTTAGTGGCATGTAATATCACTAAAATAAAAGTGATTACTAGAGATTGTTATTCTTCCTAATTAACTAGTTCAAGACAATATATATATTGAAAAAGTTATAGAAATTCATATCTATGAAGTATATATTACAACTGCAACAATTGTGTAATTTTTTATACATGTTCCACAATTAATCTTTATTATTTATCGACTCTTATTTTTGAACAAGATCATTAGTGCTCCTATATGTTTATTATAAGCTATGATAATATCTTTTTCTGAATAGATTTCAAATACTTATATAATATTAGTACAGAAAAAACATATTTTCCTTGATTCTCTTTTTTTCATGATAATCTTATGATGCATGGGATCATGAATGGACATACTGACCTTCTCCATTATTATAAGAATGTTATTAGATGATCTGAAACGCAATCTTCTTTTCCTGATCCGATTAGATATCACAACATCAATACAAGTATATATACATGTTTTTCTCTAACATCAATATAGTAGTTATTCAATGGGTTTGGGTATTAGATTTATAATTGTTGATCAACTCATTTCTATTATAAATTAGTTTTAATATGGAGTGATAGTAGTTTTAAAAAAAATTTATATGTGGTTGTTGTTTTTTGTTGGATACAAAAAAAATGAGTTTGGAATATGAAATATTATATTATTTTACTAAGAAATATCACTGGAACATCAGTTTAAATTATCTAGTTGATACAATTACACCTTTCTAGTGGTTTAAATATGGGTTACTATGTGTTTATACTATAAATAAGTTCATGAAATACTAGGATGTGGGGTCCCTAGAACATGATATTTCATGAAATGGTTGATTGTAACTTGTTAAAACTACCTAGATGATAACTTTGAGTACTAATAAGTTTTTAAACATGATTCAATAGTTTAAACTGGACTTTGGTTGGCCAAGAAGTTCATAGAACTTCAATTGTTTAAGGATGGATTCTTTTGGAGATGTACTTATTATTTATTAGGTTTTCTTCTATTTCAATGTAATATTTCTCAATATCTTGTTGTTATAAACTTATTAAACCTTATATATTACTAATAAATCTTATTTTATTATATATATTATATAAATGTAGAGGATGGGTGACCAACACATGTATCATCTCATTAAAAGAAATCTATAAAATTCATGTATAACATTTTAATATAGAATTTTAGAAATTCCCATAATATTTAGAAAAATTTAATTCTCTAAATAATAGGATTTTTAATGGTGGAAAATAATGATTTGAAAGATCGAATTTCAAATCTCTAAAAATATATCTCAAATTTCCTCCAATTTATTCATCTTTTAATAAAAATGTAATAATGGGTATATAATTTTTTCAAACCATTTACAGAATCTGGAAAAATATTTATGAAAACAGTGATGGAATGCAGTATCATATTCATAATGTTGAAACCTCATTGCTAAATGGTAACAAAACACATTGGATAGATTCCATAATCACTCCATGATTCCTAACCCTGTTGACTGCTTGTGATGATTAAAAATTGAATATTATAAACTCTTCATAATATAAATATTTTCATCATGATATTTAATTCTAATAATATAATAAAATAGTGGGTAATTGTTGAATTAAATGATGATCTAACTCTATGAATTTAAAATTTTTAGTTCAGAATATTAAAAAGATACTCCAGATGGGGTGGATTTTATATTTTAGATAATATTTACATATTATAGAATTTAACTCTCTTTTTTCTTTATACAGATATAGATTATTCTCTTCTGTAATAAATATGAGCTATATATAAACAATAAATATGAAAAAAAAATTGGTTTGAGGAAAAATATTTTCGTGTTTACTCTATTAATACTTTCTCAGTGATCTTGGTGAATTTCACTACAAAAGATTAACATATCATAAGACCTTAAAATCCACAACTGAGTGTAGATAGTTAACACCTTTACAGAAAGGCTAAGTATATTCATATGGTTAATTTATAGGGAAATGGTTATCTATAGTTTAGTACAAGAGGCTGACACTTAATCCAAAACTAAGTACGATCAGTTGAAGCTCCAATAAATCGAAAGAGTTTGATTTTTTAATGTTTTAGGTTAACCATCACAGTTTCAGTAGAAAATGAAAGAATATGAATCTTCTTCTCTAAAATTATATGTCATAATTAATTAATTTATTTGAAGAGTACTAGTTTGAAATTGATCTTCAATTAATGTAGCAACGAATAAACAATAGTAATTCCAATAGAGAGAGGATGAAATAAAATGTCAATGTTTATCCTCTTCAACAGAATATCATATTTGATCATTATTTATATTAGATATATAATATTATAGTCATTGAATATCCGAAATTTGTAAATTTAAAAACATATCCCTCTTTAATATCTTATATACATGTTTTTACATGGAAATGATCCAATCATATATATAGAAAAAAAAAGATTATATTTATTTTGTGAAGATACAAAAAATTTCCTTATAGATCCCAAACATTTAAAATTTAAATCTTTTAGGGGATTTTTATGTTTCTATAGAAGTATGAGTGATTTAATATGTTGAATACAATTCTTGGAATCAGTCATAATGATCATTTAAATCAGTTATAAAATAGCTTTCAATCGGTCTTTATTTCTGTCAAGACATTTCTAGAAATATCAAATAAAATTGTGGATTTAAAACTCCATTGAAGAATAGTAAAACATAGGGTTACACCATAAAAAGTCAAAATATTAAACATAGGGTTAAATTTAAGGGTACTGTTTATGTACTGTACGTTTGTTTCATGAAACGCAAGGTTTATCCTTGTGAAGAAAAAATATCTAAGTTAGGGTTGAATAAAATTATAAGGTTTATGTACCATACATTTGTTTACTCAAACATAGGGTTTTTAAATTACATAGCGTTTCTTAACCATACTTTATCTTCATACAAATGTAATGTTCCATTGAAATGTTGGGTTTATGAACTATAATTTCTATCGATGTCGGGTATATGATCCATAAACACTATTCTAAAATAAGGGTTCATTCATAATGATAGACATTCCAATGTAGGGTTTGAAGAATTTTTTTATAATATGCTAATATTCATTCTCAACACATTAACAAATATTCCTTTAGGATTAATATCATGAAAATAATTCATGAAAAAATATTTAAAATAATACTATTTTCTATAAATTCACTTAAAGTAATATCATTAGTAAAACCAAAAAAGGTATTTGTGATCATAAAAATCATTAATATATTAGAATATTTTTGAGAAAACACATGCCCCAAAATATCCCCCTTTTTTATTATTGAAAAACCCATATTGTAAATTATAAAAAATATATGATATTTAAACACTACAGAAATTATTTGTTAAAATAAAATATTTTTAATTTTAAAAATTGTTTTGAAAAATAATTTTTCTTAGTATTATTTGGATTTCAGTATATTATTTTGATAAAATAAAAATATATTTACTCTTAAATTAAGAATGTTGGGTTTACCCAAATTTCTCCACCTTTTTTGTGATATTAAAAAGAAAGTACAAGAAAATGCATTAAAATGCATTTAATGAGGTACATAAATATCAGTGAATTTTATGTTCTACTGTATCAAGAAATAAGTATGTGTTCTATTAGTTTAGATAAAAAAACTATAAAACCTATAAATTATATTGATAATATCAATAATAAGTTTAATTTTTATTAAAAAGACATTAAAATTCGTGACGGATTTTGGATTGAGGAAAAGGGTTTAATCAAGTGGGTTAGAATGTGGTAAATGGTTTCTATTAGGAGAGGATTATATTTCAAAAAAATCTTGAGAAGCTTGAAAAAATTATTTCAACTCTGATATCTAAACATGTAACCAATCTGAATGATTTTTAGTCAGCTGCCATTACAACATTCATGAATCTTGACTCACTTTAAAATTTTCAATTAGATTGACTTTGATAAAGTCATGCATATTTTCCTCTATCTAAAGAAACTGAGAAATATTATCACTAAAATAATTTAAAATAAATATAATTCTAGGTTCAATTGAATTTCATATTTTGATAAGATAAATTTTGATTATCCAACATCACATGCATAGGGTCATTGTTACACTGAATATATTGAAGTCCTACATTCATATCAAACATCACTAATGTGATTGATAGAAATCATATGATTGGGTATGATGATGTTAGTGGTGTATATGTAAAAGAACTTGATTGAATGACAATTCCTTTTAATAATTAAAACTGACTTCCCAAATACCACTTAAAATCATTGAAATGTATTTTGGATATAGATTCTGATTTAAAAATTCCAAACTGATCAAGTATTTCATTCATTAATGCATCAAAATATTTTTTTAAAAAACATATCTAAATTATTGAATGTGAGTCTTAATGGAGTCTAATTCCAATCTTAAAGAGGAATAATTTCTTAAAACTTCAAATTATTTCCTAGAATATTCCAGTGCATTAGGAAAAATGGAGTTGTCCTCCTGTAACTTGTTGAATTTGATAACCTAGTCTTATATGTGATTTTTAAGAGTATTATATGTCCTTTTATCTAGATTCATTGATTTAGTAACTACTTCTAAAATAGATAAAGACATAAACAATGAATTTTCACTTGAAAAATAAATACCATCAATGACTTTTTTTATTTCTCTAGAAACAAATGTTGTTCTTTCAATGGATTGTCCAATAGCATAGACAACATGAAGATCAAAAATATCAGTACTTTAAGTAATATATATATATATGAACCCTCTCTCCTTCTATATCATTTTAACTTTTTTTATCTGATTGATTGATAACATAATTTTCTTGAACTTTACATTCATCTTATTGTTCCACATAATGATATGTTTGTCCCAAATTCACTGATGGAGTCTTATCACCAGATCAAGGTGTTTCTCCCTCTAAATCCTCATGTTGAGGATTTTCTATGCTCCTGGGCCTTATAACATCTTCATCATTGGATATAGCCTCTGATGTTTCCTTATCAAGATCTATAGTATCATAAAAATCATTCTTTTGGTATATTGAGAAATACCATCTATTATAAATTATAAAATATCATCATTTCTCAAATGAACTAATCTTGTATATTTGAGATCACCTTGCCCCCCTGAGTAATAAGATTGGATTCTAGTTGATCTGTTTCACGTACTGGAATCAATTTTCATTTTACTATACACCAAAAGAAAAATAATTTTCTTAAGGTTCCAGTATTCAGAACATTATTGTGGTAACATATTTCTATAGAATCAATATGTTGAATATTATTTTTTTATGTACATAAAAAGATTAATATTATAGCCATTGGGATAGAATGAAATTCTATCCTCTTATTGTCAGCAGTGACTCTGATATTTTATTATAAATTTGGAGAATTTCAACCTAATATCATAGACAAACAGAAATAAGATTTACATGTTTGGTTATAAAATGCTTTCAAACTCAACAGTCCTTTGGATTATAGTAGTCTAAATAAACTTTACCAAAACTATATATTGTAGCTCAATATCTTTTACAAACATTTTCCTAATATTGGTTGAAACAAAAATAAATGGAATGATATCTTTTGATTTTTTATCCTAACATATAATTGATCGAAGATCAAAATGGAAGACTCCATTACGAAAGAATATTAAAATATAATAAATTTCTACTGAGTAGATCAAAATCTCCTTATCATATTATCACAATGTTATTAGATCATCTATTTCACTAAAACTAAACTGAATAATTCTTTATGTCTACTTATGTTATATCTTAGAAAGGAAGTCTATATATTCTTCAATAAACAGAAAGTAAAATCCATGAAACACAAGATATTTATTTAGTAGAAGTGTTATTGATACATCCATTCAAAATCAATGACCTTTCCATGAAGAATATTCCTTAATGGGACACACACATGCATCAGATTGCTTAGTTCACCTTCATATGTTATCATTGTGTTCGTCATTTCATATAATCATAAGGTTGAATGTATTTAGATTCTAGAGTTCAAAAAAATGATAAGGACTCTAGAATTTGAAAATGTTTGGAATAAAAGGGTAAGGAAAGATAATTAATTTTCATATAGATTGATCATGTGGTGTTGTTCATTATGTTGATTTCATAGGGTAATAATTAAATTTTAATTTCAAAAACATGTGATCTGAATAAATTCAATACAAAAAAAATTATCCAAATAAAAAAATTTAGAAAAAACATAAATAAAACAATGACAAATAAATTAACAAAATAAATTAAAATAAATTAATAAAAATTTATTTACAATTAAATATCCCTAACTCCCCCTTAATAAAATCAAGACATTTAATGGGAAGGGGTTTAGTAAAAATATCATCTAATTGATATTTAGTATTTATAAATTCAAAATTTATATCCTTTTGAAAAATGATATCATTGAAAATAATGTCTTATAACAATATTATTATTCCTAGAGTGACTTATATAATTTTTTGAAATATTTATTGCACTAGTATTATGTCATAAAATAGGAATATTATTAATATTCAGTCCAAAATATATTATAGTGTGTTTAAACCACAATACTTGTTCCCAAAAACTACCATTAGACACATATTCTACCTCAGTTGTTGACATAGAAACTGAATGTTTTATCATACATGAACATGACACTAATGATATCCTTAAAAAGTTCTAGGTTCCAGAGGTACTTTTTCTATATAATCTACAACCTCCAAAGTCATCATCTGAATATCATATTAAATTAAAATCATAAGTTTTGGGGTAAAGTGGAAATTAAAAATTAGTTCCTTTTAAATATCTAAATATTATTTTAATTATAGTAAGATGAGATTATTTTGTATATAACTAATATTGAGATCATAAACATATTGATAAAATTATGTTTAGTCAACTAGTAGTGAGATACATACAATTTCTAACCATACCTCAATATAGCTTGTTTTCAACAGGTTTCCCATCTTTATTGAAATCTTGTTTTACATTTGTACACATGGGTATTGTGTAAGTATTACTATTTCCAAGTTTAAAATTTTTCAATAAATCAATAAGATTTTTAATTTGTTTTTATAAATTTTCCATTACATTTTTTATAAATATGATATCTTAAATATAAATTCATTTTTCCCATCATATTCCTTTCAAATTAGTTTTTCATTAAAATTGAGAAATTGATATAAAGATGTTTATTTGTTGATCCAAAGAAAACATAATCATCAAAGATTTATACTCATTAAATATTGTAACAAACAGTTTTCTTAATAAGAGTAGTATATAAAAATACCCTAAAAATCCATTTTCGAAAAAAAAAAATTAGCTCAATATTCCATAATGAGAACTATGTTCTGGTTTAAGACCATAAAAATTTTTAATAAATTTAAAAACAGGGTTTGGTTTATGAGGTTTCTCTAAAACAGGGGATTGTTCAACATAAACTTCCTCCATTAAATATGTATTTTAAAAACGAAAATTTTACATCCATATGATATAATTTAAAATTAATATTAGATACATAAACTAAAGGGATACTAATATATTTTAATCAAGCTACTTGTGAAAAGGTTTCATCATAATCTATTTATTTTTCCTTATTATATCCTTTCTCTACTAATTTAGCTTTTTTTCTTATAATTATCCCTTGATCATCTAGAAAATTCCTAAAGATACATTAGTTTCATATCAGTGGATAATATGATGGTCATAAAAATAATTCCCAAATATTATTTATACTCAATTGATTGAGTTCTTCATGCATTGATAATAACAAATTCTCATCTTCTAAATCTTATTCAATAGACTGTCGTTATAACTGAGATAGAAAGGCAAAAAATTCAGTGAGGTTTCATACATTTCTTCTAGTCCTAACTCTTATGTCTAGGATTACAATAATAGTTTTTAAAGGATGGCCCATTAAGGTTTTGGATTGTCTGGAGAGAACACATTCAGGTTTTTCTATCGCATGTTATTTTATACTAAACTGAATTTCAAATATATTTTTTAAAATCATCCTAAGGGGTTTCAAGTATCATAAAGTATAAAGAATCAGATTCATCATCTATTTTATCTTTCTATTTAATGAATGGATCAGTTTCATCAGACATCACTTGAACAAATTCTTCCAAAATACTTGACTTTTTATTAAACACTCTACATGCATTAGAAGTAGCAGAATATCCTACATTAACTATTTAATCATATTTTTGATTGAATTTACCAATTTTTTTTTATTATTAAAGATATAAACATTTAATACAAATAAATAAAAGTACATTTCTTTAGGTCTTTTATTATTCCAAAGTTCATGGCATGTATTTTTAATAATTGGTCATATTAAAACTCTATTCATGATATAGAATTTTGTACTTATAGTTTCTTCACAAAAATAGGTAGGAATGTTGTATTCATTTATCATAGTCCTTTCCATTACATGACAATTTCTATTTCTTCTTTCATCATTTCCATTTTTGAGGTGTTCTTAGTGTATAAATGTTGTGTTTAATTCCATGATTTAATAAAGAAGAATTAAAATCTTGACTCTTAAATTCTCCACCATGATCACATGTCAGTTAAATTATTCTAAAATATTTGTATTTAGAAATATTTTTAAAAAATATTTCAAAAACATTGAATACATATCTTTTGAGTTTTAGAAAATAAACCGAAGTAAATATTGGAAAAACATCAACAAAATCATAAATATATAATTTTCTGTCCAAACATGCTACCCTATAAACTCCAAACAGACCCATATGGATAAGTTCTAATTGTTTAGATGTAGAAATTTTGTTATTATATTTGAAATAAGATTTATTTTATTTTATGATTTGGTAAGAATCATAAAATCTATCAATGTAAAATTTATGAATAGGGAAATAAGAAATTAAAAGTTTCTTAGATAATTTATGTAAAGTATATATATTTCAATGTCCAAGTAATCCATTATATATCTTTTCCTCATTTGAAATAGCAGTTAAACAAATAAATTTATATTTAAAAAAGGAATTTAGATCCAATGTATAAACTTTTATAGTTCTAGGTCCTTTAAATTCAATAAATTTATCATTGAAAACTGAGCAGTTGTTAAAAAAATCATTAAAAAAACCATCATCATAATGCTGAGAAATACTTATCATGTTTTGTTTTATACACTATATATATAGTACTCTATTGATTTACTTTTTTTGTCTCCAATAGTTACATATCCAACAATATTTCCTTTTGCATAGTCACCAAAGGTTAATAGACCTCCATTACATTGTGTCTGTGTATAGAAATTTAGAAATTCTCCACTCATTATCATTGACAATCCATTGTCATTATACCTTACGGAATTTTTTTATTTTTTTTAACGTGTAATAGTATTTATAAACATGTTCGATTTTATGCCCATATTTTCTTGGTTCCAGCTGTGTCCACGTGCAATGATCTAGTAATCACGATCTACCTTTTTTTATATATATCATTACTAAGACATTTTTTTGTGATAAACCAAATTTTAATAACTTTTATTTGATGATTTATTGAACAAAATTTATTTATAGTCATGAACTTTTATTCCATCATAATATAAGGTATCATTTTTTGAATATGGAAAACATAATTTATGTATATATTTTATTTTCACCAATTCTTCTTATTCCATACTTTTCCCTTTTAGTGAAAATATTTAGAAGAATATCATTCAAGGTTTTCACCTAATTTTTTAAAACAATAAAAGATATTTTAAAAGATTCTACTTCATCATATAATTCTTTTATTCTATTTTCATTATCAATAAAATTTAATGTAGATGAATAGTATTTTTTATGTCGTTCTTGAGGTTTTTTTTACCATTGTGTCTCTTTTACATAAAATATCATTATGAATATTTTTTTAATGATTTATGATTATTTAATAAATAATTAAATTTCTCTTCAAGAATTGAATAGAAATCATTTAATTTTTTATTTGAGAAGCTATCAAAGTCAAAGTTAGAATATTAATAGGATTTTACATCTTCTTCTTCCAAAGACATAAAGAACATATTTTACTTGATATATTCTGTCTCCTTACCAAAATCATATTTTGAAGAGTTTTTGTAGTCTTTTGATACACACCACATAGCTTTTATATTTCTCTTCTCTTTAGGTTTATAATCTAATTTCTTCTATTATTTATTTTCCATCCTTATTCTTTTGTCTTTAAATTGAGGGAAATTAGGTTTAATGAGTCCCATGGTTTTGTATTCGTAATATCATACTTCTCTAAGATCATTTTCATACATCTTAAATGATTTCAGGAAAACACTTTTCTTCTTATATAATTTTATATAATTTCTAGCTAGCTATGATAGTTCCGTTTATGAGTATGTGGAATCTGTATTTTGCTCAATTTTGACGTCTTGTTTTGATTTTATTTTATGCTTTTGAGATGTTACATTGATATCAGTATTTTCCCTTTTCAATATATTGTGATCTTCCGATTTATCTTTCATTTATGCTTCATACATCACGAATGTTCCAATTAGTTTCTCCATAATCAAATTATTGATAGTTGATGATTATCTAAAAGCTGAAAATATTGAATTCCATTTAAAGGGATGTAATCTAATTACTTTTTTCACTTTATCTGATTGGATAATGGGATCTCACAAGAAAAAAAATATTTTTGATAATTTCTATCAATAATTATTTAATTTGTGTAATATTTTCACCATCAAAAATTATAAAGGTTTCATGATTTAGTTTTTCAGTATCATAACTATTTTTTGTGATGTAATGTGTTCTTTAATATGAAACAAAAATAGTATTCCACATCTCAGAGGAAGTAGTATGTTGTAATAATTGATTGCATTCATCTGGTCCAAGTCCAAATATGATAGGATTCATTTCCCTAGAATTGATATCGTACACTGCTTCTGTTGCAGCATCCCAAGCATCTAGTTTTTTAGGAATTTCATATGGAGTGATAATGTTTGAATAAACTCAGAATACCATATTATTAAGGTAGATGGTCATATTTGGTTTATAGAATACATAGTTTCCACCATTAAAATATAGAGCTCAAATCATAGACATACATTATTTCAGATCAGCCATCTCGATCTGCTCTGTTGGACCTTATTCATTTAATCTTTCTAGAGCATTATCTTTCTTATCAAGAAATATTGTCTTATATAAAAATTATTAGGTCCCAATAATACAAAGATACATAATACAGGGGTGAATTATATATTTTTTATAATAATTATATATTCTTTTGTTTAACTCCCTTTGATATTTATGTTGATATACAACATTATGTTATATAAAAAATATAAACACCTGATAAATAGTAAATATGAACACATCAATTTTTTGGATTATGGAAAAAAGATCCACTAGTCCAATATGACAACACACTATCATTGATATTGGTTGATTTCACTAGAAAAGGTCCACATATCACAAGATCCTAAAATCCACAACTAAGTGTAGGCATTTGAAGCCTTTATAACATAGAAAATCAGAGTATTCTAGTTGTTTTACATAGAATGAATTATCTAAATATTTGTATAATAATACGACATTAAATCTTAAATTGATAACTAGAAGTTGAAACTCCACTAAATAAAAAGAGTTTGATTTGTTGATGGTTCTGGTTTAACCTCACAGTTACAGCCACAACTGACAGAATATGGATGTTCCACTACATAAATGAATGACTTCAGGAAAAATAACTTTTAATAGATCTAGGTTGCAATTGATAGTAAATAAAAATATCAAAAAACAAACATAAGTAGTTTTAGAAGAGAGAGGTTGAAATATAGAACGTTAATGAATATCCTCTTTGTAAGAATAACGAAATCTATCATACTTTATAGTAAATATATAGAAAGATATTCATAGAAAATATGCACATTGTAAATTTAAAATGTATCACTATTGAATAATGTATATCAATGTTTTTACAAAAAAACTTATTGGATTATATATATATAATTTCTAGTCTTTTTGTTTAGTAGATCTAAAAATTCCTCATGATAGATCATAATCATTTCAAATTAAAATCTTTTAGGAGATTCGTAACTTTCCTTAAGTGTATGAGAAATTTACTCTATTGAATTTGATTCTATGAATCAATAATATCAATCGTTTAAATTAGTCATAAAATAGTTTTCAATCGGTATTTATTTCTATAAGGACAGTTTCATAAATGTTGAATAAAATCATAGATTATAACTCAATCATTTAATATTAAATCATAATGTTCTTTCATGTAATGAAAAAATAACAAATGTATCATTGAATATATAATTAGGGTTTATGTACCATACATTTATTTCCTCAATCATTGGGTTCCACTAAGTAATGAAAACATATCAATCATAGGGTTTAATAAAAAAAATTATGGTTTAGGTACCATATGTTTGTTTCCTCAAACATAGGTTTCCTTACATATAGTTCCTTAAACATACATTCTCATCTTACAAGTGTAAGGTTCCATCCAAATGTAGTGTTGACGAATTGTACTTGATTTCAACGTATGTTATATGATCCATACATGCTATTCTAAATGTGGGTTTCATTCCTTATGCTATGATTACCAATGTAGGGTATGAATAGTGTTTCCAGAATATACTAAAATTCATTACAAACACATTAAATTTGATTTCTTAAGTTCTAATACCATGAAAATAATTCAAGAATAAATATTGTAAAGAATACTAATTTCCTGAATTTCACATAAAGTAATATAACTAGTAAATAAAACAATGTTATTTGTTAGCATAAAAATTAATAGGATTTATATAGTATTTGACACGACCCGTCGTCGGGGCCCTGTGACGTGACTACCCCAAGCCCGACTTCCATAGGCCAGGGGCTGGCGACTAGCACCAAAGGCATAAATCCATATGCTGGGAAGACATTGCCATTATAAAAGTGAACATACACAACAGAGTACGCAAAAAGAAGTAAACACTACGTAAAACTGAATACAAAAGAGTGTGCTTGAATGTAAATGGGCCAGTATACAAACTCAACTGAACAACAAGTACAAGTAAAATGGGACAAACAACTGGAAGTAAAGAGTAGCTCTTGGATCGTCCTCTGGGGTTCCTACCTGATGGGTAGGTAGATATGGCCACCTCACCACTCACGTCCATCAGTATCCTCCGTGTGTTGTCTCGTTGCAAGGTCCACCTTTGGGTACCGTCCAATCGTGGAACTCTCGGCCTCTGTCAGTTCTATCTATCGTCTATATCCAACACAACGAGATGCGGTCATAGCTCGTGCAGGGGTGAGTATAACGATACTCTGTAGGGACCCATAGACCCAAAAAGTCTCACAATGTCCACTAAGGATAAAAAAATAAAGATACAACCAAGAAGTGTCAACCAACCCTACTTAGGTATATTCACATACATATACCTATGTTACAAATCTCAGTCGGGCTCCAACTCTCAATCCCAATAGCATCCCAGTCCACATAGGAAGTAAATTCCATCACCACGATGATAATTGTTGAAATACATGACTTAGCTCACACAGGTATGCTACAATAGTATAGAGATATATAGATGATCAGATGCAGCCACTGGATCATCTAAGCTGTTGGACCCACACAGGATACAGGACCAGCTAAGCTGTTGGACCCACACAGGATACAGGACCAGCTATGTTGTCGGACCCACACAGGATACATAACTAGCTATTCTATCAGACCCACACAGGATAGTGGAACAAAATTCCAAAATTTTGATCCCACATAGGATTTCGGTACAGTAGTCGTCGTCGTCGAACCCATAGAGGATTCTAATACAGTAGTCATCGTAGTCGCAGCCAGCTCTAGGGTTCCTTCCCACAGTACGCTCGATTCCGGGAGGGTCTGATCCTTGAGAAAAGTGGTTCAATACATCAACTATCTCGAAGCCTGTATATGATGTATCTCGAAGTTCCATCTCATCAAAATAAACCCAACTCGATAGACGGCGCATCAATCAGATGGCCAGTCTGAGAGTTATTGGATTTTCTGTTCCAGGGGCCCAGTTGGATTTACATTTGTTCCAAAATCATCCATTTTGAAAATTCATACAAAACTCACATAGATTATTGAAAAAGGACCGCCTCATCACAAGGGTCCCAGTGCCGCAGACGACACGTCGTTCAGACGCACAGTCTTGAAGATATTCGAATTTAAGTGGATTCAGGCTCGGCCCGTCAAGCTCAGTGCGCTGGCGGGTCGGTCCGAACCTGCTAGGCGGGTCCGACCTGGCTGGGGGTCAGCCTAGCCCAATAGAGTATGGCCCACCCGCGGACCCAGCCTGGTGGGTCCGACCTGGTTTGGGAGTCGGCCCGGCCCGTTGGGGCGCAGCCCACCCGCACACCCGACCCAAGTTGCAGGCCGGTTCAGCTCACCCGGGGGTGCCAAGCGGCTCCACCTTCTCTTGCCCGGCCATCCGTAGACAGCCAGTTCCGCTAGCACATGTGGCCCTTACAGCGGGCCACTTTTCTTCCCATACGGTGCCAAGTAGTTTCGCGGTTCATCAGCCCGGTCGGCAGATGGACGGCCGGTTCGCCCGACTAGTGGCCCGCGGTTGCGGGCTGTGGTTCCCCCACCGCGCGACGCCTGCAGGGGGCGCAATCCTCTAGCCCGGCCCGCCATAGTCGTCCGGTTCTTTCATCATGGCCGGAATGAGGTCGTCCGGTTCTTCTACGGCCGAGCGGCCCACGGATGCGTGCCTCGATTTTCCTCTACGTGGCCGGCACGACGGCACTGGTCCACCACCGCCGTGGCCTGGCCTGGCCGCGGCCTTCCGATCCATAACGCGGTGCAAAGGTGCCACATCTTTTCATCCACCAGGTTTCTTCACTAGAGAGGTGTGACAGCACCACTCCCTATAGGCTCTGCCTCTGTCGTCATCAACATCAACAAATATGGGGGAGGTTCGGGCAGTGTTCGTGTGGCCCGAACCCTCTTCGTTATGAAGTTAACAGTTGGAAATTCACATTCTGTAATTAGAATGACGACGTTCGGAAGTATAAACAACTCAAAACAACCCCCTACCTCGTAATCTGTGTTGTATGTTGATGAGTCGCAGAATCTGGGCATCACGTAAGACGGGCGTTGTTCTGTCAATGTCGGAGGAAGTAGAGCTCGAAACGTCATGTCAAGACGACACCTTCGGTGTACATTGTGGGTGAGGGTGCCTCCTTTCCTTGCTCCGGTTGAAGGACTGGAGGAGATTTTTCTTCATGTTCTTCGGAGACATGGATCATTCTTCATCAAGAGAAAGATGTTCTTCATGTTCATCATGGGAAGAACACTTCTTTTTAAATCTCTAAAAACTCTCCCAAGAGCTCCTCCCAAGATTATGCCAACACCCCCATAGAAGTAAAATTAAAGCTCCACCATTATTTTATTATTGACATTCAACCAATAAGGATTCAAAAGACTTCAGATCCTTTCAATTTAATTAATGAAGACATTAATTAATTGTGTTGTCACAATTAAGGAGAAGGGAGGTGGAGAGTTCACCCAAAATAAATGAGGGGTGATGGCCTTAATAAATTAATGGGGAGGTTATAGAGTTCAAGGGGGTTCCAAGGGGAGTTGAGAGGTTTGAACTCATGTGGGCCCCACCACGAAATATCCTCCCATGGGATGTTTTGTGGGGTGTGGGCCCCACTTCTAGCTTCTCTTTGGAGGAAATAACCACCACCTAAAATAAAATTTTGTAACACATATTTTTTATTTAATTTATTAAGAATCCCCAAAAATTAACTTCCACTCTCGACCAATTGCAACTATGGTAAATGTATCCTTAAATGAATACTGGCACTCCGAGTTCATCGGTGTCCTCAGATTTCAATTCTGAGCACCAGTTCAAATGACAGAAAAACCCACACGTATGTTTACTGAACATATCCAAAAAAACATCAGAAATTTATTCTGGGCACACCGAGCCTCAGAATCAAGCGCCGGCAAAAACTGTGGACTCAAAAAATTCCAAATAATTTAAGAAAAAAATACCTTGAAATTTCTAGGTCTTTACATTACCCCCACCTCCAGGCTTTATGTCCTCGTAAAGCTGAAACACACACTAGTGAAATAAATGGCTTCATTGGCACACTTCTGAACCTCTCGCTCTCATGTGCTCTCCTTGAGGTTCCCGTGTTGCCAACGAATGCGTACCAGAGGAATCGATCGTCCACGCAAGACCCGCTCCTATCAATCATCAATCTCCACTGGAACCTCTGAGAATGCCGCCCCGTCAATGATGTCCATCTTCCCATGGTCGATGAGGTGGGACGAGTCATGCACATATCTCCTCAACTGAGATACTTGGAAGACGTTGTGCACACGGTTCAACTGAGGCGGAAGGGCCAAGTGGTAATCCACCTCGCCTAAAATACTGAGAACCTAGAATGGTCCGATGAACCGCAGAGATAACTTTCCGCCTTGGCCAAGTCTTCGTAGACCTCATCGAGGTGAGACCTATAGGAAGTCGTAGTCTCCATCCTCGAACTCCAGTGGTCTCCATCTCCTATCAGCATAGGACTTCTGTCTACTCTATGCAGTCTTCATCCGCTCTTGGATGATCTTCACCTTCTCCATCATAGCCTGAACCATCTCTGGTCCTACAGGTGCTGACTCCCCTAGGTCAGTCCAGCACAGAGGTGATATGCATGGTCGGTCGTACAGTGCCTCATAAGGATCCATCCCGATGGTGGATTGGTAGCTGTTATTGTATGAAAACTTCACCAAGGGTAAGTGATCCTCCAATCTAGAACCAAAGTCAAGGAAACTAGCACAGGGCATGTCCTTGAGTGCATAGACGGTCCGCTCGGTCTGGCCATCTGTCTGAGGATGGAAGGCGGTGCTTAAGCGAATCAACATTTTAAAAGCCTCTAGTAACCCCTTCCATATCTGGGAAGTGAATCAAGTATCTCGATCGGAGACGATAGTCGATGTCACACCATGAAGTCGTACGACATCCTAAACGTAGAGGCATCCCAATCTCTCTATTGAGACCTGCTCTCCGATCAGTAGGAAGTGGGCTGACTTGGTGAGTTAGTCTACGATCACCCAGATAGAGTCATGTCTTCTATATTCACATGGAAGTCCCATCACAAAATCCATGGATATACCATCCCACATCCACTGTGGAACCTCTAAGGGCACAACCAAGCCTGCTGGAAGCTGGTGCTCCGCCTTCACTTGCTGACAGGTGACGCATCGAAAGACAACCTCTGCTACTGCTTTCTTCATACATGGCCCCCAGTGCTGTCGTCTGATGTCCTGATACATCTTTACCACTCCTGGATATACCGCTAGAGGGTAAGTGTGGAACTCCCTCAACACCTCCTAATGTAGTGAAACTGGAACCATGGTCCATCCTCTGAAGAGTATGACGTGTTCCCCACCTTCAGAAAATCCATCAGGTGCCTGAACTAAGAATATCTGAGCACGTCGTGCCTCACAGTCAATGTCCCCATGCTGCGCCTCTCTAACTCACTGTAGAAGTGGAGGGGTGACTATGAGAGACTGCAGAAAGGATGCTCTATCTTTATCTACCAAGGATATCTGAAATGCGGCCAGTAGATCTATCGCCTCTCCTAGAATTAGAATGCCTGATTTTCTACTGAGAGCATCTGCTACAATGTTTCCCTTCCCAGGAGTATAAACTATCTTGATGTCATAGTCCTGGAGGAACTCAAGCCATTGCAACTGTCTCAGGTTCAAGTCATTCTGTGAGAAGATATACATGATACTCTGGTGGTCATAGTAGACTATAAAACGCTCTTCCATCAGATAGTGCCACCACATCTTCATGAAAAATACCACAACTACTAACTCCAGGTCATGGGTAGCATAGTTCTGCTCGTTTTTTCTCAACTGCCATGAACCAGACGTGATCACTACTCGCTCCTGCATTAGGACACAGTCGAGTCCAGTCCCTGATGCGTCACAGTAAACTATGTACCCAACGTCCTCCTCTGGTATCATCATGGTGGGCGCACTGGTCAACCTCTACCTCATGTTCTGAAATCTCTGTTGTCATCTCTCTGACCACACAAAGGGTTTCCCCTTTTTTTCAATGATGAAAGTGGTGATGCAACTCAGGGGAAGGGTGGAAAAAATCTCTGATAGTACCCATCCAGTCCCAGAAACTCTACACCTCCGTCACACTCCTAGGTGGCTCCCAAGCAAGTACTTCCTCGATCTTCACTGGATCCACTGCAACTCCAGCCTATGAGATGACACGTCCCAGAAAGTGAACCTATCGAATCGAGAACTGACACTTTGAGATTTTATCATATAGATGGTACTATCAAAGTGTATCCAGTACTACCGAAAAATGGTATGCGTGATCCTCCTCAGTAGTCGAGTAAATTAGTATGTCGTCGATGAAGACTACAATAAAGCGATCGAGGTAAGGCTAGAAGATCATGTTCATGAGACTCATGAACACTGCTGGAGTGTTGATTATGCCGAAGGGCATAACCAAGAACTCATAATGGCCATATAAACACCTTAAGTCCATCTTCTTCACGTCCTCATATTGATCTCTGAGCTGGTGATAGCCTGACATGAGGTCTATCTTTGAGAACCATCGTGCTGCCTTGAGCTGATGAAAGAGGTCTTCAATCCTATAGAGTTGGTACTTGTTCTTCACAGCCACCTGATTCGGGAGACGGTAGTCAACACATAGTCGCAAGCTCCCATCCACCTTCTTGGAGAATAAAATCGGAGATGCTCCGGGTGAAACACTTGGTCGGATAAATTCCTTCCCCTAAAAGTCCTCCAGCTATACCCATAGCTCACGAAGCTCAGCGGGAGCCATCCGATATGCTGGTGTAGATATTGGTGTTATATTGGGGTACAAGTCAATATAGAATTCTACCACTCTACGAGGAGGTAGTCCTGGAACATCGTCAGGAAAAACATCCGCGTACTGATCCACCGTAACAGGAAAACTCAGACTTCGCACATCAACCGCTCCAAGGATGAGACTAGCCAACTGATGTGTAATCGGCTACCCCCTCCTCTGCATAAGTCCATCCAATATTTCTAAGGCTCCCTTATCACCAGTGAAGGTGAAACTGGTCCCATCTGTACCAATACACCACACTTTTTTCCTAATACAGTCAATATGAGAATGACCTGTGGATAACCAGTCCATACCCCAAATGACGTCGTAAGGCCTCGACGCCACTACAAGAAGATCCCAGCCGAAGCTCTCGCCTCCTCGAGTAAGCTCACACTGCTGGCACCAGTGCATAACCATCGAGTCTTCTCCTGTATGAATTTCTATCCATAAGAATCGAGCTAATGGTTCCATCTGAATCTCCAAACTCTGAACAAGGGCAGTGGAAATAAAATAATGACTCACACCTGTGTCTAAAAGTACTGCAGCAAGGGTGGAGTAGACACAGATGGTACCTCGAATCATCTCAGGTGCACCGTGGTCATAGGCATCAACTGCCTGGAGCTGAGCCCACCTCTATCTTCCAGATCCATATGGTCGGGGTGGACCTCCTTGTGGTGGTGGTGGTAAAGACTCTAAAGGTCATCCAACACCCGCTGCTCGGCCAGCTCCTCTGTCTCATCCGCCTGCACCCGGTGGAACACCACGGTCGAACCTCTGCCTCTGCCAGGGAGGTCCCTCTACTGTTTGATGCTCATCTGCATGGCGGGTCAGGCAGTCACAAGATATGTGGCCCTACCCACCGCATGCATATCACTACATGCTCCTCGTTTATCTGACTATGTCTCGTGTTCCCCACACAACTAAACCTGTATCCAGGGATCGCCCACCTAATGGCCCGGTCCCCTTGGACCTCTATGCCATCTGTCTACTGCCGTCTGCAGAAGACTCTGCTATGTGTCGCCCTATGGTGGGCCTCTCTATTGGTGACTGCTTAGCGAGAAATATCTCTACTATAATGGATCACTATTGTACCCCCTCATGTGTCGGAGTGATGAGGGGAATCATCAAAGCCCTGATCTCATGCCATAGTCCCTGCTCGAATGTTCGGGCCCTGAAGAACGGGTCCCACACTATATTCATGGAGTAGCATGAGAGTTCGGTGAACCTCGATGAGTAATGAGATACTGTCATGTTTCCCTACTGCAGATGTAGTAACTCCTGAATCTGCACCGCATGAAGGGTGGCTGAAACAAACTCCGCCCGGAACAGGCTCTCGAAGTCTGCCCAAAGTAGTGATGCCTCGTCATGCACCTAGAGCATCAGGATCTACCATCTACTTGTGGATATGTGCAGGAGACTCATGGCAAGGATCACCATAAGTTAGGATGGTGTCCCTACCAATATGAAAACTCACACGATATCCTCCATCCAAAACTCAGTTGCTTGTGGGTCCGTCTATCCCCAAAACATGGGCGGCCTTTGGCGCTGAAACTCATGTAGTGCACTCAGGCGACGTGCACTCTCTGCTGCTGGAGCTGTTGATATCGGTGGCCCTGCGGGTAGTGGTATCGATGGTGCCTCCGTTCAGATGGGGCACTGTACAGAGGCCTTGTCGCTCGGTGGGATGTCGTCTCATATGTAACTCGGAACCCTAGCCGGCTGCCTTTGTGGGTCCATCCAGAAGAGATACAGGTGCACCATTGTTAAAACAGTATTCTTGTTGAGATGACAAAATTTAATCACAATGAAAACAT
This sequence comes from Viscum album, assembly GCA_963277665.1. Taxonomy (NCBI): domain Eukaryota; kingdom Viridiplantae; phylum Streptophyta; class Magnoliopsida; order Santalales; family Viscaceae; genus Viscum; species Viscum album. The sequence goes on from OY728134.1 coordinate 120,719,899, forward strand.
TTCAAAGGAAAAACACATGCAATCAGTGTTTTCGTGCACTAGGCCGGATATCAGAAGTGAGAGTCCTAGTGTACAGATACGTTAGTCGCCTCACCAACACAGGTTTCCCTAAACTGATAACCACACCCAAAACACTTAACACTATTGCTGTTAAAAGAATCGGAGTCAAAGTTCTGTGGTAGAAAAGACTCCTTTGATACCAATTTGTCACGGCCCGTCCACGGGGCCCATGTCATGACTACCCCAAGCCTGCCTTTCATAGTCCAGGGGCTAGAAACTAGCACCAAAGACGTAAATCCCTAAGCTGGGAATGAATTGCCTTTATAAAAGTGAACAAACACAGCATAGTTTGCAATAGGAAGTAAACACTATGTAAAACTAAATACAGAAGAGTGTGCTGGAATGTAAATGGCCAATATACAAACCCAACTGAACAACAAGTACAAGTAAAATGGGACAAACAATTGGAAGTAAAGAGCAGCTCCTGGATCGTCCTCTCGGGTTCCTACCTAAAGGGTTGGTACAGATGTCCACCTCTGCACTCATGTCCATCAGTCTCCTCTGTGTGTCATCTCATCTCAAGGTCCACATTCGGGTACCATCCAGTCGTGGCGCTCTCGGCCTCTGTTAGTTTTGTCCGTCGTCTGTATCCAACACAACGAGGTGTGGGAATAGCCCGTGCAGGGGTGAGTATAATGATACTCAGTAGGGACCCTGATACCCGCAAGGTCTCACAATATTCACTAATGATAATCAAAAGAATAAATATACAATCATGATGTATCAACCAACCCTACTTGGGTATATGCCCATACATATACTTAAGTTACGAATCTCAACCAGGCTCCAACTCTTGAGCCCAATCGCAACCCAGTCCACATAGGACGTAAAGTCAATCACCACGATGATAATGTTTGAAAAACATGACTCATCTCACACAGGTATTCCACAATAGTAGAGAGATATAAATGATCAGATGTAGCCACTGGATCATCTAAGTTGTCGGACCAACACAGGATACAGGAACATCTAAGCTGTCGGACCCACACAGGATACATGACCATCTATCTCGTCTAAGTTGTCAGACCCTCAAAGGATACAAGTCCAGAGAGGCTATCGGACGCACACAAGATACATGACCAGCTATTCTGTCAAACCCACACATGATACAGGAACAAAAGTTAGAACTGTCGAATCCACACAGGATTCCGGTACATTAGTCATCGTCGTCGAACCCACGGAGGATTCCAGTAAAGTAGTCATCGCAGTCGCAGCCAGCTCTAGGGTTCCCACACACAGCACGCTCGATTCTGGGATGGTCTGCTCCTCGAGAAAATGGGGTTGAGACATCAACTATCACGAAGTCCTAAGTTGATATATCCTGAAGTTCCATCTTATCAAAAGAAACCCAACCCGATAGACGACGTGTCAATCGGACGCCTGGTCTGAGGGTTATTGGCTTTTCGGTTTCATGGGCCCGGTTGGATTTACGCTCAATCCAAACCTGAAAATTTTCCAAATTCATCCAAAACACAATTAGAGTATCGCAAAAGGACTGCCTCGTCGCAAGGGTCCCAGTGCCACAGACGGCGCATCGTTCAGACTCAGGGTCTTAAAGATATTCCAATTTAAGCGGAGTCGGGCCCGCCCCGTCAAGCCTAGTGGGCTGGTGGGTCGGCCCGACCCACATCGGTGGGTCTGACCCGTCTGGGGTTACGCCTGGCCCGGTGGAGTGCGGCCCACCCGCGGACCTAGCCTGGCAGGTCTGACCTGGATGGGGGTCGGCCCGACCTGATGGAGCGCGCCCTCCAGCGGGCTGGTTCAGCTCTCTCGGAGGCGCCAAGCGGTGCCGCCTTCTCCTGCCTAGCCAGCCGTAGCGAGCTAGTTCAGCGGGCACATGGGACCCGCACAGCGGGTTGCTGTTCTTCTCACTTGGCGCCAAGCAGCGCCACTATTCTTCAGCCTGGCCTATAGGCGGCCTTCCGGTTCACCCGGTGAGCGGCCCGCGGTTGCGGGTCGCGGTTCCCCGGTGGCGCGGTGCCTACGGGTGCCACGATCCTCTAGCCCGGCTGGCTGTAGTCGGCCCGTTCTACTCCGCTTGAGAGGCCTATGGATGCGAGCCTCGGTTTTCCTCCACGCGGCTGGTGCGACGGCGCCGGTCCACCACCACCGTGGCCCGGCCTGGCCACAGCCTTCGGTTCCATAACGCAATGTGACGACACCGCATCTTTTCACCTCCGTGGTTCATCACCAGCATTGTGCGACAACACCGCGCCCTATTGGCTCCCCCTCTATCGTTATCAAGATCAAAAAATATGGGGGAGGTTTGGGCCGTGTTCGTGCGGCCCGAATCCTCCTCGTTATGATGTTAACAGTTGTCAATTCACATTGCGTAATTAAAACGACGAAGTTCGGAAATATAAACAACTCAAAACAACCCTCTACCTCGTTATCGGCATTGTACGTTGACGAGTCACTGAAGACGGGCGTCGCAGAAGATGGGCGTCGTTCTGTCAATGTCGGATGAAGTAGAGCTCTAAATGTTGTGTCGAGACGACGCCTTTGGTGTACTTTGTGGGCGAGGGTGCCTCCTTTAATTTCCCCGGTTGAAGAAGTGTAGGAGATGTTGCTTCACTTCCTTTAGAGACGTAGAGCATTCTTCATTGAGAGGAAGATGTTCTTCATGTTCTTCGTGGGAAGAACACTTCTTTTTAATTCTCTAAAAACTCTCCCAAGAGCTCCTCCCATGATTATGCCAACACCCCCAAATAAATAAAATAAAAGCTCCACCATTATTTTATTATTTCCATGCAACCAATAAGGATTCAAAAGAATTAAAATCCATTCAATTTAATTAATGAAGACATTAATTAATTTTGTTGGCACATTTAAGGAGAGGGGAGGTGGAGAGGTCACCCAAAATAAATGAGGGGTGTTGGCCTTAATAAATTAAAGGGGAGTCAAAGAGTTAAAGGTGGTTTCAATGGGAGTTGAGAAGTTTGAACTCGTGTGGGACCCACCACAAAATATCCACCCATGGGATGTTATGTGGGGTGTGGTCCCCACCTCCAACTTACCTTTGTAGGAAATAACCACAACCTAAAATAAAATTATGTAAGACATAAATTTTATTTAATTTATTAAGAATCCCCAAAAATTAACTTCCACACTCGACCGAACACAACTACGGTAAAGGTCTCCTTAAGAGAATATCGGCGCTGTAAGTTCATCGGTGTCCTCAGTTTTCAATTCCGAGCTCTGGTTCAAAAGATAGAAAAACCCCCACATACGTTTTCTAAACGTACCCAAAAAAAACTTCAGAAATTGATTTTAGGCACACCTAGCCTTAGAATCAAGCACCGTTAGAAGATTCGGACTCGTAAAATTCAAAATAATTTATGAAAAAAATTTCCTTGAAATTTCCAGGTCTTTAGAATATTATTGAGATAATACATTCCCACCTGAAAACTATACAGTTTTACCTTATGAAGTTATTCCATAAACTATATGTTGAACTATTTTAAATTCATTAAAATTTCGAAACCTAATGATGTATGTTGAAAACACTATAGTTTTTTGTAGCGTTGATTTAACATTATGAAGTTTGAGAACATTGATGATCTGGAACATTACAAATTTTAATGAACTAAATGATGATACATGATCATACATATGAAATTCTAGGTGAAACATATGAAATTCTATTAGGAGTCTTACAAACTTAATAAATGAACCTTATAAAGTCCCTTGTCCTTTTTATTATTCAATAGAACCTTACAGAGCACATAGGGTTTCAGACTATTCCAAATTTCAACAATAATTTAATTTACATAATTGATCCATCTCAAATAAAAACTTATATAATCAAACATATAATCATCTCAGAGACATGAAAAAAAAATTCTATACATTTCTGAAAAACACCCATTTTTGGATGAAATACCATAAAATTTTAATCAAAATATATAATGGGTAGTTCAATTTCTCCCATTGGATTTGTTTTAAATGTTATTAAACTCGTATGAATACTTTCTAATTTAACCTAAGAAACACAAATTATATTCTTTCAAAAGAGAGGAATTTCTTAACACAACATCATCAAATATGATAATCTTTTTGATAAAATTTCATTCTACAGTGATAATATTAATGGATATTGGATTAAAAAAAGATAAGTAATATCATTACCTCCGTCAATAAGTGTTGTTCCGTTTTTCTCCTCCATTGAAAATATTATCCCATGATAACTTTGGGGGGGGGATCTAATAACCCTTAAGTGGGAGGGAAGGCCTAAGAATTCATATTTATCCGTAGATTCTCAAACCTATCTTTCGTCATAGATAAGGGGAAATTATCTTCCATCTAGTCTTGAGATAAAATATATTCCAACCTGATGTATCTATTCACTATATTTTATTTAATAAAATTAAATAGAATATTATTGGGATTATACTGTGAGTGTTGTAATATATTTTTAAAAAGTTCAATGGTATTGAATTTATCTCATGAAATACGGAGTGGTCTTTAAATATTCTCCCTAAAATCCTAAAGTTGTTCCTTCATCCATATCATCTGGATGAAATCACTTCTCATAACCACATATTTATTTATTTAGTGATTAACGTATAGTGTTTTTCATCATTCAATCCAAGCTAACACTACATTCTCTCCAAATAAAAATTTCACCTGAATTTATCATCGCAATATCACATTCAGTATTTATTAATATAAAATCACAAATTTATATATTTCTATTCCTCTACAGTTTATCATACCTCAATGTCACTTTAATATATTTAAGGTACCTTTTAGTTGGGATAAACCAATCTTGTAATAAATTTTCTTAATTCTATTTTATATTCAATCTCACCTTAAAATTCCCTATATAGATTTATTTGTAATTTTATTAGTGTGGATACTTTCTTGGAATCCTCCTTCTAAAATATCTTCAAAAATTATATTTCATAGTACACTGTGGATAGAAAAATAAAATATTTTTCTTATATCATTTAAAATACCAAAATATATTTAAGCTCTATCGTCAAGTACATCTAAAATTTGTTCTTAATTTTTTCAGAAGACTTCTAACAATCACTCTCTTGATCACCAACAAAAAAGTAGTCCATAAAATACATAATCATGTCAGGATTACCTTTTTTTTCTTTTTTTTCAAATTTTTTCCCACTTTTCATTTATTAAATTTTATGTCTACAACATAGATATCTTATATTGAATAATATCCCATGGGGCCTTCATCAATCCATAGAAATCCTTCTTCAAATTTTATAATATAAAACTATCATTTTCATTGTTAAATCCTCAAGTAAACTCAATATATACTTTTTAATACAATACTCCATTTAGAATGGTATTTTTTCATCCATATGAATGATTTTATATTTCCTATGTGATTAAACTTTTAGGATCATTATTATATAATAAAATTTAAAATGGGATAAAATATTTCTTCAAAATAAACCACTCAATCATGTGGGTACCATATTTATACCAGTATGTATTTTTTCTTAGTGACTTTACGCTTGTCGTTCAATTTATTTTTTAATACCCACCAAGTTCTAATAAAAGTTTTGTTAATTTCTCCATGAAAAATATCCCAAGTGATATTATTATATATTTGGATCAATTTTCAAATTCATTGATTCATCCAATTATTTATGTTTTATATCTTCAATAATATATGTGGTTCAATATAGGATATTATAGAAGTTTGATTCTCATTCTTTGGTCTTATTAATGTTTGAATAGTTGAATTCAAGCATAAAATGATGATTTCTATTTATGTATGCTTTTTTAACTTTTGATGCATTAATATATAATTTTCATTAGCCTCTTCCTCATCAGTGGTATGGTCATATTCATTATCTCCATCATGAGGGCCATCCCCAACCTTCCTCATTTGTTTTTATAGAATTATACTTGATCTATTATACATAATCTTAGAAAACTACTTGATATAGATAATTTTATTAGGTTTATTTCCAATTATTTCTACCTCATAATTATTTATAATTTTATGAATCCATTAATGCCAACATTTTTATGGATTTTTACAAGATTAGTAAACTATAAAGATACTATATTTAAACTTATCGTTAAATTTAACCAACTTATTATTTTTTGTTATCATTAGGCATGCGCTTGAAAACACTCTAAAGAAGTACATAATGGGGTTACCCTTATTCAAAAATTTATAAGAGGTGTTATAAGATTTTGGCCTCTGAAATTATATATTTTTAATTTGAGTGGTTATTAAAATGTCCTCCCCCTAGTAGAATATTTATCTGTTATATTCTACGAGCATTGTTCTCCCTATATCTATAAAAATTTTATTTTCCCTCTCTTCAACTAAATATATTAGGGTTTTTATGCATTGTGATACTTTTTATTGATTCAAATTTTCTATGATTATATTGAAATGTACTATATATAAACTACTTCCCATTACCAGTTATTAATTTCTTGATGCACATCCCCAATTATTTCTCTACTATCCTCTTTAATATTTTGAAAATTTCACTACCACTCATATGTTTCTTATAAAAATAAAAAGACTCATTCTAATAAATTAATCAATATAGAAATAAAATAAATTTAAGATTAAGTTAAATTATATCTCATTGTCACACAATGATTAGAATATATCTATTCAAGAGGCTTGGTAGACTGTATTTGTACACTTTCTTGAAAATATTGTGTAATTTTTCATTTTTGGGACATTTCAAAAAATTTGTCTCTTTATCTATTGAGATGAGGGATTTATATCACCATATATAACTTGTAATTTTTTCTTATAATTATCTACAAATTTGGTACAATATTCAATGGAATAAATTAAATTCATTTTTCAACACAAATGGAAGGAATTTATTTGATTCCAAAATATAAAAAAAGATTTTATTATCTCTCTAGACTATGGTTAGAATTTTACCATCGTGTATCCTCTTAATATGGAATTTGTTCCATTAATATATAACATCATTTACATAATTAAAATTATCACATGCACTCATCATTTTATTTCTGATCATTAATAGTTAATACATATTTTGGCTTTAATTTTTCAGCAACTATCTCAGATGATCAAATTCAATTGATCATTAGAGGGATATCATTAAAAAGGTTTATAACTCCACCATCATGTTTAATAGTATTTTCAAGACCTTGGTATCCCCTATCTTATGTGATGAAAATGAAATAGCATGGATCCATTTTTTTGTCCTCTTGTTGGATTTGAGTTTCACTTTTATTAGGAATTACTTCTATAACTTCTTTCTATTATAATTATTCTTTATTCCATAAGAATATTAAATTTATCCTAAAATAAAAAAATATAAATTGTACTTCGTATTATCCTTTATAGTCAAATATTCAGAGATAATTTCACGACATTTAAATCTATTTTAGACTCTTATCGCGTGTGAATTTTTATTCATTGTTTGTCTTCCCGCTGGTCGGTCGATTTTATTTTCACAATATATTCCCCTAAATTTGAGTCCTATTTGGTTCCATTGGAGGGATATATTATACTATAAATCATATAATGTTTTTCCATATACAATGAAAAACTAAAAATAAACTTAAAATTCCATTTTTCTTGTAATTTTTTGATCTTGTATATCATTTTTATATTGTTGTTTTGGTTTCCCACCATACATCATTTTCTTTAGTTATAAGGACAACTTATTATTCACATTTCATTCTGAATTGTTGGATTTAGATATATCCATATAAGAGCTCTTATCATCTTAGTATTTCATAGATTGGATTTTGAAAACATCATTACTAGCTAAAGAATATTTGGTATTTTCAAGTTTGAATGGAGTAGATTCTAACAAAACATGAGTAAATAAATTCATATAAATTTGAGATGACTCATATTCACATCTATGGACTTAAAATAATCATTCCACATATTTTCAAGTGTATATTCTAACATAATAAACATTGAATCGTCCATTGAATATTTTTTCTTTAGTGTAATATTTTTTCAAAATTTTTCATAATTCCATCTTAATAAACCGCTTTTACTATAAAAATATAAATTTATTTAAGGTGATAATTTTCCATGTTATGAAACTCATCTTACCATTTTTATCGTCTTTTGAAAATATTTTTAAGAGATGTAATTCATATTTTTTATTGATTATTTCTATAATGATACATGTTAGTTATAATTCACTACATGTGTTCTATATAGGTTTCTTCTACTTATTTTTCACTCATTTAGCTTTCTTCTTTTAATTATACATTCCATGATATTGGTTGTATTTTCAATAAAATCTTCCTCAAAATATCATCAAGAATATTTGTTGCATTATTCCTATTTAATCAACATACACATCTTATTTATTCTTTTAATTATTATTATTTTAACACTTCCAATGTTTTTTCTTCTTTAGAACCTATCACTTTTGACGTTATATAATGCTTATCCGTATATTAAACTACTTCGTACCCCAAATTGTAATTATTATTTGGGAAATATTTAGAAAATATTCCAACACCACAACATTTGAATCACTTAAGTATTTATCTTACCTTCTATATAATATCTCCTTTTAAATATTATTAGATATAAAATATAGAACTATTTTGAAATTATCATCACTTTCATCATATTCATCTATATCAATGAAGGATTAAAATTAATTCTCCTTTATCATACAATATTTCATGGATTTTAATGTTATATATAATTTAAAAATCTCTTAAATGTTGTATTTTTTTCATCACACAAATAAAAAGACTAATATGTTACTGATCTAGGGAGAATGTTACTAATCCACTATAGCTGAAATATTTGGATCAAATATATTTATAAATATTCTCATAAAGTTATTATCTAGAGTAGAATAATCTATATTGTATCCAAATACCTTGATATGTCTGAAGATCTCATTCACCCGGGTAAAATATTCATCAATTGTCTCAACTTCATCAACACAAAAAATCATTAAATTTAGCACTTTAGATTTTAATTTTGGCATCCTTTATCATGACATTCCCTTCATACAAGTTTTCAATCATACCATAAATTTTTTTTTGATACACTATGTCCCATAAAATTATGATAAACATTATCTAGTATGTAAGGCATAATATAGTTTATGGATTCCCCATGTACATCCAGGTTTCATATGCCAATAAATTCCATGGTATCATTTCTCCCAAGAGTTAGAAACCACATGGTCTTAGTATCACTAACCAATAAACCATATTATAAGAGATAATTAATTCTATGTTTCTTCATTCCATGAGTGTTATTTCAATCAAAAATTAGAACACCTGTAGTATTCAAAGAATATATATATTTCATTTATTAGAATATGATCTGATAGGAAACCTAGTTAGTTTTGATACAACTTAAATGTGCCTGGGTCAGTTGGAATTCCACTAAGTGGGGGGTTTTATTTTTGGTTTTTTTTATTATAAATTATTTTAAATTTATTTTTTAGGACCAATAAACTTCATTATATACTTTTCATAAACATTGCATCACCTAAACTGAAACAGTAATTAAAAAATACATATAACATATGGATTTTACAAGGTTTTTCCTTATTTTAAAATATTCTCATTGTCATGTATGGGTCATGTTCTGAGAAAAATATTATCAATAAATTATAATTAATTATAATAGAGGGTATTTTTTCTTACGTGACTCTTGAAAGGATATATATAACTAGTATAAAATTAGGGTTGGAAAATCTAATATTTATTCAATGCAATAGAAACAATTGTGGAGAAGATTATAGTAGTCCCATCTATCCTCTTGATTTTCCATCACTATTTTTTATAAAAAAAATTAGTGAACATAGAGATAATTAAAAATCAATATTAGTATCTTTATTAGAATAGTCTTAAAATTCTTAGACAACATAAATACAGTAAAAAAATTGACCTTCCAACTCAGTTCTTCATAATAATATTCCATTTCATAAGAGTATGTATGAACATGAATACCTTCTTCCTTCCTTGTAGTAACCACTCATATAATCCATAAATCGATCTTATTTACCCAACCATGACAAAAACAATTGATGTAGTACACATAAATATTCATTAGTTTTCTCTGGATTTGATATTTTAGTTATTCAATGTACTAGGGTATCATGTTTACAATTCTCTAACCCCTCATTTATTATTATTTCTAATTTTTTATTCTTTAAAATCCAGAAACTATATTTAAATATAGAATAATATAAATACCAATGAATTTTATTTGTATGTTAATTTCTTGAATCATATCAATTATAATAAAACATAATTGATTTAGATTTTTAAATTGAAAATATCTTTAAATACCACCCAAAATTCCTATCATTTAATTCGTATTCAAAAACTCCTATAAGTCTTATTATTTCAATTCATTAAACCTTGTGAAATCCATATGTTATATTAGATACTATTTTATAATGAGAGTTTCAAAAAATTCATCTCTTTTTTCATCCCCTTATACTGTAAAGGTGGTTGATTCATAAAATATAAGTAAAAAATTAATTATGAATGTAATGAATATGACCCTATTTTCTAAGAGTTGCTTTTACTTTAATATTTTGGAAAAAGATAGAAGTTATCACATCAAAAACGGATGAGAAGTTTAGAAGTATTTCTAAACAAAATACATACTTTATTTCATAATATATTTCAAAACAAAAAATAAAATATAGTGAATGTAAAAACTATGAATCAATTAACTCATTAAAATATTACATTTTCTTATCTAGGGGAAAATTAAAAAAATGAGGGTGATCTTATATAGTCAGAAAGGGTTACGTATAGTGCAGGAAGTCATTAATCAGTAATGAGTAATCAATATGGAAAGATAAATAACTAAAAACACATGAAATTTAATCAACAAACAAAGAATTGATTACATCTATATATGATATCAATGTGATCATATCATGGGTAATAATAAAAAATGTGTTCTAAAGGTAGAAAATTATTAAATATTAGACGCCATGATCTTAGACATCATGATACCTATTACATAAATACTTTTTCCCAAGATGAATTAAAATTTATGGGTATGTATACAACATAAACTCTATTAAAAAAGGTTATCCCACTAATTCAACTCATGATACTATTGATGCATCAATAGTATAACTATGAATGGTCCATATCCACCCATTTATGTCCAAATCGTTCTTTATTTATAAAATGTTCAATTTAATTTATTAACTATATGAATTATTAATAAATGTTCGTATTGAATAAATAATATGAAATATAAATGTTTCCCCAAAAAATGAAATAAAATTCAATGTAAAACACTATATATAGAAATAATATATATGTTATAAAATAAGTATATCCATGATAAATATTATGGAAATTTAGGGGAAATGTTTTGTAAAATGATAATAAGAATGTTTTTCATTCAAGGGAAAGTTAATGATTATAATATTAATTAAAGAAATAGAATTTCCACACTTTATATAGACAAAATGGCCATAACCCATACTAATATATAATAAGTATGGTACTATTAAAATATAAACCCAGTTGATTGTTTTTAATGTAAAGGGTAGTTTCCATCTATGAATAGAAGCACCATGAAAATATCATTAAAGAATATTTGAGGAAATTGATCTTTCAAGTTTGAAAATAACATTTAAAAACTAGAAAATTACAAAATATATAGAAGAAAATTTTATTTTATATCACTTTTATAAATAAAAAGGTATACTCTCTGAAATGAGTGGTCATGACTGTGGGAATTTTATTTTTATACTGAGTATAATAAAATAAAGAACCATTTTACATTTTTGTTGGAAAATTCAAAAGTACCATTTTTTGGAAATGACTGGAAATTTTTTTAAAACATTTTTATAAAAAAATTACATGTAAAAATAAATATAAACAATCATATTAAAAAAATTGACAAAAATTAGATAACATGGATTTGGAAGAAAAGTATTTTGGCGCGAAGAGAGAAATGAAGTCGGATTTTATTAAAACAAATTCTCAATCATTTTAAGTACCAAATAGTGGAAACCGGTAAAATTTATAGAAATATTCATGATTAACTTGATGGTAATCAAATTTAATGTTTTTATTATAAATTTTCAAATAATTTTCTTCAATGAAAATTTAAGAAAAAATGATATCGATTAAAATGAGATTATGAAATGAACCCTTACAAAGATAAAAATACATTAAAGTGAAAATTATTCAAATAAGTGATTATGTCTATCAAATTTTAATTCAAAATAAATAAGTAGGAATAAAAAATAAAATATTCAAATTACATTACACACATAGTCATATAAAAGAAGTGAAATTGAATATGTAATAAATCCCAATGAAAATAAATTCAGTTAAGAAATTCTATAAAACCTGGTAAAATTATATTCAAATCCTATTTGATGATAAAATTATAATTGAAAAGTAAAATACAATAAAGTACTAATGATTCATGATATTACATTAAAAAGGTTTGATACATACACAATATAATTGAAATTAGGTACATAAAATTACAATATGCCTCAACGAAAATAAATTGAGGTGAAATCTCTTACATCATGCTTCCCTTTAATTGAACATGATTTAACCTAATGTATAATGGTTTTGAAAAAATTATTCATTTATACAAGAGAATATATTAATATTTATAATATCATATATGATCCTTTTTTAATATCTTATCACTTATTTGCCAATAATATTTTATATTTACCCTTGTTTTGGGTGTTAATTGCCATGTTTTCTCATGAATGTTTTGTTGCTAAAGTTCTAGTTCATGTTGATAGGATATAAATAAAAAATATCCAGAATAATATTAATTTTTTAAATAACTTATTTAATGATTAAATATATTTTTATAAACATTATTTAAATTTGGACCTAAAAAATGAATCGTGTCACTTCATGGTGATGGTAGGTAGTACATATGCACGAAAAATGATATATTTACCTTAATAAGTGAAAGGTTAAGTTAGTGGATTATATATGTATTTTAAATAATAAATTTAATTTAATCAATTTTACATATATCCATTAAATATATCCTTATTTCCCTCCATTAAATCATAAGTGAAAAATGAATCACATCGCTTCGTAAGGTGGTAGTCAGCTGTACACATGAGCGACATTATTTTATTTTAAACGAAAATGAAATTAAGAAGGTATATGAGATCTAATAGAACAATATGTATTATAATATCATAAATATTATATATATAAACTATATATATCATTATATTCAATAGTGAGAGGAGTTGATGGAAAACTAGTTACATTGGTTTGTGAGGCAGTAGTCTGCCATACACATGATCGACAATTTCATTTCCCAATTGATGGTAGAAGTTATAGATTTAGGTTATAGAAACTAAAATAATAATATCCATTTATATATTATATACTAGTGTCATTATATTTTAATTAATATATAATTGAAGGTTTCAAAAGAATAACAAAAAGTAATGAGATTTGTTATGATGATTACCATCTCCTAGAGAATCCTCTATTGGATATCTTCTTAAGGACCCTACGGTATGAATTTTAGGAATAGAATCAGATATATAATGTGTTTAAGGATATTGGAGAGATTTTTTGTTAGGTTTTTTCACTAAAAATGGATTTATCCTTTTGAATAAGGGAGTGGGGAGAGTTCCCTATTATAATTGAGGAGAACTGGAATTCTGGTAAATACCCAATGCTTTCATATAATGGGATGTCACTCTCACCCCATGTGTCTCAATAATTTATAATTAATGAATTTAAAGTTTTATATATTCGATTAATTCCTATAATTATAAAAAAACCTTGTTTTAAAAATTTTCATCCCTTGTCCTCTATGTTCAATTACTTTTACCATTTTAGTTTTGACCACAGTAACAAGTTTTTTAACATACGTAATTAATCCATTAAAAAAATAAAAGGAGATTTATTAGATAATTTTTACCCAATTATTATAAATACAAAATTCAATTTATACACAAAAAATTATATATGTGTGAATGATTAATTTCAATACAGGCGCATGCAGTGTGAGAAACCTAGTTTTAACCACAAACGAGGTCATTAATATTTAATGTGTCCACTAATGATTATGAAAAAAATTAATTTGAAAATATTACCTAATACTAGTTATTATTATTCACAAAATTTAATCTATTATATTAAATTCAACTCACAGAAGTGAAAAATATTAATTTAATATAAATCCCACAAACGTGATTAAATAACGATTTTCAAGGAAATGTATTTGTCAATCTTAATATGATATTATATTAACTCAATGACTTGAAATAATAATCATATTAACTTTAATAAATATATTTAAATATATTATATATAAATTTAATTTAAATCTTTCTTCTTGTTTTTTATTTTATTTAATTAAAATGGAAAATCATTATGCATTTAAAAAGTGTTTTTTTGAATAAGAAACATTAAAGACTAAAAATAAACTTATATAAAAATTTGGTATAACGACGATTTAAAAGTAATTATTTATTTTAAATATAACTTAATAATACTTCTGTTAGTTTTAAAACAAATTCAACAGATGATGTTTCATTTAAATCACTTAATTAAATGAAAATAAATAATTATTTTTGAAAAATCTAATTTTCACTATTCACTAAAAAATCAATATTTTAGGAAAATACCAAAAAATAACTATACTTTAATACCAATGAGATGATTAAAAATATAATTTTATTTTTTAAAATATATTTTCTAAAGGTGATATAAATTAATTATATTTTTTCCTCAAAAAATTTGAAAAAACATTTTTGATGAAATCTTATTTTTTGATGAATAAATTGACATTACTAAAAATTGAGTGAATTTTATCAAAATATTTTTATTGATTATGAAATATATATTTCATAAATTTTTGGATATTATTAATATCAACCAAATCAAGGATTGTTTTATAATTTTCATATTTTGAATATATATTTTGTGGGTAATTTAATCTCGATGTTTCATGTCGTATACACTATCGAACATAATGTTCTTATTTAAAAATATTGTGGTTGTGTATTCCACAAGATGTTAAAGAGATTAAATTTATTTTAAATAAAAATAATTTAACGTCATGAGGTGTTAAATTCTCATTGACTTCAATAAATTTCATCCCCACAATTTGAACTTGTGCTCAGAAATGATAGGTTTGACATTTGAAAATTCATTTATTGAAAAATAACATCATAAAAAGGGTTAATAAAGCATCATATGAAATGATGGAAAAGGTAATACAATGTTCATATGGAATAACACATAATTATTTTTTTATGTAAAATAACATTGGAGGGATGTGAAAATATGTGCCTGGAAGAAAAGAATAAATAATTATGTAAAGTGGTAAAGGTCATTGATCACAAGAAAGTGAATGACAAATAGAAATTCCACAAACACAAAACCATAAATATAGGATGAGTTAAAAGAACATAGATTCATTTTATGTATATGTAATAATATAATATTTTCTCTCAAGATACTTTTCTTAGAGTAGATGTGTTCTTTAACTATGAATAATTATAACACTATAAAATATACTTATTTTATATCTTTTTATTTTATAATCCCAATTTCATCCTTTTTTCATCGATCAATTTCAACATCATTTCTTACTCTTAGAAATTAATATCCAATATGAATTTATTTATATTTAAATCATTAAAATTAATATCTAATTAATAATAATATCTATCAATGAATAATATTCAATTCTTATACACTTTAAATATTAACCAAAACTGAAATGGTTTCCACATTGTAAGATAGTAAATAAAATTATTAACCTTATTATGTATAAATAATACATTTTACAGAAAAATTTCCACCAGAGGTTCATCTTGGACTATTCCACAAATTAATAACCCCACATTCCAATTATCAAAAATATTCTCAATATTATATAATGTTTTCATGATGAAGGTGATCTTATATCTTTTAACTAACATCCCATAATATATAATTCCATTATTTATAAATAATAATTTTATTTAAACCTAATGGTTATATATAACTCAACATAATAAGATATCTCCAGAAATATAATTAATTCTCTCAAAATTAAAATTATTTGATCCAATAATATGTTTCCCAAAAATAACATAATATTTAACATTCAAACTATTTAAGTAAAAACTATGTGATACTAACTGGTACATAATGTAGGCCGGTGGGGGGTATAGCACCCTTGTCGCCCTTCTATTGTGGGTTTCAGACATCGATAATTCTAGTGGTGATGGCTTGTCACCTAGCATGTAGGTTTCCCTTTTTATAAAACTATATCAACATAATTCCTGTAACATTACCAAATTATAATTACCCACAATTTCCACCACAACAAATATAATATAATCCTTTAATATTATCAGTACTATTAATCTTATTTCCAAAAAACTTAATTGAATTATTTTCTAAATAAATCATTATATTTTACACCAATGGGTTTTATTTCCATTACATGTCTTTAAAAATATCCTTAATAATATTAAACTCTCATATAATAAAACCTCAAAATCGGTATTTATGCAATTAATAATATGATCAAGTATACACCTATCAACCTAAGAATCTTTAGTTTTAACCAATATCATTTATTGTCATAATCTATTCAAATACTTCATGATTGTTCGAAAATAAAATTTGAATTATCCAAATAATATTCATAGGGAGTGTGTAACTAGGTGCATAGTAAGTCCAATTGTCATGTACTTGGTATAGCTCGAGTCAATCCTGATGTGCCTTTTCTAGAGTTACTATACCTTGGTACAATGTTTTTTAAAACCAAGTCCATTTTTAGTATCTAGACTGGGATATATTGTAAGTAAAACCCACATTATCTATTAATTTAAATAACCTTAAGATACACCTATAATATTATCTTCAAATTAATCTTAGTTTAATGTTTTCTAATCTATATTTTCATATATCTAGTTCCTGAAGACTCTACTAAATTTTATCAGACACCAACAATAAAGAACCTATACCTTGTAGAACAGTTATGGGGGTTACATTACTAAATTTTCATAAGATATTAGTAATAACATTCCAAGATTGTAAATATTTTAGTTTTATTGGTAGACCAGATACATACTTTAATTTCACATTATATTTGAGAACATGAAATATAACTTAGTGAATGTAAAGATTCTTCATCCTTGAACTCATTCAATTATTTCTTCTTCACATCATAGGGAAAAGAAACAAAATAAGGGTGAGGTTAAATACTTAGTAAGAGTTATGTACAATGAAATATATCATGAATCAATAAGGAATAATAAATATGTCAATGTAAATAACAAAAAACATGTCATTTAATAATCAAAGTAGGAGTTAAATGTATCTAGGGATGAAATCAATGTGAAAATATAATGGATAATAATAATAACTAAATTATAAATTATGCAAATGATTTTTTGTTAGAGTTCATGATCTCTATAATCATGATACCTATATTGTCAAGGCCATTTACAAGACAATTTAATACTAATGGGTACTAATACACTAGAAACCCATTTAAATAATTATATCCAACAGATTTATCTCATTAGACTACCCATACATCAAGGGGATATCTATAAATAGGAATCACCCATAATTTCATGTCAAAATTGTTTCTCATATATGGAATGGATTATTTAATTAATGAACAATATTTATTATCAATAAATGTATGTATTGAATAAATAATATAGAATATCAATATTTCCCCAGTCAATCAAATAACTTTTAAAGTAAAATATCATGTATATAAATTATATATAGTTTATGAAATAAAAATATCAAAGATAAAAATATATGTATATTTAAGAGACATGAAATTTCTAATTATCACAATAAAGCTATTTTTTCAATTAAATGTCACTGATTACAAAAATAAATCAAGAAAGGGAATATTGATACATTCTAGTAAAACTAATCATAAACTATCCAAAGAATGAATAAAGATGGAATCATTACAATATGTCCCTATTAAAGTATATAAAAAAATAAAGGGTTATGGTCTTCAATTAATAGATACACAAAGATAAAATCAATAGAAATGGTTTGAGTAAAATACCCTTTTCATCATGAAAATAACATTAAAAAACTATAAATTTCCAAAATATTAGGAAACATTTTTCTTTGAAAATAACATTAAAATATTTTAATGTAATTTTAAAATAAATTAGTGGTCATTATAGTAGGAAAATTCTATTCATACCGAAATGTTAAAACAAATATTCCTTTAACATTTTTGTAATATTATTCAAAATATACTTATTTGGAAAACTAGAGGAATGTTACATTTTTAAAAAATTATAAATTCCAAAAATTTTAAAAATAATTTTAACGAACCTATTAAAACATTTCATCACCATTTTTAGAATATATGGATTTGAAAGAAAAGCGTTTTCAAAAATAGATAGAAATAAAGTCAGATTTTTTTAAAAACATTTTACCAATAATTGTAATTAATAGAGAATAAAATTGTACTATTTTTTGAATACATAATGTGTAACTAGAGGATAATAAAATAAGTGGGTTTTATAGGATATTATCAAATAACTTCCTTCAATAGAAATTCAATCATAAAAAATCTCGATTAAAATGAGATAGTGAAATCGACCCTTACAAAGATCAAAATATGTTTAAGTGAGAATAACTCAAAAAAGTGATAATATTTTTCAAATTTAATCGATATAAAAATTTTAAAATTTGGAATCAAAAAATAAATTCTCATTACACACATACTATTACAATATCAAATACATTGAAGAAATTAATATTACCCATTGGAAAAATGAGTTTTGAAATTACTTATCCTTTGGAGACATTCATGTCAAATCCCATTGGATGAAATAATTCAAGTAGAAACATTAAATTTAATGAAAAATTAATGATTATTTGTAATTCATGTAAAATATTTAGTACATGCACCATATAAAGTTAGTTTGGTGCATAACATTACAATATTCCTCAATGAAAATAAATTGACCAAAAATCCCTTATCTTACGATTCCTTTTAATTGAAAGTGATTTAAAATAATGGACAATGGTTATAAAATTTGTATTAATTTATAAAACAACAATATTAATATTTATAATATCATATATGATCATTATATAAAATTTTATCACATGTTTGCCAGTAATATGTCATTTTTACCCATCTGTCTAGTGTTAATTGCCTTGTTTTCTCATGTATGTTTTGTCGCAGAAGTTTCAGTTATTATGTATAGTATATATATATATATATATCATATAAATAATTATTTAAATTTATTTAAAATCATATTTAATCATTAAATACATTTTTATATCCATTCTTGAATGTTTTACATGGAAAATGAATCACATCACTTCTTTGAGACAGTAGGTCATATATACACACAAGAAATGATGTCATCCCCCTAACAGGATAAAGTATAAGGAATTAGATGATATATTAATTTTCAATAATAAATATAATTCCATACATATTACATATATTGATTAAATATAACATTATTAACTTCCATGTAATGTGTAATTGAAAAACGAATCATGTCGCTTTGCAAGGCGGCAGTCCACTGGACACACGAGCGATGTTATAGGTATTTTAAATATAATGTAAAGATTTCATATGTGATATGATAAAAAATAAAGTATAATAACATAATTAATTCTATATATATAAATTAAATCCATCATGATATCCAACTATGATTGGTGATGTTGGAAAATGAGGTACATCGGTTCGTAAGGTAGTAATCCGCCATACACATAATGGACTATATTTTTCCCAATTTGATAGAAGATGGGAAGGATATATGTTATTTTATTGAAATATTAAAAAATCATCATAGGGGTGATAATGGTTTTATGATATTGTATGTTTTAAGATATATTTTATTTTCTAAAATGAATAATGAAAAACAAATAGCTTTATTAAGACGATAATCGTTTCTTAGAGCAACTGCCTTTGGATCTCTTCTTAAAGACCATAGGGATCATATTTTTGTAAATGGAATCAGCTATAGAATTTTTATAACGATATCTAAGAGATATATTTTATTGGTTTTTCAATCCAAATGTCTTGAGAGGTGTGACAAGGTATGGGGAGGGAATTCCCATTTATAATTGAGTTGGTGTGGAATTCTTCTAAATACAGAAAACTATTAAATAATGTGAGGTCAATCTCACCCCATGTTCCTCATAAATTTTTGTTAAATGGGTTTTTATTGATTATATGGTATATATTTACATCAAAATAGAGAAAAAAAATATGTTTCAAACATGTTATTTTCGTTATACCTTAAGTTTACTTTTACCAATTTTGATTTCACAATGGTAACTAGTGTTTTAACCTAGATAACTAATCTATTAAAATTAAAATAAAATTTTACATATTATAAAATATTTTTCCAGATTTTCTAAATACGGAATAAAATTTATCAAATGAATATTCTCTATTTTTGGTAGAATAAATTTAATAATTGTGTATGCAATGTGCATAACATCATTTTAACTTTAACTAGGGTAATTGATTTTTAATGATTTCACTTATCATTATGAAAAAATATTAATTTGAACTTATTATCTAATATTAATTATTATAATTCCTAATATATAATCCATTTTATTAATTTACACTCACTTAAGTGGAAAATTTTAATTTTAAAAAATCTTGTATGTGAAAAAATAAATAATTTGTTTTAAGAAATGTATTTTTCAATCTTACGATGATCTTATACTAACTCTATAAAAAATAATAATCATTTAATGAATTTAAATTCATGTATTTAGATATATAATCTATAAATTTAATTAAAATATTTTTTATTAATGTTAAAATTATGGATCATTATGCATTTAAAAATAGTTTTTAGAAAAAATGGGTTTTAAGGAATTATATAAACTTATATCAAAATTAGGTATAAAGATAGTAATAATGTAATTAATTATTTTAAATATAAATAAATAATAGTTTAATTAATTTCAATTAAATTCACAATAATAATGGGACATTAAATTTACTTAAATAAATGAATATAAATAACAGTATTTCAAAATTCGGTATTTTTTAATATTCACTAAAAATACATATTTTTTAAAAAAAAAATATTACACCCAATGATACTAAATATAAGATTATTTTAAAAATGATTTTATTAAATACATTTTCTCATAGTGGTGTGGATTAATTATATAATTTTCTTACTAAATTAGTAAAAACAATGTTGATGAAAACATAATTTTTCATGAATATATTCAATTTACAAAAAAAATGAGTGATTATTATGAATAAATTAGTATTGATTAATAACTATATATATATATATCCCATTATTCAGTTTATCTTATTCATACACTCCAATTCAGTGGCTATATTATAATGTTCATATTTAAAACATACATTTTTCAGGTCGTTTAGGCTCTTTGTTGCATGTTGTATATACTATTGAACATAATGTTATTCTTTTATAATATAGGTGATTAATATACCAAAAGTTATCTAAGAGATTAACTTTAATTAAGATAAATATGCTTTAAAATTTTGGGGTGTTAAAATAAATTGATTAAATGGTATGTTCATGTTTTTTAAAAATAGTATAATTGGTAGGGATGTGAGGCTATGATTCAAGTGAAATATAAGGGAATGTTTGTAGATGCTGGTAAAATGTGTACCATATGGTATATAATCAAGAATGTTAATTTTAAAAAACTATATATTATAGTTTTAGAAAAAATAAAACATCAATTCAAGATATTTAAGAGTGACTTTTGTTGGAGTAAGCCACTAGAGAAGCATATTAAAGTCAAACCTAAAAATATATTTCACAGTAGATCATTGTGTTTGTTCTTAGAGTATATTTATATTTTAGATCTTGTTGAATAAAATAAATTCGTCACATTTTATGTATTGTTATATATATATAATTCAATTATTTTTCTACTAAATACTAAAAAATACAATATAAAGTAGTTATCACCTAATATCTTTCTGAGGAAATTATTTATTTATAACAACCAAAATGTAGTAGAGTGAGTGAAATGTATTGTGGAGTAATGTTTTTATACATTAAATGGATATTTTTTATAGTTGAGGGAAAATCTAGAATTGTTAATGACCCTAAAATACCTCATTTAATATTGTTTTCAATATTTTGTCATGAAATACCTTAATTATGTCTTGAATTTTTGGAAGCTCTATTGGATCCATAGTTTTTGTGTGAAGATTAAATCAACTCATTGGGAAATCCTTTGAAAATTTTGAGAACTAACAACCAGGTTTTCAATGTATTTCCTTTCCACCATGATTTTTGTGAATTTTGAAAAACTATTCTTTACAAAAATCAATTATGTCCAACAACATTAATTTTTTCAACTATCATTCTATTCATCATCATTAACGTTAGGATGAATAAAGTTATGAATTGGGATGAATCGTTACATTAGTCTGAAACATACTTCTTAGTATAATGGAAATGTGAAAATATTAAATTAGATGTACAAAGGTTTCCTAAAAAATCACAATACTTAAATTAAAAATTTTGATATTGTTATGAATCTGTCAATAAAAGTACAAGGATGGGATGCACCAAACTATAAAATATTTGATGGTGTGATTAATCCATCTTATAATAAACATGAAAGTGGTTTCATCATTCATTTGAATTTCCACATCTACATGTGGAGAGGATCTCATTTCAATGATGGGTCTAGACCATCATGATTTGTTATTCGCAAGGGAAAATCATAAAGATGAGTTAAAAATTAAATCCTTATCTCTTTGGTATTCCTATTTTCTCTAAATTATTTTTTCAAATAACATATTTATTTAATCTTTTAGAGTGTGTAATTCTCATAAGATTCTCACCTGATCTCCTATAACTCATATATCTAGGAAAAACTATTATTTGTTGCTTCATCATCTCTCCAATTAATAATTTCGAAACCCGATATGATTTTTGTAAAAGCATCATCAGTATGTGAAATAGATTCTCATGTACTAAATAAAAGTCATAAAAACACAATAGTTTATTTAAGGCTATTTATAGGCCTACTGTGCATCATCAATATTTAGGAACAAATTTTTCTACTCACATTAACTATATTGTCAAGAATTTTTTTCATCTTATTGTTCAAGTTCTCCACTTGTCCATTTCTTTTTAGAGTTTTATGGGGTTTTTATTATAATGAACATTATAAATTTATAGAACTCCCCTTGCAAAATAGTTTTCAAAGAATGATGTTTGATTAGTAATTATCATTTTTAGGACTTCAAACATATCAAATATATTTTCTATAAAAAATAATTTTACCTCCTTTATTGTGTTATTTGAGAACATAAAACCATTTTTTCTCAAAATTAACATCAACCAAGGTATATGTATGGCCAAAAGAACTGGGAAAGGGATGTAATGATTCATATTCCCATTAATTTCATTTGGTTATTATATGGATTATTCATAGAGGTATGAATTGGGATGGTGTGAGATTTTGAGGCCTGTTGTAGCTAGAATTAAATTTGAAACCATATTAAATATCACATGCATTTAGTTTGACTAAAAAGGTGAATAAACCCTGAATGGAGACCCCAATTATAAATATGATGGATCCATTGAGTCCATAATTCATTTTTTACCCAATGTGTGATATAACATTTGTCATAAGAATGTATTTGGAAAAAAATTGTCACAGGAGCAAATTAATAAAATTTATTTATTTATTTATATTTTGATGTGCTTATAGAAATATTCTATAAATATAAAATTATATAGTTATCTAATTTTTGGGTTCCAAACCATAGCACTAAGACGACCAATGAAGAATAATCGTTGTAGATGATAATGTATAAGATCAAGATCGAGGATCCTTATTCCATTGGTGTTTGTAGATCTCTCCAATGATGGTAACACATGTCCGATGTTTGTCCACAATTGATCAATTCACTAGTTTGGATGTTGAATTTTGATTTCTATCCTATTTTTTAATCCTAGTAGAAAATAGATCAATTCCAAAAACTATAATTTATTATCAAATCAATGGTAGATTAAAAATGATGGATTTTTTATTGTTTGATGTGTCTTTCTCCTCATTGTGTATTCATTTGTTAAAGAAAGGATCAAGGCTGAAAGAATAGTTGTCAAGGATCTTTCCTCACATATTCTGTATTATGGTTTTCTCCCCATTTCATTGCATATTTTTCATTTTTTTTCCTTTTTCTCATGCTATGACTATTACCTGGTATTTTATTATTGTGCCAACATTTTTCAGCACAACAGATCAATTATGTGGCTATATATTACGATAGAGGCTTCAATTTTAGGATCGATGATGATGGTAGGTGATTCGAGGGGGGATGAGGATGTAATGGACCATGGGTTCCATATATATGATGGTTATGCATGGTTAGATTGTGGTTATCATAGTTTGGATCGACGAATCATTTTCATAGTAGATAGAGAACCATAATCTGGTGAGTGGGAAATGATGAGGTTGGGAGACCTTCAATCAGTATGTTTTGGCAAGGATAACTACTCTAGAAAGGAATCGAATAACGCATAAGAGATTGAAATGTATATGAAAATTACTTCAATACATGACATTTAATGTGAAATTACATTCCTTGTGTGACCCCTTGACTATGACACTTGGATTTCCTCCTGAGATAAATATCACATGTCATGTGACCATGTCACACACCAAGGGACACATGCTTATCGGATTGGCATGTATTTTGGAGGAAACATGGGAATGGGTAGGCCATGTATATAGACACAACCACAGTACATGGTCATGTGTACATAGGAATGGTCATGGTCAGGTGTATATGGGCGTGAGAAAGTGTACATGAGTTGGTACATGGGTAGGGACAGTGGTACACATGCATGGGAAGATGGAATAGTCAAGGTTCCAAATCAATCTCTACATTCCTTCTATTATTCCTACATGAAATTATTTTTTTTACATGTCATGTAAAGCATAACCACACTGGAAGACTAGGGGTTGGCTAGAAAAAAGTCGTACCGACTTTAAGGGTTTTTTAGCCCTTCATTTCATTTAGTTTGTACAATCATTGGTTGAGTGTGTCGCTTGGTACTTTCACTTGAGGGTAAAGGAGAACATTAAATCTACATATCATTATTGTGACCCCCTATGGGGGATGAATCTTAGATAGAGTTTGGGGTTCCCCCTTGTGATGATATAATGATATTATCTATCATCTTTATACAATATTTGTTGTTTTTGGAATCAATATGACCTCCTTGAGTAAGGTATTGATCCACCGCCTAGAAGGTTTTATTGGTAGGGTTCATGATATCACTTTATTATGAGTCTCGATGTAGTGGGTTGATCTGGATCGTGTTTGTGGTGTCCCCCAGTAGTCTCTGGTGTGGCCCTTTATTTGAGTAGTTGGGTGTTCTGAGACCAATGAGATTTAATGGACGAGGCCCATTGTTCTTGAAATCTTCGAGGAGTGTCTCTGATGATGGAATGGTTCATGGAGTAAATTATCCTAGAATAAGGATCAGTACGAGCAGAATGTTGTGGATGGAAGTTGGTTGTGACCACCTGGTATCATGTTATCTTTCCCCATTACATTCTTTTCTTCATATTTTTAGTTAGTACTATTTTATTTTTAAGATCCAGCTATTCTTTATGCTTCATGTCTAATGTTTCTTGGGTTTCTAGATACGTATTGTTATACTGACCAATGCATGGGATCTTATCAAGTGTGTCATTTCTTATGCAGAAGAAGGACCATTTGGTGGTGTCTAGGGAGGATAGGGAGAAGGTGGATCATAGATAGAACATGGAAAACTGACATTTTTTCAGGTGCTTTCATTTGATCTTTTTCGAGACCCTTATAGAAGGTTATATTCTCTATATTTTTTGGGTCTAGTATTTGGATCCTTTTTTTATTATTACTTTAATATCATACTCATATTGTGGGATTATAGTCGTATGCATCGGTTGGTTTCACTTTTTTTACATTTCATAATTTTATGGGCTTAGGGATGTGTACGTGTGTACTTATATAGTAGGTCAATGCCTTCTACTTGTGGGATATGCCAACAAAGTGCTAGTTTTTAGCTCGAGGCCTATTGGATTTGGGATTGGGGTAGTTGTTTGTCATACCCTAGTTGGTCGATTCATGAGAGTGTAGAATCAATGGATTCAGTTATACCTTAGGACCAGAGTCATTAATAATTTTATGGGAAATTTTTTTATGAATTTAGAGTTCAATTTTTATGCCAATGACTATAGTGTTGGTGTAGCAACTGACATATTGTAGACGCCGGAAAAGTCCGTTGTTCCCAAACGAAGCTCCGGATGCGGAAAGCGAGGTCATATTTGGAGTCGGAAGAATGTTTCGGAGGGCCCGGAGGCCTTGCGCGGAATTTCAGAGGTCTGCGCGCAAAGATGATGATCCGCGCGCAAAACCCCCGGGATGCGCGCAACTCCCTGGCGCGCGGTGCCCGATTCCGCACCCGCGAGGAGAATTCCGCGCTCGCGCCTTGGATTCCACGCCCGGGGTTTCCTATAAATACTAGGCGACCCCCAACGTTTCATGGGTTTGCTGGAAGTCGAACGGTCTCCCGCGCGTGCAATTCAATCCCTTCCGCGCGCAATGCCGATCTTCAGGTAACCTCCTTTCTTTCGCGCAATCGAGCCTTGGGGTCCTCCTTCGCGCGCAATCCCCTTGGCTCATTTCCTTTGAATAAATTTCAACCCGAAGGCCTTTGTGCGCAAAAGAAGCCTCTTGCGCGCAATTGCCCCCGGGTGCGCGCACCCCCATCTTCAAAGTGGCCATTCGTTAGAGAATGAGCTGTTGCCCCCGCGCGCTACCCGAAGCCCGGTGCGCGCAATCCCAATCATCCGCGCGCGAAGCGCTGGCCCAATTGCGCGCCAGCCCGCCATTTTGCGCGCCGATCCGCGGTTTTGCGCGCAAAGCTCCTCTTTTGCGCGCAATCCGCCAGGGTCGCCTCCCTTGACCCCCTTTGGGTACCCGCCTGCGTGGCGCCCGATGGTCTTCATCGCAGGTGCCCGCGTTGTGCGTCGTCTTTCTGTGCGCCCCCCCCCCCCCCCCCCCCCAGGCTCGCGCGAAGTGACACAGACCTACCGGCGGCTTTATCGTCCAGCATGACGCTAAACTGCACTACGTCCGAGCTACAAGACGTTAAATTGTTCAGCATTCGTCCTGCATGACGCTAAACTGCACCACGTCCTGCACGACGTTAAACTGTATACGTCCAGGCAGCACGACGTTAAACTGCCTAGCCCCCATCGTCCGCGCTGCAAGACGTTAAACTGCCAAGTGTTTCGTCCTCAACACACGACGTTAAACTGTACTTCGTCCGGCAAGACGTTAAACCGTCCGCTTCGTCCTCAACACACGATGTTAAACTGTACTTCGTCCGGCAAGACGTTAAACCGTCCGCATCGTCCGATCCCGTGCTCTGCACGCAGGGTCTCCCCCGGTTTGGACGTGGCCCCCACCCGCTCGTCTCTGCAGGGATGTCGGGATTGTCCCGCTTTTGGGACGATTTAATGGGAGTGGCTTTTCCCTACGGGGGCAGGGTATTACAAACCCCTAGTTTCTCGTGGGAGGCTGCACATGTGTATCTCCATTGCGCCTCCCCACTGCCGAAGCCAGTAGAGGGTGTGACTGGGATCGAGATGTCTTCTGCTTTCGGTCCAAGTCCCTTCCAACTGAGTTTTGCCGCATCCGGGCTGCCTCAAGTGCGTAAGTCCTGACAGAATGAACTACGTGGACTTTGATCCCTGTCTTCTATACAGGGTACGTAGGAAGCCTCCCTGAGGTCCAACCCCGCCACCTGGTCGTCCCGGTCGTATTTACGTCGGTTCGTCCATCAGTGGACCCCTCCAGGGTTCACGCTTGCGTCGATTCACCTATGAATCCGCCCCTGTGGGAGACTGCCCGTGTGTATCTCCACTGTGCCTCCCCACAGCCCCTTTTCCCATTTCCCCTTTTATCGTCCAGCATGACGTGAAACTGTGATCCACCCGGCCGTTCCACCCCCCTCTGTGCGAGGTGGTTCGGTTCAATCCTCCGCCCGGCGGCCTAGACCTCTTCGTGAGTCGGCTTGCCGACGTCCAGCATGACGTTAAACTGTATACCTGAACTACGCTGACTTTGATCCGTGCTAACGCGCGGTACGTAGGAAGCCCCTACGGGGTCCATGCTCTTCACTCCATCATCCATCCTGATCCTTACCTGGGCCGCCACATCCCGGTGGGGTCATGCCACTTCACTCCACTCCACGTTACTTGGGAAGCCGCCCATGTGCTGGCCCCAGCGTCGGAGGTTCCCCGCAAGGGGTTCTGTCATCTGATCCACTTTTCGTGTTGATCGGTCCGACGCCGTCCCCGCTGGACGTTAAACTCGCGGCATACCCCGTGTTAAACATGGGAAGCTGAGGAAAACCTCAGGTGACACAGTTCCCCACACCTGGTATGGGATGCCTCAGGCCATCATGCCTTCGAGAAGCCCTATTAGGGACGGAAGACAGACGTGCAGAGCCGCAGTGTTACGACACGCCCCCATCACCCAGAGCCACCCGGCCTTCTCACTGCAGGTTGCTGCCCTGCCCAGACTCCTTGGAGCGTCCGGGCGGAAGCAGCGTAATTAACCGGTGTCCATGAAGATATGGCGCCGGGAACGAGATTCACGAACATTATTAAGTCTATGAGGGAGACCCGGATTAGGCGACGAGTTCCGAGGAGACGTCCAAGGAAGGAGGAGCCGACATCCCATCATCCCGGTTTCGATCAAGGAGCAGACGCCCCTGAATAAGGGACGAATGCCGCCCGCCCTTGGAAAGCGGGACTGCGGGACCACAAGCCGCGCGCCCATCCCCTCGGGTTGACGGGTGCACGCGCGAACGCGTCCTGGCGGAACAGCGTAACCCGACGCACATCCGCACCGAAACAGAAAAATGGTGAACCCGACGTGAATCTCTTCTCCTCGATACGAAGACCGATGACTTTCAGAGGTGTTGGAAGACCGGCATGTTGCCCGGCCAAGCATTCAGTCTTACCCGCCAGGGGCTGGGGAAGTGAAATCGGGCACTCCGTCTCGCAACGTCGAGGGCCTGGGTTCCCCCCACGGAAGGCGTCGTGGCGCTAATGGTTGGTTGTCGATTCCTTTTTCCTGTCATTGTTAATGGGTCATTCTCCCTGCTTTCAGAAATCAGGTCGCCCGATCTAGTGCCCGATCGCCACCCGCCCACTGGCGCGGGGACAGGGGAAACACCGACGCGGCTACTCCGCGCGGTCCCGCCCGTTCCACAGCCGTCCCAGCAGCCGCAATTGCGGGACGACCACGCCCTCTCTCCCCCTCGGAGGTCATCCAGAGAAGGGTGATCAACACCCTGGTGCGGAGATACGAGGAAGAGGGAGTCATCCCCACTAGGGAAATGGCTCGCCTAGACCTTGAGGAGGTTGCGCCTCGCCACCACCACCGCCCCCGAGGGCCGCGCAGGGAGGCACCGCTGCCTACCTCGACGTCCAACCGCTTCGGGAGCTTATCCCCGGAGCGCTCTGACAGTTCCCTTCCCTACGCGGATGAGGTGGAAGAGGCCCGGGATCACCCTATCCGGGATTCGCTCCAGGGATCTACGGTAAGGACTCCCGCCAGGCCACGGTGACACCGCCGCCAGGCCTCTCCAGTCGAAGAGCGGGCTCTCCACCTGCCCGCGCCGCTCATTCCGACTCGCCTGTCTCGACGCCAATGTCGGGCACGAGCGGAAGAGGATGCCCACCTTGGGGCTCTAGCAACAGCGGCCGCATTGGCCCAAGCCACTGCTGGCTCCAGTCGCCAGGCCTCTGCGCATCCTGAGCAGGGGAACTCCTATGCCCGACCTGGATCGAGGCCCCGACCGCCCCAAAGGCAGGTTGGGTTGACTCTCCCGGTTGCTGGCACTGGCAGTAGCCACCGCGGACCACCTCGCGGTAGCGCTATTCACCGGCAGGATCTACTCTGTGTGGCCGATCCAGGAGGCATGGGTCATCCCACCTTCCGATCCCGGCCCGGAGTCCTGCCCGGAATCATCTCTCCCTGCGTCCCCTTTGATATCTGTCCCGGTGCCCCTCGCACCTTGGTTCCCAGTCCTCTTGGCCCCAGCACCAGTGCGGCCGGAGGACGCCAGGACAGAGATCAGCCCTGCCCCGGAGAACCACCCAGGGGCAGGAAGGCAAGGCGTCGACGCCGAGGGAAGAATGTTACGGAATTCCGGGCAGAGATCCGACCGGTTCGCTTCTCTGATTCAGAGGCGGAGTACGATTCGGCGACAGAGCCCTTTCCCCAATCCCGCCAGTCAAGGGCAGGGGTAGGAATGCGGCACGTCAGCCTCGTGCTCCCCGAGAGAGAGATCGGTGTGATCCCCGCTTCTCTCCGAAGGTATATCCGGAGTAACGAGGGCCTGGTAGACCCCCAAGGATCAAGCTTGCGGTTGGTACCGGCCCCTCCGGAAGTGCCTTCCGCCTCGATCGGAGAAGCCGGAGACTTTTTCTGGGGATCGACGGTCGAACCACGATCTGGTGTACCCTCGGCGAGCACCGATGCTACGGCAGGATGTTCGCTCGCCGGCCCGTCCTATCGTGATGTGGTAGCCAGGGCACCGCCACCCTCAGAGGGCGGCCCGGGATATGGAGGCCAATCGGCCTGTTCGCCGTATTCACCGTCGGCCAGCCCGTCGGCCCGGCGGCCCGCCTCAGCACCACTACCAGTTCCCCGTCCGTTCCCAGCCATGGAAGAGGACCAAGGAGATCTGGGTCCCGAGTTTGAGTCGTGGAGCTTCTGGACCGTCCTTGCAGAGGGCCACTTCCCTGAGAAGTTTTGGCCAGTCGCAGGACCGGGCTTTGATGCACCCGAATCGCTCACCCCGGATGAGTTCGAATGCTTCTGCCGAACTCTCCGGGAGACTCGCTCCTGTCTTCACCGCCTACAAATGCCATACCCCGGGAGTCAAGCGCACCTGGAGGATATTGGTGAGCAGTGCCGTCAAATTGACCTGGCCATGCTCCCCGCGGTTCGGCACCCCGAGTCATTTGAGCGCCACGAGGCCCTCCAACAACGATGCGTTGAGTGCTTCCAAGTACTCCGCAAAGTTATCGAGGAAGCCACTCCCCACGTGTATATCCGTGGATGGGGGCAGTACGCTGCCCTACGCTTCAGTGTGATTCGCCGACAGCCCGATTCGCTGGGTGGCCCTGAGGGTATATCCCCAGGGACAGGAACGGTCAATATGGCTGACCTGTCGGGAGAGGGGAACGACTTGGAACTTCTCGACGGGGGCTTCCCCCCCGAAGACAAGCCGTCGTCAGATCCATCGGTGAGAGTTACTCGTCATCAGAGGAACCTCCTGGGGCTCCCCGCACCCACTGAAGCACTGACGTTGAGCCGAAACGTCAGCAAAGGAAAAGAGCACAGTGAGGCTACAAAGCCCGCCGACCCATCTGCCTCCATGCGGAGGGCAGAGGAGGATCCCGAGAAGGCTACGCTACGTCAGCAGCTCGCCGAACAGAAGAGGCTGGTTGACCAGCTCCTCGCCGAGCGCGCTGCAGAACGGCGGCCTGACTACGGTGATCCCAGGCCAGGACAGCAGGGACCGGAACAACCACCCCTCGATGAGACTCTCCCGGGCAACCGTGATTACGCCGTGTTCGCCGACAGGAGAGAGGCCATTGCCTATGGCAAGAGGGCGCGTTATGTTTCGCCACACCCTCCCGAGCGGCGTGACTACCTGAGAGATCCCGCTCGGATTCCTCCCGCTGCCCCAAGGGCCGCTCCGCCTGCCATCCCACGAGCTGCCGAGTTCGACGACCCGGTCGACGACCCGATTGAAGGGCCATGCAATGCGCTCGTGGTTAGAGATCCTCGCCAGGACTGGAACCCATGTCCGGACGATCTGATGGCGGCACTCATTGCCCGCTTGGAAGCCTTGGAGACTCGGCAGGTGGCGATCCCACCGGACGGCAAGCCCTACCCAGCATGGGTGGATGACATGTCGGCGCCTCCGGGATTCGGGAATCCCACTTTCGCCCCCTTCAACGGGACTGGAGATCCGCCACAGCATTTAGCCCACTTCAACTCGAGGTGCGGGCCTTTGTTGGGGACTCCTGCGCAGCAAGAGGCCGCTAAGCTTCGCTGCTTTGTTCAGACACTGGAAGGGCCAGCATTTGTCTGGTACAGCCAGCTCCCCGTCGGGTCGGTAACCAGCTGGGAGGACCTCCGTAGACAGTTCCTCTACCAGTTCAGTTCCACGACCCGGAAGACAAGTATCGCAGACCTCTTCAAGTGCAAGCAGAGGCCTGATGAGCGAGTCGCGGACTTCGTCGCCCGATGGAAGGGTCTCACGTATTCCCTTGACATGCCATTGACTCAGGAGCAGTTGCTGACAATGTGCGTCGGGAACGTCAAGACCGAGCTGGTCCCTTCCCTGATCACTCAGAATTACCCCGGAGGGTTCAGGGACTTCTCAGACAAAGCTCAACGTCTTGAGGAAGCCCTGCAACAGGCCAGCCAGGCACACCCGCTGCCTCCTATGATTCCTGCAAGGAGAGTCAGCAGGGCTGAGCCCGCTGCTGTCGCCCAGATAGAGGCCCCCAGGCCATTGGAGCTGCTGCCGGTGAGGCCAGCTCCACAGCCTCACAGGAATCCGCCTCCACGGGCTCAGTTCCCGGCCCAGCAGCGGCAGCCCCAGAACCGGCCGGCCCCTCCGCGTAATGTACCGCCACAACCCAGGCGAGATAATCAGGGTCCACCTCCTCAGCCGGCCCCTCCAGCCCCTCGTCAAGACCACGCTCCAAGGGGCCCGCGACACCTGACTTACTCATTTCATGAGGATCAGGTCCCCGGTTACTTCCAGAGCGCCCTGGAGCAGAGGATTGTGCGATTGCCTGAGTGTTGGAGGCCAGAGGAGGCACATCTTACGAATAACCCCCGCTACTGCCCCTACCATCGGGCTCTGGGGCACACCATCCAGCGGTGCTATGTGTTTAAGGATTGGCTCCAAGACCAGATTAACAACAATGTAATCAGGTTGGGCCCAGCTCCAGCACAAGTGGCGGGCGTGTTCGTGGGATCAGATGACGATAGTGGCAACGAGGACGAATGGCAGCTGGTCTCCGACCGCGGATCCCAGAAGTATAATAACTGGATGGCCCGCGAGACGACCATTCGCGCCCATGGAATCATCCGTGCGCGCTTGAATCGGCCTGAGCCCCCAGAATCTGTGGGTGCTGCTTCAGCATCGTCGTCCCAGCCTGCCTCTTCCAAGAGGAGCAAACGGCGGCAGCGCAAGAAGGAAGAGCGTGCCCCGCCGGTTCCGCCACTATCCCGCACTCTCGGCGATTTCATGCCCCTGGAGATGGGGGTCCCTCCTCGGATCCGCCCAGTGATGGATGATTCGTCCGATGACGGTATTGGGTACGCTTCGGTTAATACCGTCGAGCTGGTAAATCCCTTTTCGGTTCCCGACGTTGAAGAACACCAGGTGGACCTCCCTAGTGTCCCCGGTCGTCGCCACCGTCGGAAGAACCGCAGCAGCAGGAGTCGCCGGGGCACAGCCGCTGGTGCCTCCAGCCAGGCCGTGCACGCCACTGAGACTAGGCAGTAGGCTCAAAACCGAGCTCAGCGCGCGCAGCCCCCCCATCCGGGGATGACGGATTCGCCTCCGCCACTGTTTGTGGTGTGGGACCAGGCAGAACCGCCTCAGCCGCGTCGCGACCAGCTCCGCCCTGCCACGAGTCTATCCCGGCCTCCTGACTCCAGTACGGTGACCATTTCCCGGACTGCGACCAGTGAACAGCAAGATGCGCCAAGTACCAGTCGGCCGCCGATCCAACCGGCAAGGTCCGTCATTCCACCAACCGCAGAGCAACCTCCTGCAACCAGGGGCTCGCGCTTGGCCAAAAAGTATGATGTCCTGAAGCACTTGGCCGACATCCCAGCAAGGCTCTCCATCCTTGAGGCTCTGCGCATGTCATCTGAGATGCGCGAGGCACTCGCTGAAGCCCTGAAAAGCCCCCTCCAGTTTGAGACAGAGGTTGCGGCTGCAGAGGCCTTTCACGCCGAAACGATCGAGGACGCCGAATGTCAGGCAGTTATCTCGTTCTCTGGTAAGGATGAAGACCCTCCTATACAGGGACATATCCGTCCGCTGTATGTCACTGGCCAGTTCAATGGCCTTGAAGTCCGGCGCTGTCTTGTCGACACGGGGTCCGGGATTAACCTGATTCCAACTCGGACGCTCCGGAGATTGGGGTTGTCTGAGGATGACTTGATTCCCTCCGACCTCAGGATCCAGGGGTACGACCGCACCGAGCAAACCCCGGTCGGCAAGATACGTTTGAAGACCCAGTTCGGTGACTTGGTTGCCAACACCGAATTCATGGTAGTCTCTCAGGACACTGCGTATAACGCATTGATGGGCAGGCCATGGCTTCACCTTCACGCGGCGGTTCCCTCGTCATACCAACAATGCCTCAAATACTCCCTTAATGGTCGAGTAGGCGTGCTTCAAGGAGATGCCTCTCCTTTTGCCTCATGTGAAGCCCGCTATCTGGACGCGGACTATTACAAGAGCAAGGATAAGCAGATCCTGGCAGGTGAGGTTGAGCCTGTCGCTGTTGCAAGCGATCCCTGGGCAAGTCTGGATGACGCTTACGTCCTCCCGATTCACCGGTTGGACGTCGCCATGGTCTTGACGGTCTGCGGGTCTCCTGATGAGATGGCCGCGACCGCCCGTGCCAGCACCAGTGGCCCAGCAGGATCTGGTAGCCCCAGTGCAGTTTCCAATGCAGTCTCTCCCGTGGACGATCCCTCCCCGAGCGGAGAGGATATGGAAGACGCACCCCCAGCCTTTGAGGAGGGCGTCCCCGCCACGGTCGATGAGTTAATACAGGTGAACCTTGGAACTGAGGCCGATCCAAGACCCACATTGGTTAGTGCCGCCATGCCCTCTGAGGAGCGGCAGCAGTACGTGGACTTTCTCAGGCAGCACCGTGATGTGTTCGCTTGGGGCTATGACGAGATGCCGGGGCTAGATCCTCAGGTAGCCGTCCACCGCCTTGGTCTCCCGGCGAACCATCGCGGGTTCAAGAAGCC
This sequence comes from Viscum album, assembly GCA_963277665.1. Classification (NCBI taxonomy): domain Eukaryota; kingdom Viridiplantae; phylum Streptophyta; class Magnoliopsida; order Santalales; family Viscaceae; genus Viscum; species Viscum album. The sequence continues at coordinate 120,754,997 of OY728134.1, forward strand.
TCCCAGGAAGATGCACCCATCCCACGGTGCCATGGTTGAGGCCGAAGTTGACAAGCTTATCAAAGCCAACTTAGTGAGGGAAGTTCAGTACCCCAAATGGCTGGCCAACATTGTGCCGGTCAGGAAGAAGAACGGGCAGATTAGAGTCTGCATCGACTTCCGCGATCTCAACCGCCACTGTCCGAAGGATGATTTTCCCCTTCCAGTGACAGAGCTGTTGATTGATGCCACGGCAGGGTTCCAAGCCCTCTCCTTCATGGATGGATACTCTGGATACAACCAAATTCGGATGGCCCCTGAGGATGAGGAGTTCACTGCCTTCAGGGCCCCCCAAGGTACCTTTTGCTACCGGGTCATGCCTTTCGGCCTGAAGAATGCAGGTGCCACCTATCAAAGGGCGATGCACCGCATATTCAAGCCAATCCTCGGCACACTGGTGGAATGCTACGTCGACGACTTGGTTGTCAAATCGCGCCAGCGTCAGGACCATCTCAAAGATCTTGAGAAAGTGTTCAGCTTCCTCCGGTCTCGATGCCTGAAGATGAACCCGTTGAAGTGTGCCTTTGGGGTCACCTCCGGAAAGTTCCTTGGATTTGTGGTAAGATACCAGGGTATTGAGATCGACCCAGAGAAAATCAGGGCGATTAGCCAGATGCCTCCCCTAGGTACCGTCCGGGAACTGCAAGGGTTCCAAGGCCACTTAGCCTATATACGCCGATTCATCGCGAATCTGGCCGGCAAGTGTAAGCCCTTTTCTCGGCTCATGAAGAAAGGTGCCACCTATGTATGGGATAAAGAGTGTCAGACCGCTTTCGAGGAAATCAAGCAGTACCTGCTTCAACCTCAAGTCCTGATGCCGCCCGTATCCGGAAAGCCGCTGGTCCTTTATGTGACCGCCCTGGAACGGTCCCTGGGTGCCCTTCTCGCCCAGAAGAACAACGAGGGAACAGAGAATAGCCTCTATTACCTCAGTCGCATGCTCCTCGATGCGGAAGTTAGGTATTCCCCCATCGAGAAGAGCTGCCTGGCGCTCGTATTTGCCGTACAGAAATTACGGCACTACTTGCAGCACCATGAGATACAGTTGGTTTCTCGGGTAGACCCGTTGAAATATATCCTGAGCCGGCCTATGTTGACTGGCTGCCTAGCGCGGTGGGCTGTGATTCTCCAGCAGTTCGACATCAGGTATGTGTCTCAGAAGGCCATCAAAGGGAAAGCATTGGCAGACTTTCTGGCAGCTCACCCGACCTCCGTGGATCAGCCGCTGGATCTAGGCTTTCCTGATGAGGCCATTCTCTCGGTTGATCGAGCCGATCCATGCTGGCAGATGCACTTTGACGGTGCATCCCGGAGCCCCACCGGTAGAAGACTCGATAATCCTAAGCTCAACAGAGTGGGATTGGGCATCGTCTTCATTACCCCGGAGCGAGTCGTGCTGCCATACTCTTTCCTGTTGTCAGAGGGCTGTACCAACAATGAGGTGGAATACCATGCCCTCATCACCGGCCTCGAGTTGGCTCTCGAGATCGACGTGCCCCGTCTGTGCGTGAAAGGGGACTCCGAGCTGGTCGTTAAGCAGATCAATGGCGACTACGTTGTCAGGAAGCCGGAACTTGTGCCATTGTTGGAGTGCACCCTCCTTCTGATGGCCCGGTTCCCTTCTCGGCCGGAAATTGTCCATGTTCCCCGGTCGCAGAACGGTCGAGCAGATGCTTTGGCCAGCCTCGCTGCGTCACTTGCGGAGCCTGAACAGGACAACCTGATCGTCCGCGTGACGCGCCGCAGGCTCATCGCTCCCGTTATCCCGGAAGAAGATCGCGGCCCGTTGGTAAGTAACCTCACCACGGTTGCCCCTATGCCCGGAGCCCCGAGTACCCCAGATATGACAGTCGGATCAGCCCCTGATTGGAGGACGCCTTTGGTTGAGTACCTCCAACATGGCATTCTTCCATCGGATCGGGCCGAGCGCGAGCGAGTTCGACGCCGCGCATCGCAGTTCGTCTTCCAGAGCAGTCCCGGCCTGGAGCAGATCCTCTACAAACGCGGATTTGATGGTGTTCTCCTCCGTTGTCTTCAGGGAGTTGAGATCCCACGAGTCATGCAAGAGGTTCATGCTGGTTCATGCGGCGCCCACCAGACTGGGCCGAAGCTGTCCCACCAGATTCGGAGGTTAGGATACTTCTGGCCCTCCATGATCCATGACTGCATCGAGTATGCCAGGAGGTGCCATGCGTGCCAGGTTCATGCGAACTTTGTGCATCGGCCGCCGGAGCCTCTCCATACCACAAGGTATTCCTGGCCCTTTGCAGTCTGGGGACTGGACGTTGTGGGACCTTACCCGCCGGCGACAGCTCGCCAGTGCCGGTTCATTCTGACCGCCACGGACTTCTTCTCCAAATGGGCAGAAGCGATTCCGCTCAGAGAGGTCAAATCCTGTTCGATCGCTGACTTCGTGACCTCCAACATCATCTATCGATTTGGAGTGCCTCACGCTATCCTCACGGATAACGGAACCAATTTCCGAGCAGCCGAGTTGAAGAAGTTGTACGCCAAGTATAACATTCGCTCGAACCATACATCTCGCTATCATGCGCAGGCGAATGGACAGATCGAGGCGTTCAACAAAACCCTCTCTAACATTCTGCAAAAGATGGTTGGTCAGAACAAGAAGAGTTGGACGGACAAGCTCCCCAACGCCCTCTGGGCTTATCGGACGACGACTCGCAATTCCACCCAGATGACCCCTTATTCCCTGGTGTATGGAGCTGAGGCCGTCCTGCCCATCGAGATCCAGTTGCCGTCCTTGCGCACTGCGGTCTACGACCAGCAAGCGCCGGACAGAGTTGCTGAAGCCCGTCTAGTCGAGTTGGAAGCACTGGATGAGAATAGACTTCGCGCTTTGCACAACTTGGAGAGGCATCAAAGCAGAATGGCTCGAGCTTTCAATAAGAAGGTTCGCCTCCGCTCCTTCCTGCAGGGTGATCTAGTGCTAGCCCTAAGAGCACCGATGATCCCCGGCAGGAAGCCACCCAAGTTGGAGCCCAAGTGGGAGGGACCTTTTGTTGTCCACAAGGTCTATCCCAATGGCGCGTACTCCCTAGCGACTATGGATGGTGAGCGTGTCACTCCTCCCACCAACGCTAGGTTCCTCAAGCAATACTTTTCCTGAGTGTTCAGACATCCAGCATGACGTTAAACTGCACATTTGTCCAGCATGACGTTAAACTGCACAGTCGTCCCGCATGACGCTAAACTGCACTTCGTCCTGCATGACGTTAAACTGCACCACGTCCTGCACGACGTTAAACTGCATTCGTCCAGGCTACAAGACGTTAAACTGTTCAGCATTCGTCCAGGCTACAAGACCTTAAACTGTTCAGCATTCGTCCGCGCTGCAAGACGTTAAACTGCCAAGTGTTTCGTCCTGCATGACGCTAAACTGCACTACGTCCGAGCTACAAGACGTTAAACTGTTCAGCATTCGTCCTGCATGACGTTAAACTGCCTCTCAAGAACTACGTGCGGCTTGATTCCCATCCTTATGGGATACGTAGGACCGCCTGAACCTTCATGTTTCAGGCCCAGCCCCATCCTTCGGGAATTTCCATCCCATCTCAGGCCCTTGGCCCAGTTGCCCCCGGGTGTGCGGCGTATGGTGTGAGCGCGGGGCTATGCCCTCATTCACGTCGGTTTGCTCGTCACGCTGTACGCCCCCCCCCCCACGTTTGGGGATGCCTTCTGCTCCCCCCTTCCTTTTTTCTCTCTCATCGTCCTGCATGATGTTAAACTGCCTCTCAAAGAACTACGTATGGCTTGATTCCCATCCTTATGGGATACGTAGGACCGCCTGGACATTCATGTTTCAGGCCCAGCCCCATTTCCTGGGAATCTCTATCCCTCGTTGGGCCTCTGGCCCCAGTTCCCCTCCTTTTTGTGCGAGGCGTATCGCATGAGCGGGGGATTATGTCCTCATTCACGTCGGTCTACTGGCCGCGCCGTACGCCTCCCCCGTGTGTGGGACTACCTCACACCCCTCATCGTCCTGCATGACGTTAAACTGCCTCTCAAGAACTACGTGCGGCTTGATTACCATCCTTATGGGATACGTAGGACCGCCTGAACGCTTGTGTTTCAGGTCCAGCCCCGTTTCTTGGTTGATCACGGGGATCTACCCTCTTTTGGTTGCTCTCAGGGTGAGTCCTCCGACCCTTCCCGGTGACCCGTTAACATGTTTTGGGTACTTCGGTCTATGACTCGTAGTGTCAGATTCAATCCCGACAAGTCCTGTGTTGCTTGTCAGGCCTCGCGCTTCCTCTTGTTCGAGCCTTCACTCAAAGGGATCCTCGTTAGCGGTTTGGGTACGATGCCTCAGTGCTCTCCTACCGCTCCGGGTCGATTTACCGGCGGGTCTTGGGCCGCAAATCGATATGAATCCTGCGATTGAGCGGTTGATGCTCGTTTGCTTGCCCCGTCTTAGGCTGACGCGATCGGATGTTGTGTTGCGAATGCGTCAGCAACATCCTTGATCGCCATGTCGGCTCTTTCAGGCTCTGAACATTGGTTGCGCAGTCCTCATCACACTCCGCCTTTATGCGTTGTAGTGGAATCTCGACACTCTTCATACTGACCTACAGTACACCTCTACACGTTAGACAGACCAACCAGGGTAATGATGTCGTTCGAGGCTCCCATGATCTGAGCACCAAGGATATATGCGGATATCCTCCCTAAGGGCCGTGCGTAGCTGGACCCTCGTCCCCATAAGGAGGAAGGAGTCGCCCGAACAATCGCGTTCTGGGCCCAGTATATCTGGAGGCTAGCATCTCTGCCCCTCGGGTGATGGACATACGCAGACCCCTATCCCAAGACTCTCCTCCTGGAATCGTGCGTGACCGCAGGGCTGGGTATGTTCCCACCTCCGCCGTGTCCACCGTACCGCAATAAGCGGATTCCTCCATGGTCCGAACCACACGACCTTAAACTGTGTTGTCTGGTCCTACCACACGACCGTAAACTGTGATCGTCTTGGCCGCCCGACGAGAAACGGCACTGCATCGTGATGTTCTCCTCGGGGGACACTCATGTTGGGCGCTGGTTAATAACCACGCCATTCATCAATGCCTTCCATGGCTTGATTATTGTGGCGACGCCAGAGATTTCTCAATCACAGGCATGTCGCCGCACAAAGAAAAACCATTCATCTTTAAGGACAAACAAGAAATATCAAATGCCGCTCCTTCTGTGTGCGAGGGTCAGACCCGCACTCTTCCTCGCGCTGGTGCCCGATTGTGATGCGCCGCGCTTCAAGAACTACGTGTGGCTTGATTCCCATCCTTACGGGATACGTAGGAACGCCCGGATGTTTGAAACTTCGGGTCCAGCCCCCCACCACTTAGAGATTCCCCCCTTCTCTGGGGAATCCGCCGCCTTCAGGTCACCCTCAAGGCGTGTTCCCCGACCCCTTGCCGTGGTCCACCGGTGTCAAGAGTACTCTGGTTTATTGCCAGGAGTGTCTGGTTCAGCTTGGTCAGGTTCCTTCCACTTTTCAGGCTTCGTGCTCCCTTTCATTCGGACCCATCGTCTACGCCCTGGGTGGAGCCCCCGTGAACGGTTCGGACACAATGCCTCAGTGCTCTCCCACCGACTCGGGCCGGTACCCCCAATGGCCTCGGGCAGCAAATCGATATGAATCCTGCGATTGAGCGGTCGATGCTCGTTTGCTGTCTCACTCCACCAACGGTTAGTGCGATATTGATGCTGCTTTTCCGCCACGGTCGGCAGTACTCCCATATCGTTACGCCGGTGCCTCCAGTCCTTGAATGAATGGCCGCATGATTCACATTTTCCACCTCCCATTCCGGCCAGGCAAAACCTCGACACTCTTGACACTATCCCTCAGTGCATCTTCGCATATCCAGGGGATATGACCACGATGTGGCGTGCTTGGAGGTCTTTATGGTCCGAGCTCTAAGACCTTAAACTAAGATCTCTCTTTATGGTCCGAGCTCTAAGACCTTAAACTAAGATCTCTTCTTATGGTCCGAGCTCTAAGACCTTAAACTAAGATCTCTTCTTATGGTCCGAGCTCTAAGACCTTAAACTAAGATCTCTTCTTATGGTCCGAGCTCTAAGACCTTAAACTAAGATCTCTTCTTATGGTCCGAGCTCTAAGACCTTAAACTAAGATCTATTCTTATGGTCCGAGCTCTAAGACCTTAAACTAAGATCTCTCCTTATGGTCCGAGCTCTAAGACCTTAAACTAAGATCTAGCCCTTATGGTCCGAGCTCTAAAGACCTTAAACTAAGATCTAGCCCTTATGGTCCGAGCTCTAAAGACCTTAAACTAAGATCTACCCCTATGGTCCGAGCTCTACGACCTTAAACTAAGATCTCCCCAAATGGGGTCCTACGTCCTGCATGACGTTAAACTGCACTCTCAGAACTACGTATGGCTTGATCTCCAGCCTGATGGAGTACGTAGGAACGCCCGGGCATTCCGACTCGGGTCCAGCCTCAGGGATCGTTAAGTCCCGCCCCTCCTCGTCGCCGGCCGTCTGGCCTGACTTCGGGTAGAGTGGTGCAGTTGTGATATTCTCCCCGATTCAGCTCGGGATGCCCCATCGCAAGGATGGGAAGCGACGGTTTCCTCGTCAGAGAGGTGCTGTCTGAGAATTGAGGTGACTCACGGCCAGATTAGTGCATCCGCCTAATACGCTCTCCCCACGGTGGCGCAATTTTGAGAGCGTTGGATTCTGTCCGAACAAATCGTCACTTCGCCCCACGCTTCGCATGCCCTGTTGATCTGGATTTCCACCCTTGTGTCTGAAGGAACCCCAAAGCGGTATTCATGATGACATGTGGTCCGCCTCCTGCAATATGAATGATGGCCTTTTTCGGTCCGTCTATTGCAGTTGTTATGGTCGATCCGCTGTCCGCCTACCGTCTCGGGCATTTCCTGGAAGGCCGACCGTTGTGGATGTCTGGATTCGGGACGCACGATTCACCTTTTCTCATTTCCCAATGTTCGGATAAAATCTCAACGCCCCTAGCATTGTCCCGCTCGTGTGTTGGAACAGGTTGGGGGGATGGTACATTGATTAGGTTTGAGGTCTCCTTTCTTAGGAATGACCTCCCTCTTTTCTCCAGGAATCCAGACCCAATTGTGGATGCCTGATGCTTGGTTAACACTCCCGCAAGACAACGAATTGTGGTTGAGCATGTTAAACCAAAAGATGCAGATAAATATATTGATTCATACAGATGGATCAAAGTAGCGGAAGCAAATGTTTTGGGAATGGCAAAACAAAGCCCTTAGGGATTAGCGTGCTGGATGAGTCTTTCTAATGCCGCTACCCTTTGGCTGGTGGCCTCCAGAGCTGCTTCTCGCTCTCTGCGTGCCCTATCTTCGTCGGCGGTCGCAGCGCGCAATTCGTCGATTCTAGCCTGTGCACGCTCCCGCTCGACCTGAATTGTGACCATCTGTTGGCCCGCCTCGGTCAGCTGTACCTGGGCGTCAACCAGCTGAGCTGCTAGTTGCTCCACAAGCTCGGTACACGTTGCGACGAAGGCCTCCTTCTCTGCCGCCTGCCCTTCGAGGCGCCGGACTTCCTGCTCTGCCGCGAGGAGCGCCCGCGCGCTCTCCGACATGTCCCGACTTTGTGCGACGTCGGCACGCCGGCAGCTCTCGCGGATCTTTTCGGCCATGAAATCACGGACCGTTAGATGGAGGCGTTGAGCATCAGCTCCCCCGGCACACAGGAAGCGCAGCCAGGTTTGAAGTGATCCCATGCGCCCCAGCCACTCCGATGGGTCTCGCTTGAGGAAGCGCTGGATGCACTTCCACCCCCTACGGCGCGTTATCCGGCTCTCCTCGACCGCCTCCGTGTCTGAGTCGTCCATCTCCTCGGGATCGGCAGGCCGGTAGGCAGGGAAGGCAGCCAGTAGGTCTGCTGCAGGGTCCGCCCCTGGGAGGTCCTCATGAGGGATAGGTTCCCCAACATCTGGGCGACCTTCTTCTCTCTCCCCAGCGGCGCTGACACCCTCATCAGCCCCCATCCTCTCTCCGATGGCAGCACTGCCGACGTCCGCAGCCCCTTGATCAGTAGTTGGTGGGGCCGGCTCGGTTTGGGAAGTCTGTTCCGGAGCAGGCGGCATGTCCACCACTGGTCCACTCGTAGATGGCCCAGGTTCGGCAACCCGACGAGCCTCCAATGTTGAGATCACTGCGCGGGGCATGCCATGGTTAGTCACGGATCGTCAACAGCAAGCACCAGCAGTAAAGTAGGGAGACTTACGGGAGTTCGGAGCGTCATCTTCCGCTATCCCGGTCACCGCAGGAACAGTTGCAGCAGGGGACCCCTTAGCGCTTGTCTGTTCGATAATGGGTGCCTGGCCCCCGCCTTGTCCTGCTGGCGCCTCTCCTACTCCTGCTGAGGACGCCTGACCGACATCCGTGTGCTCCTGAGAAAGATGGAGAAATGGGTTAGAAGCTGCATAAGAGAGTGGATGAAGCAGATTGAGTAGGGATAGAAGCGGACCTCGAGGAGCTCAGTGACATCAACGTTGTCAGAGCCGGCCACCTCGCCGCTCTCCCGTGGGCTCCCCTGATGGGATCTTCCCTCGGAGCCTTCATCCTCCCCCATTTCCTCCTCTTCTTCGGAGTCGCTGCTACTGTCATCTTCTTCCGGCGGCATCTGTTCCGGAGCGGGCTCGAGACCGAGCATCACCTTCACCAGAAGGGATGGCTCCGCGCGCTGACCACGTTGGCGCGCGTACTCGTCCATGGCCATCAGATACGCATACTACCGGTTGAAGTCCACTCTGTCGGCAATCTGGAGTCGCCCGACCTCTGGCAGATAGATTCCTTCTCTGAGTATCTTTCGCCAGATGGCGTCGGTCCCCAGTGACTGCCGCAGAGTCATCCAGGCCGACCACAGCGCCGGGAAGACCGCATCATGGGAAGGTTCGAGCAGACGTCTCACCTGCTTCCCGGGCCGCTCGTCGACCACCGCACGTGCCCCCTCTCTGGGCGCTGAGGTCGTGGCGGCAGCTCGCGATGTGCCCGCCGCCGAAGTCCCTGCCCGCGCCGACTCCGCTGTTTGGCGCGCCTCCGTTCTCCCCCGTGTGGCGGCACCTCGCCTCCTTCCTTGACGCCCGGTCTCCGCACGGGTAGCCTCGAGCCGCCGAACTAGCTTCCGCAAAAGCCCCTCGGGGTACGCGATGGCCCAGTGTTCGGCGTACTCGGTTTCCAAGCCTGCGTCAACTCCGGTAGGAGGGAGAGTGATGACGTCGCCAGAGCCGAAAGCGGCAAACATCAGCCACATCTGGCGAAGGACGCCAGGGTTTGTCTCCTCCCGGACAGCAGTGAATACCCTCTTCGGCATCCGTTGAAGGCACCCGAACTGCCTGGCGAACCGGGTCGGCACGTAAGGCTCGCAGATCACCTTCCCGTCGATCCGAGCCACGAGCACCACGCCCCGCATGTTCAGGAAGTATTCATGCTGCTCCAGCGGACCCTGCCCATTGTCGATCATCTGGACGACGGGAGTGGGGAACGGACTGAAGTTGAAGTTGGCATGATTGCCAATCCGGATCCGCACGCCCTCCTCACTTAGGGTCATCGGAGCGACCCCCGCGATGTTCAGCAGGGAGGGTCGCAGGCCGTTGCCCGGAGGAATGATGGCGTTCGGAAACGTGTACCCACCGAGGTGAGCAGCCACCCAGCCGTGGAAGAACTGAAAGGGCCCACAGATCCTTCGTGGCGACCCCCCTCGTGAGATGCGTCCCAGGATGGCATACAGCCTCGCCAACACTGGGACCCCGAGGTTGTATCTCTTGTTGGCGGCCATAGCGCCCGCCATCGCCAGTGTCGCCGGGCGAACGCCCATTCTCGCGTCCCGCACTGGCAGGAGCCACCCACTCAGAAAGGCGGCCAGGAACGCCGCGTACCGAACATTTGGGTCTCGGGCCTCGATGACGCGGTACCCCCATGAGCGATAGTCACCCGTCTCCAGGACCCGCCAGTACGACCCGTTCCGGCTTCTCTGAGCTGCGGTCGGGCACCGCTTCCCCCTACCTGGCATCTTGACCGCCGGGTCATGCTCCAAGAACTGGCCGAACCATTCCTTGTAGGCTATGTCCTTCTGGAAGTCTTTGATCCTGAGCCGCTGCGTAGCCAGGTCAAGCAGATGCCAGGTCAGGATGGGAGTCCGTGACCTGTCCTCCCAGGTATTCTTCGGTGGCAGGAACTCATCGTATTGGTAGCCCTCCAGCGGGATACCTCCGATGCAGTGGATGTCCCAGAGACCGATGCCGACCTCCCCATGGTGAAGATGGAAGGTGTTGGTATCCGGAGACCATCGGGTGAACAGCTCCGGCCCGAGCTCGGACTGCTGGTAGAAGTGGAACTGCGACGTCCACACCGCCTCGAACAGGCCGATGTACCGCAGCTCCTCTGCGAAGTGATCGCAAGTGTGGCGTACCCAGAACGCCCAGGCCCACTCGCTGGTGAAGTTGCCCCCAGACCGCAAGTCCCAGTCCTTCAGCCAGCCCTTGGTGTCGTCCGTGACGCTCTGGCGATATATGCTCGAGTAGAGGGCTGGAGAATTCTCCGTAGTAGGCTCACCCCCATCAATGGTTCGCGTCCTCGGGTTCAGGACATAGACATCCAAGTGTCTGGTCTCCCTGGCAGGATGCCCATTGTTGGTGATGTTATAGCGGAGAAGCTCGTCCTCCCGGGTCACCCAGGTCCGCGGCGCATCAATCTCGAACCCTGGCACCAGAACCTCATCTAGGATGCCGAAGTTCCAGAGCGGCAGGTTGTCCGACAGTGGATATGTCTTCTGGGCCGGCGTCAGTAAGTCGAACAAGGATTGATTGTTGGAAACAATCTCCTTGGCTCCGTAAACCTCCTCGTTCGTCGCCATCTCAGCCCTGCGAGTGGCGGCATCCCCCTCATTTCCTTGATTCGCGGCCATCTCAGAAGTTCCGGGGGTCGTGCGGGTTAAGGGATGAAGTGTGCGGAATCGGACGAGGCTGGTGGAAAAGTTTGAGAGTCGGCGCGCAATCCTAGTGGACGGCGCGCAATCGGGAAGGCGTTCGCGTAAAACCCTGGGTATTCGCGCAAAGACAGAGCGAAATCCAGACGGTTTTGCGCGACGAGCGGGCGAATTCCGCGCCGGAAAAGGCAATTTCGCGCACGAGAGCAGAGATGCTTATCGCGCGGAAGGCCAATGTACGGCACGGAGGGACCCAGTGCCCCTATTTATAGGCGAGGCCGGGGTCCGCGCTGCGCGGAAAGCGCTTCGCGCGACCGCAGCGGCGAATTTCGCGACCGGAGACCCTTTTTGCGCGCCTAAGTCCCGCGCCGCCCAGGACTTCGGCATTCCGGCGTCTCCCTCGAAACCCGATCGTTGCGACCTCTCGCCGATCAGATTCCGAGGGGGGGCTTTTGTAGACGCCGGAAAAGTCCGTTGTTCCCAAATGAAGCTCCGGATGCGGAAAGCGAGGTCATATTTGGAGTCGGAAGAATGTTTCGGAGGGCCCGGAGGCCTTGCGCGGAATTTCAGAGGTCTGCGCGCAAAGATGATGATCCGCGCGCAAAACCCCCGGGATGCGCGCAACTCCCTTGCGCGCGGTGCCCGATTCCGCGCCCGCGAGGATAATTCCGCGCTCGCGCCTTGGATTCTGTGCCCGGGGTTGCCTATAAATACTAGGCGACCCCCAACGTTTCAAGGGTTTGCTGGAAGTCGAACGGTCTCCCGCGCGCACAATTCAATCCCTTCCGCGCGCAATGCCGATCTTCAGGTAACCTCCTTTCTTTCGCGCAATCGAGCCTTGGGGTCCGCCTTCGCGCGCAATCCCCTTGGCTCATTTCCTTTGAATAAATTTCAACCCGAAGGCCTTTGCGCGCAAAAGAAGCCTCTTGCGCGCAATTGCCCCCGGGTGCGCGCAATCCAACCCGATTGCGCGCACCCCCATCTTCAAAGTGGCCATTCGTTAGAGAATGAGCCGTTGCCCCCCGCGCGCTACCCGAAGCCCGGTGCGCGCAATCCCAATCATTCGCGCGCAAAGCGCTGGCCCAATTGCGCGCCAGCCCGCCATTTTGCGCGCCGATCCGCGGTTTTGCGCGCAAAGCTCCTCTTTTGCGCGCAATCCGCCAGGGTCGCCTCCCTTGACCCCCTTTGGGTACCCGCCTGCGTGGCGCCCGATGGTCTTCATCGCAGGTGCCCGCGTTGTGCGTCGTCTTTCCGTGCGGCCCCCCCTAGGCTCGCGCGAAGTGACACGGACCTACCGGCGGCTTTATCGTCCAGCATGACGCTAAACTGCACTACGTCCGAGCTACAAGACGTTAAACTGTTCAGCATTCGTCCTGCATGACGCTAAACTGCACCACGTCCTGCACGACGTTAAACTGTATACGTCCAGGCTGCACGACGTTAAACTGCCTAGCCCCCATCGTCCGCGCTGCAAGACGTTAAACTGCCAAGTGTTTCATCCTCAACACACGACGTTAAACTGTACTTCGTCCGGCAAGACGTTAAACCGTCCGCTTCGTCCTCAACACACGACGTTAAACTGTACTTCGTCCGGCAAGACGTTAAACCGTCCGCATCGTCCGATCCCGTGCTCTGCACGCAGGGTCTCCCCCGTTTGGACGTGGCCCCCACCCGCTCGTCTCTGCAGGGATGTCGGGATTGTCCCGCTTTTGGGACGATTTAATGGGAGTGGCTTTTCCCTACGGGGGCAGGGTATTACAAACCCCTAGTTTCTCGTGGGAGGCTGCACATGTGTATCTCCATTGCGCCTCCCCACTGCCGAAGCCAGTAGAGGGTGTGACTGGGATCGAGGTGTCTTCTGCTTTCGGTCCAAGTCCCTTCCAACTGAGTTTTGCCGCATCCAGGCTGCCTCAAGTGCGTAAGTCCTGACAGAATGAACTACGTGGACTTTGATCCCTATCTTCTATACAGGGTACGTAGGAAGCCTCCCTGAGGTCCAAGCCCACCACCTGGTCGTCCCGGTCGTATTTACGTCGGTTCGTCCATCAGTGGACCCCTCCAGGGTTCACGCTTGCGTCGATTCACCTATGAATCTGCCCCTGTGGGAGACTGCCCGTGTGTATCTCCACTGTGCCTCCCCACAACCCCTTTTCCCATTTCCCCTTTTATCGTCCAGCATGACGTGAAACTGTGATCCACCCGGCCGTTCCACCCCCCTCTGTGCGAGGTGGTTCGGTTCAATCCTCCGCCCGGCGGCCTAGACCTCTTCGTGAGTCGGCTTGCCGACGTCCAGCATGACGTTAAACTGTATACCCGAACTATGCTGACTTTGATCCGTGCTAACGCGCGGTACGTAGGAAGCCCCTACGGGGTCCAAGCTCTTCACTCCATCATCCATCCTGATCCTTACCCGGGCCGCCACATCCCGGTGGGGTCATGCCACTTCACTCCACTCCACGTTACTTGGGAAGCCGCCCATGTGCTGGCCCCAGCGTCGGAGGTTCCCCGCAAGGGGTTCTGTCATCTGATCCACTTTTCGTGTTGATCGGTCCGACGCCGTCCCCGCTGGACGTTAAACTCGCGGCATACCCCGTGTTAAACATGGGAAGCTGAGGAAAACCTCAGGTGACACAGTTCCCCGCACCTAGTACGGGATACCTCAGGCCATCATGCCTTCGAGAAGCCCTATTAGGGACGGAAGACAGACGTGCAGAGCCGCAGTGTTACGACACGCCCCCATCACCCAGAGCCACCCGGCCTTCTCACTGCAGGTTGCTGCCCCGCCCAGACTCCTTGGAGCGTCCGGGCGGAAGCAGCGTAATTAACCGGTGTCCATGAAGATATGGCGCTGGGAACGAGATTCACGAACATTCTTAAGTCTATGAGGGAGACCCGGATTAGGCGACGAGTTCCGAGGAGACGTCCAAGGAAGGAGGAGCCGACATCCCATCATCCCGGTTTCGATCAAGGAGCAGACGCCCCTGAATAAGGGACGAATGCCGCCCGCCCTTGGAAAGCGGGACTGCGGGACCACAAGCCGCGCGCCCATCCCCTCGGGTTGACGGGTGCATGCGCGAACGCGTCCTGGCGGAACAGCGTAACCCGACGCACATCTGCACCGAAACACATATCCACACACCTAGCCATTGAATTTATACCTTGTGAATTAGAACATAAAGAAATTAGGTACACTAAAAACATTGGTACAATAATATTATAGAAATGGGTTGGGGTTTTTAAGTCCTTTTTGACTCATCTCCCCAGATATACTCATTGACCTTGGTACATATTTATTATTTCATTATGCCACATCGAAGATATCTAGCCCAGATTCCCCTGGGTAATCATGAGGATGGTTCACTAGGTGAAGAGGCTTTATTATGTGGTCCTACAGTGAAGATAGAACCTCCATGTGGTTTACGAATTAAACCACTAAAAATTAATAAAAAACTAGCACTAGAAGTGCTTGGTGAGGATGCACTCGGGATGAGTTCATTTCATGAGTTGTAGAGTCAGTAGCCACCCTATTTTTGGGGTGACCTAGACCCCTAAGTGGATGTATACTATCTAGAATAATTTAGTCATGTTTTACTCTTTTTATGACACCTATAAATTATATAGTGGTCCTCATGGTGAGTATTCATCAGGGCTCTACTGGGTGATGGTATAGTTTAGTGACTCAGTCACATGACGAGACAAATCTATCATACTCAGACATTTAGAATCTCTTTAGGGAGGGGTTTTATCTAGCCTCTTTGTGATCATTGTTCATACTAAGGCTTTTAAATCTACATTTGGTAATTTTTTCCACAGGGAAGTACTATGTGAGGTTTACTAATCCCTCATGATACTCCATTGATATGGTTCAGGGTCCGTTTTTTAGAAAATGGGCCATTGATTAGGGATTATGCTAAGATATCCAGGCTTTATTGGTATCCATATGCATTCCTACCTATGATGGGGTGCTTGAGTAGGTGTTGGTGGTGGAGAGATTGTTATCAGAGTATACAATCAGAGTGGGTAAAGGTAGTGGGAACCTCAGAGATGTGACATCAGAATTATGTGTTCGATGAAATTCATAGGGATCCAATCATGTCACATGCTTTAGGAGGATATCACGGGACACAAGTTCAGTATTGTAGGGTTATCAAGATGTATGAAATAGTAAAATGGAATGGAAATGTTTCTCCTGTGATGGTTGGGGACATTTGGCTCAGGATTGTTTGACCCATTTTATAGTTTATCAAGAGATAGTTGAAGAAACATAGTTCAAGATGCAGAGGTGGGAGTGGGGGGGTCTGCAGTGCGGAAGATGAGATAGAGGGTTTGTAAAAGCCACATGAGTTGATCAGAGGTTTGATGTATTCCCACCACCACCCCAGTCATTCTTCACAAGGCTTAGAGAGCTAGCGATCAAGCACAAGGCCATCTATAGAATATGGAGGCCTATGACACCAATGATATAGGGATGATACAGGGTAGGATCTGTGTCTTTTATGCCTCATATTCATTCTTGATATAAATAAATGTGATTCATTCCATTCCTTCCACTTCTCTAGTTCAAGGTATAGAGATTCTAGTTGAGTATATAGCTTGACCCATGTGGTTAGAGACTCTAACAGGCGGTGACTCAGTAATTGAAAATTTATGCCAGTAGTGTGATCAAATTCTTTGAGGTGAGAGTTTTGTATGATATATATTTTTAGTGATGATTCCTTATGACATAATCTTAGGTATGCACTATATATATAGGTACTGCCCAAATAAACTATTTTAGGTGGGGTATATGGTTTGTATGCTGTGATGGGATAAGGATTTCCTTTATGGGTGAAAATTAGACCTTGGTGTAGCAGGATGAGCTCAGGCATAGGATATTATAGGCAATTACTCACCAGTTCACTAGCATGACTCATGTAGTAGTGGATGCAAAGGGATATCGGTTTCCTTCAATAGTGGAAAAGTATGAGGATGTATTTCATGAGGAAGTTCCAATATTACCTCCTCATCATGAGATAGAATTCTGTATTAACATACACCCTAGTTTAGAACTGATATCTGCACTAGTATATCTGATGTCTCCCACAGAGCTTGTAGAGATAAGGTTGTAGTTTGAGGACATGTAGAAAAATGGATCTATGAGAACTAATTTTTACATATGGGTATCCCCAGTGTTGTTATAAAAGATGTTGGATATGGTTGTAAGGTTATTTTTTGTTTATTGGAACATAAAAAAGGTGTTTGTGAATAATTAGTATCCATTATTATGGATTGAAGACCTTTCTGATCAGTTGAGAGGTCTGTGATGGTTCTCAAAGATTGACCTCAGATAATGTTATCACCTCCTACATGTATGGGATCTTGATACACCAAATATTTCATTTATATGTTACTATGGTCACTATAAGTACTAGTTGATTCCCTTCGGCATAATGAATCCCCTAGTAGTGTTCATGGTATTCTTGAACTGGATTTTCCATCACTTCTTAGATAAGATCATAGTGGTTATCAATGATGATGTCCTAGTGTACATGGCATCCCAGGAGGACCACATAAAACACATGAGGCTAGTTCTGGGAAGACTTTGAGAGAACCAACTTTATGGTAATCTCTTCAAGTGTTATTTTTTTATTCGAGAGGTCCACTTCCTGGGACATTGCATCTTAGAGGTAGGAGTGGTGGTGGAACTAGAGAAAGTTGGGGTAGTGATTTATTAGGATCCACCCAATAGCATTACTAAAGTATGTAGTTTCCTTGGGAAGGTAGGGTACTACTAAAGTTTTATACCTGATTTATCCAGTGTGGCAATAACCATGACATCTCTGACCTGAAAGAGTTATCCTTTTGTGTGGATATAAATGTGCCAGCGGTACTTTCAATAGTTGAGGCATAGGTTGATGAGCATTCTCATATTGAGATTGCCAAAGGAGGGTGTCCAATACATAGTGTTATTTGATGCATCAGGTACCATGTTTGGTTGTGTTTTAATTTATTGATAGGTGATGATCTACTTTTTCATGTCAGTTAACAAAACATGCAAAGAACTACACGACCCAAGATCTGGAGATAGTAGTGATAGTATTCACACTAAAGATGTGAAGACACTACCCAATGGGAATGAATTTTATCATCTACGCATTCCATATGAGTCTCAAATATATATTCTCTCAAAAGGATCATAAATTGAGGCATAGAAATTGGATAGATATCTTCCAATAATAAGATTAAAGAATGTATGTACTCCTCAAAAGGGGAATGTAGTGGAAACCGGTCTCAATAGAATATATTTTTATCATTTATTAGCCAAGGTTTTGAATGAATTATCCTAATTGTAGATGTCTTTAGAGGACAAGGATGGTTCTTCATATATATAGTTCAAGATTGGTACCCCTCATCTTTTAAAGCATGTTAGGGATGCTCCAAATAGAGATACCAACTGTGATACCTTACGTACTCATATATCCCCTAGATTTTCACCAAAGGAATAATCTGAAGGTGGGTAGCACATTACCCTTTTTATTGGAATGATGATGGTACCATTGTAATTTTTAGAGGAGGTAATGAGGGAGTTTTATACATCCCTTTTAAAGGTATATCCAAGTTTAGAAAAGTTATATTGGGACCTCTAACATCAATTTTTGGGGCCAGAAATGAAGAGTAATAATGTAGATTTTTTCTCTCAATGCCTCACCTTTCAGCAAGTGAAGGTTGGGATCTAGGTAATAATGTGTTTAGGTCAACCCCTTGGGGTTACAAAGAGGAAGTGGTATGGGATGTCCACATACCTCATGACATGTTTCCAACATACCTATTTGGTAAATGATTCCATCTAGGTGATCATAGAAAGACTCATGATTTCATCCCACATTCAATCTATTCAAGAACATAGTTCATTAGAGAGCATGGGATGCCTCTATAAGAAAGAGATACTTTAGATCCTTAGTGTTTCCTTGATGATTGTTTTCGAATGTAAGGATCATTAAACATCCCAATTAAGTTGAGGATTGTATGATGACCTTGGGACTCACTTTCACATGATCATGGTGTTTCACCCCCAGAATGACCGCTAGAATGATCAAAACATTCAAGTCATCGTGGAAATGTTGTGGTCTTGTATGTTGGACTTTGGATGAAGTTGGGAGGATCATCTACCCTTGGTGTAGTTTATGGACAATAACAGCTGTCATTCAACCATTGGTATGGAAGCATTTGAGGATTTTTATGGGAGACCATAAAGGTAACCTCTTTGATGGACTAAACTAGGAGAGTCAACAATCTTGGTCCCAATTTTTGTGTGAGTTGTCGGTTCCGGGCGCAACAGAAGCGTGTTGGTGGGTCGCCCAACTTTAATTTTAGCATTAACAACGATCAATTCGTGATCTGTCATGATGTAAAACATTGGATCTTTAGAATAGAACAAAGAACAAAAAATAAAAGAGGGAGTCCCAGAACCATGGATATAGGATCATCATATGTTGGTTATAATTAATTTAATTAATTGACAAGAATTACCTTGATTCAATTCTTTATTTATTGATGTCTTTGGTCACGATCTGATCTTATCAATCGTTGCGTCATATAATCCATGTCTATGATTCCTATATCTGTGATCCACTTATGCTCCACGTATCTCTAGACGTCGCCGAAGGGATATCTGAGTGCTAACACAGAAGAACCTTCGCTTGGAATGTCTGCCTTTGATCACCTTGATCCAATGGTGGTGGATCTCTCTCGGTCTTGAGAGTGTTCTTGGAGGAAGGAGTTCTTTTGTCCTTGAGAGAACTATCCAAAATTGTTGTTTACAATGATTGGGGAAATGTTTTTGGGTTGTGAGGATATTAATAATCGAGTTTAAGTTTATAGATTTATGGCAATAAATAAATGTGTTATGAATTTTATTTATTTCATTAAATCTTATGGAAAACCCCAATGTCAAATCTTTAATGCTTTGACATGATCCCACACTGATTATAACAAATATCATTAATAAAACAATATTATTTCCTCAAAATCCTGACTAAAAACTACACGGCATGTAATCATTAATACACGATATGTAATTGTTTTTATTTGTTTTATTTCCTCCACCACATTTATTAGACCTTGATTGATGGATATTTATTTCATAAATTAATGTAACTTCATTACTCGCTAATAAATATATATTATTTCTCCCATAATATATTTTCTTAAATAACTAGTGTCAAAATAAACGTGATCAGACATCCTTAAATAATTATTAAACCACTGTCAGGAATAATCTTTATTTAACTTGTTAAATTAATATTTAACAGAGATACATGGATAGAGTTAGTGTGTAACCCTCCAGGCCTCTTTCTCTGTGGCATTAGGTGGAGCCTGCCTAAAGTCCAAGTTCAGTGTCTAGAAACATGCCAAGTCACCAATAGAGAATGAATTTATCACCACAATGACGTGTCACCTCCTACGAACGCTTACCGTGTAACATAATCACTTTATCGTGATATCATGCATCAAGTGGGTTGCATGCTAGTTCCATCAACCCATGTGCTCGATTATTCTTTCTTTGAATTTACATAATTGAACTCGTCCATACCTTACCATGGCCAATGATTTATTTAGCCTATATCAATTTCATCAAAGGGATTGAGACATCCACTTCTGTTATGGAACAGAAGGGACAAATCCTTTATCATATTATCTATTAATGCATTATTACTCATGATGCACCCAACGTATCCTACCTTACTGGTAACAGTGTGTCGTCACAGTTTTCATCAATACATCTAAGTGTTCCAAGTTGTAATACCCATTAATAATAATCTTAAAGTCTATGGACCAATACACACTTATGCATATAGGAACCTCCAATGACACTATGAAATGTGGATTTCTTACTGGCTGGTCTCATTCTCATAATATTCTCCTGGATATTACCAAGGGCGCACACCATGATAAGGTGCCTCAAAGATTTATGAGTCCAAACCACTAATGGAATATATTATTTGTGTCCCTCAAATAACATCATCATCCCATAGAACATATATTCATGAATAGTGTTATAGAAATTCTAGGATCTCATCATAGTAGGGATCCGCTATAACCGTTTAATGTAACAGATATCCCTAGGACATTATCACAAGCATTGTCATGTAAAAGAAAAATCAAGGTGTTATAAGGATTTTATTAATGACTAAATAAAATTATTTGGTTCTAGGCCACCAACTCCAAAAGACTTTCACTTGGACTATAGCCAGCTGGTAACAACATTTAACACGCTATCTCTCACATTATATTCATGTTTCTGCTGAGATAGGCCTTTAGCCATTGGGTCTGCCACTTTGCTCTTCCATGGATAATCTTCTCACTGTAACTTCACCCCTTTGTTAGAAATCCCTCAAGAGGGGGATACTTTTGGAGTATGTTCTTTTTTCGTTGATGGGACCTCGTTCTTTCGCAAGATCCACCACTGCAGTATTATCACAATACAATGTGATAGAATCTTTACTTCTAGGAACCACATCAAGCTCTGGACATGGTTTCGAATCCAAACAGCTTCCATGGCTACATCAGAAGCCTCTATATATTCGGAATCCACTGTAGAATTGGAAACAAATGGATACTTTGAACTCTTCCAGTTCACAGCTCCATTAAGACAGAAAACATATCCATATTGCGACTTCAGATCATTTTGATCTGTCTGAAAACCACCATCACCATACCCTATGATGAAAAGCTCATTGTCTCCTCCATACACCAAGAAAATATTCGTAGTTCTTCTCAGATACTTAAGGATAGTCTTAACAGTATTCCAATGTTGTTCCTTGGATCTGCATGATATCTTCCTACCATACTAAGTTCATAGGCAACATCAAGCCTGAAACATAACCTGACATACATGATAGATCCTATAGCCGAAGCGTATGAGATCTTACTCATTCTATCCTTCTCCTGTTGTGTCTAGGGACACATTTTCTTAGAAAGATGTAAGCCAGGTGACACTAGAACCAATCCCCTCGTGGATTGTTCCATACTAAATCTATTTAGTAACTGGTCAATGTATTTAATCTGACTTAGTCCAAGAAGCCTCTTGGATCTATCACGAATTACCTTGATCCCTAGAATATAGGATGCTTCACCAAGTCCTTTGTAGAGAAACACTTGTTCAACCAGTCCTTTACTGTCTGTAAGACTGGTACATCGTTTCCAATAAGAAATATTTCATCAACATATACTACTAGGATAACGATCACATTCCCATTAAACCACTTATAAACCAATGGCTCACATTCATTTTTAATGAAACCAAATTCCTTTATGGATTCATAAAATTGAATGTTCCATGACATGTATGCTTACATTAATCCATAAATGGATTTCTACAACTTTCAAACCCATTTGGATTCAAGTGGTGTCACAAACCCTTCTGGTTGTGTCATATTGACATCTTGAAGTTTCCCGTTAAGGAATGCTATTTTGACATCCATTTTCCAAATGTCGTAGTCAGGGTAAGATGCTATGGAATGTATGATTCAGATGGATTTAAATGTGGAAACTAGCGAGAAGGTTTCATCATAGTCAATTCATTGATGTTGTTTGAATCATTTTGCCACTATCCTTGCTTTATAGGTGCTAACTTGACTGTCCATGTCCAGTTTTTTCTTGAATACCCATTTTCTTCCAACAGTCTTTACATCAACTGGCTCATCAACCAGAACCAAGACTTGGTTCTGATACATGGAATCCATCTCGGAATTTGTAGATTCTAGCAATATTTATGCCTCTAATCTTCTCTATGCTTCCTTGTTGGAGAGAGGTCCATCATTGTCCAACAATAATTATTCACCATCCTCAGTGACAAAGAAACCAAATCTATCTGGTTCCCTTAACTCTCTTGATCTCCTACGTGGTTCTTGTGTTTCTGGAAACCTCTTCCACAGGGACCTATGGAACTTGTTTCTGTACCAACTCGGGTGTATCCTGAGCGTCATCTTCTCCGAATCCAGTCTTGCTTCAACTATCCTTTTTGAAGATGTTATCCCTCTCAAGAAAGACAGATTCTCTATCGACATTCACTTTCTTTTCTTGAGAGTTAGATAGGTAATATCTTTTCGTTTCCTTAGGATATCCTATATAGATACAACTCATTCTCTGGGTTTCTAGTTTGTTTCCTGATAAGGCATTAACAAATTCCTCACACCTCCATACACGTGTGTGCGACAAAATGGGTTTCTTTCCATTCCATAACTCAAAGAGAATTCCATTTTCCGCCTTATTTGGTACTCAGTTTAATGTTTCTGCTACAGTTTGTAATGCATATACCCAAAAGGATAATGGAAGATCTGCATGACTCATCATCAACCTCACCATGTCCAACAAGGTTCGGTTCCTCCTTTCACTAACACTGTTCCACTGTGGTGTATAAGGAGGATTGAGCTGAGATAGAATCCCAGATTCCCATAGATGATCAATGAACTCTTTGTTCAGATATTCTCCACCTTGATCCAATCGATGTTTCTTTATCTTCTTAACAAGCTGATTCCTTACTTCATTCTTTAATTCCTTAAATTTCTATAAGTCTTCTAACTTATACCACATTAAGTAGATATAGCCATATCTTTTCAAATCATCGGTAAAAGTAATGAAGTATGAGTATCCACCTCTAGATTCTACTGGAAATGGTCCACATACATCTTGTGTACCAATCCTAGAAGCTCTGTGACCCTTTCACCCTATCCTCTAAAAGGAAGTTTGGTCATTTTATCTTGTAAACAAGAGTGATAGCTATCATGTGACTTTAGCTCAGTAGAGTCTAAATATCCATCTTCATAGTGCCATTTTCAAAACTCTTCTCATTTACATGACCGAGATGGTGATGCCACAACTTGGTGATGTACGAGTCATGTGAGTTTGTTTAGTTATTGATTTCCAACACAAGGTTTTCATTATTTAATACATAAAAATATTTATTTAAATGTGCCATACCATAACATACATTGTTCTTATAAAATAGACAACCCTTATTCCAAAACGTGAAAATAAATCCATCCATATCTAAAAAAGATACAAAAAATTATTTACTTCATAACACTAGGGCCATAATAACAGTTATGTAAAACCAAAATCAACCCAGTCGGTAATGAGAGGTGTTAATTACGATAGCCAATGCAACCATCCTTGCACCATTAGAAGCTCGAAGATCCACCTCTCCATAGGAAATCTTTCTAAATCTACTTCATTCCTTCATTTGAATTCAGATGTGATCCCCAAAGATGTATCTAATACCCAATGAGTAGGATAGAACGATTACCCTCGATAACGAACATACCATTAGTATCCTCATACCTCTAGGCTCGGTTCCTCTTCTAGTGGCATGATTTCCACATAAAAACACAATACCTATCATCCCTTGTCCTACCTATGGATCTTCCCATTCTTAGAGGGACGACGTTCAGGGGCTTCATGCCGTTTTTAAGTAATTGGCCCCTTTGCCTTGTCCTTCATTTTCTTATTCACCATAAGGATTGCGGGTTTTTCACAACTCATGTCCTTATCTACCTGGCGAGTCAAGGTCATAAGTTCCAATAGAATATTCTCATTATTGATCATGTAGTAGTTGACAATAAAAGTAGATAATGTCTTGGGAAGTGATGATAGGATGAGATTTTTGCACAACTCATCGGGAATATAATCCCCAAGATGTCATGGAGTTCAATGTAGACATTGAGCTTGACTACATGAGGCCCTACTAGCGCAGACTCTCCAAGATTATTTGTAAACAAAGCATTGGAAATCTCATATCTCTCATGTCTCACCTTATCTTGATAGAGATCCTTAAGGTGAGACATCATGCTATACACATCCATGTTTTCATGCCGCTTCAAGAGCACATTAGACACGGCTGATAGCATGAAACAATTTACATATGTGACATCATCCATGTGTTTCATAAAGAGAGATAGTTCCCCATCACTGGCTTCTTTCCCAGGATCAACTAGAACAGGGCTCTTCCAGCACATATAATTTCCATTCGTGGAGAAGGATGACACGTAAACACCTCTCACACTCTTGGGAATTTGTACCAGTGAGA
The DNA here is from genome assembly GCA_963277665.1 of Viscum album. Taxonomy (NCBI): domain Eukaryota; kingdom Viridiplantae; phylum Streptophyta; class Magnoliopsida; order Santalales; family Viscaceae; genus Viscum; species Viscum album. The sequence goes on from OY728134.1 coordinate 120,779,061, forward strand.
AGGTTTTCCTCCTTGATTATCATTCACAATGATATGTTTGAAGTAATTTTTATTATCATTTCTACAATTTATGATGAGAAAAGGCTTATTACTTTATTATAGAAAAAACGAGAAAAACAAATAAATTAATACTTATTAGTCTCCCACTATTTTATCGAAATCCAATAGGCCTCACCATTAACATCAGAATATTATGTTTCATGAATATTATAGCATCAATGACCCATATTGTCCTCCGCATTACCCCAACTAGGGTTATCCAAGCAACTTGAAGGGTTTTAGGTAGGAATTCCAAATGCCAACTTCATTAACTCGCCGCTCCTTGATACCGCTGAGTGGACTCCCCATTCCTGAAATCCTTTTATTTTGGATTTCCTCAACCTTTGCCTCTTGGTCACACCAAGTCCAGCTGTGGCAATCAACCCTTTATGTGAACCATGTCAAGTCAGCCCTAAACCTTGAATTATAATTCCCTAATAATTGAAATCACCCTAACCAGGGTTGGAAAAGCACATTGAACTATGGTTTGATTCTATCCAAGATTATGGAAGGCTATACCAACATAATATTCTTTTGAGAGATTTTATCCTTATACATAAATTGTCAATTTATTATCATTGATCACAGCTTGATAATATTATGTGGGATATACTTAAGTGATTTACCATGTCTTTGATAATATTTACACAAAAGCCTGTCTTATTTTAGTTCCATCTTGCATTGCTTGTTTAATTCATTAATTGTGTGATCATAACAACACACCCAAAATTAATAAACCATACATCTGACAGAAATAAAATAAATGGTATGATCATGAGGTTTTTCTATTGGTAATTTTATCTAGCAGTTGATAAATTAACCAAATACCTAGGGAATAAACACCTTGAAACTTTTAGGTGCGTGTTTACAAATTTCCACATGTCCACCGTTGTATCTCCGTAGATTGGTTTCGCCTTGGCTCCTAACTTGAGATGCTCCACTAGCTTGGGAGATCCATCCATTACATATTCATTTATCTCACATGGAGGTGGGGGGTTAAAAGGGGTTTTTACATAAAATAATCCTTGGGCGCACAGGACCAACATATTAATGAGGAGAAGGCTCACATGACAACAAATTTAATTTAAATAAATAAATGAAAGGAAACCATTCACATACAAAGGTCTGGTCTAACTCCTGATCATCCATACATGCAATGATATTTACACATAAATAAAACTAGAATTCAATTCATTATTCTTTTTTGTTTATGATAAATCATGCTTGAATAAATTAAATATCTTTAAATAATCAATTCTATTATCATTAACCCCTTTCTAAATTTCCTTCAGATTCTCATCCATCATAATTTGAGCAAATAGATTCATTTATAATTATCCTTGTACGTAACTTGTACCTTTGAGGCAACCCGGTGAATTTCCATTCATTGTGATGATGTTAAATTAAACACACATATATAAAACACTTATCACGTGTTGTGCCTAAGATTTAAGCCTACACTATAGTACACGTCTCAATGGTTTTTATACTATAATAATAAATTTTAATAAATCTACGTAATTTTGATGAGTATATAGCGTGTAGTTCCGACTACATAGTGTGTACTTTTTGTTCATCGTCGATCTGAAGTACACACCTGGGGACAAGGCATGTTGATTTAATTTGGAAATTTTTGGAGTACACGACATGTTAAGTGGGACACATACCTTGTAGTTTCCACGTTACACGGTTTCCAGTAAGGCAAGCCATGTATGGGGTATAAGGTCCAACCCTAGCCCGAAGGGATTACACCACCATGTTCAGTTGGACCACATGGTGTGCAATCCGGAAACTGTGTTCCACATGATCTTGGTCAATACATAGTGTCCATAAATGACATAGATATGATGCAATACATGGACTGATTTGGCGGATTAGTCAATGCATTGAACCTAGACTACACAGTGTGTACTTATGAATACACGCCGTGTATTCTAGTGTCGTACAGCCAGGAGCATTTGGAACCTCCGGATTAGTTCCTCTATTTTATTTTAATCATAATTAAAAGAAAAATTGGTTTCTAAAAGGTGAACGAGAAATGAGAGGGGAGGAACAGATCTCGAGATTCATATTTTTAAGAGCGATTAACTTTAATTGAAATAACTAAATTATTAAATGCATAAATCACAAACAAAAAACTAAAAAATTATAATCAATGATATGAACGATTTGATACCACTTGTTGGGTTCCTGGCGCAGTGGAAGCACGTTAGTGGGTCGCCCAACTTTAATTTTAGTGTTTACAATGATCAATCCGAAATCTGTCACGATGTAAAATATCGGATCTTCAGATTAGAACGAAGAATGAAAAAAATAGGTACTCATGGAAACATAGAGATAGGATCATCATATATTGCTTATAATTAATTTAATTAATTGACAAGAATTACCTTGATGGAATTCTTTTTTGATTGATGTCTCGGGTCATGATCTGATGTGATCTATTGTTGCGTCATAGAATCCACTTGTAGGACTTCCTCTAGTGATGATCCACACTTGATCTATGTATCTCCGGACGTCTCCAAAGCGATATCCGGGTGCTATCATGGAATAAACCTTTACTAGAGACGTACGCCATCGATCACCTTGATCTGATGGTGGTGGGTCTCTCTCAGTCTTGGGAGCATTCTTGGAGGAAGGAGTCCTTTCGTCCTTGAGATAACTCTCCAGAATTATTGTGCACAATGATTGGGGAACATTTTTGGGGTTGTGAGGATATTTATTATCGGGTTTGAGGATATAGAGTAATGAAAATAAATAAACATGTAACACGTTTTTATTTATTTCATTAACTCTTATTAAAACCCCCATGTCGAATCATTAATTCTTTGACATGCGCTCACACTGATAATAAAAAAATAACATTTAATAAAACAAAATTATTTCCTCAAAATCCCGATGAAAAACTACACGGCGTGTAATCATTAATAGAAGGAATTTACTTGTTTTTATTTCCATTATTACCTCCACCACATTTATTAGACCTTGAGTAATGGATTTTTATTTCTTAAATAAATGTAACTGCATTACTCGCTAAAAAATATATATTATTTCACCCACAATATATTCTCTCAATAAATAGCATTGAAATAAATGTGATCATGCATCCTTAAATAATTATTAAACCACAGTTTGAAATAATATTTATTTAACTTGTTAAATTAATATATGACTGAGATACATGGGTACACTTACTGTGTGACCCTCTAGGAATCTTTATCAGTGGCATTAGGTGGAGCCTACCTAAAGTCCAAGGTTAGCATCAAGCAAAACTCCATGGTACCAATAGAGAAAGAATTTAATTCCACAATGAAGTGTCACCTCCTATGAATGCTTACTGTGTAATATAATCCCTTTATCACAATATATCTAATCAAGTAGTTTCCATGCTAGTGCCACTAACCCATGTGCTCGATTATTCTTTCTTTGACTTTCCAAAATTGAACTTTCCCATACCTTACCATGGCCATGGATTTATTTAGGCTATTTCAATTCAATCAAAGTGAATGAGATATCCACTTCCGTTATGGAATAGAAGGGACAAATCCTTTCTCAAAATATCTATTAATATAGTATTACTCATGACACAACCAACATATCCTACCTCACTGTGAACAGTGTTTCATCACTGTTTTTTTCAATACGTCTAAGTGCACCAAGTTGTAATAACCATTAATAATAATATTAATGTCTATAGACCAATACACACATCTGAAGATAAGAACATCCAATGACACTATCAAATGTGTATTTCCTAATGGCAGGTCTCATTCCCATAATATCCTCCTGGATATTACCAAGGGTGCACCCCATGAAAAGGTGCCTCAATGTTTTATGAGTCGTTACCCCTAATGGACTGTATTATTTGTGTCCCTGAAATAACATCATATGGCCATAGAACAATATATCAAGAACAGTGTTATGGCAATTATGGGTTCTCATCCTAGTAGAGATCCACTATAACCCATTAATGTAACAGCTATCCATAGTACATTATCACATGCATTGTCATGCTAAAGATAAATCAAGATGTGATAAGGCTTTTATTAATTAATAATGTACAATGTATTTGGTCCAAGGCCACCCACTCCATCATGATCTACCACAAATAATGTGAAAATAATCCATGAGGTGACAAGGACTACAAAAAACTATCAGAAGTCTTATGAAAAACTGAAGATAGATACCTATGGAGTTAGGGGAGGGAGACCATGTATTACTAAGGGTATCACCTTGATATAAATTATTGAGATTTGGTCATCGAGGAATATTATCTTTGAGATCCATTGGACCTTTACCGATATTATATATAGTTGGTAAGGGGGAATATCGCTAGACTCTACTGCCGCATTGGACTAGGTACACGACATATTCCCTGAGTGACAACTGAGGAGGTATTCTTATGACCTGTCACACATTATCAAATGGGGCCAGATAGACATAGAATATGGAGCTACATTTTCTAAGTACCCGTTAGAGTTCAAGGATCAGTGTGAGATGATCCTTCCTAGGTGATCAATTCCTAAACTGTGTGTCTGGAGGTAGAAAAATAATATTTAGAAGAACACCTAGAAGCAGGAGACCCAGATGAAAGCCTAGTACCCTCATTTCATTGAGTATATTTTCCTCTATTCAAGATGAAAAAAACTAATATGGGGAGAAAATAATGATTCATATTTTCCATGTATCACATTTAGATATTATGTGGTTTATTTTCAAAATTAAACGCTGAGACGATGTGGGATTTCAAGGCCTGGTTTTATTAAAATTAATTTTTATAATATATTAATTATAATAAATATTATGCATGTCTAGTTTAACAAAAAAAGTGGAATAACTCCCGAATGGGGGCCCAAATAAGAAATTTGAAGGCACTGTTGAGGTTCATAATGTGTGTTTTACCATAGGCCGTGACGTAACCTTTGTTAGTGAAAGACTATTGTCTTAGAAAATCTAGGATGATAATGGATAAAATTAATAAATTAATTTATTTGTTTTATTTTTATTGGTGTATCGACTGATATTTTCAACAAATATGCAGTAATGGAGTTATATTAGAGTTGGATGATAATCCTTGGAAACCTAGATGACAGTTATAGGGAATTCATGGTAGATTACACAATATCATATTTTGATCAAGGATCATTGCACCATTGGAGGTCATGGATCCCAAAATAATGACTACACATGACCATTCATTTTTAGCGATCGATCCAAAATCCAGGATGGATTTTGATTTTTTATTTACACGTCATAATTTAATCCTGGTTAAAGGCAGATCAATTCCATGAACAATAATTGATTCATGAATCAAAGGTAGATTTACATTTATGGATTTGTTTTTATTTTTCATTGTGTTTTTCTTCTCTTAATCATTCTATTTTTACATCAATGGATCATGGCTGAAAAAAATATATTATTTTCATTCCTCAAATATTTTTCCTTATCTTTTTCTACTCCATTTCATCACATATTTTTCATTGGTATATCTTTTGGCACATGATTATATTATTACCATGTATTTGATCATTTGAAAACTATTATTTGGTGAAATTGATCAGTACCATGGGTACAACTATCGATGGAGGTTTCGATTTATTGATCGATTATGATGGTGGGTGATTTGAGGACGAAAGAGACCGAAACAGACCTTAGTTTCCATTTCCTTAATGGTTTGTGTGAGGGAAGATTATGTGGTTATGGTTTGGATTGATTAATCATTTTTTCAAGCAGATCAAGGACCAAAAATCTGGTAATTGGGGCGACATCAAGGTCAGGTGATGAATGATCCACATGTTATGATGTGGAATATGGCTCTATATATGTTAAAAATGATGTGGAATATATCATGATAGATTTATAAAATCCCAAATACATGACATGTAATCTACTCTTACATATCATGTAGAACCCCCTTGTTGTAGTGCTTGGGTTTCTATTTGAATTAAATATCACACATTGCCTGAACCTTCCACACACCATGAGACACATGCTCAGATGCTCAGTGTGCATCTTAGAGGATACACAAGCATGGGTAAGCCATGTATATGAAAAAAACATAGAACATGGATTGTTGTACATAGGCAGGGGCATGGATAGGTGTGCAGTGGCATAGCTAGGTATACATAGGTTGTTACACATGCACAACCATTGATATATGGCCATGGGAAGAAGGCTTGGGAAAGGATTCAGGATATTTCAACACACTATGTACTATTATTACATGCCATTTATTTAGAAATTTACATTTAATGTGAGTTAGAATAGCATGAGCAGGCTAGGGGTTGGTAAGACATGCCACATACCCCAAGTACACATTGGGTACCCCCCCTTTAAGTGTGTTTGTAGCCCATTTTTCATTCAGTTTGGACCAGTATCAGTTTATTTTGTTCCCTTAGACCATTACCTCATGGTTATAGTGTATCATTATATCAAAATCTCAATATTGTGACCCCATTTGGAGTATGAGTCTCATATAGACTTTGTGGTGCACCTCTGTGATACTGGAGTCTGATCCTCCATCATCTGTATACCCTATGTGGGGTTTGTGGAATCAACATGACCTCCTTGTCCAAGGCATTGATACTCTATATTGTGTGTCATATTGGTAATGTTATTGATATCATTGGAATATTATCCCTAATGTAGCGTGTTTATCCAATTCAGGTGTGTGGTGTCCCCAAGTGGTTCTAGGTATGACCCCCTATTTGTGTATTAGGATCTTATGAGACCAGTGAGCTTTCTGGGGTGGGTCCCAATGATCTTATCCACTTGGATGAGGGTCTTCTATGATTCCATGGATCGTAGAGAGGAATCTTCCATAATGAGCACCGCTTTGAGGTGGAATCCAATAGTTGGATGTTGGTTGTGACTATTTGGTGGTGTGGTTTACTTCATGAGTATATATTGGTTTTATTATATCTATTAGGTATTTCATTTATATAGAGAGATGAATATTAATTATTTATACTTCATTCTTCGTATTTTTTGGATGTCTTGATATGTATTTTCATAATCACCCCTACATGCGGACCAACATATAATGAACCAAGATTAATGTATATAGACATTACATCATTTTTTTATAATATTTGATACATTACAAAAAACACATTCCTACAGATCATATTAGTTTGATGACTTCGGAAACATGGTAATCCATATTCTATTCTGATGAAAGGTCTTACCCTTAAGTATTCCTACACTAAAAAAATTCTTTATAACTTGTTAAAAAGAAACATATGAAAAAGGTGAGCTTAGATGCTCAGTAATGGTTAAAAAATGAGATATCAATCATGACATAATCATAAATCATAAGTACATAAAAACATTTAAAATCATATCATATATATAAGGAATCATGATATCATGTCATGGAAAAATTACACTAGATCATAAAAAGGAAAAAACATATTCTATGAGAGCATAACATAAGAAATTGTATTTTAGAATACATATATGCATAGAAAATAATTTTCACATTAGTCAAGGCATATTTCCAAGACCATCCTAGTGGACAGGGTCCTTTACTAAATTGGGTTCACACCCCATTCTAGTCATGTCTATCTCATGAGATATAAATCATTACCCAATGAATTGGAGGGAGATATTGGTATTACAAAAAAATAATGAAAAGCGTACAAATTTTTGCCACAATAACATAAAATCATTCATCATATCAAAACCCACATGATGAAATGGGTTTGATCAACATCATTCCATTATAAAATAACTTTTGTTAATGAAATAGGTTTTAAAAATATAATTCCATCATAAAAATAAACCCAATATAAGCATAATAAAGATATTATCCTTGAAAATTATCCCCATTAAGACATAAGTAACATCAAATAATGCTATCATAGATGGAAAACTACATTGAGAGAAGTCTTGAAAATAATTCTTGAGAAAATATTCTTTTTTCCATAAAAATATTTTCTTCTAAAAATGATTCTAAATTTTAAAATCAAAAATATTCTTTTCAAATAAACCTGTAAGATTGTAAGGGAAGAATAAATTCATTAAGTCTTCATGAAAGTGTAAAAATATGATCATGTTGTATAAGCTAAAAAATCATATTTCTCAAACATTTACTGGAAACTATTCTAAAGTACCATATTAGGAAAAAGGAAAAAGGTTAATTTCAAACCATATAGTAAAAATTCAAACATGGGTAAAAATGCATTTACTAATTGTATAATAATAGTAAAAATATTTTGAAAAACTATTTTAAGAAATTTGGAAATATAAGATAAATATTTCACTGTAAATGCTTATGTATAAACAATCATGTATAATAATGAGATTAGAAAATTAATCCTTCATGATTTATAATCAGTATAATTTTATGACCCATGAAATAATGAAGAATATATGAATATTAAAATATCATAATATTTATAAGAATATTCATAACATTCAATAGTGTGCATTATATACATCACAAAAAAGAAGAAAGTATTGTTTGAGGCATGTGTCCCACTAAAAGAAAGTGAGACAAAAATCCCCTACCAAAAATATTTACTTCTTTTGTATACATTCATACCTTTTTTATAAAAAATATAGGTTTATTATAAATCAAACATAATGATTTATTAATATATATATATAATACCATATATTATTTACATATGGCTTTTTATTACTTTTTTATGAACAATTCCATCTTAAAGTTATGTTTTGGGTAATAACTATTTGGTTTATTATTTATATATTGACTTTTTATCTGTGGAATTATTAAATAGATCATGATTTCATCGTCTACATAATGATATACATGATATAAATATCATATATATATATATATATTTATTATATATTTATTCATGGTGATTCCTAAAATTTAGAGATTGAATATAAAATACATCTTTCATGGAAATGGAAGGCCATACGTACGTATGAATGTTCGTTTTGTTTTCTTTGAACATTAAAATTACATTATACATTTTCATTATAGAATAATTGTATCATTGTGTGGAGACGGTAAGTCGTCTGTACGCATGAGTGATACGTTGATTTTTTATTCGAGAGGAAAGGGTATGTATAATAGTGTGTTCAAATTACAATAGAATTTTAGAATATTGAGGATGACTAATTTATTATATTATAGATTTTTATGAGATATTGAAGAGTAGAAAAATAAAGTGATCAGTGAGATAGATTACATTTTCTTTGAAATGGCTCCTTCAGATCTCCTCTATGGACTCTAGACTTGGTTTTTTGGAAAGAACATAAATTCTAGAATGTTTTTATAGATGTGGATATTAGAATTTTAAATATTATGGTAAATATATAATTATAAAAGTGATTACTTGGGATTTTTGAGGAGGTGTTATTTTATAATGATGGTGAACGAAATATTTGGAATATATCAAAAATATTAATTTATAATAAAATAAATCTCAATCCAAATACCTCCAAATTGAAAGGTATTGGAATATTTTGTGGAATAGGGTGGTAATACTAAAAAAAATCTATTTTAGACATGTATTGAATTAATTTTAAACCTTATAATTTTTATTAACGCTTTGTTACCCATTTTACTTTTGACTATGGTAACAAATTATTTAAAATCAAATCATTGAAATATTTTTCTTATATAGTGTATATTTCCCTAAATAGTAAATTTATTAAATTTTATGACTTATCATAATAAATTTTCATTTGTAATGTTTTTTTTTATTTTTAAGTAATTTAATAAATTATTTTTTTCATAAAATATTATGACTGTAATTTTTCACACTATTCATTACATTGAATTTAACAAAATCTTAATATAAAATTGAAATAATCATTTAATAAAATCTTAATATATCATATTAATCTATAAAATTTTTTTATTACATAAATAAATTCAAATTATATTTATTTAATTTTTTAATATTCTTTATTAGATTTTTCCAATAGTTGGGTAATTATTTTATCATAATTATGAAATTATTTATGGTTGTTATTATTCACTAAAAATTATAATTAAATTAACATGATGAATTAAAATCATTTATATCGCTTAATAATATTAATATTCAAATATAACTTTTGGAAAACCCTTATATTAAAAATTTTATAATTATTAAAACATGATTGTGACAACTTTGACTTTACATTAAATAAAATTTTATAAATGTTATAGTGTTTTTTTGCTGCTCCAAATGGTCATTAATTTTACCTTTGGGTGATTATGAATGAGACATACTCAAATAATAAGATTAAGTAATGTATTTTTGACTTTTAATGGTTTTTATCATTTTAATTAATGTCATTTTATAGATTTCCCATCTGCTTGCACAAGCAATGCGTTACTCTTGAATAAGAAATATAGCTAATTATTTCACATATAAAAGATAGAAACCAATTAAAATCATAAAAATTTGTAAACTAATATTAACATAATCTTTTTATTCATCCATAACCTAATTTTCTCCTTATGTGGACATATAAGATATATTTAAGAAAAAGAAAGTGACATTTTGTTTCTTTATTTAGTTCTAATATTATATATATAATTTTTCATGGAAAAGTGTTCATTAAGCAACATAATTTATGTAATGATGTAGTAATTTTTGAATTATATTGATCCAAAAAAAATTCATGTTTTAGTATCATTTTATTGTCTTTATCTTTTTACTTTTAACCTAAAATAGCTAACTTACCCTTTACCGTGGTAACAAAATTTAAAATGGTTACTATTTCTATTGAACAAAAATAAAGGAACGTATTCACTAAATTTATGAATTATGAATCTAAATTTTTAATCCATTTTTCAAAATTCAAGACACATAAGTTTCAAAATTTAATTTAAAATAAAAATTGTTAAAAATAATAAAAAAATATTTTTCAGAAAAATTCCCTTTTAAAACATATTTTTTTATAATAAATTAATATATAAAATAATTTTCACAAGTAATAATTATAATAATTTTAAAATAAACTAATTAATATTTTAATCTAATCCCAAAAAAAATTTACCATGTAAAAGATATAAAAGAAAATATAGTTTACAATAAAATGTAGTATTTTCACTATTCGTGAAAATATGAAATTACCTAGAAAAATACCAAATTTTCATCCAATGTAAATTGGGATATTCGTGTTTCAAATGAAGTATTTTATTCTATCAAATATAATCTAACTTTTTTTACAAATAAACTATATTTCTAACTAGTTCCCCATCATAAGGTGGCAAAACAACCTTTTTTGAAAAATTACTTCTTTTATATATAAATTTTTTTTTGTTCTGATATCATGTATAGAAAAAAAATTATATCAATATTAAAATTTTTATTGAATATTTTTTATAAATATTTTGATAATATAATTCGACTAGAGTTATTTGTTTATTTATTGGTATAAAACATAATTATAATTAGGGTATAACTGCAAAAGCGACACACAATGCGAACAAAGAAAATACAGTTAATTGTTGGACTGGGGATTTAACAACAACACCATAGCCCAAACCCAACCCCACCCTTAAGACCACAGCTGAGCATGTGGGGCTTGGTATATATAATACTTCTACGTAATTAAATTTTTTTTCAAAAAAAACAATTTCTTTTCTTTAATATCATTACATTCATTTCTAATTAATTGGTCAAATAATTATATATATTTGTGTAAATCATAATTAAATAATTCAATTATTAATATTCACACTTACACATCTAACAAATGTGTTATAATTTTCTTGTTTAAATAATTACTAATATAAAATTATGTTTCGTAGAAATTCAGTATTTCGTAGAACACAATCTATATCGGTGTTGTGTGTATCGCAAGAAATTAAAAAATATTTCTTATAAAAATATTTCTTTCTTAAATTCTATCCCCCTTAAAATTAATTTCACCCTTGAAATTCGTTTGGGTTATCAATGGTTTTATACATTAATTTTTCTTTCATAGAAACCCAAATCAAAAAAATTAATACTCAAAATCTCTTTTAAAAATGGAAAGTTGGAAAATTTACAGTTACACATTGTAATTCATAACTAAGTTTCCACATAGGAGAATATAGGTGAAAAGTGAAAACATAGATATAGAAGAGAAATATAACTATCATATTCTGATAGAGAGTGATTGAGAACATAGTTAGTAGAATGTTACTAATCACAAAGCCATAGACCAAAAAGGCTTGAAAAAAATACATTGATATCATAAAAAATTATGACAATAGGAAAACAATTTATTACATGGCCTTATTTCCTAAACATGATGAATGTTTCGGAGAAGATATACTTACCTGATTTTAGGAAAACATCTCCCCTTGTTGTGCCATAAACAATTTTCCACTACATCTCATATTATTTGAAATAATGGTGAATTTTTCATTCTTGAAATGTTAAAAGATCCTGAGATCCATAAATATAACGATTGGTCATTCCATATATCTCTATAAAAAAAATTTATGATAAGTTATCCAATATGAATAAATCCTCATATGGTGAGATAATAGTTCAATCTATAAAACATTATTTTAAGGATAATATAAAAGGTTCCATAAACGGTTAACCTTATAACCCTTCTGAGACATAAAAGTTCAAAACTTTATATAGTAGATCACTAAATCTCATTATTATATTAACATTAATCACTGATATATCCTAAAGTAACCTTTCATTATTACATACCGAACAAGTTAATACCTCCATCACGTATTCTCTTGAAACATGGTAACAAACTTAATTAAAATAAAACCATAGTGAAAACACAAATTATTTCAAAACATAACTCTTTTCTCATACCATAATTCTAAAATTTCTATCATATCATTCCATGATATCCTAAACCTATTTATAATCAGTTTGAAGGTCATCAATAATATCCCATTTATTTTTTCACAATAACACATATCTTTATTTCATTATCCCAAAATCCTCATCTTACCACATCATTAACATTTTATAATTACTAGTACCATTTCGAATATACTCTTAAATACATAAAAAACTACAATGTACCAATGCATAAATTTTGCATAAAATTACTTATGAAATATTATTCTTTACTTTCAATACATAAAAAATTATTCATTACACTATATTATTAAAACATTTAACCAAGCTTCATCATTTTATTCCTTATAATTTTTTATCTCATAACATAGTCTCTTCACCATTGGAAATATAACCATTATATATACCACATTACTAATTATCATTATGGGATTTCCAGTTTGGAAATTTATTTTCATAATTCTCATTCTTTCTACATTTAATTCATTCATTAATTAGTATTACTTTTGGGTGGTCAATATTTCCATCCACTGTGTAAACTAAAAAAATAAATTTCCCTTTGAAGTTACTTTCTCTTTGTCTTTCTTTTCCATAGTTAAAATATATCTTTGTTCCTCCAGGGCATCTATTTTAAGGAATATTTCCATATTATTGAGACAATGGAATCAAAATCTTTTATCCTAAGTGGTATCCATTACCAAAATTTTCAGAAATATCATTCATTCCCTTCCTGGGTGAGTCTGGGAGTTGGTTAAGGTACACATTGTTAATCGTATTTCTTGAAAATTGATTAGGCATGATAAAAAATTCTTTCACTCCAGTGATCACCTATTTTTACTTCTCATCATTAAATTATTCATCACATTTAACATTAACTCAGTTCATTCTAGTACCCTCCATTGAAAAAAACCTCATAGAGTATAGCATGATGAACACTTATCATACTAAAAAACCACATAATTATGAAAAATAACTTATAGGATATTTAAATTATGATGCCTTATTTAATCTATGACACCTTACATTTAACCTTATGTAATCTGTGATTATTAAAAAACTCTAGGATTGTAACTTATACATAGACTTATCTTTATAGACATCCCTTGACATATCCTTAGAAATATATCTTGGGATCTCACTAATGTTTTATAATTCTTGTTTAAAAAGGTTGTCTAACCCTTCACTATGATATAAAATATAAAAACCTGGGCTTAACAAACATATACATTACAATATTTTTTTAAGTATTTCATACATTACACAAACACTCTCCCAAATACTGTATTTGTTTAGTGCATTTGGCAACTAGAATCTCAAACATCTAGTTTGGTGAAAGATCCTTAATGTTTTCCATGAAGATCTTCAAAATTTGTATTCCTACATAAATCATTATATATAACCTAAGGAAATTAAAAATATGAAAAGGGTGAGATCATATACTTAGTATGGGTAAACAAAAGAGATATCTATAATAACACAATCAAAGAGAATATGTATACAAACAAAACATTTAAAAATAATATTTTATATATCAAAGATCAGGATATTGTGTCTTGGGATAAATTATATATGTTCATAAAAAATCAAAAAACTTATTATATGAGATAAAGACCTAATACATGGAATTTTGGCACAAAAATAATCATAGATAATAATTTACATTTTAGTCAAGGGTCATTGCCAATACTATCATTGTAGACAATATCCCTTAGTGAACCAAGATCACTCCCCATTCTATTCAAGTGTATCTCATGAGATATAAATATTTACCCAATGTATTGGAGGGAGATATAGTTCCCAAACATCATATTATGAAATCTATACATAAGTTTTCCATAAGAACACAAATCATTCATCATATCAAATCCAAAAAAATTAATGGGATTCATGAACATCATTTTGTCATAACATAACCAATTTAAAAGAAATAGGTTTCACAAATATCATACCTCCATACACGTAAATAAAACATAGGAATAATTGGGATAGAATCCTTGAAAAATATCACCATAAAAACATTTTTAACATAAAAATATTATTATAGATTAAAAATAACATCGATATATATCTTGAAAATAATGCTTCAAGAAATTTCATTTATTCCTTAAAAACAATTTATTTTCTGAAAATGCCGCTCAATTTTAAAAGGAAAAATTTTCTCTGAAAATAAACATATAAAAATTCAAAGTAATATTTAATTCATTATGTCTTCCTAAAATGGTAAAAATAAGTTCATTCCGTATAATTAAAAAAAGACTATTCCTATACTTTTTTTAAGAAAAGTTACTATGTATCTTGTTAGGAAAATGAAAAAAAGGAACCCTTTCAACCCATTTAGTAAAAATTCACCGATGTGTAAAAATGGAATTAACAATTTTAGATGAATAGTAAATAAATTTGGATATTTTATGGAAAAATGGACATGGAAGATTAATATTTCCCATTAAATACTTACGTATAATAAGTCCTAAATAAAAATGAGATTGTGAAATTAACCTTTACCACATTATAATCGGTAAAATCAATTTCCCCATGAAATAAATAATATTATTTAGAAATGAAAGTACCATAATATTAAAAATTATATTCAAAATTACATTCATGTTCATTATAAAAAAACACAAAAGAAACAAGTAGTGTATAAGTCATTTGTCCCACAAAAAATATAAGTGAGACAAAAATACCATACATTAAGTCTTGACTTCCTTCGTATACGTTCAATACTACTGTATAATAAATATATGTTTATTATACATCTAACGCATAACCATATTAATATATATATAATACCATATATGATTTAATTATAACGTTATATTACTCTCAAATTATGAATTTCATGTTAATGTTATGTTTCAGGAAATAACCACTTTGTTTTCCATTCATGTTTTGTCTTTTTATCCTTTTTATTCTTACATAGATCATTATTTAATCATCTCAATAATTATATCCATGATATAATTATTATATATATATATTTTCATTATATATTTAGTCGGGGTGATTTCTAAAATTTTTAGATTTTAAATAAAATACACCATTCATGGGGGCGGTAGGTCATACGTACTTATGAATTTTGTTTTCATTTTCTTTTCATATTAAAGTGATATGATATATTATCATTAAATATGTTTTTTTGTTATATATATATATATATATATTATTTATAAAATTAATCCATAATATCATCCATGTAGAATATAGATGGAAAATGGATCACATCACATTGTTTAGATGGTAATCAATACATATGCCAGAGCAACTCTATAATTTCCCAAAAGAGGATTTTGTAAAAAGGTAGATATGATATCATCATTAAAAAAGTTTAATTATGTCATAAATATATTATATAAACATTAAACAAATCAAAATTTCCACTCATTAAATAAGGTGATGAAAAATGAATTGTGTCGCTACTTGGAGATGGTTAGTTGTATGTACACAAAAGAAACATATTCATTTCTTGTTCTAGGGGAAATTGGTTTTATTGTAACCCCCCAATATTTCATAGTACGTAATCTTTTTAACGTAATTCAATAGTTTTTTTAAACGCAACACCATGTTCAAGAGCACCATAACATAACAAACTAGCCGTTCAAAAAGCGGTTATAAATAATATGAATTTCAATTTGAATTTTATATACTATATATAATTTTAGAGTCCATATTATGTGTTTCTTATACATAATATAAGAAAAAATTCAATTTTTCATATAAAAGAAGTATTTTTCCAAAAATTCAATTTAACAGCCATTTAATGGTGATCCATTTTTAATTCTCATATTTTTCACTTTTATATATTCAATTTTTCAAAATAAACTTCTTCTTTAGAAGTGGGACATAAAAAATTCATTTGGATAAAATATTAGTGTGTTTCTGATAACATTAATATTATGATGAATATTGAAAAATCAGAAATTTTAATTGGAAAAAGCATTCTTAATCAAAATAATTTATAGATTTAAATTATAAATTTGAATGTTTTAAATGTATAATTATATTATATTTTTAACATTTAATATAATGTATGACATTATATGTAATTTCACATTTAAATTAGACAAAAACACATGTCAATATTTTAATAGTTTTTATTTTTTAAAAACCCATTTTTGGTTTTGTCAACTGGAATTAATTTCAAATTAATTAATGCAACTAATATATTTTTGATTTTTTAAAATAGACCTCATTTTTGAATTCAGAATATCAAAATAATCTTAGGGTGAATATTTAGTATTTTTCTGAAAACTTTCTATTTTTGATAAATAATAAAAAACGCTGTGTTGTTTTTTAATACAGAATTTTATTTAAATAATTATTATTTTTTAATTAAAATTAATCTTTAAGTAAAAATAGAAACATTATAATTATATTATTACATTGTATTTCATTTGAGTAATTTTATAATAAGATGTGATATATATAATTTTATTAAAAAATTTAACGTCTTTTACCCACCTTCTAAGCACATTTGAAAATATTCATAAAACCTAATTTTACCGCGTCTGTGAATTGAATTTAGAAAATCCAAGAGAATATATTAAAATCTATAAGTAAAATTTGGTTTAATAGGATGAAAATAATTTTTGGTTAATAGTAACTGTTGATTTTTATTTACCACGGGTTAAAGTAAATAGGGTAATTAATTGTAAAAGTGATATTATAATTACCCTAACACATGTCTTAATTATATTGGATAAGTGTTTTTTGACCAAAATTAACCTTATGAATAAAATATGATCATCTTTGATCCACTAGAATTAGGTTTGCACATTTATTATTATTTTATTTAAATAAGTGTTAAAAGTGTAAAATTCAAAGTGTAAAAACTAAACCATTAAAATATTGATGATAAATATTAATTAGAAAGATATAATTATTTACTATATCATGATATATTATTTCTAATTTTTAGACATTAAATTAATTTATTAATTTATGACACAATGTTGATGTAGTAATTACCTTAATAATGAAAGATTAAAATAATTTATGTTATAAATATCAAAATAAATGTAAATGGAGGATTTGATGCCATAAACTAATTTTTTAAGTTAATATGACATATTAGGGTTTATTTAACATATTGTTTCTATGTAATCAAGTTTTTCTAACTTTCATGAAAACCAAACACTAAATATTGTCAAAATTGAGATAAATAATTTTTTAAAAAAATTCTATATTATTAAATGATATAATAATCCTAAAAATATATGGTTCGGCCAATGGACTTATATGATGATATATATTTCATTAATGAACCAGTTTGAGTTCTCTTGGAATTTTATAGTATGTTTATTAACCATGTAATATAAAAAATACAAGAAGACATGGTAAAAGTAAAACTATTTAACAAAGAGTTAAATCTATAAAGATAAGGTTAATATGGTGACCCAAACGTGTCTAAAACCTATTTGATGGGATTATTTATAACCATACACACCAATTAAAATAAATAATTCTATTTGGAGAAATTATAAATCAAAAATTATTTTATAATAAAAAAATATTTCAAGCTTTTCGTAAAGTGACCTTACCTCTCTTATAAAAGGGTACTTACCTGTCCCTTAATTTCACACCTCCAAAGCCATTTGTCTTGGAAAAACACTAATCAAATATCCTCACAACTACTATAAATTCATCTTAGAGGCCATACATTGATAATAAATCTAACCTAAGGAACCATTTTTATCAAATCAAATGGATGAACCAGAAGAAGATGTAATAATTTCATCACCCCTTTCAATGTTCTTTTCTTCTTCCACTTCCTCTTTCATTATTGTTTACATAAAAAATAATATCTCCAATACATTTACATACTGTTATTTTATTATAAATATGGTAAAATGGTATTCATTATTCAATCCATCCTATGAATCAAAAAATCACCATACCTGTGTATGTATGGATTACCATCTCCACGTCGTGGTGTAGTTTGTTATTAATCACCTAAATATTTGGATGGTTATTATATTGAGTATAATTGGTGTAAATAATAAACATGACATGTTAATTATTTTATATATATAATATATCATCCAATTACATACGATTTCACCATCAATAGAATGATATTTTTGCTCGTGTGTACGTACGGCTTACCGTCACCACGACACGATGAGATTTATTTTCACGTTCACCATTCAACGATGATTATAAAAATATATATTATTAATAAGTAGGTAATATATGAAAAAATAATTCTACTGGAAATATATATATATATATATATATATATGTGTAATTACATATATCTCATTCACTATCTTTTATTCAATACGATATGAAAATGGAAACAACGTTTATGCACATGTACGGATTACCATCTCCATGAACGGTTTTTCAATTTCATATTTTTATCTATTATACATATTTATAATATTTATATATATGATAAATAAATCATGTTTGATATTTTTGAAGAATGTAAATCATGATCTATGGGATATTATCAAGAATAACAAGTTAAAACACATACGATAAAGAAAACGATTATTACCCAAAATGTTACTTTAACATGGAAATTATTATTAAATGGGTTTATATAAAGTAATAAATGAATCATATATGATATCATAAATATTTATATGGTTCAATTATAATTTAAAAACATACTATGGTCATTATATATGATATTAAAGGTACCCTCGACTAATGGAAAGAACAAGGTAAGGGTTAATTCTTCAATCTTATTATTTTCTAAGATTGTTTATGTGTATGTTTTTACTGGGACATTTTTATTATCCATGTTCATGTTTTGAAAATGAGTTTTCAAAGGGATTATTTTTAAGTGTATCTTTATCTTTAACATCATTTTAAATGTTTAAAATATTAATTCTTTTAAATATTTCTCTTTAATATTTATTTTTTTAAAATGGATTTTAGGATTTATTTATATGGGCATTAATTTTTAAAAATAATAATTAATTTCAAAATTTTCAAAGTGGTATGGGACACATTGATTCAATAATGTCTTTTAAATGTCTTCCATTCTATATTGCGTGACTTTTAAATATTTTTAAGAAAAATTGATATTTATCTGAATGAATTATACTAAACATTTTCAACTATGTCAACATACTTTTTGGATATTATTCATGAATGAGGTTGATTTATTATAAATAAAATATCCAATGTTGTATTGAACGAGTCATGAATTGTTTGATTGTGAATGTTCTATTTTTGTACCAATCATGATTTATGGATAATGTATTGACATTTCATATTCAATTATATATTGATTTTTATGTTATGTTTCAACATTTTCATATGTGGAATACATTGGACATAACAAGTGACGGGTGGAGCCCGCAATAGCTTATCGATGCATCGGTAGGGCTCATAAGACAAATTAATGTCTTGGAATAAGGCTTTATAAAAATTTCTTTTTAGTCTTTGAATGAGGACTTGACTATGTTGTTATGATGTCCAACATTATGCATTCCTTCAATATGAATTAGATATTACATGTTATTATTCGACAAGTATAATATCCATGTTCATGTTTATATGAAAATGTTTGATTATTGTTTTCCATATTATGTTCAAATTTATGTTTAAAATGCCATTTTTTATTACACAACTTTCTTTTAAATTTTATAACATCCTCTAAATTATTTACCCTTATTAAGCATCTAACCTCACACCTTTCTTAGGTTTTGTTTTCCCTGGATTCTATGATGTGTATTATGATTGATATACAAGGTTAATCTAGGGAAATAATGGCAACCTCAAAATATAATTTATGTTGTTTTTTATGGTTGAATGTGTAATGTAAAGTTTATATGTGTAATATATTTTCCAAAACATCTAAATTGATTATTCCATTAGGAAATGATTCCTTGAAATCATGCAAATATATTAAAATAATGTATCGGCTCTGAGCTTCTAGGGTTAGGGAATTATTGTTGGTATTAGAGGATGTTTAATACAATCACTAGAAAATAGATTTTGATAAAATGTTGTTAGAGAAAATTACCCTAAGAAATATATTGAGGATTAGTATAGAAGAAAATCCATAAAATTTGGTATTGTAAATATTATGTGGTTTTTTCTAGAAAAGACATCCTTTTCTAGATATAAACAGGTAGAGGTTGTTCTGGAAGAGGTGTACCTAGGAGTGAAAACTCTGACAAGGAGTTTTAGGCTTAACTCAGGGTATCCTGGTACACGAAAATGGGCCATGTTGTAGTCTTGGTATTGAAACTCCAAGGGGATATGCTTATAATAATTTAAATTTTATTTAAAAACAATTATGAAAGATTTATGAGAAAATATGTCAACAAAGAATCTATGTTTATGATTATCAGACTAGATGTGTAAAGTTTTTCAATTAATGATGAGAATTTTTCTATTTTTTGGATAATAAATTATGATATGATCTATCCTAGTGTATGTCTTAATTTATAAATGGTTCCCAATAGAAGGAAAGTGAACTTCGGCAATTCGCATGTCCCAACGAGTAAGAAGGGTCATATCTTTCATGGTTTTAAGCCAATATTTCGAAATGAAATATCCTCCCATGTATTATCATCATATGAGGAAATAGTATCATGTGTTAAAAAGATAAGTAATAAATTATCTATGTCCTATGGATTTGAAGGGAATCCAGAGAGAAAGAGGATGGTAGAAAGAATTATGGATAAAGGGATGAAGGGAAAAAGGATTCTCCCATAAGTGATAACTATGGAAAGAATCACCATGTGAAGTGCATGAAAGGAATGAAAGTTTTTTATAAATGTGGAGAGAAGGAACCCAAGATCATGATTTAAAGGGTAATAAAAGGATTCCAAATATACAATGCTTAATCTCAAGGAAGTGGGACACTACACGATTCAACATCCCAATCATCAGAGTAGACCGAAAATGATATTATTGGATAATAATCTTGTCATGATAGTACCGTAGAAGAAGAGGAATGATTAGTGTTATTCATTTCATATTAATTAATTATATCATTTGAGTATTGAATTAATGATGTAAAATTTATGAGAATTATAAAGTATCTAAGGATTTTACTCCAGTACATTTTCATTGCGTATTTCAGATTTTATGGAAACGGGTGATGTAACAAAGTTTCAAGTTAAACTTTTTGGAAAATATAAGGTTTGGAAAAATATACCCCTAAATATGATTCTAAAAATAAGATAATTATATCATAATATGATATGATTGATTTGGAAAAATTATATTGGATATTCTATAATACATTGAAACTAATTCATTGTTTGTTTATTCCTTCATTGTTGGAGTTGAAAACATTTTTTTGATATAAGGAGTATATCCATTAATCTATAAGGAATAAGGGAGAATGAATGTAATCAATAATGTTTTTTAGTAATTAAGGGTGTTACTATGTTTTAATAGAATATATGATGAAGTTATTCACTTATTACTACATGGAGAAAGAAATCATCAATATGTTTACCTTCCTTAAAAATTTTGGACTGTGAGTTTAGGAAGAAGTATTTTGGATAAGTATAAATGTACAAATGAATTAAATTTTACATTGAATACAATTTTTTATGGTTAAAACGTTTCTTAAAATTATTTTTGGAGAGTTATAAAAAGTAAAACCTGAGGGTTGGGCGACAACCGGTCACGTCTGGCAAGGCCGGGAGACATGAACCCGCAAAAGAAGGCCGAAAAGGGTGCATCACCTACCACTGGCCTACGTGATTTATTGAATTATATATTGTAGTTTTTTTATGTTCTGGTTGATAAATTATATATTAATTTTTTTGGAACCCTATTTGATTAAGATAAATTGAATATTTTTGAGTTCTATTGTCTTTTAGAGTGAATGATGATTTTGTGGATAAAATTAGTTACATGATAGAACTCAACATGTCAAGTATTATTTTTTTATTTTATGAAGAAATTAATTATTAATCATTATGAAAATGATATAAAAAGAAAAAATGTGTTATCCAAATAAATTATGTTTTGTGAAACTGAAGATATTTTAACTCATTATAAATTTATGGCTTTAAAGCCCGCAATTTTCCATTCATTTTTCACATGTTTGTGATTGATAACCTCAATCACTACCTATAAATATTTATGTTTTCCTTCCAATTATGTGTCTATAATTTTCAAAAAAAATCTCCTATTTGAACCCCTAATTTGGGAGTGAATTTTTCATTTCCCTTTCCCTCTTATTATGTATAAATTTTATTAACCATATTTTCGATTTGGGCTTTCCACAAAGGTATTTTCTATTTTAGTTTTTCTATTTTTTGAAGAACAATTTAAAATTTCATGGATGAAATTTATTGATGGAGGGGAAAATTTAACACCCCAAGATTTAATAATATGTTATTTCTTTAAAATAATTCAATAGCTTTTACTACACACAACACCGAGTTCGAGCGCACCACAACATACCAAACTAGTCATTCAAAAAGCATCTATAAATAGTATTAACTGAATTTTTTATTTAATATACTTAATATAATTTTATAATCTATATTATGTTTTTCTTATTCATAATATATGAACAATTTTATTTTTTCAGATAAAAGAAGTATTTTAAAAAAATGAAATTTTACAGCCTTTTAATGGAGAACACTTTTTAAATCCAATATTTAACAATTTTATATATTTTATTTGGCAAAATAAACATCTTCTTTAGAAGCGGGATATAAAATTTTAGTTTGGATAAATTTTTTGTGTTTTTATCATTACTATAATATTTTGATGAATACATAAAAATAAAAAAATTTAATTGAAAAGAAACATTTTTAATAAAAAAAATTAATAATGTTAAAGTATAACTTTGAATGGTTTTTTAGTATAATTAGATTATATTATTATCATTTAATATAATGTAGGTCATTATAATTAATTTCACAATTAAATTTGAAATAAACACATGTCAATCTTTTGATAGTTTATAGTTTTTAGAAACCAGTATTTTTGTTTTGGGCATGGGAGTTAATTTAAAATTAATTAATGTAATGTATATTTTTTGAATTTGGTAAAACAGAATTAATTTTTTAATTCATAATATCCAAATTTGGTTAGGGTAATTTTATGGTATTTTTCTGAAAACATTGAATTTTTGATGAATAGTGAAAAACACAACATTATTATTTAAAATAGACTTTTATTTAAATATTTATTATATCATAATTAAAATTTATCTGAATGTAAAAATAGGAACATAATACATATATTATTCCAATTTCTATCATTTGAGTCATTTTATAATAAGATTAGATATATAAAATTTTATTGAACTTTTTAACGTCTTTTACCCACCTTCTAGGCACATTTGAAAATTTTCATAAAATATAATTTTACCACTTCTGTGAATTGAATTTAAAAATTAATACAGGCATGGTTTAAATGAATAAGTAAAATGTGGTTCAATAAAATGAAAATAATTTTTGGTGATTAGTGAAAATTGAATTTTAGTTAACATGGTTAAAAGTAAATGGGGTAATTCATGGAAAAAATGATATTATAATTACCCTAACATGTGGCCTAATTCTATTGGATATGTTTTTTTCAACCAAAACAACCTTAGGAATAAAATATTATCCTTTTATATCCACTTGGATTAGATTCGGAAATTTATTATTATTTTATTTAAAGAAGAGTTAAAAGTTTAAATTTCAATAATTAATAACTAAACTATTTTTAATATATGGTTTTACATAAGATATATTTTACTCTAAATATAAATTATGAAGATAAAAATATTTCGTACATCATGATATTTTATTTATAATTTTTAGATATTTGATAAATAAATTTATATATGACACAGTGATAATGCAGTAATTACCTTATTAATGAATGATTAAAATAATTTATATTATAAATATCAATATAAATCTAAATTGAAGCTTTTGAGGCCATAAAAAAATTTATAGGTTAATATGACATGTTATGATTGATTTAATGTATTGTTTTCTATGTAATCATGTTTTTTTGACTTTCAAAAAAACCAAATTGAAAATAGTGTCAAAATTGACAAAAATGAGTTTTTAAAACAAATTCTATATTATTAAATGATATAATAGTCCTAAAAATATATGTTTCGGCCAAAGAACATATATAATGATATATTTGTCATTAATTATTAACTTTAGGTTCTCTAGGAATTTTATTGAAAATTTATTAACCATGTAATATAAAAATACAAGAAGACATGGTAAAAGATAAACTATTTAACTAAGAGTAAAATCTAAAAGATAAGGTTAATATGGTAAACTAAAAATGACTAAAAATAAATTGGTTGAGATTGTTTTGACCCATTACCACAATATCCTATAAATATATCCATTTGGATCCATAATGAATAGAAATCGTTTTATAATAAAATAATATTACAAGCATTTCCTAAAGTGACCATCACCCCTCTTATAAAATGGTACTTTCCCTTCTCTTAATTTCACATCTTCCAATAAATTTGGATTGGAGAAAATCAGCTAAAATATCCTCCAAAAAACTATCACATCAACCTAGTGGTCATACTTTTCTCATAAAGCCAACCATTAGAGCCCATTTGATCAAATCCAAAGGAAGCGCCTGAAGAAGAGGTAATAATTTATCACCTTTTTGAAAGTTCTTTTCTTCATCCACTTTATCATTATTTGTTGTTTCCATAAAAAATAATAATTCTAGAATCTTATATATACTGTGATGTTATTATAAATATGGTAAAACCATATTCATTCTTCTATCCATCCTAAGAATGACATTGTCACCACACATGCGTACTTACGAATTATTGTCTCCACGTCGTGCTGTAGTTTGTTATTCGTCACATAATTATTTGGATGGTTATAATATGAGAATAACTGATGTAAATAATAAATATAATATGTTAATTATTATGTATATATAATATAATATATAATTACATACAATTTCACCATAAATAGAATGACATTGTCACTCGTTTGTATGTACGGGTTACCCTCTCCACAACGCGATGAGATTCATTTTCACATTCACCATTCAACAATGATTATAAAAATATATATTATTAATAAGTATGTAATGTTGGTCAGAGTGGATACTCAAGAGTGGGGTGAATTGAGTTCCAATTAAAATTTCTGTTAAAAACATTTAGGATTAAAATCTCCCAAATAAAAACAGACCAGTTAATTAAAGCACTAGAGATATAAGTGATTTATTATTCAATAGGTTTCTCAAAATGTTGATTAGTCCTCACTTGAATCAGTGTGAATACTAATTCATCTTTTGAAACAAGTTTACTAAATTAATCACACATACACACTAACCAAAACTAATGATCAGAGTAATTATAAAATAGATTTATGTCCTTGAAAATATAAGTAGTAGATAAATTTAAAACATTGTACTTGAAGGATAAGCACAACTATTTAAACAAGAGGTTTAGTTTTAAGACAAGACCTAATCCTATTCACTTGGTGACCACTTGCCACCAAGCAGTTTATATTAAAAATGATACACATCCTGTATCGGGCTTTACAACAGTTTTCACAAACTGTCTAGGTTTTGCAACCTCTACCACAGTTCGATGTGGGAAAATAAAAAACCAAGCGACACTAGACTTGTTCCACAGTTTTGCGTGGGAAAAAAATGTAATGAGAGTTTGGTATAGGGATTTTTTAGGATCCCCCCCAGTTCAAGCATAAAAGACAGTGTGTGTAAAATAGACACACTGTTCACAAATGTAAAATACTAAACATAGTAGAGCTAAAGATGTTATAAATTAGTTTGGAGTGCTCTGTGTGTTGGCAGATTAGCTATGGACTCCTTGGAATGAAGGAAATGAAGATCTTTTCCTTCTCTACAAGTTCCCTCTAAAACATAGTATCGCAACTTCTAGGTTCTAGCTTCCAGGTGTAAATATGATCAGCTTCTTGGGTTAGCTTCTCTTGGTATCACACCACCATAGCTTTGAGATTTTATTCCAACAGATCTTCGTGGAGTTCCAGGATCTCCATCCAAATGAGTGCTTGAGTGTTCCTCTTCTCGTTACTTGAAAGTCAGGTACTCGGTGTATATATGTTTCTTCTTTTCTTTATTTCTATATTTATATCTTTATTCGAGTTCAGCTTTTTTCTGATTTGATTCAGCAGCGGATGACAAGAGGAAGGATCGACCCATGTGTGGTCTTCCTCGTACCTCGTACGGTTTCCTAGTATGCCTACAAATATCATTAAATAATTTCAGGTGCATAAAATTTTCAAACATGACCGTTATACTAAAATTAAGAATATTGGTAAAGTAAAGAATGAGTTATCATTAGACTTGTACCAGATTCATGTCACATGGTACACTTCAAAAGTAAGCTCTTCAATAGTGGTCTTCATCAGTAGGCACAATAGTAGATCTTCAACCGTAGGCTTCAGTCATTAATATTCTAACATTAGCTCTATAAAGCAGACTACTTCATTGGTGACCTTTTCCAGGGGTAGACTGTCTCAACAGTTAACTTCATCAATGGTGGAGTTTTTGTATTAGTATACTTCTACTAACGGTATACTTGAACAATAGTGGAATTTATCAACAGTAGGATTTGTCTAGCGGTAGCCTTATACTAAAGGTAGACATGTCCAGTGGTAGACTTAAACTGTGAAGATCTTAATAGAAGACTTGAGAAAGAGTCTGAAAGTGGACTTCTAATAGAAGTCTTGTCTCTGTAGTGTCCTATAATGTTGACACATTGTCTTTAAGATTTGATAAGCATATCAACAGTAGACTTGTATCAGTAACCTTGTACCGGTAGCTTCCAATAGTGACTATAGATCTTCAACATTGACCTTTTAGAAAATGTGAACTAGAGTAACAGTGAGCTATAACAGTGACCTTGAATGTCAGGCTCTTACCAATAGCCTTTAAGAATTAACTTATAATTAGAGAAACGTAAATTGAACACTTGATTTAGAAAATCCATGAGATTGATAAAAATATAGATTTATGAAATATAAACACTATGAATATTTATTAAAGAATATTGAAAAATGAATAATACATTATAACCATATAATTAAACATGATTCGGGATTATCAAAACATGTGAGTCCAACAATATCCCCTTTTTTATAACCACAAATTATGCCATTTAATCTTAGGATAATTATAAGATCATCATAGGTAAATTAATTTAATATAGAAGCTGTCACAGATAAGAATACGGCATCATGAAATCACAGGATCACACAGGATCACACATCATTAGCATAGAACAACCTTATTTGCATAGAATTTCTCCCCCTTTGTGATTAGAAAAAAGAAACACAAATAGAGATAACATAGAATGATTTATATTAATGTAAGTACATTACATGACCCAAAAATAATACACAATCCCTATCAAAAGACACAAACAAACTCAATCCAAATCAACCTTAGGCAAGTGTTCTTTCCATTTGGAAGAAGAAGATGGAGGATGAGCTGGTGGATCAGCAAGTTTGGGAATGGGTGTAGGAATGACTGGAGGGGCAGCAACAGAAGCGCATGTGTTCTTGTAGTGGGTAGATCTCTTAGGTATCAGTGGATTAAGGCTTCAGATGGCCTCAATAGAAGACACCATGGAAGAAACACTGGGTCGAGATACAGGTAAGGTGGAAGGGACTATGGCCGAGGTACAGTCCACATGGAGAAAGGGTAGTATTATGTTTCTGAAGTCCATTATAATGATTCCTCCTCTTTCAAATGCTGAGATGAAATCATCCTTGTTCTCTAAAAATTTATAAGGCTGAAGACAACTGGCCTAGCCAAGTGACTTGTTCATGGAAGGCTCTGGTCACTAGTAGAATCTTGAGGTTTTCCAAAAAAATCTTGAAATGAGCATCCATATGGTGCTTGGAGTAAATAATTTTATAATAAGAATCAATATGTTCCATTAAACTCTTCTGGTCCTGGGAAGCCTCTATCATGAAGTCACTAACTACCTTCTGAACATCATTGGTAGTGGTGATAATCTGAGTCACAGATTGAGAGTCTGGTGCACTGACACTAGATAGATTTGCTAACTCTTCACTGACCACTGTCCTGAATGCTGACAAGTCTACGGGTGGTGTAGTGGTGGTTGAAGCAGAGGCAGAGGCAACCAAAGGTGTTATAGTGAAAGCAACAGTTTGTTTGAAAGAATTGGTCAACCCACTGATGAGCTTCTTCGCATCATCATCCTAGCCCTTCACATGAGTTGTCATGGATTCCTTAAAGCTTTCAAACACTGAAACCATCTGTTGCACCACATTTATGATATAGTGAATGACTTTGTCTAATTGGCCCCTAGAAGCCCTTAGAGAATTCAGTCTCACCATTGACTGTCTTAGAAGTTCCATAGACTGAGAAACATCCTTGAGTTGATTCTGGCATTGAGATACATCTTGGGACAAATTGTCTTGAATGGAAGACTGGACTCTAGCCATCTCAGAGGCGGTCAGCTCTTGAATTAAGGAAATTGATTTTTCCATTTCAGAGGCCATATTATTAGACATCAGGTGCAGATCTATTTTCAATGATTCCAGATCATCCTTAGTGACAAAGTTCTCAAGAAAGATAACCACTGGAGGCACTGCAGCAGCTTCTGAAATAGTAGGTGTTGGGTGTCTTTTCTTTGGCATATCACAATCATAATCATCATAATCCAGCCCAAGTACCAATTATTGAGGGTCTTTTGACCATTCTTCAATTCCATTAAGGACATATAAAGAACCTCTTTCAACAAGATGATCACCCTCACTTGGAGCTTTCTCTTGAGTAGTCTCCTCTGCTGGTTCTACTCTACGAAATTCCACAACCTCCTCTTCAACTCTAGCAGATTCAACCTATGTCTAATCCATTGGTTCACCATTGGGGTGATCCAAAGCCTCCACTGAGTCATCAATGAACTCTATTTCATTATCAGTAGAATCCACTTCTACTTCATGGTCAGACATTGTCCTGTCAGTATTACCTATCAGAGGGCTCAAACTGAGGTCCTCTTCTTCACTGTCCTCATCATAAGCTTTAGCAAAAGCAACCTACTTTCCTACATCTTTATCACCATCCTCCTTTTCCTCATGATCAGAATGATCTGACTCAGTGGCCTCATCCTCTTCAGAGGTGTCCCGGGCAGTAGTCTGAGATGCTTCCTATTCGCTACTCTCAGTATCGTTGTTCCATAGAATAGTCTCTCTTCTTGGAAGTTCTTTTGGAAGGATAGGTGCTCCAAAAGATATTTTCCTTACAAAACTGGCAGGTAAATCATGGTCACTCCAATAATTAATGGGGGTGTCTTCACTTTTATATTCCACAGCTCCTTCAATTTCCTCCCCATCATCTGAAGAAGCTAGTTTTGGCACATCAGTCTTCATTCTTGGATATCTCCTGTCTTTTGGCCTGGATGGGTGAGTAGTACGGTCAAATATTTCATATACTTTTCATTCATCATTCACCCATGCCTTCTTCCACGGATTCCAGCTAATTTTAATGTATTTTCAAATAACCTAGGAGATAAAAACATTGTTCTTAGCCACTATCATATCCTCTATATTTCCAGCCACATCCTTTATCTTTAGCATTACTGAGAATAGATGGGCATGGAATAGGGCATTGGAATTTGAGATTGCCTTAGTCATATCCTTCACTTGTGCCATTAGCAACCTACATAGGTTGATCTTCTCCCCATGCATCAGCAAGTACATCCATATTATGTCATGATACTTCAGAACCGCAAAATCCCCACTCCTGGGACTAATCACATGCTGAATGATCTTAAATAATAGAATGTCTTCTCCATTCATCTCAGCTGTAATTATCTTCCTCGATTTTCCATTCCCTAAAAGCTCTTCCAGATCTTTTTCATACCCAAAAATCTCACTGTCTGGAGGAGCCACTCCATAATGGTTTCCATAAACTCCTTCATGAGGAACTCTCAAACAGGCAGACCAATCAGGAGATGAAAAGCTAACTTCATTTCCATTGACTCTAGATACCAGTCTGTTCACAACATCTTCCTTATCAAACTTTAGAAATTCATAAAATTCATTCACCAACTTTGGTTAGTATGGCCAATTTTTGTTGGAAAAGTATTTGGTCCATCCTTGGGATTCTAGTGCTACCAACACTAATGACTTTCTTGACAGAAGCCATTATTCACTAAGGTCTTTCTCAACCACGATTTCTCACATTGTCAGATGAGGGTTAATAGGTCCCTTCGGGGTACTACTAGTGCCACTTGACTTGGCTCGAGTCCTCTTTGGCCTTGATGCATCCTCATTGATAGTAGTGGGTTGCTTGAGTCATGCCATGAAGGTTCGAAGCGGTTTGTAGGTTCAGCGGAGAGTTAGGGTTTAGGGATTTCGGGAGCTAAGGTTCAAGATTGAGGAAGAGAGTGGATTGATATATGTTCTTAGCTTTAGTTTTATTGTTTAGGGATTAAAAAGTAAATAAAATAGAAATAATGAAAGGGAATAAAATGGTTCATATTCCCGCAATAATAATCGGTAAAGAAAAATAGTGAGGAACCCAACAGTGAGGTTCTTAATAGTGAGGTTCAATAGTGAGGTTCAATGATGAGGTTCAACGGTGAGGTTCAACGGTGAGGTTCCAAGGGTGAGGTTCAATGGTGAGGTTCAATAGTGAGGTTCAACGGTGAGGTTCAACGGTGGGGTTCCAACGGTGAGGTTCAACGGTGAGGTTCAACGGTGAGGTTCCAATAGTGAGGTTCAACGATGAGGTTCAATGGTGAGGTTCAACGGTGAGGTTCCAATGCTGAAGTTCAACGGTGAGGTTCAAAGGTGAGGTTCCAATGGTATGGTTCAACGGTGAGGTTCAACGGTGAGGTTCAATGGTGAGGTTCAACGGAGATGTTCTAACGGTGAGGTTTAACGGTGAGGATTCCTATACTAAAATTAATCATACCTAACTCATGTTTGATGTAATTTAACCTCTAAGAATTCAAATTCTTTGTGAATATATCATCCAATTGATGTTTAGTGCCAACGAATTCAAAATTGATATCACATTTTTGATAATGATCCCTCAAAAAGTGATGTCTCACATCAAAATAATTTGTCCTAGCACGAGATACTGGAATTTTGGATATGTTAATAGAACTTGTATTGTCACACATTATAGAGACATGTTTGAATTGATATCCATAATCTAGTAAAGTGTGTTTCATCCATAGAATTTGAGCACAACAACTACCAGCAGCTATGTATTCATCTTTGGCGGTAGATAATGCAACAGAAATCTTTTTCTTACTATACCAAGATAGTAGTGACTTGCCCAAAATGTGACATGTCCCAGATGTGGTTTTTCTATCTAACTTGAAACCAGCAAAATCAGCATCAGAATAACTCAACAAATCAAATTATTGTCCTTTTGGATAAAATAATCCTAAGTTGGGAGTATATTTGAGATATTTTAAAATTCTTTTTACATTAGTTAAATGAGACTAGTTTAGACTGGCTTGAAAGTGAGAAAACATACATACACTGAACATAATGTCATGTCTACTAGTTGTAAGATAGATTATACTCCCTATCATACCTCTGCAGTTTGTTTGTTCCACTGGTTCTCTAGCTTCATCAGCATCCAACTTACAAGTGGTACTCATAGGTGTGTCACTACCTTGACAACCATCCAAGGAAAATCATTTTAAAAGATCCTTAAAATATTTATTTTGATTCAAAACAATACTATCTTTGTTTTAAAAGATCTGAAATACAAGGAAAAATTTGAGTTCTCCCATTAAACTCTTTTCAAAGTGATTTTTCATTATTTTTGAAAAATCAATACATAAATAATTTTTAAAAGATCCAAAAAAATATCATCCTCATAAATTTGTACTATCAAAATATCTTTGGAAATTCTTTTAATAAAAAGAGCAGGATCAGCTATCCCTTTGGTAAATCCTTTTGAAATAACAAAAGAGCTGAGCCTATCAAACCATGATCTTGGATCTTGTTTTAAACAATATAAAGCTTTAGAAAGTTTAAAAACATGATTTGAAAAATGGGGATTTTTAAAACCAGGGGGTTGTTCAACAAACACATCCTCAACTATATACCCATTAAGAGAAGAAGTTTTATCATCCATTTGATAAAGTTTAAAATTCGGATGAGCTACCTAAGCATGTATTATCCTAATGGCTTAAAATCTAGCTACATGTGAAAAGGTCTCCTCATATTCTATTCCTTCTTCTTGAATATGTCCTTATGCAACTAACCTAGCTGTATTTCTAACTATATTTCTAGACTCATCAACTTTGTTCCTAAACACCCATTTAGTTCCTATTGTCAAAGTGTCCTTAGGACGTTCCACTAATTCCCAGACTTTGTTCCTTTCAAACTGATTTAATTCTTCTTTCATATCCATTACCCAAAATTCCTCATTGATAGAATCATTATTATTTTTGGGTTCAAGATGTGAAAGAAAAGCTTGATGTTCAATATAGTTTCTTAGAGAAGCTCTTATTTGTGTTCCTCTATTTAGATCACCTACAACAACATCTAGAGGATGATTCTTAAGAGTCCTAATGCCTCTAGGAAGGTTTAAACTAGATTCCTTATTGGTGTCTGTTGGTTCAAAATCAACAGGTTCAGTTTCTGGAAAAATTCTAGAGCTGGACACTTTTATAGGGGATTCACTATCTTTATCATTAAGGTCCATAATTGACATATCTTCCTCAAGATGTTCAAGAGAGGTTTTATGCTCATGTGGACCAGTCTCATAGAATTTTACATGAACTGATTCTTCCACACATTTGGTTTTCTTATTGAACAATCTATAGGTTTTACTTGATATAGAGTAACCCAAGAAAATTCCTTCATCACTTTTGGGAGAAAATTTTTCAAGATTATCTTTAGTGTTAAGAACAAAGACTTTGAGACCGAAAACTCTAAAGAAATTAACCTTAGGCTTTCTATTGCTCCAAAGCTCATAAGGGGTCTTCCTTAGAACAGGTCTAATTAAAACTCTATTGATGGTATTAGAAGTTGTATTTACAGCTTCAGTCCAAAAATAGTTCAGTAAATCATACTCATTAAGCATTGTTATAGTAATTTCTTGAAGGGTCTTATTCCTTCTCTCAACAACTCCATTTTGTTGAGGTGTTCTAGGAGCAAAGAAATTGTTACTATAGCCATTGTTTGAGAAAGAAGATTCAAACTAATGATTTTCAAATTCATGACCATGATCACTTCTTAAGGTCTTAATTCTAATTCCACTAAAAGTTTCTACAGACTTGGAATACTTAACAAAGTAGGAACATGCTTCACTTTTGTTTGCGAGGAAGTATACACAAGTATACCTTGAAAAGTCATCTACAAGAACATAAACATAGTGCATCCCATTTAAACATGAAACTCATGATGGTCCGAAAAAATCCATGTGAACCAACTCATGTGGTTGAGAAGTTGCGACTTCTTTCTTTGG
This sequence comes from Viscum album, assembly GCA_963277665.1. Classification (NCBI taxonomy): domain Eukaryota; kingdom Viridiplantae; phylum Streptophyta; class Magnoliopsida; order Santalales; family Viscaceae; genus Viscum; species Viscum album. Next base: position 120,813,209 of record OY728134.1, read on the forward strand.
TTTGAAAGAAACATTGTGTTGTTTTCCCTTTTTATAGGGATTACAATCTTTGTCTGTTGGGAATTCATGTTTGGGTAGGTCTCTAACTAAGTACTTACTATCCATATTTCTAAGTGAATGAATATTTCAATGTCATAATCTTATATGCCACAACAATGAATCTTTATGAAAATCATTTAAGCAAGAAACATTTTGTTTGGCCAAAGAATTTAAATCTACAGCATATACATTCTCATTTCTACATGCAGTGAAAACTAAATCATTTTTTGAATTAAAAACATTTCATCCATCATTTTAAAACATAACATTAAATCCATCATCACATAACTAAGATATTCTTAGTAAATTATACTTTAATCCATCAAAAAATGTACTTTAGAAATTAATATTGTATAAGGGTTACAAATATGGCCTAAGCTGATGATTTTTCCTTTTGCATTTCCACCAATGGTGACATGCCCTCCATCAGCATTAATCAGAATCATGAAGAAAGAATAGTCTCCTGTCATATGTCTTGAACATCCACTTTCCATTTACTATAAGGTCTTACATGAACTCTTTAAACAATTTCCCTACGAAATAGATCAAACATGGGGTAATTTTGGTACACATATCATCTTGGGTCCAGAGAGGTTACCAAGTAAAACTTTGGGAACCAAAATTTGATTTATATGTTTTATAAAATAAAAAAACATATTTTGAGACATAAATACATTGTTATGTCTTTTAGAAAATTGTTTCTGAAAGATGGTCTTGAACTAGAACTAGTAGTGAATTGTTCAGATTTTGGAAAAAATTTAGTTTTTCTAATATATCTCCGTCCGGGCTAATATCCTAGACAAGTTGTATACTTTGGAGAAATCTATTTTCCTAGAAACTGTGTCAAGGTATCCCTACCAGCAGTGAACTTCTCAATATCATTTCTTAATTTTTCATTATATAATTTTAACTCCATATTATCCTTTAGCAGCTTAGCAAATTTATCTTTTTCTATATCCAGATTTGACTTGTAATTTTCATTTAAAGAATGATGTATTTTTAATGACTTGTATTTGTCCTTGAGTTCATTAAAATTATCTCAATCATTTCTCAATATTCAAATAATTCTTCCTTAGTCATATATTTATCATTATTAGAGTCACTTTCATAATAAGTATTATGCACATGGGAATTAAGTGTTACCTCATATTTCTCTTTCATAAAGAATAAATTTTCATGTTTGTTCTGTTCTGAGTCTGAAGCATCAGATCTACTCAAGCTACCTTCTAATGCACTCCATGTTCCTTTCATAGCCTTTTTATAACCCTTTCCCTTTTCATCATATTTCTTCTTAAATATCATCTTGGGGCAGTCAGCCTTTAAATAACCTTTTCGTTTACATTCATAGCATATTATTTCACTTGTATTGTCATTACACTTCCTGTCATTCTTCCATTTTCCTTCATAATCATACTTTCTTTTGAATTTTGACTTCCTAGAGAATTTTTTCTTTCAGTAGAACCTTTTGAATCTTCTGGAATGTTGTTCCATATCCTCATCACTGTCTGAATTTGACTCTTCACGTGTAGAACTATCTACAGGTACATGAACTTTTTCTTTGTCTTTTCTCATTGAGGTTGAAGTCATGAATTCTAGTGACTTCTTTCTTGGTTCTTCTTCTATTTCTTGATTCACCTTATGCACTTTTTAATACATCATTAGTATGCCAATTAGCTCCTTTATTGGTAGCTTGCTGATGTCACACGATTCTCGGATAGACACAAAAGTGCCTCTCCATCTATTAGGTAAGCATCTAAGCAGCCTCATGATTTTATCCTTGTTGTCCACTAGTTTCCCATGAAGAATCATGTTATTTACTATCTCATTAAACCTGAGATACATTTCAGATATTGGTTCATCAGTAATCATCTTAAAATTATCATATTTAATAGTATAGGTATTTAATCACATTTCTTTAACATTGGTTTTCCTTTCATGAGAGACAGCCAAGGTATCCCAAATTTCATAAGCAGTCTTACAGGAAAATATTCTATTGAATTCTTCATAACCCAAAGAACAGTATAAGGCATTCATTTCTTTACAATTAGTATTATAAGTAGTATTAGATATTTGAGACCATGTATCCCGAGCAGTAGCTGGTAATGCATGTTTTTCTTCAATTGTGTCTCATATTTCATGTCATAATCATTCAAGATACATTTTCATTTTCAATTTCGACTGAACATAGTTATTTCAATTAATGAATGGTGGTTGGTTAGTAGTAGAACCCTCAACTCGGTTATACATAGAAAATTAAAAGGTTAAAGAGATAAATGTTTAAATATAACAGAAATTTTGAGATCTTTATGATACAAATAAAATCACAGTTGAAATGAAATTGAAAATCCTGAAAAACTATTAAATTTAACAATCCTCTGATAGAAAATGTTGGTTGGAGTGGAAACTCAAAAGGGGGGGTGAATTGAGTTCCAATTAAAATTTCTGTTAAAAACGTTTCGGATTAAAATCCCACAAATAAAAACGGCCCAGTTAATTAAAGCAGTATAGATATAAGTGATTTATTGTTCAACAGGTTTCTCAAGAGGTTGATTAGTCCTCAGTTGAATCAGTGTGAATACTGATTCAACGTTTGAAACAAGTTTACAAAATTAATCGCATATACACACTAACCAAAACTAACTATCAGAGTAATTATAAAACAGATTTCTGTCCTAGAAAATATAAGCAGAAGATAAATATAAAACAGAGTACTTGAAGGATACACACAATAATTAAAACAAGAGGTTCAGTCTTAAGACAATACCTATTCCACTCCACTTGGTGATCACCTGCCACAAAGCAGTTTATATTAAAAATTATACACAGCTTGTATCAGTCTTTACAAAAAATTTAACAAACTTTCCAGGTTTTGCAACCTCTACCATAGTTCTGCGTGGGAAAATAAAATACCAAGCCACACTAGGCTTCTTCCACAGTTATACGTGGGAAAAAAATGTAAAGAGAGTTTGGGATGGGGATTTATCAGGATCCCTCCATTTTAAGCATAAGAGACAGTGTGTTTAAAATAGACACACTACTCAAAAATGTAAAATACTAAACATAGTAGAGATAAAGATGTTAGAAAAGAGTTTGGAGGGCTCTATGTGTTTTAAGATCAGCTTTGGACACCATGGAATGAAGGAAATGAAGTTCTGGTCCTTCTCTGCAAGTTTCCTCGAAAACAGAGTATTGCAACTTCAAGGTTCTAGATTCTAGGTGTAAAGGTGATCAGCTTCTTGGGTTACCAGCTCGTGGTAGCACACCACCACAACATTGAGTATTTTCTTCCAACAGATCTTCATGGGGTTCTAGGATCTCCTGAAAATTGAGTGCTTGAGTGTTCTTCTTCTCATTACTTGAAATGTCGAGTACTGGGTGAATATATGTTTCTTCTTTTCTTTATGTCTCTATTTATATACTTATTCTAGTTCATCTTTTTCTTATTTGATTCAGAAGGGACCTACAAGAGGAATTATCCACCCATGTGTTGTCTTACTCGTACCTCATATGGTTTCTAGATATGCCTGTAAATATCATTAAATAATATCGGGTGCATTAAATTTTCAAACATGACCATTATGCTAATATTAAGAAAATTGGTAAAGTAAATAATTGGTTATCAGTAGACTGGTAGAAGAGGTATGTCACACGGTAGACTTCAATAGTAAGCACTTCAATAGTGGTCTTCATCGGTAAGCTTAATAGTATATCCTCAACATTAAGATTCAGTCAGTATGCTTCTAACAGTAGCTCTGTAATAGCAGACTACTTCAACAGTGTCCTTTTCCAGTGATAGACTGTCTCAACAGTTAACTTCATTAACAGTGGAGTTTGTCTATCATTAGACTTATACTAATGTTAGACATGAACAATAGTGGACTTTATCAATAATAAGAGTTTTCTAGTGGTATCCTTCTACTAACGGTAGACATGTCTAGCGGTAGACTTAAATTGTGAAGTTCTTAACAGAAGACTTGAGAAAGAGTCTGACAGTGGACATCTAACAGAAGCCTTGTCCCAGCAGTGGCCTATAATGGTGAATCTTTGTCTATAAGCTTTGATAATCATATCAACATTAGACTTGTAACAGTGACCTTGTACTGGTATCTTCCAACAGTGACTGTAGATCTTCAACAGTGACCATTTAGCAATAGTGACCTTGAGTAACAGTGAGCTATAACAGTGACCTTGAATGACATGCTCTTATTATTAGCCTTAAACAATGAACTTATAGTTATAGAAATGTAAACTAAACACATGATTTAGAAAATCCATGATATTGAAAAAAATATAGATTTATTCAAGATAAACGTTATGAAGACAGATTAAAGAAGTTTTCAAAATTACTAATACATTATAACCATATAATTAAACATGATTTGGAATTATAAAAATAGGTGACTCCAACATGTAATATATAAAAAAATAATGTTATTGGATATATATATGTGTGTGTGTGTGTGTGTGTGTGTATTTACATATATCACATTCACTTACTTTCATTCAATATGATATGAAAACGGAAGCAGTGTTTTTGCGTACGTATGAACTACTATCCCAATGAACGGTGTTTCCCTTTCATATTTCTATATATTATACATAATTAAAATATGAATATATATGATATATAAATCATTTATTTATTCTATAAGTATGTAAATCATGATCTAAGTGATACGATCAAGAATAAAAAGCTAAAACATGTATGATAAAGAAAGCAATTATTATTTGAAATGTTACTTTAATATGGAAATTTTTATTAAATGGGTAGTATAAAGTAATAAATGAATAATATATGATATCATAAAAATTAATATGTTTCTAGTATAATTAAATAACATACTATGGTCATTATAAATAAGTTTAAACACACCCTCAACTAAAGGAATGAATAAGGTAATGGTTAATTCCTCAATCTCATTATTATATGATATTGTTTATGGGTATGTTTTTACTGAGAAAAATTTATTATCCATGTCCATGTTTCGTAAAAGTGTTTCCAAAATGATTCTTTTTAAGGGAATCTTCAACTAAAACATCATTTAAAAAGTTTTAAATATTTATTCTTCTAATTATTTCTCATTAATGTCCATGTTTTTAGAATGGATTTATGGATTTATTTATATGAACATGAATGTTTTAAAATGTTAATTCCCTTCAAATGTTTCAATATGGAATGGGAAACTTTGGTTCAATAATTCCTTATAAATCGCTTCCTTTTAAATTTTTGTGTCTTTAAAATGTTTTCCTGAAAAATGGATATTTATCTCATAGAGTTTTACTAATCAGTTTCATATATGTCACCATCCTTTTGGATATTATTCTTGATGTAGGATCATTTATTATAAATAAAATCATCAATATTGTATTGAAAGAATTATTATATGTTTTAATATGTATGAGCTATTTTTTTACTATTCATGATTTACAGATAAAGTATTGACATTTCATATGCTATTTTTAATACGAATGTTTCTGTTTTGTTTCAATATTTTCATATGAGGAATGAATTGGACTTAGTAAGTGATGGGTGGAGCACGCAATAGCTCCTAGATGCATCAGTAGGTCTCATGAGGTAAAATAGTTTCTTGTAAGAAGTCCTTGACAAAAATTTTATTTGTATTCTTAGGACGAGGCCTTGACTATGGGGTTATGATGTCCAGAATTATACATTCCCTCGTTATTAAATTAGTCATTAAATGTGATTATTCGACTATTAGAATATCCATGATCATGTTTATAGGGAATGTTTTTATTTATTTTTTCCATGTTATGTTAAAATTTATGCTTAAAAGGGCTTTATTTACAAATCTTTCCTTAAAATTTTATTGCTTCTGCCAAATTATTTACCCTTACTGAGCATCTGAGCTCACCCCTTTTTTTGTTTTGTTTTCCCAGGATTCCAAGAAGTTTACTATGATTGAAATATTGGGTTAAGCTAGGGAAATAATGGAATCCTAAAAAGATTATTTATGTTGATTTTTATGTTTCAATTTCTAATGTAACATTCATGTATGTAATCTATTTTCCAAGACTGATAAATTGTTCAGTACTTCGGGACTTGATTCCTTGTAATCATGCAAATGTATTAAAATAACGCACCGACTCCATGCTTATGGGTCAGGGTGTTACATGTATAGTGGTGAGTTAAAATTATAATATAATTAATGAATTTATATGCGGATGAAGTAATTTTGTATGAAATATATCAGAGATTTGGAGGAGATGTAGAAGAGTAGAAAAAGAGAGTGGTTGGTTAGAGTGATTCATCTTCGAAACAGCTGTTATAGATCTCCTCTAAGAATAAAATAGTTTATATGATGGGAAGAGAAGAACCGATAGAATGTGTATAGGTAATTGGAGTAAATAATTTTTTAGAGTTTTTTCAATCTAGAAATATTAATGTTATGGAGTTAAATAATGGACAAGGGATCCTTTTATAATTAAGGTGAATGTCCTTTTTTGGAATTTCTCAAAAGATTAATTTATAACAAATTAAATACTAATATAAATACCTCCAAATTTAAATGGACTCAAATATAGTATTTGATATGGTTGGAATATGATTTAATTATATATTTTATACATGTTTTTGTTTAACTTTAAAAATTATCATTTTAAATAACCCTTAGTTATTTACATTTAACTACAACAACAAATTCATTAAAATTAAAGCATTGGAATTTTTTACATATATTGTTTCAATTTCCGAAAAATAGTAAATTTATGGAATTTTAGAACATATCATAATCCATTTTTAATTTTTAAAATATTTTTATGATTTTTAAATAATTTAATGAAATAATATTTTCATAAAATATCATTAGTGACAATTTTGAAAATATTCATTATATTGAATTTTATAAAACAACAACATATCTTCCAATAATATTATTTAATACACTCTTAATATAACATATTCTCGTATAAAATTTATGGATGACCATAATTAATTCAAATTATATTTTTTTATTTATTTTTAATATCATTTATTATATTTTTTCATTAGTTGCATAATTATTGTATCATAAGTTTGTAATTATTTAACTTAATTATTTACTCACTAAAAAATATAATTATATTAATATGATGAATATAAATCATTTATACTTCCAAATAATAATTATAGTTTAATTTATCTTATTGAAATCCTATATTAAAAATGTTATAGTTATTAAAATATAAATGTGAAAACATTGACTTTAATTTAACCAAAATATTATTATTTTCATATCCCATTCTGTGTGGCTCGAAATTATAATTAATTAGACCATTGAATGATTATGTAATTTATGAACTCAAAAAATAATATAATGTCATGTATTTTGGTCTTTTAATGGTTCATGTCATCTTCATTAAATTCATTTTATTGATTTTTCTTCTACTTGCACAAGCATTGCCTCCATGTTTCATCTGCATTAAAGGTGATTATTTCACAAATAAAAATTAAAAACAAATTATTTTCAAAGAAATACATAAATTATATTTAATATAATATTTTATATTCATTCATTACCTAATTTCATCTTTATGTGGGCCCAATAAAGATATTTAAGGAAAATAAAGTGACATTTTTTTGTTTCTAATATATTTAACTATTTTATATATCATTTTAATAGAAAAGTGTCGATTAAAAAATTAGTTTAGATCATTATATGTTAAGGGTTGAAGTATCTCCATCCAATAAATTTTTTCTCTTGTTAGCATCATTTTATATTTTTTATTATTTTATTTTTAGCCCAATTTACCCAATTTACCCTTCTACCATGGTGACAAAATTTAATATGGTTACTATTAAATATTGAAAAAAAATGGTATATATTCACTAAATTTTGGTCTTATGAATATAAATTTTTTATCAATGATTCATAATTCAGAACACATAATTTTCATAATTTAATTTAAAATAAAACCAGTCAAACACCATAATAAACTGTTATTCAAAAAAAATAACTTTTAAAAATATAAAATTATTTTATAATAAATTCACGTACGAAATATTTTTCAAAAAACATAATTTGATTATTATTTAAATGAATAAATTAAAATTTTAAACTAATCCAGAGTATAATTTTACCTTGTAATGGCTTTACAATGAAATAAAGATTTCAAAAAAAAACTGTATTTTCACTATTCATCAAAATATGAAGCTTGTCATAAAAATACCAAAATTTCATCCAAATAAATATTTATATCCCACATCCGTGTAAGAATTTTATTTTTTTCATATTGAATCTATAAATTTTTCAAAAAACTATATTTATAATAAGTGTGCCATTAAAATGCGGCAAAACTGCCTATTTAAAAAAATACTTTTTTGGCATAAAATTGAATTTATTCTTATATTTGGTCTAAAAAACATAAGATGACTATTAGAAATTATATTGAACATATTATATAAATACATCGTTAATATAATAAAACAATATTTATTTGTTTATTTATTGGTACTAAACACCATTGTACGCATTTAAATAGTATTTTAGAAAAATATTTCCTTCTATTTTTTTAGAAATGTTTTACATTAATTTGTAATTGGATGGTAAAAGAATTATATATAAATGTGTAAAAAATAATTTAAAATTTTAATTAATATTTTTCACACCGTCATTTCTAAAAACTATGTTATAATTTTCTTGTTTAAATAATTATAATAATAACAGTTTTTTAATGGAAAATCATTGTTGCATGTAAACCAAGCCCAGAGGATGTTCTATGTATTTCAATACATCAAAATAAATATCTCATAAAAATATTGGGGTGTTACATGGCTAGAAAATTTCATATCTTATCTAGAAGACCTCTCATTATATAGTGTTCTATAAGGATATGGAAAAAGCAGAGAAAATCATGAGATGGAAACACCGATGTATTTTTTAAGTGATTCCATTTTATCATAATCCTCTCCCTTGGAGAAGGTTTGGAACTCTACAATTTTAGTTTGTAAATATATTGGTCCCAATTTTCACTTTTAGTACCTTACTTTCATAATATTGTTTTTGGATTATAGACATATGCATGCATTGGTTTCATTTTCATTACATTTAAGCATTGTATGGGATTAATAACGTGTATATGAACAAGTATATTAGGCTAATGACTCCCATGTGTGGGATATACCTACTTGATGTTGGTGGTCTTCCATGGCATGTTGGACCGAGCTTGGGGTAGTCACATGTTAGACTATGATGGGTCAGGTCATGAACCATAATTCAAATATTTCTATCATAAATCACTACAAAAATTATTATACACTATAGAATCATTTTATAATTTTTTTATTGTTTTTTTTCATTGGATATGATCATAATCTTCCAAAAAACTATTTGCATCACGTTTGTTGTTTTGTATACATGATGGGGTTCAATCAGAGGGGTAATTAGATAATTATATCTATATTCATTCCATTCATTATTTCATACAAAATAAACTTATGTCACAGTTTTTATTGATCAATCTCACTACTTAACACAAACAAGCCACAAACTAAAGAAAAACATAAAAAATGAAACTTGATCTATAGGGTTCGCTACTCAAAATGACTAGTTAATCTTCATAATGATCTATAATCAACCAAGATAATACAATACACTAAAATAACCCCCACTGATACTATTAGGTAAGAAATATCTATTAGTCATGATAAATTAATATAGTAGTGTTATCTCCAGATAAGTCTCTCAAACAAAAATTCTATTTTCATGTATTGTTGATGAAGGTATTATATTCTTCCACTAATGATTGTCCCTTAAAAATATTATAGAGTTCCCACACTTCTTCTATATTAATAATATGTGTGACTGATTCTTCTTCACAACATGTCATTATTATAATGATCATACAAAAAAACTTTCACTTGTGCTCTTTTACTTCTTCTTCTTCTATTTCAACTTATATTATTCCTATAATTTTTGAGTGAACTAAACTGCACAACACACTTGTTGTATCTCAATAATTATCTTCCCATGTATTCCTTTATTCCATCCTATAACATATTTTAATGTCTCTGTACACTGAATTTTAATTATCATCACATATCACTATCATATGTGAAAGAACATGTTCCATTGTATATTTCATATAAATAGTAATATCTTCATGTTAGAATTTGTATTTAAAATTAAAATTAGAACAACCAAATGCCTTTAACTGCTTCATAAACGTCTGTTTCTCATCCCACTACTTCTTTTGAAGAATGTATTATCCTTGTAAACTCAATAATAACATGGGATATAGCTACATGTATCAAAAAATAGTCATCCAGTTTTTATAAACTAAAACAGAAAATATTTAATTCATCATGGCATAATAAACATATTCAAAGAATAAATCATATTTTTTCCATAATAACTCAATAATTACTTATCATAGTATCTCATCATGTTGAAAATGCCATCTTTTATTTCATGAACTTTACATGATTATATAAAAAATTCAATTTCCATGAAATGAACCATTTTCTATAATAACAAGCATCATGAATTCTCTTCCTGGTATTTATTTATTAATCACATATTTAGTATCACCATAGTTTATTCTTATGAATTATTACTTAATTTTGATATGATAATACTTTTATAAAATGTTTTTTTAATTATTTTGAACTCATATTTTTTATAAGTCATAACCCCTTTCATATTTGGGGGACACATAAAATGACTGTTACATGTGTAGTAAGCTCTAATGAATTTTATAAATTTTAGTTTGGTCTATAGAATTACCATTATGTATGATTCAATAGACTCTTATTCATCCTATTTTCATTGGAGATGACTCTTATATATTGATATATTACATTTATATATTTATTTTTCTCTTATATTAACTCTTAAATATTTGTATATTACCTTTATGTGTTTATTTTCCCCGGGGATTTACTCATACATATTGGTATATTAACATTATGCATGGTAATTGAACCTAGATTTAAACTTATATATTTTTTGATTTTATGCCTCTATTTATTTTCATGACACATTCTAAAAATTCCCTTTATGTATAGAAGAATGTATATTTCCTTCTCTAATTCTTCAAATACCATAATATTAATGATTTTTTATTTACCTAATAACTCTTATATATCTCAGACTTAGTAAATTTTCTCATCTATATATTATTAACTCTAAAAATAAAATTATTACTTCCAAACACCTCTAAACATATTAAAAACAACACCAAACTCCTTGATATCCATCTCCGTACATAATAAAAATTATTTCCTGTGAGTAAAAATATGAATTATGTATTGAAAAAATCCAAAATAGGAATCATATCCACTCAATTTTCATTTATAATTATTCTTTATAACAATAAAAAAATTTATTGTAAAATTATAAAAGAACAAGATATCAAAAACCTCACATCGGATCTTAAAAATATCATTGTTCTCTCAACATCTTATAAAACATCACTTAGACTCAAAAATCTCCCCATTTGGATTTTTTAAAAAAAAATTAACAATAATCATGTTCAAAATCATTATGATTAGATATTCAACATTAATAAATATTTCTACGCCAAAGTGAGTGAACTCAATTTTAGAAAAAAAAAATTATTAAATAAATATATCATATTTTTCATAAGTAACTGCTTACATTTTTTAATCACATCCCTTGAAACCACTTAAAAAAAGTGTTTCTACACTAACTCATCTTCCATTTATCAAAACTATTCATAGTTCCATTTAATAATAATTTCCTATAAATAATCTCACAAAAAATACCAGAACATTTCAAAAATCACAAAATGCCGACACCCATATGTTGCTCTCAAAATATTTCACCTTTCATAATTCTCTAAATATATTTCACCCCCACACTAAATTAGATATCTCAACTATAGGTTCCTAGAATTAGGAAACAATTTTAATTTTTCAATGTCCTAGGGGACTCAATAAGAAATCTAGTGGTGTTTTAGAGGTATTTCAAAGGATTATAAAAATTCTATCCATCCTACTATACACCATAGCTTAGTGGTAGGCATGGTGGAGGGAATATTTTGTGAGTGAAATTGTAGAACATGGTATAGCTGATGTTTATAGAGATGTCAAAAATTTTTGTTGGCTTTGGATCTTGGTTATGTGGGAACCACAGTGAGTTTAATGGAAATAGTGACCATTAAAAAAGGTATTTTCCATGGGATGTTCACCCATACGAAATGGTTAGTATGGAGACCAAAATATCATGAGTTTGCAGATAGTGGTGGGTAATGATATTTGTAGACTTTGTGGATAGTGAAAAAATACTAACAAAATTCCACCCCAATATAGCCTAGGATGTGGTTTAAGTCAAAGGCATTAAACATAGTTTTTAAACATGAAATTAAATTAGTAGTTATTCAATTAAAAAATTATGATTCTCAGATCCCTCCTTAACCAACACCATCACATTCATTTTGATCATCCATACACCATAGTGGAGTCTATCTAATCCTTATATAAATAGGTTTAATCATATTTTACCGGTTTTATCTTTATCTTTCATCTTGATCCTTTGGCTGATTCCAAGGGCCTCCCTAGAGTGATTTCGTATCCATCTAAGGATATAAATTTTTTTTATTCTTATTTTTGTTCCTCAATTAATCTAATTTTAGTTTCAATCTTTATCCCTTCTCTTATTAATTATTCCTTCATGAATTTTGTCAAAAAAATGTGTGACTATTTATAGTTATTTATAATTATTATTCAATAATAGATGTGATGTTAATAGGTTGGTGGAATCCATTTTGTTGTCATGGGTGATCGACATTGTTGTATGTAGTTTTACGTGATTGACCCTTACATAGTGTGTGATTTTGTAGTTTTCTATTTATTTTCTAAAATCATATAATGATTGATAATTTGTTTCAATTATGAGTTTCAATATTTAACTTCTGTTCCATCTGTGGATATCTTATTAAATTGAATGACCCGAATTATCCTAATTCACCATGATTATTATCCCCTTTATTGTAAATTATTGTGTTCAAATAATTCTCTTTATTGAAACCATGACACTAAATTCCATAAACAGATTTTTTATACACCTTAATCCTTTATTAATCTACCTATACCTAAATTATACTCATAGACAATTAGTATATCACATTACCTTGGTCCTGGTGTTGTGGAGATATAGTTCAGGTTAAAGTGTCCCAATAAATTATGCATTAAATTTATTAACTATCTCATAGGGATTGGAGTTATAGAGATACAATACAAGGGGCAGGGTTCGTGTATGTTTCCATACGAGTTCTCTAACCATTGTCTCTATCACAATGTTATCAGAGCCATTCCAGGGAAAGTGGTATGTGTGTTCTTCCTCTGTATACATCATTAGATATATTATACCCTCCTTTGTTTTCATTATTCACCTTATTAGTTTTAAAATAAATTATATCTTTCATAAATATATTTTATTATTATTCCATTATGAAATATGATTTTTGGAGGTATGATATGGTTTATAAAGCTGGAAATGGGAAAAATTAATAGGGTTTTTAGACCACTATGATTCTTTATTATATTATTATTTAATTAAATTTATTTTTTCTTTTTAAGAAAAAAACACTTTTTGAATTGAATTGGATGGAATGTGGATGTGAAATAGAATAATGAAGAGCCTATGAACATAGAAATTATTAAATGAAATATATATTTCACAAAGTGTGGAAAGTGAATAGGATGATAATCTAAAATTAATGTTAATAAGATTGAAAGATCCATGTAAATTGGAATATGAATGGAAGGTAACCCAAAAATTAGTGTTAATGGATACCAAAGTTATTTCAATTATGTAAAGCGGGTAATGATAAAGGAAGCCACCTAGAAATTATATTAAAAATGTGTTAAATATATTCTTTTCTCCTTTCACTAATAATTTTGGGGTGTCACTAATGTTATTCAAATTCATTTATCATTGTATGTTGTTATCCCTTATGGGAGTTTTGTGATGGAATGTTATTTATTTACTTATGGTGCTGACAAAAAATCAATGGATACTCACAACTGTCGAAATGAAATGGGAAGTGTTACTATTAGACTTCTTACCATATTTCCATTAACTATGTTTACCCTTTATAGTTATTAATAGAACCCCACATATATTATGGGATCATTTATGTCCTTTATAGAAGGTGTTGTACTGTTCCTTTATGGGTAGGGATGATGGTAAATGATATGAGTGGGATGCAGTCTTAGAAAAAGAAAGATTCATGGTCATTGATTTTTTGAGTTCCCTCTATGTTAATGAGATACTACTATATGAAATTGGGTTTTGGCAATGTTATAGTCTAAGGGTAACACTTTTATAGGCATTCCATTAATGTTATTTTAGGACTGGGGTGTAGAGAGGCTATAGGTTTATCTTAATAATCATCTCTAAGTTTAGATGTCCTTTTGGGATACATCTTTTGGATTTATAGTTAAGGTTTTTTGTTATAATTAATATATTTATTAATATGACTAGGTTGATTATAACTTTTTATATGTAAAGTTTTAACAAGGATATAGATTTTTATATTGGAAAATATTTATTTTGGGTTAAATTAATCTAACTAAATTGATAAATATACACCTTCACTATGTGATATGCTCACGTTAATGAAATAATGTACATTAATATCGATGATGATTTATGAATAATTATGTAATCGAGGTTGAGTTCATGGTTGAAGTTATATGAATGATAATGAGGCAAATAAAAGTTAATGGTATAAATTATATTGAAATTGCAATGTGATTTTATTGGTAAGGAGACAACCCACTTCGTAATGATAATATGTAAATGTTGATATCTATTGAATTCTATATCAAATTATAGTAATTGTGCTTCTTATGCATGCGTTTGAGAATTATTATTATAGAATTATTGTTATTGAACGTCCTATTATACTGCATAGTAATATATTATTGCTTCTCATGGTATAATTACAATCCTTTTATGGAATTGTGTTTGATGTAATTTGATGCAAGGACTATATGGTATAGTATTATATAAAATTGGTGGTTAGACATCATAGTGGTAATGTTATGAAAATGATGCGGTGATGGTTGAAGTGATGAGATTGGGTTATGATGGTTGTATGACGTGCAATGTGATGGTGTGGCTATTATGGTAACTTTTAATTCATGAATTCCTAATAAATTAAAAGGGGATAACTTAATCGATAGATACCAATTTGAGATGGAAGGAACCCAATTCACTAATTAGTGTAGATGATATGATATTTCTATAGTCCCAAATTTTAATTATATTGTGTTGATATTTTTATTCCCAATTGTTTATGGTTATATTGTGCTGAAAATGGGTTGGTTGTATGGAAACATGAAAATTAAAGATTCGTGATTTGAGATATAGGATATCTCTCTTGTTATGATAGTCCAAGTTGTGGAAATTTTAAAGTACATGGTAATATCTAGTTGTATGGAAATTGTAATTTATGCTTGAGGAAGTGTTGGATAGTATTTTCTCCTAGGGATTATGAGCTTTATTTCTAGTTTGTTATTACATAGTATTTTCATATTTATCAATCTGGAAATATTTATTTCACATGGATATTAGATTTTCTTTTGAAATAATATTGTACTGAGTAATTATAATGTTATCACCTCTATATATTGTTTTTATGATATTTTGTGGTAATTTTCAAGGGAGAATGGGAGAACTATTATTTGGGTAGATGAGGTGGAGTATAAAAGATGAAGAGGAGTTTAAAAGCTCAGTTTTCATTCCTTTGGTTTTATAGGAGTGTTGGTTATTGTAATGTATTTATTTTTTGATAAATACTGTTTATTATTGATTCTTATCACTATTGTTTAATACAATTTAAGTGGAAAATTCCTCACACAACATTGTAAGATACTCTTGATTATAGTCCCCAACATAGGGACTATTGGAATTGGTCTTCTAAGGTCTTACCCATCATCAATACTAGCTTTATAGGGGCACTAGTGGAGGGTTTTCATGAAAGAATGTTATTGAATTGTGATTTTTGAGAGATGGGATGATGTTTAATGTTAAGAATATGTTAGGATTTAATGGGATTGGTAAGGAAACAATGTTATTTAACCTAAATTGTTAGTTAGTAATGGGATACTGGAAAGGAAATTAGTATTCAGTCCCCAGGGATACGGTGAAAGGAACTTTCTTAACAGCTAAAGCTGTTTGGGTGTAGATACAATAATTATGGGATATAAATTTACAATGGATAATGAATCATTCCAATTGATTTCATTATAATGTTGGTATATATATTTATTCTTTTTTTCATTGATTTTTTATTTAATCTAGCATGCGGTGAAGTTAGTTATAACCCCTAATGTCATTTTATATTCCCTTTTATTTTCTTGAACATTATAGTTTAAATATTTAATCTTATAATTATATATCACGATTTCATAATTGTTTAAAATAGCATGTGTATTTCAAATAAAATTAAGTCATTATAATATTATAAGTTATAAAACTATAGGATCATGAAAATAATTAATGATATTTTTTTACAATGATAAAAATAATTGAAATAGATGTCTTTTCTAACGATGAAGAATGAATATGAAATTGAATTACTATGAATATCTTTTCTAGAACTTTCTATTTAATCATTACATGTTTTGAAATATATTAAATCATGATGCATGTTAATGAACCTACAAATACATGTTAGAAAATAAATATATATTTTATGTATAAATCATTTAAATTAAAGAATAATTATATGAACTAAAAATGATGTTCCTCTATATTCTTTAAAGGATTGTGTCGGCATAAATTAAGCATTATTCGTTTTAGTTTTCATGTGTTTATAGTGTTTTTTAATCGATGTTTTCTAAGTATGTTTTAAATTATATATCCCATGAAGGGATGTTGTGTAGCATGTTTTAGAATTAGTATTTCAATATGAAATTTCATACTACGTGATAAATTGAGACCAGGAATTGTGAAATTATTATAATTAATGATAAGCAGTATGCATGAGTTTATTTAATTATTATGAATTATAGGAATATAAAATTATTTCTATATAATTTAAACAAATATTTAAAGCAACCCTAATATTTATAAATTTTGAATGTGATTCAAGCATGTGGTAATATATTTCTAATTAATTATTTTCAATGTTATGTTGAGAGTGATGTGTAAAAATGTTTTTTTAATGATTGTGTTAAATGTTATTATGTGTCTAAGTTATATATTTATTCATTAATATCAGTTAGGTAATTAAAAAGTCTATTGTGTGATATTTCTAAATGATAGTTAAAGCATATTATAATTTAGTTTCATACTAATAAATAATGTAGAGGATATTACCAGTAATCATGTAATTCCATAAATATGCCTCCCCATCAACATGATCATGTTTTATGATCTCTCTTAAATTTTTTCACTCCATTTTTTATGTTATTTATGATATGGATTCATGGTTATTATTTTATTAATCTTGTGTTTATGATGTACCACCTATACTACATATTTGAAAATATGACTGCTTGTTCATTAGTGAACTTAGCTAAAATTAATAGTTTGGATATTGTGGTTAATAAACTGGTTTGGTTAGTCATTATTATGAACAGGGAGGGAATAACATATGAATGTAGTTGTAGTATTTCCAGTGATGGAACGATTAATTGTATAATTTTAAATAGTATTGCGGATGAAAATAGTGTGGTTATAATGATTGAATTTTTTGATTTCTTGATTGATTTTAACTTGGTGTTTTCTCATTAAGTTGGTTTTTATATTATTCTTACTTATGATAAAAAATATCCCCAACCCATGTATTCCTTTACGACAAGATATATTATTCCTAAAATATGTTTTAAAAAAATTTATTTTCTATGGAATGAAGATATTTGAACAAAGCATCATTAATATTTTGCATACAGAAAGAAGAAAGATGAATCCTGGGATGAGGCTTTGCTGAGTTTACTATTGTAAGAGGTACATTGGTATTCCATAGGAATATCTAACCATGAGGCTAATGAATGGATTGAATAGTTTGATGCATACTTGGAAATGGAAATGAAATTTGGCTCTCACTGATTCCCTCATGAAGTAAGATTTGATTGAATTTTTTCTCAATGATGTTCGATGGTGAAGCATGGTAGCTCATATGTGGTACAATGGGGGTTATCATGATATGTTCAATGAATGTTTAATCTTAAACAGTCTGTAATATGTTTACATAAAAGAAAATTTTGAGGTAGATCTTGGTTAGTATATCATGGATAAATTTAGGAATAATTAAATAAACATTAATAGTTAGTTTATACTTTTCCAAGCCGGTAGAGCTGACTAGTGTAGAATTTCTGGTTCTCTTTGAGGATTCTAATTTAGTAGTCTATAATCCCTCTTAGGTTTTATTCTTTGGATGTAGGGAGAGATCATCCTATATTCATATTGATGAACCTTTACCCAGTAGGATGCTTCAAAAAAATTCTTCCCTGATTTCGAGAACATTTGACATGAATGTGTTGAATTTTGACCCTCGAGTTTCATAGAAGAAGTTAGTAAGGTAAACCTCTATAGTAAGAGCATAAATTTGAACCCAATTATTGAATAACTAAAACATTTATGTGTTGTGGGGGTATATGTTTTTAATTGAAATGTTGTATGGCCTTTCTATTCTATTTTTTCTAAAGACCAACGTGCTCTCTAGTCTTCAGCGAGTTATTTGTAATGGTTAAGGATAATGAAGTTTGTATTAAAATGGTGTTGATAGTATAATCATCTTTCCTTATATATATAGTCCACAAATTTTTAGGTTCAATTATTTATTAATTCCTCGATGACTTGTTCTTTTCTAAGGGTGCTTTTATTATGGTTGTAATAAGAACATCAAGAATATCTTACATGGTGATTATTTGAACTATCCCATTTTCCATTCCTTCTAGGGATTAATTATAAATTCCCATGGAAAAGAATTTTTGAATAAGTATCTAATATAATATGATAAATTTATGAATTCCTACCATTTCATGAGTGTTTGTGGGTGTTAAATAGAATATTTATAGGATTAGGTGGATTTTTTACATTATCTTATTCACCATTCCATGGCGGTATGCCTGGGGAAGGGTTTTTATAGTGAGTTAAAATGTATTATATAAGTGAGATAAAGTGTGTGGGGATTTATGTTTTGAATTTGGATCATCAGTATTGGTTTTGGGTGAATCATGGTGAGTAAAATGGCTATGTTGGTCATTTTAGAAAGCATTTTTCATGGAGTGTTCACCTATGTGATGCAGGTAGTATGGATACCACAACACCATGAAGCTAGGAACCATATTGAATGAGGTTCTTTCCATGTGTAAAAAGGTTAAATAATCCAGTGAATATTTACCACATAATTTCCTAGTACATGGTGGTAATCAAAGGATTTAAACATGGAATTTAAAAGAGAAAGAAAAGGGGGGATTTAGTCGTTTTGAATTCAATTTTAATAGATCACTCCTTAAATAAATCAACCTAGGTCGTATTGATTATGTCTATTCCATATTAGTGTTCTATATAATCCATCAATAAATAGGGTTTGACCAATTTTCATGGTTCTACCTTGATGTTTATTATCCTGCCTTGGATAATTATATGGGCCTTCCCATAGTGATTGGGAATCCTTTTAAAAAAATAGTCATTATCATTCATGTCATTTACCCTTCTTTGATCTAGTGTTCTTTTGGTCTATTATCATTTCTCGTTAAAATTATTCTTTCAATAATGATGTTATAAGTATTTTTTTACAGTGGTTTATAATTAATTTTCAATGATTAGTGTGATGTTAAAAGGTCGGTGAAAGATATTATGGGGTCAGGGGTGGTCCACATAGATGAATTTTCTTGGAATTGATCAAACTTGGTGAGGTTAGTGAACTTTTACTTTTTAAAATAATAATTTAAAATAAAATTATTCTTGATCTTTTTTTGGAAACTATGAGTTTCCCTATTGAACCTATATTCCTTAGATTTATATCTTTTTGAACTCAATGACTCTAATTATCATCATTCTCCTTTATTTTCAGCCTCTTCATTTGAATGTTTGGTGTTCCAAACATTCTATAATTTTAAATCCACTAATTAAATTCTGTGAAATTTGTTTTGTAATTCTGTAACATTTAGAAATCATCCCATACATGAATTTATTATAGATATATCATGTATACATCATTCAATTGGGCTTGGTGTTGTTGAGATATGGTATATTGGAAATGGACCATATAACTTTTTAATTCCATTTACTAAATCGCTTCTTGGGATTAGCATTGTAGAGATATAGACTAGGGTGGTGATTAGATTATGTTTACATATTAATTCCCCAACCATTCTCTTAGGCTCAATAGCATGGTCTTATTTCTATGAAAATGGGGATTTTTGTTATTCATACATATGTTTTTATATTTGAAGTCTGACCATCATTGTTGTGAATCTTATCCTTATCTATTTTAATTTATAATAAATTTTTCTCTAATATATGTTATTATTTTTTCATTGTGAAAGTTTTATCTACGTTTCATTATATGGTTTCTACCCCCAATAATAGGTAACATTATCCAATCAGTTGGCCCTATTAAATTCCATATGATATGTTTCTTGAATTCTATTAAGTTATTTCTGGTATGATATCAAAACCCTTTTTTAATTTAATGTAATGGAATGTGAATTAGAATAGTTGTATAAAGAGCTACTAAAACTATAATTTATTTCATCAAAAAGAATGTTCTGAGTGTGTGTGATGTGAGTATAAGGATAACATAAAATTAAAGGTAATAAAATGGGAAAAAATATAGAATTGTAAAATGGAGGGAAAGTTACACAAATAATAATGTTAATGAATTTTAAATATTTTTTAATTATGTAAAGGGGTTATGAAAAAGGATGTGATCTATGAAATATAATAAAAATCAAAAATATTTTTTTTATTCCCATAGTACGGGTGTGTCGATAAAGTTTTATGATTTCATGCATCCTTTTACATTATTATCTAATAAAATAGTTTTGGGATGAAATGGTAGATTATTCATTTTAGTGTTGATAGGTCATCGAGTGTTAGTTATGAACTTAGAAATGAAATGTAGTGTTTTTATCCTTTAAAAAATTATCCAATAAGATCGTACTTCCATTACATATATTCATGGATCCTCAAGTACATCATTAAAACCTATAAATCATTTAATAATGGTGGTGTAGTGTTCCTGCTATGGGAGTGATGACTATATGTTATATGAGTGAGGATCTATCTTAGAAAAATATGGACTTGGGGTTTTGAGTTTGTTAAGTGACATATTGGATAATGAACTACTTCTATAAGAAATCCACTGTAGTTAATGGGATGGACCAAGAGTTTCACTTATAGAGGTCTACCTTAAATGTTAGATCTTGTTTTAGCAGTATTGGGGAAACATGTAAATCTTAATATGTGTCTTTGGGTTGAGATGTTTAGTTGGGATATACGTCTTGTATTTCGAGTTTTGGTTATTTCATAATTAATTTATTAACTAAAATCACTAATTTGATTATAATGTTATATTAGTATAATTTGAAACTGATATATTGAGTGGAATATTGGTAAATAATTTTTATGGGTTAAACGAAGCATATTAAATGGATTAATAAACGAATTCACTTTTTTATATACTCACATTAATTATATAATGAAATTAATTATGGATGAATATTTGTGAATAAGAATATTGTTGATATTAAGGTCCTGATTGAATATATATGACTGATTACTAGGAAGATGAATGTTAAAAGGATAAATTATTTTGAAATGATGAAGTGACTTCGTGGTTAAAAAAATAACACTCATAATAATGATAATAGTGGAATTTTTATATTTATTGATTATTTTTTAAGATTATAGTAACCATTATTCTTATGCATTGTAGTGAGTATTGTTGTTATAACATTATTTCTATTTAACTTTTCATTAAAATTCTTAGTCATGGGTTTTTGTTTATTATGGTATGATAAATTTTTTTGTTATGGAATTAGGATTGATATAATTTGATGCATAGAATCTATAAATTAAAATTATCTAAAATTTTTATTTAAGGATCAGGGTTGTGATGATATAAAAATGATTTGGAAATGGTTGCAGCAATGAGTACGAGTTATAATAGTTGAATGGGGTGAAGGGTGATAGCATGGTTATAATTCTAGTTTTTTATCCTTGACTTAATAATCAGTTAACGAGGGGTACTCCAAATATCTTTCTTAAATTTTTTAAGGAAAGGCCCTAGATGATATGTAAAATCATATGGAATGATATTTCCAGGGTTCAATCTTTTAATTATGTGGTGTTGTAATTTTTTTTATAATATTTGATGGTTATATGTGGATGTCAATGGGATGGTTTCTAAGAAATTGGAAATTTATAGACTAATGATTTAAAATATTAGACATCACTCTAAGTATTATTGTCTAGGTTTTTGGAAATTTATTATGAAATTGTAATATCTTGTGATATGATAAATACAATGGAGGCTTTATGAAGTGGTTGATGTGTTAATTGTTTCAATAGATGATTTTACATATTCAATATCTTTATCGAACTTTTATTTTTTAAACTTATCTATCACAACACATTTATTTCACATTGATATCTAATTGAATTTGGAAATATAGTCATATTCACGACTCCCAAAATGATCCCAACTATATGGTGTATTTGAGATGTTTTTTCAGATCATTCAAGAGAGAGTGGTAGTGCTGATGTTTAGGTACCTGAGGTAGAGTATAAAATCTAGAGTGTTACATAGGATATTTATCTTCCATTTTCATGGTTATATTACTTTATGTGTCATGTAGTAACATATGGGAATGGGTTAATATTAAGTGTTTTTTTTTGTACAAAGAAATTGATTGGTGGTTCTTATCACTCTTTTCTTATAATGTATTTAAGAGAATAATGCCTCCCATAATTTTGTATGATCCATTTTGTGCATGTTTCCAAACCAGTTATAACTAGAAGCAGGCTTTGGAGATCATCCTCATCTTTACTTCCATAATAGGAGTGGAACTAGGGTAGGGGTTGTGAAATTTCCCATTATAGGTAAAAACCTTACCTCTGGATTCTCTCCATAAATAGTTTTCTCCCCCATTGAAAATAAATTTTGTAAATACATAAAGGAATACACATAAATGTATTTATGTTTCCTTTCTACCCAATGGTGATGAAAATAAAACAAATGTGAGACATATGATGGAAGTTTCATACCTTATCCTTTAATAAATGGAAGAATATAATTTCTATTCAATCATAATGGCTTGGTACTTAACTCCCATATTGATTAATAAGACTTTTATGACTCAAATTCTTCTTTAACTACCATTTTAAACTATATGTACATATATTCTTTCACACTTTGTAAATATGACATGTAAAATACTATTACTTCTTTTTGTTCTTGATTTATTTAATTTCATAACATTGACACATATGTCACCAAATGGAATCACCTTCTATTTCACCCTTTATTTGATTTATTCTTCTTGAGATCACAATTTCAGCATTATTTATTAGTTGGTAGGTTTTACTTCTAATTCTATATTCAATAATCTACAATGGACTGTCAACATCTTTCGTATTCGTTATTAAAGGACTATTTTTCTTCACTACATCACAAACCTGAAATAATTATCCTTGTATGTGTTTCCTCATTACAAAAATTTCTACTTTTATATTCATAAAAAAATATTCTAAAATACAAATTCATGGTATTTATCAATGTTTTGAGATGTACTAATTAGATTTTGTTTCGATACATCCATAAGTATTATTTTTATCAATTCAATATTGTCTTCACTAATTATTTTATATCCACTTCCTATAATTTTTAGTGAACCCTCCATTATGAAATTTCATCATTTATTTCTTTCGCTTCATAAAATCATCCAAGATCTTCTAATCTCTTATTATATGATATCAGTATACACTATCCAAAATCCATGGTATTTTCTTTTGTGGTGTTTTATGTGAAATTTCAATATTCAATGAATTGTCTTTTCATTTATCTTTATTCTTAGAAGATTTTTTTTATGTTGTTCTTTATACTCATATGGTTAGGTTGAATTGTAAAAAATTCTTCATCTATGTGACCCCACTTATCACACCATCTACAGCCTTCTTTAAATGGTTTTAATTTATAACCAACCATCCATATAGAGTTCTTCGACTACTTGTAAACATTTCTCTTTTTAGTAGGATAACTCCTAATAAATAATTGTCTTCCATGATATATGGACTCATAGTGATATTAGTAATTAAACAAACATATTTTAAAAAAAATCCAAAATCTATATAATGAGAATAGTTTTCATAAAATGCATGTATACAAATGAAAATATCCTAGTGTTGAGATTTTGAATCCTACTCTTATTCTATCCTCTATCCAATAATCTTTAATCTTATTTATGATCCAAAATATTTCTATATCGAAAATAATGTTCACTTCCAAATAGTATTATTTTAACCCAATTTCAAATCACTATTTCTAGTAGATTATTCTTTCAAATCAGTGCTCTAAAAATTTCTATATTTATTAGAATATTTTTATTTTTATATAAACCTAACATTATTATATTTTTATTTTTAATTAGATCTTTAAATAATACGTTGATAATATTTTTAATTATTCGAATGACATATTTGATGGTAAACTTCAATCTCATAATTTCATGAGACATTATCTTCTTATGTAGAATTTATTTTTAGTTTTCTCTAAATTCATAAATATAATTCTTAAAATTAATTTTTTTTATTATATTTATTTTTTTGTATTGATAATTTTTATGATAGATTCATCCTCTTTATCCTTTTAAATTACCATCATTTCCTTGTAAATAATTTATTCGTTCTCTTAATCAGGAAACTTATTTAGTATTTAAGTCTTATTTTTCAAAATTAACTATTTTACTGAATGATAATTATAATTTTTTATAGATTGTTTAAAAACCATATTCATATTATTTTTAACCTTATACAATTGAAAAATCATTAAAACAACTCCTAGGGTTCGTACTTTATCACAAGGTCTATTTATCTCACATCCTCACTATCATCGTTGTTGCTATCATCACTTGTGAATTCATATTCATTAATCCTTGTAATAAATATCCTTTCACCATGTTCACTAGATAATTTTAATTCTTCATCATCCTCACAACTTCCAATAACATTATGCATATATAAGAAATTATTCTTTTTATATTATGACAAATTATTAACATTAAAATTCAAATAATAATATTGATGCATTAATTTTCATGAAACTATTTCTCTTCCCAGTCTCATTTTCCCTCACATTATCTAAATTGTTTTTCCCTTGGATAGTTAATAGAGAAATTTGAATAACCCCTAGATGAAATACTTAAAATTCAACTTAAAAAGAAATTTTCATTTTCATATTCTAACACCCATAAAGATTAGTGGTGTGAGATTATCAAACATCACATCAATATCTTATTTAAAATTTAAACTTCTAGCTCCATCATCATATTATTCCCTACTCATCCCTTTCTTCATTGATTTTATGAAATTTTCATATCATCATTTCTCTTCCACTGGAAGATGAAATAATAAATCTATAAATATAATCTAATGTAAGTGTGCCAAGATCATGGTCATTGAGTTCCATAACCTTTTCAAAAAATATTCTAGAAGGATATTTAGTATCTTCTTAATAACAGTAGTGTCTTCCAACTTCTAACAAAAACAATAGAGTGTGGAAAAATTCATTAACACTTATGAATAATTCATCCACTATTTCATCATCATTAATCATGATAACTTTATATCTCAATATCAACACTTCTTTGTTCACTTAATTCACCTTTTAATTTCCTTAATAGATTTTTTTATCTCCTACCAATTTCTCTTTCTATTTTAATTCCTTTTACCTTATAAAATTACTTCATGGATAGATATTATAGTATTCCATTCTAGGTTTGAACATAATTATCTAACTTTTTTTATCCACTACTTCCATTGTATTATATGATGTGGCATAAATTAATCATTAAAAGCATTAAAAACATTTATAATAATAAATAAGATATATGGAAACAAATTATCTTTTAATATATAACAAGTCTACCCATCTAAAGTGGGATTCCCCTTTTTCACCATATTCAAGTTTTCTATATTTACCCAAAAAAAATTATTGATGAAATATATAACCCTGGAGAGGGAAATTCATAATATAAAATAAATACTAGTGTAGTTAAGAAACTATCAAAGAAAAAAAATAAAACATAAAATATTTATAGAAAACCTAGTAACTCTAATACTAATTGACTGTTTAGGGAATAGTTATGATCACTGAGAGGAGGGTTATATCAATGAATATTATCAGTTTTATTTCCTTTTATGATTTCTTATGAAATAAATCTCTATCACTTGCTAATTGATAGATATCACTACATAAATCAAGCAAGTCAAGGAAACGAATAAAAAAGGTCTCTAGGTGGAAAAGGTTAACGACAAAAAATGAGTAGTTAACCCTTTTTATAATATAGAATTTCTAGAGACCATAAAATCCTCTAGAATCACTATCATGGATAAAAATGATCAGGTAATTTCCCTTACATGTAATGAATATATATAATTATACTATCACCTAAAGAGTCTCCAAATAAAATGAATTATTGCATTTCACTGTTGATGTCAGTATTATCTATATCCGTTGATGATTGTCTCCCAAAAATATTATAATTATATATACCTCCACCCTATTAAGAATAGTTATACTTCTTCTTCCACCCACGCATCATTTTTGTGATAATCACACAAAAATAATTCATATATAATATTCCACTTATTCTTCTTCTACTTACACTACAACAATTATTCTTCTTCCAATGTGCATTGAAATACCCAACACACATTTCTCTCTCCAAAATAATGTTCTTGGATATTACTGTCATCTCTATTACACTATATTTCTTTATAACAATGAAAAAACATCACTTAAAAATGCATCTCTCTATAATTAAAGAACAACCAAATTCCATTATATCATTTAATGAAAAATTAGAATCTTTATATTCAAACTAAAATTCTAAATTGAAATTTTAAAAAACCAACTATATTTGACATATTCTTAAACTTATTCTTTGTACATATTCTTATTCAATAAAAGGAAAAATTGAGCTGAACTCAAAAATAAAAAAATTGTGTTGATTCATGAATCATGGTGTTGTCAACAAATTTTTAATATTTTAAATGAAAAATTATTCAGCCTTTAGGTCACAAAAAACATTTTCACAGTGGAAAAAAACTTTTACTTTTAAAAATCTGGAACATTAATTATCATAGTTTCTCCTCATGGTGAAAGAAAATTATACTATCTTTTCCAGGACTGTGTGATCATCACATGATATTAATTTTCATTATGGGAACCATTTTTTACAATTTCTCCAAGATATGTGTATTTCATAAATATATTTATGAATGTTTTAATATTGTAATTTCTATCATTTAAATGATATTCTTTCTAATTTTGTACTCATTTACATTTTTTGTGATAATTGGAAGTATACTAACAATATTTAGAAAATTAATTGAAAGTAATGAATTTAGGGGAATAATGACACTCCACTCCCTGACACAGAATAAAATTATAGAAGTCCTCCCTTGACGTTGAATATATATAGGATGCTTTGGGGAATGAATTGGAAGAAACAAAGAGGAAAAAAGCTTCTATCACTCGATATTGGATATTCAAATTGTGTAAAAATTACACAAAATGAGAAATTTATACAACATGAAATCAATATACAACATGAAGAGAAGGAAGAAAATTTAGAGGAGGTCCTGATACTTACACATTTTGTAATCAAATTACACAATGTGAATGTGTCGAACATGGCACAAAATGATTCTTTAATGTGATGTTGTATGATAATGATAAATTTTATGAATGTGGGACCACAGAGATCGCTTTTGGACCCATTATGATTCCATTAAATGTTTCATGATCCCTTTGAGAGTCTATAAATTGAAATATGAGCTATTACTAATAGGGTATCCCCGAGACCAAAGCATGGGTCGAGCAGCTATGGTGTGTAGGGCCCTCACCAGCTTCATCTCTATTTTCTCATTATGATTCATTTTCTTTTCATCCTTACCTATTAGTATCTCTTTGGTAGAATGAGGGGTTACACCTGCCCTATACTAGGGTTATTTAGTAAAAGGGGTAATTTTTTGTTGGATTTTTTCCTTTTCATTATATATGTATTTATATTGCAACAGTTTATTCAATTAATTTTAAATCCCTTATTTTTAATTATATCAGGACTATTGGTATTTGAATATGAAAGGAATGCTATATTTTTTCAACCAATTACCATTAATAGAGGCAAGAACATTGTCACATTCAAGGTAATCATCTTTAAATCTACTATTGGGATAATCTCAATTCATCAAAACCCTAAATTACTAGGTCAATGGAAATAGGGTATCATTGGATTGTGAAGGGGATACCATGACCATTGGATACACCTTGTATCAAATACAGTGCTAAACACGGATTAATCAACTTATTTTCTAAAATCCAAATACAGGAGAACCTTGAAACTAAAAAACTAAAAAAAATTACAATCATATTTCAAACCAATAAATCTATTATTATTCACTTTCATAATTTTCTCCCATAACTAATTCCACTTCCAAAACTGCTTATGTCACCTATTAACATTTTATTAATTTTAATTAAATCAATTATATTTAAAACCTAACTAAAATATTTTATCATGTCTATGGGTTTGACCAATAACTTTCCCAATATCATAATTAACTTAATTAAGAATCAAATCAGGAGTTATTATAATATTTTTATCTTGATTATAACCATAGAGAAATAAAAACGTCCTTTGGGCCTGTCAAAACTGGAACTATTTACAGGGATGGTTATAAGTTAGATTTTATGATTCATTAATTTTTAATTTAATTTAATTTAATTTATTTAATTTACTCTTTTTATGTTGGCTGTTTTGTTCTTCTATTTTGAGATAAAAATCATTAATCCACAATTAAAACACTCATGAAAAATATAAAGTGATCATTGAGACTAACCCCAATTTTGAACTAAGATGAAAGTGAAAAGTCATTATAACCATAGAGGGTGTGGAAATAAGTAATTCTATAGGATTAGTTATTCAAAATGTTTTATGGATGTGGACACTAAGAAACTATGGTCGTCCATAGAATACAGGATTGAAACTGAGCATCCTAGCACCCCATGTTGCTGCAAACCACATTGAGATCAAACCTGAAATCATACCAATGATCTCAAAAAACATAAAATTCTCTGAACTACCACATAAATATCTAAACACATAATTTGAAATCATCCATGATCTCTGCAACACATTCTAATTATAGAATAATTCAGGTGATGTAGTAACACTTCTCGTTTTTTCATTTTCAGTATGTGAGTGAGCTCTTGATTTGATCCAAATCTTTGCTAAAAATTACATCACTACATGGGTTGAGATATAAATGAATCTTCTTACCCAATTTTTCCTACCTTCTAATTTTATGTACATATGGGTAGACATGCTAAAATTCTAACAATTTAAGGAATAATCAATATAATTTTAATGGGAACTGTTTAATGATATGACTCATAAATTCCCCATCATTTTATAATGATATAGATGTTAATAGAGTCTTTTTATAATGTTTTTTCACTATGAAATAGATTGATTCTTGATACTTCCTTAGGAGGATCACTGGTGAAGAATTTTTCTAATGGTATTTATAGCTTGTTGGATAAAATATTGAGCAATAGTTTCATGTGGCAAGGAATTGGATGTAAACAATAAAGTTTCAACTTCAACTAAAAATGAACATATTTCATGTGATATAGAAGAATGAGTTTAGAGGATAAAAACACCCATTTTCTATGGTGTAAAAAATGTAAAAAGGTACACAAGATAGATTCTTTTGTGTGAGATGATATCCAACATAAAAACACTGAAAAAAGGAATGAAAAATTAAATGGATAGACTACTGACACCAGAGGATAGATCTAATCCACCATATTCGATAAAGGACCATTGGTATGGATGGTACATTACCTACCATTTAGTTAATTCTAAACGAGGAGGAAATGGTGGATTGGTCCAGTAGAGATTAAGAAAGTACTTCAATCAGAAAGAATTACGTTGTTTAAAAAAGAAGGAAATGAACCAACATACGTGGATATGACACAATGAGACCATTTATGGACCCTAATGAGGTAAAAAAATTCTTTTTATTAAAATGTGATCTCATAGGATCTTAAATTAATTCATGTGAAAGTTTCCCATGTCGAAAAGAAGGTATTGTACATTTTTCATGAACATGAAGTAGAACCATGTCATTACGCACATAGCTCAAATGAATGCTTTCGGTATTAGTGACTCCTTTATTAAAAAGGATATCCATAATAAATTTTTCTTCTAGAAACGTTTGATTGATGACATGACTCATGGAAGAAATTAATTAAATAAAATGGATCCAATTACCTTTTAGCTTCTATGAGAGATGAGTATGGCCCACCCTTATAGATTGAAGATTGGTCGTTGAATCACATTCCAACCAGATATGATTCCAATTAATTTTAAAAACAATGTCAACCTCTCTAATAATCACCAAAAATGCATCCTAAAAAGATGTATAAATTCCACAAAAACCATAGTTTCCTTCCACTACATCCCTGTGATGGCCCTTCAATATCACTCCAATGCCAGATGGTCCTCGGGTGCCACGTGAGGCCCCATATGTGTTACATTTCATCCATCCATAGAATGGGGAGGACCAAAGAACATCAATAGTACCTCATGTAATGGGAAAAATGAATTTAATAATTAATATTTGAAGAAAAAGGAAATACCTTTATGGATTTTTGTAACATTTAGTGAGCATGTTATTTTCATTAGGTATACCACAATAATTTTAGTAAGTTATGTATTCTCACGAAATCGAGCCTGGTGATGAATTTAAATGTTATAGGATATCCAAAAACTGTGTATGAGTTTAGAACAAGAATCCTGAAGAAGTGTATAGAGTTATTTGGATTGGTAAACTCGAAAATGAATATCTAGAAAAATCATAACATAACTAGTTTGAGGATGATGCATGTAAAAAATATTTACAATAATATTCCATAAGGGGGAGGTGATGTTGCAGCACAAGAACTAGTTATTAACATTTTTATGTTGTTGATGACATAAATATTTTCATCCAATGTGATTTTATTATAATAGATTCTCCAAAGTATTGTTAATATTGAAGGGAGAATCCATTTCTTGTTCAAAGAACCAATCCATTTTTTTTTCTCCTTGAATCAAATGATTGTAGAAGACTTTAGAGTCCAGAGTCCTGCTTGGAGACATTTCCAATATCAGAAGATCGTCCTGATTAAAAAAATCATAGCCTATAATGTTAAGGCTATATCATTGAGGAGAGAATCCATATGATACAGTTCTTCCATAATTGTAATTCCTATGTCAAATTCGTTATCCTTGGGATTAATTCTATTTATAAGTGGGGTTATAGTCCAGTTATCATGCCAAAAACTAAGTCAGAGTCTGCATTAACCAGTCATCATGCATTCCTAAGGATATTCTGGAAAAGATTATGCAGACCATCCCAGATTCAAGAATCCAGAAAGCTAGATTTACCATTAATTAACATGTAAGAATCATACCTCTAAGGAACTCTATGGAGGAAGAATTACTGTTAGTAAGATTTTAGATGAATTTTTCCTATAAATACTTATTGAAAAAACTGAGATTCTTAATACCTAGTCCTCCAAGATTGAAGGGAGAGAATCACTTATTCCACTAGGACGTAATTATTTTTTTCTCAATCAAGCATTGACTCTAGTTAAAAATATCAGCATAGTGTTGATTTTATTAATAATTGAGACAACCCAAATTTACACCATTAATGAATATAAATTCTTTGAGGTAACCATGTTCTTGAAAAGGAAATTGAATCCTATCACTAAGAGAGACATACCATTCCAAGAAGAAGGTGTTTTCTTGATTTGGATTAAGGAAGTTGAAAAATGTATTCCATGAGTCCTTCACAAAAATATTGGAATTCCAAGGTAGATAAAATGATGTGAACCCTCCCTTATTCTAAGATGGTTGTTGAGATAATTCTTACCTGAAGTTAGAATATTCTTCCCAAAATAAATGAAATATTTTCTCTAGATAATTTTATGCCCTGAGGGACTCTAATAATGAAGGATGGGATTTTTTGAGATGATTTATGTTCCTCCTATCAACCCATGTGAAAATGAAAATATCATCAAAAAATAAAAATCATATGGATAAAAGATATATCATAAGGCTTTTATTGTGTAATTGAATCATTTATCCACCATATATAGAAGAATCATGCTGAAACAATGCTCAGTAAAAGAAAAAACAATAGCTAAAAGAGGACCCCCCTATCTCACATCCCTAGAGAAGGTGAAATAACATTGTGGTGATCCATTAACCAGAATTGAGATATGGGATGACTCAATCAACACATTAATCTATTGAATTACCCTAACATTAAAACCAAATCTATGAATAATTGGGCCTATAAAACCCCAGTACATCATGTTAAAATCCATTCTAATGACATTCATAATAGAAACATTTCTTCCCTGAGTTTGTTTCCGTTTAATGTTCATATATTCCAATGTAGTGAGCAAAAAATATTTAATGTACCTACCCAAAACAAGGAAATACTAGTTCCATGATATAATTTTCTCATAAACACGATCAATCTTTTTTTCCATGATTGTTGTTATTAAATTGTGAATTGTGTTAATGAGGGAAACTGACATGAATTGGAATATTTCAATTTCATTTTTATCCTTTGAAATCAGAACAATGAATTGAGCATTAAAACATGGATTGAACAGTCCTACCCTGAGCAAACATTTAACAATCATACACACCACATTCTGAATACTATTCCTATAGCATTAGAAGGAATAGTTTCTAACCCATAGGGTCTTGGAGAACTGTCCTTTTGAGACTAAACACTAATTCATTAATTTCAATATCCATCAGAATAGATATAAGAGACTGATTTTCCTCCTCAGTAATCAATTTCGGAATAATGTTTTATCTTACCGGTTCAGTCCTTGAAGGACCATTGAAATGATTCAAATAGAAGGAGAAAATATGATTATACATATCCTATTTATCCTCAATAATTTATCTTCATCCTTTCGATGTGAAAGGGGTCTATTCACTCTAATCATCCTCTAAAGGTAATTTAATTTTTTCGTTTTTATACCCTCCTTTTAGACAAAAAAATCATGAAGATTTATTTCTTGATATCATCCATAACCTTTATCAGATTCCTATAATTTAATGACATACTAGCCTCCTAGTTTATATCACTAGAAAAGTGGGATTGAGTAATAGCTTATTAAATGACATGAAGATAAAATTCAATTCCCTTGATTTCAGTATCAATGGAGATAAAATATTCCTTACTACATTATTTCTATTTTATATTAAGCATGATTAGATTGGAATCAAAAATTAGAGGATATTTTGTGTTTTTTGTTGATGTACAAGTCTCTTTTACAATCATGGAACAATCCAAGAAGGAGGGCCAACCATTATCGAACAAAAATGGAATTGGTTGTCTCTTTTCACTCAAGAGAAAAATTATCAGTATTGGATGATGATCAAGAGTATTCTTGTTAAGAGTAACACATTATATCAATTTCCAAGAACCAGTCATTTCATGATTGAAAAAAGCCCTGTCAATTCTACTAGCCCTAATTCCATTAAGTTTCCTCCTATAGCATGTAAATATAGCACCAATAAAATTGATTTCTACCAAACACGGTTTTTCTATAATGTCTCTAAACTATTTTGTAGAGATTATGTTTGTCAATAGACCAATTTTCTAATCCACATGTAAGACGGAATTGAAGTCACCTATGATAATCCATGAACCAGATATAATGCTCACCAGATGCTTTATTTTTTCCCATAATGATATCCTCTTAATAAAATTATTTTTTTCATATAGAAATGAGTAGAAAAAATTTATTACCATCCTCCATAAAACTATATGTGATGATCTAATAGTCCTCTATAATAATTATTAGAGGTTCAACATTATTATGGTTCAGGTACCCAAATCCTATCAGGACTGGAAACAGTTCAATTAGATCCCAGAAAATAGTATACTCTACTAATAAATAAATTTCTCTGATGTTTTGAGTTAATCATGGGTTCAGAAATTCCAAGAATCTCAGGGTTATACCTTCCAGTAAGGATCCCGAGGGATCATTCTTCATTTGGTTTGGCTATTCCATAATAGTTCCATAAAATAATCCTCATTATGTTTTGGGTTTTGAGGTCTGAACTCTATTTTCTTCAAATACCATTGATATTTTCTGGGTTTTCCTGCTTGTGGGGAAGTTGCATCAGAATTTGGGTCCTTTTTAGGCATGCATGATCTCACTTCAAATATTTCAAAATTCATTTTTAATGGAATATTCTTTTACCCAAGTTTTTATTTTTGCAAGACCATGAAGACCCTAATTAGTAGCATGAAGTATGAAGCAAAAGAAGAGGTTGTGGGACTAATACAAGTTGTGAATTAGTAGTAGGAAGAACCAACATAGCCGACATCAATGAAACATTAAAAATGAAGTAAGAGTTTTAATTATGATTTTTTCTACTATATTCCCCACATTGAAATTTTTACGATATTTTCACTACCAATTGTATGCCCCACATTTTGTTCATTCTATAATCAAGTGAGCTGGGAGACATAATCTGCCTTGGATAATTACCATGCTAGGAATTTAAGTTTCTTTATTAATAAATTTGAATGATAATAATGCAGAAAATAATTAGTAGGGGTAAGATTATGGATTATTATTTTAAAAATCATTATTTCAGGTGAATATTAATCATTTTAAATGATTTTTTATATTTCTTGATTCTTTGAATTTCAAATATTTTTATTAATTTTTTTAGTTATTCATATGAATTACCATGAGTAGTTTTTGAATCAATTTTTATCATTTCCAATACATCCTTTGAGCCAATATTTCGAACTCTTTATATATTAAATTTATTTTCAAACTTGTTCATGTTTCTTTTATAACATTGTTTTTATATTATCAAAGCTATGACTACACAAAATCAATTTTAATATGATTGAAGAATACTTTTTTATACCTTTATCCTTGGACACACATTTCATTAATACCTTTTATGCCCATAGATTCCATGAAACAATTTTCTAGGGAAAATCCATGTCACATTAAAATATTATACTTTTTTATTAATCAAATTATTTTTGACGATTATCAACAATAATTTTGGGATGATGGTGACTCATGGAATTAATGCATATTTTGTAATTAATAAGTTTGGGTGTAATTTTCATGAGAATTGGGGAAGGAATATTAATTGTATTTATTATTCACCTATATTTCCAAAAAAAAACATTATGTCATAGGTTGATCAATAACCACCATTAATATACCAATGATCTTTTGGTTATTAGTGGTTAGGCGGGGGATGTGATATTTTTTTGTAAACACAATTAAAAAAATAAAAATAAATGAAAATAAAGAATGACATGATGATTTATTTATTGTTCTTACATATATCATGGTCCCACATTCATCATTTTTTTGGGATTACATCTATAGATGGATATTTTTATTGATCTAATATTTTTATATCATGAATTATACTTTACATTTAGACCTTCTTTTTATATTATTTTTTTACATCATCTACCATCATTCCTTAAAGCCTTAAAATCATTTATTATAAATTATCATTCCCTCTTGATTATTTTTAATATCTCCCTTTACATGGAGTTGATTCTATATGCCTTGAATGCATATGGTAAGTGACATTTTCTAATGGTATGTGCTGAATTCATTTTAAATGTTTTCCTTGATTGTGAGCATAAAATTTGAAATCAGGGTAAATTTAAAATAGAAATAATATTAATAATGAGTTGA
Source organism: Viscum album (assembly GCA_963277665.1). NCBI lineage: Eukaryota > Viridiplantae > Streptophyta > Magnoliopsida > Santalales > Viscaceae > Viscum > Viscum album. Next base: position 120,849,221 of record OY728134.1, read on the forward strand.
ATGTTGAAAATTGTTGAATGAAAAGTTTTAGTTATTTTAAAAGAGATAAATTAAAATACCCAGTAAGTTTTTTTTCTTTGAAAAGTGAAGCATTGATGAATTTTTTATATGACACTTGAACATTTAATTTTCTATTTAATCAATTTATTTTATTGATATTTTATTTGATGAATTTTAATGTGAGATTCCTTTGTAGTATGTTGAAATTGCATCCTGGATGGAAAGTCTAATTCATGTGTGGGTATTTGATATGTTTATTTCATGCATATTTTTTATAGCATTTAATGTAGTAATCTCTACAATTTAGATGATATTATTGTCAATTTCAAAATGATTTACATGTTTTGTGAAAATTGGTAGGATACAAACAATATATTCAAAAGAAATTAATTTCAAGAGAGAGAAAACATTGCATCTTTCCACACTATAAAATTAGAGAAGTATTCCGTCCACATTGAATACATATGTGATGCTCCCAAGGCATGAAACCAATGAAACAAGGAACAATGATTATGGAACTGGAGAGTAAATAATAACATCATGTAATAATTATATGATAAAATAAATTTACACAGCATGAATGTAGTACATAGTGTGAAGATAATAAATCCAATTCAGATGAGGGACCATTACTAAAATTTCATGTAAACACATTACATGTATTGAACATGTCGGACAGACCCAAAAAATAGTCTTGAATGGGATTTTTCATGACATAGATAAATGTTTTCACTATAGGACTGTCTAGGATAACGTTTTCACCCATTATGACTTCATTGAATGTTGAATGATCCCTTTGATAGTCTATAAAAAGGTAGATGATCAATTTCTACCAGAGGATCTCGAAGACCAAATCTTGGAGTGAGAATCTACATTGTGTAGTGTCCTCAGTTACATCATCAATATTTATCATTATACTTTATTTTCATATCATTTATCCCTCTTACTCTCTCATCACTAGGATAAGGGGTTAATCCTACCTTTTCCTAGTGTTATGTATCAAAAGGGGGAAGGTTTTTATTTATTTATTTCTTTTTCTTTATTAATGTATTTTGATTACTTTAATTTAGTCAATAAATTTCCAATCCATTTATTTTAGTTTTATCGTGGCCATTAGTATTTGAATATGAAAGGAAGATAATAACTATTCATATAGTTACCATGAATATAGGCATAACAATTGTCACAATCAGGGTAATCAGGCTTAAATATGTTATTGAGACAAACGTGATTTCAGTGAAAACCAAAATTATTGAACCAATAGAGATAGGGGATCATTGTTTTGAGGAAGGGATGCCATAGCCATTGGATCCACCACTTCTCGACTCTAATGCCAAATGTGGATTAATCAACATATTTTCTGAAATCAAATTTCACCTCAACTGTAAAACCACAAAACACCAGCATGATTTAAAATATAATTTCAAACCAATCAGTCTTCTAAACATTTTTTATTAATTAGTTTTCCAAAAAAATAATTACAAAACCCCAACTACTTCTATATATTCATCACATATTTCTATATTTTAATTAAATAAATTCTTTTTGAAAACTAATTAAAAAAATTCACTATCTATGTAGGTTCAACCTCTATCTTTTCCAATACTATATTATAATTAATTAAAAATTATAGTTTGAGTATTTATAAATATTGTATTATGATTAGACCCCTAGGAATATAATGATGGAATTTTGCCCTATAAGAGGCATCGTGAATTATCATCATGGTATTTATTCTATAAATTATAAAATTAGAAATATTTGTTTATATATTAAGGATTTGTATTTAATTTACCAAATGTAATCATTTTGAAAAATACAAATTAAATTCTAGGGAATTGATATTTTTATAAGTCATGATACAGTACATATTTAGTGTACACTACAGATAACCCTTATATATCACTAAAAATTAAACTTATATATTATGTATGCTCAGGTGACATTGAAAAAAATTTTTTTGTCTAAAAAATGATCCCAATGTATGAGTTATAAGACTCTTATGTATCCCTTTTTTCACATAGTTGACTCTTATGCATTGATATATTATCTCTACATATTTTATTTAATATTATATTGACTATTACATATTGGTATATTATCACTACATGTAAGTTTTTTTCCTTTATTTACTCTTATTTTTTTTATATTACCCTTATGTAATGATTTTTCTCTAGAATTTACCCTTATAAATTGGTAGATCTACCACTTATTATATTCAGGACATCGGATTAGAATAAAATTTATGTATATAATAAGGCCTCTTACCTTTTTGAATCCTTCAAATCCTAGAATATTAAAATTTTATATGGTTCATAATGAATTTTACAAGTCTAATATATAAATAACATTATAATCTATGTCTTATTAACATTAAAACCATCCAAATTAATCCCAAACACAACAAAATGTATTAAAAACACCACCCAAATCCTCAATATTTATCACTTCACATAATAAAAATATATATTATGTTGGTTTAATTGTTTATTAATAATTGATAAATAAATTCCACATAGTAAAAAAATAAAATCCATTTTATGCAATACTTCTTCTCTAGAAGAAATACCAAATGATAAAGGGAACTTCTAAAAAAATAGATCTCAATAAAATCACCATGGGTCTCAAAAATATCCTAGAAGTCTCAACATATTCCAAAAAATATATTTATATCAATAATGGTATAATGTTGGATAAAAATAGAATTCTAATGATATTATAATCTTATAATTTGGGAGTATGGTGTCCTTATATCAATGGGAAGTAACAATATTATAACATTACCTCCAATATGGTTTCAGGATCACGCGAATGATTCATCTCATAGCTTCATTTATTAAATAAAAATGGATCACCCCAACATTAATTTCAAATATTATCCCAAAACCATTTTTATTATTTATATTTCATTTATTTGTATATTTTATATATCACAAAGTAGATATCAATGATAGAAAATCATATTCATGATTATAACTCTTCTGGAAACAAGTTTTCATTTAGAAATTAATCATTTATATAAACTTATGGGTCTCCACATATGTGTGAAAGCATCATCCTTAATTGAGATTTAGCTACAAAAATCATCTTGACCTTTCATGTCCATTATCTAAATTTCAAACCCATAGAATAACAAGATTCACATATTTTAAAAAATATTATAATAATTTTTTGTAAGTATTTGAGTGATAAATGATTGATGTATAACAACAATTTAAATATTATAAGATAAGGACTAACCTTTTAAAAAATAAACTACAAAAAGTAGCTCCTTCTCTATCACAGTGTACTTAAAATGCATCACTGTAAGTGTTATTATATCATATTATATGGGATGTAAATTCAACCCTTTCTCTATCTAATAACTACACCTAATACATAATAACATAGATTAAACATAATCTCAAATGGGTCCTCCCAATTTATAGGTAAAATTGTTATGGTATTGGTCAAGATTTTCTCTGACTAGTGCAATGCTTCAATGAAACATTGATTAAATGAAAACTCCATGTCCTTTTCTAAATGCCAGTTTGGATATTAATTAATTTTAGAGATGTCTTCACATGTCATTAATTAAAACTAGAATTTAACGAGAATATTCAAATCTCTCACTATTGTGGGTTCTTACAAGTCTCTTGTTAATTTAAACATTAAGTGATCAACCACAATCCCATAAATTAATGTCTAGTGATTGTGTTTGATCCCATATTTCACCATGAAACAAAACTTATCATAGTTTAGGATAATACATATCTCCATACATCATTCTTACACAAAAATATTGTTTTTATATATAATTATAATGATAAAACATAATCCAATAATTATACTGTTAATAATTAAAAATATTTCTCTTCCATTCTATATAATATATATACCATGGACTATAGAAAATTATCACATACATTACACATTATACAAAACATTATTTAATAGGAAAAGGTTCTATATGGTCTTTTGAAAGTTTCCTTTTCGTCGTCCCTCCAATACATATGAAATTGGGTTATAGCTTGTGTATCCATCAATAGATAACTAATTCACATGTCAAGATAATCATTATATTAATTGATTGATAAAAGGGTGGGAAATATACTCCTTCATCATTGCATCATTTATATTTAAATTGTTAATATACATTATCTAACCCGTCACTATTTTGGTGAAGATTATTTCATAAAATTGATTCATAAAATTCATTCCTCCATTATTAGATATAACATGGAGTGGGCTCACTTATTCACTCTCATATATTAGTTAAAAGATCCTAGAATACAATAGATTTATCACCTCCTTCATTTCCAGTTGGTTTTGGGAGTTTTCAACCTATTTTTTGTTTACCATGTTATCTTTAATACTAATTTTAGTATCAATTTATGAGTGAAAATAAAAGTCCATACCTTATATATAATCTATTAAATATCATTCATCCTTTACATTAACACGTCATCCAACTATAGTTATTTTTCTATAAAATTATCATCATTCGTAATCTCCACTAGGTTCTCTCTGTCTTCCATGAATAACTATATCATATTACTTGGGATTTTATTCATCATATGCTTTAGTTTTTTTTGATAATAGAGGGATGTGATTTATATAATTATTCCCAATATATTTGGTTCACTATGTCAAAATTGATTTCTAGAATAGGGTCTTCAACATTTTTGTCCTATTTTCTCCCCACTAACTAATTAATCGGCTCAAAGATACCTAATTTTCCTTTCAATTTCATTTCAATTTGTCCATTAACATCATTAATAGTTATGTATGTATATAAATATTTTGGTTCATCAACATACCTCACTACTTTCATTACTCAAAATTGACTTAATCCTCTCTAACACAAAAATGATATGTCCATGTTTGACATCCATAATATTTTACTTAATTCTAGGAATGGTTGGACAGGGGTAACTAACACCTATATTTTTTTATCTATCTCCATAAATAGATAGTCGATGGGAAAAATAAATATTCCCACAATCACCAATACATCCAAAAAAAATTAGTTTGGTACTTGATGGATTGGTATGATAGTCGAATGTAAACTATCATGGTATTAGGATTACATATCCAATGTTACTTGAAAATATTTAATATCACATGATTGATGTTCACTTAAAAATCATAAAATTGAATTCATAAGGTGTACGATCCAATGGTGTATGAAATAGAGAACCTACCCAAATAAAAAGATAATTAGTGAGTTCACCCTTTGAACTAAAACTAAGAACAACTCACTAAATTAAATCACTCTTAAATATTGTAGCTTCATATTGTTTTACGGAAATTCCTTTATTATCATTATGTATACTATTATTTTTTATATTTCTTCATGGAATGGGATATTGATTTATAGTTTATTGAATATATCTATAAATTTTTTTATTTGTATTCAAGATTTCATTGGTGTATCATATTCATTAAGGGAAGAGGTGCTCAGTAAGGTTGCACACTGAGTGGACAAGAATTTTTTTTTCCAATATTTATTACTTATATTTTATCTTCCCTTCGAAATTATTTAGATAACTCTTAAAAGTATTGTTTCTGACGATTTCTCTGGGGTGTGTGCATCCATCTTGTTCGAGGATGGTGGCGATGTATGTTGCCCTGCATTCGCGCTTTTCAAAGGTGGGGGGGAATCCATCACTTTTTCAGGGATGTCTGCTCTTTGATCAAAACGGGATGATGGGATGTCTGTTCTTACTTACATGGATTCTTCCTCAGAAGTCGTTACCTAGTCCGGGTCTCCCTTATAGATTTAAGATGTGGTTCGTGAAACTCTTCACAGTGGCATATCTTCATGGACACTAGTTACTTACACTGCTTCTGTCAAGACATTCTGAAGGGTCCGGTCAGGGCAGCAAACTTCAGTCAGGGGAGTAGTCATGTTGGGCATCACTGGCATGTCTGGATGCTAGAACAGTGGAAAGTCTGGTTTTCTTCCTCTTATTATGGGGATTCTCAAGGGCGAGGAAGCCCGAGGCATCCCACGTAAAATGTAGGGAATTTTATTCCCTAGGAATGTATCTGAGGTTTCCCTCAGCTTCCTATGTTTAAAATAGGGTATGCCACTGGTTTACCATCAAGCAGAGACAAATCAGACTGATCAAAACACTGATTAGAGAAAATTAGCTGAGTGAAACCCTTTGAGGGAACACCGATGTTGTGGATAATTTTTGGTTAGTACTCGATTATTGTTAAGAGGAATGGGGAATGAGGTGGCATGATCTCATCGGGATGTGGTGGCCCGGGTAATAATAAAAATGGATTACAGATGGTTAAGTGAAGTGGGTGGTGAATGAGATGGAGTTGACTCGAGGATGACGATGATGTTGGGCTTGAGTCTTCAAGAGATCTCCTATGTATCCCTGTGGATGGGAATAAAATTCCTCATACTTCATCTGATGACGGCTTACCACCGATTGGGTATTTTGATGGCTTACCACTAGATGGGGTCAAAACTGCATACCGCTGGATGGGGTCACAATGGCTTACTTCTGGATAGGATTTCAATGGAATAATATTGGGCGGTGGATGCAGTTTAACATTGTGTAGGATGAAAAGGGGGCATATAGTTTAATTTCATGCAGGAAAAATGTGGTCTAACATGAAAGGGGCTCGAAACGAATGGTTGTTGAGATTGAACCATAGGAAGGCTTCCTACGTACCTTTCCTTTGTAAGGATCAAAGTCCACATAGTTCATAATGGTTTCTGGTCAGCCAATGTGAAGATGGTAATGACCAATGGTTATTGGGATCAAACCTAACGGAGGCTTCATACGTACCCCTTTTTGGAAAGGATCAATATCCACATAGTTCAGAAGGTGGGAACCGACATGAAGGGGGTCGGAACCAATGGGGTGTTGGCATTTAACCTCGTGGAGTCTTCCTACATACCTTTCCATTGTAAGGATCAAATTCCACATAGTTCAGGAGGTAGGAACTGACATGAATGGGGTCAGAACTAATGGGGTGTTGAGCTTGAACCACAGGGAGGCTTCCAACGTACTTTGCCTTGGAATGGATCAAAGTCCGCATAGTTCAGGTTGGGCATGGGGCTTACACTCTAGGCTACCCGGAGAGGATGTCATGGTTGATTATTACTCTAAGCCCATGTGATTCATGCACAGTGTGAGAAACAAGATTCAGCAAAGACCTGATGATCATGTCACGAAAGGTGCATCCGGGGGAAGCGGAATGGGACTTACACGTATTTGGTGGCCCAAAGAGTGAATAGGGGATTAGACATGGTTAGTATCTTGAAGTGATGTAGATTGGCACGTACTCCAGGTTGGAGGTATGGGTGGTGAAAAATCCCAGTGGGAGAGGGATTTGGCACCCAGGAAGAGAGGAGGAGAAGGGATTCTACCTCCTACCAGAAAATCTACGGGCTTACACCAGGGCGGTTTCCCTTTCCCTACGGACAGACGTCGCACCGATACAGAGGATGGCATTCCATGTGAGGAATGATATCTCCCTCGTGGAAACCAATGGGTGTGGATAATGTCTGAGAAGGGGAACCACACGTGCAAGGAACTGGGCGAGGTCACAATTTAACATCATGTGCTGAGGATGATGTCTCTAGGTAGATTAACATCCTGCAACACAAATGAGGTGGGTTCGCTCCACACCCCTATGACTTACATAACTGATACCCACCCAACCCTGAGGGAAGGAAGGAATCTGCAATGTCATTGTTAGGGGGAGTTATGGAGCAATCCATTGGGGGGTACAAGTTTGAATGGCTATGAGAAGAATCAATAGCCGTTAGTGTGCCTGGTGCCGCTACGAAGCAGCAATGGTCGATAGGGCTTATGCAAGGATGCAGCCCGAGTGCCGCTATGGAGCGGCAATGATTAATGTGGATTACGAAAGGAAGATGACCAAGTGCTGCTATAGAGGGGAAATGGTGGATGGGGATTATTCAAGTATTATTCCCGAGTGTCTCTATGGAGCGGAAATGGTGAATGGGGCTTATGCAAGGATGCAGTCTGAGTGCCATTATGGAGCGGCAATGGACGATGGGGCTTATGCAAGGAAGCTGCTTGGGTGCCGCTATGGGGTGGAAATGGTGCTTGGGGTTTACGCAAGGAAGCCTCTTGAATGCCTCTATGGAGCTTCAATGGTGAATGGGGCTTATGCAAGGATTGTTCCTGAAATGTCTTCCATGTTTCTGTCTATGAGTGTATCCCAACTCACTGGTGGGTTGAGGTATATAATTGGGGCCAACACCAATGCGCATGTGCACAAGTGGGATAACAAAATGGGGAATTGGAATCATTATGAATAATGGTAGATGAAAAGTATTAATTACATGCCTAATATTCAGAACTCAGAGAGGGTGGCGTGGCGATGGAGGATAACTGTTTATCGTGTTCGAAACACAGAATCCATATCGCATTAACCTGAAATGATTAAAAACAAATGATGGTTGACTACTGACCATGATCTAAACATAGGACCTGACTCGAAGTGTTTTCCAATGTCTTACGGGGTGTTGTCCTATTACAGTAGGTCATCCAATGCGGCATGGGACCAGGCCTTTAGGGGGTCCCTTCAGACATGGAAGAGGATGAAGATCCGAATGAAAGACACGCAAAGCGTGAGGTGGTGTGATGGAATGTTTGAACATATTCCAATGCACTTGAAGTTATTCCACTATGATCTTGGCATAATGAGTCTTATTCTTGGGATATAAGGCATATCTAATTTGGAATAAGAGGCATCCTATTATTGAATGATAGGTCATGCTACAGTTTATAGTCATGTGGAGAGGATTGTTGGCATCTTATGGTTGGAGCATAAGTCATATCTTGTTTGGAGAAAGAGGAATACTATATTTGTCACATAAGGAATACAATAGTTTAAAGTCATATAGGTAGGACGGTTTGGCATAAGGCACCTAGTAATGGTTTGTCTTGGGACTTACACAAGAGCGGCCCTTTCTGGTTTAACCTGGCATAGACGCCAGGAGATGGGGTTCAAATGAGTTTCTTGAGGAATGGTTCTACTCAAGGTACTTGGGAGGGATTGATGACGAGAATCTCAACTCATGACATAGGAAGCAGACCAAGTGGAATATGCTGACTCAAGGTGTTTAATGGTGTGCGGAGAAGTATCTCTAATAATGGTATCCCATTGGTGGAAGGCAGTTTATTATAAGGGCGCAATGGAAATAGTCAACGTCCTGGCCTGAAAGGGTCACAGTGTGACTCTCCATTTTCTAGGGGGGTCTGTGATGGTAGAGAAGGGACTGGCCTGGAAATCTGGGATTACAGCCCGACACTTATCCTAAGGGGGGTGTGGGGGCTGCGCCCCCTGCGTTTTGGACAAGCGGGCACAGACTTGGGCACGGTTGCATATAATTTAGGTTACACGTTTGATGGGTTGCGCGCAAGAGGGAATTCTTGTGCACAATAGGGAGGGAGTGCATAAAATATGGGTGATGTGCACACAATAGGAGGTTGTGTGCTCAATAGGGAAGGAATTGCGTGAAATAGGGGAGTTTGGCCTGAAAAATGGGATCTTTGCTTATAATAGGGAATGTGCACGCAATAGGGGGTCGTGTGCGCAATAGAGAATGAATTGCGCACAATAGGGGAGGAATTGCACGCAATAGGGTAGGTGTGCACGTAATTGGATAAGTGAAACACTGGTGCATGAAAAGTTGGGCACTGTGGCACTTTTGTGCGGAAAAATTTTCCTTTGCATGCAAAATTGGTCGTGTTGGCCCCTTTACATGCAAAAGTGTTTTTTTTTTGTGCATAAGACGGGGGGGTTTTACATGAAGGAACTTAAAATGTGGACTTACACACATTAGATCATTGGCCGACCTTTGGGGATATCTAGAAAGAAGGAGGTGAACTTGTATTTATAGGTGAATCCTTGAATGTCGGTGCACATAAAATTCTATTCCAATTATCCACACAAATCCATTTTATGCGTAAGATTCCTTTTTTATGTGAAAGATTCCATTTTTACGCTCATGATTCCCTTTTTATGCACAAGCCCATATTTACGTGTGGGATTCCCTTTTTACATGAAAATCCATATTTTCACGCACGATTCCATTTTTATGCACAAATTCATACTTTTCCCCAAAACCATCCGGTAAGTCCATTTCCGGAAACCCGACATCGAACAGCCATAACTTCTGATATGTCACTCCGTTTGGGCTCCATGACTAGTTAAATCAAAGCTTCATAAACGAGCTATGCTATGGTATCATATTTGGAAGCATCCAGTGAATTACATGGATGCGTTTTCCTGTGGCAAAAATTACACCTCCTTTTTAGTAAATTTATTATTTTAGGTTTACTTATCCTTCATATCCTTTACACTCCAAAATTTCATAGATTTCACTTCCTCTCATGTAAATTTGGTGTTTCTTATTAATATTCCTAATAGTATCCCTAATTGATTATGGGAAATCTACCCTATGTGATTCTTAATATTATGAATATATTATTGTATATATTTCATGAAATTATCATGATTCTCTAAATTTATCTTAACAATATAGATATTTTAATCATTTGATTTGATGTGTTCTGTTTATAATTATTTGAAATAGGGTTTATCCAATTAGATGTGTAGCTAAATCTATTAATGTTATGGCTATTTTCAATGAATTATTTTCAACCTTGAGGATTTTAATTATTCTGTAATGAATTCACGTACTTTATTTCCTTGGGAAAAAACTAATAGTACTCGAGCATGGTAAAAAAAATTTGTGCCTTCATATTGTTTCCAATATTTTATTTGACTAAAAAACCTATATTTTTTACCAAATAAATTTGAAAATATTATTGACACCACTTATACCGCAAAAAAAAAATTAAACCATTTTTTTTCTTACTACCATGTTCAAAATAAAAAAAATAGTTTTGTTACTCCACACATATCACATGAAATAATTTTTTTTTAGATCAGGAGTTTCTCTATTACATTGTATAATAATAAATTAATCCAATTATTTTTACATTCATTTTTAATCTAGTTGTGATCTTATAATTTTCTTTAATTTTTTAATACCTCTTCTTAGAGGGCCACTTTATCCTAGACACTAAAATATGTTTCTTCATAATTCAACCAATTTTTTTTCAATATATGATGTTCTTTACATTACTGTTTTTTCATATGTTTTATTAACTACAACTCCTAAATTGTGTAGAAAACCAAGATAACATATTTTAAACTACATGTAAAGGTTTACTAACTATTTTTTCATTTTATAATCATATTTTGAAAAGTATTACCATGAATCAAATGTGGATTCCCCATCTTTTTGTGAAAATTTTTTATTTTCATTTTGGTTTTTTTCAATTTTCAAGCGTCAATATTACCTTTCTAAAAAAATATTTCATATTCATCTAATGTGGTGATTTATGTTATGGGAAATACATTTAATGAATCCAATGACCTATCTTGTAGTAAAAAGGTGATTTATGCTGGCCATACTGCATCATTGGAAACCCCATTATTATTGGGAGCAATATAAATCCTTAAAATTGAAGAGGTTTTTATATGGATCTTATCTTTTAATCCATTGATTTTTCAAAAATTCTATTCCATTTACAACATATTTTTCTTAAAATTATTATTATTTTGATCGAAATCCTTATAATACTCTGTAAATATCCATTGATAGATGAAAACATATAGTCTATTATATTAATTTTATGTTTTATTTTTTTGGGCCCCATTGCTAAACAATCCCTATAATTTTTTATTTATGATGGATTAAATTGATCTTCCATTTAAAAAAATTTATATCAAAATTGATACCTCTTGTTCTCATGTTTATAGTCTAATGTCCCAAAATTGTCGATGATCCTTCATCTTATGAGTGTGATTTTAATAATACAAAGTAACATGTAAAAGAAAAAGGAACAAACAATACTATTAAAAGGTAGAAAAAAGAAAAATAGATTAAGGTAAGAATAAAAATAAATCTCTTAACAAGTATTATGCTAAAAACTAAGTTTAAACCAACCTAATTTCTCTAGAAATTGGGTTGAAAACTTGACCTATCTCAGGGCATCATCACCTACAAAGGTTAGATGCCGAGGTTTTTAATTAAAAAAAATCCAAACTCATTTACTATAACACCAAAAATATTGTATAAATTTTATATAAAGGTAAACTATTGGGAACACAGAACCATCACTTTGATAATTTCATAACAATTCTCTATTGATCACTCATTAATTTCTATAATTGAAATGAAAATATAAAGTAAAAAATAGTTTCAAAAAAAATTATAATTTATAATTATGAAAAATAAATAATGTTAAATTAGTTTCAATGGATTAAAACATTAAAAATTAATATTTCATTTACTATTGAGAAGTATTTATCAATTATTTCTCATATTACTAGGTAATTTATGTTCATTAGATTGATTTTAATCATTATTTTTCTAAAAAAATTCAAATATTTATGAGTAAAATAACCTATATAAAATATAATTAATGAAGTTACAATATAAATTTAAAATGTAAAATAATTTTTATGTCATGGTCTCTCCTCCCATTTTCATAATATTTGTTAAATAATCCATAAGTAATGCAATAATAATTATTCATAATAGAATAATGAATCAAAAAAAATTATTCAAAAAATATATCCATAATTCTAAATAAATGATAATTCTTATACATTTAATTCATCACCCCTTAAGTGACTGATCAGACATTACTGAATCGAAATAAGCCACAAGAATGGAATCTGTCTTAAGGAATGTATAAAATAGAAAAGTTGAAGAAAAGTTAGAAGTAATTATATATAATAATTAGTGAAATTAAATTATAGAACATATTCTATCTAGGCATAACACTATATGTTCCTCCCATCATAAACCTCATTAGAATAGAAAAATATATCAAGAAAGTGTCTCAAATGAGTTATAATTTTAGAGTATAAAAATTGTACTAGTTGGAGAGTCATAACGCAATGAAAACTATTACAACATAATGAATGAATAATTTGAACACCAATTTTTTCTTTAATGACCGCATTTATATCCTATTTTAATTTTATTATCTTTAAGATTTATATAACTAATGTTTCTTTTGTTCTATGATATTTAGTTCCATCAACCTTCTTCTTTGAATGTCCCTAAATCATCAAATATTAACTCAAACTTTTCAGTTATAATTTTTAAACTCAAATCTCTTCCCATAAGTGGTTACATCGTCTTGGGGTTCATCATATGGTATAGAAAAATTAATTCCATTATAACTTATTAGTTACGGTGTAACTTAATTTATTAATCAATAATCTATTCATCAATGATTTCTTGAAAATTCTAATCAGCTAATGGAATTATTGTGTTATAATTCTTCATCGTGAAGACATATGTAAATTTAATTGGTCACAAGATTTTAATCATACATAGGAATTACAACATGAAATACAATATTTTTCGCCATATAATTATCTAAATTTCAATATTTTATTATAAAAAATAATCACATTATTATGAAATTTGTTATGTTGTGATTTTCAGCTGACAGCTTCAAACATGTCCAATTTTTTAAATAAATAATTCTACCAAAAAACATTAAAAATTGAGATAATTAGGTATTGTTAAATATAATTAATGATGAAAATCATGGGAAAATATTTACATTTTTTTATTTTTCATCACTAAATTCAATTTCATTAAAATTCACCCTTGGATAATAAACATAAAGGGTTTTATTTTATATCATACATGATAAATCCATGATAATAATTATAATAAAAATAAATAGAGGATTCATGAAATAAAACCATAAAAAATGGGAGGAGGTTGATCGCTAATATTTAACATATTCATTTTGAATGAAGATGTGGTTTATTTTTTTGATTATGTTCGAAACATGTTGAGTTATTCTAATGTGTTCCACATTGTAATCACCATATATAATATTTTTACCTAATAAATCCATATCATATTTTAGTGTACTTCTTGTGTGGATGTGGTACCTGATTATTTATAAGATCAATTGGATTTTTTTAAGCTTAAAATATAAATATTGGCACTTGAACATCTTTATCGACATCCGTCGTCTATTATTAAACCAAATCCACTGCTTATAAGTATTTTTTATCACAATTTATTCATATTAAAAACTATAAAGTGAAGTGTTTTATTTATTTTTATATATCTGAATAACACATTTATATCTAATGAATAATTCTCATTCACCTATTAATTTTATATAAAAAATATATTCTTTCCAATTATAATCCAAATACAATTTAAAATTTTACTCTTTTATTGTTTCAAATATTATCCCACAATTATGGTTACCTTAAACATACATCATAATATTCCCAAACCAATTTTTCTTCACACGATCAAGATGAGTCTCCATAAGACCACCTTCATGGCTCCACATATACAAGAGGATTCTAACTAGCAATGTGGGTATAATAAGTATATTGTGGTTAAAATACCCTATAGTATAGAAAAATAATAAAATCGGAAAACAAAATAAATAATAAATATATATCAACTTCATCAGATAAACATGAATATTCCAAAGCAATTCAATATAAACAAAAAATGAAATAACAAACATAATGACATTCTAAATGTCATAAAATCAACCATATGAATGAAAGACTCCAAAACTAGTCTTGAACTTTATTATAATTCCCATCTCCTAGATCTAGTCTGAGAAACCAAATCAAACAATCAAGCATAAGGCCTCTTTCCCTAATCTAGGCATGTGTCCATGAAATAGTCTTGGGTACCAAACAGAGACCTGAATATGGTTCGAATAAAACTAATTATTCCACCACTAATTATTTCTAAGAAAATAAAATCTATATAAAAGTGTATGAAACACTATAGTATACCATAGAATTAATTAAAAATTGAATGCAGAATACATAATCAACCCACCAACCCTTGAGCTCTAATTTGACACCAGTGGTCAGCCACACATACTTTAGCGTGATGTTAAAAGTATATGCCTGTACTCTCCACTAAATGTAGGAAAACTACCATGCTAAGGACCATTCACCAAATCAATTCATAGCTAACCTACAATAGATTCCCTGACAAAGGGTGATTTACTTATTCCATGTGTTAATTGACCCAATTAAAATTTCAATGTTATGTCTAATTACATGTTCAGATACATAGAGGACAAGGATAATTCCATTGAAATAAGTAATTATACATTTCACATATCAAATAATGAAAGATTCATTGCATACCAAATCACCAAATATTATTAATATATTAACAATGTCCCATATTTTATAATTCACGCCATATAATAATTGTTATTCCAATTATAGTTAATTTAATGATGTGTATTTTCCATGTATTATTTTTGGATAATATTTAATTTATTTTCAAGGCCATGCACTAAGATGTTGTGCGATTGGGAGGCCTAGTGTTCCCACAATAATTTTTTGAAATATGTTAAATATAATTAATTGAACAAGTGTTTTTAGTTTTCATAAAAAGGTGGAATAACTCTTTAATGTGGACCATAATTAATAAATGAATGAATCATTGAGTTCGTGCCATAGGTTTTACCTTATTCTTGAAAAAATCGTTTTCAGCGAGGACCATTTGTGAAAAATTCATCACAGGTGTAAATAAAAAAATTATTTTTTTTATTTTTATGTAGTGGCTTATTTCCTATATATGAATATGGATATAGAATTTCCATGTTCATGGCTACTCAGACCATAGAGATTCAGATGAATGTTGCTGGGTGTTCTTAGAAAATGGTGATGGGGCATGATTAAATTGTGGTTCAGTGCACCAATGGAGTTAATGAATCTCATCAAATTAGGAAATACAACCATTCTTCTTCAATGATCCATCCAAACTCTTGGTAGGAAATTTGATCCTTTTTTCCATCCTATTTATTAATCCTATATGAAAGAAGATCAATCCCATGAATGGAATTGATACGTTCTTTGTTAGAAGATTTAAACTGATAGAATTTTATATTTCTTCATTGTGATTTTATTCCTCTTTGTTCATATTCTCCTATTGCAATGAATCTAGTCCAAATGAACAATGGTCACGGTTTGTTCCTCATATCATGTGTTTTATGGATTTATTCCCCCATTCATCACAAATTCATCATGGGTGTTTCCTTGTGTACTTTTTTTGACGATGACTCAGTATTTGATTGTTGTACAACCATTCATTGATGAATCAAATTAATATCATAGGTGAGGTTCATGATCAATGGTGTGATCGTGGTGGGAAAATGGTGTTAGTTTATTGAACTTAGATCTAAATGGTTTTTTGGGTTCTGATCCTACTAAATTTTGATGCAAAATGATGATGGATCGATGAGGTGGTATTGTGACAATATTTTTGTCTCAATATCCATTGATCAATCATGGAAAGGATAAGTTGAACCTCAGTCTATAGGTTTTTCAAAGGGTGATAGTTCTGGTGATGCAAAGGATGGTGTAAAATAGATTCCATCAAATTGGGAAAATCTCAAGCAACACTGCGTGAATTTTAGGATGATGGGATATGTGGGGACCTCTCCATAGTGTATAGGGTTTTAGGATGAAGTTAAGGATCACAAAGCATGTGAAACCTGCCACATGGTGTGTGAACCCTCTATAACAGCTTGGTGTATACTTCAGAATGTACATGAACAAAGGAAAATTTACATAGCCAAAGGCATGCTGTGTACTCAGACACGGACATGGTCGGGTGCACATGGGTTGGTACACGGACATGAACAACAAAACATGATTAGGTTATCAGTGATCTCTACATGTCAAGTACCCTTCCAATACAAAGTTTATTCATAGATTTATATGTTGTCTGAGGCCTTTCAACATGGTTATACTGGGGGAATGAATTACATGTTGTGTACCCCTAGTACACACTATATAACCCCTAAAAGAGTGTTTATAGCTCGTCATTTCCATAGTTTGGACTACTATAGGATTGGTGCCTTCCCTTGGTCCTTTACCTTGAGGTTACAGTGAAAAATGACATCCACATCACAATATTGTGATCCCATCTAGTGGTCGAGTCTCAAATATAATTTTATTGTTCCTATGTGAGACTGGAGTGTGACACTCTATCATATTTGTTTCTGAGGTGGATTTTATGGGTATGGTATGACCTCCAAGATTAGGTTGTTGATCCTCCATCTAAAATTCCATATCAGTAGGGTTTGTAAAATCACTGGCATATGATCCAATATGTAGTGAGATGATTCAAATTGGTTTTGTGGTGTCCCCAACAGTTCTGGTCATGAACCACTATTTGAGTATCAGGGTCTTCTTAGACGAATGATCTATCTTGGGTGGATCCCAATGATCTAGACCTCTGGAATAGTGACTCTAGTGATATCATGTCTCATGGAGTTCACTCTCCCAAAATAATATTTTATATGATCATAATCAAGTGGCATGTAGTTAGTTATGAATTCTTGGTGTCATGATTTCATTCTTGACTATATATTGGTGTTTTTAATATAAATTGATTATTTTATCTTTTATAGAGCTCACTATACATGATGATTTATGTTTTGTGTTTTTACATTGTTTAATTGGGTATTTTTATAATTACCCCTTCATGAACATTTCCCCCAAGTTTTCTGTCTTATCTTGACAGTGATGCATTTAATGTACTCTTGGGAGGAAAGGGAGTGGGGGAGTGTAGCTTGAGCTTGTTAGACCGATGTGGTTATCTGGAGCTTCCATTTGACTTTATTCCACTTCCTTAGAGTGGTTTGGACTCTGTATAGTTTTTGTTTGGGATTGTATTTAGTGAATTTTTCAACTTTCAATAATTTACAATCATGCTCTATTGTGGGATCTTAGATGTATACAAGTATTGTTTTCAGTTTTTTATATTTTAGCTTTTCTTGGTCTTGGATATTTGTGTATGTGTGTGAATGTACATTAAGATAATGTCTCCCATTTGTGGTACACTCCTAGTTGGAGATTTTCATTAGCCCATGCCCTATTGGATGTGGCCATGGGATAGTCACGATTCATACCACAACAGGTCGGGTCATGACAGAGTTGTATCATAGAATTTAGTTCTACCATAGGACAAGAGTAATTGAGATTATTTTGTGGAAAAAATGCGGAGTGTTTTCATTTCAACATTCAAGATAGAGACTTCAATGTTGGTGCTAAGGATAAAGTATCCATACACCAGAACATTGATCACATGCCTTTTGACTCGGTACATGTAAACATTAGTTGTAGGGGAAATTTTGGTACAAGCACCAAATAATAATTGGTTGTTTTTTCTATGTGCTTCTTGTGTCACCTCCCCATATATACTCTTCTAACTATCGTACATGTTGTTTTATTTCAGGATGCCTCCATGCAGACAGTCATCCAGGATTGCATTTCATGATCACGAGGATGATCCACCTAACAACAAGGCATCAATATAGGGGATTGTACTAGAGATAGAACCTCCGGGTGGTTTACCAGCTATACCACAACCCATTCAGTAGAATTTAGAACATTCAATAATTGCTGTGTATACACAGAGACTGAGTGTGTTGCACAAGTTTAAGAGGTAGTGATCTCCCTGGTTTTGGGGAGATCCAAAACCATAGGTGACTGAGGACTGGATAGAGGGGGTCACTCATGTCTTCCACCTTGTGATAATGGATATAGAATAGATCCAGATCATCATGGAGAGTCTTATTACTATCTATATTGGGTGTGGTTAGCTTAGTGACTTAATCACAAAATAACACACCTCTTTATTCGGGTCATACTTTGAGTATCTCTTCATGGAATATTTTTATCTAGCTAGGTTGTGATCGGTACACATATAGTATATTCTATATATACAGCTGGAATGTTGGATAGAGGAAGATTTTTTTATGGTTTACCAGTGGCTCAAGTTTGCTCCTTAGATAGGTGCTTGATCAATTATTAAATGATTAGACCATTGAGTTGGTTTTACATAGATAAATTAGGGATTCAGTGGTATTCCTTTCCATTCACACCTATGTTTTTCTACTCGAGTAAGCCATGGTGGGGAGAGATTTATAGAAGCAAAGGAACCAACAGTGGGACCTAGTTGTGGGAACCCAATAGATGAGAACATGGAAACTAGAAGTCAATGGCATTCATAGGGAACCAAACATGTTAGACACTTTAGGAGGCACTCACAAGAAATTGGTTTAGTGGTGTAGGGATCTCAGGGTGGCTCAAATAAGAAGAGGGAGAGGTATTTTCTCTCCTATAATATTCAAGGATATCTGGCCAGGGATTGTCTAACCTATCGTAAAATAGCTTGTGAGATGGTTTACAAACTACAGATATAGAGAGAGACGTATGAGCAGGTTGGTCAACAGGGGGGCAGACGTGTTAAAGGGGTGATTAGTATAATAATAGGTAGTTAGATGTGTGTCTAGTTACCACCACCACCCCCAGGTGGTCCAAACCAGGATCATGGAGCTGCTTGACTGGAGCGAGGCTAGCTACATGCTACTGTTCCAATAAACCTCAGGATCCGGGGATTTTTTGAGTTATAATCTGTTTCTTTTATACTTTATCTATAGTATTCATAGACAAAGGTGGAAATCATTCCTTCTTAACAAATCTATAGTTTGAGACATATATATTCTAGTTGAGTTGTTGGATTGACACTTTCGATTGGAGACTCTGATAGAAAGTGACCCAGAAATTGTGCACTTGTGCTGAAAGTGTGATATACTCTTGGAAATGTGAGTTTTTTTTAAGAATATTTTTATAAAAAATGATTCCTTCCGATTTCATATTATGTATGTATTGGATATCCATAGTTCATACCCAGATTGACTATTTTAGTTAGAGTATCTGGTGTTTCCACATTGATAGTATTAGGTTTTCCTTTGTGGGTGAAAAAGGAAAACATGGTGGAGAAGGATAACCACAATAATAGGAGAGTGCAGTGGATTACTCATCTATTGGCTAGAATAATTCTTAGAGTATTGGATACTATAGTCTATCAATTTCCCATTGTGGTGTTGGAGTATCATGGTGTATTTACTGATGGAGAACCGGTTTTTTCTCCCCACCGAGATCTAGAATTTTTTAATAACATGCATCTTAGGATGATGCCAATATATGAACCAACAAATCAGCTAACTCTCACAGAGCTTCGATAGATGAAACTTCATTTGGAGGACCTACATGAGAAGGTATTTGTGTGACCCAGAATTTCCCCTGGGAAGACCTAGTGTTGTTCTCCAAGAAGGAGGATGGGATATTGAGGTTTTTTGTGGATTATTGGTGCTTGAATCTGGTGAACAAAAATAATATGTATATACTACATAGGATTGATGACCAATTTGATCATTTGATAGTAGTACGATGGTTATTGAAGATTTTCCTTTGATTAGGCTATCACCATCTATGAGTATAGTGTGAGGATATACCCATGATGGAATTCAGATATCTCAATGGTCACTATGAGTACTTGATAATGTTGTGAAGCATGAAAGAAACCATGTAGTGTTTATGGGACTCAAGAAATAGATCATTCATTCTTTCATAGACCGGTTAATGATGGTATTATTTGATGAAATCCTAGTGTATTTTTCATCTAATGAGGACCACATGAGACACTTGATTATGGTCCTTTACATGCTCTGAGAGAACTATCATTATGGGAATCTCTTTGAGTGTCCTTTTTGGATTGGAGAGTTCCACTTTATGGGACATGACATATCAGAGGTAGGATTAGCAGTAGACCCGTAAAAGGTTCAGTAAGTGATTTATTGGGATCCACCGAAGAGTGTTACTAAGTTGAATAGTTTCCTTCAGTTGATAGTGCCCTAAAAATGGTCTGTACCTATTTTCTCAAGAGTGGTAGCACCCCTGAAAGCTTTCACATGGAAGGGGAAACCATTCATATGGATTGAAAAGGGCCATAATTTATTTTAGGATCAAAGGTATAGGTTGATGAGTGAAATCATATTTATATTTCTAGAGGAGGGTGTTGAATATATATAGTGTTCTATGATACATTAGGGACCAAACTTGGTAGTGTTATCATGTAGAGGTAGGTGGTTATTACATATGTTTCACGTTAATTTAGACCACATGAGTGGAAATATGTTACATGGGATCTTAAGTTAGTAGTGGAAGTCTTTACAATAACGATGTGGTGACACTACTTGATAGGAAATAGGTTTATAATTTACTCTAACCAAAAGAGTATCAGGTATATCTTCTCTCAAAACGATCTTAACATGTGATAAAGGTGATGGATAGAGTTACTGTAGGACTATGGACATAAAATTTTCTGTAATCATGGGAAGGGGAATGTGGTGGTAGACTCTCTCAGTAGGATATCTTTTTCTCAGTTGTAGGCTGAGTTTTTGGAGAAATTAACATCATTGTATAATACCTTATTGGAAAATCATGGTGCTTCATATATTCAGTCGATGGTTGTTACCCCACCACTTTTAAAACATTTAATTGCTGCTCTGTGTGGAGATAATGACTATGATAAATTACGTACTCATATATCAACTAGATGTACTCATGTTTGTTATTTTGAACATAGCAAACACACTATCTATTTCAGAGAATAAACGATAGTACATTTGATGTTGCAAGAGGATTTGATGTGGCAGTTTCATACCTCCCCATTGGAAGTACATATAGGTTTTGAATATATGTATCAGGACCTATTATAGTATTTTTAATAGCCATGAATGACGGAGGTAGTTGTAGATTTTGTCACTTGATGCCTCGCATGTCAGCAGGTGAAGGATGAATGTTTGGTTCTAATGGGATTAACCTAACCCCTTAAGGTTATAGAGTTTGAGAGGGATAATATTCCCATGGATTTAAGGGTGATGTTAAAATATATTTCCAAGGAACATGATTCCATCTGGGTGATCATAGACTAACTCACCAAGTTATCCCACTTCATATCAATTCAAGAGCAGAGTTCAGTATAGATTTTGGGGTGCCTCTATGAGCAAGAGATAGTCAGACTCTACAGAGTTCCCTTGAAGATCATATCTGGTTGTGATGCTCACTTCACATAGTAATTATGAAGTGTATTTTTGGAGGCCTTTGGAACATAGTTACACTTGAGCACAAAATTGTACCCCCAAATGATTTCTAGATAGAGTGGACTATCCTGGTCTTGGAGTAAATATTGTTGTATTTCATTTTGGGTTTCAAACATAGTTAGAAGGATCACGTACCCTTGGTGGAGTTTTCATACAACAATATCTACCATTACACCATTGTTATGACACCATTTGAGGCTTTTTATGGGTGACCCTGTATGTTACCACATTATTTGATTGATCTATAAAAGTTAGCAATCATGGGCTTGGAGTTGGTGTGAGCTACTATAGAGAAGTTTCAATCCATCCAGGAGTGGATGAAAATTTCACAGACCTGTCATAATTCTTATAAGAACCAATGAATAATACATATGGAGTTCGACCAGGGAGACCATGTGTTCCTATGGGTCTCACCTCAACCTAGATTGAGGAGATTTGTCCATGATAGAAAATTATCTCTGAGACTAATTTGTCCTTAATAGATACTACATTAAGATGGTGAGGTGTCATACTTCTTACCTCTACCACTGTAGTTGGACCAGGCACATGAAATATTCCATGCGTCACAACAATGAAGATATGTGCATGACCCATTGCATGTTTTTGGATGGGGTAAGATGGACATCGACGATGGAACTGAGTTTGTTGAGTCCCTAGTAGATATTGAGGATTTCCAGGAAAGGATCCATTATAGGTGATATATTTTTCTTATGTCTTTCTAGTGGCAATATGTCAATCTTTAATAGATCAGCTAGGAGTAGGAGAACCAAATATGATCATAATACCCTCTTATTTTTTAGTGGTGTTTTCTCTTTTCAGGATGAAATTCATTAAGGTGTGGATAATGTAATGACTTGGAGTTTCAATGTATTATTTTTTGATATTATATGGATTACATTCAAGAATAGGAACTGAGATGACATGTGATTTTGAGGCATGATGTTCCTAGTATAATTGTTTGAAATATATTAAATATATTAAATTACAAACAAGAGCATAGTTTTCTTAAAAAGGTGGAATAACTCTCAAATGGATAAATTGTTTAGATATATGAGGGTATCATTGAGTTAAAACATCTGGTTTTACCCTAGATGTGACATAATATTTTTCGTCACATGCTGTTTGGGAAAACATCATCATAAGAATAAATAAAATAAAATAAAATAAAATTTGTTTGATTTGTTTATTTTGATTAAAAGGCCAATTTCTCCAATAATTATATAGATATAGAGCATCCTTATGGTCTTACGCTCAAACCCTAGAGATTCATATGACTGTTGCAGACCATTCTTGGAAAATAATTATGTATCAGGACTGGATTGTGGTTTGTTCTGCCAATTGATTGCATGGATCTTGTAAATGACAGAATCAAAACCGTTCATCATCAACAATTGATCCAAACTCTAGGTAGGATGTTTAATCTAATGTTATCCATACTATTTCTCAATCCTGGATGAATTTATATCAATTCTACAAATAGAAATGATACATGCATCCTCAGTATATTTAAATAGATGAAATTTTATAATTGTTAATTTTGATTTTATTTTTATTCAATCATCTTCTTCTATGAAAATAAATCAAAGTTGAATGAATATAGTCTGATGTTCATTCCCCATGTCTTGTGATTTATGTATTTCTTCCACCATTCTTCACACATTCCTCATGGTTATTTCCTTTTGGACTGTGGTTCGATGAATACCTGATATTTGGTTATTGTGGGACATTTATTTAGTGAAATGAATCAATATTGCGGGTGCTTTTTAAGATCAATGGACTGATTGAGGTGTGATTATAGAGGAGGATTATTGGAGGTTGATAAGAACATATATTTTGGTTCTATTCTTCATTATTTTATATGCACAGTGATACTGGCTCAACAAGGTGATTTTTGAGAGGATTCAAGTTGGGATCTCCATTGATCAATGTTGGAAAGGACCAGCCGAACCCTGATCTACTGGTCTAGACAAGAGATATAGATCAGGAAAGGTTAAATATGTTGGGGAAGCAATCTAAAGGATCTAGAAAATTCTAACCAATATGAAATGTATTTCATGATTACACACCATGTGGGTCCCTCTCAATGAAGACTAGTGTTTTGAGAATGATTTTATGGATCACACAGTGTTTGGACCCTATCAATGGTATGTGACCCCTCCATAATGGAACTAGATGTTCTTAATAAAGTATGTGGACATAGGAAAATGTACACAGCTAGTGTCACATTGTGTAATCAAACATGGACACGTTTTGGTGTACATGGGCCAATACTAGGACATGGCCATCGATATATGGAGATGACCAACAAGACATGGGAAGGTTCAAGGTGATCTCTGCAAACTTTGTACCTTCCTAAATGTTGTGTATTAAAATAACTATATGATTTATGAGGCATTTCTACACTAGAATACCTGAGGATAATGGGAAACTTCATGTACCACCTTAAAGAGTGTTTGTAGCTATTCATTTTCTTAGTTTATAAAATCATAGGTTTAGTGTCTTCCATTGGTCCTTCCCCTCAAAAGAAATGTTTGACATTACATCCACATACCATGATTATGATATGCTTTAGAGGTCGAGTATCAGATAGAGATTCAGTGTCCCTTCGTGATACTATAATTTGATCCTCTATCATATTTTTTCATCATGTGGGGCTTGTGGAATCAACATGACCTCCCTGAGAAGGGAATCATTCATCCATATATCATTCTATATTAGTAGGGTTCTCAGAATCATTGTACTGTGATCCCCTATGTATCATATTGATTCAGGTTTTGTTTGGGGTGTCCCCTAGTGGATCTGGCTGTGGCCCCCTATCTAAGTATCAGGGTCTTATTAGACCAATGATCATTCATTGGAATGCCCTAATGGTCTAGACCTATGGTTGATTGTATCCTGTGATAGCATGGCATGTGGAGTAGAATCTCTTGGAATGAGATTTGCTTCAAAAAGAGTCTTGTAGCTGGCAGTTTGTTATGACCATGTGGTGTCATGATGTATTTCCTGATTATGTATGTGTGTTTTTTATACATTAATTTCTTTAATTTTTATTAATATTAATATACTATTTTATTCATGTTTAGGGTTTTTTGGGTGCCCTGCTAGTATTTTTATACTCACCCATGCATGAGATTTTATTACACGTATTGTGTCTTAGGCATAAGAAGATCTATTTGATGAAGTCCTGGGAGGACATTGAGCAAGTGGAGCATATCTTGATCATGCAAGATCATGGTGGTTAATTGGAGATTACATTTGACATTAGTCCTCCCCTTTGGAGAAGGTTGGACTCTTTACATTTCTGGATTGTGATTGTATTTTCCCCCTTCTTCCTCTTTTAGTAATTTAATTTTCTACTCTTTTTTGTCATTTTAAATGTATGCATGCATTACTTTCTATTTTTTTAAATTGAAAAATTGTGTGGGATTAAAAATGTGTGTATGTTGGTACTTTATGATAACTCCTCCCAAGTGTGGGATATTCCAACTTGGTGTTGGTTACAAGACCGTGTCCTATTAGAGGTAGGCAAGGGGTAGTAATGGATTTAACCTCAGGAAGTTTGGTTATGATAGTTAAATTCCATTATTCCTTTATATAAAGTTCAATTTAATCTCAAGATACCAATTTAATGGTCGTGTATTCTTAAATCCAATACACATAATATATATGTTCAAATAACATTTCACATACCAATTATATCGTTATAACAACGTTCTTTTATTCCATTTTCTATTTCCATGGAAATTATCCAATTATTATCCAAGTGATCCATGTCATCTCAAATTCTAGAGAAAATACATTCTTTAAACCAATCGCCGAATTAAAATATGAGGATCTAGATTTATATATACCATGATCCATCCAAGATTCATGGATGGCCACACCACTTGTGTGGTTGGAAGTCTAGTGTCTCATTCACCAACAAACCCAACATAATCAATGGGGTGTCTAATCCTTATGATTCATGAAATTCCATTGGATTAAAATTATAACAGATCATGAACATTGAATGTAGATGTGATCACCTATGTTGTACATGTTTTAAATAAATGGTAGACCTAAGAGATATACATTAGTCTGCCTACCACAAAATCAGAGAATAATTATTGAAGAGCCAAGCATCTCGATCAACCCAGACCACCATCATTCACAATGGAGAGAGATAGATTCGCCGCATATTGGATGGGAGAATAATATTCAGGATGTAATAATAGGAATTCATCGTTTCCAAACTACACATATCAATCCTAGAAGTTCAGATCAAATGGTGGATGAAGGAATATAAAATCAAGGTTAGAGAAGTCAAGTTAGCCCTAAAAAACCCTCCAAATTCGATAATCTTGAATCAGAGTATAAACAGCGGGATTAATAAAATAAATTGGGGTTTTATAAGGTAAAATATATTACAATATCCCTCATTATCACAATCGAACTCTATGTTACCAGCTAAACACTGGCTACCACTGGCTAGCAGGTAGTTCTAGGAAAAACACATGCACCTCTAACAACCCTATTAGTCGGCCAGTGGAATTTCTATAAGATTCCAAATCTGCTAGGGTTCCACATGATGGACGGTGGGATTCCTATAGCCTTACCATGAAAATTTCCCATTCACTAGCTAGCTAGTTGTACATCGTCATTCCCACTACTTCATTAGACTAATATACATTTATTATTCTCCACATCTGACATCCCAAGAACCTCTAAAACACCATTTTAACCATGTTCAAGGGATCATTTATGAAATATAAAAGGACTCAAATAAAAAATGAGTAATTTAACTACATATAATATGGGTTATTGTATACCTTAAGATCCATTTAAATGGCATAATATTCTCTTCCTTTGTATTTCTATAAAACAAATCTTATAAACATGTTTTATAAATAATATGTAACCTATTTAAAATGATTTATAGAAGTCTTCCAATCAATTTCGTATATAATTTTAGAAATATAACATGTCCTCATTAATGAATCCTAATTTTAATTCCAATAGTTATTTGTATAGAAATTAGTATTCAATATATCATATAACTTTTTTGGATGTTTCTTTTCATATTTTTGTTTCTGGCTAAAATTATACTACCTCCTTTGATTAAACCACAACCCAATTAAATAGGTGAGTTAAACAATCATTGAAATCTATAACATTAAATCCAAAAAGCTAATAAACTATTATAATAATTAATTTTATTTAATCCTAAAATTATATCATTGACATAGATGAGTACCCTCAGTTATTCTTATTTTAATGACTTTACATAGATGTTTTAATCAAAACCACCTATTTTTTCATTAGATTAATCAAGTATATCCAAATGAGCATACGAAGCTACTGGTGCCTACTTTAAACCATATAAATAATTATTCAACTAGTGTACCTTTCCTTAGCATCTTCGAGTTAAAATATAACATGTTTTTTAATTTATACATCTTCTTTAACCACTCCATTCAATATTCTAGTCATTATATACTTTTTTAATATCTTGGTCTCTCTTTAAAATGAAAACACCAAACATAATTGAATTGATTAAATTATATCCATCAGTGAAGTTTTCTCTTTAAAATTCACCCCTTTATTTTGATCATAGATTTTTTAAATAAATAATTCTTTATTCAAGATCACATTAGCATTCCCGACATATTTATTATTGAATACTCACTTCCATACATTGAATTTATAATCACAGGTCCTTTTAAAAATATCCCATATTGATTATTCTATTTTCAATCAAGCACTTAAATCATGTATTTTTCTATAAATCATTATTTTTCACTCCTCCAAATGATATGGGTTCAACTTATCATAATAAATTAGTGTCCTCATTAATCCTCATTCATTTAGTTTCTAAAGAAGTAGTATTCACTCTAATTATGGTATACTCATCAGTTTTATCTTTACATTTTCTCCTATGATTCAATGGTTTCCTCACATTAGTATATATTTTCTCCTTTAAATCAGCTTATAAATCATCCTCATCTTCAACACTCTTAGGTTCTCTATAATTTATATCACCATTCTCTCCTTCGTTAGAAATTTATTCTAAATTTTAATTTATTGATTATTTTTCAATTTTTTCCCAGTCACATCGATATCATTTCATTTATTTACTTTTCTAAACACCTTTTAATGAATTTATATACCTTAATCTTAGATTAATAACCAATACATGCACCAACATCAAATGTATCACTGTATTTTCATTGATATTATTGATTTTTTGTATATAATACATACTCTTAAAATGATTAAAAAATTGAGTCTAATATTTATTTTATAACACATTGGATATATATTTATCTTCTATCAAAGTATTTATAAAACCATAATTTATTTGAAAATGACCACATACACTTCCTCTTTCAAATATTTCCTTGAGATGCAACTTTAAATGAGTGATATCTTCCACATGTTGTTCACCATTTAACATTCCATTTCAAAAACCAATTTTTTATATGGAGTTCATATTGATGAATTGTTTTTATACTTTTCTTCTATAAATATTTTTTTACTTCAATGGATGTGTTCCCCATGTCATTGTCCATTCATATGATTTTTATCATAAACATTATTTTCATTATACATCTAATAATTCTAATACACTTAATATCTTCTTTCATAATTTTTATAAAAAATATGTATAAAATCCATATTTAATTATCCAAAAACAACATGGAATTTCTTTTTCCACCAATTATGGAATATATCATGGAACCGCACACATAAATGTGAACCAAATAAAGAATGTGTGAAATATTTTTATTATTTTTCCTATAGGTATTTTTCCTTATATTTTCTCTCTTGTTTTAATCAAATATCTTTCCATTGATTTGTTTTATTTTTGGAATAAAAATTACATTATAAATATTATAAATATGTTTAATTCATTGATTATGACTGTGTTAAATATACTTATTCAACAATATATTTTAATATTACACTATAATAAAGCATCATTTTTCAATTCTATGAACTTTGTACAGATTACTACTTTCCTACAATCTTTACATAAATTAATTTCAAACAATTATTATTATTATAAATACCTTATGATTAAACATGAACTCATGTATAGAGTTGTAAAATTTTCTCACACTCAAATGATTATATCTAAAACCCATCCACATAAATTATATCTATTTTTTCAACTCATCACTAGCTAGCCTCAGTTTAAAACTATTATAGAAATATAAATATTTATCATTTCTAAAATGAATTGTACTATTCTAAAAATTATTCACATTCGTACAGAACCTCATATTTTTGGTAATGTTGGATGATCACCAACAATTAAGAATTTACTGTACAATTATTATTTATTTACATGAGGTAAATTTCAATTAGTATTGACTTCTAATTTTCCATATTTTATCCCTTAGATATTTTGGATTAAGGTGAGATGTCAGTGATTATATCTTCATTAGTTTTTTTCATAGTCAATGATTCAGTATTCCTATTTATATAATATCAAAAAACATTACAATGGTGAATAAATCATTTATTATATCTATATTTTTCTTAAGGCCATATATTATTTGTTTCTGACTCTATTATTCACTAAGTGTTAATCATAATTCCTAAAATTAGTCTAGTAAAAAATATAAATAAAAAACTATTTATTTGGATATTTGATAGTCTCTCATACTCTGTTTTAGTATTATAGGTTCATATCCCTATAAATATCTTTTACCACATTATAATAATTCATGGTGTAACCTAAGTAACCAAAAAATTGAACTTCATTCGGGGGGTATCCATTCACTTTCACATCACATGTTTTTCTACCTCTGAATAGAAATTATATTTTCAAATAACTATAAATGAATGAGTTATAAATAAATATATATCCTGTTTTGTTTTTTTATCCATTGATATAACAATAATACATTTTCATTATTCAACTTCAAATACAATACAAATTTTTCCTATATTTATAGACCTTGGATATTTCATGATATTTTTAAATTTCTTCATAACTTTTCCAAAACATTCCATAACATCCTCTATCAAGAAAATACCAAATATAAATATTTTCAAAGAACCTCAAGGTTTAATTTTATCTCGAAGCCTCTTTTTAAAGATAAATACCTATTATTAAAATATTAATTTTTATTTATGTTTTTCTCAATAAAAACATTAATATCTTTGAATTTATTTCCTTGAATTTTAGTATTCAATTTAATGTTAATAAATTCTCTAATATTTTCACGTGTAACCATTACATCATCCCTAACATTATCTAATATAGTTCTATAAGATTTCATTTAGTCAATAAACTCCAAGAACACTTTTAATAATCCATTAATATTCACTTGTTATTTCATTGGACATCCATATCCTATATTGTAGTGTTATGTTACACATTAAAATGGAAAACACATTCTTTTTTATCTTCATCTTTAATTTCATATTTATTCTTCTCAATCATCTCCCTTAGAGAATCCTCTAATTTTTTTTAACTTTTGTTTCATTAGAATTAAGAAAAATATAATCATTAACTTCTTATTCTATAATTATACCCTTACAATAAAACTTCATCATATATGAATTTAAAAATTTAAAAATACACATAAGGGAATACAAGCATTGATTAATTCAATGGAAACTAAAATCACCAATATCATCATAAATTAAAATCCCCAAGATCATCAGAATTCCTTAATTTTACATCTCATTGTTGTGGGAACAATATTTAATTAATGAATCAATCCAATGATATAATTCTATTAAATAATATCATTTACACATATGAAATTTCTTATAATAATTGAGATAAACTCATCACTCACATATTCTTAAATCTACTTCATTATTTTTCAGTCCATGATTATCCATGCATTTTAAAGATATCTCCATTAATGAAAAAAAATTCATACATTATATTTCACATGAATATCATAAGAGACTAAACTATGTTAAAAACACCAAGTAAAATATCCACTATATTTCTTTCTTAAAGATCCATTACCTTCAGATTATACAAATGTGTTAATATTATTATAATATTATTCATAATCACCATCTAACATATTTCATCACCATGTCCAAAAATGTATATATGAACCTTAATGTTATGTTTATATAAAACATTAATATTTTCATTTAGGTATATCTTTATATTAATAAAATTATTTAAAAATATCTGAAAATTTACCTCATTAACTATGTTTTAACCATAATATATATTTAACCACCTAACCAAAATAGATATTTTTGGATCTATATCTCATCATCTTCATGTATAAATGATTTGAGAGATATCTAAATAAATCATGTGGTAACCTTTCACCAGCATTGATAAGCTTAATTTTCATCGTTTTCATAGACATATTAGTGGAATCACATACTTTTATGAAATGTATAGAAATAAAAGAAAAAACAAGAACAAGAGATCAAAGAGTGACCTCATATTATTCTTATAAATATGATATTCAAATCCATGAAAATTTTAAATAATTTTTCTTTAAATATATTCTTCATGTCAGTAATTAAGTAGATATGTATTTTCTTAGAAATAATCTTTTGGTATTGATAAAACATATTGAAACAAAAAATCTCCAAACACCCTAATTGGGGGTAAATTAGGATGACCAAATTCTCTCGTTAAATAGACCATGTTCTAGTATTAAAAATAACATCTAAAACTAAAAATTTAAATAAATATTTTAATATATCAAAATATTGTAACACCCTAAGCTTCTATGGTATATTTCCCTTTGAATAATGCAATAGCTAGGATTTTACGCAACTTCAAGATTCTAACACACTGCGACCAATCAAACTAGCCGTTACGAATAGTATTACCTACATTTTGAAATTTTATAAATTTTATTATTCAAAATGGACTTAATTTTTGAATTTGGAATATCAAAATTTTCTTAGGGTTAATTTTTGGTACTTTTCTGAAAACTTTCAATTTTTGATGAATAGTGCTAAATTTTAATTAAAAACAACTTTTTAATCGAAAAACATTATTGTGTTAAATTATAAATTTTCGTGTTTTTAATGTATCATTAAATTTTATTTTAATCATTTAATATAATTTAGTTCATTTTTTGTACTTCCACATTTAAAGTGAACAAAAACATGTGTCGGTCTTTTGATAGTTATTATTTCTTAAAAACATAATTTTTATTTTGACAGCAGGAATTAATTTTAAATTAATTTATACCACTTATGTATTTTTAATTTGGAAAAATGTATTCCATATTTGGAATCATGAGTTCAAAATTTTTTAAATAGGTAACTTTTATTTTTGGCCATTATGAATAATTAATACGGTAAATATTTTATTTACCGTTGTTAACGGGTAAATCCGGTAAAGAAGGTTAAAAATAATATTATGATAATTTTAAATTACCCTAACATGTGTCATATTCCTATTGATTGATAAATTTCTGGGTATGGGCATCCTTGGATCTATTTTGGGACCCCATGGATCCACTTGGGAGTGATAATGACACTTTACATTAATTAATCTAAAGTAAAGACAATAATAACAAAATCATGTATCGTTTAGTAAAACAAATTTATATGGGGTTATATAATTTATCTCCTAGAAAATAAATATTAATTAGAAATATAAAACTATTTCCAATATAATGGTATTTTATTTATATTTTTTATGCACTAAATAAGTTAAATTATTTATGACACAATATTGGTGCAGTAATTACCTTAATAATGAAATATTTGAATAATTGTTATTATAAATATGCAAATAAATGTAAATTGAGACTTATTATAAATTAAACTAATTTTATAGGTTAATAGTACATTTTAGGGTTTCTTAAAGATATTTTATTTTATGTTATAAGGTTTTATGGATTTCAAAAAAAATCAAATATAAAATAGTGTCAAAATTGACATAATTGAGTTTTTAAACAAATGCTTTATTATTAGTTGATATAACATTCCTAAAAATATAATTTTTGGAAAAAGGACTTATATAAGGATATATATATTAATAATGAACCCCAGTTGGTTCTCTTGACTTGTTATTGTAAGTTTATTAACCATATAATATAAAAATATAAGAGACATGGTTAATGTCAAACTATTTAACTAAGAGTTAAATCTAAAAGATATGGGTAATATGATGACCTAAACCAGTCTAAAACAAATTGGTGGAGAGGTTTGAGACTCATCCTCACCATATCCTCTAAATAATTCATTTTTGATCTATTAGAAATCAAAAATTATTTTATTATAAAATAATATTTCAAGCTTTTCTTAAAGTGAATCTCACCTCTATTATCATCATCATAAGTTATTTATTTATTTGGAAAAAGGAAGAACATGGAAAAGCAAGGGAGAAAAAAAGAATCTATGGGTGAAAATAGTGAAAATTGAGGTCATCCCCTCTAATGATGTTAACCCCCTTAGGATTCAAAAAATTCAGATCATAGAAGCAAGAAATGCCTTAGTTATGATCCGCTAGAGAAGCTATGTGATTTTCCACTTTATTCCCCTCTCTCCGTGTGTGCACCATTCGAATGTTGGTGGATATCATGCCATGAAATTTTCTGATGATTTTGGAAATCGACCAAGGAGTCAACCCGATGCATTAAAGGGAATTGAGTAGTATAAGGGAGTCAGTTTTAGCTTCAGAAATGGAGAGGCTCCCCAGGCGGCAGAGGGAGAGACCACTGAGGAGGGCATGAGATTCTGCCTTTAGAGATGATCCGTAGCCAAAATGAGTAGTTAATTCTAAGATAAAGCCATCCTATGGAGCCTGTTTAATCAAATCAAAAGGAAGAACCCGAATAAGACTTAAATATTTAACCACCTGTTTTATGTTATTTTCTTCATCCATTTCTTCTTCATTTATTGTTTCCATTCTAAAATAATATCTCCAGCATATTATATATACTGTGATGTTATTATGAAAATGGTATAACCATATTCATTATTCAATCCATCCTATAAATGACAGAGTCACCATATGTGTGTACGTAAGGCTTACCGTCTCCACGTCATGGTGTAGATTTTTATTCAAACACTTCATTTTTTGGATGGGTATAATAACGAGTATATATGATGTAAATATTAAATATCAGATGTCAATGATTTTTTATATATGATATACCATCAAATTCCATACGATTTCTCCATCAATGATATTGACACTCCTGTGTACGTACAGATTATCATCTCCACGAACGCGATGAGATTTATTTCCTCATCATAACCATTAAAGAATAATTTTCATTTGATGATTAAAAAAAATTTTAAGAACATAATATAATTCTATATATGAATCAAATACATCATATCCATAACAAACATGGCTTACTTAACCAATCATATAAAAGAAAATGAGTTATTTAACAACCAAAATGACGATTCTACTAAAATATTATTAATAAAGTAATATTAAAAGATCATATATGATATCATATTTATGTATATAGTTATTTTATAATATAATAAGAATGTTTTAACTATTATAGTGTAGGTTAACATACCATAGACTAAAGAAAAGTACATGGTAAGGGTTAATTTCACAATCTATTTATTATCTGATGTTGTTTTTAGGTAAGTATCTACTGGAACCTCTTTATCACTCATATCCATGTTCCTTAAAAATGTATTTCAAAACATTTTTACTATTTACTATACAATGGGTTCCTATCATTTATACCCTTTTTTAAATTTTATAAAATTGTTGGAAAGGAATCATTTCGTCGTTTTCCAAACAAGGTACTTTATGACCTTTTCGAAAAAAACTAAGGTAAGAATGTTTTTTAACATATACGGAGGGTGTGGAAATTTTCTGCACTTATATCACCTTTGAATCTCCCCTTATAATATTATAAGAATATTTTAAAAATAATTTATTTCTTTTATAATTATGTGACTCTTAAATGATTTCAATATAGAAAGTGATATTTATCTCAAATAGTTTAGATTTTATCTATTTCTACATCCATTGATAAATTTTACACTTGTTTGAAGTTGATTTATTATGATACAAATCTTCCATGTTGTATTTAAGGTTTTGTGATATGTTTGTCTATAGATGTATTATTTTATACCATTCTTGGTTTATGGTTGAATTATTCACATTTCGTATACTAGTTTTAATGTGAATGTTTATGTTATGTTTCATCCTTTTCATATGAGGAATGTATTGGAGTTATTAAGTGATGGGTGGATCCTTCTATATATCCTTGTTTAATCAGTAGGTCTCCTGAGATAATTTGACATGGAATTTTCCATGGCCTTTCCCAATTTGATATATGGTTTTGGTCGAGCCCTAAATCATTTTTAGATGACTTGGATGAGGCCTTGAAAAGGTGTTTCAGAATGTCTGGAATTATACATTCCCTCATTATGAAAATATTATTGATGGTTCATGTGGTTATTCGACTAGTAGAATACTGATTACTATGTTTTATTATGGAATTATTTACTCATATCATATTCCTTCCATAAACTGTTCTTGTTTATTATTTGTAAAGGCAAGTGTATTTAATTATTCATAATTCCTAATGTTTATGTTATCTTCCACTATATTTCTTACCCTTACTGGGCATTTGAGATCACCCCTTTCTAATGTTTTATTTTCCCTATATATGAAGAATATTGTTGTGAGTGACTTGCAGGCATAATCTTGGAGACATTGAGGATTATAATGGAAAAAACAAGTGTTGTATTTATTTTCAAGTTATATTTTTGAACATATGTAAGTATCTTGTTTCAAATAATACTAAAATAATCAGTCGTTCATGACATGATTCCTTGTATCATTACAATGTTATGTAATAATGCACTAACTTTGGGTGACTGGGGTCAGGGCATTACAGTTGGTGTCAGATAAAGTTTAGTATAGACTATGGAAACTATATTTAGAAAAACTCGAATTAATGAACATTACCCTAAGATAGACTTTGAGGATTAGTATAGAATAAATTCCTAGAATTTTGTTAATGTATGGATTTTGTGATTTTTCAATACAATACATCTCTATTTGGATACATACAGGTAGAGGCGGTTCTGGAACAGATATACCTAGAGGTAAAACCTGAAAATACCACTTTGTGCTAGACTCAAACAGGAACTGGTGCACAACAATGGGCCTTGTTGGACTATTGGTTACAAAACTCTTGGGGGATGTGCTTAGGATAATTCTTGTTTTCTTTACAAACCATTATGAATGGTTTGTGAGTATAATCTTCCTCAAAGAAAACATTTTTATAATTATGGATTATATCCATAAACTATTCAATTTATGTTAAGTATTTTACAAGTTTGGAATTATGTATTGTGATTCATGAAGCAATCAAGTGTAAGCAATTTTTTTAGAAATGGATCCTAGTGGAAGGAATGGAATCCATATCAATGTACGTAATCCATGTAGGGACTCCCCTCCTACTCAAGATATTTATAGTGGAGCTAGAGATGCAACTGGTGTTGGTCAGCTTATCACCATACTGGGACAACTCACATAGGTTATGAATAATAACCTTACCCATAAGGAGAACCCTGATTCACAACATGGAGGATCAATGTCAAACTGATTAATGAGGAAACAACCACAAACATTCAATGGGACTACAAATCCATTTTTAGCCGAGCAATGGATAAGTTCCTTAGAGAAAATATTTCATGCTTTGGGGAGTAGCGAAAGGGAAAAAGTTTTCATGACAGTTTATCGCCTCATGGGAGATGTCGATAAATGGTGGTAATTGATTCAAAACACAAAGGAAGATTATGAAGTATCAGATATGGAATAAAGAGAGTTTAAAGAGATTTTTTTAGAAAAATATTTTCCTCATGACCATCGAGCAGATATGGAATGGCAATTTTTGAGTCTGATACAAAAGGATGATGAGAATGTCGCAATATATGAGGATAAATTTACAATGTTAGTAGGGAATGCTGAAAATTATATATGTAACCCAAGGAGTAAGATTGATTGATTCGTAGATGGGTGAAAACCATTTCTCTTGCATGAATTAGTCTCACAATCCTTCTTATCATATAAAGATATTGTCTCATGTGTTATCAGGATAGAAAAATAATTCTTTAAGTCTTATGAATATAATGAAAATAAAGAGAAGAATAGATCTGCTAAATAGTTTGGGAAATGAAATATGGAAATAGGGAAGATGGGAAGAGTTGAATTTCCACCTAGTGATAATTGTGGAAGGAATCACCCAGGTTCTTGTCTAAAAGGAAAGGTAGTATGCTACAAATGTGGATATAAAGGCCATCTTGCTAGTGATTGTAAGGGGAAGAAAGAAGCTACCAATGTTCAATTCTACAAGTACAGGGAGATGGGAAATTATGCAAATGAATTTCCTAAGCATCAGGGAAACTTACATCTAAAAAGGAAAAGGGATCAAGGCCAAGATTA
Source organism: Viscum album (assembly GCA_963277665.1). Taxonomy (NCBI): domain Eukaryota; kingdom Viridiplantae; phylum Streptophyta; class Magnoliopsida; order Santalales; family Viscaceae; genus Viscum; species Viscum album. The sequence continues at coordinate 120,886,622 of OY728134.1, forward strand.
TGTGATTAATACTGCTATGGTTGAAGCTTAAAAAGACGTGGTGGTAGGTAATTTAATGGTTTCCTCAAGTTTAGACAATGGTTTATTTGGTTCTGGATCATTGCATTATTTCATATCTTCCCAGTTTTTTAAGAAAATTAGATATTTCCAATTTGATTTAACAAGGGAGTTGCCAGTCAATACACCTAAGGGAAGTATCATTGCAATAATGTTTTGTGAATCAGTCCCCATTAAGTTATATAAATGATATATATCTACTGATCTAATCATCATACCCATGATTGAATTTGAAATAATCCTTGGTATATATTGGCTTTTGTACCGTGATGTGAAAATTTATTTTAAGAAGAAGGAGGTTTTAATTATCGATGATGATAAAGAGTACCTTATCATTAGAGTAGAAACATCACCATCAGATTCTTATATAGATCCACCCCCAATAGCTCTAATAAATTCAATTATTGGGTAGAATGAGAATGAAATAATTAATGGTGAGGAAAATAATGTTTGAATAGAGGAGGTACTATTGTGCAAGAATATATTGATGTGTTTGCATAGGATTTACCTGGACATCCACCAGAATGAGAAAATGATATTTCCATCGATTTAATTCCTGTTTCAAGGCCCATATCAAAGACCCCTTATAGAATAGCCATTATGGAATTAGTGGAACTAAAGAAAAAACTAGAGTAATTGAGTAATAATGGATTTAATCTCTCTAGTGTTTCTCCATGGGGAGCCCCTCTCCATTTTGTTAATAAGAATGATATATCGTTGAGGTTGTGCATTGACTACATGGAGATCAATTCTAAAACATTAATCAACAAGTATCCCCTACCTCGCATTGATGATTTATTCGACCAGCTTCATGGAAATAAATATTTTTCAAATATTGACCTTTGATCTGGATATCATCAGTTGTGTGTGAAGAAGGATGAAATTATGAAAACATCATTTCAAACTACGTATGGGCATTAAGATTTTACAGAAATGCCTTTTGGATTGACTAATGCACCCTCTATCTTCATGGATCTAATGATTTTTGTTTTCAAGAAATGTCTTGATGACTTTGTTGTGGTATTTATTGATGATATCTTGGTATACTCTAAAAACTACAAAGAACAAGAAAATCACTTGCACATTATTCTAAATACTTTTAGAAGAAATGAATTATATAGGATGTTTAGCGAGTGTGAATTCTAGCTATGAGAGATTTGTTTTTTTGTGCATATTGTCTCTAAGGATGGAATATCTATTGATCCTTCAAAGACTAAGGTAATCCATGAATGGCCAGCACTAACGAGTATAATTGATGTATGCAGTTTTATTAGTTTAACAGGTTATTATTGACGTTTCGTCCAAAAAATTTTCCGGTTGGCTAACCCATTAATAATGCAGACAGAGAAAAGGGTTAAATTTTTTTGGAAAAAAGAGCATGAAGAATGTTTTGATGAAATGAAGAGAATATTGGTCAACTCTCTTATCTTGACTCTAACATATGGGAACGATGGGTTTGTTATTTGTAATGATGATTCAAAGAAAGTACTTGGTTGTGTCCTCATACAAAATGACAGAGTTTTTCCTTATTCATCACGAAGCTAAAAATTCATGATCAAAACTATCCCACTCATGATCTTGACTTAGCAGCTGTATTCCTCACTCTGGCGATATGGAGACACTATCTCTGTGGTGAAAAATTTGAAAATTATACTAATTACAAGAGTTTTTACTGTATTTTCTAACTAAAATAACTCAACATGAGGCAACGTCGATGGCTTCAAATACTCAAGGATAATTATTGCACCATACACTACCACCTCGGGATGGAAAATAAGGTGGTAGATGCTCTGAGTAGAAATGGTCATGGTGTTTTGAACAAGATGAGAGATTAAAGGGGTCCTATTTTCATGGATCTAGTAAATATGGATATGGGAATATCCATAGAAGTTGAAACATCAATACTTTTTCAAATGCTTCCCAAACCATCTTTACTATAAAGGATAAAGAGTTCTCAGACTGATGATGAGAAGTTTCAAAAGAAGATTAAAGCTTTGAATGATGGTAGATTGAGTGACTTCATATATGAAGATGGAATTTTAAAATTTAGGAAGAGGCTTTGTGTTCCAAACATACCTGATCTAAAAAGGAAATTGTTGGATGATTCTCATAGATCCAATTTCTATATACAACCAAGGAGCACCAAGATGTATAGAGATTTGAAGGAACCTTTTTGGTGGGACAACATGAAGTGGGAGATTGCTGATTTGTGTCAAGATGTTTGGTTTGTCAACAATTGAAAGCTAGAAGGCAACATCCTGGAAGAGTTATGCAACATCTTCCCATACCTGAGTGTAAATGGGATGATATTCCAATGGACTTTGTCATGGGGCTACCAAAGACTCCTATAAGGATTGATGAAACATATTTCGTTATTGATTGTCTTACCAATTTATCACTTTTTCATGCTATAAGAGAAGATTTACCACTTGAACATTTAGGAATACTATATTTTAATGACGTTGTAAGACATCATAGAGTACCCCTGTCGATTGTTTCTTATCATGATCTCCATTTTACATCATGATTCTGGAAAAGACTTCAGAAAGCCCTAGATACTAAACTTCATTTGAGCACTTCCTACAACCCTCAAACTGGTGGACAATCCGAATGGACTATTAAAACCTTAGAAGACATGTTGAGATATTTCTCACTTGACTTTCAAGGTATGTGGTATCAATATTTACCTCTAGTTGAATTTTTCTATAACAATAGCTTCCATTCAAGTATTCAGATGGAACTATATAAAGCTTTATATGGAAAGAGATTCTGCATACCAACGTGTTGGGATGATGTTGGTGAAATAAAACTTATAGGCCCATAACTTGTTGAGGAAATGATGGAAAACGTGAAGGCTATCCAAACCCACATCAAAGAAGCACAATGTAGGCAGAAGAGCTATAACGATAACCGAAGGAAGGATTTGGAATCTCAGGTAGGAGGTCATGTTTACTTGAAGGTATCTCCATGGAAGGGAGTTATACAATTTGGTAAAAAGGGTAAATTAAGTCCAAGGTACATTTGACCTTTCAAAATTCTAGAACGAATTGGGGTTGTAGCTTACCATTTGTCAATGCCACCATGTCTCTCCAAATATCATGATGTGTTCCACGTATCACTGTTTAGGAAACACATTCCTGACCCAACATATGTACTCACCTATGAGGAAATTGAGCTAGAAAATGATTTTTCTTATTCTCAAGAGCCTATCAGGATGCATGATACCAAAGAACAAGTGTTGAGAAACCATACGACTGTTTTTGTAAATGTTCTATGGAGAAACCATAAAATGGAAGAGGCAAAGTGGGAACCAGAGGAACTTATGATGAAGAACCACCCGAAACTTTTTGTGTGGTAGTATTATAGAAATTTCAAGGAAAAAATAATTTTAAGTAGGGAAGAATGTAACACCCCAAGCTTCCACAATACGTTTCCCTTTGAATAATGCAATATTTTTTATTTTACGCATCTTTGAGATTCTAACACACCATGACCAATCAAACTAGTCGTTATGAATAGAAATATGCACTTTTGGAAATTTTATAAATTATATTTTTCAAAATAGACTTCATTTTTGAATTTGGAATATTGAAATTAGCTTAGGGTGAATTTTTGGTAATTTTCTGAAAACTATAATTTTTTATGAATAATACTAAATTTAAATCACTACTAAAAATTCGGCCTATAGAGACCATAATTGATGGTCACTATATGTCTCTAGAGACCGCCCAGTGACTTCTAATGGTGGTCATTGAAGATGGATGAAATGCAGGCCTACAGTGACCCCCATTGGAAGTCTTTGAAGCTAGCCAAAATACGGGCCTACAGTGACTGTCAATGGCTGTCGCTTGTGAGGTTAGTAGGAAACCTATAGTGACCTCCTGAGGCGATCACTAAATTGGAAATGTTTTTTTAAAAATATTCATGATACAGAATAAACAAACATCATATAAATCATAAAAATTTAAAAATAAATCCCAACACCATAAACATCAAGATCATCACAAAAAACAAATGATAGACGTTCTTCAACGATCCACAGCCATCTGCTTTAGAAACCTACAAAGAAAACAACTAAACAAAACAGACGTAAATTTGACATATTTATTCAGTTATTATATACATATAATAAAATGAATTCTGACATCTCACGGGTGCTATAATAATTTAAAACCCCCAATTTATGAAATGTTTTCATTTTATTATTTTTTTCTTGTTTTGGTGTCTTTGATTTAGTTTCAGAAAGTATTTTTTTGTCTAAAAAGTAATATTTTACGTGTTCACCGATTTTCCAATGGATTTTGCGTCTCCTCTTACAAGTCACGAATAATATTCCTATTGTTTTTGTGTGGTTTCAGGTCATCCGGAGCAAGTTTGCTCTGAATTCGACCGTGACACGCCGTTTTGGTTTTTTATGACTCCGGAAACGCATTTCCGGTCACTACAATCAAACAAAACCTTTGATTAACGTGCCATATACCCGACCATTTCACAATTCACTCCATGGTTGATGTCATATGATTTCATGGCATTCTAAGGTTGTTCATGTGGTTTTGACCACCCAACGTGCCCTTTTAGAGCGCGCTGAACTGCTGAAAACGACACATCCGGTCGTACCGCACGCAGCAAACTTTTGATGGAAGTTTTGTCTCCTCCTACATATCAAGAATAATATTCCTATTTTTTTAGTGTGGTTTCAGGTCATTCGGAGCACGTTTTCTCTGAATTCAACCATCACATGCCGTTTTGGTCTTTTACAACTCCAGAAACACATTTCCAGTCACCGCGGACGATCAACACCTCTGATTGGCATGTTGTCTGTCGCAAAATTTTACAATTCACACCATGGTTGTTTTGTTTGATTTCATGACATTCTAAGGTCATTCGGGTGGTTTTGACCACCCAACGTGCCCTTTTAGAGAGCATCGAACTGCTGAAAACGATACATTTGGTCGTATCACATGCATCGCACATCCGATGGACATTCTGTCTCCTACTACATGTCACTAATAATATTCCCATTGTTTTCATGTGGTTTTAGGTCATTCGGAGCAGGTTTTCTCTAAATTCGACAGTCACACGCCGTATTGGTCTTTAATGACTCTGGAAACGTATTTCTGGTCACCGCAGACAAACGACACCTCTGATTGACATGTTGTCTACCCGAACATTTTACAATTCAAACCACGGTTGTTGTTGTATGATTTCATGGAATTCTGAGGTCATTTGGGTGGGGTTGACCACCCAACGCTCCCTTTTAGAGTGCGTCGAACTGCTGAAAACAACACATTCGGTCGTACCGTACACACCGCACATCTGATAGACATGTCGTCTCCTCCTACCTATCATGAATAATATTCCTATTGTTTTCATGTGGTTTCAATTCATTCAGAGCACGTTTGCTCTGAATTAGATCGTGACACACCGTTTTGGTCTTTTATGACTCCGGAAACGCATTTCTAGTCACTGTGGTCAAACGACACAACCGATTAACGTTTTGTCTTCCCGATCATTTAAAAATTCACACCACAGTTGTTGTAATATGATTTCATGGAATTCCAAAGTCGTTCGAGTGGTTTTGACCACACAACGCGCACTTTTAGAGCGCACCGAACTGCTGAAAAAGACACATTCAGTTGTATCATGAGCACCACATGACCGATGGATTTAACTTCTCTTCCTACATGTCACGAATAATATTCATATTGCTTTCATGTAGTTTCAGGTCATTCAGAGCATGTTTTCTCTGAATTCGACCGTCACATGCCATTTTGGTCTTTTATGACTCCAGAAACGCCTTTCCGGTCACCAAGGACAAACGAAAACTCTGATTGATGTGTCATATGCCTGACCATTTCACAATTCACACCACGATTGTTTTCGTATGATTTCATGAAATTCCGAGGTTGTTCTGGTGTTTTTGACCACCCAACGTGCCCTTTTAGAGCGTGTCGAACTACTGAAAATGACACATTTGGTCGTACAATGCGCACCACACATCCGATGGATGTGTCGTCTCCTCATACATGTCACAAATAATATTCTTATTTTCATCGTGTGGTTTCAGGTCATTCTGAGCAAGTTTTCTCTAAATTCGACAGTGACATGCCATTTTGGTCATTTATGACCCCAGAAATGTGTTTCTTGTCTATGTGGTAAAAAAACACCTTTTATTGATCTGTCTTCTGCCCGACCATTTCACAATTCAGACCATGGTTGTTTTTGTATGATTTCATAGCATTCCGAGGACGTTTGAGTGGTTTTGACCACCCAACGAGCCCTTTTAGAGTGCGTTGAACTGTTGAAAATGACACATTCGGTTGTACCGCACGCACTACACATACGATGGGTGTTCTATCTCCTCCTACATGTCATGAATAATACTCCAATTGTTTTCGTGTTGTTTCGGGTCATTCGGAGCACGTTTGCTCTGAATTCGACCGTGACACACCGTTTTGGTCTTTTATGAGTCCAGAAATGCGTTTCCGGTCACTGTGGTCAATTGAAACCTCTGATTGATGTGTTGTATACCCGACCATTTCACAATTCACACCACTGTTGATGTCATATTATTTCATGGCATTCTGAGGTCGTTCGGGTGGTTTTGACCACCCAACGCGCCCTTTAAGAACGCGCCGAACTGCTGAAAATGACACATTCAGTCGTATCGTGCGCACCGCATGTCCGATGGACATGACCTATCCTCCTACATGTCACGAATAATATTCCTATTGTTTTTGTGTGGTTTCAAGTCATTCGGAGTAGTTTTGTTCTGAATTCGACTGTCACACGCCGTTTTGGTCTTTTATGACTCCGGAAATGTGTTTATGGTCACCGCGGACAAATGAAACCTCCGATTAGTGTCCCATCCTCCTGAAAATTTCACAATTCACACCATGGTTGTTGTAGTATGATTTAATGGTATTCCGAGGTCGTTTGGGTGGTTTTGACCACCCAACGCACCCTTTTAGAGTGCGTCGAACTGTTGAAAATGACACATTTGGTTGTACTGTGCCCACCGCGCGTCAGATGGACGTGTTGTCTCCTCTTACATGTTACAAATAATATTCCTATTGTTTCTGTGTCTTTTCAGGTCATTCTGATCACTATTTCTCAAAATTGGAACGGGACACGCCGTTTTGGTCTTTTGTGACTCCGGAAACGCGTTTCCATTCACCGCGAATAAACAACAAATCTGATTGACGTGTGGTCTACCCGACCATTTCACTATTCAAACCACGGTTTTTGTCGTATGATTTCATGTCATTTAGAGGTTTTTCTGGTGGTTTTGACCACCCAATTCACCCTTTTAGAGTGCACCGAACTTCTGAAAACGACACATTTGGTCGTACAGCGCGCACCGCACGTCCGATGGATGTGTCATCTCCTCTTACATGACACGAAAAATATTCCTATTGTTTTCGTGTGGTTTTAGGTCATTCAGATCATGTTTTATCTGATGGGGCTAATGGAATAATGACTAATTGGCCTATTGTATAGTTGTATAATTGGAATAATGGCATAATGGCCTAATGGCCAAATGGCCAATTTCCCTAATGGCCTAACAACCTAATGGCCAACTGGTCTATTGTATAGTTTCACAATTAGGGGGGGTGTCCGGGGGTGCTGGGGGCTGTCTGTTGGAGGGGGGTGATGTCCTAGAGTTAGGGGGTTGTCCGGGGGTGGGGCAGGCTTTCCGGGGTGCGAGGGGGGGTGATGTCTGGGGGAGGGGCGGGCTGTTCGGGGATGGGGGTGCTATCCAGGGGTGCGGGTGCGGGGGGGGGGGGGGGGCTGTCCGGGGTGGGGGGGCTGTCCGGGGTGGGGGGTGTTGTCTGAGGGGTGGGGGGTTGTCCGGGGTGTGGGGGGGCTGGCTGGGGGTGTTTGTGTGTGTGTGTGGGGGGGGGGTTGTTAGGGGTGGGGGGATGTCCAGCGACTTGGGGGGGGGACTGTCCGGGGGGGTTGTCCGGGGTGGGGGCTGTCTGGGGTGGGTGGGGCTGTCCGGGTTGGGGGGTGCTATTTGGTGGGGGGTGTGTCCGGGGTGTGGGAGGGGGGCTGTCTGGGGTGGGGTGATGTTCGGGGGTGGGGCGCTGTCTGGGGGGGTGGGCTGTCCAGGGACTATAAACAGTGAATCTGAGCTCAGTCATCAAAAAAAAATCATGGTTTATATTTGGAATCACATGATTTTTTCAAAACTATTACAAGACATGAAATTTATAACATTATAGAATCAAATGAAAAAAAAAATATCCCAGTCATTAATCAGTTTCATGGTTACTTCTCAATTCATGCACACAAACATTGCATCAGTCCAAAACACACATTATACCCCCAAATCACAAAAAAGCTCACTAGAAACCCTACCTAAACATCAATTACAACTCCACCAGTAAAAACAAAAACACACCTCGTGAATATGATGCGTCATTCATGGTCATGACTACTACCTCTATCCAGTGGGCCAGGGGCCTATTACAAATAAACATTATGAATATTTTCATAACAAAAATAATATAAATTAAATAAATAAATACAGTTTAAACATGCGTCGTATGATCCCATGCACCATCACCTGGACGTACATATTCTCACAGTGCTTTAACCTTAGCGATCAATTGTGTATTTACCTCCTCTAAAGCGCGTAGCTATGCCTTGAAATCTAACAACTATTGTGTCATCTGAGAAACAGCAGGACCGACAACCGTAGTGCATGCCACTATAGAACGTGGAATCCATGTTCCTTAGTTCAAACTATATCCATTCTCATCCCGACCAATAATCCGATGAAAGATCTCATCCCTATGCTTGGGAAGCTATCGCTGGTCCTCTGGCAGATGGTCTAACTCAGCTTCAAATTGGTCATATGAAATATTTAAATATATATATACATATATATATATGTTAATATACAGATTTATGTAAGTATTGGTTAGTACAAGCACTTACTATCAATGTATCAGCCTCTGGATCATTGCGATCATGAGTCCTCATCCACACCGACATTTTATAAGTAGGTTCACCTTTCTCCCATAACTGTATATGAATAGAATATAAACAAAAAATCAAATTAATTAATAGTTTAAAAAATTAATAATAAATACCCAATGTCAGATCTGAGACATGTGACGAGTCCCGAGCCTATGAGGTGGTCCCTACAACACTCGATTCTCAGAATGGCGTGCTGACACCTCCTATATTCAATTCATTCAAATTTCAATGAAATCACACATTATTGAAAATATATATACCAAAATAAATATACAAACCACTACACCCTCAGTAGACCAATATGAAACTATGTCACGCCACAAAGCCGGGAGGACACCTCTTGGGACTTTTTCCAGAATGTCTGGGGCACCCGCATTTGGTACCCAGTGGTCCCTCTTCACTTATCCTTTATAGACTTCCCACATCTTATGGTATTTTCATATACACACGGGCCGAAACTCATTGGGGAATACTTTCAAATTTTTCTATTAAAGAAAAAAAATCACATATATTAGTATTGTTTATACATAGGGAATAAAGTAAAATGGTCTTCTTACCTGAACCTCCCTCCAAAGATGATCTAATGTGTCCTGAGGAATAAAATCCCAGTCACGCATGGTCAATGGAAATCGATGTGGGTCACGTATGATATGACCCAGCTGATGAATAAATGCAGGGGAATTCAGTCCCATAGGATGAAATACCTCATCAAAGGAAACATCAAACGTCGTGTCGGAATTCAATGATAAAATTCCATGAACAGGGCCTCTCTTATGAGAGGAATAAGAAATCGAGTCTGATCCTGTTTAAAACAATTTTATATATAATTTGACTGATGTTATAAATATATATGTGTGTGTTTATCAACTACATAAAAAATAGACACAATGACGTTCAAACATACCTTGACCTTGAGACGTAGATGCCTCAGATGGATGATGTGGATCTGCTGCCTCTTCCCCTAACATGCCTGTATCCATAGAAACCATTAGTAAGGGGACTATCCAATGTGTCCAGAAGATAAATTGGATTGTTCTTAAAAAAATTAAACTTGTACGGTTGTTAATCAAACAAAAAGGGATTGAATAATTAGTTGTGAATGAATTTTGACAAATTAGAAAGTTAACAAAACTGATATACAAATTATGTACAAAACCAAGAGCTAAATCATTCTAAATATTTACAACTAAATAAACTTCCAAAAGTGAGGATTAAAACTTACAAGGACTTATAAAATGGTTAGATAATTTATGAGATCCTAGGAAATTCAATACTGAATAGCGGGAAAAGAATTATACCATTCATTAAGCATGAAAATCGACCGTTTCTCCTTCAACAGCCGCTCTAACCCAAAAAATATCATATTTCACGTTGAACTGTGGTATGTTGATCAAGCTGTTCGGAATCAAACGGAACATTCTCGGGTTTATATTCTTCAAATAAAAACACTCCTCATGGAGACATTTTGACAACTACATGCCAACTTGGATTCGAAGGCAAAGTAGTGATGAATACTTTTTCTAGTTGTGATGTCAAAATTAAAGGTTCATTATCAACTCATTCTTTTCTGTATAAAATATAGTTAAAATTCTCCAATGAAAACTAATATTGATCGACTTTACATCCACTCACCGGATCAACCCAATTACACTTTAACAATACGTACTTTAACCCGTGTTTGTATACAACTTCAATGGTGTCTATCAATTGACCATTGTAATAACCATAATCGTAAAATGGACAACCGATGTCCCTGTTTTTTGTTTCTCATTAGTCTTCATCATCTTTAATTCGAAATTGAACACCATTAGCATCTATAGCTTTATAACGAAAATCCGTTATTGATGGACCCTTAGCCAGTTGGATAAATTCTTTAGTTAGTGTGGGGTCCCCTATCTCCCTCAGCTTATGAACCTACATAATACATAAAATTCAATACTGATATATGCAGAAATAAATTAGTATAATAATTCAATCATAAGTAAAATCAATTTATAGGTACATAATCCTTGAACCAATCCTGAAATGAAGCAAAATGAGATTGTTGAATTTACAACTCAGGTGCACGATACATCTCTTCTTTTATCTCATTAATGTGTTTCCTTCAAATGATAACACGATGTTTAATTGATCATCTTATGAAAACAAAACATGAAAAAGTTAATCAATAAAAGTGATAAGATACTTACTACATTAATGGTGCAACTGATGGAGTATTGAACAAGATATATCAATGTTCTTGTATCCACTCGATGTTGTACATATCAAATGTGGTTCCTTCTCCAACTAGACCTTCATGAATCCGAGAGGGCTTATCTAATTTTGTTTAAACATCTGTAGGATATTTTGCACAAAAAGTAATACACTCATCCATCAAATAACCATTGTCTATTGATGCCTCCGGACGAGCTCTGTTGCATACAAATCATTTCAATGTACTCAAATACTGCTCAATAGGATACATCCACCTGAAATGAACTGGACTAACAGCCATTACTTCATCAGTTAGGTGTAATATCAAGTGGACTGTAACATTGAAAAAAGAGGGGGTGAAATAGTTTCTCAAAGTGAAAAGTTTAAGTACAATTCGGTCCTGTAATATTTTTAAATCAGCCATTCGTTGATTTCTTAAACAAAACTATCTAAAAAAATTACTCACCTCAATCAACGGATGAACCACATTGGGGGATAAACAATCACAAATTGAAATTAGAATCAACTACTAACATAGTATGTGATTTTCATAACTTTTCAACCCTTGCAATGTATTTCTCGTCAGATTCACACACTTTGAAATATTAGAGGAGTAACCATCAGGCACCTTGAGCATCTTCAAAATGGAAATAAATGCCTCTTTCACCTTTGTAGTCATCGTATACTATGCAGTAGGCATATATTCCTTGTTTCCCTTAGCTAAATGTAAATGCAACTGTTTCCTTAAACCCAATTCTTCCAAATCACGGTGTGCATTAACATGGTCCTTTGATTTTCCACTGACACCTAAAATGGTCCACAATATGTAATCACAAACATTTTTTTCAATGTGCATGACATCCAAATTATGCCTCAACATGTTACTTTTCCAATACGGAGTACTATAAAAAATACTTTTCTTTTTCTAATTGTGGATGTGCTGCCTACCTGTAGCACGAATATTATATACTGGAGGAGCCACCAAATCCAAAAGTTCATATACCGTGTGGATGTTTTCTTCCTCAATCTGCGATAACATTTTGACTCCTATCAAGATCATTGGTGCTGGGATGAACTCTCTAGAACCATAAAATGTCACTCTATACTTTCTGAACCTGTGCTGAGGGAGGAGAAAACTTATGTGACCAATTTATGCCTATTATTTGGAATGTTTAGGCCATATAGAGTTTTACATTTATTACAACCAGTGCAAGAAAATTCCCCTTTCGTACTCAAGCCTAATAAATTTTCATAAGCTGGGAAGTCATTGATTGTCCACAATAATGCAGCCTGCAGTTTGAACATTTCATTCGTTTCACAGCCACAAGTCAACACACCATCGCCCCAAAATTCATTCAACTCATCAAACAATCACTGAAGGTAAACATCAATCTTATCCCCCAGAATTTTAGGTCCATCAATAAGAGTGGAAAGTAATATAAATTGTTTCTTCATTAAAAGCCACGGATGAAGATTATATGGAACCAACACCATGGACCATGTGCTATGAGTTGCACCAACCATAGACTTGAATGGATTTAAACCATGTACTGCCAATCACAATCAAACATTACGAACATCTTTAGCAAAGTCGTGATGCCTCTTATCAAAATACTTCCATGCATGAGAGTCTGCCGGGTGGGTAAACATTTCACTTTCATGAATTCTTTCTGCATTCCATCTCATTAAATTAGAAACTTTAGATGACATAAAAAATCTGGTCAAACTTGGTTTAAGGGGAATTTAACACATTTTCTTTATGGAAATCGATTTCCCCTGTATCGCAATCTGACTTTGATGGGTCTGATTTCCCCTGTTCACTATCAACCTAGAAGCACCACGAACTGTACAGATATCCAAATGGGAAATTTCCTTTCTAAATAAAATAAAATTGTTTGCACATGCATTTATGGTCTCATATATATATCCTAAGTTCTCTGTCAACTTATGAGCATGGTAATACAACTCGGGAATCTTAGCATCGACCGGAAAAACATTTTTCAATAACACCAAATGCATGTCGAATGATTTGTCTGACCAATGATTCAATGTTTTCAAATGCAACAACTCCACGATAAATGAATGTTTACTGTAAGAAGTAAATCTAGGATATATTTCTGTTTTTGCATCATCAAGTGATTCATAAAACCTCCTCGAATCATGATCTACACTAGAGTGAAGATTTATCTCACTGGTCTCAAGATTCTAGATTTCAATGCCTTCAGGATCCAACCCATGTACCATTTCAGTAACCATTTCATGAATTGGATCATTCATCCTTTCATAAACATCCATCTGAACTGCATCAATATTTTGACAATGAATATATTCTTCTCCATGACGAGTCAAACTCTTATAATTTTTCAGATATCCATTAATGAATAGGTTCTCTATCATAGTATCTCATGTGAATTGATATCTGTTAGCACATTTTCTACATGGACAACTAATATAGTCACTTTCAAATCCTCTGGTGAAGTCAATAAATTTCATAATGCCATTAAAATCATCTCTAGGCGTTCGATTTGGAAGATCAATCCAACTCATATCCATAATAATATCTTTATAAGAAACATTTACACAATACATATTACATTTTCATTTTTCAAATCAACTATATTTAAAATAAATACTAATCAATTGTTTTTTAACCCTTGATTAAATAATAATGTAAGTGAAATCCCATGTCATACTTAATTCTGCTACAAACCTGGAAAGGGGGGGAGACGAAGGTGGTGCTACGATGAAGAGGAGAGGCAGTGAAGGGGATCCAGATCCAGAGGTGGTGCGGAGAGGGAGGGGACGGACAGCGGCAGCGGCGGGGAGCCGGAGGAGAGGAGGCGGTGAGGTGGTGACGGTGCAGCAAGGGTGAGACGACGAGGGAGGGGACCAAGTACAGCGGGGAGCTGGAGTGGACGAGCAGAAATGGCGAGGGGAAGAGTAGCGACTGTGTAGGGATGGAGGGGGCCGAGCGGAAACGGTGTGGCAAGGGAGGGGATGGGAGCTGGTGGTGATCTAGAGCGGATGGCGGTGAGGGGACGGGGGACGAGCAGCGAGGGGGTGGGGGGGTTGTTCGACATGCGGGGAGGTCTGTCTGGGGTGTGGGGGGTGGGGGGTGTTTGGGTTGCATGGGGGCTATTCGGTGTGGGGGGGGCTGTCCAGGGTGGTTTGGGGGGCGAGGGTGTGGAGGGCTGAGGGCGGAGGGTGGAGACCAGAGGACGGATGAAAAAGGGGTCGGAGACCGGAAGGGGCGGAGGCCGGAGGTTGGAGGAAAGAGGGGGGAGGGATGCTAGAGGGGATGGAGGGTAGGGAAGAGGATGGACGGAGGGCAGAAGGAGGCCAGAGGGCGGGAAAAGCCAGAGGGTAGAGGGCGGAGGGCAGGCGGAGGGTGGAGGTCGGAGGAGGGCTGCAAGGGCGCACAACGACGGGGGAGGGCGGAGGGCGGTGATGGGGGAGGGCGTGCGGTGAGGTTGAGGGAGAGGGTAGGAGGGCTCGCAAGGGGAATGGGGTGAGGGGGGGAAAAGCCCCACTTTTTTCATGCTCAGCAACCACCATAGGTGGTCACCCTTGTCAGGGGGCTTTAAAGCCCAATATTGTAGTAGTGAATAAAAAACAACTTTTTTAATAGAAATAATTTATAGTGTTAAATTATAATTTTGAGTGGTTTTAAAGTATAATTAGGTTATATTTTTATCATTTAATATAATTTAGATCATTGGGTATAATTTCACATTTAAACTGATCATAAACATGGGTCGATCTTTTGATAGTTATTATTTCATGAAAACATGCTTTTTATTTTGACAACGGGAATTAATTTTAATTTAATTTCTACCACTTCTGTGATTTGAATTTGGAAAAATGGATTCCATATTTGGAATCAGGAGGTAAAAATTGTGTAAATATATAACTTTTATTTTTAGACTTTATATATAATTACTTCGGTAAATATTTTATTTATCATGGTTAAAAGGTAAATCTGGTAAATAAGGGTAAAAAATAATATTATAATAATATTATATTACCCTAAAATGTTCCCTATTCCTTTTGGTTAATAAATTTACAACCATGGTAATCCTTGGGAATATTTTGGGACCCCATGGATCCACTTAGGAGTGAAAATGACATTTTACATTAATTAATCTAAATTAAAGACAAAAATAACAAAAGCATGTATCTTTTAGTAAAACAATTTTATATGGTATTATATAACTGATCTCATCAACTATAAATATCCAATAGAAACATAAAAGTATTTCATTCATTAATTTATTTTCTTTATAATTTTTGGAAATTAAATAATTTAATTTATTTATGACACAATGATGATGCAGTAATTACCTTAATAATGATATATTTTAATAATTGATATCATAAATATCCAAATAAATATAAATTGAGACTTATGATTACATAAAATAATTTTCTAGGATTATATGTCATTTTAGGGTTGGTTAAATAAATTTTATTTTATTTAATAAAGTTCTTTATGGATTTCAAAAAAATCAAATACTAAATAGTGTCAAAATTGACATAATTGAGTTTTTAAAACAAATGCTATATTATTAATTGATATAATATATATAAAAATCTAAGGATCAAAAAAAGGACTTAGATAAGGTTATATATAATAATAATTAACCACATGGGGTTCTAATGGATTTTTATAGTATGTTTATTAACCATATAATATAAAAATACAAAGAGACAAGGTAAACGTCAAACTATATAACTTACAGTTAAATCTAAAATATAAGGGTAATATGATGACCTAAACCTGTATAAAACCTATTTGTTGAGATTTTTTAGACCCTTCCCCACCTTATCCTATAAATAATTCATTTTTTAGCCATTAAAAACAGGAAAAAAAACTTATTATAAAATAATATTTCAAGATTTTCCTAAAGCGACCCTCACCTCTCTTATAAAAGGGCACTTCCCCTTCTCTTAATTTCAAACCTCCAAATCCTTTTGGATCAGAAAAACCCTATCCAAATATCATCCCAAACTTCCTCCCTTAATCCTAGAGGCGTTCCATTGGTCATAAAGCCAGCTTAAGGAGCCATTTTGATCAAATCAAAAGGAAGAACCCAAAGAAGATGTAAATATTTCACCACCTATTTCAAGTTCTTTTATACTTCCACTTCATCTTTCTTTGTTGTTTCCATTATTAAATAATAACACCAGTATCATCTATATACTGTGATGTTATTATAAAAATGGTACAATAATATTCATTATTCTATCCATCTTATAAATGACAATGTCACCATATGTCATTACGTACAGCTTACCGTCTCCACGTCGTGGTGTCGTTAGTTATTCAAACACTTCATTATTTTGATGGGTATAATAATTAGTATAATGGATTTAAATAATAAATATAACATGTTTATTATTTTTTATATATGATATACCATCCAATTACATACGATTTCTCCTTCAATGATATTGTCTCTCGTGCAAACGTACGGATTACCGTCTCCACAAACATGATGAGATTCATTTCCTCATCGTAACCATTAAAGAATAATATTCATTTTATGATTGAAAATAATGTTTTATAACATAATATCTTTCATGATATGAATAAAATACATCATATGCATAACATAAATGGCTTACTAAAGCAAGCATATAAAGTAAAACGAGTCAGTTAACACCCAAAATGATGATACTACTAAAATATTATTAACAAAGCAATATTATAAGATCATATATGATATCATATTTACATATATTGTACATGTATAATTTAATAACAATGTCTTAACTATTATACAGGAGTTTAACATACCATCAACTAAGAAAAAGTTAAATTTAAGGGTTAATTTCACAATCTCTTTATTATTCAAGGTTGTTTTTACCTAAGTTTCTACTGAGACCTCTTTATCATCCACATCCTTATTTCTTAAAAATGTATTTCAAAACACTTTTACTATTTACTAGAATATGGGTTAATTTCATTTATACCCTTATTTTAATTTTTATAAAATGTCTTGAAAATAATCTTTCCATCGTTTTCCAAACAAGTTACTTTATGACCTTTTCGACATAATTAAGTTAAGAATGTCTTTTTTAACTTATATGACAGGTTAGGCTATTTTACACTGTTATATCACCTTTGAAGATTCCTTTACAATATTATAAGAATATTTTAAAAATAAATGTTATCGTTTATAATTATGTGACTATAAAATGATTTTAAAATAGAAAGAGATATTTCTCTCAAATAGTTTTGATTTTCTCTATGTCAGCATCCTTTGATAAATTTTACACTTGTTTGAAGGTGCTTTATTATGATAAAAATATTCCATATTTTATTTAAGGTTTTGTGATATGTTTTACTACAGATGTGTTATTTTTATACCACTCATGGTTTTTGGTTAAAGTATTGACATTTCATATGCTATTTTTAATACGAATGTTTATGTTATGTTTCATCATTTTCATATGAGGAATGTATTGGACTTAGTAAGTGACGGGTGAAGCACACTATAGTTTCTTGATGCATCGGCAGGTATAATGAAACAATTAGTCTTGTAATTGGATGAGGCCTTTCCCAATTTGATATATGGTTTTGAAACATGATTCCTTGTATCATGCCAATGTTATGTAATAAAGAACCGACACTGGGTAACAGGGGTTGGGGCGTTACTAATATGAAAATTAAGGTATTTAAAGATCATGAATTTACTTGATTCACCAAAAAGTGATATATCTCATGAATATAAATTGATGATGTATCTATATAAATTGAAATCACCAATACATTTTAATACATAAAATATTTTTTGATTGGATCTTTTTCAAATCAATGGGTCACTTAGAGACACCCTAGAACTACCCTATAGAATGAGGTTCTAAAAACATAGTCTTTACACTATACCTACGATACCAAGTGAGACTACCCAAGGATAATACACATGTATTTTATATTATCTCCATAATTTAAAAGTTTCATCAAATAATTCACACAACCATAGAACCTCTAGGTTTAGTGTCTTTAGAGATTACATTTACAATATTTTTAATATACTATAAGTTTTCATTGTTTCACAAAAATAGTCTTATAACATGATACCATTTTATAAACATCATAGAAAATAATATTCTTCATAATATAAGGATTATATACATAAAAAGTGGCGTGATTATATTATCATTTATGTAAAAAATAATATATGATAATAAAATACAATAAGTTAGCATAAGATGAGAATGTGGCTATGAGATAACATCAAGGTGCATAAACATAACATAAGATAATCATAACCAAAGAAACATATATTATAAATCATGATTGAATAATAAGTCTTTAAAGAATATATTAGACAAGAATAATAGTGTTGTGGAAGCGTGATTCTACAATCATGAGCTATGAAAGAATAACATTTACATACGAATATGGCATAAGAGTGTGGTATAAACATAAGCACAGAAAATTATTTCATTTTTTAAGGCTCAACACCATGAACAAAATCACATTATATATAGAGCCCCATATTGGATTGGGTTTACTCCCCCATTCCCATAACCATAGTGGATATATCTCCATTGTGTATTTTGTGTACTACCCATTCTTATAAACATATTATGTAGAGTCCAATAAGGTGTCAGGAATAATCTTTGTCCTTATAATAATTGTAGATATAAACTCATTAGGAATTTTATTTACTCCCCATTATCATAAATATAGTACAAAAATTACCACCATTATTTTGGTTTACTCACCATTACTTTACAATTCATCTCATTCTATAATGAAAACTGATGGAAATTAGATGAGTTTCACAATATTTTTAAATGATATCACATAATATAGAATCATGAATTAGATATTTCATACCCAAAAATAAATCACTTAATGGATGTATGTCATAATAGTATTAGAAGTTGATCATGAATTAAACTCAATTGGATGAAACATTATAGGATATAGAGAGAACAGTATAAGAGAAATTATAAAATTATTTTTTATAAGGATTCTATTACATTTTATCAAAAAAAATTGTATTTTAAATTCAAAACTCTTTCCATTATGTTCCAAAGATACTTTTAAAACAATATTCTAAAAATGAGTTCTAATAAAGGAATCTTGAATATAAAATATTCATAAAAAATATAGAATGAATGATAAACATATACATAAGTAGAATAAAATAAAATTTAAATATTTTAATAAATAATAAATTATTTTGAAGATAAATAATATATAAAACAATTTGAATAGAAATTAATTTGGAAAACTATAAAAATATGGAAAATGGGAATAACATTTATAATGATAGGAAAATCCTTTATATGGAAAGAATTTATAATTTTTTATTTTTAAATATTAAAACAAAAAAAATTAATAGAAAATGACCTTAAGAAATCATCCAAATTTATTAAAGTATATTTATTAAAAAAAGTAAATAATATGGATATGTTGTAGAACGATTAATGATCATTAATAATAGATAAAGTCAACACCATATACAAGAATCATTTTGGTTGAATTGATATCCTAAGGGAAGTAAAAGATGAGAGTATATGTATAAAAATGAAATAACCAAGGGAGAGAAAAATATATGTGGTATGGAGAATAAAATCATACAATTCCCTCAAATTGGAATCTTGATATAAATACTACCAAATTCAAATTGATATTTCAAAAAGACTCCCGTAAAAGTTTGTTAACATTTATTCAAAATTCATATAAAAAGTCAAATGGAACAAAAAATAAAATGAATAGAAGGGTAATAATGATATAATATTTCAAAGAGTCGGTATATGAACTATATAAATCAAAATAAGAATACAGTATGAAACATGTCTCAAATAAGGGATTTTGAGATGAGATACCCAAACCTTATATTATCACATAGTCGAAGATGTTCTAACATATTATATAAAAAAATAAGTCTCTTTATTAATTTTTTTTTGAAATTATTAATTTGTATTAACTTATAAATTAATGTTTTATATCTATTTACTATATATTTATTACTTATTTTATGTTATTATATGTCATTAATTATAATTAGTTTGAATCATCCCTTTTCTATTTTAGTATAACGGTTCTGGTTATCATTCCATCTTCATGAGTTCATTGTATATATAATATTAAAGGCACTATAATAGTTGTTCCGTAATGTGTTTTGATATTCTAGGTTCATTCCATGGGATTTTCTAGTTTTGTTCTCCTCGATAAAATATATAATGTGCCTATTCTTATAATATTTAATGAATAAAAAAATGTATATTAAAAATGAGTTAATTCTTAATATGAATATTTAATAACCAAAAAAACATTAAATATTTATGAATATCATATCTAATGAGCAGCTATGTTTCCAAAAACATATATGATAAGAATTTATAGCATCGTCTATATATGTTGTTAAATGAACCCAAACAAGAACATGTTATAGTCAATACATTCGTATGATTATGATGTTATTTTAATATAATACAACAATTCCACAATTATGATGATATTATTTAAATTTTATTAAATATATAAATCAAGATTGATAAGATATGGATGAAAAAGATAAATGAGAAAGAATGTTAAGAAGCTATTATTTATAAAGAAGAAATTGTACATCCTCTTAAAAACCTTATTGATTTGAAGATCCTAAATAATTTAATAGAGTCCACAAGATACTAAATATGGAGTTCAATTTTTTATTAAAAAAATTTTAGATTATCAAGAGGAATTATATTTTTAAGTGAATCATGGAAAGGGTGATGGAGGGGTCATTTTATAAGCTGATGGGGTGGAATTTTTTAAATACAAATTATTAATATAGAAGGAAATTCATATTCAAGGAATGTGGGTAAAAATTGAAAACAAATGCTGATAAAATAAAGAATTATTGATAACAATATCATACAAAAATTTATAGATAAGTTTTTTTATATTTGTGGACTGTATTACCTAATTTAACAGTTTTACCTCATTTTAACATTCACCATTATGAAAAACATTTACCTTGATAAATTATTTTTATTCCTAAAAATAAAATTTATTTTTTATTAATGTATATATTAAACTTTTAAATATGAAAACCATTTTCTTGAGTTAAATTTTAAAGGTAATATAAATTTACGTCAATATTAGCATGAATAATACAATTAAAAAAATTCAAAAATTGTTCGAAAAAAATATATATACATATTTAGGGAATATAATTGCAATGTTATTGATTAAAATAAAATTTATCAATATGTAATGAAACAAATCAGGGTTATTTAAATCTCAACACAGTCCAAAATTTAATAGATGATTTTGAATATATAATTAAAGGAAAAGGATAGAACATGGTCTTTTATTAGAATAAAATAAGAATTATGTTCCAAAATTTCAAACAAATGTTTATAAATTCATGCTTAAGTCATTATGATGTAATAAAAGTTACAATAATTGTATAAACTATATTTTTTTATTTACTAAAAACTTTATTTTTAGATAAAATAATAAAAATCATAATCTAATTATAAGATGTTTAATTCGAAAATTAATTTCATTTTATCAAACTAAAATTTTAAAAATTATTGATTTAATTTTTAAATGACAAAATAAAATATATGGACAAACTTTTTTTAAAGAAAAATCACTATTAAAAAATTCTGTGTTGTTAATATTATTCAATATCAATTAAAAATTAAATGATAATTAAACTTCATTTGTAAAATGAAATATTTTATTATAATATTCCTTTGAAATTTCTTAACTTAATTTAATATAAAAAAATGCAACATATTTAAAATAGTTCATTGAATAGTATCTCTTTTTAACATTAAATGACTTAAATCACACCACATTAAAATTAATTATTTATCTTCGGAAAATATAATATAACTAATTCATTATTATTAGAACACATAAAATTATTATTTTTAAATAATAATAAAAATATGTCAAGACTTAGATATATGGTTTTATAATAATAAAATTTAATTAATTATTATCTTTTTTTTACCTTATGTGTTACCCTTCTAGTAATTTTCAAAATAATATTTATCATCATTCCCTAGTAATATTTTAATGTAAATCTTGAATTTAAATAAAATATATCAGAGTTTCATTTAGATTGGTGTTACATGTGATACAATCTATTCAAAAAAAGTTTTTCTTTAAAAGAAAATACATACTAAATTTTCAATGTGTTATATTTTACCCACTTAAATAAATTGAATCTTTTCCATTTAAATTTCTCTAACAAATAAATATATATGTGGGTGTGGTATTTATATTTATTAAATACAAAATAATTTTAAATGATAAGTTGACCTCACTGCCTTGGTCAATACAAGGAAACTCATTATTCCCTTCATAACTGTCATATATGTATATTTTTATTAGTCTCAATCTTTTTTTCATACATACCTCCTTATTTGGTTTTAAGACATAAGATTTTTTACAGGCATTTCATTCATAGATTTATATTTAAGATCTATTTTCCAAAAAAACACAAAAATGGTTATAGATAATCCTTATAATATCCTATAAAATCAAATTAAACTACCATGTGAATATGAAATATCAATCCAAGGAAGTGGTTTTAAAACACAATAATATTTTATGATTTTTTTTCTATTTTTTCAACAGCTTGTCTTACACACCACACCGAGCCTGAAAAAACCTTGAAATATTACTATTTAACCTGGCTATTAAAAGTTTCTTGTATGAATTCGATTAACCACATTTCGAAATATATATATTAATTTCCCAATAAAAAATATATTTATTAAATATTAGGAATTAAACACACAACATTAATAAAAGGCACCTTATTCATCAAAAATATGTCTTTTTCAAAAATAGTATTTATTACTTATTGTTAGAGAATAATCAAATTAATTTATGAAAAATTTATACATTTTATTTGATAAAAATATTATCAGTTTTTATATCATCAAATAAAAATTATTCTATGGGGAAATTTCAATATTTTTCTAAAATGTTTTATTTTTTAATTAATATTGAGAAAAATTATTTTTAATTAAAAACAATGTTTTATTTTAATATATTTATAAAGTAAAATTATATTTTTTTAAAGAAATATATAATTTGTTCCTCTTCATTAAATAAATATAACTATTATATTTGTAATAACTGTTATATTTTAATTTGATATAAAAATATGGTATACATAAAAATAATTTTTTCTAAAAAACCATTTGCATTGTGTTCTGTGTTTTTTATTTTTATTTAATTTATAAAAATTCAAGTAATTTAATACTAAAAAATGATTTTCATATTTAGAATAAAGAGGCCCCAATTTTATATATTGGTCACATTTCCTTTGGTCATAATGAATAGTAACCATAGTGAATATTCATTAACACTGTAAAGGTAAAACAGGTTAATTAGTGTGAAGACTCCAATAATAAGGTCTCAAAAACAACCCAAATAGTTAATTTATCCCATTGGATGGGTTTTTTTCTCCCTATCCAAATACCATTAAATTCTTAGAAATATATAATTTTGGTTTCATTTTCTTTTGATAATGACATTTATAATATTTAAGTTAAAGAAGAGGTCAAAATACCCATTCTCAGGACATTGATATCTCACAAATTAGTACATAAGGAAAAAAATAATGTTATTTAGGTTATAACTTATTATTTTAAATATAAATTTTTTATTATCATGTAAATTTATTTCCAATTTTTAGGAATGAAATAATTACCATAAATTCGTACACAAAAGTAATAGAGTATTAATTCTATTAACTAAAAAGAAAAATAAATGATAGTATAAATATTAAAAGTAACATAATATTGAAAAATTAGTGTGCCCCGTGAATTTGTAGAAAAATATAAACTATTAGGGATATGTTAATGGATTAAATATTTATTTTTTTCTTGGATAATTTAAACTCAAATTAAATTAATAGTGTTAAAAAATGACATTATTAACTTTTTATAAAAATTAAATTATATTAAATTATTTAAAATTAATTAAAATATTGAAATAGGAAAAATTGGATAAGTTATGACAATAAAATTTCTCTTTAATACATTTATTATCCAATTGTATCCTTATAAGTAAAATTATAACCCTTTAAAAGTGAAAAAGGTGTTATTATTGTTAAGCCTACAATATGTTAACAAAGGAGTTAATCCAAAATATAAGGTTTAAAACACCACATAAACCTATAATAATTTTTATTTTTTTTGGTATTTCAACCACATACTATATTAAAATAGAATACCTATTCATTTGGAGTAATTGTATTTTAGAATTAAATAATTATAATTTAATCTTTTAGGAAATTCCAAAAGTGTCCCTCATCTCAATTATAAAAGGGTGACTCCTCCCTCACTTTTTCACCCATTTTTGACTTCTAGATCATCCATAACCTTAACAAATCCTATATAAAATTTCTTAGAAACATCATGTAGTTTTATTATATCCCAAAACACTAACCCTAAGATCATTAAGATAACATCTAATGGAGTCATTTCAAAGAAGTGATAATCATCTTAACTGATCACTTTCTTTTTAATTATTCATATACTTCTTATAAATATATTATATTATTTATAAAATAATAAATTTAGTATTTCAAATATTCTACAATGTTATTATAATTATGAGTCCATCGTTATTCTCCTTTTTCCATCAAAAGAAAGTGAAAGTATCACTGGTGCATTTGTAAAGTTTACCATCTCCATGTAAGTATTCCATATATTTTCAATCTCCATATTTAATTTATAGTTATTATGATTGGTATAAATTTTATATGTAATATTTATAACATATTTATGCTTCTGGAATGATAATATCATATATACCTTCTTATCTTCCTATCCTCTGGAAAATGATAGCGATGCCCATGAATACTTGTGGACTATCACCTCCACAACATTTTGTGATACATTTTTCATTCACACATTCCATGGATGGTAATAAGGATATATTTATAAAAAAAATATATACTATATATATGATATAATAATTATTCTACAAATTTGAATTATTATATACCTTTATTTTTTCAATTCGTTGAAATGTGAAAACAGTGCTCATGCGTAAATAAGGTCTATCTTCCCCATGAATGGTGCAATTAATTTTTATATATCTACTTTTATGGATGTCTCTAAATATTTATAAAATTTTTAACATTTTGGAGATTATTTAACCATGATTAATGTAAAAGTACAAATATTATTGAATGAAATCATATATGAAAAACTAATATGATATCACATGGAATTGTGATTTTAAAAAAGAATTGTTAATAAAGAAGTGATAAAAGGATATTAGAAAATAATATATGTAATAATATATATGAAAATTTTTAAAATATTTATAGAAATCTTGTATTTATTAACCCAAATGATCGAATATGGAAAAAGGAATTCATACTTGAGTTAAGGGATTTTCATATATCTTTTATTTTTTTGAGACATGTGTATAATTCACCACTTATTTCATATATTTCATGTATATACAACCCACGATTGTATGTTATGATTATTCATATCAAATTTATGGGTAATTACATATCCATATAATTTTATTTCTTTTTTGGTGCTTACGATTCAAATTTTACCATAGCGGTATTGGTTTTTTGTTACAATCTCATTGTTTATCGAGATTGTTTATGATTAAATTTATAATGTTGAAATATTAAGAAACTCATTGATATTATTATAATCTAGTTATTTATATTGAATATATGTTTTAATTGAATTTTCTTCACCTTTAATATTCATGAGAATGATAATATTTTTAAAAAAAATAATCAAAATGTTTCTATTTGGTTTTAAACCCTTTTTTTACCTATTCATGTTTTCTAAAAAAGTAATGATTTTTTTAATATTATCAAATGATTGTTTAAATTAATTTTATCAATTATTTAATTTTTGAAAAATAGTTAAAAATAAATCTTTTTTTCCATTTATTGAATGTGGTACTTTTTGATTTTTTACAACAGTTTGAAACTAATGTTTTTATATTAACTTATATGACATGAATCCAATTTCCATCTACCATGACAACTAAATGATTTGAATATTTATTGAAAAATTTCTATGAGTTCTCAATGAAATTTTTTTCAATATTATTTTGAAAAAATATTATATTTTAATGAATTAATTTCAAAATTAAAAGGGCACATTCCAAAAGAAATATTCTCTTAAAATTTTAAAGAAGTTTTCCATCCATAAAAACATTAATTAATGTTAATTGTGATTTTATGTGACATGATCCAATGAAATTATTCTTATATTCTCTCTAGTTAGTGTATGATTATGATGATGATATATTTATTAAACTCATTTATTTTACGTTGTTCATGTTATAATGTTTGAATGAATGATTTATGACCTTGTGGAATTTATACGGATTATGATTATGTGATAGTTTTGACTATTAAATCGGACAAATTTATTGGGTAATTATAGATAACTCATGAGTTAAATATTTTATATGGGAACATAATTTCATGTTTATAATTTTCTTGTAGGAAATGTCTTTCATGTCCATGATATTTTCGATGGACCTGGTTTTCATGTCCACAAGTTTATACATGGACCTAGATTTCAAGTTCCTAAGATTATATATGGACCTAGTTTAATGTCCATAATTTTATGTAATGTTCTGATTTCATGTCCCTAACTTAATGAATGAACATTTTTCTAATTATATATATTCACAATGTTATAATATTATGTTTTTCCACATTCCTATGTATATGTTATGCTCTCAAAGAAAATATTCTTTGATTCCTCTTGATTCATGTCTTATTAACTACCATGATTTATGTGGGGATTCAATATTATGATCCATGATATGTAGGGTAATAATTTTAAAATGTTATAATCATGTTCTCATACTCCATTGATAATGTTTTTTTAAGTGATCGTTGATATATCCCTTGACTACCATTAATGAGAATCTGAGATCAATCATTCTTATAATTACATTCCCTTGGTTTTCAAGAGTGGTTTTTAGAATGATATGTCTAGGAAGGGTGATAGTTAGGAAGAACATCGTGGGAGATTATGCATATCTCATATGAACATGTTTTTATGTATCTAGGTTTCCCAATTCACTTTACTTATATGATTCTGGAATGTTTCGTAATATTGTTCTATGTACATTCATCTAGAAAGATTTCATATCTATTTATTGAATGAATGGATCATTATAGTTGGTATTAGAGAAATATTTAGTTTACCATTGGAAACTAGGATATGAAAACATTAGTAAGAATGATGGGTATTGGTCTAAGTATAGGATAACATCCTAAAGTTATATTAATGATCATGGATGACCTTGGTTAAACCAAATGTGTCATAGATTGAAAATATCGTGTCTTGATTTAGACATCCAACAACTGATTTTTCATGATTGTGTGGTTTTCCACTAAGATTATTATATTTCACACAATGATTTTTTGTTTTATTTAATGGGTGGAACTTAAAATAATTGTGTAACAAATGAATGTGAATGAAAATTAAAAGATCATCATAATCAGAAACCAAGTGGATTAGGATCTGTGATGATATATCTTATCTCTACGATAACCCAAACCTCTCAATATATTGGTGGTATCACAAATCATGGTTAACATATCAATGAACTAATGAGGTAGAAACATGTTATTGAATATTTTATGAGACAATTTCCACCCTTCATTTATGGGTATTCTATTAGTCTGGTTGCTGAGAAATGGATCTATGTGATGGAAAAGATATTTTCCACTATTCACTACTCAGACAATGAAAAAAGTTGTCTTTATCATCTATCATTTTGAAGGTGAAGAAGATTGATAGTGGGATATTATTAAAACTATAAGGAAAGAGGATGAAATTGAATTAATGTAATGGGATGAGTTTCGGATAATGTTTTTTATTAATTACATCCATCATGTTCTACAAACAATGGTGGAGAAGTTATTACAAGATATTAAGAAGAATGATGGTGAATCTATTAGTGCAAATGTGGAAAATTTTAAATGAGAACCAATGTATACATATAGTTTAATCATTTTACATGCAAGACAAATTGATCAATTATTTATTGATTTGTCATAATGTATTTGAAAGGAATTATCCATAAGGGACTTCAAACTTTTCAAATAAATCATTCAATGCATACTCAATATGGAAATGGAAGATAGAAACCCTTGTTGGTAGGGTGATAAAAAAGAATTTGGTGTTTCATGGAAGCTATAGAGGTTTTTCACATGTAGGGAAGGAAATGTTTCAACATCATAGATTCCAAAAATGTGGAAAGGATCAATCAAATGAATACTTGAAAGGGATAATAAGATGTTTCCATTGTGGTAAACCATTCCATAGTGAAAAATTAAATCAAAATAATGTGAAGGATCTAGAAAATGAAATATATCATGTGAGATTTGAATGGAGTAAACCACCTACACTTTAGTGTTATAGATACAAATATTTTGGGGATTATGTGAATCTATACCCTAATCAGAGGGATGATGATGATAACAAGCTAAAACATCCTCTGAATGTAATGTACAAATGGAAAGAATATTCAATCATGAAAATTATAGTGAATCATGATAATTAGGAAACCCTTATCCTTCAATATAGAATTAGTAATTTCATGTATGAGTTTTTATGAATGATCCCTATAAAAATGTTATTATTCTTCCTTTAGAATAATTTGATGTTATTTTGAGCATTGATTAGCTCCCTCTACACTAATTAAGGAATAATGAAATCACATTTGATATTCACTACTATAAAATAATCATTTAACAGTGCTGGTATTTATCAGTTCTTGAAAAACGTTATGATAACTTGCATCTTTATCAAGGATAAAAAAATTCTCATAAATTTTACCTTTTACCAGTTCTTTATTTTGAGCACTAATAAAGGTACAATTTATTAGCTCTTTAATTTTACCACTAATTAAGTGTAACCATTATCAGTGATTTATTCTTATCATTGATAAAAGGTACCCTTCATTAGCACAATATTTTTAGAGCTCATAAAGGAATCCTTTATTAGTACTTTTTTATCTGATAAATGTCCGAATAAATACAAATAATAAAAAAATAAAAAAATAAATGGATTTATTAATAATAATATTTCAAGTTTAATTAATTAAATAATTATTGATAAAAATGAAAAAATTTATTCTACTATATATAAATAATAAATATTAATAAATAGTAAGCATTAAATATCTAAATATATGAAAAATAAAAATTAATCAAATTAAAATAAAAATTAAGTAAATTATTAATAATATTAAACATTTTATTAATTAGATTATTATTGATATTATTAATAAATGATATATATATTAGTTTTTATAAATTTTATTTATATAATAAATAAAATTATTTATTCTTTATATTAAATAGTAATGTATTTTGTGAATACAGTTTTTTAATTCAAAATAATTTGAATTAAAAATACTGACTAATTGCATCTATTAATGGACTTAATTGATAGTTATTTTATTTTTCAATTTATAACATAGATCAAATGTATTATATTAATTTCACATATACGTAATTAATTAATTTTTATATACATACACACATACACAAATAATTTTTTAGAATATAATCAATTCATATATATATATATATATATTTACCATGTTTTAATATTTTCCATATGTATTCATCTCAATTTCATTATATATCCATTTTTTAATGAGTTATATTAATCAAAATTATCTAAATTTCCAAAATATTATACACATTTTTAATTAATCAATTTTACTCATTTTTAACATGCATGAACAAAAAATTAAATATTCATTAATAATTTTAAAAATTATTTTTTAAAAAAAATATTTAAAATAAATTTATTTATAAATGTGTATTTACTATTTTATAAATTTATAATTGTAATTAAATAATTAATATGTTTTAAAAAATTATTTATTTAATTATAAGTAAATTATTATAAAATTTTAATAAATTTATTTAAATAATAAATATATTTACTATGTTTATATATATAATGATGTAAATATTATTTTTTGAAAGTGTATTTATATAATTATAAAAAAATAATATTGATTTAATGAATTATAAAAAAAATTATACTATCAAAATTATTATTATAAGTATTATAATTATATATAATAATTATAATTTTTTAATGAAATATGTTTTTAAAAAATTTATTATAAGTATTTAGTAGTGCTTTTTAGCACTAATAAAAATAGAGATTTGTCAATGTTAAAAAAGTTTTTATAAAGATTTATTTTATCCATGCTTATTATCATATCGTTGATAAAATATATCTTATCATCCCTTTTTTAGGTGATGATAAAACTATCAAAATTTATTTTAATAACCCTAACATTCATGAAACAATGCGTGATTTTTATATCTCTATGTAGAAATGACATAGCATCGGGACTCCTTGTTGTCGAATCAATGATCAAATCTAGGATAGAATCAAGGCTTCAACTTTCCAAGGCTCGAATCAAAGTCTCGAGTAATTCGATGGATGAATGGAACCACATCTCAAACAATGTGTTGGTTTTTTGATATCTATAATTTTCCTCAATTATCCATTGAACCTTATCATGACACATATTTTTATCACAACATGTATATTTTCACTATCCTTAAAAACAACCCATGATTTAGTTTTTTAGATATATTGAAGTATCATCTTACCCAACATCATGTGTGCCTCCTTTGGACAACATTGGTATTGTGCGAAAAGAAATATTTCAAACCTAGTGATGGTTCTTTTATTTGGGAGGTATAATAGGCTACCAATACCTATATTCCATGACATGTACCTCTTTAAAACAGAATAATTTTGAGAAATTCATCCATATATCGGTTGATGTTATCATTGTGTTGGAATATTATATTTCAAATCACTTAGATAATGAAATATCTGACATCATTGGGGTCTTAAATTATGATTTCCAGTAATTGGAACTGAGAGGGTTGAGTGAGGAGGAACTGAAATATAGGGTTGTACCTATCTATTTGAATGTTACTTCTAGAAGTTGTTTCCAAAAAATAGATGATGAAAATATCAGACACATGTGAACAACTATATAATTATTTTTTCATGAAATTGTTTCCTATGATAATGAGAACTAAAATATTGTTCAATATGAATGGATTTATTTAGGACATTTGTGAACTATTTCATGAGGCTTGGGATATATTTAGTGGTCATTTATGAAAGGTAACAGTCAAATGATTCTGATGAATCTGTAAAATCATATGAGATAAAACATTATATATGTTTGATTTGTTTTCGTATTTATTAAACAACTTCTTGAAAAAATACAATTTTTTCAGTTTTAATTTTTGAAATATTTTTATTTGATTTTATAAAAAATTAATTAAATTATATAAAAACAAAAAACATAGAGGTATAATGTTCTATAATCCTTTGACTATAATATATAGGAAAACTGATTTGGAGATAACATGTAATTGATATTTTTATTTGTGATATTGAAATATAGTTAGTGTATAAAAAATTGGAATGAGTAATTTTCTTGGAAAACCCTCATTGTCATGGTGTTTTAAAAATAGAAATATTGTTTCATTACGTGGTGTAGAAGAAGAGTACATTGTTGATAGAATTTATTTTTTTATGTCCTTTATGATTGATCAGACTTTTTCTAAATTTGACATTTTATTTGAAATGTAACTTATTTAATAGGAAAAGTTTTATATTATTTAAATTTTAAATAAAATTTTAAATAATTCAATAATAATTCATATACCATAAGATTAAAATAATTTTGATTAAAAAAAATATTAACATTGATTTATGTAAATTTAATAAATTGTTTTTAGTAGAGTATATTTTTTTAAAATAAATTTTGTATCATTGATAAAATCATTACACATTTAGAATACCACTACAAGTCAATTTTATTTGAATGGATTTAATAATAAAATAGAAAAATATATTCACATTGGATTTATCATTCTATTTAATTTTATTATTTGCTAACATAAAAAATGGATTTAAATTTTTGTTACATTTATTTTTGTTACATTTATTTTTGTTACATTTATTTTTCAACCTAGAAACACCGCATATTGGTTTGATATTATTAGCTGAAAACTCATTCTCATTGTTGAAAAAAGTTATTCTTCTGACTTTCATCAATGATAATGGTATTAAATCAATGAACATTGAGTCAATATGTGATGTCTGTTGTTCGACATAAAAAGATAATGGAAATTTAGTAACATTGGTATTTATTATTTTCTGAGACTTTGGGCCGACAAACGTTGTGACTGATATGACTCCAAGTGATTGTTTATTATTTTAAATTTAAATTAATTTTCGAAAAAAGGAAAACTGACAAACTAAAAAAAATAGAACATATTACCATAGTGTTGATATAATAGGGAAATTATTTATATGAATTTTTAGATGTGTAGGAATTACATGCACCTCAATTCAATTTATGGTCTGATTGATACGACTCAATGTGTCCGTTATTAGTTTAAAATCAACGATTCAGTTAAAAAAATTCACTCACAGGAAACTATGAAAAACCACTCTTAATTTCTTGATAATTTAGTACATCGATTAATAATTCATTTTTAATATGTAGTAATTGGTCTCATATCAAACCGATACATGGTGTGATCAGTATATGTCAAAGTGTGTGCTTCTAGTTTAAAATGGCATTTATTGAAAAAATTTATGTACTATGAACTAATCAAATGCATTAATATTGTTTTGATACATTAGTCAAATGATCCATATTTCATTTTAGATATGTATGAATCATTTTTAGTTCAATCTAACACATGTTGTGACTGGTATGACTCCATGTGTGACACTTTTATTTAAAAATGGAATGAATTTTAATAAAAAAGGAAAACTATCCTACTCAAAACAAAGAAAACACATTAATATTGTTTTTATTCTATATAAAAATTAACCATAAGTCATTTGAGATGATTAGGAATAATTTTTAACTCAATAAAATGCATGGTGTGACTGGAATGACTCCCTATGTGTCTTTTTATTTAAAATATAACAATAATTTTAAAAAAAATACCACTAACCTACTCAAAAATGAGTAAACGCAATCATATTGTTTAGATACTTTAGATAAATCATAAAAAATTCATTTTTGATGTGTAGGAATTATCTTCAACTCAATATGATACACAATGTTCCTAGTATGACTAAATATGTCTGTAATCAATTTAAAATCGATAGTTTAGTTCAAAAAATGTAAATCACTTGAAACTGATAAAACACACACAAGTTTTATCTATTATTTAGGACTTTGATTCATAATTTATTTTTAATGTGTATGAATTGTGATCATGTCAAACCAATACATGATGTGATTAGTTGTATTCAAACTACATTTTTCAAATCTAAAATTACATTTTATTAAAAAAGACAAGTGACGTACTCAAAACCAAGTAAACACATTAATATTATTTCGATACATTAAGAAAACAATATATATTAAATATGGGACATGTATGAATTTTCCAAACCTCAATCTGATGCATGGTCTGACTGATGTGACTCCAAGTGAATATTTTTATTTAAAATTGACATCAATATTATTAAAAACGATAACTCACCTTCTCAAAATTGAGCAAACACATTCAGATTGTTATTATATTTTAGGAAAATGATCCAAAAGTAATTTTTGACATATAGAAATTATCCACACCTCATTTTAATACATGATGTCTCCAATATAACTTAATCTATCCATTATCATTTAAAAATAAAAAAATCAAAAAGTTTCACACACTAAATACCATGAAAACACGCTTTGATTGTCTTTAAAATTTTGGAAAATGATTAATAATTCATTTTTAACGTGTAGGAATTGGTATCAAATCAAACTGACACTATGTGATCAGTATGAGTCAATGTTCTTGTTTCCTATTTAAAATTACATTTTAGTAAAAACGAAAAGTGACATACTCAAAACTAAGAAAACACATTCAGTTTGTTTTAGTGCTTTAAGAAAATTATCCACAAGTCATTTGAGATTTATAAGAATCTTATACACCTCATTATAATATATAGTGTGATTAGTATGAATCCAAGTGTATTTTTTCAATATATAAGTATCATGTTGACTTAAAATGTGCATCACATCACCAAAACTGAGAAAAGTTCCAAATTGTTTTTTCATTATATAAATTATATATTCAAAATAGATTTTCAAAATTATGGGGTGTTTTTGTTGTTGTATTGTGTTCTATAGTACACTACACAAGGGTTACAACATGCTATAATAGCACACTATTGTATTCCACTTTGTTATTTCATTTTTAGTGCCATAATAGACTCATACTTTTAATATCGATCTAGTTGTCTGTGTTATTATAGTGTTGATAAAGGCCATTTTTAGTGCTGTTGAAGGTCAATTTTGTATTAGTTATTCTGAATCAACTTATAATCATCAATTGGTTATGTATGTACCAGATCCTCCAATGGAAATATTTTTGTCTAAGATAAGAGCTATTTAATGAATAAAGGGTGAATTATCTTTTGGAATCATATATTATTTTATTATGAAATTATAGTTTGAAATGATTATTATATATTGGAGAATATATGATCAAGGTATATTATTTTTTATAAGAGACATTAGGAGTTATTAAAATTATTATTAAATTGTTCATGGAAATATATGATATCAAATCATTTTAATCATTGGGTTTCCATCTTGGTCAGACATATTTTGGAGGAGTCTTAGTGTTAACTATTTATGAAATGAATTATGATGATATTTTCGTGTTTTTCTATGAAGTTAAAATATGAGTTATCATATTGGATAATAGGATCTTATAATTTTGGTTATTGTAAATATATTGTCAAAAGGAATGAATTTTTAATATTTTTTGAATGTTATGATATATTAAATTTTAATTCTTGTACTTTTGGTATGAAAAAAATCGACATGAATTTTAATTTATCAAAGTATGAGATGAAGTGAAAATTTTTAAATACACAATTGATGGAAAAATTTATGCTTATTGTATGAAAATAAATCATGTAAGTATATTTTCTCTGGTTCAATATATTTATCCCAAAATATTAGGAAAGGATATTGAAATAAAATTTTATACATTTTCTTTCATTTCAAATGAATTGATGATCATTTCACCTATCACATTTCTATGGGTTTGTAGTCATTAACTTTATCTAGACCATTTTCTATCTCACTAGATATTTCTACTTGGGTGTTAGTTTTCAATTACATGTCTATATTTTCACATCCCACTAAGTTTCTCCTATTCAAAAATCTAGTTTCTTGTTATTTTATAAGACCTTAACATTTCGATTTCCTATTTTTAATATAACGGTTCATTAACCCTTTTGGGATGTCGGTTTCCTCAAAGTAATTTTTAAATAGAAAAATTATGATTATCCGGCACAATTTCAAATTATTTGGAAACAATTTTTTAAATTTGGGGGAATTTAATGCCTTTATATTTTATGAAATTGATTCGCAAAAAATAATGAAATACTATTTTATAAATATGATCGTTGTAACTTATCAATCAAAGTTCGAGGGCATGAATAGTATTAAACATATTATAAAATATATATAAAGGACCTAATCAGTAAAAATTTATTGATTAAATCTTGTGACTTAAATAATCAATTTTTAAAAAAGAAATTCCATCAAAATTATGCATTCTTCAAAAATGGTAATTTTTACATTTTTTTAGAAAATATTATAAATAATTTATGAAATTTTTGGAATTTTTTTTAAAAATAATATCAATTGTGATATTATCATATCAAAATTATCATATCGAATTTTTTTGATATTTTTCTATAAAGAGTTATTTTTTAGTGAATTGCAAAAAATACTGATTTTTTAAGATTTTATTTATTTTAAAGTATTTCCAAAATTTAAATTCTATTTTTGATTAATTATAAAATATAATTAGTTTATTTTAATTAAAAACATTATGGACATTGGAAGGAAATTTGTTCTTAAATTTGATATAAAAACGTTTTTATACTTGAAAGGCATTTTTTGGAAAAAAAATTCATTGCATTTTGTGATTTTTATGTTAAATTAATTTCTTCCATTTCTAGGAATTGAATCATGAAAAATAGATTCCATATTTTGAATCATGACGTACATATTTGGAAAATAGTTCACTTTTACTTTTTTTCATAATGAATATAAACCATAGAAATGTTTTGTTAACATTGTAAAGGTAAAATTGGTTAATTAAGGATAAAACTAAAATAATGGGGTCTAAAACATCATCCCAAAATTTCATTATCATATTGGATGATTTTATTCCATCCAATCCCATCCAACTCCCAAATATATGTCATTTTGATTCCATTTCCTATTAATAATTAGATTTTTTATTTTAAAGTAAAAGATACTGTCAAAAATGACATTCTCTTGACATTAATGTTTCGTAAATTATTATATAAGGGAAAAAAGGGTATATGTTCGGTTTTCAATGGTTATTTTGAAGATAAATGATTTTTTCTTGTTATTTTTTTTTGGAATGAAATAATTACACTAAATTATTACACAATGCTAATATAATAAATATTCAATTAAAAGGAAAATAAAATAAATGATTTTAAAAATATTAAAAGTAATGTAATCTAGAACAATTAGAGTTTCTAAGGAATTTTTTATATAAATATGACCTATTAAATAAATTTTATTGTATAATATTTGAATTTAATTTTTTATTAGTGTATTTAAAGTAATGTTAAATTAACAATGTCAAAATATAACTTTAATAATATTTTATGAAGAAATTATTATATTAAAATATTTAAAAATCATAAAATATTTTAAGGGTATAAGGATTATAATATATGTTCAAAATTTCATCCATTTTCTATTTATGTTCCAATTGTCTCCATATAAGTAAAATTATTACCTTTAAAAATGAACAATACATTACCGTTGTTAAAGTTAAAATAGGATAAGTAAGGGGTTAAATCAAAAGGTAAGGTATAAAACACCACATAAACATCTCAAAAATTTATTGTTTTACCCTATTTCTACCACATCCTATAATATTTTCGAATCTTGTTCCATTGGGATGAATTTTTCATGTTAAATACTTATTATAATTTATTGTTTGATGATATTTCAAAAAGTGTCTCTCACCTCAATTATAAATAGGTACCATATACACATTTTTATCCTTCTAACTAGACCATAACAAAACCCAAATACAATATAAAATTACATATAAACATTATATAGGTTTTTTTACCCCAAAAAACCATCCCTATGATCCTTAAGGGAAGATTTAATGGAGTCGTTTCAAATAAGAGGCAACCACCTTAATCGAAAACATTGTTTTTAATTAACATTTTTACTCCTATAAATCTATTATATTCATCATAAAATAAAAAATTATGTATCATAAATATATTTAAATGTTACTATTATTATTATACCACTTTTATTCACCCTCTTTACGTGAAACGGGAAGTTAAAGTTTCACTAACGTGTACGTACTGCTTACAGTGTCCACGTACCGATACAATTTATTTTTTATACCCAAATTTTTTTTATTGATATTAGGATGTTTTTAATGTTTATATATAATATTTATAACATAATTATTCTTATATAATTAAATTATCATATCTCCCTTCTTACCTTTCAATCCATTAGAAAATGATAACCTCAATCGTACGGACGCGTGGACTACCGCATCCACGAAGCGATGTGATTCTTTTTTCATTTGCACTCTAACGGGATGGTAATAAAGATATATATAATTAATATATGTGATCTATATGATATAATAATAATTTTTATTGGTGAAATTTTATTAAAATTTCTTTCATTATATTTGTCGAAAAGTGAAAATAGTGTTCATGTGTACATACGACCAACCACCTCCATGAATGGTGTAATTCAATTTAATATATCTACTTTTATAGATCACTCTAAAAATTTATATCATGATTATGATTGTGCTGAATATGGAACTATGATCAAAGTACAATTACCAAAACAACCAAATAAATATACATAAAAAAGGAAGAAGATATCACATGAAATGATGATTTTAATATAGAATTGTTAATAAACAATCTATAGAATGTTATAAGTAAATAATATGTAGTATGAGATATATATTTATGGTTATAGAATATATTTATAATAAATTTTCTATTTCCTATATATGAGGTTCTAATATTTACAATGGAAGTCATACATGAGGTAAGGGATTT
Source organism: Viscum album (assembly GCA_963277665.1). Classification (NCBI taxonomy): domain Eukaryota; kingdom Viridiplantae; phylum Streptophyta; class Magnoliopsida; order Santalales; family Viscaceae; genus Viscum; species Viscum album. Next base: position 120,925,025 of record OY728134.1, read on the forward strand.
TCATCTCACTTTTATTTATGTAAGACACATATCATATTCACTACACGTTTCATTAATGTGGTCTATTTACTACCCATGAATATATTTTATGATGTTTCCTATAAAATTAATTTGGAATTACATATCCATCTATGTTTCTTTATTTCATGGGGCTTACGATTCAAAAGTTACGAAAGCGGTAATGGTTTTATATTACAATCTCATTATTTATCAATAATGTTTATGATTAAATACAAAATGATGAAATATTAAGATATAATTCTCATGAAACTCGTGAATTTTATTCTACTATTGTTATTTCTTAATAATATATAGTTTTATTTCATTTAAGTCACCTTCTATACTCGAGATACCAAATATAAGTTTTCATGAAAAATCTACTTTATTTCTCTCTTCGGTCAAAAAAAATTTTCCTCCATATCCATGTTTTCTAAAAATGATTTAAAGTATATTTTAATATTCTAATGTGATTGTTTAAAGAAATTTTTACCTATGTTTGGATTTTTTTCAAAAAAATATAAATAGAATATTCTTGTTGTTTTCTGGACATGGTAATTTTTGAATTTTTAAAAAAGTGTGAAAATAATGTTTTACTTTAAACTTATACAGCATGAATGGACTTTCTATTGTCATGATCTGACATTACTATGAAGCATCCATTACATGTTTCGTTGGTTATTTTCAAGGAAACTTTTTTCCATAATATTTTATAAATTTTTATATTTTGACTAAAGGATTTCAAAATAAAAAGGGTATTTTCCTCTAGAAATATTCTAGTAATACATTAAAAAAATTTCATACATGGTAACATCCTTTGATATTAAATATGATTTAATATGATATCATCAAATGATACAATCATTTTTCTATCTCTATATGGATTATGACTAAGATGATGAGATGTTTACAGAACCCATTTATTTTTCATGGATTATGTTATGATGTTATGATAATTTATTTATGATCTTATGGAATTTATATGGATTATGATTATTTGATGGTTGGGTCCCTTAAATTACTCAATTTCATTAGGTAAATATGGATAACTCAAGAGTTTAATATGTTTTTCATGAACCTGATTTCTTGTTTATAATTTTAGGCATAGACTTGGCTTTCACATCTATAAGATTATGAATGGAACTAGTTTTCATATCCATAATTTTATGCATAGACCTGGCATTCATATACAAAAGATTATGCCTGGACCTAGTTTCCTGTCAATAGGTTTATGAGAGGTCCTAATTACATGTTCTTAACAAAAATTGTGAACCTATTTCCTTTTATACATGTCCACAAAGTAATAAAATAATGTTTTTGATACATTCTTATGTCTATGTTATACTACCATGAAGTATATTATTTTATTTCTTCATGATTCGTGTCTGATGAACTTCCATGATTTGTTCCATGATTCAATATTATGATCTATGATATATAGGGTATAGATTTCTAGATGTTATGATCAGGTTCTCATACCCTTATTCTCATGTTATGTTTAAGTGATCATTGATATCTTCAATGTTTACCCTTATTGGAAATCTAATCATAATATTTCTTATGTTTCGTCCAGCCATTTTTTTGAAGAGAGTTTTTTAAGATTGATATGTCTATGAATCGTGATATTTAAGAATACCATGGTGGGAGATTATGTATATCTCATATGAACATGTTGTTTATGTATCCAATCTTCCAAAGGCAATAAACCTATTCAATTATCATGTGGATTATAATGTTTTGTAATAAATATTCATATACAAAATGTAATATCTTTGTATGGAAAGTGTGCATATTTATACATATCATGTGACACCTTATTTTCAAACATTGATGATTTCAGTTCATATTTCACATAATTCGATTTAATGCTAAAATTCACTCCTTCAACACTCATTTTGATACCATGTGAGAAAACCTGATCATAATGCACACATATTTTAAACCATCTAAATAATTTAAATATTTCATCTTAAAAATTTACAAAATCCAAAAAAACCCACAGTTTAGTGTCTTTAGAGACTAGCTACATGATCTTTTTATTTTAAAATAAGACTTCAGTATTTCCTACATATTGTCCTCTCATATGAAACATTTTCGACACATCATGCACAACACTCAGCCTCATAATCTAGGGAATGAAAACATAATAAAGGGGTTATCTTAGATAATTGATAAGATAAAACATAAGATAAAATAATTTAATATCATAAGTGATCATAATATACATGTGTGTATAATAACATTATCAAAATGTGAGAACATAACAAATGGTAATCAGGACAAATAAAACATAGATAACAAATGATTATTCATGGAATAATGATTTTTATACAGCATAAGACATTAGTTATAAGGGTGTTGAAAAATGAGTCAATACTCTTGATCCATGAATGAATAATATAGGAATAAAAATATTTAATAAGAGTGTGGCATAAAAAAATCGAGGAAAATCATTTCCTTTTCAAGGATCACATATAATATCAGTATCACATTTTAGATAGAGTCTGTTAGTGCAGTATTTTTCACCCCATTCTTATAAACATTAAAAATGGAGTCCCAAAGTGGATTGGGGTTACTTGTCCTAAAAACTCATTTCATTGGTATTTTCATGAAATTCAATTTTATAGGGTTAAGTGGTAACCTGCAATGACTGAAAAGACCAAAAAAAATATAAAAAAAGGGGGAAAATCAAACCATATTCAATCAAAAATTGATTTATATTTCAAAATTAAAATATAAAATTACAATAATGTGAATGGGAGACACCTCAAGACCGACGTCATCACTATGACACATGAATTACCCTCAACTACTAAAGAAAACATTCATCCCAAACATTATATCTGCTGAAAATAAGAGGAAAAATCATAAAAAAACACCACTAGTAGAACCTATATCAACAATCTCTCATCTTCAAAGACCATAACTAAACCCTGTAACACTACAATAACTCAATAACCAACTAGAAATTACATAATCATCAGTAGAGTCAGATTCAAAATATCGTAGGAGTGATAAATTCCATGAAAATCCCCCTAGAAAAGAGTAAGATGAAGGCAATACCCCCAGAGTTGAACCATTAGTCATTGGGACAACTCCAGTGCACTAGTCAAGCATCAACCATCAGTAATATCAACAACTTTGGAATCAGACACACGTCCAACAATTATAAGGAATAACACACCCCTAGAATAATCCCAAACCACCACTGACCAAACCGAATGGGGTCAACTGTGCTGAATCTAGTTGAAAGACAAGAGGAATAATGAATTAAATCTATAATTTTTTATGATAAAAAAACCAAACTATGAGATCCACACACAAATAAGAAACAACCGAACACCTGAACAACTTTTACTCATAACCCAAATCCGCCAAGAACACCATCATGCTAGAATAAAGTGGTGTCTGTCATGATTGGTAAGGTAAAAATACCGGTGGTGGTGTTGAATGAGGCCCTTGGCTATAGAAAAATGAGACCTCCATAAAAATAAACCTTCACGCTGATTAATGGAAATACATTAAAACAAAACAAAATTTTAAATGTGGAATAATATTATTAGGGCATGGACAAGAAGTTGGGGGTAAAGAGGGGGCGGTCACCTAGTGAAAATTATGAGGAATCCCTGAATCCCAAAGGAGGAATCCCATAAACATGGTTTATAGAATCTCAAAATAGATTGGGTATAGTCCATATTCTCATAAATATAGTTAACTGAGTCTCATCATGGATTGGGTTTACTCCCCATTTTCTTAAACATAGTGGAAAACGTCTCATAGTATATTGGGTTTACACCCAAGTCCCTTGCGTGAAATCTCATGAGACTCAATGTATTACCTAATTTATTAAAGGGATATAATATATCCACCCATTATAAAATAATAAACCATACATATTTGTTACATAATTAATCAACCATTCTTCTTATAAAAAAACATGGATTTCATTACATTCTTGTAAAAATAATGTTTTATGCTATTTTCAAAATAATTTTCAAGATATGTAATGTATAATATTGAAATATTATTTAAAAAATATTATCCAAAAATGGATCCATGAAAAGTAATAAATATTATGTAAAAAAATGTAGAAGGGATGATAAAAATATGCATTAGTGGAATGAAATCCCTTCTCAATTATTAAATAAAATGACAATTATTTTAAAAAGAAATTATTTATTAAAAAGTGTGAATATAAAATACATTATATTACCATGAAAACATAAAAAGTATTCTTCATTAAGAAAATTAGTTATGCTAACGGAAAAATGTGTTCATGAGAATTGAGTTAAAAATGAAGATTGTTCTCAAACCATGAAATTAAATTAAAAATTAATATAAAATGACCATAAATATCAAAGAAGGTGATATAAAGAAATATATAAAATATAAAAAATGAATACAGATATAGAGGGTGATGTTTCTTGACCAAATATAATAGATAATGTTAACTCCACTTACACAAATACTTTTGATTGAATTGAAATTCGAAGGGAATTGAAAGGTAAGGGGACATATAAAACTTGAATATAATAAGAGTGCAGGAAAAAAATGGTGTGTAGAGTGTAATATCATAAAATTAAATTAAATATAAATTTAGATATAAACAATCTTGACTTCAATGTGAGGTTACGAAAAACAAATCTTGCAGGTTTGGTATCCTTTAATTAAAAATATCAATAAAAATGAAACATGAAATAGATCTTTAAATAACCTAAATAAAAATATAATGATTATATATTTTTCAAAGAGGTTTTATGAACACCATATAAATGAAAATGGGTTCATAAAATGAAACAAATATCAAAGAAATAATATTGTGCCAAAAAACAATTTCCTTTTATTCCTGCTTAGTCAGATGCATCTTAAACTCTTAAATAACAAAATATAACTAAGTAATATTTATTTAATAATATTGTTAATTTTTATTACATTTTATAAAAAAAATTATATTACTTTACTTCATATTTATAAAATATTTTAGGTTTTTATTGATAATCGGTTGTTGGTAGTTTTGTTCATCCCTTGTCAGTTTGGATATAATGGTTTTTTTCCTCAACGAATATTCATCAGTTCATCAATTTTAGAATAGTCTAGGTATAAGAATAGATGTTCCATAAGTAGTTATGATGTTTCATGTTCATTAAATCAAATATTCTAGTACGGTTTATTAATATGAAATTGATTGGGATCTTGTTTCAATAATTTTAATGGATCGAAGGTTGAATAATAATAATGAGTTAATTATTATCATTACAATTTAGAAACCAAAAAAATATAATTTTTATTAGGAACATATCATACAATTAATTATTTTTCCATAACCATTTATTAAATAAATTTAATGCATCTTTCAAGTAGGTGGTTAAACTGACCCAAACAAGAACATGCTATAATCAATGCACAAATTTGATCATGACATGATTTTATTATAATATCATTATTTCATAATTATAAAGAAATTATTTATTTTTTATTAAATATGTAAATCATAGTAGAGAATATTTTAATAATGAAAATAAATTAAAAATAATTATAATAATATATTACTTACAATTAAGAAAAAGTGTAACATCCCGCCCATCACCCGTAAGCTTGGGATGAGGCAGAGGGGGGCATTTCAAGGCCTTAGGTGACATTCCCAGTACACCAGAGGCTATAAATAAATTTCAGGGGATTTAGAAAATCTGAGGGACGATTTATCATTTTGAAAATAAAACCATACCAATATAACCATAACCAAAGAACCTCAATATGATGCATGAGTATAAAATACGACACAAATAATAACAATCCAACCCAATATTACTATATCATAGTACAATGCATAAACCAAGAAAAAAACTCAAAGACGTGAAAGAAATAAACTCCACCACTCATAACAGGATCTAAGATCCAACTCTACATGCCCAGTCTATGGTATCAAGAATCATCACCAAAGAACTGAGATACCTGGTATTTACCTATGACATGATATAAAACATTTACACACACCAAAGTTCCTAATTAGACAGTGAGTATCACATTCATTAGGACCTCACCCAATTTCATCCCATATCACACCGCAAATACATAATATGTTATCAAATTTATATAAAACAATTTAAAACAATTTAAAGCTCTCTATATCAAAGGAAAACATTTTTCCAAACAGAAATGTTTCTAAAACAAACCATTTTCCAAGGAATGAAATCAAAAAATTCTAAAAAAAATTCTCAAATTTCAATTTGGCATACCCATTCCATGTTTCCACACACACGCACACATTAATTAAATTCATGGACATCTTTATAATCATGATTGGTGAGTCAACCATTCACCAAGTCATCACCTGGGGAACCATTTTGATGGGGAAAACTCCACGCACATATCCCTACAATTCTTTTGTAAGGGAGAACCTTTATGTCTATATCTGACCCAAAAGAACATGAACACATGCCAACAATATATACCCAAACAAATGAAAAGTCATTTTAATAAAATAATTCTTTTATAGGAAAATTTTTTCAAAAACTTTTTCATGAATAAAAAAACAATATTTAAAAAATACCATTTTGAAATCATGAAAAAAAGAACATTCCACAAAACAAAAAAATTCACACTATTTGAAAAAATCATAAATAAATTTGTTTTCTATCTAATATTGAACAACAATTAGATTGTAAATTTCAATAAATTCAAAAAAATTGAAACCATGCCTTCATTTTCTAATAATAGTAGTAAGGATTGAAGCCACCTACCTCTCAAATGTTGGAAAAACCAAAGAACGACACAAAACTCAAAAAACATGACATAGATCTTCAATATAGGACCTTCTATATTGTTCCCTTCAACCCAAAATACATATATCATCATGGTTGTAATCACATAGTGGATTACATCCATGAATTATAGTGAGTGAATAAGAGTAAAACTAACAAAATTAATGAAGAGTGATCACTTATCAACAAATCTATCCTCCAAAGCACCAAGATTCATGTCAGAATCACCCCTGAATCAAGAGGAATGGTATCCACAACCTATGGATGAAGGGAAATTCATATTATGACTGGTTTATTAGAAAATGAATGTTTTATGAGGTGATTAATATTAGATCCACAATATATAGATCATATTTTTAACAGTGTATGGATAAGGCATGCGGTTAAGGTGCACAATTAGTTAAATAGTGCACTAGCCACTACCTCCAAACACCCCTCACATGGTTGGCTCACACAGTTAGACAAAATGTGCACTAACCATGAAAAAACCCTCTATAAAAAATCATAGTTTCTCATGGGTGGATGTATTGTTTTCCAAAACAATGCACATACCTAGAACCCATTGCTTCACATTCATGGATTCTAAGGAGGTGTTGTAGGGTTTCTAGTAAACATTCTCAAATCATGAACCTCTAGAAAAGTGTAAAAACATTCCAAAATTTCTCTTAATGTCATGTAACTTAACCTAATCACTTTATATTATTAAAACACACAAATAAAGGGTTAATTAAATGATACTGGTGGGTGATAAATTCTCCCCACCATTGGTCTCTTTGTCCTTCAAAAGTTGAAAAAACACTATTTTCTTGAAAGATTTTGGGTCATTACACGACCATTTCCTTCTCACACTCCCATGTTTCTTCTTGAATCTGGCAATATTTTCATAAAACATCCACTAGACCAATTCTTTTCCAAAGAAATACTTTATCTTTTATATCCACAATCTTCATTAGCACATATAATAATGTATCATTCGTATTTCTGTCAACATGATCCCATAAAGTCACCCGGTCAGGATTAGGATGATACATCTACATTTGAGATACATGAAACAAATTATGCACTGAACTAAAACTTAGTGTAAAATCCAACTGATATTCCACCTCTCTAACTCATTCAAGTATCTCAAAAGGGAATATATATCAAATATATGACTTTCTCTTCTTCCCAAAATGATGATACCCAAGTATTGGAGAGATTGCCAACAACACATGATCACTCAACTTGAATGAAAATAGTCATCTATGATGATCCACATACGATTTATAACGTCAATGAGCTATCTCCATTATATACCTGATCAAATAAATCTTCTCTGTTGTTTCATGAATAAGGATTATTCTAACTAGTGATGTCTCTCTACTTTCTAAACCGCAATGTGGAAAATGACAGTGATTCCCATTTAATGCATCAAAAGGAGTCATATGTATCAAGGCATGATAACTATTATAATATGATATTCCCACTAATGGTATGTGATTCTCCCTTGTTCCCCCAAAATCCATTACACAATCCCTAAGAATGTATTTAAATGTTTTTATTGTACTCAAGGATTTTATATCCATTTGAGGATGGTACGTTGTGCTCAGAGAAAGCTGGGTCCTAAGGTATTTCAACCTGGATTTCCTAAAAAAATGAGACATAATCCTCATATCTTAGTCTGATACAATCGATACTAGAGCACCATTCACCTTTATAAATTCTTGGATATAGATTTTAGACAACTCCTCCACATAATTAGATTCATGAAGAGGTATTAAATGAGCTGACTTTGTGAATAAATCCAATGTCAGTGATATGGAATCTTGTTTCTAATCCATTCTAGGGAGTCCTGTTACAAAATTCATATTTATCTTCTCCCATTTCCAAATAGGAATAAGTAAAGACTATAACATGTCTGTTGGTTGCTGGTGTTTCTCTTTTACCTAGTGATAGGTGAATCATCTCGAATCAAACTATACCACTACTCCTTTCATGCCAACCCCTCCAAAATAGTTCTTTCAATGCATTATACATCTTTTGTATTCTAGGATGAGCAACCTATCTCTAATGGTGGTAATAATGAATATGTTGTTTCTAGAAAGCTAAAGGTATGGTCATTCGATATCAAAACCACAAAAATTATATCTCATCCAGCTTTCGTCCCTCAATGGTCTCCCCACTTTTCAGTTTTGACCCCATCACTACACATTCATAATAGGATATTTGTGCCTATTTAACATTCTCAACAAAATCGAGAACATAAAAATAGAAATAAAACAGCAACACTGACTCATTCTTCACATTCCAAGTTTATATTGGTGATCACTGACATCAATTTTCATTTATTTGAAGCATCTTTCACCAATTATCTATATGAAATTCTACATAATGCATCCTCCATAAAATTGCCTTTACTAGGTTTACACATTAAATTAAAGTAAAACATTTGAAGATAAATCATTCATATTATTATTTTTATATTCAAATATCATCATGAGAAAATGTGTTTTAATCTCTTATGATCTGAAAATATCGTGAATTTCTCACCAAATAGGTAATGACTCTATGTCTTCAAAGCATATACTACAAAAGTTAATTCAATATTGTATGTTGGGTAGTTCTTCTCATGAAACCATAACCTCCATGATCCCTAGGAAACAACATGATATGCTTGAATAAGAACACATCCCAACACCGATCCTGAATCATCACAATACACCGTATAAACTTGACATGATTTTGAAAATATCATGATTGATTCTAATGTAAGGTGAACTTTAAACTCTTAAAAATACATCTAACATTACGCATTCTATTGGAATGGAACACTTTTCCATGTCAAAGAATTCATGGATGAATCATGTCATAAGAAGTCATGAACAAAATATCAGTAATAACCTACTAGACCAAGGAAACTGTGTATCATAATATCATTCTATAGAGACCGTCAAGAGATCAAAGCCTCTATCTTTTTTGGATCTACCTAGAAATCTTTATCAAAGATAAAATTCCATTGGAATCATTCATCTTGTTTCCAAAAAAATCACTTTGAATGTTTTTCCGACAAACCATGGTCCCACAAGATACCCAATACTATTTTAAAGTGTTGTCATGCTTAGACTTTGACTTAGAATACAACAATATGTGTAACACCCCAAGATTTCATAGTGTGTTATTTCTTCAAAATAATTCAATAACTTGCACTACACGCAACACCGAGTTCAAGCGCACCATGACTTACCAAACAAGCCGTTCAAAATATATTATGAATATTATTAACTAAATTTTAAACTTTATATAATCCTTATAATTTTAGAATCCATATTATGAGTTTCTTAGACATAATGTAAGAACAAATTCAATTTCAGTATTGCACTTTTACCAACTTTTAATAGTGAACCCTTTTTAAATACAATATTTTAAACTTTTTCACTAAATGGGGACATCAAAAATTTAAAATGAAACATCCCAAGCTTCCACGGTACACTTTCCTTTGAATAATACAGTAGCGTGTGTTGTACGCAACTTCGAGTTCTAACAAACACCAAAACCAATCAAACTAGCCGTTATGAATAGTAATACCTAATTTTTGAAATTATATATATTTTAAATTTCAAAATGGACTTCATTTTTGGATTCGGAATATCGAATTTAGCCTAGGGTGAAATTTTGGAACTTTTTGGATAACTTTAATATTTTGATGAATAGTGAAAATTACTAAATTTTTACTAAAAACAACTTTTTTAATCGAAATAATTTATATTTATAAATTATAAATTTGAGTGGTTTTAAAGTCTATTTATAATATATTTTTACCATTTTATACAATTTTGGTCATTGGACATAATTTCACAGTTAAACCGAACATAAACAAGTATCAATCTTTTGATAGTTATTATATCTTAAAAACACGCTTTTTGTTTTGACAGCGGGAATTAATTTTAAATTAATTTCTGCCACTTATGTGTTTTGAATTTAGAAAAATGGATTCCATATTTTGAATCAGGATGTTCAAATTGTGTAAATAGATAACTTTTATATTTAGACATTTTTAATAATTACTGCGGTAAATATTTTATTTATCATGGTTAAGGGTAAATCCGGTAAATAAGGGTTAAAATATAATATTATAATAATAAAAAAATTACCCTAAAACGTGTCCTAACCTTATTGTTTGATACATTTTCGACCATGGTCATCTTTGGGTCGATTTCGGGACCCCATGGTGCCACTTGTAAGTGATAGGGACGCTTTATTTTAATTAAGTTAAAATGAATACAAAAATGACACAAGCATATATCTTTTAGAAAAACAATTTTTACATAGGGTTATATATGTTTTATTTTCAACTATAAATATTCATTAGAAATATAAAAAGATTTCCTATATAAATATTTTTTATTTATAATTTTTAGACATTAAATAATTTAATTTATTTATGACACAATGATGATGTAGTAATTACCATAAAAGTAAACAATTAAAATAATTGAAATTATAAATACCCAAATATATATAATTTGAGACTTTTAATGAATTAAAATAATTTTATATGATAATATGACATATTAGGATTTATTTAATTGACCTTGTTCGAAGTAATCATTCTGTTATAAGTTTCACAAAAATCAACTATTGAATATTGTCAAAATTGACATAAAAGAGTTTTTAAAACAAATATTATATTATTAATTGATATTAAATTCCTAAAAATCTAAAGTTCATCCAAGAGACTTATATCATGATAGTTGTATCATTAATGGACCAATTTGGGGTCTTTTGGATGTATATAGTAAGTTTATTAACTATATAATATAAAAATACAAAGTGTCATGGTAAATGTCAAACTAATTAACTAAGAGTTAAAACTAAAAGATAAGGTTAATATAGTATCCCAAACCTGTATAAATTCTATTGGATGAATGTTTTTCTACCTATCCCTACCTTAAACTTTGAATAATCAACTTTGTAGACATTATAAACCAAATATGAATTTATTAAAAATTAATATTTCTAGATTTTCGAAAGGTGCCCTTCACCCCTCTTATAAAAGGGCACTCCCCCTTCTCATTACATCACACCTTCAAAGCCTTTTGGTCAGGCCAAAATCTGCCCAAATACTCTCTAAAATTCCCTCACTACAACCTAGAGGCCTTAGTTTGATTGGAAAGCCAACCTAAATAGCTCTTTTGATCAAATAAAAAGGAAGAACCCGAAGAAGAGGTAATGTTTTCACCACCCTTTTTCAAATTCATTTCTTCTTCCACTTCTTCTTCTTTCTTTGTTATTACCATTATAAAATAATAACTCCATTATATTTTATATACTGTGATTTTATTATAAATATGGTACAACCATATTCAGTATTCTATCCACCCTTTGAATAACAAGTCACCATACGTGTGTACGTACGGCTTACCGTCTCCACATCGTGGTGTAATTGTTATTCAATATATTATTATTTGGATGGGTATAATAATGATGTGTAACTCATGTAAATAATAAATATAACATGATAATGATCCTGTATATATTATATACTATCCAATTATATATTATTTTAATATCAAATGAATGATATTGTCACTCGTGCATACGTACGGACTACCGTCTCCACGAACGCGATGAGATTCATTCTCTATCATATCCATTCAAGTATAATTCTCATTTTATGATTAATAATAGTATCTAAGGACTTGATATAATTCTGGATATGAATAAGATACAACCTATCCATTACAAACATGGCTTATGTAACAAAACATATAAAAGGAAACGAGTAAGTTAACACCCGAAACAACGATAATACTAAGATATTATTAACAAATAAATGTTAAAAGATCATATATGATATCATATTAATGTATATGATTCTTGTATAATTTAATAACAATTATTTCACCATTATACAGGAGGTTAAACTACCCTAACAAAGGAAAAGTACAAGGTAAGGGTTTATTTCACAATCTCTTCATTATCCGAGGTTGTTTATACGTAATAATCTACTGGGATCTCTTTATCATCCATATCCATGTTTCTTAAAAATGTATTTCAAAACTTTTTTACAATTTAAAAGAATATGGGTTAAAGTCATTTATACCATTGTTTGACTTTTTATAAGAGTTTTATAAAGGAATATTTCTATCATTTTCCAAACAAGGTGCTTTTTAACCTTTTCGACAGAATTAAGGTAAGAATGTTTTTTTTAACTTATACGGCGGGTGCGGTTATTTTCCGCCATTATAAAATCATCGAAGCTTCCCTTATAATATTATAAGAATATTTTAAAAGAAAATGTTTTACTCTTAAATGATTTCAAAATTAATATTTTAAGAATTTTTGAAAGGTACTCTTTATCAAGATCATAATTTTAAATGTTTTAAAGATTTATCTTTCTAAATATTTTTAATTAATGTCCATGTTTTCAAAATGATTTTAAGGATTTATTTATATGGACATGAAGTTTTTGAAATGATATTTCTTTTAAAAAGTTTCAAAGTGGTATGGGACACTTTGATTCAAAAATCTATTTTAAATTACTTCCTTTATAAATGTGTGACTTTTCAATGATTTTGAGAAAAGAGATATTTCTCTCAAATAGTTTTGATTTCATCTATGTCGACATCCTTTGATGTATTTTAAGCTTATTTGAAGTTGATTTATTATGATACAAAACTTCTATATTGTATTGAAGGTTTTGTGATATGTTTGACTATGGATGTGCTATTTTTATACCATTCATGGTTTATGGTGAAAATATTGACATTTCGTATGCTAGTTTTAGCACAAATGTTTATGTTATGTTTAAACCTTTTAATATGGGAATGCATTGGACTTAATATGTGACGGGTGGAGCCCTCTATAGCTCCTCGATGCATCGGTAGGTCTCATGAGACAAACTAGTGTCTTGGCACAAGGCCTTGGCAAAATCTTATTTGTAGTCTTGGCACGAGGCCATGGCTATGTGGTTATGATAGTCTGGCATTATGCATTCCATCATTATGAAAGTAGTAATTGATATTGCATGTGATTATTCGATTAGTATAATATCCATGTGAATAAGTAAATGGCATTATTTCATTTTATTTTTGCTATACTATGTTGAAGTTCAAGCTTAAAAGGCTTTTGTTTTAAGTTATACATTGCCTTAAATGTTTATTCTTATTTATGAAAGTTTCCTCTATATTGATATCATTACTGGGCATTTGAGCTCACCCCTTTTCTATGTTTTATTTTTCCCAGGATGTGAAGAAGTAATTTATGAATGACCTGCAGGGGTAGTATGTGGGGATATGAGTGTGGGATAAGGAGACTATGTTGTTGTAGTAGTTTTTTTCACTTTATGATGTAATGTAAAACTTTATGAATATATATAGTGTTTCGAAGGCTACTAAACCAATCGATCTTTTGAGATTTGATCTTTCTTGTGATCATGCCAATGTTATGTCATAATGCACCGACTCTAGGTAACTAGGGTTAGGGCGTTACAATATGTCATTAACAAACACCACCACAATGAAAATAAGATACCTTTGAAATATTGGATTCAACATTTACATTAGGATAGATGATTAATTATTAAGATCATAAAGCATAACTAAATACTCATAATGTAAATATCTACTCCTGAAATTTGTCTTCGGAATATCGTCCTTTCATACCCACAATTTGTGATATCCTGAATGCAAGTCAATTTTGGGGAACCACTAGACTCCCTTCAATTGATAAAACATATCATCAATAAAAATAAGTGGATATCAAATATTTATCATAACATGGATAATATGATTATAATCCTCACATATTTGAAGCATTCCATATACCTTTTTCACAAACAAAACTGGTACTGCACACTAAGACATATTAGGCTGAATGAACCCATTTTTTTCCAACTCTTCCTACTAGAATTTCAATTCCCATAAATCTATTAGAGTCATCCAATAAGAGTGAAGTGAGATGTGACTTTTCCCTAGTATGAGATTGATCATAAACACCACTTCTCTTATGGGTGGAAACCCAAATAAATTATTAGGAAAAACAACATAGCCATACAAATATCTTGGAAATAATTTTCCCTCTTTATCTTATATCCATCATTAGAGTTCCCACAAATTATTATAGCTATCAACATGTTTACTCCACTTGTATTACCTAAGATGTCTCTATCTTGCTCTATCTCTCAATTGACCATCTCTATATATTCTGTTATACAATGAATGATAATCTTTGAGGGAATCTACAGCTGTATCCCCAATTAAAAAATGTGTTCCTTCATGGACACAATTGCAGCAACTTCAGTTGAAAAACTTACTAGATTGATAAATTTATTCAAATTCTCTGTCATTATGACATTGTCCTATTTTATGAAAAATAATTCTAAAATTCTAAAATTCTTTAACGTTAGGGGATTGATATGTTTGTGGAAAAATTATTTAATATTATATCATGAAATTTCTTGATCAAATTTAGCTTGAACGTCTAAATCCCACCACTAGAGTATTAGATTCTCTAGCATGTACATTGATAAATTCACTTTAAGATCAACTGGTGTACCTATGAAATAAAATATTTGATTCATCCTACTCAAACACACCTCTTATTTTTCCAGTTTTCAATCACCACGAATGGTTGGTGGATTCTGCTTTTGCAATTGAAAAGAGTGATCAAATTGCTTGTTTTTTTTTCATTTTTCCCCTATATCCATAGCCTGAAATGATTGTACAATGATTTGAACCAACTATTGGTTCACATGTGAATCAAGAGTGACCAGTTTTTTAGTATCTTCCTTCAAGTGGTTATTACGATGCCTATCAGGTGTCATTTCATATAGTGAAAAGAAAACACCATTTAGTATCCATATTTACAAATTGAATGCTTATAAATTTCAATCTAACCATATCACACATATCACAAAAAAGGCTTTCCAGAATTCAACAATTTCCACTATCAAAACAATTTTAAAATCTCACCATGCCCTTTTAAATTCAATCAATTTTCATATATTTTTTAAAATAAACACTTTTCACTCAATTATAAATGATTACTCAAAATGAATTATGCACTCCTAGTTGGAATTCATTTCTATAAATTCATCTCATGCTATTATAATTAGCTAAACCTATAACTGTGAGGTTATAACTCCAAAAACTGTCTAAAAACACGCATGTACTCAAAATACCTAGTAAATTGAAGTTCTACATAAATAAGTCAACTATTAATTTTTATAGTGTAAATTTCATGTTCTAATGATCATATGACCTTACTACCAACCCAATAGAAGGAATAAACCAGAATGAATTTCCAACTCCAAGACTGAGAAAACTGATACCATTAGTCCAAAAAATATATTTGGACCTACCCAAAATAATACCATTTGTAACATCCCACCCTCACCCATAGGAATTGGAAGGGACAGAGGGTGTGTTTCTAGGCCTTAGGTGACATCCCCAACACACCAAAAGGCTTCCAATAAATGCCAAGGCAATCCCAAAAAATGTGGGATGATTTCCCCGTTTTAAGATAGAATAATCAAACCTGTATAACCATAACCAAACAACCTCTATATGGTGAATGAGTGCATAATAAAACTCAAATAAAACCAAACCATATCAATATAACCATATAAAATTACAAGGTGAAATCCAAGACAAACAAAACTCCAAGACACAAAAGAAATCAACTAATCAACTTCAAACATTCTCCAAGATCTAACTCTATATGCACATACCATGGTATTAATAAACATCACTAAATAATTGGGATAACTTTACTTTACCTATGTCTTGATATACAACTTCTAAAAATGCTTCAAAGTGCCCAAAGCATGGGGAAATTATAAAAACAAATAGAATTTACCCTAATTTCTTTCATAATGAATCCATTTGGATAGAATATGTTATCATAATTATATAAATTTTTTAAACAATTTAATATATTTTATATCAAATCCCAACAGTTTTCCATACAAAACCAGTTTCTAAGGAAGGAAATCAAACCAACAAGTAAAACCATTTTTCCCATTACATTTTACAGTTCCCATTACTTGTTTCCACACACCCCCACACATGCATGTCAACCATAGACCTCCATATGCTTGTGAGTGGTAAGTCATCCTTTCACCAAACTGTCACATGGTGAACCATTTTAATAGGGGAATCCTCGCACCCTTATCTATCCAATTCAATTAACGGAGGAAACATCATGCCCTTATCCATCTCAAATGCACATGAACACATGCCAACCATATACACCAAAACTCATTCCAATACATTTCAATAAAACAATTATTTTATTGAAAACATTTATGAAACTTTTTTCCATGAATCAAAATAAAACCATATTTTAAAATCACCATTTTTAAAACATGAAACTAAGAAATTTCCACCAAACAATCACTATAGAGGTTATCCATCTAGAATTTCACATCAGTTTCAGTATAATTTTCAATAAATTAAATAAATTTGAAACCAATCCATATATTTTTTAATAATATGTTTCAAGATTGAAGGCACATACATCTCCATAAATGGAGAAACTAGAGAATGAAACAAAACACCAAAACATGGCTTAGATCTTCAAAATTCAACCAAAAATCTTGTTCCCTTCAACCAAAAAAACCATATCTCATTGTGATTGGAATTATAAAACATGGCCCTATCCCCAGAAGACTATATCAATTAATATAAGAGAGGGTAGAAGAAGAAAACTAAGGAAACTGATGATGAACATTCTCTTACCAACAAATTCAGCCTCCAAAGCACCAAAATTCACCTTAGAATCGCTACTAAATCAAGAGGAATGGTATCCACAACCTACGAGTGAAGAGGAATTCAATATTAAACTTTTTGGGAAACAAAATGTGGTTTATGAAGTAATTAGTATTAGATTTTCTATATCAGGATCTATATTTTTAATGATGCTCAGTTAAGGCTCACGTTTTGGAAAACCATGTGCTAATCGTGCACTACAAACTACCTTTAAACACCCTTCGCACAGTTGGATTAGATGGTTATAAAATTATTTTAAAAAATTTGGTAAAACACTTTTTCCAACAAAGAATAACTTCTATTAGGTGGTATCATTTTTAGGACAAACTATGCATCTACCCAGCACCCATGGTTTCACTTGCTCAGATTCCTGGGACGTGTTTCACAGTTTCTACTAACTGTGCTCAAATAGTGCCCCACCAGAAAAGCCCAAAAAACATTCTAAAAGACCTTTTATCACCCCATAACATAACCCAATCACATTATATGTTAAAAATGCACAATTAAAGGGTTAATCTCCTGAAATTAGTAGTGATAAAGATAGTATCTCCCCTTCAAATCCTTTTTGGTTTAAAGGATTTATTGAAAACTTCTAGTTTCCAATAGCTAACCAAAGTGGGAAATGATTATTAGAAAAGATAATATGGGATATTATCTTGAGGTATTATAATTTTAGATCTGCCTTAGAAAGGGTGGTATAGGGGTCCTTTTATATGTTAGTGGAGTTAGGTTTTTGTAATTAAAAATTTTTTTATATAAAAGGACTGTCATGTTCAATGAAAGTGGATCCAAATTTGAAAATTAATGGAGATAAAATAAAGGAAGGTAAATCATAACCTCATCTAGTCATTTATTTATTTTAATATATTTTCTAACCTTATACAAAAATTTAACACATTTACTTCGTCTTATCATTTATCATGGTCACTAACCTTTACCTTTGTATCTTATTTTTTATGTAAAATTAAATTTCACTTATTATCTAAATTAGATGTTAAAATTAATAATATAAAATATATTTTATTAAATTAAATTTATAAAGGTGATAAAAATGTTGTTCAATATAATAACTCATAATGCAATAAAAAATTTATTAGAAAAATTGAATTTTAAGAATAATAATATTTTTATACTTATTTTTGAAAATATTGTGAATAATATTGATTCCCATGAAATATATTACATTATAATGAATTCTAATAAAATATATAATTTCTTAGTACATTATTTCATGCGATAAAATCAATTCAATGTATTAATTATTTAAATGAAAATATTTACTAAAACCGCTGGGAATTAATCACATCATGCTCATAAGTCTCTAGTCACTATTTTAAGATAGGGACCTGAAAAGATATGACAGATACATCTCTCAAAAGTAATTTTTCAAGAGATAATCAATAAACCATTCTAAAACTTCCATTTCCATCAGTAGTTTCAACAATAAGGATATTGATTCTTCAATCATGTTCAATTTCTTCCAAAGAACCCCCACTGAAATTCTAGATGATTTTTTTCTTTATAACATGTAGGTTGAAATTAACATCCTTAATGTTTTTTTCTACTTAATAATCTCAGGTCATTAATTTTATCCTCAAATATCTTTATTAAATATATCTAACACGTTATGCAACATATATCCACCTAACTAGTCTTCAAAATCATCTTTACTGGTTGAGTTAAATCTCTCACTGACCAATCCCTTCTTCCCATGTTTCAAAAATATTATAACATATAGAATTTTTTTTATTTACTAAATCATGTACTAATTTGTATCATTATAGTGAAATATTCATTAATTAGAAGATCGTAAAAAAAACATGGTTTGGTCTTCTATTTAAACTACTGAAATTATTGTGTTCAATATCTATGATATTCTACAGATATATCCAGTTCAATGAGATGAAAGTCATAACTACATAATCATATGTTCTTCACTAGACTATGACCTCTAATTACAATATATTTTTGAGAAACAACCTCTAACCTTCCACTCATCTTATCAAGTATTTGTATTAATACATTATAGTGTCATATTATGGTGTTATTTATAAGGAACCCAATCCTGGTGTTCAGTTGTGGAATAACTCTCCTAATAGTAATCCATGATACAAACACCTATAAAAACTATTTAACTTGTAATATATAGGCTTAATTGTGCATTATTTCATTCACTACTTAACAAAAATAACTAAAAAATTATGGTTTAATGATTATCTTTAGGCCATGATTATTTCTTACCTTGAAATTAATATTTAAAATGACATACAATTTCACCAAAATTCCTCATAACATCCCCATATACATAATTCATACAATAATACATATTTTATAAAAAAATCCACTTTTGGTCACTCTCCAATAGTCACCTCTTTTGATAAACTTTGGTTGTAATATATTTTTATCGAGGGTTATGAAATGGGTTGTATAAAGAGTGAGGATAGGTAGTTGGTAATGTCAGAAATTGATATTTCAAAGGGAAGGTATTTCCTAAAGAAAAATAAATGTTTTGTATCCCCTCCCCAAACATTATGTTATATATATTAAATGATATGAAATTTAATGATTAATTATTAATTCCTTCACTCTGTAATGATATCACACACCACACACTCTTCACTTTTTTTACATAGTTTATAGGTTAATACATTACATAACAATGAATGATTCAATATATTTATTCTCAATTTTCTTCAACATTCTCCAGTTTAATTTTTTATTAAAAAATTTCATTAAATATCCTTATCATTTTTTTATTTTCATTAAAACAATTTCAAGGGTTAAATGGGAACCCGAAGAACAACCCAGTACAATGATAATTTACAATAAATAAAATTTAAAAAATCTAAAAGAAAAAAAATCCAACCCCAAATAAAATAGAAAAAAAATTAAATGTCTATTGTGTCCCCCTATGATCTAATGAAAATCCATAATAAAAAAACCAACTACTATAAAAGAGCTCGTCAATTAAGATATCCTTCATGTGAAATTCTCTCAAATGCCTTGTTTGATCATAGTTATTATACACATGGTTTATAGGGAAGAGGAATAATCCATTTGTGGTCGGGACATTTTGACATGATAGAGACTCAATTCATCAAAAATCACGTTTAAATTGATACAAATACCAACATCATCTCAATGATGCTATCTTGGCTCTAACTAACTCATAAAAATCTGTATTCAAAGGACTAACAGATGATATAGCCACCCTAGGATCCAAGATGTGAGAAGTGGGATCCAACAAGTTAGATGTTGTATTAGTGTTACCCAGAACATGCTACTCTTCGGAGAATACCCTAGATTTCCTTTTACCTTTACCCTAATTACCATCAATTTGTGTCTCCTTTATATTTTTAGGAGAGTCCACCGTATAATTACCCCCAATGATAAAATGTAGAGGATACATTCTTATAGAATCCATGACATCCTTCAACTCTTGGAATTCTTCGCTATCTAAGATGACAAGGAACACACCAAAGACCTAATTTTCTACCGCCAACAATGTTGTGTGGTCCAGATTATCCTCAAAGATCAAACCAAACCACTTTTTTCCTACTCCAAACATAGTCACATGAGATCCATCCTCAAAAATACCTTCCTATTGGAAAACTACTGGGTAAATGAAAGGGGAATATGTCTCCAAGTACAAAAACTTTTGAGACCCAAAATCCTATTGCATGAACTTATAGAGAGTGCCTCCATCATGAACTTTCTAGATGAGGTTGGCCAAGAGAAAATCCATCCATCGGTGATGGTCATTTTATTTAAGATGCTAGAGAGGATATGGGTCCCTCTTAGCTAGACATGGATGATAAGGAGGCTGAAACCAAGAAATATTAAACATAGAAGTATAAATATTAAAGAATATGTGGTCAAGAAGCTTGGAGAAAGAACTAATTAAAATAAGGTCCTCATATAATACTAGTTTAATGATGCAAGTAGACAATAATATATCCAAATTTTCAAAGGAAATGGATTTTATAGATTGAGATCTATGAAAACTCAATCTACTGATGGTAGTGTTAGCGATAATATAAAAGAATCAATTCTGAAAAGAGTATTAAAGAATCATACTAAATTAACGGAATCTAAAGGCCTATAATCCATATCCATATTAGGGAAACTAAATAATTTAACTCAACTCAACTAAATGGGGACCATTTCATGATACGCATTGGAAAACCTAAGATCTTCCAAGAACCATACAACCTTAATCGGTATAAATTGCCATATTTTTTAGGAATCATCAATCAATCCCATTATAGTCCCAAAAAAACATATTTAGTCCAATGATTTCTTTATCACAACCATGTATAGGTGGACCCAATGGAATACACCTACCTGTGAGAATTCAAACCAAGATGATAGTATTGAAACCTAACCATCTGTGAAAGACCCCTACATAAAATCTCTAAATCATGAGATAATAAGTGGAGGGAAAATATTGTAAAATCAATTGAGGGATTATTCTCTCTATGTTGAGATATTATTGGGTGAAGACTGCTTTTTATCGTCTCCAACACCCCATTTTACCAGATGGTCCAGTCATATGCTGAGAACTTAACACATTATATTTTTTACAAATGGCATTATCTTCATGGGTTAGAATGATAGGGATAATTTTTTTATCATAGAAAAATATGGAGTGTGAAAAATAACCAGAGCACAATATGGATATCATGAATTCACAGTTTCCTTCAAGTAAGGTGTTCCAGATTCTAGACCAGGGCGAATCGTACGAGTCACAAAACTTCGGTCGACGTCGAGGTCTAAAGGATCAGTGGGTCGGGTAGAGGTTTGGGGTCAAGGCCAAGGTCTGAGATCGAGATCTAGGTCTGAGGTCAAGGTCTGTGGTTGAGGTTGAGGACTAAGGGATCATTGAGTTTTGAATCAGGTTGAATCGTCGCAGTCGCAGCCCGATTTGATGATTGTGTTTTGGTTCTCCCTGTAATGGATAGCGATGAAGGTATTACAGATTTTATTTCTAGAATTTTTACTGTTTTGTGATAAATATGGGGTATGATTCTAACCATAGCTATATAAAAAATGATGTGAAGGAATTGGAGATTACATTTGATGTTTGTTTTTTCATAGTTTTGTTGTAAATCATTCCAACATTGTTTTCTGAAGTATACAGTTGTTCTTTTACTGGAAGTAATGTATATTTTCTTTGCATTGTGGAAATTCCACTGATTTTGTAGTGGAATTTAAATTGGTTTCTTTCAGTTGAACATCCACTTGATTTCCATGTTTCTCTCGATGTCCAGTAGATGTTCCATTGGTGTTTTAAGTGGAACTTTCACTCTATATCCATGTTCTGTGAAATTTTCACTTGATGTTCTAGTGGATGTTTTAGTGGAACATCCAACCGTAGTTCCAGTGGAAGTCTCAATGGATGTTCTAGTGAAAGTTGTAGTGTAAGAAGTTATAGTGAAAGATCCATTGTTAGTTCTAGTGCAACTTGCACTAGAACATCTTCTGGAACTTATAGGGGAACATCCACTGGGAGTTCCACTGTAACATTCACTAGAACACTCACGGGAAGTTCCACTGGAACTTAAACTAGAAAATATATATAATATGTCTTATATATTTTTTCTTTGTAATTTTTGGAAAATAATATTATATATATATATTCGTAATTAAATATTATTTAGTTATATTTCTATTACTATATTTTATTCATTTTCAAACAAAATTTCCACTGGAACATCCACTGGAGCTTACAGGTTGTTGTCATGTGGTTTATGGTAATGATGATGTTATAATAGCTTCCATTAAAACATTTGTAGGGATGATATTCAAGTTACATGATGAATAAAAAAAAATTCATTTCATATATGGGGGAGTAAATGTTTTCAGTGTGCACCGACAAATCTCTAATAAATGTATACAGGATAAATAAATTGTCACATCAATACTTTATGCATGTAGGATATAATTTTGCAGGATGGTTGAGAAACAAGATAGCATTATGAAATTTCCTTTATCTGAGACACATACAGGTTTCCATTCTAAAATGGGTGTTATTTTATTGTCTCTTGGAAAATATTCATGTACTATATTTATTGAAGAGCTTAATCATACCTTGAATAGGCCTAAATCAATTCATATGATGAGGTCCCAAAAAATAACAAAATCATAATCTTCTGTGTCAGATTTTAATGCTTCTTAAATTTTTAAAACTAAATAGTTCTTTCTCATTGGAAAATTTTATTGAAGGGGTTAGGGATATTTTATTGGGTACACGTGTGTTGATCAGTTAAATTTTTTAATGTCTAAACTTGAATGAGATTTTCTTCATGGTGATGCATGTTTCATGTTATAGTACATAGAAAGATAAAGTTAGGACAATCAATAATTTGTCAATACTATGTAGTTTGATATGATTGGGTAAATTAGTAATTTTTTCTGGGTTTATCCAAAAAATGAGAACATATTATGAGTTATTTGGAGATGTTTTTATTTCTAAGGCCACTTTCATCACTAATAAATCGTACATGATGTTAGGATCTTTTGTGGGGATCAATAATCATTAAGATATTTTTGTTTTTGGGAAACATTGTTATATAATAAAACCATGACTTCCTTTTCATAGTTGTTTCAAAAAAAATTACAGGTCCTTCACTTGAAGTGACGTCAAACTATTTTTACAGATCAAGATGCGGCAATGGAAACATTCATTTCTATAGTTTTAGTGGAAACTTGATATTTCCTCTGTTCATAGAATTCGATGCAAAATGTAATTAAGCATTTATGTAATTGGATGAAATATGGATCTAGTTTTTTAACTTGATTTAAGATGTGTATGATAAAATACAATGATGAAAATCAGTTTGATCTGGAGTGGTCTTCCGTTAGAGTAGAATGTGGGGATGGGAAATTGTAGTGCTTAGATGATGTATTCATACTGTAAGAAAAGTGTACTAATTGATTTTTGAAATATTCTTTAAAATTGGGTATTCTCATCACTCAGTTAAGTGAATGTTTTAATGGATTTCTTAAAGATTATTTTCATCGGAAGTTAAGTGTTGTGGATTTCTTAACCAGTTTGAACTCGTGTTTGAAATAAATCAGTATCGAGAAACAAAGAAAGAATTTGAGATGTAGGAGAAGTTTTCTCCTAATTATTTCCCTTACAACGAATATTTGATCTAGGATTCTAATATATATACACCTATGTAATTTGGTTTATTTCAACATTATTACCAATTTATTGGGGCTATTTTTTTGAAATATTTTTTTGAAATTGTAGTTCAATTTATCTATGTTATTAGAATGGGTCTTTGTGAAGATCAATTCAATGTATCAAATAAAGCATCAAATGGAGTTTAAGAATGGTCTTGTCGAATATTTTATTCTGTTAGGTATATTTTTTGTCGTGTTTTAAAAAAATTTGATCAGATTGATGTGATAGATATAACAAAGAAAATATATTTTAGAGAGATGGACCCGATTGGCTAGAACTATTGTGATGTTCAAAGGATATTTTGTTGAAGTACTTTATGATATGAAATCAGTTGTATGAAAACTTGACAATAATTTATCATGAATAATAAAAAAGTTAATTACTGTGTCTTGTAAGAAAGATGTAGGTTATGACATTTCCTTCTTGAATTTTAGAAATTTTTCAAAAGAGTTGTCCATTATAAATACACCAACAGATAATGTTAATGGTATGGCAACATCTGAAAATTATTTAAGAAAATATTCTTTTAAAATGAAACCAAACATGAAATGGAGAGATATACTAAAAATATTTTTAGACAATGGTTACTAAAAGGGGAAACAGTTTTATTAAAAAACTAATCCTACTGCTATCATGACTGTATGATTTCATTTTCATATGCATTTCATTTCTAAGAGGAGGTTTTTATTGTTAATATGTTATCTAATATCATTATTCTTTTCATACATTGAGTCATAGAGAAAAAAATATCAGATTTTGGTGTTGGAGTTTGAAAAAATATTTCACATATTATTTTTTATGAGCATTATTTTCTATAACCATTGTAATTGTGTACTTGTTCTATTGAAGGAAGAATTGTCCACTAATTTGGAACATCATTTTAAGAGTTAGATTGCTAGCATAGCATTGGAAGAGGTTGAGAACTATAGACAACATTGGATGGTAGTTTTTTTATATTGTAATGACTAAATTAAAGAATTTATAGGCTGCAATATTTATTAGTCCATTTTTGGTTGTAATGGATTGGTAGTGGGATTGGGATACTTAAAATAAATTGAAAATATTTTATATACATTTGATCTATATGAAACTATAAATATGGGATAAATCTAGGTACTAGAATTCTATATGAATCTGTTCATTGGGGATGTGGTAGTATTTGATAGTCCACTTTTAGTTGTAAAGGATTGGGATTGGGATACTTCAACAAAATAAAAATGAGATGTACGAATTTTTTGTGTATTCACCTATAAAGATGGGATATATCTATGTTTAATCATTCTAAATGATTTTTTTCTTTGAGGGTGGGATAAATCCTGGTTCATTAATTTTGATGAAGAAATCCAGAAGATTGAGTCAGAGTTATTGGATATTCAGGCCAAGTCATTCCATGTAAAGACTCTCCAACTTCTGTTGAACTAAAGAAGTTGTCCAAACATAACATCCTTATAAAAACTAAATATAATATCCTTAATGTGTGAACATAAATTTTTATACCCATACCAATAACAATTATCATCAATAACTCAACAGAAAAACAATATAAATCCCCTCAAAAGAAAATGATTCCCCTAATAATAAAATAATATTCCCACTGCATTTCCCAAAACTAAATAATACCACATTTCAATTACTAATTGGTATTAGCAAATCCACATATAACCCAGCACATTTTCAAATACCAAATATGAACCATTGAAATTTCCAAATCCAAATTGAAACCATTTCAATTAACAACATCAAATATAAACCATTACAATTACCAACACCAATTCCAATGACCAACTCCAAATATAAACCACTGAAATTACCAACACCAATTGTAATCAACAACAACAATTATAAAACATTACAATTACTAACATCATTTATTATAGAAAAACCAAATAAATTCTCCCAGAATGAAATATTTAACCTCATAAAAAAATATTATTCCCACTTCAGATCATGTTTTTTCCCTCAAATACCAACATACTATTCACACACTTACCAAATATAAAAAAATACCATTAAAATTAATAACAGAAAATATAAAAAATTAAATTCATAACACCAAATCCAATTACCAATACCAATTATAATCCAATGAAAAACACCAAATATTAAACATTGAAATTACCAATAGTAAATATAAACCATTACAATTACCTACACCACTTTTAAACCGTTGTAATTACCAACAACAATTATAACTGAAAAACCACAATTACTAACATATAATATAAAAAATTGAAATAACCAACACCAAATATAAACCATTGAAATTGGTTAAACCAATTTTAAACCACTTCAATTACTAACAGCCATTAAAATAGAAAAACGCCAATTAGAAATTGAAAATATAAACAATTGAAATAACTAACACCAAATATAAATCATTGTAATTTTTACACCAATTTTAAACCAATGAAATTACCAATAACAATTATAACAGAAATTACCTAATTACTAACAGGAAACATAATCAGTTAAAATTACCAACACCAAATAGAAAACCATTGTAATTTCCAACAACAATTTTAAACCACAGGATTTACCAATATTAATTATAACAGAAAAACCCAAATTACCAATAAATAATTGAAATAACCAACACCAAATATAAACCATATAAATTTACGAAACTACTTTTATACCACTGGAATTAACAACAACAATTATAACAGGAAAACCCCAATGAACAATAGAAAATATAAACCATTAAAATAACCAACACCAAATATAAACCCTTTTAATTTCTGATACCACTTTTTTACCCCATAAATTACCAAAAGTAATTATAACAACCAAACCCCAATTACCAACATAAAATATAAACCATTGAAATAACCAAAAGAAAATATAAAACCATTTATATTTCCAACAACACTTTTAAACCACTATAATTACCAAAATCAATTATAATATAAAAAACCAATATTACAAATAGAAAATATAAACCACTGAAATAACCAACACAAAATTTTAAACCATTGTAATTATAACAGAAAAAGAAAATAAAAAAATCATATGAATAATAACAAACCATCTTTAAGGTGGGTGTTAAAATAGCTTAAAAACCAATGAATTATCAAATGTAGTTTCTTATGACTGCCATTAAAGTGGGTTTAACAAATGTTTGAAACCTTATAATCTATTTCAATAGTACTCTCATGTGAGATCCATTGAACCTGGATATTTAACATGTTATCTTTAGTTCGTCTGCATTGTTTTCATAAGATAACTCTTGCTTCAATATATGTTTTCATTCTAGTTGTATGTAGGGTCTGTAAGGAAACATTGCACCATATACAAGATCATTTCATCAACTTCGTCTTGTGATAGGTTCTTGTTATACCCTTGATCTATTTCCATCGTCTCAATAAGATAGAAAACAATTATCATGTGGTCTATTGTTGTATCCCCATGTTGAGGACTGTCTTTTCCTATAAATGGAAGTAGTGGAGAAATCTTATCTAAGTATTCAAGGTTTCATTGTTTTATGTCTTCTTTAATAAATGTTTTCTACAAGTGTTGTATAAATTTTATTCTGTGAGTAGGTGTATATGAAAATGAATTTGATGTCTAAGAGGATATAGTTTACCATTTGAGAAGCATATTTCTGGTAATAATGAATTTTATTAGCACCCATCCAAGGCTAAATAGAGTTATAATAGCTAAAAAAAATTCAGTATCAAATACAAGAAAATTCCATTGCAGGTTTTCTATATTGATGGAGATGAAGACTTTTCCATTCAACTACATTACATCATTTATGGGTTTCACTACAAAACACCCTTTTAAATTGTTTTTTTTATTAGATATAATGATTTTTAAAAATGCATAATGTTAGACAAAATATTAATTAATATATTTTAAACATCAATAACTTATAGAATATTACACTCCCCATTGTAACACTTGTAATCATATTTCATTTATCATCAAAATTTCATACAATTTTCCCTATTTAACACTTGTTTTCGATATAATAATAATATGATTCTGTAACCTAATATTAATAAAAAAGAATGGAGTATGTGAAAATAATTGAATATTAGTTTATTGTAATCTTGGTTAAATTAAACTCACTCTGTTACTTATCATGATTTTGGTAAAGATTATGAAAATTTCATTTAATCCAACTTAATACAAAATTTTCTCAGCTTCCCACCAATAATGAATACATTATAATAAAAATAGCGTATAAGAAAAAAAATAAAATTATAGGGAATTGAAATATCATTTAAATGAAGGGAAGACATACCATCCTTGTTCCATCTGTAGAATCTTTTATCTCTACTAATAATATTTTTTGTAGTTATCTAATCTATCTGAACCATTTAGACATTTCTAGTATCCCAGTAACAGATTTTTTTAGTTTTATTTTTGCTAAAACACATCCTACATCAATGGGTTTTTTCCAACTGACTTGATTATTCTACAGATTTTTTTATTCTATTCATCTTCTTGTGTATCAGGTTTGATACTGAAAACAAGAATCTAATTTCATTCTTTTTCTATATTTGGACATCAAATTTCTAATAACTAATCTCATTTGGTGACTCTGTTTCTGTCTGTCCTGTTTGTATTCTTTGAGTTATATTTGTGGTTTGTTCATCATCTTCTTGCAGTTGATCTACAGGATCCTAAATCCTAGCTTCCTTAGCTTATAGTTTCAGGTTTTCCTTCTGTTTTTTTTTCATTGGGGGGAGATACAGATATTTTGGGAGAATCCTGATGCATCCTAGCTTCAAATTTACCATCTATCCAGGATTCATCCATTATAGAATGAACCTTTTCAATGCTACCTTCTCTTTAGGTTTCCTTTTTTCTTGCATTCTCACTTACTAACACCTTGAGTATTTTAATTTTTTTATACTGCTTATTACAATTACTTCTATTTTCTATATTTCCATTTTTAGGGATGGATATTTTTTTATAAGAACTTTTATTTTTTTGTCCTCCAGTTTTTATTTTTTATAATTTCCAACAAAAGAATCCATAATCGTTAGTGGAAAATAAATTTCTCCATCTTTTTTAATTGTTGGTGGTTCCTCCTCAATTTATGATTTTTTTATCTGTAATATTTTTATTTTTGACATATTCATGGTTTTAATAACCATTATATTGATACTATAATTGGTATTTTTACATATCTTACTACAACATGATAAATGTTAGGTTTCATTAAAGCATCATCACAATTTGAGAGGCTCCACCTTTTGAATGCTGGATTGGATTCTTGTTCATTCCCTTTCCCTATTCCACTTTTATCATAGTACTAATACTACAATAACAACATGCATATTGAGAGTAAATTATACATTGAATTGAAAATAAATATTAATCATTATCAAAAAATAAATAATTTCCCCAATAATCCTTACACGTTACATGTGGAATTCTTTAATTTATCTCAATAATTTTTGGTGGATTTCACCAGGAAACCATAGTGTTCTCATGTCTCTTGCATTATTCACATAATTGATAAAACCCCTAATTAGGTAAGAACCTGTATTAGGGAAAAAAATAGTCGCACATGTGTATAAACATAATAGTGATGTTGTGCCAAGATGATTGTTTTCTTCATCTCCCTTTACTGCTTCCAAAAGATCATATTTAATTGCCTTATGTATCAACAACATCACACAAGTTTAAAATATCCTTAAATGTGATGATTTCTTCGTTGTTTTGAATGAGTAGGAGTCCTTCATTTCGATTTGACCATCGGTTAATGAATATATCCTTTGGATATCAGCTTCAGAGAAATGACTTTTCCCTCCACTGAATCCGAAGGCACTTGTTGATGGATTATAGTTATCAATTACATACAAAACAGAACTGTCTAATTTTTTACAATCAAATGCTGATATTGTATTAGATATGAACACATCAAACATATTCCAAAACATAGTAGTGTGCAATGCATTTATATGACCTTATTTTAGTTTATCATTGATTTCTTGTAAAAGTATTTGTAAAGAGGTGAAATCGGACCAATAATGCACACATGAAAATTAAAAGTAAGAACTTTACTTGGAATAAAAAAACATACAGTAGTACTACGAATAACTGAATAATTCCACATTTAATCTTATAAAAATTTCACTACACAGAAGACATTAATGAATTATTGGTGTCATCCACAAAATTATAGCATAGAAGGTAGATAAATTATATCTTCTAGTGGTAATTACATTTGATGTTCCACTACATGTTCTATTAGAAGATTTAATGGAATTTCAACTAGAAGTTCCAAAATAATTTGTTTTTCTAAAACTAATATTATTATTAAATATAATTTAATGAAATACTAATTCCAAATTTTACACATAATTGTAAAAAAAATTATTTAATTTACCATTTGAAATTGAATAACAATGTTATATTGAATTAATTTTGCATTACCCATTGGAAGTTCTAGTGGGAAATCCTATAGAAGTTCTAGTGGGACTTACAATGGAAGTTCTAGTGGAAGTTCTGGTGGAAGTTCCACTAGAGTTCCTAGTGGAAGCCCTAATTCTAGTTCCAGTGGTAGTTCAAGTAGAATTTCCACTAGCAGTTTCACTGGGAGTTCTAGTGGAACTTCCACTGGAACATCCACAATACAAAAAATGTATATTTCTAAAACTAATACTATTATTAAATATAATTAAAATAAATGGTCATTCTAATTGTTAAGAATATTTATTATAAAAATTATTAAACTTGACATTTGAAAAGTATAAGAACTTTTATATTGAATTAAATTTCCAAAACCCCAGTGGATTTTACAGTGTGAGTTCCACTGGGAGATCCACAAGAGGTTGTTTTTGAACTACCACTAGAACATACACACTATGAAAAAAATGTATATTACTAAAAATGTTATTATTGTTAAATATAATTAAATGAAATACTCATCACCTTTTTTAGACATATTTATTATAAAATTTATTTAATTTATCATTTGAAAATGTATAAGAACTTTTATGTTGAATAAATATTTCAAAAACCAATTGAAGTTCTAATAGGAGTTCCATTAGAAGTTCCATTGGAACTGCCACTGGAACATCAATAATACATCAAAAATATATATTTCTAAAACTAATATTATTATTAAATATAATTAAAATCAATAATATTTTCAATTTTAACACATATTTATTATAAAAAGGATTGAATATAGCATTTGGAAATGTATAAGGTATTTTATATTGATTTTATTTTCCAAAACCCAAAGGAAGTTCTAGTTGGTGTTCCACTGGGAGTTATAGTGGAAGTTCTAGTGGAACTACCACTAGATATTCCACACTATAAGAAAAATGTATATTTCTAAAAATGATATTATTATTTAATATAATTAAAATAATTACACAATGCAATTTTTACACTTATTTATTATAAAAATGGTTGTATTTAACATTTGGAAAATTATAAAAACTTCTATATTGATTAAATTTTTCAATACTCAATAAAAGTTCTGGCGGATGTTTCACTAGGAGTTCCAGTGGTGGTTCTAGAAGAACTTCCCCTAGAACATCCACAAAACAACAAAAATGTATATTTCTAAAAAAGATATTATTGTTAAATATAAATAAATGAAATATTCATGGTAATTGTAACACATATTTATTACAAAAATTATTTAATTTAGCATTTGAAAATGTATAAGAACTTTTATATTGATTTAATTCTCCAAAACCCAATGCTAGATATTGTGGGAGGTTTATTGGGAGTTCTAGTGGGAGTTTCAATGGGAGTTCCACATGGAGTTCCACTAAGATTTGTACAGGGAGATCCAATTGATGTTCCAATTGTAATTCCACTGGACCATCAATTGGAACACCCAGTTGACCTTGCACACTACAAAATTATTTAATTTATCATTTCAAATGGAATAAAAAATTTAAAATTGAATAATCTTATACCTAGTTGATGTTTTAATTGAGGTGAAAAAAAATATTTGGTGGAAATTCCTCTAAAACATCAATTAGATGTTTTAGTGGAACTTCTGCAATATATGTTTGGAATATTGAGTTACAGTGAAAGTTCCATGGGAAGTTATAGTGGAATATTGACTAGAACCTACATTGGTAAATAACACATTGATTGAAAAACAAAGTTGAATCCACTTGAAGTGCCACTAAATGTTCCAATTGATGTACAACGAACTTCCACTAGAACTTACAGCGGATGTTCTAGTGGACGTTGTAATTGTAGTTATAATGTATCATCTTTGAATTTTTATTGGAATATGGAGGTGTCACTACTGGTTAAAGTTTAACCTGTAGTGGAAGCCTCCGGGGGATGTTCAATTGGAACCACCAGTGAGGAACAATATGTAAAAATAAATGGAATTCCAAATTAATAGACTGAAAACATTTATAGAAAACTCCTCATAACACAAAAGTTATAAATAAGAAATCTTAAAAACAAAAATGGAATACATATTTTCAAGTACATATTTTTGAAAAAATAACTTTGTTACATGACCTTCTTCCAACATTTCTATTTTGTTGTATAAAAATTACTATTGGATACTAAGATGAAACCCCTCCGGAGTCAAGCTATTATCTGAGAAAAATACTCATGCCTTTGAATTGGATGAAACTTGAGGACAATGCGATAATGCCTTTCGATGGATTTTACCCTACCAACGTACTCATTGGATTTCCCATAGTTGTTCCTAGAGTAGCATGATTAATTATTATCACCGATGTACCAGATTATAGGGTCTCATCACAATTGTTGTAGCTGAGCTAAATTCGATCTATCTTAGAAAACATGACTTCAAATACATCTCGAAACTCGAATATAAGGAATGGTGTGAAAAGATTATATGAGGGCTGTAAATAATATAGTAACTGTGTTCTCATATGATAGGTGTACATGATATTACAGTTATAAAGTTAACTAGAGAAGATTATTGTCTGGGTGATGACTTCCCCACTAGACCTGGGGTCGGACAGAGGTGAGTTTTTTTTTCTTTTTTTAGAATTGTTTTTATATATTTTGATATATAAATATTTATATACATAAATTTTATTTTACTATATATATAATTATGTACATTAATATTTGAAAGTGAAAATGTTATATTTTTAAGTAACAAATTTTGTGATGTTTAAATTTGATTTCACCTATAATATTTATTATTTTTGTTTATTATCAATTATGTTTTATATATTGAGTACTTTTATGAAATATTATTTATATTTTATTTATATTTTATATGTTATAAGGTTTTTAAGATACCTATATGAAAAAAAAATATTAGAAGTTTGTGGCTTCAAATGTATATAAATAATAATGTATAAATATAATCTAAATGAAATTTGACACACTTACTAAACATATAACAAATAATTCAAAATAAAAAAACATTTCATAAATATAATTAATGAAAAATAATTTTAGTGACACAATATAATGTTTTTCTAAACCATTACATTTGTATTTATAATTTTTTATTATATTCCATTTATTTTCAATTATATTTTATATTTATGAAATTATTTTTATTTTCCAAAAACATTAAGATTTTTAGGAAATGTTTTTATGTTTAATTAGATTATTTTTATTATTTATATTTTATAAGATTTTAATGTCACATATTTAAAATATAATTGGGTAACATTTGTTCTATTTAGATGATTTTGAATGTTTATACAAATAAAAATTTAAGTAAAATGCAAAGGAAAAGTAAAATACTATTTAATAGAAAAAATTGTTGTTCAAAATCCATTAAATCAATAGAAAATATATATATGAATGTGTGTAGTAATTCTATATGGTGAGATCTCATCCCATAATCTGGTGTGTGAATGAGATTCCCATATTGATATCTTAGACCTTTGTACTAGGGTGGAGTATGATGTGTTTCCAGGGGAAGATCCTCGGGCACGTGAACCACATATATTAGATATGATGCATATGTCTTAATGGGATGAGGTTTTAGATATATGTCATTGTGTGTACCAGATCCATCTCTCAGTATATGAGTAGAAGTTATTTTGATCATCATCTGGGGAATCTTATAGTCTGTGAAGGATTAGATAAGAAATTTAGATAAATGATAAATAACCTCTAAAAGAATGTCAGATCGGTTTTACTCTGAGAAAACTATGGATATAATGAAAACACAAATGGATCCCATGATTCATTATGCACATCATCAGTTGGCTAAGGCTGTATTTCTAGATGTCCCACCTCTGTATGTGGAACATGTGACGCCTTACGTGCAACACAATGCAGTCTACGTCATCATTTCCATGGCTCCTCAGAATCAGTAGTTGATGAATGAGGTTCCTAAGAAGGAATTCCATCTCCATGGGGTGGAAAATCAAACATATTATCATGTACCAGAAAATAAGTTTCCATCAGCCCATGTAATGGAGCATGGATCACAGGAACACTATAAACCACCTCCTACACAAGACTAGACATGTGAATAATTTGATTTATTTTAGTATGTTGTTAATAGATTCGAAATGAATTATAAAATAGTACAATAAACAAACTAAGGGGAATTTATTGACTTACAAGATCTGGAAGCCCTATTTCATTTGGAGTAAGATATAGTTTAGACTTTAGTCGATACTATGGTGCATACTTGAGATGCACTAATAGAGGGAATCAAATCATGCACACACCCTTGATATAAAATGATTCTCTTCTTTCACAAAGGTAGATATACATGGCATGTCATCAGCATAGGTTGACATCCTACCTCTCTATTATCTTCACCAAATGATGTGTCGATGACTATCTCTGTAGAAACTGAATACGATGACCATATCCAAACTGACACATGACTCTATCAGATACTGCAATGTTATAGAAACCAGCACGATGTAGGTATGGTATAATGGTAGTTGAAGGTGGAATGTGATGATCATGGTGTGCTCTATGCACCCTAATCTTTTGAACCTCATGGCTCATTATCACGTCATGTGGAACATGCATATTCTACTCAATGATTAGCATAGTATCCTATAATATGTAATGAATTAAATAAGTTTTCTGTGTAAAATGTTATCATAACATTATGTTGAGAATGCTGGTATGATTCGTAGATTATAAGACATGACATGTTTATGCCCATTTTTTTATGATGTTTTTCTTACCAAAAGAGAAGGGTTTGTCTTTTGGTTTTTCAAATCATATTATTAAAGTGTTTTTACAAATTTTTTACCTTCTAAATGATGTTTTTAAAGATATGTTTATATATATATATATAATTATTTCGTAAAGTTTATTAGAAAATAAGTCATAGTATGTTTTTGATAGTGAGGTAAAAAGAATGGAAAACATAAAATAAATTTATTTATCCATGATAAAATGAAAATTATGATCGTATAAAGTAAAATGGATAAGAACAAACCCATTAAATAACCCATGAGTTCTTTACAATAGACAATAAAACCATCACAATTTTCAATATAATAGATTTTGGATGAGATGAGTCTGACATCAAATGTAATGTAAAATCTAGCTTCTTTTCAAGTGGTAGCATAATAATATCTTCTAAATGGAGGTACTTCACATTTTAATTTTCAAAAAAAAATCATCCCTCTAATAACATCTTCACCGTATGGGGTGCCATGTCATTAGCAGGATGAAATCTTTAAAAATTTAAAAGTTATGTACATCCATTAAGAAAATTATTTTTAACAACCACATGAAAATAAGTTGGATTTTATGTCACTTCAAAAGTCAGACTCATCTCATTAAAACACTATTCTGTTGAAAAATGATATGGTATTTCTTGACTGGTTTAAATCATTCATGTATTACTTAATGGGTTTATTCTTGTCCATTTCAATTTATATGATCATAAATTCCATTTTATCTAGGATTAATAAATTTATTTGAGGTTTTAAAATCTTTTCAACTCACTTTCCAAAACATTTAGTGACTTATTTTAAAATAAACATTTAGATACAGAAGAACAATTTATAACCCCCCACAGCCTTATTTTTACATTAACTAATAAGTTAGCTCTCAAAAGGCGTGTTTTGAAATTTATTTATGAATTCTTACATGAGGGTATGTTTCATTATTATTTTCTCACATGATTTCTTTATGGTTTAGACATGGATAGTTTGATTATGGTTTCAAGCCACCTCATATGTACTTGTCATATTCTCTAAAAGGTGAATGTGAAAGGCTTGTAGTTATTTAATATTAAAATTATTTATAAATGTCACAAAAATTCTAAAAATTGATGTATTTTATATTAATATAATGTTATTAATAATATTAAATGATCACATTGGAGACAATACATCATTGTGGCAGAGAGTGTGAGGTCAATCCAATAGTTTTAGGTCATCGTTTCCTATTATGACCTTCTTAATGACGCATACTGCATCTCAAAAGTTTGACATATTCTTGAGGTAAGAACATCTCATTCTGAATCATGCTAGACTTCAATCCCCCTCATAGATGCAACTGGTTTATTTAAGGACTCAGTATTAGCTACTCTCCAGGCATTGGGAAATATCAAAACATCCTAAAAATTGGCAATCGTTTTAGAACACAAAAACTAACACACACAAAGGAAGAACCACCAAAAAGTTTTTAGATAAAGAGGGATTAGATGTTAGAGAGATGATGGGAATTTGGATTGAGGAGGGGTTCCATTTTATAGGTACTTCAGGGAAAGGTGGTAGTGACACCTCTACCTTTTGCCTTTATTTACGCAAAAGGCAGCTTCTCGAAAGATTCCATTCGCACTACTTTAAGAAAAAGGTGGGCGTACCCATGCCACCATTCTGATTTCATTGATCTGCATTAGTGGGAGTCATAGGTTGCATTATATATACCGCCTTTTAATTTATAGCAATGGTGATAGGGCCTCTCCTTCCTTTCATGGGTAATTTTCTAAGAAAATTCAAGCTAGACTTATTTAAATTTTTTTCAAAAACGTATAAAAAATATTGATGGAAGAACATTCTGAAATTCCCCAACCCCAGTTACCTAGATTAAGTTCTTTATTACATAACATTTGAATTATAGAAAGAATAATGTCCCAAAAGACTGATCATTTTAGTATTATTGTTAACAAGATACATAAATAAGTTTAACATTACAACTTGAAAATAAATACAACACTAATTTGTTTCATTAGAAACATCTAATTATCCTAGATTATCCCTACAAGTCACTCATAACTAACTTATTCATATCCTGGGAAAATTAAACATAAGAAAGGGGTGAGCTCAGACACTCAGTAAGGGTAATCAATCTAGTGGAAGATATTATAAAAATTAGGCATGATGAATAATAAAAAAACATGCCTTTACAAATAATAAACATGAACACTTCATGGTAGGAATATGAGTAGAGTAAATAATTCCATAATAAAACATAGTCATGTGTATTCTACTAGTCAAATAACCTCATGAACCATCAATATTATCTTTATAATGAGGGAATGTATAATGTCTAACATTCTGAAACATCCTGTCAAGTCCACGACCGATACGTCTAAAAATGATTTAGGCCACATCCAAAACCATATATGAAATTGGGAATGGCCTCAGCCAATTCAAAATCTAATTGTCTCATGAGCCCTACCATTGCAATGAGGAGTTATAGCGGGCTCTACCCATCACTTACTATGTCCAATACATTCCTCATATTAAAAGGTTGAAACATAACATTAACATTCATATTAAAACTAGAATACGAAATGTCAATAATTTAACCATAAAACATGAATGGTATAAA
The DNA here is from genome assembly GCA_963277665.1 of Viscum album. Taxonomy (NCBI): domain Eukaryota; kingdom Viridiplantae; phylum Streptophyta; class Magnoliopsida; order Santalales; family Viscaceae; genus Viscum; species Viscum album. The sequence goes on from OY728134.1 coordinate 120,963,421, forward strand.
AATAATACATCTAGAGTCAAACATATCACAAAACCATAAATAAAATAGGGAAGATTTTTATCATAATAAATCAACTTCAAACAAGTGTAAAATTAATCAAAGGATTTTTACATAGATGAAATCAAAACTATTTGATAGAAATATCTCTTTCTATTTTGAAATCATTTAAGTGTCAAATAATTATAAAATAAACCATTTATTTTGAAAATATTCTTATAATATTGTAACGAAATTTTCAATGGAGATATAACAGCAGAAAAATATACACACCCACCGTATAAGTTAAAAAAAGACATTCTTACCATAATTTTTTCGAAAAAGACGTAAAGTTTCTTGTTTAGAAAATGACAGAAAGATTTCTTTCAAACCATCTTATAAAATGGCATAAAAGTGTATAAATGACATTAACCCATAGTATATTAAATAGAAAAAAAAATTGAAATAAATTCTTAAGAAATGTGGATGTGGAGGGTAAAGAGGTCCCATTAGATAATTACCTTAAAACAACCTAGGATAATAAAGAGATTGTGAAATTAACCCTTACCTTGTACTTTTCCTTAGTAGATGGTATGTTAACCACATATATAATGGTTAAAAAATTTATTAAATTATACAAGAACTATATGCCTAAATATTATATCATATATGATCTTCTAATATTGAATTTTTAATAATATTTTAGTAGTATCGTCGTTTTGGGTTTTAACTGACTCATTTTTCATTATATGCATGGTTACGTAATCCATGTTTGTTATGGATATTATGTATTTGATTCATATCAAGATTTATATTAAGTTCATAGAAATTATTTTTAATCATCAAATGAAAATTAGTCTTGAATGGTTACGATGGGGAAATGAATCTCATCGCGTTCGTGGAGACGTTAATCCATACGTACGCACGAGCGACAATATCATTGATGGATAATTTGTATATAATTGGATGGTATATCATATATATAGAATAATTAGCATGTTATATTTATTATTTACATCAGTTATACTCATTATTATACCTATCCAAATAATGAAGTGTTTGAATAAAAAACTACACCACGACGTGGAGACGGTAAGCCATACATACGATTGTATGGTGACTTTGTCATTTAATGGATGGATAGAATAATGAATATGTTTGTAAAATTTTTATAATAACATAATAGTATATATAATATACTGGATTTTTTATTTTCAAATGGAAACAACAATGAAAGAGGAAGTGGATGAAGAAAAGAACATGCAAGAGGTGGTGAAATATTTACCTCTTCTTCGAGTTCTTCATTTTAATTTGATCAAAAGGACTCCATAGGATGGATTTAAGACCCATGTAAGGCCTCTAGGATGAAGGTAGAAATGTTGGGAGGATATTTTTGTAGGGTTTGGCCGAGCCAAATTGATTTGGAGGTGTTAAATTAGGATATGTGGAAGTTCCCTCTTATAAGAGAGGTCAGGGTCACTTTAGGAAAATATTGAGATATTATTTTATAATAATCTCATTTTCAGATTCTAATGGCTCAAAAATGAATTATTTATCGGATAAGGTGGGGATTGGTCTAAAACCTCTCATCCAATAGGTTTTGGATACTTTTAGGTCATCATATTACCCTTATCTTTTAGATTTAACTCTTAGTTAAATAGTTTGACATTTACCATGTCTCTTTTATTTTTATATTATATGGTTAACAAACATCCTATAACAAGCCAAGAGAACCCCATGTAGTTCATTATTAATATATATAATCTTATCTAAGTATTTTTACCAGTCCTTATATTTTTAGGAATATTATATCAATTAATAATATAGTATTTGTTTTAAAAACTCAATTATTTCAATTTTGACACTATTTAGTATTTTATTTTTTCTAAAAGACATAAAAACATTATTACTTTGAATAAAATTTATTTAACCGACCCTAAAATTTCATACTAACCTATAAAATTAGTTTAATTTATCAGAAGTCTCAATTTACATTTATTTGGATTTTTATAGTATCAATTATTTTAATATTTCATTATTAAGGTAATTACTGCATCATCATTGTGTCATAAATAAATTAAATTATTTAATGTCTAAAAATAATAAATAAAATACCATTATTTATAATTTTTTATCTTTGTAATGAAAATTTATAGTTAAAGAGATCAATTATATAACCCCATATAAAAATGTTTTACTAAAAGGTGCATGCTTCTGTTATTTTTGTCTTTACTTTAGATTAATTAATGTAAAATGTCATTATCACTCCCTTGTGGTTCTATGGGGTCCCAAAATCGACCCAAAGATGACCATGGTTATAAAGCTATCAAAAAATAGTAATAGGACACATGTTAGGGTAATTTAATATTATTATAATATTATTTTTTACCCATATTTACTGTATTTACCCTTTAATCATGGTAAATAAAATAATTACCGAAGTAATTATTCATAATGTCTACAAATAAAATTTAACTATTTACAAAATTTGGACCTCGTGATTCCAAATATGGAATACATTTTTCCAAATTCAAAACACAGAAGTGGCAGAAATTAATTTAAAATTATATCTCGTTTTCAAAACAATAAGCGTGTTTTTTTGAAATAATAACTATCAAAAGATCAACACATTTTTATGTTCAGTTTAAATTTTAAATTACACACGATGACCTAAATTATATTAAATTATAAAAAAAATAATATAATGATACTTTAAAACCACTCAAATTTATAATTTAACACTATAAATTATTTCAATTAAAAAAAATTAATTAATATTTAGTACTATTCATCAAAAATTGAATGTTTTCCAAAAAGTACCAAAAATTCACTCTAAGCTAATTTCGATATTCTGAATTCAAAAAATGAAGTCAATTTTAAAAATTTTAAATTTACAAAATTTCAAAATGTGGGTATTACTATTCATAATGACTAGTTCGATTGGTCGTAGTGTTTTAGAATATTGAAGTTTTGTATAATGCAACCTATTGAATTATTCAAAGGGAAACGTACTGTGGAATCTTGGGGTGTTACATTCTTTCCTCCTTAAAATATTTTTGTCCTCCAAATTTCAAAAATACTACCACAAAAAAAGATTCAGGTGGTTCTTCATCATATGTTCCTCTGGTTCACACATTACCTTTTCCATCTTATGGTTTCTCCATAGAGCTTTTACCAGACGAGTCATCCAGTTTCTCAACACTTGTTCTCTGGTATCAAGAATCTTGACAGACTCTTCACAATAAGACAAATTAGCTTCCAATTCAATTTCCTCATAAGTGAGTACATGGGTTGGGTCAAGAATTTATTTCCTCAACAGTGATACGTGGAACACATCGTGAACTTTGGAGAGACTTGGTGGAATTGCCTAATGGTAAGCTACAGCCCCAATTCGTTCTATAATTTAGAAAGGTTCGTTGTACCTGGGACATAATTTATCCTTCTTACCAAATTTTATAACTCCCTTCCATGGATATACCTTCAAGAAAACATTATCTCTTACCTAAAATTCCAAATCCTTCCTTCGGTTACCGGAATAGATCTTCTGCCTACTTTGAGCTTCTTTGATGTGGGTTTGTATAACCTTCACCTTTTCTATAGTTACCTAAATAAGTTCTGGTCTTACGAGTTTTCTCTCACCAACATCATCCCAACAAGTTGGTGTGCGGCATCTCTTTCTATATAATGCATCATATGGCTCTATATGAATACTTGAATGGAAGCTATTGTTATTAGAAAATTATAGAAGAGGTAAATATTGATCCCACATACCTTGAAAGTATAGTGAGAAAGATCTCAAAATGTCTTCTAATGTTTGAATAGTCTGTTCGGATTGTCCATTATTTTGAGGGTGGTAAGTAGTGCTCAAAAGAAGTTCAGTATTTGGGTAATTCAGATGACTTCTCTAGAACATTGATGTAAAATGGGGATCACAATCAAAAACAATTGATAGGGGTACTCCATGAAGTCTTACAAATTCATTAATATATAAACTTGTTAAATGTTCAAGTGGTGAATCTTCTCTTATAGAAAGAAAATGTGCTGACTTGGTAAGACGATCAATAATGACCCATGTTGCATAATTCCTTATAGTATTTTTTGTTATCCCTATGACAAAGTCCATCGTAATATCATCTCATTTCCACTTAGGTATGGGAAGAGGTTGCACGACCCCTCCAGGCTATTGCCTTCCAGCATTCCCTTATTGAAAAACTTTACATCTTGATACCAAATCAGAAACCTCCTTCTTCATGTTGTCCCACCAAAAATGTTTCTTCAAATTTCTATATATATTGGTTCTCCCAAGGTGTATAGAAACATTCGGAGCTATGAGCATCATCCAACAATTCCCTTTTGAGATCAGGTATGTTTGGAACACAAAGTCTCTTCCCTAATTTCAATATTCCTTCTTTATATATGAAGTCACTCAATATCCCATCATTCATAGCTTTAATCTTCATTTGAAACTCCTCATCATCAGTATGAGAACTCTTTATCATTTCTAGTAATTATGGTTTGGCATACAATTGAAAAATTATTGATGTTTCACCTTCTATGGTTATTCCCATATCCATATTTACTAGATCCGTGAAAATAGGATCCCTTTAAACTCTCATCTTGTTCAAAAATCCATGATACTTTCTACTCAAAGCTTCTACCACCTTCTTTTCCTTCCCAGGGTGGTAGTGTTTGGTGAAATTATAATCCTTGAGTAGTTCAAGCCATCATCTTGGCCTTATATTGTGTTCTTTTTATGTTAAAATATACATTAAGATGTTGTTATCAGTATAAATTTCACATTTTTCACCATAAAGATAGTGTCTCCATATCTTCAGAGTGAAAATTACAGCTGCTAACTCAAGATCATGAGTGGGGTATCTTATCTCATGAATTTTTAGTTATCGTGATGCATATTCAGTAACTGTATCATTTTTAATAAGGAAAAAACCAAATACTTTTCATTGAATCATAACTATTGATAACAAACCTATCATTCCCTGATGGTAGATTCAAGAAAAGAGGGTTGAAGAATCTTCTCTTCAGTTAATAAAATTATTCTTCACACTCCTTTGTCCAAACAAATTTAACCCCATTATGTGTGAGCTTGGTAAATGGGTTAGCCAACCAGGAAAAATTATGGATGAAACGTCGATAATAACCTCCTAAACCAATAAAATTGTGTACCTCAGTTATACTCATCGGTGCTGGCCATTCTTGGATTTCCTTAGTCCTTGAAGGACAAACATATATTCCATCCTTAGAGATAATATGGCCAAGAAACAAAATCTCTTGATTCCAGAATTCACACGCGCTAAACTTCCCATATAATTATTTTCTTCTAATAGTCATTAGAATAATTCACAAGTGATTTTCAAGTTTCCCATATCTTTTTTAGTATACCAATATATCGTTAATAAATACCACTACAAAGTCTTCACAATATTCCTTGAAAACTCTATTCATTAGATCCATGATGATAGAGGGTGAATTAGTTAATCCAAAAGGCATTTCTGTAAACACATAATGCTCGTACCTAGTTCGATATGCTGTTTTTGGAATGTCTTCCTTCTTCACACAAAACTGATGATATCCAGATCTAAGGTCAATATTTGATAAAAATTGAGCACCATGATGTTGGTCGAATAAATCATCAATGCGATGTAGGGGATACTTGTTCTTTATTGTTATAGCATTGATCTACATGTAGTCAATGCTCAACATCATAGATCTATCTTTCTTCTAAACAAAAAGGACAGCGGCTCCCCATGGAGAAACACTATAGAAAATAAATCCCTTATTAATCAATTACTCTAGTTGTTTCTTAAGTTCCACTAATTCCCCAGGGAAAATTCTAGAAGGGTTCTTAGATATGGGCCTTGAACCATGAATTAAATCAATGGATAACTCAATTTCTCGTTCTAGAGGATTTCTAGGTAAATCCTCTGGAAACACATCAACATATTCATGTACAATAGGTACATCCTCTATTCCAACATTCTTTTCCTCACCCATAATTATTTCCTTGACAACCTCCTCAATAATTGAATTTATTAGAGATATTGGTGGTGGATCTAGATAAGAATCAGATGGTGAAGTCTCCACTCTAAAGATAAGGTACTCCTGATCATCATCGATAATTGTAACATCCTTCTACTTTTGATAAATATTCACATCATGGTCTGAAATCCAATCCATACAGAGGATTATATCAAATTCAATCATGGGTATGATGATTAGATCAGCAGATAAATATCATTTATATGCTTTAATGGGGACTAATTCACAATACTTTGTTGCAATGATACTTCCATTATGAATTTTAAATGAAAACTCCCTTTGTTAAATAAAATTGTAAATATAAAATTTTCATAGAAAATGGGGAAGATCTGAAACAATGCAATGATCCAGAACTAAATAAATCATTGTCTAAACATGAGGAAACCATTAAATTACCTACCACCATGTCTTTTGGAGCATCAACGTCACCAGTAGTGATCGCATAAGCTTGGCCTTGATCCCTTGGCCTTTACTAAGGTAAGTTTCCCTCACGCTTAGGACATTCATTTGCCTAATGTCCCATCTCCCTGTAATTGTATCATTGAACATTGGTATCTTCTTTCTTCCCCTTACAATCATTATCAAGATGGCCTTTCATTCAACATTTGTATCATACTCCTCCTTTTAGACAGGCACCAGAGTGCTTCCTTACACAATTATCACTGGGTGGAAATTAAACTATTCCCATCTTCCTTGTTTCTTTATTTCCTTTCCCATAGTATTCAGCAGATCACTTCATCACTTTCTTTTCATTAAAGTCATAAGACATAGAGAATTTTTTTCTTTCTTGATAGAACATGAGACAATATCTTCGTATGATAAAAGGATTGTGAGAATAATTCTCACTGGAGAAATGGTTTTAACCAATCAATGAATCGATAAATCTCACTCCTTGGGTTATGTATATAATCTGTAGTATGCCTTGCTAACCTTGTAAAGTTAGCCTGATATTTGGAAACATTCTCATCCTCCTTTTGACTCAAACTCAAAAATTGCCTTTCCATATCTGCTCGATGGTCATAAGGAAAATATTTTTCTAAGATGATCTCTTTAAACTCCCTCCATTGCATATTTTATACTTCATCATCTTCCTTTGTATTTTGAATCAATGACCACCATTGATTTGCATCTCCCATGAGGTGATAAACTCCTATGACAACTTTCTCCCTTTTTCTACTCCCCAAAGTGTGAAATATTTTCTCTGCAGAACTTATCCATTGCTCGGCTACAAATGGATTTATAGTCCCATTGAATGTTTGTGGCTGTTACCTCATGATTCAGTCAATCAATGATCCTCCACATTGTGGATCAGGGTGCTCCATACGGGTAAAGTTATTATTCATCACCGTTGTGAGTTGTCCTAGTATGGTGATAAGCTGATCAGCACCATTTTCATCACCAGCTCCACAATAATTATCTTGAGTAGGAGGTAAATACCTACATGGATTACGTGCGTTGATACAGTATCCATTCTTTCCACTAGGAGCCATTTCTAAAAAATTGGCATACACTTGATTAGTTCATGAATCACAATACATAATTCCAAACTTGTAAAACACTTAACATAAATTGAACAGTTTAGGGATATGATCCATAATCATAAAAATGTTTTCTTTGAAGAATTTTATACTCATATACCCTACATAATGGTTTGTAAAGAAAATGAGAATTATCCTAAGCATATCCCCTAGGAGTGTCATAACCAAGAGTGCAGCAAGGTGCATTGTCGTGCACCAGTTCTCATTCGAGTCTAGCTCAAAGCGGTGTTTTCGGTTTTTACCCCTAGAGACATCTATTCCTGAGTCGCCTCTACCTCCTCATATCCATACATGGTTGTATTTCTTGGAAAACTCGCAAAATCTCTACATTACCAAAATTATATGAAGTTCTTCTATACTAATCCTCAAAGTATATCTTAGGTAATGTTCCTTAATCATAGTTTTTATAAATCTAGTTTCCAAGGATTGTACTAATATTCCTCTGATACCATCTATAATGCCTTGATCCTAGTTTTCTAGAGTCAGTGCTTTATTAAATTACATTGGCATGATACAAGGAATCATGTTCTGAAAGACCGGTCAGTTTAGTGTTATTATAAACAAGATACATAAATAATTTCAACATTAAAACATGAAAAAAGAAATAAAACACTAATTTGTTCCATTAGAAACACCAAATTCACCTGGATTATGCCTATAAATCACTCATAACTAACTTCTTCATATCCTGGGGAAATGAAACATAAAAAAGGGGTGAGCTCAAATGGTCAGTAAGGGTAAGAAATACCGCGGAAGATAACATAAACATTGGGCATGATGAATAATTAAAAACTCATCCCTTTACAAATAATAAACATGAACACTTTATGGTAGGAATTTTAGCTGAGTAAGTAATGCCATAATAAAACGTAGTCATGGGTATTTTACTAGATGAATAACCACATGAACCATCAATGTTATTTTCATACTGAAGGAATGTATAATGCAAAACATTCTAAAACATCCTGTCAAGGCCTCATCTAAGACGTATAAAAACGATTTAGGCCTCATCCAAAGCCATATATCAAATTGGTAAAGGCCTCATCCAATTCCACATATAATTGTCTCATGAGACCTACTGATGCATCGAGAAGCTATAGTGGGATCCACCCATCACTTACTATGTCCAATACATTCCTCATATGAAGAGGTTGAAACATAACAAAAACATTCACATTAAAACTTGCATATGAAATGTCAATACATTAACCATAAACCATGAATGTTATAAAAATAACACATCTATAGTCAAACATATCACAAAACCTTAAATACAATATAAAAGATTTGTATCATAATAAATAAACTTCAAACAAGTGTAAAATTTATCAAATAATATTTACATAGATGAAATCAAAACTATTTGAGAGAAATATATATTTCTATTCTCAAATCATTTAAGAGTCACATAATTATATAAGAAAAAATTTATTTTTAAAATATTCTAATAATATTTTACGGTAATCTTAAAAGGTGATATAATGGTAGAAAATACCCACACCCGCCATATAAGTTAAAAAAACTACATTCTTACCTTAATTTTGTCGAAAAGTTCATAAAGTACCTTGTTTGGAAAACAACGAAAATATTCCTTCCAAAACATTTTAGAAAAATTCAAACAAGGTTATAAATGAAATTAAACCATAGTCTAGTAAATAGTAAAAATGTTTTGAAATACATTTGTATGAAACATGGATGTGGATGATAAAGAGGTTCCAGTAGATACTTACTTAAAAACAAGCCACGATAATAAAGAGATTGTGAAATTAACCCATACTTTGTACTTTTCCTTAGTCTATTGTATATTAACCTCTTTTATAATTGTAAAAAATTAATATTAAATTATACAGAAATTATATACATAAATATGATATCATATATGATCTTCTAATATATCTTTGTTAATAATATTTTAGTAGTATCATTGTTTTGGGTGTTAAAATACTCGTTTTACTTTATATTATTGGTTAAATAAGCCATGTTTGTTATGGATATGATGTATTTGATTCATATATAGAATGATATTTTGTTCTTAAACATTATTTTTGATCATAAAATGAAAATTATTCTTGAATGGTTACGATAGGGAAATTAATCTCATCGCGTTCATGGAGACGGTAATCCGTATGTACGCACAAGCGACAATATCATTGATGGTGAAATCATATTTAATTGGATGGTATATCATATATACTGAATCATTACCATGTTATATTTATTATTTACATCAGTTATACTCATTATTATACCAATCCAAATAATGAAGTGTTTGAATAACAAACTACAGCACAACGTGGTGATGGTAAGTCGTACGTATGCACGTATGGTGACTTTTTCATTCATAGGATGGATATAATAATGAAAATTGTCATACAATTTTTATAATATCATCATATTATATATAATAAACTGGATTTATTATTTTATAATGGAAAAAACAAAGAAAGATGTAGTGGAAGAAGAAAAGAACTTGAAAGAGGTGGTGAAATATTTACCTCTTCTTCTGGTTCTTCCTTTTGATTTGATAAAAAGGGCTCCTTAGCCTTGCTTTATGACAAAAGGAAGGCCTCTAAAATGAAGGTAGGAATGTTGGGAGGATATTTTGGTTGGGTTTGGTCGAGCCAAAATGCTTTGGAGGTGTGAAATTAAGAGAAGGGGAAGTTCCCATTTATAAGAGAGGAGAGGGTCACTTTAGGGAAAGCATGAAATATTATTTTATAATAAAATCCTTTTCAGTTTATAATGGGTACAAAATGAATTATTTAAAATATAATGGCAGGATGGGTCAAAAAACTCTCAACCAATATGTTTTAGATAGGTTATGTCATCACATTACCCTTATCTTTTAGATTTAACTCTTAGTGAAATATATTGACATTTACCATGTCTCTTTGTATTTTTATATTATATAGTTTATAAACATAACTTAACAAGCCAAGTGAACACCATGTGGTTCATTGTATATATATATAACCTTATCTAAGTCCTTTTTATTATCCTTATATTTTTAGGAATATTATATCAATTAATAATATAGAATTTGTTTTAAAAACTCAATTGTGTCAATTTTGACACTATTTAGAATTTTATTTTTTTTAAATCCATAAAAACTTTATTACTTATATTCAAATTTTTTATCCAACCATAACATTTCATAATAACCTAGAAAATTAGTCTAATTTATCAGAAATCTCAATTTACATTTAATTGGATATTTATAATATAAATTATATTAATATTCCATTATTAAGGTAATTATTGAATCATCATTGTGTCATTAAAAAAATAAAATAATTTAATGTCTAAAAATTATAAATAGAATACCATTATATAGGAAATATTTTTAGATTTTTAATGAATATTTTTTGTCAAATATATCACTTATATTACCCCGTATAAAAATGTTTTACTAAAAGATACTTTCTTTTGTTATTTTTGTCTTTACTTTAGATTAATTAACGTAAAATGTCATTATCACCCCCAAGGGACTCCATGGGGTCCCAAAACTGACCCAAGGATTCCCATGGACTGATATGTATCACCCAATAGGAATAGGACACATGTTAGGGTAATTTAATGTTATTATAATTGTTTCGTAGTTCCTTGAAACTTGTGTTCTAGATTTAAGAACAACTGTTTCTATGAGGTTTCCATTGGATTTATACATGGAACCGAGAACATCCAATAGTTCTTTATCCAAAGAGGACATGATTTCCAAATGAAAGTGTTCATTATGTTTTGAACTTTATGATAATTAAGAATGTTTATTGGTCGAGAGGATGGGAGGTCGGACTCATCACCCCCTTTTTGGGGGAATTATTGTTTACTCTGGGACTCTCTTTGTAAAATTAAAATATTTTCACGAAAAATTATTAATTCACCAAGTTTATCATATGTATTCCTTTGAATTTATAATCACTTATTAACATATAAAAAACTTTATAATCATCAGTATATATTCAAGGTTCTTTGTTAATGGAAATATCCGTATGTATTCGAGGTTTTCCATCAATGGTATCCTCTAATATACTGATTTGAGATTCTTTTAATCATCATTGTGGTGATAATTTTTTTAAGCCACTCAGTGGGGAACTCTGGAATTTATTGTCTTCTAGGGAGACAAAGTTTTGTTTTGATCTTGGGATCGTTCCCATAAAATGGGCTACCTATATATCCTTGTGAATGGAATCAGAACCCTTGTAGTTCGGTGTTACTTAATATGAAACATCATACCTTTTAAGGTCATGTGATAAGGACCTCTAAGTGGAAGGTGCTTATTTGAAACATAGTGTGGGACATATGCGGAAGCAGCCCAAGGAACTTGGAAGGGATATGGGTTTCTAAGTAAGATCAGACACTATTGAGAATATGGTTCAAAGAGAATGGGTTTGATTTTTAATGTTGGGTTAGAACTTCATGGAGCCTTCCTACGTATCCCATATGGATGGGAATCAAAGACCACATAGTTTGATAAATCTCATAGTAGAGTATGGTCCTCTGAGAAAGATGAGTTTTGTCTTACTTCCTAAAAAGAATTCCTTGATGATTTGAAGATTGAATTTTGGACTTATTCCCTAAGGAGGATGCCCAAATTTGGGGAATTAGGGCTGGATTCATGAGAAGGATATCCAGTGAGCTCGGGCCCTGAAAGAGCTTCCTACATATCCACATTTTGTATAGGAATCAGAGTTCTCGTAGTTCATTCCATTGAGTGTTTGTATGAATGTGGTAACCATCATGCATCTCTAAGCCCATGTGAGTCATGCTTGGTGTGAGTCACAAGAGGATTTGAAAGATTAAATAAAGGAATTCACACTTCCAAATTTTTCCTCCATGCTGATGGAAGAGGGTACGTCAACCATGAAATAGGGCGAGGCGACGAGCCTTACCTCTGTTCTCTTCACATTGGACAAGGGTCCAAAATGGAAGGATAAAGGGATGAAGGTGAAGGGATTTTACCATGATGGATGCCCTGAAATTGGATCAGGTAGGGGTGGGAGACATCTCCAATGCTAGCATGGAACAACAAGTGTGAAGTTTACCTTCTCTACCAGATATCTGAGGTTCTGGGTCACCTCTTTGAGAAGGGCGAGGCTGGTAACCAACCCTCCTCTAAACTGGGAACATCCCAACACAGTTTCTAGGAGAAAAGTCCATGTGAATTTTGATATAAAAACCCCAAAACATACCATGAATCCTAGCACTATTGTGAAAGAAATGTGGGAAACCTCTGACTGTGGAAATACATACCCAAATAAGAGACACACTTATGTGAATTTTGAAAAGGTTTGAGAAGTCGGGAGGTTTTAGTGGAGGCTTCAACTTAGCCCCTTTCATATAAGGGAACCAAGGAAAGAGATACCCTGCCACGAATGGCTTTTAAAAAGGGTACTTGAGTTGGTCGCGTAGGTCCCTCACACAAGTATTCCACGTAGGTACCCTGCGTAGATATACCACGGAGATATACCGCGTAGGTGTGGTGTGCAGGTAAACCACACAGGTGTGGCACGTAGGTATACCGTGCAATTGTGGCGCACTGGTATACCATGTAGGTATGGCGCGTAGGTATACCACGTATGTATGGATGATTACTGAAGAATGTGAAGAACTTCAAAACATGTTTATCCCATTAAATTATCTCTTCTCTAGTGGTTTAGAGAGCTACCTGGGACAATTTGAGGGATCTATGCGAAAGGGATGTGCAATGGGAGCTTTAGAGAGTCTTTCACTTTTTCCAGTCTGGAAATAGAGAGCCTAAGGGCTCTATTTATAGGCATGGATGAGGATGGTCGAAAAGGTGTTTCCCGTGTAGGTACCACATACTGCTCCGATGTGCAGGCGCTCCGTGTAGGGGCATCAGGCATCTTATGATGCAAAGGTCTAAAGCAGGGCTCCTCAGCATAGGTGTGTCACATAGCTCTGCTACGTAGGTTCCCCACATAGGTGCTTGAAAATTTTTCTAATGCAGAGCTCTGTCGCAGAGTTCAGTCGCATTAGTTGGCCGCGTAGGTCGGCCACGTAGGTTAGTCGTGCTTGTCCATGAAGTTACTCTTTCAAGAAGCTCTTTAGGAGAATTTTTAATTTTCCTTTGTACTTTTCAAACCATTCTTTGGGATCTGAATGATCTGGAGTCCTCTTCATAGTCCTTTTAGTAAATTCTTCAAGTAGTGTCAACAAAATCCCCCCCCCATAGGATTGGATCCAAAACGTGCAAAGAGGGTCGAGTCGTGAGGTGAATGTTCCCAAACAGCGTAGGTTTTTCGCACAGGTTCTTCGTGTAGTTGTTTCACAGAGGTACGACGTGAATATGGTGCATGCATTCCGGATGCATAGGTCTTCAGTTGCCTATAAATTGGTCTCACCCTTCACGATTTTTTTCTTCATCTATGCTTTCTCTGAAATTTTGTATCTCTCCTTGCGTAGCTCGTTCGCCCAGCTCTTATGGCATTGTGCTCTCATGAAATTTCTTTGAAATTTCTTCAAGGTAAAATTAATTACATGATGGTGCTATTCCAAAGGAATTCACCAAGGGGGATTCACTAGGATCATTAGAGAAGGACCTATGTGATAGACCTCATTGAAGGACCTACGCGACATGCCTCGTCGAAGGCCCTACGCGACGGACCTCGTCGAAGGACCTACGCGAATAGTGTCCTCTGCCAATATTTTTTTAATTTCCTCTTTAAAATTCTAACCTGGAAGTTTGGTAATCCTTTTTTAGGAAAGAATGACTCATTTTATGACTCATACAGAAGAGGCTAAGGCTCACCAAAATGAAATTATGATGATCGTAAGACCATACTATTATAACATTGTTGAGAGTACTCTTCCTGGGCTATAAAAGGATTTAATTCTATACCAACGTGACTATGCACAAGGTATTTATTTACCCTTGTATGGCAATGGGATTTTGCAGGATGCACATGTTCCATCTGTTAAGAAGTACTTCCAAAGAATTGGTTTTTTCAATAATCCAACTATAACTGCATAAATATTAGTGCAAGGGGGTTCCAATACAAGAAGGAACAGTCCCTATTAGCTAAATCTTTCATCACAGTGGTTGCACTCTTGATATGAAAGATCATGTTTTAGTTCCAAGAGCACACCGTTATGATTCCACTTGTCGGGCTTCTCAAACAGATCAATCCATTAGTTTGAAAGGATATTCGTACCTTTATTCTTGAGGGGGTGTAAAACCCAAGTGGATGTGGGCATTCTGGGTACGACAGACATGTGAGGAATTTTGAAAAGTGTAATCAAACGTTCATATCTATGAAGCTATCTAGATGGGGAAAACATATCTTTATAAAAATGAATTCATTCCTGAATTACTTAGCCAATGGAGTCCATAAACAAATTACATTCATTTGATGCATGGTAAATTTGGTATTAGTCATTGGTACATTTACCAAATAGCTGGAGTTCCCATTCTTGGGTAAATGTATGATGAATTCATTACACCGACTAAAACATGGGGTAATGCTTCTAGAATGCCAATATTAGCCCATGAATTATTTAAGATAGCAAAGAATTTACCTAAGGAAAAGAAATATATTCAATCTAGAGTGTGGATGGAAGAATTCTTAGAACCATCAACAAAGGAAGGTCCAACCAGTGGATGTCCTACTATTTGTCCTTCTACAGATAACCGAGGCAGTTTAGGAACATATTGGCCTATGCTGGAAATAGGTGATTATAACCATTGAGTCTATAAATTCAAACCTGATACATATTCAAAAGTATGATTAGTTGTCTTCCTTGCTATGTGGCTAAGAGTTTATTTTCTTCCAGTCTGTGAATCCAGAGGTGGTGTAAGATCATGGACTTTCATCATTGCATCTAAATTGGTAGAGGGGAAGTATATTGGGCTAGAAACCCCTATATTAGCAACAATTTACCATATCATACTGCATTTAAACAATGGGAAGGCTCCATTTAGGATTTTAGGTCCATTCCAAGTGTTGTGGGGCTAGATTTCATAACATTTTTCTTCATACTCAGTTATGAATTCAGTTAGAGTTCTCAGTGGTCGATTCACCTGATTTTTACAGAAAGATTCGTGTATTAAGCCTTGGAACATGAGACCTGACAAGGTGGTGAAGGTATTGAATGTCTCAGAAGAATTCATATTCTTTATTTTTGGTAACCCACCAGTTGGAATATTTATTGATGATAGTAATGAAAAGAATTACGAGCTGAGATCTAATTTGATGGCATTCAAGGATAGTGTATTATCATCCAGGATTGATGGTGAAATTATATGCGAGGCTTATGTACCCTATAGGTTTTCTCTTCAGTTTAGATGACTTTAACAGTCAAACACTTTTCCACCTACGTATGTCAGACACGAAAAACAACCAATGGTAGTGCGACAATTTTGTATTCAAATGGATTTATAGGTATCCAAATTGTCGATTACACTCCCTCCACCAGATGCATTGATTGGATTGGAAACTGGGTATTCCATAGATTGGGCCTCTTCATATCCTCAAGGGGCTTTGATGAAATGAATATATCGAGTGGTGCATACAATGACTGTTGCACATGGAAATCAGGTAATGAAGTACAAGGCCAGAGATGATACAGAAGTTTTGGTGGGTTTAGATCCCACAAAACGACTTCACATGAGGTATACCAGGAATACCAGGGATAGAGAAGCAAAACCTCCAACGCCAAGGTGATCTAGTCGCTACCATCAAACAGAGATTCCAATTCCATCTATTGAACTTTCTGAAGAAAGGAGGCCTGAAGAATTCCTCCAATCAGAAGGTGTTAAATCTCCTCCACAGTCAACCATACCAAGATTGAATTATGTGTGACCTTCAACCATTCATCATTGGGGGTGTGTAATCTGTGATCATAGGGACGCCTGAGAATTTCTCCAGTATGGCATTCAAATACCTGATATTGGTGACATCAAGGAACCATCTGATTATTATCCAGACAATAACTTGGCTGAAGTATAGAAGTATATTTTAGATCTAGAGGTTATTATATATGAAATTGATGAAAAAATCCTAGCCTCTAAATGAGTATCTCATATGTTGGACTTCAGAGTCCGTGAAGGGGTAATTATCAAATCTGAGGAGGAGTGGTATATTTATGTTAGCACTGACAATGTTTTTCCCTTTTTTTATCCACTATGTTTTACCATTTATCATCATTAATCTTGATGAAAATATATTTATGCAGCCTGAATGTAAAGAAGAATGATCCGAAAAAATTCTTGAATCACCTCAGTATTGTCCGTCAGGCTCTCTTATTGATGCAAAAAATGATCCTCCCAGGTCGCCAGAACATTATCCAGGAGCATGAATCATGACTGGGGTTATGGAGACGGATAATCCTCAACCATTACCTCATGGTTCCCATTCTAAGAGAAGTGTTTCAATCTCTCCCCAATATTTTGAACAAAAACACAAGCGTGCAATGATATTGATTCGAAGTGTTCGTCGAAGGAGTAACTATTTATATGATCATTAGGGCATACAACATGCTCAATAAATTATGTTAACCAAATTTTATCCTCTTGTAGGATCTATATCTCTCTACTCTCTAAAGGGATTAAGATTTGATTCTTCAAGACCAGAACAAGAAGCCCCAGGGGAAACCCAGGTTCATGCAGACGAATCTGGAATTTTAGTAGATAAATCATCAAACGATTCAGCAATACCTGCTCTTGGATCGGCTGAGAGAGAGGAAATTCATGGTAAGATTAAATACATTCCACAATTACTTTTTTAAAAGGATCCTGGAAAAATCAACACTGATATTCCTATTGCTTCAGAAGAAAGGAATGAAGATCCAAGGCAATTTAAGACCAATTCTAATGTTGACCAAAACCTAGAAACATGTGATGATGGCATACCAATTGAAGATCCAACAGAATAAAATGCTCACGGAGCCAATTTAGGCATCAACCAATGTTTTTTGGATACCTTAAATTGAAAGGATGCTATAAAATTTCATGCCATATACACTAAAATGATGGACACCCTTAATCCAAATATTGATATTCATGGTTCCATCAATGAGTTTGGGGATTTTCATGAATAATTACAAGGACATAACTCCCTATTCTTGTATTTTTTATATATAATTGATCTTCAACTTGATTCATTAAATCATAGATCACCTCATGAAGCTTTATCTGTAGAAAATGTTGTAAAGGCTCTTCAGAAACATGGTGTTCCACTTTATCCTTTCACTAGGGTTAGAGAAAAATCTATAGAGGATCCTTCATCAAGAGATGTTTCAGAGCTATCAACAATCCTAACTTCTCAAGAAACATCTACTCAAAGAACTGAGGCTGATAATACAGGGAATGAATCCAATCATGTAACTGACTTATTATTGGGTATATATATTCAACTATTTGAATCATATTTGTTTCCTCTATTTGAAATTAATAATGACCTTGATTTTATCATTTAGTTTTATCAATTCCTAGATTAGAAGGTGAAGCTTCTAATACCCCAAGAGAAGTATAACAAGGAAACTCTTTAAGAGACCTGTTTCCAGATTAAATTTTACCTCATGGTAGTTACTCAGATTCAGACTTAGAGATGCAATATGCTCTTGGTATGGAACGTAAGAATAAATGGTGTAATATATGGAGAATAATTGCTGATAATCCTTTAGATGAATTTTTTTCCCATTTTTCAAAACTCACAGCTTTATTCTGTGTATTGGGATTTGGTGTAATTAATTATCATCCAGTCGATGATTCCATGAAAGAGACTATTCTCCAACGGGAGTAGGAGCATAAGGTACGACAATATTTTGAAGATGCTAAATGATGCATCAATATTGAGGTCTTTCAAGCTATATTAATTGAGGTGGAGGAAAATCATAATAATAAATCACATGAGATTAGCCAACAAATCAAAGAAACAACAAAAGAGTTGTTATATCTTCAACTGCAACTCAATGTTGTTCATAACTAGCTTGAGTATTTGAATCAGACATTTAGTGAAACCAAATTAGAGGGGGTAACTACCATTTCAACTACTAATGAAGCACTTAGTCATGTAGATGAGTCCAGAGTTTCTCAACTATCTCAACTTCAACAGGAAGCTAAGAGAGCTTATGAAGCGGTCCAAAAATTGAAAAGTCTTGTTGGGAGTTTATTCTAAAACATCATAGAGAGGCTCTATTTTGTGTATTACCCTCTATTTTCATATGAATGAAAGAAATTTTGTTTAAATTCAAAAAAAAAATCATTCCTCATTTTCATGATTGCAATATCAAAGGTAAATTATGATAATGAATCCTTTTTGTTAAATAATCATTATTATAACAATTAGAATGAAGTGCTTAAAATTTTCTTATTAATCTAAAGGACCTAATGAGCATAGTTTTACTATTACTAGGTTAATATGGATAACCCCACAAATTTTGTATCTTTTGATCACTTTTTTTTATTTCTCAATATTACCTAAATCCTACAAAAATGTATGTTTAGTGAGCTGGGTTGCAATTTTTGTTTAGAGTTCCCATTGCAGGTTTTCAATCTAATGAGTACTGAGTCTTTTGTTACTGGTAGTTTAGAGTCATGCATTTTGGACTGTAAAGAGAAAATATTTAGGGTAGAATAGCTTTGACCATAAATTTTGAATTAGATACCAAAAAATATTCAGTGGCTAAGAATTGATTTAATATTCTTTAAACATTTCCAAGTGGAATCTTGAGTCATGAGTTTTATGGTAACCAAATCTAAAACCCGTATCAGCATAAGTGGTGTCTTTTCCAGGAACGACGTTACCATTATTTAATAAAACCTTTATGGGTACCGCGTTATGCCGGGACAACTGGGGAATATGCTGTATAACCAAATAGTTGTATCTATTGACTAACAATAATGCTATATAAGATACTAATGCAAGGCCTCCTAAGGGAACATTCTACATAGTGAAACAAAAGAGTTCTTTAGTTATTTAGCATTTTCTACCGATATATTTGGGGAATAATATTTCGGGGACATAAGACCACAGTATGTGGTTTTGCTAAAGAAATGAATATTAAGATTGAAAAATCGCTATTTTAGACCAACATAATTCATGAATCGGAAAACCATTTTTATAAAAATGTTGTGTATGAGTAATAGTTAAAAAAATTCAGATAAGGGGAGATTTTTGATATCATATTGTGTAGTTTTAAGTCATGCAGTGAGGACATTGGTACTGTGCAATTTTAATTCATGCAGTGATGAAATTGGTATTGTCCAGTTTTAAGTCATGTAGTGAGGACATTGGTACTATGCAGTTTTAAGTCATGCAGTGAGGACACTGTGTGGCTTTAATTTAATGTCTTTAGTTCCGACCAATGGTATGAGAAAACTTTCCCAATTTCTTGCTAATTTTTTTGGAAACATATCATCATATTTAGGTATGGAAGGGAAAACTGTAAACTGTGATTTAGGAATTTTTGGAATCAAGAAAGGATGTGGGAAAAGGGCTAAAAGAATTAGAGAAAGTATTTTCTAAAAACGAATTTACCATTACTTGAAAAACCCGTTATGGGGGCTGTATAATGCAGGGCCAACTGGGGAATATACTTCATAGCCTAATAGTGGCATCTTATGAATGATAGGCCCATTATTTACGAAACTTATGTAAGGCCACCTAAGGACATGTTCTTCATAGTCAGTCAAAAGAGCTCTCAGAAGTTTGACGTTCTACTGATAAAGTCGAAGATTGTTTATGGAGATTCATATTTTTCAATGCATAGAGTTTGATTTATAAAAAAAGGTACCTGAATATGGGAAGGGTATTTCTAATCAAGATATCCAACGAATCGGAGGAACATGACCTTTATTAAGGTCTGACTCAAACATTAAAGATACAATTTCTGTAGTTTAATGTCATACTACTAGGAACAAAAATGGAAACAATATATGATGTGTGGCCAAGTGAATTCAAGGTTATTCTCTAGTGCATCAAACACATAGTGAAGGAAATCTTTAAACCATGGTCTTGAAGTTTTTCAGATTTTGAGAAAGATAATAGGACAAGTATACTTGAAAGAATGTTTTAAAATAAAGATTATTATATATTGTCATCAAATTTTGAATAGGTCAAAGATACTATAACTACGAATGAAATTACCATTATTTGACAAACCCGATATGGGGGCTATATTAGGCAGGGACAACTAGGGCATATGCTGCATATCCAAATAATTCCATCTTTTGGCTAAAAATCCTGTTATGTAGGAAACTTATGCAAGGCTTCCTAAGGGAACGTGCTCCATAGTCAGTTAAAAGAGAACTTAAATATTAGAAACTCTGTCACTAGAAACTGTAAGGAAGATTATGATAATCTGAAAATATTCAAAATTAAGAGTGTGAAATGTGGAAGGAGGTATTGCTTAACGCACATTAGAAAATATTGAATGAATATTTTATATATGTTTTATGTCTTTTACCTAGATCTGACTCATATGTAAAATGGGGACTTTCTTTGTTTCCTTTGAATGAATATGATGATGTGTAGTTTTAAGTCATCCAGTGAAGAAATTATATTATGCAGTTTTGAGGCATGCTGTGAGGACATTATACTATTCAGTTTTGAGTCATGGAGTGAGGAAATTATTAACCCTATAAGAAATCAAAACACCTTATATAAATAATCCATTTACCCAATTCCTAAGCCCACATGAGCTATGCTCAATATGAGAAAGAAGGAGTAGTAAGGGTTTCATTTATAATGAAAAGGTGATGCAAATTATGAATTGGGGCATTAGATTTCCATGATGTTTAACATCATGTGGTAAGGATGACAATGAACCGATATAAAAGGAAAGAAAAATTGAAACATGATTAAGGGATAAAACCCAATTGTCACTATATGTCATGTTGGGGAAAGAATCAAGTCATATATAGTTCTTAAATCATTCCCTATGTAGATTTGATTTTTATATAAGAAATAAAGGTGGTTTTTTATCATCCATCTAGGCCCATGATTGGAGATCTAGGCATCTCTATGTATCTCATTGAAAAGGAGAATAAATCCATACGTAGTTCTTGAAACAATCATTCCTCATTCTAACAGAGTTTGACATGAAGAATGGTGGATTTTTTACATGTTATGAGTGAACGGTAAATCATAAAATATAAAATAGTATTAGGACTAAATCATATGTCTTAAAGAAATTCTCTGTATAAATCTGATTCATATACATGAGGGGAAATGAAAATAAAAAGATTTTGTGATTGTGGATGGGCCTAGAATTGGAAATTCAGGTGTCTCTACATATCTCATTGAAAATGAGAATCAAGCCATACGTAGTTCATGAAACATGGTCTCTATGAAGATCTGACTTCGATATATGAAAGAGAGGGACTTATGTAATACTGAGAATTAGTGATGACGTCAATGGCATTTTCATATAGAACCTTATAATGTGAAATAGAGAAAACATTAGTTTTACATATGATGTCATGGAATTTGATGTCATGCGACAAGGACGAAGATGCTACACACTTTAATTTCATGAAACACGAACACTTTTAGTTGTTATGCAGTTTAATTTCTTGCAACTAGGACATGGTTGTAACATAGTTTTATGCCTTGTAGCAAGAACAATGTACTTTGCAATTCAAAGTCTTGCAGTGAGGACTAATGTGGTTGTAATGCAGTTTAATATCTTGCCACTTAGACATGGGGGTTGTGCAGTTTTAAGTCTTGCAGTGAGGACAATGGTCTATAATTACACAAAGTATTTCTTAAAAAATCTCACATTGGTTGGAGATGTAATGAGCTCTCTATCCATTGATATTAAATCATAAGCTATATTTGAATAGTCCTTATGTATTGAAATAAGGTCCTTCCCACTTTGGTTCATGTTTTGGAGATTTCTTTCCTAGTATCATTGGAGTCCTAAGGACCAATACCAATTCTCCTTGAAGGAATGAACGAAGGAGAACTTTCTTATTAAAATATCATGCTATTATACTCTGATAGACCTCTAAATGATGTAATGTATGCAATCTTCTCTCGTCTAATATTTCCAACTCATCAAACCATTTCTGAGATCATTCATCTGTTGAAAAATGGTCCTAGATTGCAACTCTATGTGAATGCAATTGTATTTTAATTGGAAAAACTACTTTGGTTCCATATTCCAATGAATAAAGAGTTTCTTAGGTGGAAGTACAGGTAGTTTTCTGATAATCCCATAAATAATTCAAAAGTTTATTAAGCTATGACTTCTTATCTTTATCCACCATCTTCTAGAGTATATTTGATAGGGTTATGTTGAAAGCCTCTATCAATCCATTGGCCTCCGCATGATAGCGAGATGAATGGATGGATTTGATATTATATACTTGATATAACTTTTTTACCTCAGCAGAACAAATATTGGTGTCATTTTCTATCAAAATTGTATGAGGGACAGAAAATGTGGTGATGATATTAGTTTTGAAAAAAATAACAATTCTTTTGGATCTAACTTCCTTAAGAGGTATTGACTCAGCCCATTTAGAGAAGAAGTCAGTAGCAATGAGAATAAACTTGAACTGCATAGCCGTTGCTGGAGGATAAGGTCCTACTACATCCATTCCCCATGTGGAAAATGGCCAGGAGTATTTAGCTATATATAGAAACTCTAAGGGTTGATGAATGAAGTTGGAATGCACTTGACCGACATGACATTTTTTTAGTGAAATCGGTACAATTCTGTGTCATTGAAGGCCAAAACTATTCAAGCCTTCGGATATGATCAGAGAGTATTGCCTAGATTGGTAGGCACCACAAGCACCTAAATTTACTTCTTTCATGACGGATAAAGTCTCTTCTCCATCAACACATCAAAAGAAAATTCATTCAAATACCCAATTATAAAGGATCTTTTGGTGGTTTGGACTATCATAACGAGTAAAATTGGCCGCTCATCGCTGGATCTGTTCTTTTTCAACCCTGTTTGGTGGAAGTACCCTATTTTGATGACATTATATTATGGATGTTCTCCATCCCATGGTATGAACATATGGTTCAGAAATATGTAACATTTCATTAATTTCCTCCATTCTGGTTTGAACAAAAGGTCAGACCACATGATGTTAGGTTATGCTGATAATTGTTTCATCCTGATTTGGATCGACTAAAGATGTATCTGCATTCGATGGTGCATTTTCTTGGACATTTTGTGATCGCGGGATATAGAACAATGTAGGCTCTGAGGGAAATTCATCTATTAACTCTCTGACATAATCACTCATAGGGTTTAACACTAATTTTCTGATAGAATATTCCCCAATGATTTGTTTGATTACCAATTCTGAATCACCTTATACCTTTAAATGATCCATTTGTAGCTGAAGGGCCAATTCCAAACAAGATATGAGAGCTTGATATTATGCTTCATTTTTGGTAACACCTTATTATAATAGGAAAGAATAAGTTAATACTTCCTTTTTGGGGGGAATAAGGAAAATTACTATTCCAACCATGTTGAGTTTAGGATTTTCAATTCTCTTCCCTATTGAAATTATAGAACCACCATCAAAATACATTTCCCATGATTGGGAATTATCTTGAATAGAGAAGACCTCTTCAACGGGAAGTTTAGTATTAAATGATGTGTCTTCCACGGATGGGTGCTCAGTAAGGAAATTAGCTAGAGCATGGCCTTTTATTTCCTTTTGAGTCACAAATTGGATGTCAAAATATTGCAACATAACTTCCCACCATGCTAAACATCTTGTAATCATAGGGTGACTGAGTATAAATTTGAGCGGGTTATTACGAGAAACTAGTTGGACCTCAAGATGTTGTAGGTAATGCCTCAATTTCTGAACTACAGATATTAATGCCATGAAGCACTTCTCAATACTTGAATACCAAGTTTTCATGTCAAGGATAGTGCGACTGAGATAATAAAGGTTTTTTTCATTACCAACATCATTCTTTTGGGTGAGGAAGGCACCTAGTGATCTCTAAAAAGCTGTCACATAGAGAATAAGTGGTATTCTCTCAATAGGTGGAATCAATATTAGTGTAATAAAGAGATATTTCTTGAGGATATCAAATTCTTCTTGGAAATCCTCAATCCATTGGTAGGTAACTCCCTTCTTCATTAATCTGGTGAAGGGTAAACATTTTCTTATCAAATTGGTGATAAAGCGCCGAATATAGGCCAAGTGTCCTTGGATTCCTCTTAATTCTTTTAACTTTTCAGGATGTGATATAAGAATGATTGATTTTGTTTTCTCAAGATCAAATTTGATACCACGATGGCATACAATGAAGCCAAGAAACATTCCTAGGGTTACCCCGAAAGCACATTTTAAGGGGTTCATCTTCAAATTATGTTGCCAATGTTTGTGAAATATGGTTTCCAAATCAGCCAAGTGATTAGAACATTTTTTTATTTTACTACCAAATCATCCACATAATATTAAACAAGTTTCCCTAAGAAGGGTTTGAAGATATGGTATATGGCACATTGTTATGTTGTGCCTACATTTTTTAAGCCAAAGAACATTACCCTATAGAAAAACACACCTTTAAGAGCTCTAAAGGCTGTAGATTCATTATCCTCTGGGACCATTCAAACTTGATTATACCCAGAGTAACCATCCATAATGTAAAGAGCTTCATAGCCTCTCATTTCATCAATTAGTAGTTCTGTAATCGAGATTGGAAAATCATCTTTAGGACAACACTGGTTAAGATCTCTGAAATCTTTGAAGACTCTAATTTTTCCATTCTACATTTTTACTGGGACAATATTGGACAACCATTTGGGATACAAAAAATCCCTGAAAATGTTATCCTTAATAATCTTATCAACATCATATTCAATTATAGGGGCATGAGATGGGTGTGTTCTCCTTGCTTCTTGCTTAAATCCACGATGTTCTTATGGCAAACCCAAATGATGTGTGGCTACATTAGGATTAAGATCTGGCATTGTTGTATAATTCCAAGCAAATATATCTCGATATTTCATTAGAAAATAAGTATACAACTCTTTTTATTCAGAGTTCATGGACATACTAATTAGAGTGGGGCGAGAATCTTCTTTTGTATCCATATTTATTTATTTGAGTTCATCCATGGTGGTAGAGAAACCTTCATCAAATGATGTAGGAGAATCCCCGAGATCTTCCTCTTCTTCCTCATTTTGTGTTATCTCTTCTGTTTCCACTTGCATAGTAGATGAGAAGGTAATACTCTTAGAGTTAAGGGGGGAGTAAATATTTGAGCATCCCAAAGAAGAATCCATCGTATCTGACCCTACTGATGATGAAGGGTCCTCTTGTGGTAAAGAGGGATTGATGGATTGAGAATCAGCATCTTTTTCTTCCTCTAACATTGCTATAATTTCATCTATTTTGATTGATGAAGTAGAGGATCATTGTCATTCGACAGATGAAATAAAAAAATCTCCATCCAAGCTTCCATCATTGCTTGGTGTATCAATAATTTCTCACATGTTATCAGGCTCAATTTCTGCAATTGACATAATGGAAATTGCTGTATAAGTTTATGTATTTAGTTTTACCCTTTCAATTTGTATAACGAGTAGCACATAATCTATACTCAAATTCTTGAATGGATTTTCCTGAATATTTTCAAGTCCATTTGAAGCATTAACACTGGTTATTTCTTTCATCATGGACTTCGTTCTTTTTGTGTGATAAAACTTTGCCTTAATTTATTGAGATTCACATGTTTTGAACGAAGCCTTGTCACCATACAATGTCCCAATTTGACCATTCAAACAGTATTTTAGACATTGATTGTATGACTAAGTTATGGCTACATGTTGATGCAACCAAGTCCTTCCAAGCAGAATATTGAAGGCTGTGTCCTGACGAACAACCTTGATATCTGAATTAGACACAAGATCTCATAACTGTGTTTTGAGTGTAATTTCTCCCAGAGGTTTTTGTAAATTATTGTCATATCCTTGAAACATTAATGTTGAAAGAGATAATTCAGATTTAGTCAGGCCCAATTGACAAAGTGTACGAATGGGAATGATGTGGACCCCAAAGCCATTGCCAATGAAGGCTCGTCGGATATTTATGTCATTGACTTTGCAAGATAGATACAAAGGTATGATATGCCCATGTACCACATGGTCATCATCTTCATCCATAAAAGATACGACTATGTGAAATTCTGTAGGATCATTCTCTATACGGTAAATCTGAGCAGTAGAAACTTCGGATTCAAACTCATGAGGACTTGAAAAGGCCTCAATGAGTGCCTCTCAAAGATCATTTGGTATATTCAAAGCATCCAGAATTGACAACATGGTCGGTAATTGGTCCAATTGATTCAAAACATCGTACTTTTGATCCAAATGTCTGTATTTCCCAGCATGGAGATGTGGTTTTGCAGGTTCTTTGGAAGTTGATGCTTCTTTTGTTAGTGTACTTTGTGTGGGAGAAGAAACAGGAAATACTGGGGGTTTTGGTAAATTAGACTAAGTCTATTCATCTGCTAAGAAGAATATGGTGTGGATTATAATCGGTCCTCCATAATAATTATTTCTGAACTAGACTTTTATTGCATGGAAGAAACTCCTTGTTCTTGTAGATCTCGCAAAAGGGATCTTCCACGAGTTTATGTTGCATATATGGTTTGATTTGGGGTAGAGTTAAAACAGTGGTTTCTGGAATTCCTAGGTCTTCCCCTATTTCCTCGACCTTGGCCTCTTCCTCTAATTCCCCGATTAGGTATAATGAATTATGGCTCAATGCCATCAGAGTCCTCATTAGCATAAGGATCTGTTAAATCGATAACATTAATGGAACCAAGGATCAATTCGTCATCTGATGAGGATTCTTCCTGACAGGTTACTTCTGATTGTACCATTTGGCAGGGCGGTGCACATGATTTTGAAACAGATGGCATAAATTTTTCCTGGATTAAGGACATCTTTGGCATTGTTGTGATCTCATCTTCTTCAACTGCTCTTTATCCTAATGACCACTCTGTTTCTTTGAGGAACGAGCTGTTGATGAAGATGGTTTTTCTATGGTTGGAGTGGTAAGAGACACAATTGGTTGTCTCAATTGTTTTTGTAAAATAGCATGAGTCTTGTTTATTATTTTCATGATCATGAAATCATCAAATTTTTGAACATTTTTTCTTTTAACGTCTTTCCATTCAACTTCTTCCTCTGTATCAATAATAGTAACACATTATACTTTAGTTGATGAACTTTTCAATTTCACATGTCTAGAGTCTACTATCTTTTCCATAAGGTCTTTGAATAACAAGAACTTCTAAATGGGGTGTCCCAATATCTGATGAAAGGGATAATAATTCGGATGATCTTCATCTCCGTCTTTATTTTTCTTCTTCAACCGTAGTAGCTGAACCAAATTGTTTTCTAACTCTGAGATGAAGTAACCAGGAACATGTTCATTCCTAAAATAATAGACTTTATTATTTAATTTCTCAAACAATTTCTGCCATTGATCATTTTGATCATCTTAACGAGACAGTCATTACTGTTGATGCTCAGGAGGTGGAGCCCTTTGGTATGATGAAGATCATGAAGTAGAATCAGGTATAGGTTCCTGTTTGAGTGTGATTATAGCAGCTTCTGCCTTTTAAATCCACCTTCCTAGAGCTAATGGAATTACATGAGTTTTAGACTTAGCATCCATAATAGAGTCTTCTATATGCTGAGCGATTCATATAAGGTCTCAAACCCCTCATGTGTATTTCACAGGGATCAATGGTGTGCATAATTCATCACACAGATTTTCTACACAGATTGGCAGCAACTATTCTTGAGGAAGTGCTAAACTTTAAGAATATGTTAATCCCTTCCATTGAGAAATGAAATATAAAACTCATTAATTCTCCCTTTGTTTACAATTGGTAAGATAAAAAATTGTCATCTTTGGTAGTGTTGAGCTAAATTGAAGATGAAATTTCTAACGAAGATCTTCCTACCTAGTAATTGATCGAGATTGCAAACTCGTATTCAAGACAAAATCTATTCCTTGTAATGAAATCACAAAACAACTAAGAATAAATTATTCTTGTTGTTGATATGTTCCCATAATAGGATCAAAATGAGAAACCAACAGTGGTAGTTATTGTTCCAGATCTCCCGAACCATTAAGAATTGGGAATGTGGTATTCACTAAATTTGGTGGGGGAGTAATTTCATCCACCCATTCAGGATAAGCTCTCTTTTCCAGTTGAACTGGTGCACGTCGTTCCTCCATATCTTCCAATCAGGTCTTTAATGCATTAATTTTGTTCATAAGAATTTGGGGAATATTTGGATAAGCTAGATTCTGTGCTGGTATAGAAATTGGAGCTTGAGATGGTGCAATGACTGGTAAAACCACTAATGGGGGGGCTGATATCTGCCTTGGATAACCCACGAGAATAGGTCTATCAGGATGTATATAGTTCTTCCTTGATTGTGTACCCAATGGAGGGAATTAATTTTCCTCATATATTGTTACTATAAATACCCTTTGTTGAGGAGCTCCTACAAGATTTTCAAGTTGAGGATTTGTCTTGGGAGTTTGTCTAGAGGAAATGTTGTTTCAAAGCATCTTTTTATTGAGTATTTTCAAATCCTTCGTATCCACTTATTGCAATGAAAATATCTCTTAAAGTAAAAGTGATTGACCTTCTCTAGTGGAAAATTGATATACAATCTAACTTTTTTCTTTTCTGCTTGTGATATTCCTTTTAGAGAGGGGGTGGTTATTTGAAGGAATACCTTTATTCTAGGAAATCCTCTGATTTCGGGTACTCACACCTTCTTCATTTTCTTTCATGTGTACCATATTATGTACAAGAAATTCATCTTCAGATTCCCCTGAATTGGACTTATTTTCTAGAGGATTTTATTCAATGGTATTGATAACATTCACTGGCACATAATGCATTGATGACATTCTATCAGTGTTTCTTCTAGATAATCTCCCTTGTTGTCTTTCACAAGACTTCATTCATCTATATGATGAATTCCCTTGAATTGTTTGGAGGACAGTAACATGAAGGGAATAATTTCATAATTCAGTTGTATGATTTCCATATGGATTCTTCCCTAATCGGTACAAAACTGACTTCTGTTGAGGAGGGGATTGTAGATGTGAAAAATCCCCCAGCCTTATAGGCTAGGGTTGATCCTATTCTTCATCATAAAATCTTTGAATATTGTTTAATTAATTTGAATGTTGAATGAAATTTTCCCCCATCATGTCAAGATGTGTTGATTCTTGAACTTTTATAACCAAAATTCGTGCAAAAAATCTCCTCATTTTAAGGATTTTGGTTAGGACATTAGCTGGGCGCATCATTCGACAATCACTAAAATCACCTGTTTAAGAATATAATTGTGCTATTTCAGACATTTCCATCCTATGATGCCTGAAATACTTTAAACGGGATGCATGTTCGTGATTTTCAGATGCTAAATGTAAAAGTAGCTCAACAAATTCTTTTCTTTGGGCCTGATTCTGATGAGAACTAGTTGGGGCCTACTCTTGAGCGTATATTTGATTACATACAAAACCTATTGATTGGGGTCATCCATGAAAAATAAAATTGCATGAGACCACTTTTGGTTGACTTTTCTGATTTTGGAGTGTACTGAAATGCAATTCTCCATATGCACCCCATCCTTTGATGTGAGAAATAGATGGGGAATCAGAAATTTACTGGCGTAGTCTCCTTAAGGCATTGAGACGTGTGCGTTGAAGGGTTCTCTATTGATTTTCAACCCTTGGATGTTGGGAAACTGAGAGATATTCCAAGTCAATATGGCAATGCAACCCTTCTATAACCTTTAAATGATTTTGATATTAATCATATGGTAAGAAATTAGTTTTAAAATGACAAAGAGTTTTCTATAAGCTGAGATGAATTTCATGAATGCAATCTTTTATCATCAATTCTGGAATACCAACGAAATTTTTTTTGAAGGCCATAACATGTCTGGGATTTCTCCTTTAGCTAATTGTTTCTTCATGTTTAACACATCTTCATCATCTTTCACGAGAGGTTTCTCCACTAGATCTGACCAGATTGGATGCTCTGTATTAGAAGATAAATGACATAAATGAGGTTTGGAGAATGATCGTTCCCTTAACATGTCGTCTTGTTGAGAAATTGTTTCAACCGTCAATGACTAGGCATCAGAGATGACTAGCCTTGGGTTTTCAAGTACCTCGAGATTGGAGGGATTTCTTGTCACTACATAGTCAATTTTGGAACCATTTTGACAATGCGAAATAATACTGTAGATAGTACTTTCACAGTGAATGCCATCACGGGGAGTATCACCATGGTGGAATATTTCAAGGGATAAATATTCTTTTCCTTTGGTCTTCCTGCCACGTGGAGGGTTGTTGTGGCTCTCATCCGGAGATTGAAACTCTGGATTGACAGAATTTTCATGAAGCAAGCCATCATGATCAAGTGTCTAAGGAGGAACTTCAGAGTTACCACTACCACTCATAAAATATGGTAATGAGATGATAAGATCTTGAGATACAATATATAAATGTCTGAGGGCATCAAGAACTCCAGTATTAAGATGAGCGAAATCACAGCATGACTCTTTATTTTCCAACGGTGTTTGTCGAGACTTATTTCTGGATGTTCTCTTATACTTAGTTGGGGCCACCTATTATGATAAATGGTTATAATGGGTAGGTGTATATGCATGCCTTGGAGTAGTTACTAGAACAGACAGATTAACTCCAATTGTAAAGGGTGTATGTTCCCAATCCTTCTGTCCATATGATATGGGGGAATATGCCCCATGACCCTCCTAGACTGGAACTGAGGTGTGTATCTACTATGGGATTGCATTTTGATGTGTCATCCCATGTGTGGGGACAAATTTATATGTATGTTCCCCTAATACTACTGAAGTAGATGTTAAAATATCCTGACATGCTTCCAGAATATGGGCAGAGATATGCATCTACCCATTCACCATTGATAAGATGTGTTTGGTGACTTCAGCAGCCAGAATGGTAATATACGTCCATTCCGTATTTGGAGTGGGTGTATGTGGCTTCTCATAACCTCCTTTTCCTGTCAATGGATTTTGACAGTACTCGCACATGGGCGTAGAGAGTTGGGTCTGCCCCAAAATTTGTCATTGAAGCTTTCTGACTGACTTCCCTGGGTGCTACCAAATGATATAGTAGGTAGGCATGATGAATATTGGCAGGTGTATGTTCCTTCTTGATTTTTCCCTTCAAGTATGGTTTATATACTTCCTTTAATACCGACAGTCGAGATAGTTGGCAGAATTGGTGATTGTAAACAGGTGTATATTCCTGTTTATCAGTTGCCACAATATTAGGGTGGCGAGCCTATTTAAATGCAGTCAGATGAGCCTCCTAACTGGATGATAACTTGTGAGAAGGTGTATGTGCCTTTTAATGATACTCCACTGGGTGTATCTAGTGGTATTGATGAGTTGTTGTCAGATGATCCTGCTGAGAAACCAAATTATGACGGACTGGTGTGTGTGCCTGCTCATTGTTTGCAATCAAGTTAGGTCGACGGACTACTTCGGAAGAAGAAGAGGTGATAAACTGCTCCCAATTAACTGGAAGTTTTCCCTAGTAGTTCATCTTGTGTGACCGATTCTCGGAGACCTAGGCCAAACCTCTATAGGAAACACCCCCATCATGTTGGGGGTTCACTACCGAATTATTTTTGCAGTGATTGCCAGAGGGATTCTTCAGGAGTGAATCATGAATTCTTGAATTGAGGCCTTGAGTAACCTCTTGATTCACCTCCTTGTAGTATGGGAGGAACTGTTTGTTGTGTTTTGGGGTTAAGGACCCCAAAAAGATAGAGATAGTTGTTGGAACCATGTGTTTCTTGAACATTGGTCATCGTTGGCTAGATGATTGAGGATTGTTGTTGACGTGGAGGGCCTATCGAGTAGCCTCCGAAGTCAAGATTGTACCATGCTGGAAATATTCCTTCACCAGCACATTAGATACCCAATGTTGAATATACTGGGTTGGTGATAACGTCCTTCCTATGGATGGAGATCTAACTTGAGCAGCACTCAGGAATTTCACAGATATTGTCTTGGAGAAATCCATTCTTTTGATTGTAGGGAGTTTTTTGGGTATCTGGGAACAACGACAAGCTCTATTAAAGAAAAAAAATCAGATGGATACATGTGTTATTGATTCCTTTGTATGGACTTACTTTATCAATTGATAGGGGCCTAACAAGTGAGTAACATTATTAACTTGGTTAAGAATTCACGTCGGGTTCACCATTTTTTTTAGTTTCTTGAAACGTGTGTTCTAGATTTAAGAATAACAGTTTCCAGGTGGTTTCCATTGGATTTATTCATGGAACTAAAAAATTCCAATAGTTCTTTATCCAAAGAGGACCTACATTCCAAAGGCACGTATTCCTTATGTTTTTAACTTTATGATACATTGGAATGTGTATTGGTCGAGAGGATGGGAGGTTAGACTCATCACACCTTTAATTATTGTCTACTATGGGACTCTCTTTTTAAAATTAAAATATTTTCTAGAATCTTTATTAATTCACCTTGTATATCATAAGTATCCCTCATAGTTTATAATAATTTATTTACATGTGAAAAACATTATAATCATTAGTATGTATTCAAGGTTCTTAATTAACGGAAATATTCCTATGCATTTGAAGTTTTCCATCAATGGTATCCTCTAATATAATGATTAGATATTCTTTTAATCATCTTTGTGATGATACTGGTTTTTAAGCCACTTAGTGGGGCTATGGAATTTATAGTCATCTAGGGAGACGAAGGTTTGTTTTGTTCTTGGGATAGTACCCGTAAAATGGGCTTCCTATGTATCCTTGTGAAAGGAATCAGAACCCTCGTAGTGTGGTGTCACATAATAGGACACATCATACCTCTTAAGTTAATGTGATGTGGACCTCTAAGAGGAATGTGCTTAGTTGACACTTAGTGTGGGACTTATGTTGAAGCAGCCCAAGGAACTTAGAAGGGATATGGGTTTCCAAGTAATATCAGACCATATTGGGAATATCATATAAAGAGAATAAGTTTGATTTGAAATATTGGTTTTGAACCTCAAGGAGGATTCCTACATATCCCATATGGATGGGAATAAAATCCCACACAGTTTGATAAATCTAATATGAGAGTATGGTCCTCTATGAAAGGAGAATTTAGGCTTACTTCCTGAAAAGAATGCCCTGATGATTTGAGGATTGAATTTGGGACTTATTTCCAAAGGAGGATACCCAAATTGGGTGAATTACGGTTGGATTCTTGAGGAGGATATTCAGTGATCTCGGGCCCTAAAAGAGCTTCCTACGTATCCTGGTTTGGAACATGAATCAGAGTTCGTGTAATTCATTCCAATGAGTGTATGTGCAGATGTTGTAACCATCACATATATCGAAGCCCATGTGATTCATGCTCGGTGTGAGAAATAGGAGGATGCGAAAGATTCAAAAAAGTCATTCACACTTCCAAATGTATTCTCCATGCTGATAGAAGAGGGAGAGTTGATGATACTTCCCTATGTTCTCCTCACATTAGAAAAGGGTCCAAAATGGAAGGAGAAAGGGGTGAAGGTGAGGGGATTATACCAGGATGGGTGCCCTTAAATTGGTTCTTGTAGGAGAGGGAGACATCTCTTATGCTTGAGCAGAACAACAAGTGTTAAGTGTACCTTCTCTACCATAGACCTGAGGTTCTGGGTCACCTCTTTGAGAAGGGCGAGGAAGGTAACCAACCCTCCACTAAACTAGGAACTTTCCAACACTGTTTTTGGGAGAAAATTCCATGTGATTTTGGATATACAAACCCAAAAACATTCCATGAATCCTAACCCCATTGTAATACAAATGTGTGAAACATTTTACTGTGTAAATACAAACCCAAATAGGAGACAAATTGATGTGGCTTTCCCAAAGGTTTGAGAAGTCAGGAGTTTTTGATGGAGGATTCAACTTAGCCTCTTCTAGATAAGGGAACCAAGGAAGGAGATACCCTTCCGTGAATGGATTTTAAAAAGTATACTTGATTTGGTCATGTAGGTCCCTCATGCAAGTATTCTACATAGGTACCCCACGTTGATGTACCGCGAAGGTATACAACGCAGGTGTGGCATGAAGTTATACCGCGCAGGTGTGGCATGCAAGTAAACCACGTTGGTGTGGCGACCAGGTATACCGCGCAGGTGTGGCACCTAGGTATACCGTGTAGGTATGGCACACAGGTATACCGCATAGGTCTGGATGATGATAGAAGAATGTGTATAACTTAAAAACATGTTTATCCCATTTAATTATCTCTTCTCTCGTGGTTTAGAGAGCTAAAGGAGACAATTTGAGGGATCTAGGAAAAAGGGCTACGCAATGGGAGATTCATAGTGTCTTTAGATTTTTTTCATTCTTGAAATGGAGAGCCCAAGGGCTCTATTTATAGGCACGGATGGGCCTGGCCGAGGAGATGTTTCCAATACAGGTACTACGCGCAGTTCTTCTGCGCATGTGCTCTATGTATGTGAATCAAGCATCTTCTGACATGGAGGTCTAGAACGGGGCTCCTCCATGTAGGTGAGTCATGTATATCTCCCGTACAGGTGCTCCGTATAGGTGCTGGAAAAATATTCTGACACAGAGCTCTGCCATTGAGGTCATCCATGTATGTTGGCCGCATAGGTCGGCCGCTTAGGTCAGCCGCGCAGGTTCGTGAAGTTACTATGTCACCAAACTCTTTGGGTGTATTTTTGATTTTCCTTTTTACTTTTCAAACCTTTCTTTGGTATCTGAAAGATCTGTAGGTCACTTTATAGTCTGCTTGGTTAATTCTTCAAGTACTGTCAACAATAATATTATTTTTTAACCATATTTACCAGATTTACCTTTTAACCATGGTAAATAAAATATTTACCGATGTAATTATTCATAATGTATAAAAATAAAAGATACCAATTTACATAATTTGGACCTCAAGATTCCAAATATGTAATCCAATTTTCCAAATTCAAAACACAGAAGTGGCTTAAGTTAATTTAAAATTAATTCCCGTTGTTAAAACAAAAAAGTGTGTTTTTTATAAATAGTAACTTTCAATAGATCGACACTTGTTTATGTTTAGTTTAAATGTGAAATTACGCACAATGACATAAATTATATTAAATGGTAAAAATATAATCTAATGATACATTAAAACCACTCAATTGTATAGTTTGACACTATAAATTATTTCGATTAGAAAAGTTATTTTTAATTAAAATTTAGTATTATTCATAAAAAATTGAAAGTTTTCTGAAAAGTACCAAAAATTCTCTCTAATCTAATTTTGATATTCTAAATTTATAAATGGAGTCATTTTTTAAAAATAAAATTTATAAATTTAAAAAAGTGGGTATTACTATTCACAACGGCAAGTTTGATTGTTCGTGGTGTGTTATAATCTGGAAGTTGTGTGTAATGCTAGCTATTACATTATTCAAAGGGAAACGTACCGTGGAAGCTTGGGCAATTACACTTTCCCTATATTTACATTTTTTATTTGTACAATAAGTGGGAAATAATATTATAATAGAATATTCAATAATAAATCTTTTTCCAAAAAAAATTAACTCACTCCCCACATTCCTCTTAATCATTTATTATTTCTCCAAAAATATCACATTAATCCTCCCACCTCACACATGCAGACCCACATATCATAAATGATTTTAATGAAAAAATACATAAGATAAGGATGTTCAGTCAGTATTAACTTGTATCATTACTCCCCTACAAAGAAATTCATGGTCTCAAACGATTAAAAGAAGGTTGAATTATTAAGGTGATTCCATATGGATATAGAAACCAAAAAACATTACCCTGGTCATGTTGATAAAATTAATGAACTCTCACAAGTTTTAAAAGATATTTTTAGTGTGTTTTAGAATAAAAAATACAATCCAAGAATCTATTAAAGGATAGGGAACGGTAAAAAAATATATTTTTTGGTTTTAAATAAAAAATGTCTGTTTGAAAATTTGTAATTAAATGGAAAAAAATTTCTATAATTATTTAAAAAACATGAAGATACTTGAAAATCAAAATCAATGAAAAAAACACATCATCAATCCATTAACATTGGGATTATAAATTCAAAAGCCTAAATAGTTACTCAATTTTAAAAAATGAAATTTAATATTTTGTTATGTGATATTTTTATGATTATAGGGAAAAAAATAAATTCCTAAACTACATATTATTTCCCTCCCCAATAGTTATATGTTACTAATTCTGATTATAAAACATAAATGTATCATGAAAGTATTATCCTGATTAATTAATATGACATCAATATACAAATTTTAAGGATAGATAAAACCTAATGTTATTTTCTAATTGATTTCTTGTAAACAATTTTGATATGGGTGATTTTCTACTTTTGAATATTGAAAAATAATAAATTTAGATTTATTAGAAATAAAATTTAAATAGATATAATAAAATGGTAATAAGTAAAATGAATCTTAGTTAAACACCCCCAGTGGTTCTTCATATTTACTATATATAACTAGAAATTATATTTTCCATCCCAAATGAAATTGTTAATGCATCGTCCTTAAGAGAAACATCCACATATTCATTTTATAAAAACTATTAATGAAAATCATATTCTCTATAAAGGACCATATGTATACTATTGTATATCCTTGTTCTTGTTAGTAATAATTTTTCAATGATATGAGGTGGATAGATAATATGGGGGGACTCCTCTTACTCATATAAAAGATTTCCCCATATCATTTAGTTTTTACTATCTATACTTAGGAGTGGAGTATCTTATTTTTATGAGAAATTAGTTCTTTTATAAATATCAATTTATGTACATTATAAACTATCGACCATAGTATGAATCAAAAAAATATCATCTATCCTTTATTCAAAATTAGACATTGTTTGTGTGGAAACATAAAATTATTCTTATTTCTATGTAAACCAATATTATAGATGAAAATGTGATTTCAAAACAATATAGATTACAGTTAACATCATTCTATATAAAATTCAAATAAAAAGAATATAAATGAATATTATTTATCTCATGTATATAAACATGTATCATTTCAACTAAATGCATTGGCTCTTGAATATAGTTTTCAACAAGTGTCGTCCATGGGTAATATATATATTTTTAACACACTAACTCTTATGTAGTTTCTTCATCCTCTTTAAATGAAATAACATGAAATATGTGGTTTGAGAATTTAAATTAAAACATGGAATATTAGTTATCATTTTTTTGTATATAAAAAAAAATTATGTATCTAAATTTTATTAATATTCTTCAAATGCATTATATATTTCATTATTTAAATGAACTTCCTGTATTAGATAAATTGTGATGGTAAATGAATGATTTTATAATATTTCTTCAGCCAAAAAAATCATTTTTATGAAACTAGATGGAATTATTGTTCTTATTCTGTTACATATATTCCATCATATTGTTTCAGTTTCATTAGGATGTTCATTATTAAATGATGTGTCTTCCACAGATGGGTTCTTAGCAAGGAAATCTTCCAGATCATGGCCTTTTATTTCCTTTTAAGTCACAAAATGGATGTCAAAATATTGCAAAATTACCGCCCACCATGCTAAACGTCCTGTAATCATAGGGTGACTGAGGATAAATTTGAGCGGGTTATTACGAGACACCAGTTGGACAACATGATGTTGTAGGTAATGCCTCAATTTCTGAACTACAAAGATTAATTCCATGAATCACTTCACAATACTTGAATACAATGTTTTTGCATCAAGGATAGTGCGACAGAGATAATAAAGGTTGTTTTCATTTCCATCATCATTCTTTTGGGCAAGGAAGGAACCTAGTGGTCTCTCAAAAGCTGTCACATAGAGAATAAGTGGTATTTCTCAATAGGTGGAATAAATGTTATTGGAATCAAGAGATATTTATTGATTATATCAAATGATTCTTGGAAATCCTCATTCCATTGGTAGTTAACTACCTTATTCATTAATCTGGTGAAGGGTAAACATTTTCCTATCAAATTGGCGATAAAGCGCCGAATATAGGCCAAGTGTCCTTGGATTCCTCTTCATTCTTTTAAATATTGAGGAGGTGACATAAGAATTATTGATTTTGTTTTCTCAGGATAATCTTCGATACCACGATGGCGTACAATGAAGCCAAGAAACTTTCTTATGGTTACCCCGAATGCACATTTTAAGGGGTTCATCTTCAAATTATGTTGCTGAAGTTTGTGAAATATGATTTCCAAATCAGCTAAGTGATTAGAAATTTTTTTGGATTTTACTACCAAATCATACACATAACATTCAACAAGTTTCCTTAATAAGGGTTTGAAGATATAGTGTATGGCACGTTGGTATGTTGCGCCTATATTCATTAAGCCAAAGAACTTTACCCTATAGAAAAACACACCTTGAGGAGCTCTAAAGGCTGTAGATTCATTATCCTCTAGGGCCATTAAAATTTGATTATACCTAGAGTAACCATCCATAATGGAAAGAGATTCATAGACTGTCATTTCATCAATTAGTAGTTCTGTAATCGTGACTGGAAAATCATCTTTAGGACAACACCGGTTAAGATCTCTGAAATCTATGAAGACTCTAATTTTCCCATTCTACATATTTACTGGGACAATATTAGACAACCATTTGGGATAATAAACTTCCCTGAAAATGTTAGACTTAATAATCTTATCAACATCATATTCAATTTTAGGGGCATGAGATGGGTGTGGTCTCCTTGTGCTTGCTTAAATCCACGATGTTCTTCTGGAAAACCCAAATAATGGGTGGCTACATTAGTATTAAGACCTGGCATTGTTGTATAATTCCAAGAAAATATATCTCGATGTTTCTTTATAAAGAGAGTATACACCTATTGTTCTTCAAAGGTCATGGACGTACTAATTAGAGTGGGGCGTGAATATTCTTCTGTACCTTGATTTATTTCTCTGAGTTCATCCACAGTGGTAGAGATACCTTCTTCAAATGATATAAGAGAATCCCCGAGATCTTCCCCTTCTCCATCATTATGTGTTATCTAGTTTGTTTCCACTTGCATTGTAGATGAGAATGAAATAATCTCAGAGTTAAGGGAGGAGTTAATATTTGAGAATCTCGATGAAGAATCCAACGTATATGACCCAACTGATGATGAAGGGTCCTCTTGTGGTAAAGACGGATTGATGGATTGAGTATAAGAATCTTTTTCTTCCTCTAACATTGCTATAATTTCATCTATTTTTATTGAATAAGTAGAGGATCATTAGAGTTCAGCAGATGAAATTAAAACTTCTCCATCCAAGCTTCCAATATTTCTTGGTGTATCAATAATTTCTCCCATGTTATTAGGCTCAATTGCT
Source organism: Viscum album (assembly GCA_963277665.1). NCBI lineage: Eukaryota > Viridiplantae > Streptophyta > Magnoliopsida > Santalales > Viscaceae > Viscum > Viscum album. The sequence continues at coordinate 121,003,372 of OY728134.1, forward strand.
GCAATTGACATAATGGAAATTACAATATAACTGTATGGATTGGGTTTTACCCTTTCAATTTGATTAATGGGTAGCACATAATCTATACTCAAATTCTTGAATGGATTTTCTTGAATCTATTACTATCTATTTGGAGCATTAACTCTGGTTTTTTCCTTCATCATGGACTTCGTTCCTTTTGTGTGATAAAACATTGCCTCAATGTATTGAGATTCACTTGTTTTAAACGGATCCTTGTCACCATAAAATGTCCCAATTTGACCATTGAAACAGTATTTTAGAAATTGATGGTATGACGAAGTTATGGCTACATGTTGATGCAACCAAGTCCTTCTAAGAAGAATATTGAAGGCTGTGTCATGACGAACAACCTTGATATCTGAATTAGACACAAGATCTCATAACAGTTTTTTGAGTGTAATTTCGCCTAGAGGTTCTTGTTAATTCTTGTCATATCCTTGAAACATTAATGGTGAAGGATATAATTCAGATTCAGTTAGGACCAATAGACGAATTGTACGAATGGGAATGAGGTGGACCCTAGAGCCATTACCAATAGAGGCTCGTCGGATATCTATGTCATTGACCTTGCCAGATAGATACAAAGGTCTGATATTCCCATGTACCACATGGTCATCGTCTTCATTTGTAAAAGATATGACCGTGTGAAATTCTGTAGGATCATTCTCTATATGGTAAATCTCATCAGTAGCAACTTCGGTTTCAAACTCATGAGGACTTGACAAAGCCTCAATGAGTGCCTCTCAATGATCATTTGATATATTCAAAGCATCCAGAATTGACAACATGGCCGGTACTTGGGACAATTGTTTCAAAACATCATACTTTTGATCCAAAGGTCTGTGTTTCCCTGCATGGAGATGTGGTTTTGCAGGTTCTTTGGAAGTTGATGCTTCTTTTGTTGATGTAATTTGTGTTAGAGCAGAAACAAGAAATACTGGTGGTTTTGGTAAATTAGACTAAGTTTACTCATTTTCTAAGAAGAAGATGGTGTGGATTCAAATCGGTAATCTAGAATAAATATGTCAGAACTAGAATTTTATTGCATGGATGAAACTCTTTGTTCTTGTAGATCTCGCAAAAGGGCTCTTCCACACAGGTTTATGCTGCATATATGGTTTGAGTTGTGGTAGAGTTAAAATGGTGGTTTCTGGAATTCCCATGTCTTCCCCTATATCCTCTACCTTGGTCTCTTCCTCTAATTCCTGGATTAGGTATAACAAATTTTGGATCAATACCATTAGAGTACCTACTGGCATAAGGATCCATTAAATAGATAACATTAATGGAACCAATGATCAATTCTTCATTTGATGAGGATTCTGCCTGACAGGTTACTTCTGGTTGTACCATTTGGCAGGGCAGTGCATGTGATTTTGAAACAGATGGCATAAAATCTTCCTGGATTATGGACATCTTTGGCATTGATGCGATCTCTTCTTCTTTGACTACTCTTTATCCTAATGACCACTTTGTTTCCTTGAGGAACGAGCTGTTGATGATGATGGTTTTACTGTGGTTGGAGTGGTAAGAGACACAATTGGTTGTCTCAATTGTGTTCGTAAAATAGCATGAGTCTTGTTAATCATTTTCCTGATCATGAAATCGTTATATTTCTGAACATTTTTACTTTTAACATCTTTCTATTCACCTTCTTCCTCTCGATCAGTAATTGTAACACATGCTACTTGAGATGATGAACTTTTCAATTTCACTTGTCTAGATTCTACCATCTTTTTCAGAAGGTATTTTAATAATAATATCTCTTAAATGGGGTGCCCCAATATCTAATTAAAGGGATAAAAATTCAGATGATCTTCATCTCCATCTTTATTTTGCTTCTTCAGCCGTAGCAACTGAACCAAATTGTTTTCTAACGCTGAGTTGAAGTAACCAGAAACATGTTCGTTCCTCAAAGAATAGAATTTATTATTTAATTGCTCAAATTGTTTCTGACATTGATAATTTTGATCATCTTAACAAGATATTCATTGCTGCTGATGCTTAGGAGGCAAAGCCCATTGGTATGACAAAGGTCTTTAAGTAGAAGCAGGTATAGGTGCCTGTTTGAGTGTGATTGTTATAGCTTCTATCTTTTAAATCCACCTTCCTAAAGCTAATGGAATTACATGAGTTTTATCCTTATCTTATATAATAGAGTCATATATCTACTGAGCGATTGATGTAAGGTCTCAAAACCCTCATGTGTATTTCACAAGGATCAATGGTGTGCGTAATTAATCACACAGATTTTCCACACAGATTGGCAGAAACTCTTCTTGAGGAAGTGCAAAACTTTAGGAATATGTTAATCCCTTCAATTAAGAAATGAAATATAAAACACTTTCATTATCCCTTTGTTTACAATTGGTATGATAAAAAATTATCATCTTTGGTAGTGTTTAGCTAAATTGAAGAAGAAATTTATGACAGAGATCTTCCCACCCAGTAATTGATCGAGCTTTAAAACTTGTATTCAAGACAAAATATGGTCCTTCAAATGAATTCAAAAAACACCTAAGCTAAAATTATTCTTGTTGTTGACATGTTCCCATAATAGGATCAAAATGAGAAACAAAATGTGTTAATTATTGTTACAGATCTCCTGAACCATTAAAAATTGGGAATGTGGTATTCACTAAATTTGGTGGGGGAGGAATTGCATCCACCCATTTGGGGTAAGCTCTATTTTCCAGTTAAACTGGTGCACGTTGTTCCTCAATATCTTCCAATAGGGTCTTTAATGCCTCAATTATGTTCATAAGAAATTTGTGAATATCTGGATAAGCTAGATTCTATGCAGTTATAGCAACTGGAGCATGAGATGGTGCAACGACTGGTAAAACCACTAATGGTGGGGATGATATCCGCCTTGGACAACCCACAGGAATAGGTCTATCATGATGTATATAGTTAGGACTTGATTTTTTACCCAATGGATGGAATTAATTATCCTCATATTTTGTTACTACAAATCCCCTTTGTTGAAGAGCTCCTACAAGATATTAAAGTTGAGGATTTGACTTGGGAGTTTGTCTAGTGAAAATGTTGTTTCGAAGCATCTCTATATTGAGTATTTTTAACTCCTTAATTTCCACTTCTTACATTGAAAATGTATCTTTAATTAAAATAGATTAAGGTTATTTAATGGAAAATTGATATGCAATATAACTTTTTTCCTTTCTGCCTGTTAGATTCCTTTTGGAAAGGGGGTGGTTATTTGATGGAATACCTTAATTTTGGGAAAGCCTCTGATTTCGGGTACTCACACCTTCTTCATTTTCTTTCGTGTGTACCATATTGTGGACAAGAACTTCATCTTTAGATTCCCCTGTATTGGACTTATTTTCTGGAGGATTTTATGCAATGGTATTGATAACATTCACTGATGCATAATGCATTGATGGCATTTTGTCATTTTTTCTTCTATATCTTATCCCTTATTGTATTTCACAAGAATCCATTCATCTATATGAAGAATTCCCTGGAATGTTTTGGAGGAAAGTAACATGAATGGAATCATTTCATAATCCAGTTGTACGGTTTCCATATGGATTCTTCCCTAATCAGTACAAAACTGACTTCTATTGAAGAGGGGATTGTAGATGTGAAAAATCCCCCATCCTTACAGGTTGGGGTTGATCCTATTCATCATCATCAAATCTTTGAATATTTTTTAATGAATTTTAATGTTTAATTAAATTATTCCCCATCATGGAAAGCTGGGGTAATTCTTGAACTATTATAACCAAAATTCATGAAACAACTCTCCTGATTTTAAGGATTTTGGTTCGGACATTAGTTGGGTGCATCATTCGAAAATCACTCAAATCACCTGTTTCAGAATATCATTGTGCTATTTCAGACATTTTCATCCTATGATGCCTGAAATCCTTTAAACGGGATGCATGTTCATGATTTTCAGATGCTAGATGTAAAATTAGCTCAACAACTTCTTTTCTTTGGGCCTGATTCCGATGAGAACTAGTTGAGGCCTACTCTTGAGCGTACATTTTATTACATACAAAACCTATTGATTGGGGTCAAACGTGAAAAATAACATTGCATGAGACCTCTTTTGGTGGACTTTTCTAATTTTGGAGTGTAGTGAAATGAAATTCTCCATATGCACCCCATCCTCTGATGTGAGAAATAGATGGGGAATCGGATATTAACTGGCATAGTCTCTTTGGAGCATTGATACATGTGCTCTAAAGGGTTCTCTATTGATTTTCAACCCTTGGATGTTAGGAAACTGAGAGATATTCCAAGTCAATATGTCGCTGGAACCGTTCTATAAACTTTAAATGATTTTGAAATTAATCATATGGTAAGACATTAGTTTTTAAATGACAAAGATTTTTCAATAAGCTGAGACGAATGTCAGGAATGCAATCTTTTATCATCAATTCTGGAATATCAAACTAAAAATTTCTTGAAGGCCATAACATATCTGGGATTTCTCTTTTAGCTAATTTTTTCCTCATGTTTTACACATCTTCATCATCTTTCACGAGAGGTTTCTCCACTAGATCTGACCTGAGTGTATGCTTTGTATTAAAAGATAAATAACCTAAAGGAGGTTTGGAGAATGATCATTCCCTTAACATGTCTTCTAGTTGAGAAAGTGTTTCAAATGTCAATGACTAGGCATCATACATGAATGGCCTTGGGTTTTCAAGTACCTCGAGATTGGAGGGATTTCTTATCACTACATAGTCAATTATGGAACCATTTTGACAATGAGAAATAATACTACAAACATGACTTTTAGGGTGAATTCCATAACTGCGAGGATCACCATGGTGGATTACTGCAAGGGATAAATCTTCTTTGTCATTGGTCTTCTTGCCACATGGAGGGTTTCTATGGCCCTCATCCAGAGATTGAAACTCTGGATTGACTGAATTTTCATGAAGCAATACATCATGATGAAGTGTTTGAGGACTAGCTTCATAATTACCACTACCACACCTAAAATTTGGTAATGATAGGATAAGATATTGAGCTACAATAGATAAATGTCTTAGGGATTCAAAAACTCCAGCATTAAGATGAGCGAAATCACAGCTTGACTCTTGATTTTCCAACGGTATTTGTCGAGACTTCTTTTTAGATGTTCTATTATACTTAGTTGGGGCCACCTACTATGAGAAGTGGTTATAATGGGCAGGTGTATGTGCCTGCCTTGGAGTAGTTATCAGAACAGACAGATTAACTCCAATTGGAAAGGGTGTATGTGCCCAATTATGTTGTCTATATGATATGGGGAAATATGTCCCCATGACCCTCCTAGACTGGAACAGAGGTGTGTATCTACTCTGGGATGGCATGTCAATCTGTCATCCCATGTGTGGGGACAGATTTATATGTTTGTTCCCCTGATACTGAAAAAGTAGTTGTTAAAATATCCTGACATGCTTCCAGAATATGGGCAGAGATATGCATCTTCCGTTTCACCATTGATAAGATGTGTTTGGTGACTTCAGTGGATATAATGGGAATATACATCCATTCCGTATTTGGAGTAGTTGTATGTGCCTTCTCTTAACCTCCTTTTCCTATCAATGGATTTTAAAAGTTCTCACGCATGGGGGAAGAATGTTGGGTCTGCCCCAAAATTTGTCATCAAAGATTTCTAACTGACTTCCCTGGGTGCAACCAAATGAGATAGTTGGTAGGATTGATCAATATTGGAAGGTGTATGTGTCTTCTTGATTTTTCTTTCAAGTATGGTTGATAGACTTCCTTCAATACCGATAGTCGATATAGCTGGCCGAATTGGTGATTGTAAACAGGTGTATATTATTGTTTATCAGTTGCCACAATATTAGGTTGGAGAGCCTCTTTAAATGCAGTCAGACGAGCCTGCTGACTGGATGATAACTTGTGGGCAGTTGTATGTGCCTATTAATGATACTCCACTGGGTTTATCTAGTGGGATTGATGAGTTGTTTTCTGATGAGCCAAATGAGCAACCAAATTATGACGGATTGTGGTATGTGCCCACTCATTGTTGGCCATCAAGTTAGGTCGACGGACTACACCGGAAGAGGAAGTGGTGAGAACCTGCTCCCTATTGACTGTAATTTATCCCTAGTAGTTCATCTTATATGCCCGAGTCTGGGAGTCCTAGGCCAAAAGTCTATAGGCAACACCCCCATCATGTTGGGGGTTCACTACCGCATGATTTTAGCAGTGATTGCCAGTGGGAGTCCTCAGGAGAGACTCCTGCATTCTTGAAATGAGGCATTCAGTAACCTCTTGATTCCCCTCCCTGTAGTATGGGAGGGAATGTTTGTTGTGTTTCGAGGATAAGGACCCCAAATAGTTGGAGATAGTGGTTGGCACCATCTGTTTCTTGATCATTGGTCATCGTTGGCTAGATTATTGAGGATTGTTGTTGACCTGGAGGGCCTATCAAGAAGCCTCCGAAGTCAAGATTGTACCATGCTATAAATATTCATTCACCAGCATATTAGATACCCATCGTTGAAGATGATGGGTTGGTGATAATTTCCTTCCTGTGGATGGAGGTCTAACTTGATCAGCAATCGAGAAGTTCACAGTCATTGTCTTGGAGAAATCCAATCTTTGGATTGTAGGGAGTTCTGTGGAAATCTTGGAACAACAACAAGCTCTATTAAAGAAAAAAAAATCGGATGGATACACGTGTTATTGATTCCTTTGTATGGAATTTCTTTATCAATTGATAGGGGCCTAACAAGTGGGTAACATTATTAACTTGGTTAATAATTCACGTTGGGTACACCATTTTTGTTTTCTAGTTCCCTGAAACGTGTGTTCTAGATTTAAGAATAACAGTTTCCAGGCGGTTTCCATTGGATTTATTCATGGAACAAAAAAATTACAATAGTTCTTTATCCAAAGAGGACCTACATTCCAAAGGCATGTGTTCCTTATGTTTTTAACTTCATGATACATAGGAATTTGAATTGGACGAGAGGATGGGAGGTCAGACTCATCACACCCTTAATTATTGTCTACTATGGGACTATCTTTTTAAAATTAATATATTTTCTAGAATTCTTATTAATTCAACATGTATATCATAAGTATCCTTTAGAGTTTATAATCACTTATTTACATGTGAAAAACTTTATAATCATCATTATGTATTTAAGGTTCTTAATTAATGGAAATATTCCTATGAATTTCATTTTTTCCATCAATGGTATCATCTAATATAATGATTAGATATTCTTTGAATCATCGTTGTGATGATATTGGTTTTTAAGCCACTCAGTGGGGCTATGGAATTTATTATCATCCAGTAGACAAAGGATTGTTTTGATCATAGGATTGTGCCCATAAAATGGGCTTCCTATGTATCCTTGTGAAAGGAATCAGAACCCTCATAGTATGGTGGCCCATAATAGGACACATCATGCCTATTAAGTTCATGTGATATGGTCCTCTAAGAGGAAGGTGCTTAGTTGAAACTTAGTATGGGACTTATTTTGAAGTAGCCCAAGGAACTTGGAAGGGATATGGGTTTCCAAGTAAGATCAGACCATATTGTGAATATTGTATAAATAGAATTGGGTTGATTTGAAATGTTGGGTTTTAACCTCAAGGAGGCTTCCTACATATCCCATATAGATGGGAATCAAATACCACATGGTTTGATAAATATAATAGGAGAGTATGATCCTCTGAAAAAGATGAGTTTAGGCTTACTTACTGAAAATAATTCCTTGATGATTTGAGTATTGAATTTGGGACTTATTTCCTAAGGAGGATACCCATATTGGAGGAATTAGGGTTGGATTCTTGAGGATGATATTCAGTGAGCTTGGGACCTAAAAGAGCTTCCTACATATCTTGGTTTGGAATAGGAATTAGAGTTCATGTAATTCATTACAATGAGTGTCTGTGTAGATGTTGTAACCATCACATATATCGAATCCCACGTGAGTCATGATCGGTGTGAGAAATAGGAGGATGTGAAAGATTCAACAAAGGAATTTACACTTCCAATTTATCCTCCATATTGATGGAAGAGGGCGTGTCGACCGTGGAAGAGAGAGAGGTGATGAGACTTCCCTATGTTCTCTTCACATTGGACAAGGGTTTAAAATGGAAGGAGGAAGTGGTAAAGGTGAGGGGCTTATACCAGGATGGCTTCCTTGAAATTGGTTCTGGTAGGGGAGGGAGACATCTCGTATGCTTGCGTGGAACAACAAGTGTGAAGTGTACCTTCTCTACCAGAGACATGAGGTTCTGGGTCGCCTCTTTGAGAAGGGCGAGGCTGGTAACCAACCCTCCTCTAAACTATGAACTTCCCAACACCATTTTTGGGAGAAAAGTCCATGTGACTGTGGATATAGAAACCCAAAAACATTCCATGAATCCTAACCCCATTATGAAAAATATGTGTGAAACATATGACTGTGGAAATACAAACCCAAATAGGAGGAAAATTGATCTGGCTTTCCCAAAGGTTTGAGAAGTCAGGAGGTTTTGATGGAGGCTTCAACTTATCCCCTTTCAGATAAGGGAACCAAGGTAGGAGATACCCTTCAATGAATGGCTTTTAAAAAGGGTACTTGAGTTGGTCGTGTAGGTCCCTCATGCAAGTATTCAGCGTAGGTACCCCACATAGATGTACCGCAAAGGTATACCATACAGGTGTGGCGCGCAGGTATACCGTGCAGGTGTGGCCTGAATGTAAACCACGCAGGTGTGGCGACCAGGTATACCGTGCAGGTGTGGCTCCTAGGTATACCACACAGGTATGGTGCACAGGTATAACGTGTAGGTCTAGATGATGACTGAAGAATGTGAAGAACTTAAAAACATTTTTATCCTATTTAATTATTTCTTCTCTCGTGGTTTAGAGGGCTAAATGAGACAATTTGAGGGATCTAGGAAAAAGGGAAATGTAATGGGAGCTTCAGAGTGTCTTTCGATTTTTTTCATTCTGGAAATGGACAGCCCAAGGGCTCTTTTTATAGGCACGGATGGGCCTAGCCAAAGAGATGTTAACAATGCAGGTACTACGCGCAGCTCTGCCGCACCTGTGATCCATGTATGGGAATTAAGCATCTTCTGAGGTGTAGGTATAGCACGGGGCTCCTCTGTGTAGGTAAGTCACATAGTTATGTCGTGCAGGTGATTCGCGTAGGTGCTGGAAAATTATTCTGACACAGAGCTCTGCCATGGAGGTCATCCGTGTATGTTGGCCGTGTAGGTCGGCCTCTTAGGTCAGTCGTGCAGGTTCATGAAGTTACTCTATCACGAAACTCTTTGGGAGTATTGTTGATTTTCCTTTGTACTTTTCAACCAATTCTTTAGTATCTGAAAGATCCAGAGGACTCTTCATAGTCCTTTTGGTTAATTATTCAAGTACTGTCAATAATAATATTATTTATTAACCTTATTTACCATATTTAAATTTTAACCATGGTAAATAAAATATTTACCGATGTAATTATTCATAATGTATAAAAATAAATGATACCAATATATATAATTTAGACCTCCAGATTCCAAATATGGAATCCATTTTTCCAAATTCAAAACACAGAAGTTTCATAAGTTAATTTAAAATTAATTCCCGTTTTAAAACAAAAAAGTGTGTTTTTTAGAAACAGTAACTATCAATAGATCAACACTTGTTTATGTTCAGTTTAAATGTGAAATTACACAGAATATCCTAAATTATATTAAATGGTAAAAATATATTCTAATGATACATTAAAACCACTAAAATGTATAGTTTGACACTATAAATTATTTCGAACAAAAAAGTTGTTTTTAATTAAAATTTAGTATTATTCATAAAAAAAATAAATTTTTCCTAAAAGTACCAAAAATTATCCCTAATCTAATTTTGATATTCTGAATTCATAAATGGAGTCAATATTGAAAAATAAAATTTATAAAAGTGGGTATTACTATTCATAACGGCTAGTTTGATTGGTCGCGGTGTGTTAGAATCTCGAAGTTGCGTACAATGCTATCTATTGCATTATTCAAAGGGAAACTTACCGTGGAAGCTTGGGCTACTACACATTCACTATATATAATTTTTTTATTTGTACAATAAGAGGGAAATAATATTATAATAAAAAATTCAATAATAAATCTTTTTCCCATAAAAAAATTAACTCACTCCCCACATTCTTCCAAAACATGTATTATTTCTCCAATAAGATCCCAATAATCCTCCCACCTCACACGTGCATACACACATATCATAAAGAATTTTAATGAAAAAATACATAAGATAAGGATGTTCAGTCGGTATTAACTTGTATAATGACTCCCCTACAATGAAATTCAAGTTCTTAAACGATTAAAAGAATGTTGAAATACTAAGGTGATTCCATATGGATATAGAAACCAAAAAACATTACCCTGATCATGTTGATAAAATTAATGAACTCTCACAAGTTTTAAAAGATATTTTTAGTGTGTTTTAGAATACAAAATACAATCCAAGAATCTATTGAAGGATAGGGCGTGGAAAAAATAGATTATTGGGTTTTAAATACAAAATGTCTCTTTGAAAATTTGTCATTAAATGGAAAAAGACTTCTATAAATATTTAAAAAACATGAAGATACTTGAAAATCAAAATCAATGAAAAAAAACTCATCATAAATCCATTAAAATTGGGATTAAAATTTCAAAAGACTAAATAGTTACTCAATTTTAAAAAATGAAATTGAATATTTTTTTATGTGATATTTTTATGATTATAAGAAAAAAAATCCTAAACTACATATTATTTCCCTCCCCTATAGTTATATGTTACTAATTCTGATTATAACACATAAATGTATCATGAATGTATTATCCTGATTAATTAATATGACATCAATATACAAATTTTAAGGATAGATAAAACCTAATGTTATTTTCTAATTTATTTCTTGTAAACAATTTTGATATGGGTGATTTTATATTGATGAATAATGAAAAATAATAAATTTATATTTATTAAAAATAGATTTTATTTAAATAAAATAAAATGGTAATAAGTAAAATGAATCTTAGTTAAACACACCCAGTGGTTCTTCATATTGACTATATATAACTAGACATTATATTGTCCACCCCAAATGAAATGGTCAATGCATCATCCTTAAGTGAAACATCCACATATTTTTTTTATAAAAACTATTAATGAAAATCATATTCTCTGTGAAGGACCATATGGATACTATTGTATATCCTTGTTCTCATTAGTAATAATTTTTCAATGAGATGGGGTGGATAGATAATATGAGGGGACTCCTCTTCCTCATCTTAAAGATTTCCCCATTTCATTTAGTTTTTACTATCAATACTTAGGAGTGGAGTATCTTATTTTTTATGAGAAATTGGTTCTTTTATAAATCTCAATTTATTTACAATATAAACTATCGACGTTAGTATGAATCAAAACAATATCATCCATCCTTTCTTTAAAATTAGACATTTTTTGTGTGGCAACATCAAATTATTCTTTTTTCCATGTAAACCAATAGTATAGATGAAAATGTAATTTCAAAACAATATATATTAAAGTTAACATTATTCTATATAAAATTTAAATAAAAATAATATTAATGAATATTATTTATCTCATGTATATAAACATGTATCTTTTTAACTATATGCATTCCCTCTTGAATATAATTTTCAAAAAGTGTAGTCCATGGGTAATATATATATTTTTAACACCCTAACTCTTATGTAGTTTCTTTATCCTCCATTAATAAAATAACATGCAATAGGTGGTTTGAGAATTTAAATTAAAACATGGAATATTAGTTATCATATTTATTTGTATATAAAAACAATATATATCTAAATTTTATTAATATTCCTCAAATGCATTATATATTTTTTTCATTAAATGAACATCCTGTATTAGATAAAATGTGATGGTAAATGAACGATTCTAAGTATTTCTTCAGCTGAAAAAATTCATTTTTTAGAAACTGGATGGAGTTATTGTTCTTATTTTATTACATATATTCCATCAAATTGTTTCCATTTCAAATTATTTTTGTTGTTTGGATCAAATTTAAACATTTCTGATGGATCAGATTTGAATTTTTATTTATGTTGATATAATTTTTAACTATATTCCTAGTTGATTTTTTGGTTCTTTCTTTACAATCTAGAATTGTATAATTTATTTTTTCCTTAGGGTGTTTTGGGTATTTCTCCCACTAGTATATCCTTCCATTTGTATCTTGAACACACATTTGCGGACAAAAATGTTTGTCAATTTATTGAATTTCATCCATTTTTTCGAACCATTTCATTAAATTTAACTAACCTAACATGTAGTATTATATACTCATAGTCCTTTTCAGATTATGTGAATTATTCTAAAAACATTTAATAAAAAATAATAAAGTAAATAAAATAAACAACAAAAAATGAATAAAAAATGAGAACAATTAGTAAAGGTAATGTCTTCCCAACAATATTACAAAATTGATAGGTGACTATCATGGGGTCTATCAAATAGTATTTTAAATTCCATAAGGATTGAATTAGGAGTAAAAACCTTGGTATTTCACTCAATGTGTCTTATAATGACTCACTATTCCTAATTTATCACATATTATATTTTTATATGTTATTTAAATATTGAAATTAAGGAAATGGGATGTCTAAACTTTTATTTAATAAGAAAAAATTGAAAATAAGAAACAAATGAGGAAGGATGAACTATTTCTTAGTTCTTAGTGATTTATCAGCATTCTTCCATTAGTGTTTTCCTCTTGTTTCCTCATGTTTTACTCTCCCTCATTGTCCACACTCACACTATAAACCAACTCTAATAAATTATTTTTTAAGAATCAATACACTATAATCTCATGTACATTCTCCTTTATATCCCCCTAAGTAAATTTCTTCACACACTTGACTCTAACATATAAAGAGAATATAGAGTTACCTTGGATTTAAATATAATAAACGATTCCCAATTAGGCATTGTTTCCATCAAATAATGTAAACCAAATAATTTACACCTATATTAGATGTGAGTAATCATGTACCAATCCACCAATAACTATAAAATTCTTCATTTGTACATTGGATAATCACAGAAAGAGAATAATTGATTTTTTCCATGAAATAATAAACTATAATATATATAATAAATTCCAAAGTGACAATCATCCCCTCCTCAACTTAAGTCACAGTTATAAATGTCAAAGTAGATGGATAAAAATAATAAAATATGGATAAATTAAATAAATAAACATAGGAACTATATTTCAGTTCCACCCCTTGGACTAAACACATATGGTAATCTACCTATATGAATATAGATACAATAGAGGGAAAGTTACAAGGTTTAAATAATAAAAATATTGAATAAAATTAAAAATAAAGTAATCTAAAACTAATTACAAAGCCCCAAATTGATAATATCAAAGGCTTTTATTCACATTATACGCACTGTCATGAGAATGATAGTCTTTGGATCACTCTATATGGAATGTGACTATGTGGATGATACTTTTAAATTTTCAAGGAATCATTAAGACTTTCATCATTTCGAGATACTATTTGAGTGTCATGGGATTCAATATTCATCATCAATAGCTTCATTTTCTTTCACCCTGATCAATTCCACCTATCCATTTTTACATAAGAATTATTAAAATATTATATACTTGAGGATTTATTCATCTTCAAGATATCCACATTGAAATGGAATTCATCAATGTTCATGTCTCACTAAATCACGAGTCTTACTTATTTTTATATTTTTTTCATGAAAAATGAGAATGATTAGAATGATTTAGCACTCATTATGGTTTATCGTGTAATGATGGTGTTTTATGATTGAATTATTATATTTTATAATACAGGTACAACATACATATGCTATAAATATCTAAATATCACTATCAAAATATTTCTCTAAGATATAACCCAATTATAGGTTATGACATTACTTTTATCATTATCATTTTTAGAGATATAGTATTTTATTTATTAATGATGTGTATTATATTTTAGTAGATACCATAAAGAGTGTTGTGTCATTTTTTCAAAAAGATATTATATAAAATATTTTTTCTCTCCCAAATTTGATGCCTTTAGAAATATTCATATTCTAAGGGACGATATGGTTTAGGCCACAACTCATCAAATATAAGGGGCCATGACTCTTTTTCAGCACCTCCTTATTATCACTGCTAACTCATTCATAAGAAGAAACATCAACACTTCTAAGAAACAATATTTCCCTTCCATATTTATTATATCTATTGCACCTACCAATATCCATCTATCTCCTTTGGTGACGAAAAACTTATTTACAACAAATTTTTTATGTATCAATCTTGAATGATGTCATGGGATATGGAAAAAGGTTTTCATTACCTGTGATTCCCTCTCCTTTTAGATATGAAAAATTAATTGGTTATGACTAAAACAATGTCATCTTCTACAACATAAATGAATATCCTTCTACTTGTTAGAAATAAAATATCGTCAGGCTTGAATGGAACCATTTTCATTTTCACAATATAAAAACACATGATTTCATGTTTATATTTATTGACAAAATCAAAAAATAATAATAAATCAATTGAATTTAATATTTTTTATGATATACAATTTATTTTCAAAATTCACCAATATAAATAAATTGATTTTAATGAAATGTATAATTAATTAAAAAATGTTAAATTTTATGTTACACCAATAAGTGAGACCAATTAAAGTGTTGAATGGTGATCTTTACACATTTTCTATATTTTTGGGTTACACAGTGACTCCTTAAAATTTCTACCATCTGTTAGAATTTAGCGAGGAACCTACATAGGGTTTCCAATTATGTAATGTGACTAGAGATTCCTTGAGAGATTATGTGTGATGATATGAGTAGTCCCACAAGGAGGTGTGATCTACAGTGTCTCTAGGTGAAAAATTTTCTTGAGTATTGTTAAATTATATTAGTCATTATTATTCAAGGTTATTTATATTCTCATAAGAGATGACTATAGATTTTTAGGAGTCATGATAAGGGAATTTATGCTAGATGCATAGTATATCAGGCATGTCATGCATGATACATGATTGGGTAGTTATGTCTTATTCGTTATATTATATGTTATAAATTATTTACTGTTATTTTTATTATTTACACTCACATAATATTATTGGTGTGTTAGATCAATTAAATCCATGGGAAAAAGATAAATATGACTAACCTGTTATTTAATGAGACTTCCTTGGGATTGGAAAAGTGTATTCTAACCTATGATTAATAGGAATTTCCTAGAGTCAGATATATGAATATAATATAACTATTAAGAGTATATTATTAAAGGGAAAGATATGAGTAGGTTGGTCCACTATTTTAAGAATTATACCAAATGGGTTGGATTTATGTATGTCAATCAAGTGAACAGGGGATTGTACTAAGGATAGATATGAACCTATTATGATCAATTTGGAGTATCATTTCCTAGAGTCAGATACATAAACGCAGACATATTCACAGTTGGTCTAGTTTTTGATATAATAGGATAGACATGATTAGAGTGGTTCTACTCTGATATATATTATTTAAATTGGGAATGACCCATCTAAATTACTGATTTACACAAACACAAGCAGTGTTGAACATTGGGGTATCTCAGTAAACAAGTGATGATGATACGTGGATGATAAATGTAATTTTTTATTTTTTAAAATTTACAATGTACAAGAATTCGGATATAAATATATATATTGTGTTATTTTAAGGCCCTACTAGTTATTTACTACAATATTATTTACTAACACAATAGACACACACATCAGTGTATGTGTAGACTTTTTGGTTTAGGATTTAGATGAGGGAAAGGGCCATATGATTGGTGGTTAAACTAATGTAAATTAATGGGGATATGGATACTATATCTTATTGGGGATTTATAACTTCTTGTATTATATTCTCTCATTATCATGTTTTTTATATAATGACTATGAATTCATCCTACAAGTGATATTATTTTATTTATGGATATATAACATGATAGGGGTTCATTTTTTATTACATTGAGATATGATATTGATGGTTAACAAGTACTCTAACAATATATTAAATTGATATAGTTATTCAATATTATATTCATTGATAGATGGTTTTATTTGTGTATATCCAACTGATTTTATAGTATGTCTATGATATGGATTTAATTTTATTCACTTGTTTGAAATTTTTAATGTTCGTGAAGGCATGATTAGGGACTTGTTTTATTTTTCCATGATGATACAGTTGTACTAGGCCATGATATTATATTTCACTTAATAAAAATAGTGTGTCGTATAGAATAGATAGAGGATTTTCATGTTCTCTTTATCTTTTAACATTCAAAAAAGAATATCAGATTAAAGAAATAACTAGTGCAAAATATAATAGAGAAAATTGATAATATGGAATATGGATGAAAATATCAAAACACAAGAGAAGAGGAAGAAGAAGTTGAAACGTTTAAGATTAAACTGATATAAATAGACTCCAACATGGAGTTAGATTCCTCAATCAACATTTCGTGAAACATATGTTGGGGAAAATCAAAATCACACTAAAGTGTTTTTTTAGGAGACATGGATAAATTACTAATATTTATAAATAATGATTTATTAATGAAAGAGGAACAAAAAATATTAGATATATTGATGAAGAAAAAGAAATATATGGCATGGATGATAGTGATCATTAAAGGCATCATCACAACTTTTTTTCCATGTAAAGTACAAACATAAATAAAAAATCCTATCAAGATTCCATAAAAGGAGATTAAAAAATCAAATTAAGAAGGTAGTCAAATAGATCTATTCATTATACTAGATATAAGAATTATATTGTATATCTTAGATAATGAATTGGTAAGTTCATTAAAATTTTACTCATGAAAGTAGTTACAATAATGATTATGAATAATGATAGTGAACTGATATTGTCATAGACAAACATGGGATGTATTGTATCTAGGTAATAATGAAATCTAAATGTATAAGAAATGAAATATCACTTCCAACTTCCATCAATAGATATGATTCTGAAGAGGTTAACTAGACATTAATATTATTATTTTATTAATGGATGTTCTAGAAATAATCAAATTATGATAGATCTGAAAGACCAATGAAAAATGAACTTCACATATCTATATGATTAATTTTCCTTTCAACATATGAAATTTATTATTTTTAATGCACTAATGAAATTATATGACTGAATGAAACACAATTTTTATGACATTTTTTATTATTTACAAGAGATATTTATCAACGATTTCATGGTTTATAAAGGTTAATTTAATGTGTTCTTAGAAAATATTGACATTTTTAATAAAATATGAAATGAGAGACATCTTATGATTAATTTAGGGAAATGTTAATTTATGTTTAAGGAGGGAATCATGCACATTCACTGGATATATAATGATGGAATTTATATTGATCTTGTAAAAATTACCTTCTAATAAAATATCCTTGATCCAAATATTGAAAAAGGTATAATAATCTTGATTAGGAAAATGTAATTTTATTGAATACTTACACGACCTGACCCACTTGGGCCCTACATTTTCTAATAGTAATCAGTGTATTCCACCATAATCTCACCTCCAACAGGCTAAGGGCTACTGACTAGAACTGAGTAAGAATATCAAATTTTAGAGACAACCTTAGCCAATATAAACTTGTAATAAAAACATATGTCCAATGTATAAAATTACAACTATCTCAAAAATTTATATAAATAAAAAATTAACTATATAAAACACACATGTGATGCATGAAACAGAATCATAAATACAGATAAAAAATAACAAGGAAAATGTATAACTAAAATTCCCTGGAATCCAATAGATTAAAACTATGGAATATCCTCCTCAGTTCATGTACTCCTAGATCAATCTCCTTACACAATGGTAATTTCCACCATCATGAACCACTATACCCAATCATGCATCTCCAACCATCACTCTGAATTAATGCTAAAAAATTCATACCCACTCCAGACACACCAAGATCTTTTCTAAACTCTACACAATATACATAGACACAACTTGTGTAGGAATAATGTCTATATAGTGTCAGCATAAACATACTCAATAGGATTTCCTAAAAAAATACTAGTGAAAAAATCAACTAAATACTTTGGAATAAGAAGTTTATTAGGATTAAGACAAGAAAATATCAAGATATTAGCAACCATAAGAATATAAAGTGATGAAATTAAGTAACAATCATCTCATCTACAATTTGGGAAGGTTATATCTCATGAGAAAATAGGTATTCACACACTACCAAAAATCCTAAAAATTATAATGTTGGTATCCTGACTATTTATCAAACCTTTAAGGAAACCAATGGGTTCCTAGGTATCAAAAAACATAAAGCATATAAGCTTCTCAACCTCTCCCACATCCCTTAAACCACAACAATCTATAAAGGAAGACTAGATCCTCACTAAAATTTGTGTGTCTGTTGATGGAATACTTCACCTTTCTATCTCGCCCTTATCATGTTATCACCTGGGTAAA
The DNA here is from genome assembly GCA_963277665.1 of Viscum album. Taxonomy (NCBI): domain Eukaryota; kingdom Viridiplantae; phylum Streptophyta; class Magnoliopsida; order Santalales; family Viscaceae; genus Viscum; species Viscum album. Next base: position 121,021,923 of record OY728134.1, read on the forward strand.
CTATAAGGAAACCTATATATTAAACAAGGATTGATGTAAAACCATGGTGTAATTATCCCTACTATAATTACAATATAGATATTACCAAAATTTATTCTCCTATTTATAACTCTAGTGGGGGAGTTACACCTTGTTTAAAGAAAATTTTTGGTCGACTAGGATACAGAACATGGTAGAGGACTCACACCTAATCTGAGCTCTTAGATTTGGGGATACCGAATCTATACATAAATTAATCATTCCTTAGTTATGTGGGGGATACCAATCTTATCCATGATATGTGCAAGACCCATGCCTTGACATTACCACACTACCAATGGGGTTTCCAACCCCAAGAATCCTCATATTGTTAGGCGGTGATCTTATCATCAACCCTATAGAGAAAAATATAAAATATTTTCATATCACCTCAATAATGTATTATAATTTCTAAAAATAAAATTCCATTGTGATTTATTATGAAAAAATATTATTATAGGTGATTTATTTTCCCAAATCCAACACAAAATGGAAAAAATTATGAAATAACACCACATATGTGGGAACTAGACCATGTGTTAGCCTCCGAGAATGTCATATGGCATGATATAATATTGGGAGATCACACTTGGTATCTTTGTACTCCCCTTTTGTGGAGAAGTTTTGTCATGTGGTTCCCATGTACACTACAACACATCACCCATCTAGGTCAGGTCGGAACACCTGACTATCTTTGCCCACCTAGTCGCTGGTTTGGAAAATCTACAAGGGACTATGGGTTAGAGACAATGGGGCCTGGACAACTAGGCTTGACCATTGGATCAGGCTCACATGACCAATCTCTATATATTGATTAGGAAAAATTGGTTAGGCATGCATGGTTATTGAACTAGATGTTGGTATGGTCTAGCTTAGGACAATTGGTATTCCCTTCTAACCTATGTTTTAGTGTCCCAGTGATTACTACGTCCAATTATTATAGTAAGAATAATGGTCATCACCTCTTTGAAACACTAGTCACCCATTTGTCCAACCTCTTTTATTGAACACCAGTTGATGATTTGACTGACCTTCTCTGTTAATGAATCTTATCTTTCTCTCCTAGGATATCCCTTCGATCATCGTTGGCATACCCTCATGTTGTATTCTATCATTCATGTATCCATACTAGAGCCACCTCGCCATCAAAGCCTCTCACCTGAGCTTCCTCACCACCATCGCATACTACATTTTATTTCACTACTTCCATGTACTACCATTATCATGTATCCCTAGGGAAAATGGTCCATGTCTATTCACATGAGAAGAGGGGTGAGACATTGTGAAAGAAGAGAGAGTGAGGATAGTGTTTGGTCACCTCATTTTCCACTGATCACAAAAAATTTCAAAAATTCACAATGAAAAAATTAAGTGTTAAATTAATTCTTCTCTTAATATTATATGACACATAGATTAATAAAATATGAATAGGGATCTAATAAATTAAAATGGGGTTTTGTGGAAATTGAAAAATAATTCACTATGTTTCTATCAAAAAATGGATGTTCAAAATATGAGTTCAATAAAAATTACATGTAGAATGGATAAGAAAAATCATAAATCCCTAAATCTTATTTTTTATCATCTAATGAACATATTCACACCCACTATGAGATATGCTAGTGATTTTTGATGAATAATTCTGTCTACAGTTGTGTAGATCTCAAGATCACTCTCGATATCCTACTATATCTTGATAAATAATTCTAGGGTTTATGTGGTCTCCCGTAGAATTATAGGAAAGAAGGTTCATATTGGTAAACCCTAGTTTTTTGGGGTTTAATTAAAACACCAGACATTGGGGTCGATCCTAAGAACTGCAGAAGAAAACTACAATATTAGTCCTCTTAGGGGAAAACACATTCTAAATAAAACTATATACTTATATTTCCCATATAATGCTTTGATTTAAATGAAATGAATTATTCCCTTAAACAAGTGTGTGTTGAATAAAAATAATATATTTTCTTTGATATATTATTATCTAGTTCCCCTAATACATATGATTCCACAAAGTCTAAATAGACTATATCAAAAATAACATTAATGGTATTGTAATGGTTCAAATCATAACGAAAATATGGGTTATTACATCCCCTCCAATGTTAAAAATTTTCATCACTGAAATGGAATCCATTTGGATTCATCATAAAATAATTACAAAAAACAACCTCACAATAAAAGCAGTACAGCTATGAATTTAATTCCATAATTTTTTGGGGAAAGAGTTCTAAACAAACCCAATACACCACTACTAATGAATGGGATGTGGTCTATCATCACCCATTTCATCAGATACTAGTTATCTCAAAGTATGATCCTAATGGAAGCATGAATTCACTCAAGATAAGCCTCTCTAAGCCCCTCCAATCAAAATATCTCCCCTTTTAAAGTTTTACACACTATATGGTATGAAATAAATACAAAGTCCACTGAAATCCGTCTTTAAAAGTTAAATTCTAAGGCTACCCTTTAAGACAGTGCTCCTCTCCCCATATTTAAAAAGCATTCAGGGTAGTTATCTTATGAGAAAATGAAATCTACATTTCACCCCACCATAGATCACTTTACAATGATTTTCATTGTCACCCAGAGAGTCGTAAGATAGAAAAATGCTCCTCTAAATCTATTTTAGTTCCTTAATCATCCCCTAACCATAATTCACAGGTACCAATGTCTCTAGATCTTGACATAAAAGATACACAAGTCTTATTACTCAACCTCATTGTGAACATCGATGTGAAGCATCCATCTATATCTAAATCTATAATAGGTCTCCACCAATTTTCAATGTTAGTTCAATTATATTTTCATCACCCTTTCATGAAATCAATTAATGATCATATCATGAACCACACCTACCTCATGAAACTACTCAGCACAACACCAATACATGTCTGATGTCCCAATCCATTATAATCTAAAGTTGATTTTCTTGACTATTTAGATGGATCTGCTTTGCCAGCTCTAGACCTTAGGGTAAAACCAACCTAAACTCATACAACTAAGAAACCCAAAAGTCTGAGAAATCATCACCCACTATTATATAGAAATAATTTCAATGTGATGGGTATGGAAAAAAATATCCACTATACATACCACAATGAGGGTTGCACTCCCCAAAAGTGGTCCCCTCCCAAGATTTCCATTATGATATTTAATAAAAAATCAAGAGAAAACCATTATCCACCAAGAGAAGTTAGTAATGCACTCTCTATATTCAATAATACAATTCATGTCCATCACCCTATATTTTCCTATCACATAAGACCACTAAGTAAATATCACCATCATAGGGAACTCTTACATAAGAGAAGATTTTGGGGCTACCACCTTCGATCAATGGTGAGAAACATATCCCTATTCATAAAATAATCAACTGATATGAATCTATACACTCTTGAACTTCCAATATCATCCATATATAGATTCCTCTATTTGAAAAATAATCAACACACCATTATTATGCCACTATGATATCATCAACCATTATATAATTATATTTATGAAGATTAATTCTACTACATGATTCTATATCTCACACTACATGAGTTTACATAACAGTTTATACTATTTTGGTAAGACTAGATAATTTTTTTGAATTTATAATAGTCCATAACATGAACTGAATATAGGTATGATTTTATCTATATTCCCCATAAATACCAAAACATTGTTCATTATTCCACCTACCGGCACTTGAATGTCATCTTCTAAATGAAAGTTTTTACATACATCAGTCTCCCATTAGTCTCATGCTCAATACTAGGGTGGAACCCTTCCTCACTTACTCAAAAATATATCATTATAAAATATTGTCATTGGGAAATAATCTACAATAAGGTATGTATTGTTACAACTCTTCCCTTCCACTAAGGATTCTCTTAGAAGATCTCTCTATCCGCTAAAGGTAAACTCACATTACCTAGGGTGTATGTGAAATATGGTCACTGGTAGTGGACACTTTCAAGAAAAAAATGGTCTGTAATATTGTTCAACTAAAATCTCCCATTATGGAAAATCTAATGAAAAAACAATAACTAATGCATGCACCATCCATTATAAGGGTTCGTGATGTGAGGACATGAATCGTACTCAGAGTAGTATCAATCAATGTCTAACTATACCCATCCATCACAAAAATATCCATACATGTCTGACTATCATATCTCTATGATAGATAGGAACAAACTAATGGTGTTGTTGATTTTTATGGACCATATAATCATTTGTGTTCATATTCTCTTACACCACATACCTCCAAACCGAAATTTTTTCCCAATTAGGCCATTTCCATCAATAGGAATTTTTTAATTTCATCACTATTTATCATATGGATATTTATCTATGTATGTACAAGAGATCTTAGTTGAAAAAAATTATATCTTGATCCCAAATCAAGGGTACATACCCACCAAGAGTACTAAACTACCAATGCTCCCTTGGGGTCTCTAATGCTAGTGGTGTTTTGTGAAACTGAAACCACAACTCAATAACTACTTTAGTGGAGTAATTTTTTGAACCATTATGGTTTTACAATTCAACCATGAAAAGTGTTCTGGTAACACCTCATCATATTGTGGGCCATGATATGTATAAAGACATGGTCGATCTTTCTTGAAGAGGGTATTACATACTCAGATAAATCTACATCCTATATACGGGAACAAACACTAACCATGATACAAAACATTCATCTTATGTTTGGGGAAAACAATATCCAATAATAGATCACAATTCCATCTATAAAAAAAGCAAGAATCATCATATTCTCAGTAGGATATTGAATTAATTGGAAACACAGGTTACTAATTTTATAAAAACCTCTATAATCAGAGGATATGGCTCCCCCCAAAAACCCATGAGGTCTCAATCTACATATCACACATTTCATATCCAGTATATTGGTAGTCACCAACAACTCAGAGAGAATCAATATATTCTCTACAATAAAGATCCATATTTAGAATAACGGAGAGATAATATGCCTCAAACTATAGGTATGGAATAATTACCAAAAAACTATACATATGAAAACATCCAAATCCAATTGACATAAACTCTGTAAGATCCTCCTCGTTCTTTGTAGTCAGGGATTGATCTCTAACTACGATGGTCACATCCACCGTCACGAACCCCATGTTCCATCATGTGTTGCTATGAATCATGTAGTGTCACCTCCAAAAAATCCATACCTACTTCACATACACTAATACTACCTTTTAGAGTTTTTTTCATCAATGAAAACACAACCTTTTTGGTCACAAGGCCCATGTAGGGGTGAGTAAAAACATAATCGATCGGATTCCCCAATCCCATAAATGAGTGACAATGGAAATGGTAATATTAAAATGTTCAAACAGGAAAATTGACATAAATAAGATAAATAATGATCTAGATATTCTATATAATAATAACTCATTTGGATGAAATAAATTACCCATCATCTCACCTATAATCCTCTAAGGTCATATCTTATGAGAAAATGTGGATATTCGTATTATTGAGAATCCCAAAAGGATTTAATTTTATAGCCTAGGTATATATGCAATCCCAAAGGAAACCAAGGGGTGCCTAGGGATCAATAGTCCTAAGGAATATAATATAATAAATCTCTCTAACATATTCATCAAAAATGGAATCAAAAAATGTGGACTCCCTCCTTGATGAAGTATGTCTATTAGTCAAGGGAAAACAACACCTTAGCATACCTCAATTTCCAGGTCATTGTCTCAGTAAACTATAGAGGAACCCATAACTTGACCAAGGATATAAATAAGATAATTTATTACCTTCCCATACTAACATATCTAACCTACTATGAGAAAACTTTCATCACTTGTCTGGAACTGAAGTAGAAGACTCATATCTTACTAAATATAAAGTATCATTCGAGGGGATATTGACCTCATTGGAGGACCCATGCCCCTATTGAGATATTATATAGTGGGATACCAACTAAATGGATAGAGGACTCATATCCCACATTTGTAAATGGATTCAAAACTTATCTATGATATGTAGGGACATACTCCATGACATAAACACACCTCTAGATCTTTCTAATCCAGACAATTCTTTGATCTTCATGTTGAAACCCTGTCGTTGGCTCAAAAAAGATAAACCCTAAAACATACTATATCACCTCAAGAATTTAATCATGTGGTTGAAAAACCATTTAATTGTAATATATATAGAAAAAAGATCAATATATTATATTTATTTCCCAAAACCAACATGTTGTCAGAAATTTATGAAAAACGACATTTAGGGAAGAATTTAGAAACATGAATGCTTCTAGACATGCTACTTAGAACCCAATAAAAGGGGGTTCATGAACTTTTCATACATGTTTATCCCACACTTGGATTAGAACATCACATAGTCAGATTAGGCCAGAGGATTCAAATTTTCTAACCTGAATTTCCATGGGATTACCCAAGCATTCTTGGCTGGGCCACTTGACTAGGTCTACATGACTGGATCCTATACACCAGGTCATCTTGGGAGGTTGGGGATATGTGATTCCCTTCCAAAATATAAATCTAGTCCATCTCAGGACCAAAAACATATCCCACTAGTATGTATCTGATAGGTTATATGATTGCCACCTCTATCTTCCATGGTGGCTGGAGTGGAAGCTAACTCCACGAAACATCACCCGCCCATGCGGTGAGCCATATTCTCAAACAAATTAGTCACTAAAAAAATTTAACATATACACATAGGTTCCTCACCCTCATTTCATGGGCTATACCCACATAGACCGTTTGCCTATATTTATGTCACCTTTCTATCACATTGCCTCCTCACACTCAAACCGCCATTATCGAGCTGCCTCAATGCCATCAACAGACACAGAGTCCACCACTTCTTCACATCACCAACATCATTAGTCAACCCCAAGGAAAATTATCCCCTTCTATAAAAATAATAAACATGGATAGAATTGTGGAAATTATATATAGCATTTTTTATCCTCCTTATTCATAAATCAACATCAAAACCACCAATTCATATAAAACAATCAAATGGGTAATTTGATTATACTTTAAAAATTCCATGGAGTACGGATTAGAAGACTATCAATGGGGATTCGATATATCACAATGGGTTTTGGAAGAAATTAAAAAATAATTCAACCAAATTTTATCAAAACGGATGCAGGATCAATATGGGAATTCTAATTAATTCCATGAATAATGGAGAAATGAAAAGCATAAATCCCGAATTCAAGTATCGATCAACTGATGAAGAGGTTTGTGTCCACAATGAGATCCATTGGTGATTATTAATGAAGATTTAATTCTTTGGTGTTGTGGATCTTTGGATCTCTCTTGAGATCCTTCAGTCCCCTTCTCTCCCTCCATCCTTAATTCTAGGTCATATGCAACTAAACATAGGATTCAATAAAAGAAAATTTAAATTAATAAACCCTGTGTTTAGTGATGTCTACTTAAAACACCAGAAACTGAGGTTTTTTCCAAAATATACTAAAGTAAACTCCAATTTTAGTACTCCTAGGGTTAAAATATGTTTCCAACACAACCACTTACTCATATTTCCCATAAAATTTATTGATTTATTAGAAAATCATTATTCCCAGGAATTCACCCACATGGTCTAAATATAATATATTTTAATTAATATATTATTACTGAGGATCCAAAACATATATAACACTATTTTATCTAAATAAAGAATATAAAAATCACTATAAAAAATATTCTAAATGTCTGTAACAAAACAATATGTGTCACTACATTTTTTGAAGGAATTTTCAAATATTTACCATATGATAACAAACTTATTTATGAAGGAATCTAAATTATCATTTAATGAATATTGAATATAATCCTTTTAACCACATAAAAATTATTAGTGGTAACACTAATAATGATATCCCCAAATATGGATAATTATTATATGTTAATGTGTTATTATTGAAGTTACATGGTGTGGAAAATTCTTTGAATGTTGATTTTTCACAATATTTAGCCCATATACTACGTATGAGAAAATCTAATGAATGATCATATCAACCAACACCATCATAGAGAAGGAATTAATAATAGTATTATTCCCTTTTAAAAATTAAGAGCCTATATCATACTCTCAAATGTGGTTTTATATGCAAGTCATACATCATTGTAATAATTATTGAAAATAAAGATGTCAAACCAAGTATGATATAATGGATAATCATATAGAAATTTTTTGAAATTGAATCAAAAATAAGAATCATTCAGATAATATAGTGGAAGTTAACTTCTCAACACAAGATATAAAAAATGCATAACATTACAAGGAGATAAAGATTTACAATGAGGTAACACATAAAAACCCATTCCAAGTAGATTTATAGGTATCATCATAGTTTGATGATATAGAAAACTATCTAGAGAAAGATTAATTGTATCCCTAACTCAAATATTAATAGAAAAAGTCAATCTTGGTTGAGGAAATTTAATACTTTTAAGATGATCCATTTCTTATCAAACAATTTATAAATATAGTGATTTGATAGTGTATATGAATGACTCTGTGGTGAGAAACATACATGATTTTTAAAATTTATCACCTAAAATATGTCTAAATGTACTAGAATAACTGGAAATAAAGAAAATACATAGTGGATTCTGTTTTAAAAATTTTCTATAATATTCTAGATAACATGTCAAAGAATGTGATCCTTACCAAATGTTTTCAGAATAGAACGAAATTAAATAAAATGACTTGGAAGAAAATACAAGTGGAATATGTGTTTGGAATATGCTTAATTGGCTTCATGGGACACTTTCTAATCTCATTGAGTTACCCATAAGCCCTTTTGAGATGATTACATATCCAAATGCGTAAAACCTGAACAAATATAAACCAATCAATGAATGTGAAGAAATTTTAGATGAAAAATAATTTCCCCCTTCTTAGAGTTAATTGATTAATAAAAAATAGTTAATTGATCAACATTAACAAATAAATTCTATAGGGATGGCTCAAATGTTATGGAGTCTGATGTTATAATTGTACCCCATAACACCCAAACAAATTTGTAAAAATAGATTTATATAACCTATAAATATATTATATTTTAGAGAATACTATGAGGTAAAATAAGAAGTTTTGGTAAAATAAAGTTGAAAATATAAATTGTGAATATAGTGAGAAATTTATCTCTCTAATTGGGATTTTAAGATTCCTATTGGTGTATAGTAAACCATGAAAAATACCGAATGACCTAGAAAAAAATTGATATGGTTCATCTAAATGGTAAACATTTATTTTCACAAAGTAAGAATAAAAATATTATTATAATTGGATAAATATAAAATTATAGAATGTTTTTCCTATAAAAATGTTAAAAATTACAAGGATAAATCAAATTAGTTAAACGAATGAGGAATAATAAGAAGAGAGTTCACTTCTATAGGTAATGTACTTTCATTTAACTTATTAGTGTGCTTGTTTCCATTTATTTTAAATTCATAATGGGTAAAACAACTTATGCTAATAATGTTTTACCCTCATGAGAAATTTAGATTTAATTTAAGAATTATGTATCCTTCAAATTGAATGTTAAAATTCATTATATATGCATTGAAAGTTCTTAAGAGGGTGTTTCCTATCTCTTATTTTCAGTTGGGTAACAAACACATACCCATATCTAGATTTAAAAACATGATATTATTGGGTTTGATACTAGATAAATTACTAAAAAACTCAAAAATATTTAAAATATTTAAAATAATGTTATAATATATTATTTATTTTTTATGTTTGAACGTTTTATGGTAGAAAATTAAAATAAAGTTCATTTATAACCCCATAACATACTAAAAATCCGAAAATAGTCATGGAAACATGATTTATTGTTCTTCACACTATATTATGTACCCACAGAGGGGGGTTGAAATAGGGAATGATATAATAATACACTTCCCCCTTTTGGGTGCTTTTTCATCACTGAACAAAACTATCTTCTCCCCATGTAGCAATGTATGAACAAAAATGAAAAAATACCTGAGATTTTTTTTTTACTTTTTTCACCCTTAGCTATGATAGTATAAGGATAATACTAATTTAATATAACAATTTACCAAATTCATTATTGTTCACTATTGTTAAAATGTTTGTAATAGACTCACAGACCCCCTGGTTTATAACCATTCACACATCAAAAAGTCACTACTGTCTGATAATTTTAATGTAATTCTCATCTAGAGATACTTATGTTGATCTATACCAATTCTTATTTGGTTTACACATATAATATTATTACATGATGTTCTATTTTCATCTCATAGTAGAAATCCACTTTATCATGTAGCATTTATATTTTAGAAACTCCTTTTGCAAATTGATTTAGATTCATCATGAACTAATTTATGTACTTCATGAAATGCCTATGAACCACGTAGAATGTGTTCTTCGTGAACTACTCTTTCTTCACGAACAAATACTTCCTTGAACTATTTGAATTTTGTGATCAATACTAAATCACAAACAAAAACTCATTTGTGATATACTATTCTTCATGACCTATAAATACATTTTACTATTTTATAAACCACTTTTATACTCAACTAAATTCCATAAAAAAATATTATCTTCTATATATGTTTTATGATCAGTATGCACATTAATATTTAACCATTAATCACAGTTAAATGAAATCCATTCATGATCATCCTTCACTGCATACTGTACTTACTACGTAATTCACACAACACATAAAATTATTTGTAGTGGCCTCAAAATCATTGTGTTTCTATAAAAAACAATGAACCCCTCCCTGAACATGTTTTGTGATACAAAAAATTTAAATGAAAACTCAATGCCATTTCCAAATTTTATCTCCTACAAACATTTCACATAGATCATGATCTCATTTTTTTGTCACCACATACTCACCATATTGTTTATGAATAGATGTAAAAAACATTTTAAATTTCATATAGTTGATATGTGATCCAAAAACATGTTTAATTGTAATCCTCACGTTTCCAAAAAATAATCTATGAATATTCATATCGAAATTTCGTAAATAATTGGAAAATTCAAGAACCTTCCAAACACATATATTAGAAACAAAACCTGCTGAAGCATTGTCAGTAAGATTTTTCTTTAAACACAATCTTCCCGAAAACCATAAAACATCATTGAGTGGAACTTTTTACCAAAAGTTATAATGTTTAAACTAAAATATTATTTATAATATGAAATAAATGATATGGTTTTCATATGATTATTATAAATCCATGTCTCTATTATAACCACTCTTAAGCCAGTGGTAAAGTCAAGTGTGACCACATAGACTACCACTAATAGGTCATTAGTTAGAAACTATCCTCAAGGGTATGTAATATAGAATATATGATATATTTCCCTCTTTAATCCTGTAAAATAAATAAAACCACCCATTAATTCAAATGGTACCAATAAATAAACTAAAAACCCACTATTAATATAAATATGCAAAAAATATAAATGAAAATAGAAGAACTTATATATGAATTAATACCACGAATAATGTTTTAGGAAATCAAATCCTCTAACATCATCTAAAATCACCAAATCATAGTCTAGTTACTTTAAAAACATTCCCTAACACCATCTTGATAATCTATAAAAATCTATATAAAAGTAAATGGGAGAATATAAGTATACTCGATAGGTTCCTTTTTATAAAAAATAATGTTATTGCGGAAGAATCATACTGAAGCTTCAATGAATATGAAATGAAATCGATTTTTCACATTCTTTTAAACCAACCTCACTATATAATCACTCTCTAAATAAACATACAATATAATTGTATATTATGTCCAAAATGTAACAATGTATGTATTCTTCTCCTAGTTCCCGACTAATATAGTCACCCCTATGTCGCGATGATATATATCCTGATATGGACACCCCTTACAATATCTATACACTATAACCATTTTCCACATCTACATAACACAAAAAAAAATCAACTTTATATAATAATCACAATCTACAACCTCATACCATAACCAAGTCCACCACATAAGACAACTGCCACAATTTCCATATAACCGTGCTATAACTAAAATGAATAGAGGCTGGAAGAGAGGGAAAGTATCCAATCATTCTTATCACCCATATCCAGGATATTGGTGGCTCACCCGGTGTGGAAAAACTTGTATGGGAATTAGTTAGGTTACCTAAATCTAGTAGTGGTGTATAAGGAATAAAAAATATACCAAGGCATATAATAGATATTATCTCAACCTAGGATCCACATCCTATCAAACCGCATTTAGATACATCTCATTATCAAACATCCACTGCAACATAATTATCACTCTAAACTCTAGTGACATAATAAACCCAAACATACAAAAACATTTTCCCTATTTTATAATTAAATTCTAAATCTATGTTTTCATTTATAAAAATATTACCTTATTTTTAGTTATCCATATTAAACATTAATTCCAATATTTATTTATTTATTTTAACTGCATTTACAAAATCTATCAAACATACTAAATTTTAATCTGTCATTCCATTTATAATATAATCATACCATTTTTCCCTTTAATAATTTAATCTAGTAATTTATTTAATCATGAAATTACCAAAAAAACTCATCACCATTCTTAGTATTAAATTAATTCATTTATCTAATTAAATTTCTATATCCTAGGAAATTAAAATACACAACCCATACCAACCCTGTTATATCACTACATCAAATAAACTATGCCAATAATTGTACCACAACTTTATTCATGTGTATAATTATCAAAATACAGCATGCTATTCATCTGCCTAACATTTTCAAAATAATAAGAAAAAATTATATTAAATTATTAATTATTTATTATACAACCATTTATCTAAGTCTTCATTTGTAACATACCAACTCAACTACCACATACCAGTGCCCCAAGCTGGATCACTACATGACACCAGGTATGCCTCCCTCTATGCCAGAAGCTTCCAACTAGAAGTCAGGGTATAATATCTATCATGGAATGAATTTACTCTCATTATTAGAGTAAAGAATCATTGGAAATATAAATAAGAAATTAAAAATAATATAACCATTTCTATAACAATATTAATATCATAAGATGACCATAATTGGAAATACAATATCAAAATTGATCAGTAGATATATTATGCTAAAGTATATGAAAAGTCTAAAAATGGGAAATCTAATGTAAATAATTTCATGAGGGTACCAATCTACATCCTATTCCATCATCCATGCTCCATCCTAAACCATCTATCTGGCAAAGGGAATTCTCCCTTAAATTTTCCAACAAATATGAAGTCTATTCAGGTACAAATCAGGTAGTCTGAGTACGGTGTGAGTACAACTCAGTTGGCCACCACTAGTGGCATCTAGAACAAATCCAATTAATAAAATTAGAATAAAATAAAATCAAAAAATAAAACATTTTACATTAATTAAATTATTCTTTGATTAACCGCATAAACCACTAGGTTACCATGGACAGCGGAACCCCAATACCTGCTTCGACCTGTGCTGGAGTCTGAACCATTTCACATATTTAATTCAAAATTCATTATAAAAAATAATTTTACATTATCCATTTTGTTCCCATTTATATTATTTTTATTCAGTACCATAGTCCAATGTTATGATTTTGTGCGTAAAATTTTCATATATTTCACCCCATGTGGATTTGGAGCATCATTCCCTTTCTTACAAGACATGGGTATTTGGAGCATCAGTACCTATCCATACAATTTTCAGGGATTCCATGGGCCTTAGAACATCATGCCTAGAATCCCATGTATATTTGGTGATTCAGTCCATGTCCCAGACTTGTTTCTTGATCAATAACATAGGGGTATTTGGATCATTAATCCCTATCCCACACCCGCATATAAAAAATACGATATATCACATGTACCATAATACACATTAATTAATTCAACAATTAATTAATCAAACTCAACAATTTCATATCCATAAATTCCATTAATTAATCCATGAATTAATTGATCACATAAATTCCATTAATAAATTAAACAATCAATTACTCGAATAAATGATTGTATAATCATGAAGACCCCTATTAATTAATTCAATAATTAATTAATCAAATTTTTTCAATTTTATAAAAAAAATCTCAATTAATTAATCCATTAATTATTTACTTAATCCACAAACCCAATATCACCTAATTAATTCAAGAATTAATTATTCAATTCCTAATCCAAGTATCCCATAATTAATTTAACAATTAATTATTCAATTCACAAACCCTATATCACCAATTTCATAACCCCTTGATTAATTAATTTATCAAATTAATTAATTTAATTTTTATAATATCAATTGATAAAAATATAATATAAATTCTAAAATTAAATTCATTTAATTGAAATTAAGTATTTAGATATAAATAATAGACCACCTACCTTAATATTTATGATAGACACTCGCCAATGGAAACCCCCAATTTGAGTGGAATAACGAAGAAGAATGAGATCTAGAATAAGAACATAAATCTAAAATCTACATAATCATGATCCAATATTCCTATATCTAGCTCCAGCAATACTAGATCTAGATCCTAAAAAATTAGATATAGATCCAACAAAACACTCCTCTAAAAGATGAGAACAATACAAGAGAGAAGAAGGAAATCATAAGGGATTAGGATCTATTACTGGGAGGAATGAAGACTTTCGATCCGGATATTGATGTATGTAGAAAAAATGATGGGTGACTTAGTAATTTGTCTAGGATCCTTCAAAATCAAGATAAATAGTTTATGGTTGAGTTGGAGTCAATTTGGGGTCAATAAGGGTGTTTGGGATAATTTTAAAACAATTTTCATGTTTATTAAAACCACATTCATGGATTCATAGGTGGGTGTACATGTTTTTTCAAACCATTCCTCTATACCATACCCCTCTTCTAGGGGGTTCACAGTTTCTTCTAAGAGGGTGAACAGTTTTAAAAACCTTATTTCAGCTAGTAATTCCCTCTATGTGATGGATTTCAAGGTTTACAAGGCTTGGGCATACGGTTTCGAAAAACCATGATCAAACCATGATATACCCTTATTCCTTAAATATTTCTCAAATTTTCTACCAAACATATCCAACGTAACACCCAAACAAAATATACTCCCAATAAGGTAAAAGAATACCGTAAATCAAGCCCGAGAAATCTCTTGAAAAGGTCAGGGTCTTAAAATATCCCTAACTTAAAACAACTCATGCTTGAGATTTACTCCCAAGAATCCCTAAGATTCTTGGTCAAAAGTATTGGGCTACTGAGCAAACATATCCTCTTCTCACTCCCATATTTCCTTCTGATCATGCCAATGTTTCAATAATATACTAACTATTAGAATATTATTTCCCTACAACCATTTCTTACTATTATCCAACATACATATCAGATGTTACACAAAGAGAGCATCTATCTCGAGATCAACATCATCCAAATAGATCACATGAGATGTATTGGGGTGATAAAACTTATGTTTTGACACATTTAAGACATCATGAATAACATTATACCTCTATGGAAGAGCCAATCGGTACACCACTAGATTGATTCTCTCCATAACCTCAAACATGCCAATGATTATAGGTTCTGACTTTCCTAGTATCCATATCATGAAATGACCCAATTTAGATGACACCTAAATGAATACATGATCACCCATTAAAAACTATAGGGGTCTTGGACATTTATCGGTTTGCGACTTCTGTCTACTCTGAGATGTATCCACATAATTCTAGAATAGATAAACCTACTCTAACATATCCTCCATGAGACTCTATCCCAACAGTTATAACTCACCTTACTCCATCCACCATAGGGTTTATCTACAAGGCCCGCAATAAAGTTCACTATATAGAACCATTTGAATATTTCCATGAAAACTGCTGTTATAGGAACACTACACCAAAGTTAGGTGCTTCTCACAATACTAACTAATGTCCTGAACACATGCCTGGAGTAAATCCTAAAGCACCTTTATAGTACATTCTGACTTCCTATATTTCTGTGGGTGAAAATACATACTCAATAAGATATGTATACAATTCAACTTTTATAATCCCTTCTAGAAGCATGACGGAAATTTTCATTCACTGTATGAAAATATATTATGTGGCACTCCATGTAGACAAACTATCTCTAGAACATATATGTATCCTACCTAATCTGTAGAGAATGCCTCCCGCATGAGTAATAACTATTATACCTTTTTCAAATGGTCCATAATAACCCAAATAAAATCATTCCTTTTTAGAATCCTTGGGATACAAACTAAAAATTCCCTAGTAACATCATCCAAATTCTATTCTGGAATGGGAAACAACTATAGAAAACTACCAGATTGATGTTACTCATATTTCACCTATTGGAAGGTGTAATGTCGTGTTATGAACCCTTCTATCTCCTTTTTTCATCCTAAAAAACTATCATCTTAGGTTATAATACAATATGGTCAAACCTGGATGTACCCCCCATTTTGAGGCTTGAAACTTAGGAATCAACTCCTCCAGCATTCTCGTAGGCACAAAAACCCAATTCTTAATATATATGATCTCGTCCTCATCTATGGTCTAATATGAAGGTGACTCCCCACCTTCAAGGAATTACCTTAAGGATAATCATTCCAGATCCTCCTATTATCTATCTCTAATCTATCTCAAAAGTGTAGACTCTACTGAAACTGATACGAGATTCATATTCATATGACTCTCTTGAACCACAACAAGTACCTCATCTAATAAAGTTATCATATTTCAATCAACACTAGACTCCTAGAATGCTTGATTCTGAGTTTTCCAATTTAATGTTTCAACAACTCTATTTCCTTTCTCGGGCATATATTCTAGTTCAATATCAAATGAAATCATATATTCTACCCATCTCTGCTTGTGGAGATTAAAATCTCACTATGAAAAGATATAAGTTAAGCTCATAGGATAAATATTCATAGTAAAACCTTTTCCTAATTTATAATGTCAAAAAAAATAAAAGAATAAACCAACGTATCTAATTCCAGTTCATGCATAGGGCAGTTCCATTCCTAGGGCCTCAACTATAGTGACCCATATGCCACTACTCTATCTCCTTGCATTACCAATACTCCATGTATAATCCAACACCTTTTACAAAACACCATATAATCCTCACCAGGCTCTTAAAGGATCTATATTGGTGTCATTTTCGAATTCTTCTTCATCTCCTGGAAGGAATTCTCACAAGATTTTTACCATTCAAACTTTACACCCATCATGATTAAGCCCAAAAGAGGTGCTTCCAAATTGGAAAATTATTGAATGAACCACCTATAAAATCTATATAATCCTAGAAACATATGGATATTGAAATCATTCTTAGGATTCTTCCATGTTAAAACTACCTGAACCTTCTCTCGGTCTACTAGTATGCCTTCCTCTATAGTGATATGACCTAATATGTCCACCTAATCAATCTAGAACTAACACTTAGATATCTTGGAATATAAGTGATTCTATCGTAGTGTACTTGGTATGATGTCAAGATGTTGGTAATGATCATCATGATTCTTAGAGAACACAAATATTTAATCCAAAAACACAAACACAAACTGATCCATGTATGGGTGGAATATTCTATTCATTAATCCTATAAACATTGATGGTGCATTATTCAACCCAAATGACATTATGAAAAACACATATAGGCCATACCACAATCTAAAAGAATAACTTAGTATATCAGAAGGTATAACACTCAAATAAGGATACCTTGATCTCAATTCGATCTTTGAGAAAACACAAGCCCACCTCAGTAGGTCAAAAATATCATTGATATGGGGAAGAGGATACATTCTCTTCATATTCATCTGGTTCAACTTCTGATAATCAACACAGAAGTTCCAAAATTCGTAAAACTTCTTTTTAAACAAAAATAGAGAACCCCAAGGAGACATAATCAAATGGATAAACCCCTTATCCATCAATAATTCCATCTGATTTGTATTCTCTTGATTCTCTTTAGGATCAAATATATATAGTGGAATAGTGAGTGGCTCAGCTCTAATCATGACACATCTCTCTCAGGTGGCATCACTAATAAGTCATTTGGAAACACATACTCTTATCAATCCACTAAATGTGGAAGATAATCCTACATGACACCCCCATAATCTAGAAATAGGATAGAAACCTGGGTGGTGAGCTCCCCCTATTGCTGTTGAATTGTCCCTACACGACCAGCCTTGATATCCCATTCTCCGCATTGAATATAATTGTCACATTTAAATGATTTAAAATTCCATCTCTTTTGGTAAAAATCAATGTAGACTCGATATGATACTAACCAGTCCATAACCTTAATTAGATAGAATCCCTCTAGGTAATGGATATAAAAATCCCAACTAAAATGATACTCCCTAACCTTGAGTGAACACTCTCTATAAAAATTGTTGTCTCTTGACCGTACTCTGATTGGGGTATCTATCATCAGAACCCCTCTCAGAAACACTAATGCGAGGCTCAATACATTCAGAAGTTTTGTATAAATAATGGAATTATGGGAACCTATATCAAATAAGGAACTATATAATGTAGAATCTATATGAATTATACCTCTCATGGTCGATGGTCCTAACGTTCTATACACTAGTGTAGGTTGAATTGTATGTAACTGTCCTACCCCTCTTCCCTGTGATATAGTTTAATATCCCAGAGCTGCACCACTCTACCGATACAGGAACACTTGACTAAAAGTACCATGGCCAATACCTCTAATGCCAAATCTGGTAGAACTCTATACACTATAATGATACGAGATAGAAGATCCCCTTATCATACTATGGTTTTTTCTAGCTTCCTAATCACCGCTCATTTTTTGTGGGTTCCTATAGGACCTCTATAGATACCCCATCCTAGAATAGGAATAGAACTCTACTAGTGGTCGCGGAAAATGTTTACGAATGTGGCCCAAAATACCGCACTTCTGAAATATCACTCGAGTAATATCTAGAGTAACTGATCTCTCTGTCTGGGTACTCTTCTTCCGACTGCTCTACCTAACATTCTCATAGCGATTCATCCTCCTCTCAAAAGCCATACCTTCTAACCATCTAGATAAAACCACATATCCTCCACTGGAATCCTCATTTAGGTTCTCCTCCAATATGAGATATTGATTCACCATATATAAAAAAATCTTTAACCTTAATATGTTATTTTGGGACATAATTTTACATTTAGGCCCATCCTGAACTGTTTTTCTGAAGTATTGTGAGCACCGAAAAACGCGACCCCAAAATATCCCAAATGCTTCCATACGTGATGCAAGATCGTAGCCCATTTATCAAGCTTCGATTTTTTTGGTCATCGGTCCTGAAAATAGTTATAGATTAGGTTTTATGGGAATTTGAAGTAGTGATGGAAAACTGGTTTGATGAGCCCATTCGCGAAGCACCCTTCATGATCGCGGAGCAAGGGAACTTGACTGGAGCCTTCGAGAGTGTTGCGAAGCTCTATTATGGTTGGCTCCACGGTTACGAAGAACATGAGGGAAAATGACCAGAGCCTCCATGAACACCACGAAGCTCGATGATGGTCAGCTCTACGGTTATGAAAAAAATGAGGGATCTTGACCGAAGATTCTGTGAGCACCACGAAGCTCGATGACGGTCGGCTCCCCAATTATGGGAAAATTGAGGGAAATTTCTCAAGTTTCGGAGCACAATTTTCTTCGTGGCATGCAATTGTGCTTCACGGCGTGCTCTGGTAATTCCCATCGCCTATAAATATCCAACACACCCCTCTTCATAAGGACAGCCACACCACCCCTTGGGAAGCAAATCTCCTATTTCGTGGAGCTCCCATTCTCTACATAGTGATTCCCTTCACAAAAGAGCTCTATGAGAAGCTTTTATCTATGAGACACTTTGCTCGGTGAGATTATCTAATTCGCTCAAGGCTTTTCTCTGCATGATGCTATGCGACGCTAGAGGCTTTGCTCCAAGAGAAGATTTGCTCCATGAGATGTCATGATCTATGAGCATCTTTCCTTTGCAAAGCTTCTCGGCGAGTCCAGGCTTTGCGAATAGCTTTCCTTTTCAAAGATGTGCTGCGAGTCCATGCTCCATGAGTAGCTTTCCTTCTCAATGATGCTCCGTGAGTCCATGCTCTGCGATCATATTTCCTCCGTGAAGATGCTTCGTGAGACCCCATGCTCTGTGAGCACCTTTCCTCTGTGAATCTACTTCGTGAAGACCTATCCTTTCTGAATCTCCTATCTTCACACCCATCAGTCCATACTGCAGGGCCTCCTCCCCCGCTCAGGGTCACTATTGGACTGTGGTCCTGGCTCGGTCCCTTCACATCCATCACTAACACCCATGAAAAATGTAGAGTCATACCATGAACTTTTCGGGATGGGATTTCTACATTCTCAATTTCTCCCTTATGCACACCCACCTTCACCTATGGAATACCATGATTCGAGATACTCCTCTGCACAAAAAAATACACCTTGGGTCAACATATTCCTCTTAGTTTGTTTCACATGTATTGAGTTGATATTATCATCATTAATTCCCCTAGTACCTTCAGTTGAACCATACCTCTAGTAACTCATCCAAACCCCATCACATTTTTCATATACCAGGTTGAACCAGAATGGGCCGCTCTTGTGTAAGTCCAAACACCAGCCATTTCTTGGTTCCTTCTGCCGAATAGTCCCATCTACATGACTATAAACTTTAGTTCACCCTATGTTCCATACATAGGATGCCTCTTGATCCAAACCAGAGATGTCCTATGCTCCCAGCATGAGATGCCAAAATTTCATTCTACTTGAATCTAAACTGTAGTATTCCCTATGTTCCAAACATAGGAAGCCTCTTGCTCCAAACAAGAGGTGTCTTATTATCCAAGAATGAGATTCCAAAAGTCATATCTACATGACTATAAACTGTAGTAAACTATATGTTCCAATCATAGGATGTTTCTTGCTCCAAACAAGAGATTCCTTATGCTCCAAAAATAACATGCCTAATGACATGATTACAGTGGCGTAATTTCAAGAGAATTGGAATCCATTCAAACATTCCATCACTCCACCTCATTCTTTGTGTGTCCTTCATTAAGATCTTTATCCAGTTTCCTAACTGAATGGGCCCCCTAACGGCTTGGTCCCAAGATGCATCGGCTCCCCTACCGTCTTGGGCCAATGCCTCGGAAGACTTTAGATGAAACTTTGAGTCAGGTCCTGTGTTTTGAACACGGTCAACAGTTGACCCTCATTTGTTTGTCCCCATTTTAGGATAACACA
Source organism: Viscum album (assembly GCA_963277665.1). NCBI lineage: Eukaryota > Viridiplantae > Streptophyta > Magnoliopsida > Santalales > Viscaceae > Viscum > Viscum album. The sequence continues at coordinate 121,043,251 of OY728134.1, forward strand.
ATATGGATTCTATGTTTTGAACACAGTCAATAGTTATCCTTCATCGCCACGCCACCCACACCACGTTACAAATGTCAGGCATCGGATTCACACTTTTCATCTCGATTTTTTCAGACTAATTCCAATGCCATTGGCATTATCCCTCTTGTGCACTAGCGCATAGGTGAAGGCCTCAACCCACCAGTGGGTTAGGATGCCCTCATATCCAGACGAGAGGAAGTCATTATGGGCAACTTCCTTGTGTAAGCCTCATCCACCATTGTTGCTCTATAGAGGCAGCTGGGTAGCTTCCTTGCATAAGCCCCATCAATTGCCTCTCCATAGTGACACCCAGGCAGCTTCCTTGCGTAAGCCCCATCCACCATAGATACTCCATAGCGGTACTCGACCAGCTTCCTTAAATAAGCTCTATCCATTGCTACTCCATAGCATCACCTGGGTGAATTCCTTGCATAAGACTCATCCAGCTTTGCCGCTCCATAGCGGCACCCGGGTAGCTTCCTTGCATAAGCCCCATCCATTGTCGCTCTATGGCGACACCCGGGCATCTTCCTTGCATAATCCCCATCCACTGTTTCCACTCCATTGCAGAACCCAAGAAGCTTCCTTGCATAAGCCCCATCATGTGCCCCTCCATGGAGGCACCCGAGCAGCTTTCTTGTGTAATCCCTATCCACCGTTATCACTCCATAGCGGCACACGATCAGCTTCCTTTCGTAAGCCCCATTCACCATTTCTGCTACATAGAGGCACCCTTGAAGCTTCCTTGCATAATCCCCAAGCCCCATTACCACTCCATAGCGGCTCACGGGCATCATCATTGCATAAGCACCATCCATTGTCGCTCCATAGTGGCACATGGGCAACTTCCTTTCGTAAGCCCCATCCACCATTGTCGCTCCATAGCGGAACCCAAGAAACTTAATTTCATAATCCCCATCCACAATTGCTGCTCCAAAGCGGCTCATGACCTGCTTCCTTACATAAGCCCTATCCATTGCCACTCCATAGTGGCACACTGGCTGCTTCCTTTCGTAAGCCCCATCCACCATTGATGCTCCATAGTGGCTCCTGATCAGTTTCCTTATGTATTCCCCATCCATTTCCACTCCATAGAGACACATGGGAAGCTTCCTTATGTAATCCACATGCACCATTTTTTCTCCATAGTGGCACCCGGTCAGCTTCCTTTCGTACACCCCATGCACCATTGCCTCTCCATAGCAGCACCCGGGGAGCTTCCTTACGTAATACCTATGCACCGTTGCCACTCCATATCATCACCCATACAGCTTCATTGTATAAGACCCATCCATTTCCACTCCATAGTAGCACCTAAGAAGCTTCCTTGCATAAGCCCCACTCATCCCCTTCATGGATGCACTTTTGTGTTGTGGTCATTAGGTCCTTACTACCTCTTATTTCTCACACAGAGCATGACTCACATGGTCTGTGAGTAGTAAGAATCTACCATGACATCCTCTCTAAGAAGCCTATAGTGTAAGCCCCAATAACCAACCTGAACTACGTAGTCTTTGATCTTTTCCAAGGCTAGGTATGTAGGAATCCTCCCTGAGGTTCAGGCCCAATAATGATTGGTTTCGACCATCATCACGTCGGTTCACCAACACCCTTCCCAAACTATGTGGAATTTGATCCTGGCCAAGGCAAGGTATGCAGGACACCTCCCCAAGGATCAATCCCAACACCCATTGGTCACGACCACCTTCACATTGGTTCTCACTCATCTTGAACTATGGGGACTTGGATGTTTTCCATGGAAAGGTATGTAGGAAGACTCCCTGAGGTTCAATCCCACCATCCATTGGTTCATACACCCCCTTCACATCAGTTTCCACTCCTCTCGAACTATGTGGACTTTGATCCTTGCCAAGGCATGTTACGTAGGAAGCCTTCCTGAGGTTCAAGCCCAATAACCATTGGTCCCGACTCCCTTCACTTCAGTTCCTACCATTCTGAACAATATGGACTTTGATTCTTTCCAAGGAAAGGTACATAGGATGCCTCCCGAAGGTTCAAGCACAACACCCATAGGTCCTGATTACTTCACGTCGTTCCACCCCCGTCTTTCATGACGTTTAACTATACTTCCCTTTTTGTCCTGCATGACACTAAATTGTTACCCCAATCAGCGGTAAGTCATTCTTAACCCCATTTTTGGTATGCGGTTGTCAACCCCAGTTAGGGGTAATCCATTTTCAACCACATTCGATGGTAACCCATTGACATCCCCTAATCGATGGTAAGTTTTTGAAGTCCCCAATCGATTTTAATACATCGTCAGATGAACTATGTGGACATTGATTCTCTACCACGAGGAAAATAGGAAGCCTCCCTCGGGTTCAAGCCCATCGCTCATGTCTCATCCTAATCTCTCCCTCAAGCCTATGTGTTTTGGGTGGGTCATGATCGAACCCGAAGGTTCCACTTCCTCTAGGTCCCATCCATGCGTCCTTTCTCATGGGTCGCCTACTCAGGTGTCCTACCGACACACCAAACTACGTGGAAATTGATTCCTTGCCATGGGGATACGGAGGAAGTCTCTTCAAGGATCATTCCCAACACTACTATCACCATTATGATTGTTCCATCTCATTCCCCCTAAACTTCATTCAAATCTCCATCATCTATCCTAATTCTCACTTGGGATGCCACATCCCGGTGAAATCATGAAATTCCTCCCAGAGACACTTCTTATGGAACCTGGGCAACTAACCATGCCTAAGCCCCACTAAATCCATAACCATCCACCCAAGATTATCCCTCTTGAGATGGGCCTCTATCCATGTGTAAGCCCCCATATGTATTCAGGTTTATGTCATTTTTGTACACCCCAATTCATCACCCCTTCGAACTATGTGGGTTTTGATCCCTATAATCTACACAAGGTACATAGTAAACCTCCATGAGGTTCAATGTCAGCCAATGGTAAACCATGGTGTTCCTCCAACCTAGGGTGCACACTCCCTGATCTTCCCTCAGTGGTGTCCAAATCCTCCTTCACAGTTTGAATTCTTCCCATTATGGGAAACACCATCCTCGGTCTGCTCTTATTGTGTGTTCTAATCCATATACCTGGTAAAAACTCCTGGAGCTTCCTCCTAGGGATATACCAATTTGATCCGCCTCTATTGGACGTTCTGATCACCCGCATTTCGTCTCCATACAATGTTAAACATGTGTCCTACCTATTGTTAAACATGAGATTCATGTGGAAAGCCTCATAAGACATGCCTTTGGCGTAACTATCTCTGAAAGAAGTTAAAATTGGGGCATACCCTGTGTTAAACATGGGAAGCTGAAGAAAACTTCATAGACATGCCTCCCGCTTAAGATACCCCACGAATGATGTGGGATGCCTCAGGTTCTACACAATTAAGATGCACTTTTATGAGGAATAATACAGGTTCACCAATGCCCACGCATCTAGATATGCCTCAACATGCCTGATGTTACCGTCTACTCTAACCATAGGTTGCAACCTTTCCAAGACCTCATGGAATGTCCTGACAGAAGTTGTGTAATTGACTAAAATTCACAAAGATATGGAATAGGTAACAATATTTATGAACCAAGACATAATATTTAAGGGAGATCTGGACATGGTACCAAGTTATGAGGAGTAATTCAGAGAAGGAGGAATTGATATCCCATAATCTCATTTAAATCCAGGAGAAAATGTCCCTGAATAAGCGATGGATTCCACCTTCCTTTGGAAAGTGGGAATGTGGGTCAACAGCTGTGCGTCCTCCATAGACAAATGTTCACAGCCAGGGGAAAGCATCAGAAACTAGTATCCTCATATTCTTCAAACATTAGAACAAAGTGATGAGAATCTGTAAAACATCTGGCATAGTCCATCATGGACATGCTCCATTGAGTTAATCTCATGATCCCAGCTTCACTCTCCTTCCTTATAATCTCAAGAAAAAAGTGCTCCAGGAACATCTCTTAAAAGTCCTTCAACTCCATATTATCTAGTTTTCCATCCCAATTCTGGATGTACCTCTAATGCATAGCTTGACCACAAAACATATTGGTAGCTAATTTGAATCTCTTATTAGTAGGGGTCTCCTAGTGGACCATTATAGTCTAGATGGACTCAATCCAAAAACCTTATGCCTTAGGTTCATCCTCTCTGGTGGAAGTCATAGGGTGTTGCAAATGAAACTCCCTCATCATATAAGACATGTTTTTTCACAAAATTTTTTGGTCTCACTCCATGAATTACATTAACTGATCAAATTTTTCTTAGAACTGATCTTTGAAATCCTGACCTGACATTATTGGTGCCTCATGTTCCTCTACTAGAGGAGAATTTCCATCCATGTCCTCTTGCCGTCTTTGCAAAAAGAATTATAAAAGAGGAATATCTCTACAATTCCAAACACACCTCTTAGGAAACATAACATTTATTTAATGTATTTACATAACATTACAATCCCAATAAGACACAAAACGAATTTTCACCAAACCCTTCCACATGGTCAAGACTGAGGCATTATCACCAGCCATAACCATCATATACCAAGGTCGTGGTTAAGAATGGTTAAAATCCTTCTCAGGTTCATGTTTCTCATTATACGCCCATTTTTTCACAATTTCTATCATTTTTCATCCTTCAATTCATATTAGGAACCAATTTTTTGTAATTCCCCAACCCTAGTTACCTAGAGTTGGTGCATTATGTTAATACATTTGCATGAGTACAAGGAATCAAGTCCTAAAGGACCGATCAATTTAGCAGTCTTAGAGAATAGATTACAGATATGAATGTTAGATTAAAATTTCTAAAATAAAACACAACATAAATAATCCTTTGATAATTTCATTATTTCCCTAGATTAATGAAAGAGAGCTATCATGGGCACCCTCAAATGATTAGTGTGATTTTGGGGTACTTAGGTGCAGCAGAGTGGCTAACCAAGGTCATCTCTCAAAGGATGAAGTGAATTAAAACAATTTTTAGAGGTATTATAGAAGTAAAATAAAAGAGAATTAAAAAACTACTTGAAAGGATGGGGGTTGTTTGAATTTTATTAAACTTGAAGAATTGTGCTGGAAGAAGATTGCATTTTTTTTGTTTTTAATTTTGAAATGAAGTTTGATTAAAAAGACACAATAAGAAGATGTTTTTTTAGAAAATATTTTAAAATACGTAATCGATCTAACTATACCTCTTCCATCATTTATTAATCATTTTAATTTAAACTAATATTTACTAAATTATGATCCCTTAATTTTTTAAATCCCGAACCCTATGAGAATTAACTTTACCACGAAGATGAAGTGAATTTAACCTTAGGCTAACTTCGGAACATGCAATCGCAACACCCTGCTTTGATTGATGTTCAAAGATTAGCTTATGGATAGTGGTAAATTAAGGCACATAACCACTCTCTAAATGAGGATTAATTGAGTTTAGGGATTTTATTTTATCTCTACAAATTGATCCCGTGTGGTTTTTAATTACCGGTTAAGGTTGCGCTCTCACAGTTCACACAATTCCCGACCTCGCGTGTTTTGTGTTAACTATTCAATTGCTTGCTTAGTTTCATATAAATTAAAAACTAAATTAATAGATAATAATATTTGAATTAAAGTAGCTCATTGATTCAAAATATATGAATGAGGAAGGATAGAGTTCGATCAATTACTAAAAAGAAATACTCTTTCATGGGTGGCGTAATCATCGTAGAAGCGTTTTGCATGTGCAAAGGTTTAAAATGGGTATAACCCAATAACGCTTCTACTCAAGAATTACAACCCAATTAGGAAGATTAATAGAAGAAGAAATTTAACCAAAATAGAACAAAAGATAAGGAATAAAAGAAGATCAAAGAAGTTTATCACACAAATGAAAACATTACAAAATGAAGAAGAGAAGGAGGCTTTGATGAGGGGATCCTTGTTTCAAGAGCTACCGCTGTTACAATGGTTAAATAATTTGGGTGAAAACAATTAAAATCTTCCTAAAATATCTTAATTCACGTACCAACCCCAAAAAATGATAAAAACACCAATTTATAGAGTGGTGGGGAGGCTAGGTTCAAAGTGGTTTCAAGTGTGAATGGGGAATCTCGGCCAAATATTTTATGCCAACTTGCACCGCCCATGTGACCACCAAAACGCTTGAATTGGACGACCTTCCAGAAGGATCATATGTGAAGATATGGGTCCTCTATCTCATCTAAATATTTGGGCTCTATATAAGACTAGATGGAGGCGTTATGGCCTAAATACAAAAGCATCTCCATTCTGGCATGTCGATCCCACCTTTGCATCTATGGCCCAATTACTCCATTTAGATGCATTGTTTGGATCTAGTGTCCTGAATAAAGGTTGTAGAAATTTATGTTAGGAACACTGTTACAAAATTTCAAGTTAAAATAATAAATATAAAAATATTTATCTTCGACATACTACAGTGCACTATAAAGGGTACAACTGGAATTTTCACCAAATTTTCAAATGAATGATCAAATCCCAAATATTTTATAAATAAACATATTTAACACAATGTGAGGAAATTATTTCATTTATTATCAATAAAATATTCAACAAAATAGTGTTTTATCAACTCCCCCATACTTACCCTTTTTCACTCCCGAGCAAAATCTCATATCAAGTAAACATCAATATCAAATCAAAACCAATTTTAAAACACATATCTTAGAGATCAAACAATTACACACCAAGAAACAAAAGAAATAATGCCTCATAAAAAACCATTATTTCAAGTTCTTAATTTATATCATTCAATATATTTCCACTTTATTTATCCTCCCATGCACAAAACACTTACCTAGCTTGAATTTTCTCTTATCACACAAATATCATTTTTTTCCAATGCCTTTCTCATACAAACTCATACAAGGGTCATCATAGGCTTGATAAATTCCTATATCGCTACCCGATGTGAGTCAAGGACATATTTTTATAATGAGGACTTTTCAGGGTTGTTCTGTGGCTTTCGGTTGGTAGGATTAAGATGTGAAAAATAATGAGGCTGAATGAGGAGGGCTTGACTCTTTTTGAAGCAAAATTGCATTAATCTAATTTTCACTTAAATATGGTCTTCTCCTCAATCCCCATAGTATTAGTTCAGCTCCATCATCATGAAAAGTCATGGAAGTTTTACACCATTCATCATTTCAGCATAAAAAATGTCAATCTTCTCAAACATGATTTTCTTGAAAGCTCCAGATAGGCACAACTTTCCACCTTAATTAGAAGCTCTAGAAAAGGCACAACTTCACTTGTCATGAAAGCTCTAGAAAAGGCACGGCTTTCAATATAATGATTATCATCAGATGAAAACACATCTCGTCAGAATTTAATTTTCCACCCAATGTATCACAGAATGTGGTAGCACAACACAAGATAGATTCCCCCACACTTAAGCTCAACTAGATTATGCAATTTCACTTCAAGAGTTGGTTCGATAGGGAAAATTGGCTTGTAATGTGGCTAAACTAACAAGATGTGCATGGATTATAAGGATTACAAGTATAAAATTTTCAAGGTAGGACAGTATAAAAAAGGATTCTTTGAAAAGGGGGCTTTAATACCAAACAAATGCCTCACTCATTTAAACATAAGTACCTCAAACCCTCAAGTTTTGACAGAAATAAATCAAATTCTGGTTAAATCAAGCATGGTTTGGTTCTCTCAAGAAGTGAGGTGAATGTAAAGAATATGAAAATAATGGTTCAGAATCCTCACATGAATGTGATTTCAAATATAACGATAGTGAGATGTGGCATGGGATTCAAAATTTAGTGTACTTTTCATGAAATTACTAAATAGTTGAACTTGAAACAAAGTCATTTCAACATTCATTTAAGCTCAGTTTATTGGGATAAATTATTTAACTCATTGATATGCATTTCAAAATTGTGATGAAAATCATTTTAGCTCAAAAATTTCAAAAACACAAAGAAAATTGAAAAATAAACACACAAAATTTGAAAAACACACAAAACAAAAAAAAATTAAATAGGAAAATAATTGAAATTACTAAACTAAAAGGTTCCCTCCCCCACACATAAAATATTTCATTGTCCTCAATGTGAACCCATGAGATGATATATGCACATGAAATGCATAATTTTTAAATAGGACAAATAATATAAAAGTGAAAGTGTTTGGAACAGCCTAATGTGATCAAGTGATGATGGGGTCATGTAGTGTGATAAAATCCACTGCATTAGTAGGAAGTCTCTCAATGTATATCTTAAAACATTTTCCATTGAGTATAAAGCTCCTTCTAGTGTACTCTTGTGTGATCTCCACTACACCATAAGGAAAAACATTATATACAATATAAGGACCTAACTATCTGGAACGCAACTTACCAGGCATCAGCTTCAGTCATGAACTGTAGAGAAGGACTTTCTCTCCAACATAAAACTCCCTTTGTCAGATCATTCTATCATGAGATACTTTTTATCTTTCCTTGTAGAGCCTTGAGTTCTCATATGAAGAAAATCTAATCTCCTCAAGCTCTTGAATTTGCAACTTCCTTTGGATTCTAGCTTGGGCGAAATCCATGTTGCATTTCTTTATAGCCCAATAAGCCTGATTCTCAACTTCCACAGGGAGATGACACGCTTTCCCAAAAACAATCCTAAATGGGGACATACCAATGGGTGTCTTGTATGCTGTCTTATAAGCCCACAATGCATCATCCAAGCACTTACTCCAATCCTTCCTATTTGGCTGCATGGTTTTCTCTAAGATTTGTTTTAACTCACGATTTGAAACCTCATCCTGGCCATTTGTTTGGGGGTGGTATGGTGTTGATGTTTTGTGTGTCACCCAATACTTTTGATGAAGGGAAGAAAAATTTCTATTGTAAAAGTGTGTCCCTTGGTCACTGATGACGACCTTTGGTACTCCAAACCTGCAAAAAATCTGTGCTTTGAAAAATTCCACAACAACATGAGAATCATCCGTCCTGGTGGCCTTGGCCTCCATCCATTTTCTCACATAATCAACCGCAACCAAAATTTACAAAAAACCAAAGGAACTAGGAAAAGGGCCCATAAAATCAATTCCCCAAACATCAAAAATCTCACAGAATAAAATGGGTTGTTGGGGCATCTCATGCCTCCTTGAAATATTTCCAGTGTGTTGGAAACGATAGCATGACTTACAAAACACATGTGAATCATGGAATAAGCTAGGCCAATATAATCCAGAGTCTAAAACTTTCCTAGCTATCCATTGGGGTCCAAAATTTCCACCACATGCAAGTGTAGGATAGAATTGCAAAATAGACTAAAACTTCTGATCAGGATCACACCTCCTAATAACTTGGTCACTACACATGCACCATAAGTATGGATCATCCCAAACATAAAATCTTGACTCACTCTTTAATTTTTCGACTTGATTTTTCTTTAAATTTCTAGGGATTTCAGAGGTAACAAGGTAGTTATCTAAATTTGCATACCAAGGATGCGTACCTGAGATGGAATAAAGATGCTCATCAGGGAAAGTATCCTGAATTGGTACCTGTTCCAAGGTGTCATACTCTAGTTTGTGAGTAATCCTACTCATGTGGTCTGCCACCAAATTCTCTGAACCCTTCCTGTCCTTTATCTCAAGTTCAAACTCTTAAAGAAGGAGCATCCAACGGATAAGTCGTGGCTTTGCATATGGCTTCTTCAGGAGGTACCACAAAGATGCATGGTCATAAAAAAACTACTTTGGAGACCAATAAATATGAATGGAATTTATCTAAATCAAATATGACAGAAAGAAACTCTTTTTCCGTGGTTTTGTAATTTTATTGGGCTGAATCCAGTGTCCTCGATGCATAGGCGATCACATGTGAACGTCCCTCCACCCTCTGAGATAAGACAGCTCCAACCGTGAAGTTGGAGGCATCACACATAAGATCAAATGGAAGGTCCCACCATGGGGGCTGTATGATTGGTGGAGTGGTCAGACACTTCTTTAGCTCATCAAATGATACCCTGCATGAACCATCAAAATTGATGTCAATATCTTTTTGAAGAAATCGAGATAAGGGTAGAGCGATCGTACTAAAATCTCTGATGAAGCGTCGATAAAATCCATCATGTCCAAGGAATGATCGAACATCACGCACACATGTAGGATATGGGAGGGATGAAATAATGTATACCTTAGATTTATCAACTTATATCCCGTGTTTTAACAGTACATGCCCTAATACAATGCCATGCTCTACCATGAAATGACACTTTTCAAAGTTCAGGACCAGATTCTTCTCAATACAACGATTCAATACCTTTCCCAAACTATTTAGACATTCATAAAATGAAGACCCATACACTGTAAAATCGTCCCTAAATACCTCCATGCAGGTCTCAATAAAATCATAAAAAATACTCACCATGCATCGCTGGAAGGTACCTGGGGCGTTGCAAAGTCCAAATAGAATCCTCTAGTAGGCAAATGTGCCAATGGGACAGGTGAATGTAGTCTTTTTCTGATCCTCCAGAGCTATAGGAACCTGAAAATCTCCATAAAATCCATCCAAGAAATGATGGTGTGTTTTCCCAGATAGTCTCTCAAGCATTTGATCAATAAATGGGAGGGGAAATAGTCCTTGCGAGTGGACTGATTTCATTTCCTATAATAAATACACACACGCCAACTGTTTTGCACCCTCATTGGAACTAACTCATCTTTCTCATTTTTAACAACAGTAACACCACTCTTCTTAGGCACAACCTGAATTGGACTTAGCCACTGAGAATCTGAAATGGGAAAGATTATACCTGCCTCGATCAATTTCTCAACATCTTTTTTAACAACTTCTAGGAGGGTGGGATTGAGTCTCCTTTGTGGCTGTCTCAGCGGTTTATCCCCATCCTCCAATAGAATCTTATGCATGAAAATGGAGGGGATAATACCTGATACGTCTTCCAATGTCCAACCAATTTCCCTAATGTTATCTCTCAATAGATTCAAATGTTTTTCTTCATGTTCAAAATAGATTTTGTTAGCAGTGATAACAGGTAATCTATCACCACTCAGCAAGTATGCATATTTAATATTTGGGGGAAATGGCTTGAGTTCTAATGTAGGGGGTGATGTATGGATGGAGAAATTGATGCAACAGACATATCTACACAATGAACATTAGTATTAGAACATAAATCATCATAATCAGATAATAAAGCACCAAATCAATCAGCATACTCAATAGCCATGTCATAATCAGAGTTCACATTATCAAGATCAGAATATGAATCCATTACAAAATCAAATCTTAGAGAGTCTTGTTCATTAGAAACAGGTTTGTATGTTCTCTTAGACATTAAACCAGAACCAATACTCATAATCTCCCTAAGCATAGGACAATCCAATTCCATGGTGTTTTTACTTGGTGGTTCAAAATGGGAGATAAGAAATGCAGAATGATCCTATGAGGGGTACTTCATGGAATCCATAACATTAAATATCACAACTTCATCCCAAAATTCCATGGAAAGTGTACCCTCATTGAAATTTATGATAGTTTTTGCAGTTTTGAGGAAGGGCCTACCTAAGATAATGGGGGAATGAGAACTTACCTGATCATCCTTCATGTTAAGAACATAGAAATTTGATGGGAAGATCATGTCTCTTACCCGGACAAGTACATCCTCAAGGACTCCCGCTGGATATTTTGTAGCTCTATTTTCCAACTGCACCACTACTCTTGTTGGATTCAACTCACCAACCTGCAAGGAAGAGAATACAGAGTGAGGCATCACATTTATTGAAGCTCCTAAATCACAAAGAGCATCAGAGAAGTGCAACATCCTTATGGTACATGAGATGGTGAATGTCCCAGGATCCTTGCACTTTGTTGGCATTGCTAGAGTTGGTGTAATGAGTGTCGAGACATTCCTTCCAAGGTTTATCCTCTCATTTCCCTTTATCCCTCTTCGATTGGTAAAAAGTTCTTTTAAGAATTTTTGCAGACCATGGGATTTTCTTAATGGATTCAAGTAGAGGAATGTTGATCTCCATGCGCTTGAATGTATCCAAAACCTCCTTTTGCATTGCTTCTTCAGCCATATTCTTGGTTTGAACAACCCTGTTTGGAAAAGTAAGGGGTTTAGGAGGAACATCATCAATATTTTTCTTACTTTTATCTTTCTCCTTAGATTTCTCATCAGTTGGTTTGGAATGAGGCTTCTCTGGAGTAGAGGTGAATCCCGATGGAATGGTAGGTACATATGTATCGTTCATTTTCTTCCCACTTCTCAATGTTATGGAACTAACATTACCCTTTATATTTGGATTGGGTTGGGAAGGTATATATTCGGAATTCTTACTTACAATTTCATGGAGGGCGGTGGAAATCCGACTCATTTGAGTCTTCAACTCCCTCAACTACGAACATTGACTCTATAGATCATTCTGTTGATTAAGAACAATTTTCTTCAAAAGATCATCAGTATTAGAATATACCTTTGGTGGGGGATTCCTTTGTTGTTGGCTTGTTGATGCTTGGGCTTCAAATCTCCTTTGGGGTTGTTGGAAACCCTGCTGGTAAGGCGGAGGCTGCTGGAAGTTTTGTTGAAAGGGTGGCCTTTGTTGTTGTCCAGAGCCATACCTCATGTCTGGTTGATCTTTCTATCCTTGTTTATATATTAGATAAAATGAATCAAACTTATTTTGGGGATATGGTTTTTTTTGCTGCTGAAATGGTCTCCCTATAAATACTGATGCGCAATCCTCTGTCTCTTGTAGTTGTGGGAAATAGTCAGTTGGGTGGCTTGTCTCAGTGTAAATGTCACGTGGCCTTGGAGGAGGGGGTTGGGATGTCTTTTGAGCCAATGCAATCTTCCTCACCATAGTGGTCAATTATTCCAACTTGGTATCAATCAAATGACTTTCAAGAGAAGAAGGACTTACCTGATGTACTCCCCTGACATGTGATGTACCTCGATCACCAAATTGTTGGGAGTTTTGTGACATCTTTTCGATCAATTCACATTCGGCTACTGGTGTCTTTTCCACCAATGCCCCTCCTACTGCGGCATCTACCATGCTTCTCTCCATAGGTGTGAGTCCTTCATAGAAGTACTGGATGAGTAGTTTCTCACTGATTTGGTGATGTGGGCAGCTTGCATACAACTTCTTGAATCGCTCCCAGTACTCATACATTGACTCCCCTTGTGCTTTCTTGATCCTATAGTTCTTCTTACGAATAGAAGTAGGCCTTGATGCTGGAAAAAATATCTGCAAGAGAAGACATTTCAAATCGTTCCAACATGTTACATCTTCAGGTTGTAAATAGTACATCCAATCCTTTGCAGCTCCATCAAGTGAGAATGGGAATACTCTTAATTTGATTTGATCTTCAAAAACATTTCTTGGTTTTAAGGTTGAGAAAACCACATTAAATTCCTTAAGGTGTTTGTTGGGATCCTCAACAGATAAGCCATGAAACTTTGGAAGAAGTTGGATTAATCCAGATTTCAATTCAATGTCTGATTCGAGGTTTGGGTATGCAATACAATTTGGTTGATAGTTAATATCTGGTGCAGCCAATTCTCGAACGGTTCTATTAAGTTCATTTCCATTATTTCCAGCCATTGTTTCCTCTTTTATGTTTGAATTTGAATAGATTCCAATTTCAATGTTTCCAGAAGAGAGGAATTCACCAACTGGTTGAATATTGAAACTTCCCGTAGACTGAGAATGTCTGATTCGAGCCCTAAGGCTACGTTCAATCTCAGGGTCAAGATCTAAGAGATCTTTGCGATTAGTTCATGTCATAAATCAAATAAAAATGAAAATAAATAAAGTGGAACATAGTAAAATAAAATGAGAAGTATGAGTTGATAGTCCAAAAAGAAAAGAAGAGGATGAAGAAAAAGGAAAACATGAGAAAGGGGAAAGATGAAAAAGAGAGGTGAAGAAAATAATAAAATGAGAAATAAAATAAATACCTATAAATGGCTGAATAAATTACTTGCCTCCCCGTAAACGGTGCAAATTTGAAATAGCGCTATCATGGGCGCCCTCAAATGATTACTGTGATTTTGGGGTACTTAGGTGCAGTAGAGTGGCTGACCAAGGTCGTCTCTCAAAGGATAAAGTGAATTAAAACAATTTTTACAGGTATTCTAGAAATAAAATAAAAGAGAATAAAAAAGATACTTGATAGGATGGGGCTTTTTTAAAGTTTATAAAACTTTAAGAAGTTTGCTGGAATAAGATTGCATTTTTTTTGTTTTTAATTTTGAAATGAAGTTTGATTAAAAAGAAACAACACGAAGATGTTTTTTTAGAAAATATTTTAAAAAACTTAATCGATCGAACTCTACCTATCCAATAATTTATTAATCATTGTCATTTAAATTAATATTCACTTAATTATGATCCCTTAATTTGTTAAATCCCTAACCCTATGAGAATTAACTTTACCACGAAGATGAATTTAATTTAACCTTAGGCTAACTTCAGAACATGCAATCACAACACCCTGCTTTGATTGATGTTCTAAGATTATCTTATGGTCAGTGGTAAATTAAGGCACATAACCACTCTGTAAATGAGGATTAATTGAGTTTAGGGATTTTATTTTATCTCTACAAATTGTTCCTGTGTGGTTTTGAATTACCGGTTAAGGTTGTGCTCTCACAGTTCACACAATTCTCGACCTCGCGTGTTTTGTGTTACTATTAAATTGCTTGCTTAGTTTAATTTAAATTAAAAACTCAATTAATAGATCATAATATTTGAATTAAATTATCTCATTTATTAAAAAATGAATGGAGAAGGATATAGGTCGATCGATTACTAAAAATAACTACTCTTTTATGGGTGGCGTAATCATCGTAGAAGCGTTTTGCATGTGCAAAGGTTTATAATGGGAATATCCCAATAACGCTTCTACTCTAGAATTACAACCCAATTAGGAAGATTAAGAAAAGAATAAATTTAAACAAAACATAATAAAAGATAAGGAATAAAAGAATATCAAACAAGTTTATTACACAAATGAAAACATTACAAAATGAAGAAGAGGAGGAGGTTTCGATGAGGGGATCCTTGCTTCAAGAGCTACCCCTATTAAAATGGTCGAATAATTTGGGTGAAACCAATTATCCTATGCATACAATATCTTAATGCACGTCCCAACCCCACCAAATTATAAAAACACCAATTTATATAGTGGTGGGGAGGCTAGGTTCAAAGTGGGTTCAAGTATGAATGGGGAATCTCGGCCAAATATTTATGCCATATTTCACCGCCCATTTGAACACCAAAACGCGTTAATTGGCCGGCCTTCCAGAGGGATCATATGTGAGGATATGGGTCCTCTATATTCTCTAAATATTTGGGCTCAATGTAAGCTTCTATGAAGGAGTTATGGACGAAATACAGAAGCTTCTCCATTCTTGCGTATCCAGCCAACCTTTGCCTCTATGGCCCAATTACTCCATCCAAATGCATTATTTTGATCTATTTTCATGAATAAAAGTTGTAGAAATTTAAGTTAGGAACAATTTTTCAAAATATAAAGTTCAAATAATAAATAAAAATTATTTATCTTCGAAATTCTATAGTGCACTATAAAGGGTAAAACTGGAATTTTCACCAAATTTTCAATTGAATGATCAAATCCCAAATATTTTATAAATAAATATATTTAACACAATTTGAGGAAATTATTTCATTTATTATCAATAAAATATTCAACAAAATAGTGTTTTATCACTTAACCCTGCATATAAATAATAATACACTTTTTCGCATCCTGGGAAAAATAAAACATAAGAAAGGGGTGAGCTCTGATACTCAGTAAGGATAAAAATATAGCAGAAACTATCATAAATAATAATAAACATTTAATAAAATTTATAAGACTAAAACCAAAGCCTTTTAAACCTACACTTTAGCTTAATATGGCAAAGATAAATCAAATAATTAAATTTAATTATTCACTTGGATATTATAGTATTTGAAAAATCACATGTAATATCAATAGATAATTTCATAAGGATGGAATGCATAATGTCAGACACCATAACCATAGAGTCAAGGCCTCATTCCAAGACTAAAAATAATATTTTTTCAAGGCCTTATGTAAAGACACTAGTCAATCTCATTAGACCTATCGATGCATCAAGGAGCTATAACAGACTCCACCCATTAGTTACTAAGTCTAATTAATTCCTCATATGAAGAGGTTGAAACATAACATAAAAATTCATATTAAAACTAGAATACGAAATGTTAATACTTTAACCATAAACCATGAATGGAATAAAAATAACACATCCACATTAAAACATATTATAACCCATTCAATATAACATGGAATATTATATGATTGTAAATCAACCTCAAATAAGAATAATTTCCAATAAAGGATGTTGTCATGGTTTAAAATAATCAATAAAACTCTTTGAGAGAAATGCCCCTTTTCAAGAAATCATTTTAAAGTCACACAATTTATAAATAAAGTCATTTAAAAGTGATTTTTTAATCAAAGTGTTTCATAACACTTTGAAACTTTTGAATGAAATTAATATTTTAATACAATCATGCCTACATAAATATATCTTTAAAATCATTTTAAAAACATGGACATTAATTAAAAGATTTAGAAAAATTAATATTTAAAAAAAATTAAAATGATGATCTAGTTAAAGAGTCCCTTAAAATAAACTTAAAATATTCCTTTTAAAAATAATTTAATCAAATACAGACATAGATGATTAATATTTCCTAATATATACTTACAAATAAACAATCTCAGATAATAAAGAGATTGAGGAAATAACCCTTACCTTTTACTTTACTTTGGTTGAGGGTATGTTTAACCCCATGTATAATGACCATAGTATGTTACTTAATTATACCAAAACCATATTAATAATTTGGATATCATTCTTTATTCATTTATGGCTTTATACTAACTATTTAATAATAATTTCTATGTAAAAATAATATTTCGGGTAATTATCGCATTCTCACCCGTACATGTTTTATATTGTTATTCATGATTGTATCACTTATATAATTATTTAATGATTTCCAGAATATAAAACATAATTGATGTATCATATATATTCAGAATAAATATATGTATAATATATAGATATATGAAATAGAAAACACTGTTTATGGAGATAGTAGGTCGTACATACGCATAAACATTGTTTCCGTTTTCATATCATATTGAACAGAAGTAAATGAATGATATATATATATAGTATCATTATTTTTTCATAAATTACATACTTATTAAAAATATATATTTTCATAGTCATCTTTGAATGGTGAACATGAAAATGAATCTCATCACGTTGCGGAGACGGTAAGTCGTACGTACGCATGAGCGACAATATCATTCTATTGATGGTGAAATCATATGTAATTGGATGTTATATTTAATATAAAGAATCATTAACAAGTTATATTTATTATTTACATCAATTATACTCATTATTATACCCATCCAAATAATTATGTGTTGAATAACAAACTACACCATGGTGTGGAGACGGTAAGCCGTACGTACACATGTATGGGGACTTTTTCATTCATATGATGGATATAACTATGACTAATGTTGTACCAAATTTATAATAAATCTCAGTATGTAAAAGTTATTGGAGTTATTATTTTGGTATGGAAACAAAAAATAAAGAGGAAGTGGAAGATGAAAATAACTTTGGAAGAGGTGATGAAATAATTACCTCTTCTTCATGTGCTTCCTCTTTATTTGTTCAAATTGGCTCTGTAAGTTGGATTTCTAAAGATAGTATGGCCTATAGGTTGAAGTGAGGGTAGTTGGGAGGATATTTGATCAGGGGTTGGCAGAGCCAAATGGCTTTGGAGGTTCAAGTTTGAGAGTAGGGGAAGTTCCCTTTTATAAGAGAGGTGAGGGTCATTTTTGGAAATTCTTGAAATATTATTTTATTATAAAATCATTTTAGGTTTATAAGGGCTCCAAATGGATTTATTTAGTGGATAAGGTGGGGATGGGTCCAAATACTCTCAAAAATTAGGGTTTATACATGTTTAGTTCAACTTATTAACCTTATCCTTTAGATTTAACTCTTAGATAAATAGTTTAACTTTTACAATGTCTTATTGTATTTTTATTTCACATGTTTAATAAGCTTACAATAAAATGACAATAGAATCTCAAGTGGTTAATTAATGAAATATATATCATTATATATTTCCTCTGGCCAAACCTTAAATTTTTAGGAATATTATATCATTTATTAATATAGTATTTATTTTAAAAACCCATTTATTTCAATTTTGACAGTATTTAGTATTTTGTTTTTTTGAAAGTCAAAAAAATATGATTATTTAAAAAAATACATTAAATAAATCTTAACATGTCATATTAACGTATAAAATTCATTTAATTCATCTATATTCTCAATTAACATTTATTTTGATATTTATAATATTAATTATTTTAATTGTTAATTAATAATATAATTACTGCATCATCATTGTGTCATAATTAAATGTAATTATTTAATGTCTAAAAATTAGGAATAAAATACCATGATGTAGATATTTTTTATCTTTATAATGAATATTTATAGTCTTTTTTAACTTTTGTATAACCCTCTATTAAAAATTGTTTAGTTATTAAACTTTGAATTTAACACTTTTAACTCAACATTATATTAAATAATAATAAAAGTCCTAATCAAAACCAAGTGGTCCAAAAGGATCATATTTTATTCCTAAGTTTTATTTTTGTCGAAATACACTTATCAAATAGAATTATGACATGTGTTGGAGTAATTATAATATCATTTTCACCTTTATTTAACCTATTTATTTTTAACCGTGGTAAATAAAATTCAAAGTTACTATTCACCAAAAAATATTTTTATCCCATTGAACCAAATTTTACCTATTGATGTCAACCATGTCACTCGGATTTTTGAAATTCAATTCACAGAAGTAGTAAAATTACGTTTTATGCAAATTTACAAATGTTCCTAGAAGATGGGTAAAAAACGTTAAAAAGTTAAATAAACTTTTACACATCTAATCTTTTTAAAAAAATGAGTCTAATGAATAACATTGAACATATATAGTTATTATGATTCTATTTTTAGTTAAAATAAATTCTAAAAAAATAAATTATTATTTAAATAAAAAGTCGGTTTTAATCAATAACGTAGTGTCGTTCACTATTCATCAAAAATTGAATATTTTCATAAAAATACCAAAAATTCACCCTAAGATAATTTTGATATTCCAAATTAAAAAAATGATTTATAATTTTCAAAATTAAAAACATAGAATTTCCATTAATTAATATTAAATTAATTACAATTTTTAAAACCAAAACGAGTGTTTTTTAGAAGTAGAAACTATCAAATGATTGATATGTGTTTATCTCCAATTTAAATATGAAATTACTTACAAAGACCAAAATTGTATTAAATTATAAAAATAAAATATAATTATAATTTAAAACCATTAAAATGTATAATTTAACCAAATAAATTATATTTACTAAAAAACTTGTTTTCAATTAAAAGTTAGTTTTTTTCACTATTCATAAAAAATGAATGTTATCAGAAAAAACCAAATATTTATCAAAACTAAATTTTTACGCCCATAATTTAAAGAAGAAGTTTATTTTTTCAAATTCAATTTATAAAAGTGTCAAATTTTAGATTTAAAATGGGTTCATCATTAAAAGGTTGTGAAATTTTATTTCTTGAAAAATACTTCATTTATCTTAGAAATTGAATTTGTTCTTATATTATGTCTAAGAAACACATAATATGGATTTTACAATTATATGGAGTATATAAATTTCAAAATATTGTTTCTACTATTCATAACTGCTTTTTGACCGGCTAGATTAGTATGTGTGGTGCACTCAAACTCATTGTTTCATGTAGCATAAGCTATTGAATTATTTTATAGAGATAATGTGCTATGAAATCTTATGGTGTTACATTCTCTCCACCTTCAATAAATAGCATCGTTGCAATTTGAAATTGTTTTTCAAAAATAGAAGGTTAAAAATAGAAAATACCTTTGTGGAAAGCCCAAATCTAAAATAGGGTTAATAAAATTTAGTCTAAATAAGAGGGAAATGGAAATTAAAAGTCCCCACCAAATAATGGTATCGAAAAGGATAGAATTTGTGGAAATTAGAGATTCATAATTGTAAGAAATGCATAAATATTTATACGGAGTGATTTAGGTCATCAATCACAAACAAGTGAACATTAAATGGGATATTGAGGTCCTCAAATCCATAAATCTATGATGATTTAAATATCATTGGTTCAACAAAACATAAGTTATTAGGATAACACATTTTTGTTTTTATGATTCCTTCCATAAAAATTAAGAATTAATTTCTTCATAGAATAAGATGAAAAACTTATTTGACAAGTAGAGTTCCATCCTTCAACTAACATCTACCACAAACTCATCTTTTACTCCAAAAATATAATTGAATTGAAAAATATTATATTTATCCTAATAGTATAGGGTTCCAAAAAGAATGAATTTATAATTCATCTGCTAGACCATAGAAAAATAAAATATCATTATACAAGACAGGACATCACCTAGGCTAGTGGAAGGTGATGCACCATTGTGGCCCTTCATTTGCGGGTTTAAGTCTTGCGGCCTTGACGGATGCGTCGGGTTGTCTCCTGACATCCAGGTTGTCTTTTTTATACCAATCCAAAAATAATATTATGAAATATTTTAACCTTAACCAATATTATCCAATGTCCAACTTAATTCATTTCAAATGTTAGACTAATCTAAAATACTTCTGTCCAAACTCGCAATCCAAAATTTATAAGGAAGTTACACATAATGAAGATCCCTTTTTCCACATAATAACATGTGAATACCTTCATCATGTATTCTCTTAAAACATGGTAACACCCTGAATTACCCTTAATCTTTATTGATTACATTCATGCTCCCTTATTCCTTATAGAATACTGGATATTCTCATTATATCAAGAAATTATGTAAACTATAACAATTATGGAATAAAAAACAATTAATTAGTTTCAATGTAGTCAGTAATATCAAATAGAAATTATCCAAATAAATCATATCTTGTTACAAAATCATTATCTCAGTTCCAGAAAAAAAATTAAGGGTTTTATTTCCCCCAACCAAATATTTTATAAAATGTTTAAATTGAATCTATATAACTTTACATGGTACCATACAATCTCAAATCCTTAATGAAATAGTATTGTAGTACATTCCTTATATACTACATAATTATTATAACTAGTACATAATTGATACAACACCCAAATGACATAATTATTTAATAATAACATAATAACTCCAGTCATTAATCTTCATCTACAGTAGTATCATAACTTGATTATTATCTAACAACATCATTTTACGTATACTCTAATAATTTGGACATTGATTCGTGTAGTGTCCCAACTCATTGGAGATTACTAATTTAACATTTTAAACCTTTTTCTTACCCTTGAAATCACGTACTTGGTGTCATTTTTCTCCACACTTATAACAAACTCTCATTCCCTTCAAGAATTTTCAAAGGAGATTCTTTCCACAGTTATCACATGTGGAAAAATCCTTCTTTCCCATTCTCCCTTTATCCATCATTCTCTCTTCCATCATTTTCTTCTCTAGATTTCCTTCAAATCTATAGGACTCAAAGAATTATTTACATACCTTATTAACACATGATACTATTTCATCATATGATGAGAATACATGGGAGACTATTTCCCTTCTAAATGTTGGATTAAGACCATGAAATATATAATCCTTCATACACTTTGGATCATGCGTATTGCTGGAGTTCTCATTCCTTATATTGCGAACCATTTCTAAATAATAGAATACACTAGGTTATTTTATGAATCACAATTCATAGTTATTAATTTGAAAATACCTAACATAAATTGAACATTTTATGAATATAATCCATAATAATTAAAACAATTCTTTGAGGAGGTATTTATAAATAAATCGATTATAATGGTTTGTAAACAAAATGTGAATTATCCCAAGAATAGCCCCAAGTATTATCGTAACCAAGAGTGCAGAAAGGCCCATTGTTGTGTACTATGATACCTCGAGTGAAGCCTGAAACTTCTTATTAGAGTTTTCATTCTTAGGTACATATGTTCCAGAGCCGTCTCTACCTGCTCGTATCCAAAAAAGGATGTATTTCATGGAAAATTCACTAAATATCTTCATTACCAAAATTATAGGTAGTTCTTCTATACTAATCCTAAAATTATATCTTAGGGTAATGTTTAAAAATAAGAGTTTTTTTAATCTATTTCCAAGGTTGTTGCTACACTTCCTTTGATACCAACTATAATACCCCGACCCCAGTTACCTAGAGTCGGTGCATTATTTTAATAAATTTGCATGATCACAAGGAATCAAGTCCCAAAGGACTAATTGGTTTAGTAGTCCTAGAAAGTATATTACATATCTACACGTTACATTACAATTTCAAAAATAAAACACAACATAAATAATACTTTGAAAATTTTATTATTCCCCTAGCTTAACCCTTCATATCAATCATAATAAACTTCTTTACATCCTGGGAAAAATAAAACATGTGAAAGATGTGAGGTTAGATTCTCAGTAAGGATAACAATATAGAAGAGACTATCATAAATAACAATAAACATTTAAGGCAATGTATAAGACTAAAACCAAATCATTTTAAACATAATCTTAAGTATAATATGGAAAATATAATTCAAATAATTCCATTTACTTATTCACAAGGATATTCTACTAGTCTAATAATCACATGT
This sequence comes from Viscum album, assembly GCA_963277665.1. Classification (NCBI taxonomy): domain Eukaryota; kingdom Viridiplantae; phylum Streptophyta; class Magnoliopsida; order Santalales; family Viscaceae; genus Viscum; species Viscum album. Next base: position 121,066,071 of record OY728134.1, read on the forward strand.
AATATCAATAGCTAATTTCATAATTATAAAATGCATAATGTCGGACATCATAACCACATAGTCAAGGCCTTGTGTGAATACTAAAAATAATATTTTATCAATGGCTTGTGAAAAGTCACTAGTTTATCTCATTAGACTAACCAATGCATTGAGGAGCTATAGCAGGCTCCACCAGTCAGTTACTAAGTCCAATTCATTGCTCATCTGAAAAGGATGAAACATAACATAAACATTTATATTAAAACTTGCAAACTAAATGATAATACTTTAACCATAAACCATGAATGTTATAAAAATAGAAAATCCACAACCAAACATTTCATAACTCATTAAATACAATATGAAAGATTCTATTTTAGTAAATCAACCTCAATCAAGAATAATATCCAATTAAAGATGTCAACATAGTTAAAAATAATCAATAAAACTCTTTGAAAGAAATAATTCTTTTCAAGAATTATTTTAAAAGTCACAAAATATATAAAAGAATTTATTTAAAAGATATTTTTGATTCAAAGTGTCCCATACTAGTTTGATACTTTTTAATTAAATTAACACTTTAAAACAATCATGTCGATGTAAATAAATCCTTAAAATCCATTCAAAAACATGGACATTAATTAAAATATTTATAAAAAAAATCATTAAAAACATTTAAAATGATGATCTAGTTAAACATTAAATTCTATAAAAACCTAAAATATTCATTTTTATAAAATTTTAATGAAACATGGACATATATGATAAATATTTCCCACTAGATACTTACAGATAAACAATCTCATATAATAATGAGATTAAGGAAATAACCCTTACGTTGTACTTTCCTTTGGAAGATAGTATGTCTAACCACATATATAATGACCTTAGTATGTTATTTAATTATACCAAAAACCATATTCATATTTATGATATCATAATTTATTCATTTATGGCTTTATACTAACCATTTAATAATAGTTTATTTGTTAAAATAATATTTTGGGCAATAATCGCTTTTCCTATCATACATGTTTTAACTTGTTATTCTTGATTGTATCACTTATATAATGATTTAATTGTTTCCATAATATAAAACATTATTTATATATCATATATATTCATAATATATATATGTATAATAGACAGATATATGAAATTGAAAACACAGTTTATGGAGACAGTAAGTCGTACGTACGCATAAACATTGTTTCCATTTTCATATCATATTGAACGAAAGTAAGTGAATGAGATATATGTAAATACATATATATATATATATATAGTATCATAATTATGTCATATATTACATACTTATTTATAATATATATTTTTATAATCATCAATTGTGAACATGAAAATGAATCTCGTAGAGTTGTGGAGACGGTAAGCCATACGTACGCACGAGCGACAATGTCATTTTGTTGATGATGAAATCGTATGTGATTAGATGGTATATTATATATAAAGAATAATTAAGATGTTATATTTATTATTTAAATCAATTATAATTATTATTATACCCATCAAAATAATAAAGTGTTGAATAACAAACTACACCACGACATGGAGACGGTAAGCCGTACGTACGCACGTATGGTGACTTTTTCATAATAGGATGAATAGAATAATGAATATGGTTCTACCAAATTTATAATAACACCTCAATATATAGAAGGTAATAGAGTTATTTTTTTTATGGAAACAACAAATAAAGTGGAAGTGGAAGAAGAAATGAACATTGAAAGAGGTGATGAAATAATTACCTCTTCTTTGGGTGCTTCAATTTGATTTGATCAAAAGGGCTCATTAAGTTGGCTTTCTGATCAAATTAAGGCCCTTAGGTTGAATTTAGGGTATTTCAAAGAATAGTTGGGAAGTGTTTTCCGAGCCAAATGGCTTTGGGGGTGTGACTTTGAGAGAAGAGAAGTGCCATTTTATAAGAGAGGTGAGGGTCACTTTAGGAAAAGCTAGAAATATTATTTTATTATAAACTTATTTTCATATTATAATTGATAAATATAGATTTATCTCATAGAAAAGGCGGGTATGGGTATAAATCATCTTAACCAATAGGTTTTAGAAAAGTTTAGGTCACCATATTAACCTAATCTTTTAGATTTAACTCTTAGTTAAATAGTTTAACTTTTACAATTTTTGCTGGTATTTTAATATTACATGGTTAATAAACATACTATAAATTTACAATAGAATCTGAAGTGGTTAATTAATGACATATATATCATTATATAAGTCCTCTGTAAGAATCATAGATTTTTAGGAATATTATATCCTTTAATAATATAGTATTGTTTTGAAAACTCATTTATATAAATTTTGACACTATTAATTAATTGGTGTTTGTAAAAGTAAAAAACACTATTAATTCGAAAAAAACACATTAAATCAACCCTAACTTGTCAAATTAACATATAAAATTAGTTTAATGCATCAAAAGTCTCCATTTAAATTTAGTTTGATATTTATAATATCAATTATTTTAATCTTTCGTTAATAAGGTAATTACTGCATCATCATTGTTTCATAAATAAATTTAATTATTTAATGTTTAAAAATTATAAATAAAATACCATGATTTAGTAAATCATTTTATATTTATAATTAATTTTTATATTTGAATTTAAAATATGTATAACCCTATATTAAAAATGGTTTTGTTATTAAACGTTGAATTTAACACTTTTAACTCTTCTATAAATAAAATAATAATAAATTTTCTAGTCTAATCCAAGTGGACCAAAAGAATCATATATTATTCTTGAGGTTTATTTTTTTTTAAATACACTTATCTAATATAATTATGACATCTGTTAGGGTACTTATAATAAAAAAAATTACCTTTAATTACCCTATTTATTTTTAACCGTGGTAAATAAAATTCAAATGTTACTATTCACAAAAAAAATTATTTTCATCCCATTGAACCATGTTTTACTTACTGATGTCCACCATTTCTCTCAGATTTTTGAAATTCAATTCACCTAAGCGATAAAATTACGTTTTATGCAAATTTGCAAATGTGCCTAGAAGGTGGGTAAAAGATGTTAAAACGTTCAAAAAATACTTTACACATCCAATCTTGTTATAAAATGACTCCAATTAATTACATTGTACTAATATTGGTATTATGTAACTATTTTTAGTTAAAATAAATATAAATAAAATAAATAATTATTCAAATAAAAAGTTGGTTTTAGACAATAATGGAGTGTTTTTCACTATTCAAAAAATTTTAATGTTTTCAAAAAAAATACAAAAAATTTACTCTAAGCTAATATTTGTATTCCAAATTAAAAAATGATGTCTAATTTTCCTAATTAAAAACATAGTAGTTTAATTAATTAATTTAAAATTAATTCCCATTTTCAAAACCCAAAAGCAGGTTTTTGAGAAATAAAAACTATTAAAAGGTTTATATGTGTTTATATCCAATTCAAATGAAATATTAATTACAATGAACAATATTTGATTAAATGTTAAAAATATAATCTAATCATACTTCAAAACTATTAAAATATATAATTTAACACTATAAATTATTTTGATTAAAAATGTTGTTTGCAATTAAAATTTAGTATTTTCACTATTCAACAAAATATGAGAGTTATCAGAAAAACACCAGAAATTTATCAAAACTGAATTTTTAAGTCCAGATTCTAAAGAAGAAGTTTATTTTGTCAAATTGAATGTATAAAAGTGTGAAATATTTCATATAAAAAGGGTTCTCCATTAAAAGTTGGTAAAATTGCATTTTTCGGAAAAATACTTAATTTATTTGAAAAATTGAATCTGTTCTTATATTATCTCTAAGAAACACATAATATGGATTTTAAAATTATATTGTAACACCCCAAAATTTTATGAGAAATATTATTTTTAATTTCATTGATGTCTTGTGTTGTACGCTACACCAATATTAGCTTGCGCTATATGCAACACCGTATTAGCTTGTAGTATACATAACACTATGCTTGGCTTGTGTTGCACGCAAGAGAGACCTTTCTCAATAGCGTCTGTTGTACGCAATATCGAGTTTCACTAAACAATGATATATTGTTATAATATTATTATGAACTAGCCTTTATGAATATTATTCACCACATTTTGAATTTTATAACATTATTATTCATCTTACATATATTCTAGAACATGGTATGAGAACCAAATAAAAGTTTCAGGTAAAATAAGTATTTTTCAAAAAATACAGTTTTGCCGCCTTTTGAGGGCACATCCACATTAAATCTAGTTTTTGACACATATATAAGTTCAATTAAACAAAATAAACTTATTCATTGCAATCAGGATATAAAAACGTACTTTGGATAAAATTTTGACATTATTCTAATAACCTTCATATTTCGATGAATAGTAAAAACACGCTAAATTTTAATTAAAAACAAATTTTTTCATCGAGATAAATTTTATGGTTAATTATAAAATTTTATGGTATTAAAGTATAAATATAATATATTTTTACCATTTAATATAATTTAATTCATTAGCATTAATTTTACACTGAATTCATAGGTAAAAACATTTTAATCTTTTGCAACGTTTTAACTTTTCGAACCCATTTTCTTAACAACAGGATAAATTTTAAATTAATTACTGAAACTTATATGTTTTGAATTTTGAAAAATGGATTCCATATTTTGAATCAGTAGGTCCAAATTATGTGAATAGGTTACTTTTTCTTTTTATACATTATGAATAGTAACTAAGGTAAATTTTATTTACAACAGTTAAAGGTAAATTTGGTAATTAAGGGTAAAAATAAGATAATAAAATTACCATAACACCAGAAAAAATTCTATTGGATGAATAAAAGTAGATCTATATCAACTAAGAGTCGAAATAGATTCATTTTATGGTCTTTTGACCATGAAAACGATGAAATTATTATTAAAACCAAAGAAAGTGACAACATGTCACTCTCTTATATCTTATAAGTGTAATAATTTTAATTTAGTGATAAACTTCATAAAACCTCTAATATAAATAGTATCCATCAAGATAATAAAATTATATACATCATGAAAATTTATTTATAATTTTTAAAGATAAAATAAATATCATTAATGGTGAAAAAATAGTGATGTAGAAATTTTTTATTTAGTGAAAAATCAATAATAATGTTTTTATTAAACAAATAGTGACCATAAAAGGCAGAAAAACCTGACCAAAACTTATTGGTCCTGTACCTGTAGACCATAATCATCCAATTGTCTAATATATCACCATTTTAATCCATATAAAAGTGATTATGACACTTATATTATTTTATTTTAAATGAAGTCAAAGTTGACACCTTCATGATTTAATAAATATAAAAATTTAAATGTTTTGATTTTAAGATGATAAATTCAAGTAAAAGTATTATTATTGAAGATATTAGATTTATGTGCATTAAAGTATTTTATTTTTACTTTTTATGCAAAAAAATAAGTATATTAAATAATTATACAAAAATGTTGTAGTGATTATTTTATTACGGGAAATATAAAATAAATGGTTCTTAAAATATTAAAATAAATGTTATATGATTGAAATAATGTGATCCAGGAATTATTTTTATGCATATGAAAAGTTATAAATCTATTAAATATTTTTTTTCGAATATATCTTCTATGTGGATTTTATTTAAATTCAAATAAATGAATAGTGTCAAAATTGACACTTTTGTTATTTTATAAAAATAAAATATTATAAAATTGTTTAAAAATCACAAAAAATATTTAAAAATTATACATTGGAATTTATATGGTCTATAATATCATAAAGTATCAAATTATGGAAAATTCACAGCACATAAGTAAATATTTATAACAATTTAAAATTTAGAATATTATTACCACAATTAAAATTAAAGAGAATAAATAAGGATAAATCAAGATGATAAGGTTTAAAATAAATTATCAACATGTCTAAATCTTATTGGTTGATGGGATTAAAACACTATCTCATCTAATCTGTATATTTGAGTCATTTTTTTAAGTTTTTAAGTGGGTCTTGAGTTTATTATAAATAAATAATTTAGAGGTTTCCAAAAGTGCCACTCTCTCTTATAAAAGGGCACCTCCTACCTATCCTTCTCACACCACTTTGAGCATTTAAGCTCATCTGAAACCTGCTCATTTCTCTTCTCCACTTCCCTAGAAACATACTATAGGTCCTTATATTCTACAAAGTCCAGCTTTAGTGCCCTAATAGAAGGTTTAGAAGAGGTGTGTCTAAGAAGTGGAGTCGTGGACACATGCGGAAGAAATTGGACATAAGGTAAGGGATAATTTTGCAATCTCATTTTTCTCTGAGATTTCTTATACATAAGTATTTAATGGGGTATATTTTTCATCCATGTCCATAATATATTTTTCATAAAGTGTTTAATATTCATCCATGTATGTTTAAAGTCATGTTTACCCCCTCTTTGACTTTTACATCGTGTTATGGAAGGAATCATTCTTTTGTTTACCATACGTGGTACTTTTTTACTTTTTCGTTAAAAGTATGTTCAGAATGTTTTTTTAACATATTCAACATGAATGGATTTTTACAGTTTCATAATGCCTTATTTTCATGAAGCTTACTCAACATGATTTCATGATTATTTTCAACCAAATTCTTTTCTTTTAAATTGCATGTCATTTTGAGAAATAAATGATTTTGAAGAAGAAAGCATATTTTCCTCAAGAATTCATTTAAAGTGTTTTATCAAAACTATTTTCCATCTAAGATGAAATTATTTAGTATATTTATGTTTCAAGTATAGTCTCTATTATTTACATGGTTTCTATTATCTTATGATGAAATGATATCCATTTGTTTTATATAGATTATGTTATGATGGGATGATGCTTATGAAACCTATATTATTCATTGGGTTATGATGAATGGTTCATGACTATTTTGTGGCACATGAAAGAATGATTTCATTATGATATGGGTGGGACCTATATCTCCCTCCAATGAATTGGGTAATGATTTATATCTCATGAGATAAATAAGGCTGGAATGGAAAGTAAAATTTGGTTCAGTAATACAGGGCTTGAACGACAAGTAAACTCGGTCCAGTATTGGACTTTGTCTACTATGATGGTCTTGGCAGTAATGCCTTGGCTACTATGGAAATCATAACATGTGCTTAATGGTTTGACACAATTACATGTTTATTCCCATGATATTTTATCATGAATAAAGTTCCTTTATTATCTATGCCTTATGTACTACCATGTTTTATGTCATTGCTGAAAATTTTGATGTTTAGATTTTATGCTCATGTTTTTACGTTCAAATGTTTAAGGATAGTTTTATGTTCTCCATGTTTACCCTTAATGATCATTTGAGCTCACCATTTTTTGTTTTCTTTTTCCCAGGATATAATGAATGGTTTTAGGTATGAAAACAAAAGGGAAACATCTTTATGGGAGATGCTAAAGATCTTTCACCATGATTAGAAGATTATGTTCTGAGTTTACAAAGACACTAAACTAATACGGTCTTTGGGCATCTGTTTTTTCATGTATTCAGTATTTCACAAAAGTAATGTAATGTCTACGTACATAATGCTTTGGGTATCTGCAGTTGGTATCAGAGAAAATTTTTAGTTATCCTTTGGAAACTAGGATGAGAAAACTTTAGTGAGATCCCTAGAGATATTTCTAAGGTATGTCTAGGGATGTCCCTAAGGTTTAGTATAACTATAAGTTACATTACTAGAATTATGTTGACAATTATGAATAACATAGGGTGAACCTAAGGTTTCATGGATTAAAGAATGTGTGATAAGTTATAATTTTTTGATTATGTGGGTCCGCATTATTTTAACTGTTTCTTACACCATGGCTTTTGATTTTATTCAGGGGAGGGAACCATAAGGAATTGGGTCAACAATGAATCCAATGGAAAAATTGGTGACTATGAGCAAAGAAATTGCATAATACCTAGAAAGAAAGATATTGTGATAGTTTCGAATCTGTCATCATGATATATGATTAAAAAGGTGATCTTTAGGGGTATTCCTAATTCATCAAGTAAGAGGAAGATGAAATTTTATACACGTTCGCATGGTGAGGAGCATAGAGAAAAGAAGATTGAGATTTCTAAATAAGGGAAGAAGAACCTTTATGAATACATCAAATGGAGGGGAAGATGTTATCTGTGTGGGGAGAAGGGTCATAGAGTGACAGACTATTATGGAGTTCAATGTCTTATTCGTGGAGAACATGGGCATTACCCAACTCAATGCCCTAACCTAAGAGGTTACTTATAAATCAAGGAAGGACTTCTTCCATGACAATCATTTAAGAGGATGGATTTAAGTAATGGTATTCAAGAATAATGTTGTTGAGGTACATTTATGTTATATTGGAATATCTATGTATTGGTCCATTATGTTATTCTATAAGAATATGGTACCAGTAACCATAAAAAGTGATCGAAATATTTTTGGAAAGTAGATGATATGCGCATAATAAAGGGGTAAAGAGATAATGAAATGTTTGATAGTATTAATGAGCTTATATAAAGACTAAGGGATATCATTGTTTGAGTATATAGAAATTTTGGGATTTGGTTTGTGGAAAGAGTTAACTTTTTATAGCAATCATGTTTTCACAATCATTCTATGGTAATTCATGTTTCAAGAGAATACATGATTAAGGTATTCACATTTTTGGAATGTGACCAACAAGATATATCTTATGATATACATGGGATAAATGATAGTATTCACATGCTTGGTTGATGAAATTTTTAGTAATCGTTTTCTTTATACTATGAGCTTGGATAGATATATTTTGGGTAAGCCTAAAGATTTGAAATGGATCATGTTTAACATAAGATAATAAGGATAGAAAATTTTTTTATATTATTTATGGAATGTTATAATAGTGTAGTTTTAGAAAAATGACAACTTGTAGGACGGGCGACAACCTGTCGCGTCGGACAAGGTTGCAGAAATAAAACCCACAAACAAAGTGTAATAGGCCTTTATTGCCTACCACGGGCCTACAAGAAGTCCCTGGTTAGTAGAAACTAGTTTTATTTTATTAAGCAGTATGATAGATGAAGTATAAGTTCATTTTTTGAACCATATACGATTAATCTCACCATAAGATGGACTTATGTATATAAATTTTTCTAACCTTATGTTTGAGACAGATTGAATGATCTATCATTCTATCGCATGATCTGCTAACACTTCACAGAAGACAAATTCAACTTCATTTCATTAAGAGATGATGTGGAAATTGGTCAAGGCACAAACAACAGTGATATTGTACCAAAATCAATTATGTATTTCTTTTAATTCAAAAATTATTCAACCTTAGGGAAATGATCTTGAAAACCAAAAAATGGTGTCCTAGTGCCCTCATATCTGATGAATCAGATAGTACTTTATATAATCACAAATTTATGGCTTTGTGATTGTTGGATTTTTCATAGCCATGTTATCTACCACTCTTCATCCAAACATGATGGTTAGATTTCTCTTCTATACCCATATTTTCATCTATATTATTCTATGTGGAAACCGAGGGATGAGTTACTTTGGGTATCCGTTATGTTTCTAATGTTCCTTTTTAAAATGATGATTTAGTATTCATTTTTACGATGTCGGTTTATATGAAAGAAACTTTCAAGTAGTAAATGATTCATAACCCCGATGAATTTCGACGGTGAAACTCATTTTAAGGGGGGTAAAATGTAACACCCCAAAATTTTATGAGAAATTTTATTTTTAATTTCATTGATGTTTTGTGTTATATGCTACTCCAAGATTATATTGTGCTATACGAAACACCGGATTAGCTTATGGTATACGCAACACTATTCTTGGCTTGTGTTGCACGCTAGAGTGACCTTCCTCAATAGCATGTGTTGTACGCAATACCGAGTTTCATGAAACAATGATATATTGTTATAATATTATTATGAACTATCAGTTATGAATATTATTAACCACATTTTAAATTTTATAACATTATTATTCATCGTACACATATTCTAGAACATTGTATGAGAACCAAATAAATTTTTCGGGTAAAATAAGTATATTTCAAAAAATACAATTTTGCCGCCTTTTGAGGGCGCACCTACTTTAAATCTAGTTTTTGACAAATTTATCAGTTAAATTAGACAAAATTAACTTATTAATTTCAATCAGGATATAAAAACTTACTTCGGATAAATTTTTTTCATTATTCTGATAACCTTAATATTTTGATGAATAGTAAAAATACGCTAAATTTTAATTAATAACAACTTTTTTCATCAAGATAAATTATATCATTAATTATAATATTGAATGGTTTTAAGGAAAAAATAGAATATATTTTTACAATTTAATATAATTTAAGTCATTATCATTAATTTTACACTAAATTCATAGGTAAAAACATTTCGATCTTTTGCAACATTTTAACTTTTAAAACCCATTTTCTTAACAACGGGATTAATTTCAAATTAATTACTGCAACTTCTGTGTTTTGAATTTTTAAAAATGGATTCAATATTTGTAATCATTAGGTCCAAATTATGTTAATAGGCCTCTTTTTATATTTAGACATTATGAATAGTAACTACGGTAAATTTTATTTATAACAGTTAAAGGTAAATCAGGTAATTAAGGGTAAATATAAGATTATAAAATTACCTTAACACCTGCCAAAATTCTATTAGATGAATAAAGGTCGACCCATATCACCTAAGGGTAGAAATTGATTCATTTTATAGACTTTTTACCATGAAAATGATGTAATTATTATTAAAACCAAAGAAAGTGACAACATGTCACTCAATTATATATTATAAGTGTAATAATTTTAATTTAGTTATAAACTTCATAAAACCTCGAATATAAATAGTCTCCAGAAAGATAACAAAATTATATAAATCATGATAATTTATTTATAATTTTTAGGGATTAAATAATTATCATTAATGGTGACACAATAGTGGTGCAAAAATTGTTTATTTAGTGAAAAATTAATAATAGAGTTTTTATTAAACTAATAGTTACCATAAAAGGCACCAAAACCAGAACAAAACTTATTGTTCATGTACATTTAAACCATAACCATCCAATGGTTTAATATATGACCATTTTAAGCCTTATAAAAGCGATTATGACACTTATATTAATTTATTTTAAATGATGTCAAAGTTGTCACCTTCATGATTTAATAAATATAACAATTTAAATGTTGTGATTTTAAGATGATAAATTCGAGTAAAAGTATTCTTATGAAAGATACAAGATTTATTTGAATCATAGTATTTTATTTCTAATTTTTATGCAACAAATAAGTTTATTAAATAATTATACAAAATTGTTGTAGTGACTATTTTACTAAGGGAAATATCAAATAAATAGTTTTAAAAATATTCAAATAAATGTTATATGAACGAATTAATTTTCTCCATGAATTTTTATGATTCATATGACATGGTAGAAATCTATTAAATATTTTGTCTTTAATATATCCTCTATGTTGATTTTATTTAAATTCAAATAAATTAATAGTGTCCAAATTAACACTATTGTTATTTTATAAAAATAACATATTATAAAATTGTTTAAAAATCACAAAAATATTTAAAAATTATAAATTGGAATTTATATGGTCTAAAATTTTATAATGTATCCAATTATGGACAATTAAAAACCCATAATTAATTATTTATAACAATTTAAAATTGAGAATATTATTACCACAAATAAAATTAAATAGATTAAATAAGGATAAATCAAGTTGATAAGGTTTAAAATAAATTACCATCTTGTATAAATCATATTGGTTGATTATATTACAACCCTAGATCACCTAATATTTGTATTTGAGTCATTTTTGGAGGTTTTTAATTGTGGATTGAGTTTATTATAAATTAATATTTTGAGGTTTCAAAAAGTGCCCCTCTCCTCTCTTATAAAAGGGAACCTCCTCCCTCTCCTCCTCACAACACTTTGAGCCTTCAAGCTTGGCCAAAACCTGCCCATTTGTCTTCTCCACTTCCCTAAAAACATAATAGAGGTCCTAGTCTTCTTCAAATACCAAATTTAGTGCCCTGAGTGGAGGTTTATAAGAGGTGTGTCGAAGAAGAGGAGTCGCGGACACATACGGAAGAAATTGGACATAAGGTAAGGGATAATTTTGTAATCTCATTTTTATCCGAGATTGCATTTATGTAAGTATTTACCAGGGTTATATTTTTCATCCATGTCCATAAAATATTTTTCATAAAGTTTTTAATATTCTTCCATGTATGTTTAATGTCATGTCTACCCCTCTTTGACTTTTACATTGTGTTATGGAAGGAATCATTCTTTTGTTTACCATACGTGGTACTTTTTTACCTTTTCATTAAAAGTACTTGAAGAATTTTTTTTAACTTATTCGGCATGAATGTATTTTTACAGTTTCATAACGTCTTATTTTCAAGAAGCTTACTCAACAAGATTTCATGATTATTTTCAACCAAATTCTTTTCTTTTAAATTGCATGTCTTTTTGAGAAAAAAAAAAGATTTTGAAGAAGAAAGAATATTTTCCTCAAGAATTCATTTAAAGTATTTTATCAAATATATTTTCCATCTAAGATGAAATTATTTAGTATTTTTATGTTTCAATTATAATGTCTCTATTATTTACATGGTTTTTTTTATCTTATGATGAAATGATATCCATTTGTTTTATATGGATTATGTTATGATGGGATGATGTTTATGAAAACTATATTATTCTTTAGGTTATGATGAATGGTTCATGACTATTTTGTGGAACACAAAAGTATGATTTCATTATGAGATGGGTGGTACCTATATCTCCCTCCAATGCATTGGGTAATGATTTATATCTCATGAGATAAACATGGCTGGAATGGAAAGTAAAATCAGGTTCAGTAATACAGGGCTGGAACGACAAGTAAACTCGGTTCAGTATTGGACTTTTTCCACTATGATGGTCTTGGCAGTAATGCCTTGGCTACTATGGAAATCATAACATGTGCTTAATGGTTTTTCACAATTACATGTTTTATTCCCATGATATTTTATCATGAATAATGTTCCTTTACGATCAATGCCTTATGTACTGCCATGTTTTATGTAATTGCCCAAGATTTTGATGTTTAGATTTTATGCTCATGTTTTTACGTTCAAATGTTTATGGATTGTTTTATGTTTCCATGTTTACCCTTTCTGAGCATTTGAGCTCACCCTTTTTTTGTTTTCTTTTCTCGATGATATAAAGAAATTTTTTAGGTAAGAAAACAAAAGGGGAAGATCTTTATAAGAGATGTTGAAGATCTTTCACCATGGTTAGATGATTATGTTCCGAGTTTCCAAAGAAACTAAACTCATACGGTCTTTGGGCATCTATTTTTGTCATGTATTAAGTATTCTGCAAAAGTACTGTAATTTCTATGTATTTCATGCTTTGGGTCTCTATATATATTTAGTATATAGAATTCAAAATTTTGTTAATACTATTCATAACCACTTTTTGATAGGCTAGTTTGTATATTGTGGTGCACTCAAACTCGATGTTTCCTGTAGTGTAAGCTATTGAATTAATTTAAAGAGATAGCATTATATGAAATCCCGGTGTGCTGATTTTTTTTTCAATTCATTAGAACAAGAAAAAATTTAAATTTCAATAGCTTACTCAAAACCCTATTTTCATACCTAAAATGATCCATGTCACAAAATAGTCTTGAGTGCCTAAATTATAGATTAATAATCAACACTCATTCCATTCTGGGCCATGATCCAAATCATAGAAAATCTAAAAAACAATAATCACATCACATAACAAGTGCGTCTCCCAAGGTGAAATATAATGAACTATAACAACACCCAATAATAATGATAATCCCACCCCAGGTACTTACGGTTTCCCCAATACATGGGTTATCTACTCCCATGCACGATCTCATGTACAAGGCCCAAATATTATTGTCCTCATGTATACCTTTCCACAATATCATGAAAAAATAAAATAAAATAAAACTGGGAACTGATACCACTTTTTGATGTCATGACCTAGGTGCTACACACTTGTACCCTGAGCCGAACCACTACATGAACTTAGGCATGCCTCTCTGTATGCTTGAGGCAACTGACTAGCATTGAGGGTCTAAAATCGATTATGGGCATACTATACCCTCATTATCCGAGTAAAAAAATGCATTAAAATAAATTTTTAATAACTGATATGATAACCATACCCATATTAATACAAATATCACAAGATGACCAAAACTGGAAATACAATAACAATACTGAACAATAGATATTACATTCCAATGTAAGTTCCATGTGTCATAATGAAAAACCCAAATGTTAGTAAATTGAAAAAATTCAAGTGGGTCCCAAAATATGTCTTATTACCTTAACAATGCTCTATACCAAATCATCAATATATTATAGGGATTTTTCCTATATCATTTCCTTCAAACATGATGTATATTCGGGTACCGATCTGGAAGCCTGAACTAGGTGTGAGTACAAATCAGTAATCTTCCTCCAACGACATCTAAAATTAATTCAGTCAATAATAATGTATACAGTTGTATAAAGAATAAATTAAAGAAATAAATTAAATAGATTGCATTTATTAAATTATCCATTATTTAAACGCATAAACCAACGGCTTCCAGAGTACACCTAAACCAGAATAACTACATTGGCATGTGCCAAAGTCTGATCCAAATCTCATATTTAATTTAAAATTCATTATAACAAATGGAATTTCATTATCCATTTCCTTTCAATTTATATTACAGCTAATTGGAAAGATAGTCCAATGAAAATATTTTGTGAATATATCATCATGTATAGCACCCTATGAGTATTTAGAGCATCAGTCCCTATCTAAAACATCATAGGTATTTAGAGCATCAGCCCTTATCCCAAAAACATTTTATGTATTCTTTTGGTCCCAGAACATCGTGGATAGAACCCCATGGGTATTTTGAGCATCATTTTGTGTCCCACACCCGCATATCAAACAATAAAATATATCACATGTACAATAATAACACATAAATTAATTCAAAAATTAATAAATCCAATTCAATATTTTCATATCCATCAATTCCATTAATTAATCCAAAAATTAATTAATCACATAAATTCAATTAATTAATACAATATTTTATTAATCACACCAGTTCCATTAATTAATTAAACAATTAACTATTCACATAAATGAATTTAGAATCATTAAAACCACCATTAATTAATTAATTAATTAATTAATCCAATTTATTCAATTTCATAAGCATAACATTATCTATTAATTAATATAACAATTAATTTATCAGTCCACAAACCCAATTTACCACAATTAATAGAAGAATTAAATATTTAAATTCAGAAACCCAATATACCACTATTAATTCAACAATTAATTATTCAATTCACAAACCCAATATCCCAAACCTCATAATCCTTTAATTAATTAATTTACAAAATTCATTAATTTAATTTTATGAAACCCAATTGCTAATAATAAATTATCAATTCTACAATTAAATTCATGTAATTGAAATTAAGACTTTTTTATTTGAATAATAGTCCACCGAACTCAATATTGATGATAAATGATCACAAATAGAAATCCCCAAATTGAGTGGAATAACAATGAAGATGGAGATCTGGATCGGAAACCATAATGACAAATCAAAATAATAATGATATAATAATCCTAGATCTTGATCCAACAAGCCTAGATCTAGTTCAAATAAAACTAGATCTACATAAAACAAATTATCAGATAACATCCTTCTAAAATATGAGGGAGTCATGGGATACAAGAAGAAAACACCAAAAGATTAGGATCCCTAATTGGGAGGAATTCAGATCATCGATTCGGACATTAAAATGAGAATAATAGTGGTTGGGATCCTTAGGAATTCATTGCATAGCCTCTAAAATTGATAGAAATAGGGTATGGATGCGTTTGGGTTGATTTGGGGTTAACATGGGCGTTTAATAAAATTTAAAACCAATTTTCAAGTTAATTAAAACCATGTAATTTTTTTTAGGGCCTGGGTTCATGGTTTTCCATACAGTTTTCCTAAACCATGTGCCTCTTCTAGTGGGTGCATGTTTGAAAAACTATGCGCCAACTGTGTAGTTCCTCTCTCTATCAGGTTGCCCGATTTTCTAGTCTAGGGAACCCGGTTTGGGAAAACCATGTACCAAACATGAATTTCCACTCTTTCATACATTTTTTTCAAATTTTTTCCTCAAACACACTCAATGTAACAGAAAACCCAAATCTACTAAGAATAAGGAAAAGGAATACATGAAATCATGTCCTAAACAACTCCAAAAGTGGTTAGGATCATACATCTTCCATAATATACAACTAATATTCCATAACAAACATAAAAATATAACGAAAATAAATCATGTATATCTCATTTACATCCCATAACTCTATTATAATTATATTCAATTATTATTCTATAATTTGGATAGTATCATCTCTTTACTCTAAGAAGAAAATAAATCAAAAACAACATCAACAATAATAAAATAAATGTTATATAATATGAATTACCAACCTTAATTACAATCTTGAATTATTACATCTCCTAAAGGATGAAACATGGCCTTTAAGTATGCATTTTACACAATGATTCTCTAACAATATAATCCACTAACCCAACATCAATCCAACATCAAATCATTTAACTAAGAACTATCCTAAGACTACAATGATAAATTATAATATAAATTACGATTAAAAATATATTGGAGAGTACCATAGATTATGAGGGTTTGATCTCCTAATGATAGGATCATGAGGATCCACTTAGGGTCACCAAAAAAACCAAAAACATATCCTCTACCATATAGGTTATCCAACAATAACATTAAACTAAAGTAGAGAATATTATAATAATATTTTATATTTAAATATTAGGTGAACCAAAATACAACATGTTATCCTAAGAAACACTGTATATTTGGTCATTTAATATAGATTCAAAAACAATGGCACTATTAAACTCTAAAATCTAATATTATATGGGTATTTTCATTCTAGGAATACAACATTGATGAAAACAAAAATTTGAAAATCATACCATGTTGTGGTCCCATTTATTTCTTTTTATCCCTTAAGAAGAACCAAGATGGGTTACTTGTTAAACCATGGAATTTTATAAACAGTTGTACCATCCATGAAATAGTAATACTCTTTGTATTAGGAAGAGGATCCATAAAAAACATTCCAACACCACACATAAAATAAACAACCATCTCTTATAAACCATGTCATGGTATAAAAACAATGACATTGTTCCATGTAGGAAATAAAAAACCTTTACTCGAACACCCATCCTCTAGAAACATAATTAGTTAACTATAAAGAGATCATTAACCATAATAAATAAATAATCTATTGTGTATTAATGACTCTATGTTTGCATGGTTTCCTCCAAATAAAATTCCATATTGAATCTAATAACCCACCACCAGACACACTATTACTACCCAAAACACAACAAAATCACAATGTAATCGACTAATACAATCTGAACATTGAATCAACCCATCCTTAAAATGACATAAATATTTCATTTTTATCATGATTTAAATAATATATCTCATAAAAAATTTAATAAATCAAAGATTTAATGGTTTAGTTTTTTTTAGATTAGATATATAAACATCTTAATTTTGTACACTTATGATCATTTCTACATAATCATGATCCACTAGACCATTTCTATAAATATCACATCATAAAACCATATTTCTAACTTAGGGATTAAAAGCCTAAGAAATAGAGGAGTTCAAAAAATCAGTAAGAAAAAAGAAATATCATAGAGGATTATATCATGTAAATTAAGTGGAATATATTAAAGATTCAAATAATAGAAACAATCTAAAAAGACAATAGATAATAGTAATCAAAACATGATGAGAAACATAATATCATAATAATATAATTAAGGAACAATAAAATAAATGACCAGTCTTGAAAATAAAAATTAATACTAAGGAAACATGTGATCATGGTATAAAAGTTTGGAATATCTTAATAATAAGAAATAGTCATAAAAACATGGAATAATAAGATAAAAAACACGAAAAATTCTGAAAAATACTAAACATAGTATTTCTTGTCCTTATAAACCTGTTTAACCATGATCTTTTCTATACATAAAATTCTGAGTATATCCTAATTCCATCACACTAACCCATTTTGAACCCAGTGACTTGTTAACCTGTTAAAATTGTAAAATTGTAACTAGATCTTAATTCCATAACACTCACCCTTTATGAGCTTAGACAATATCAATCATTTTCAAATTTAAATTACTGAGTGATCATAAATTCTTCACACTCATACATTTTGAACCTAGTGACTTTCTATGTTATTCACATGTAAAATTGTGAATTGTGATTAAAACCATCACACTCATCATTTTTGAACCAAGCAACTTGATAACTGGTTCACATAACATTTATGTATAATGGGATGTAAACCATTATTGAGTGCATTGGAGGTAGTCATAGGTCCCACCCATCATATAATTTATATATTTGTGTTCCTATTAATGAACAAACATTCAAAATCTCATAAGAACCCATGGAAAAAGATGGGGTATATTAAAACATTTGAAGACATCTCATATCATAAACATTATAAATCATATAATATCATAAATCTCATTTTTCAAAATAAATCATATCATAATAACATATATTGGATGATAAAAACATCAATTCATTAAACATTAAACCTGGAGGTTAAATATAAGTTAAAATACAATAGTTTTTACAAAACCATTTTCAAACATTAATGTGTAAATTACATTTAAACCAATTTTGTAAAGGGAAAGGGAAAACTTTTGAAAACATTATTATAATTTTTTACTAATAAAAATCTATGAAAATACATAAAGGTTAAAAAAATAAAAAATAAAATACATTGAAAATGTTTACTTTTAAGATAAAATGTAATAATATAAACTTATAAAATACTTAATGTTTCCAATAAAAGAGAGGAAAATACCTTGATAACTTTTATATTTTAAAATTATTTAATAATGGAAACGTGCAAAATAAATTGAAGTTATTAAAAGTAATTTTGGATTGCATTATGAAACTTTTATTTTGGAAGGTTGGAATAAATTTTTAACCATTTGAAATAACCTTTTTAATCCCCATATATTTAAAAATGACAAATATCTATTTTATTTAATATAAAATAAGGAGAATACTAGGGATAATTTGAGATAAACCAATTTTAGTTTCCTTTACTTAATAGGAAACATAGGTGGTATGTAAATACATATATATATAATGGAAATCCATTAAAATTAGTAGGAACTATTCTAAAAAAAAATCATTTAAAGAAAATAATAAAATAGTAAAGGAATAATACAATATTTTAAACATCATTTCTTAATAAAAGAAGGTTTAAATGCATCCTAAAATAAAAATAAGTCATAATATATAAAATTTCAAAAATAATAGACAAGGAATAGTGATTATGACCCATGTGATAGATTTGAGTCAGGAAAACCCCATACCACTTTGGTAAAATTTTAATCAAAAGTCCTAAAAATATTTAAAATTACATATTTATATAAATCCAATGAATAAAATCATTGATTATTCCAAAATATATTTATGTATATTATATAAAAAATATATATCATAATTTGGTGCATAACATTTAAAATATGTCACAATGAGAAGAAATTCAGAGAAACCCCTTACAATTTGTAATGTGAATGGATTGAACGAAATTCTAAGACATGTGGTGAAATAAAAATCAATATCCCATCACGTAATGATATTTAGGATTAATTAATTAATTTGGGTAATATATATAAAAAATAAAATATGAATAGGTGAAAAAAATTTAAGAATTCATCAATGAAGGTGAACTTGAGATAACAAACCCTTACAAAAAAAGAAACATTCTAATAAAAACCCCATGAAAGAAATAGGGAATGGAGTTGAAGTTTACATACCATTAATAAGAATAATAAATGAAATTAAATATTTAATTGGTATAATATAAATCATTTAAAGTAAATTAAGAATATAAAAGAAGTTGTGTCTCACAGAAGAGTGTTTTGAGAAGAAACACTTATCGTATGTCCTTGCTTAGTTGATCACACTCTAACCTCTAGTCAGGAAACATAACTAACTTAATATGATATTTCATAACCTTAATCATAAATTTTACCATTTTATAATCCTTTTTATAAGTATTTATCATGAGTACAGTATTTAGTTATATAGTAGTATGACTATCAAGTGTTGTTTACTTTACCCATTTTGCACACGGTTAAAAATTTTGATGTCATCACACATCATTCAATACCATGTTAATTATTTTTTTTAATTTAATATTTTTAATATAATAATTATATTTAATTAATAATTTATCACCTCATTCCATATGTTTTTCTTTTATGTTATGTGAAAATTGAATTGATAATGGCTTATTTAATTATTTTTATGAAATGATAATGTTACTTTAATAATAACTCAAATAGTTAATATAATATTACCATAACATTAAATTAATCATTATTTTATTAATATAATATAATAATTTTATTTATAATTCTCCCACAGTCATCTATAATCTTATGTTAAATTGTTTTTCACATAGGTGGTTAAACCTACACAAACATGAACACACTTTAACTCGATTAGAAAATATGTTCAATAAGGTTTTTCTTTAAAAATAATATCATTATAAGAAAATAATAATGGTATAATTTTAATTTTTTCATGATTTTTTATTGTATTTTAAGCTTTTATATAATTTATTAATATTTAAACAAAAAAAAAAGAAAAATGTTTCACCAAAGTGGCCATAATCTATATGTCCACCCAATTAGTGTTCTTGTTTATCAAAACATGTGAGAGGGTGAAGGTGGCTATTGATTTTTAAATTCAGAATCATAATTATATGAGATATATCATATTTATTCTTAATTACCACTATTAATAATTTCCATGAAAATAATAAATGTAAGATAAACAGCATTGCTTCGTGGATGCCATAGTTCGTGCAATGCACTAACAATGTTCTTTTGTTTATCTAAGTGGATGAAAATGAATAAAAAATGTTCACCAAAATAACATTAATACATTTAAGTATAATAATTATATTATTTTATTATAATTATTCTAGTTATATTATATTATTAAGAGTGCTATTAAGAAAAATATCATAAGAGGAGATAACACTTACGTTGGAGACCTGATTTTTCCCATGGATGTTCCCTTTAAATTGAAGGGATTATGATAGTAATGAGTGAACATGGGATTATTTTTTAGGAGATGTTTTTTGGGATATTTAAATTAATGTTTTTAAGGATTAATTATTTCGATATTTTTATTTTTCAAGGGTGTTAGTGGTAGCCTTTTTTTAGCAGGGAAAAGGGGAACTTTTGGAAACAGTCATCATTTTTCTATAATTCTAAGAATCAATTACAAGGTAAATAGATACAAATAATAAATATAATTGGGTGTGTTTTTTATCATTATTGGTAAATTCCCAACCATTTTTTTCAATAGATTTTTTAAACTTGTTATATGGTTTTTTCCATTATGTGATTGCATTTTAACTTTTCTATATTAAAACTAAGAAATCAATTTTTATCCTTCTGATTCTATGTTTTATTAAACATTTAACATATCCAATATAATAAAAATTGGGTGTTATAGAAAATATTTATGATCTATTTAATCCAATTTAATTTCTACATATTATAAAATTAATTTCTTAATTAAAATAGATAATGTGTAGAAAAACTGTTTTAGTATAAAAAGACATTTTCAACATTATGGATTCATAATATTATTACGTATTTATTAGATATTAAATGAATAAAAATATATTTTTTTATGTTTTTATAAATCATATATTATTCATTATACAAGGAATTTAAAATTAATTTATTCCATAAAAATTTCTTAGTATTAATAAGACAATAATTTCAAAATAATTGATTTAGTTTTATTATAGTAATTTTCATTAATCCTAACAACCTGTATTTTATACCTAATAATAAAATAAGAAGTATTAAATAGTATAAAAATTATCATATAATGTATAATAATCAATTTATCAAATTATATTCAAGTGTATAGGAAAATTAATCATAATGTTGGTGCATGTAAGGTGTAAAAAACTATTTTTAATGTTTATTTTTATGTAAAAAAGATTAATGACTAGGATAGTACTATAAATTATATTGATTTAAATAAATTTAAAATAATTATTATCATAAAAAAAATATTTATGTAAAAATTAAATAAATCAAAAACTTATTTTCATCATGTTATAATAACTTTAAAAAAATAGACAAAAAAAGTTATCATGAAAATGCTACATACATTTTCAAAATGTTGAGCATTGGTACATATATTGAAAATTGTATTTTAAAATGTTTCATTATACTTTATAAGAAATAATTCATTTATAAAATTTGTTTCATAAACATTCAATGTATTCATATAATAAAATAATACAATAAAAACAATGAAATTAATCAATATTTTCTCTATTCACCAAGAAATTGATTATTTTAGAAAAATATAATAAAATAAACATAATATAATATTTTTTGAGGAATTCAAAAAATTATTTTTATCTATCGAATATAAATTCTAAAATTCTTAAATTTAGATTTTTAATTGAAAATATATATAATAAAAAATGGATTTTATGGAAAATAAACTTTTTCATACTACCACATATTAATTAATTACATTATAAAGTAAATAAATATTAATGTCTTACCATATTAGTGTTTATTATAGATTTATTTATAATTTAATGTTATAATGTTGTGTTTTGTTTAAATTGGGTTATGCATGTAAAACAAGTTATGGAACATAGTATATATTTTAAAGGATACAAAATCATAGGTCATTACATTCTATACCCTTTAAATAAATTATGTCCTTGTAGTTTTAATTATAATTTACTATATGAAGAAGATAATAGATCCATAAAAAAATCAAATTATATCTTCGAATCACATATCCAACTCATTATCCTTGGTATGAAAAAGAAATTACTTGTCCCTAATATGATTCTTAGGAGTTCTAAGGGACATACCTTTCACATCATCATTTTAATGATATTAATTAAAAAATACTCAAACCAAAAAGTATGTGATAACATTAACTACAATTTGAGTATATAAATATAAAATTACAATACAAAGATGTTTTCTCCATTTACACCTTCATTTTAACCTATGATACATTCATTGAAATTATTTAAAACATGGTTAAGACAATAACTATCATAGTTATACATAGGATACATTAAATTGTATTGACCCATACTTCTTAAACTAATCCCTCAATATAACTAGTAAATATATCCTTAATTGTGGTTCATCAACTATTTGTGATGAAACAAAGAATATCCCTCGGAAGTGTCTATCCAAGAGTGAGGTTTTGTGCATACTTATAGTGAATGAGGCTGATGACTGAGTCAATGCTCAACCAAACCATTTATGGGTGATTAACCTTAGTTGAATATGTGACATATCCACATGCACATTAAGGTATCCATATATGAATGCATTACTAGTAAAACTACTTACTCAATAATTTACTAATATTTTAGGATATTCGCATCTACTAAGATATAACTCTACTATTTTTACAAAGGTTCTTTAATCTAATATCCAAAACAAGTAAACTAATCTCTAAAAGGACTAATCCCTTCTCTAATACCAACAGAATAAACAAATCATGAAGATGACAAAAATACTACATTATTCTCATAATTTAAATAATAAAACTCACAAATTATCAAATAACCCATCGACCGAAATATTTAGCATCATATATATTATCTATATAAAAATTTCAAATTACCAAAATTTTGAAAATATCTCTATAATTATACACCTCTATACCATTTAAAGACATATCACATAATATAATCATCTTCATAACATGGGGATTTAAACATAATAAAGTGTTATAATCAAAATCTAAATAAGTGAAAATACATATAAAAATGTATTAGATCATAAACGTGAATAAAAATTTTAGAGAAATTTAAATAAAATAATAATATCTCAAAAAAAAGGATAATAATAATAAAAATTAATGGAGAAACATAAGATCATAAGAATATCATTAGGTTCCCATAAAATAAATTGTATGGGTTAAAAAATAAATACTCATAAAATATTTGAGCATTATATAAAATTTTGAAATACATTAAAAATAAAGCTTGGTTAAGAAAACAAGGTATAACATGATAAAAAAAATGAAAATGTGTTAAAATCATAAGTATAGTATTTCATATCCTTGTAAACCTGGCTACTCACAAACCTGTTTACATATAAAATTAAGAACAAATCTTAATGCCTTCAACTCACCATTTGTGAACCTAGAGACCTACAAAAATATTTACATTTAATATGGTGAATAGAGATTAACTCTATCACACCCACCCTTCTTGAATCTAGTAACTTCCTCTAATGGTTCACAAGTAAAATTATGTGATGAGATTAATGTCATCACACTCATCCCTCATGAACCTAGAGCCTTGCTGACCTATTAACATAAAATCTATATATAATGTGATATAATCCTTTACCCAATGCATTGGAGGTATATATAGATCTTAACCATTTAGTAATATGTAAATTTATGTTCCACTTGATGATAATACATTCATAATCTTGAAAAAACCCCATGGAAAAAAGAAAAAGTTTCCTAAAACATTCAGAATCATCACATAATATAAACTAATGAAATAATAGAATATTTTAACTCTCATTTTCCATTAAAATAAAATAATACTAACTTATAAATGGTGATAAAAACATAAATTCGTGAATAATAAACATTATAGAGAAAATATCAATGAAAATACAAAAGTTTTCACTGATCATTTTTTTAATATTGATGTGAAAATCACATCCAATTTTTTTTGAAGGGAAATATAAAATATTTAAAAACAATATAAATAATATTTCTTAATTAAAATTCATTGAAAATAAATATTGTTTTTAAAAAGTACAATTTTAAATAATCTTAAAACATTCAGTTTTAGTGCATATTTATTAATATAAACTTGAAAAACGAAAAATGTTTTCAACAAAAGATATGGATATAAATTTAAAAAATTTACTTTTAAAAACAATATTTTAATAATTAAAATTTGAGAAATATTTAAAATATATTAATTGAAAATGTGGCGGGGATGATGAAACCTTAAATTTGAATAGATGGGAAAACCTTCTGAACATTTTGAAATAACCATCTTGAAAACCCACATCTTTAAAAAGGACAATGAAATATTTTCATTAAAATGAAATAAATGGAACAAAATTTTCATTAGAGATTTAAACATTTGAGTTTTTATTATTCATAATAGAATATAGGTAGGAAGTAAAAACATATATATGGAAGAAAATACTATTAAAATTAGTTGTAATTATTCATAAAAAAAATAATTTTAACAAAACAATAAAATCATCAATGAAGAATAATTTTTTGTGAAACATGATTTAAATTTAAATTAAGTTTTGAAATAAATCAAAAAAACATCATATATTATAATAGATCACATCTTAAATAAAATTGACAAAGAATCATGATTATGGCCCCAAAAATATTTGATTCCGGAAAACCCATTACAACATTAGTAACTATTTTATAAAAAGTTATTAGAATATACAAAATCATATGGTTCTATAAATTCCATTAATAAAACAATGTTGTATGTAAAAATATATTCATGTATAGTATGTACACTATAGAGTGAATAAATTAGTCCATTATATATAAAATATGTCTCAATAAGGATAAATTGAGATGAAAACCCCTACAATTAGATAAGTGGATAGATTGAAAGAACAATTTGGTGATATTTTAAAATAAGGAATTATAAATCTTGACCATGTGTGATTTATTATTATATAATTAATTTGGGTAGTATATATACCACATAAAATAAAAAAAGGGAAAACCATGCAACGATGCATCCATAATGGTAAATTTGTGACAACAAACCCTTACAACATAAGAAAAATTCTAATAAAAACAACTTGAAATAAATTTGTCTTGAAGTTGATGTTAAAATAAAAAATATATAAATAAAACATTGTATTAAAATTTAAATTGATATTACATACACCATTTAAAAGAAATTATGTCTGTTAATGAAATCTTGTATTAAAGAATGATGTTCTGAGATGAAACCCTTACCCAGTTTCGTTACATAGTTGATCACACTCTAACCACTTATAAAAAACAAAAATAAATTGATATCAATTTTTAAAAACATACTTATAAAACAAATTATAATTATTTATCATGGGTAAATTAATTAGTTATAACGTATTTTGACCATCAAGAGTTAATGACATTAACTGTTTACACATGTTCAAAATTTTTGATGCCATTAACCATCATTTGATACCCCATTCATTATTGATATATCATTTAATATTATTTAAAATATTTATATTATTTTCATAAAATGTTTCCATTTCATTCCATCTATTTTTATTTACATTTTTTGAAAATTTAATTAATAGCGGCATATTTCGTTTATTTTAGAGAATAGAAATATTTCTTTAATAATAATTAAAATATTTAATATTATATTTTTAGAAAGAAATAATAATATTTATTTTATTATTTTATATTTTATTATATTATATTACATGTTCCCATAATTATCCATAATCAAATTTTAATGTATTCTTCACGTAGGTGGTTAAACTGACCCAAACTTGATCACACTTTAAATATATTGGTGAGTATTGTTAAAGAGGTTTTTATTTTGAAATTATATCATTATAGTAGAATAATAATTGTACTCTTTTTATTTTTTCCTAATTTATAACCATATTTTTATATTTTTACATAATTTTTAAAAATCTAAATGAAAAAACAAAAAATGTTTCATCATGTAGGTGTTAATATGCGCGTACAAATGATTATCATTCTCAATTATCAATACATGAGTGGGATGAAGGTGCATATTAAATTTAAATTATAGGATCATTATTATATGAATTCTATCATATTTATTTATCATTAAAAACATTAACACTATCCATGACAGGTGTAAAAAACAAACGACGTCACTTCATGGGGGTGGTAGTCAACACAATGCACTAACGATGTTCTTTTGTTTTTATAAGGGGATGAAAAGGAATAAATAAGTGTTGAGCCACTAATATGACAATATATAATAATAGAAATTATAATTAAGTCATCATATTATTATTAAGATAAGATATTTTTAGGATTAATATTTAGAATAAAAGCTTAATATGAGACAATATTTACTCGGGAGACTTTATTTTTTCCTTGGATGTTCTTTTGAAATTGAATAGATTAGGAAAAAAATTAGTGACCATGGGATTAAATTTATATTATAGGGTTATCGGTTCAGAAAAGTTTCATATTTTCAAGGATTAATTCAAAGGATAGGATTAGATTTTAAGGGTGATAGTGGTTTTCTTTTATAAGCAGAGAAAAGGGTCTTTTTGGAAACACTCGTCAATGTTTAATAATTCCCTAAACATATTCCATGGTAAATGGATCCAATGTTTCAAAATTATTTGTTATGGGGTGTATTTGAGACCATAAAGGCATAAAAATATTTTTACACACATTGTTGGTCAGAGTATATTACTCAAGGGTGGGGGGTGAATTGAGTATCTATAAAAAAATTTGTTTAAAAGTATTCTAAAAAAGGATTCCACAAAAGGTTAAATACAACCTAGTTAATCTAGGTTATATTGTTATAGGAGTTTGACTATTTAAATAACTTCTTATAAGATCAACTAGTTCTCATTAATTTTAATTTCAGTTATTAATATTACTTTTGAAGCTATTCTACTACGACAAGACAATTATAACTTCTTTCCAAGATTAACTATCAATGTCAATTTAGTGATTTCTGAATTATACATTAATGAAGTAAAATATAGAAGACTAAATTAAGCAGCACAATATATATGAAACTAGTGGTTCAGTATCAAGCTGAGACCTATTCTACTCCACTTGTTGATCACTTTACACCAAGAAGTTTATATAAATAAACATGATCCACACCCTAGATCAGGGTTAAACAACAGTACACAGGACTGTCCAGGTCGCACAGGGACCTCTACTACAGTTCTTCATGGGACAAAAAACCAGGCCACACAGGGACCTCTTCCACCCGTATCAGTGGGTATGACAATATAAAAAGATGTTTGAGTAAGGATGTCTTGTGTCATTAAGTTTTATTTAGGAGATAGAGTGTGTTGTTATACAGATACACACACTACTCGAAAGATAATAAAATGATACGCAATAGAGCAGAAATATTGAGATTGTTTTAGAAATGCTCTGAATGTTAGTCTTTGCAGCTCTGGACTTCTAAGATGAATTAGATGTAGAAATCAAGTCCTCATAGGGAAAACAGAGTTCCGCAAGTCTAACAGATCCGTCTTGTGTTCTTTGTGATTTCTGACAGTGCAAAGATGTTCTCGATTATGGGATTTAGTTGAGCTTTGTGTGTTCTCCAGCATCATTGAGTTGCATGAGACAATTGTTTCTTTATGAATACTCTATGTGTATTTTTTTTCATGATCACGACCACCATCTTGTTCTCCTCTTTAGTATCATGCCATACACATCTAATTTCTACTGGGCCGCATTACTCTCTTATCTTAGAGTGCATGTGTTTGAGCCGACATGGTGTATGTATTTTTCACCTCGTACCTTGTACTATTAGATGACATGTCTACAATGAAATATTAATTATGTCAGTGTGTTTAAAATCTTCAAATATAACAGTTATAGATTAAATTGAATGAAAACAAAACATATTAAGAAATGGTGTCACAGTATGTCATGGAAACAGTGTCTCTTCACACGGTGTCTGGATTGGTCATGGTGTCTTGTGGTCACGGTTTCTGATTCACGGTCTCTCGATTCCACGGTGTCTTGTTCATAGTGTCTTGTTCATGGTGTCTTGTTTACGGTGTCAGGTTCACGGTGTCTTATTCACGGTGTCATGGTCATGGTGTCTTGTTCACGGTGTCTTTTTCACTGTGTCTTCTTGTTCATGGTGTCTACTTGTTCACAGTGTCTCACACTTAGGCAAATATATGTAATCAGGAATATACAGTGATATTTATGGAATGAATTAAACTTAATCATTTGTCATAGAAATCATTATAATGTGAATCAAAAGATAGTCTGTAGTAACCAAACTGAGTATATAGCACTTAAGTGCTTTGGATTGCTTTTACTAAACAATTGTGCATTTGATGTGAGATAGATTACATAGAGTTAACATAGTTTATAGAGTAAATAGTATTTTTGATTATTAAAACATGATTAATAAATTAGGAGTCCAACAATATTCCCGTTTTTTATGATCACAGATCATGTATATTTAGATTGTAGATTTGTTTTAACAACATAGTTTGAATATATTTCTCCCCCTTTTCATATTATAAAAAAGTATCAAGAAAAAGAAAGACAAAAGAGACCAGAAAAGGGCATAATGTATTAGATAAAAAAAGGTCAATTACATTAACTAAAACAAAATTAACAAGATTACCATCAAAAAAAGAGTAATCACTTTCCTTCTTCACCAGCTGGTCTTCTCTTTGACCTTAGCAGCATTAGCAGAAGAGGAAGCCATAGGAGTAGGGGTTGACGTAGAAGAAGGTAGTGATGTGGTCGATAGAGAAGGTAAAGGAAGAAATTCAAATATAAAGGGAGATAGATTTGGTTCAGTAGAATTCCAAGGTAGTTGTTGATCAAGGATCACATGCCTGGTCGGACTCAGTGCTTGACTGAGAGACATAAAAATGGAGGCTATGGCAGAGGTGAAAGTAGGAAAACCAGGCCTCATAGGGGCAGTCGCAAGGGCAACAATGGTTGTACTCTATACACGAGGATAGGGCCACAAAAGCTTAATAAAATCCGCAATGATCTCTCCCCCATACTGCATAGCTTTCTCTAAGTCATCCATGTTTTCCTTAAACATTTCCAATTGATGAGAGAACTCTGTGAGCTTTGGGACTTGAGTCTTGAAAGCTTGAGTAACAGGAAGAATCCTCATATTTTCTATAAGATATTTGAAATGATTGTTCATCTTAGTCTTTGAGAAGGTTCGGTTAAAGTAGAAATCCACATTCTTAGCAATTTCTTGTTGAGCATCATTAGCAATTGTTGAATGGATTTAGACCAGATCAAGAACTCATTCACTGTTCTTGATAACTTCAAATAGTATATCTTTATTGAAACCACTAAGCACAGTCTGAATCTTTTCTTTAACCACTATTATGAGTAGGTCATTTTCTATGGAAGATTGAGAAGATTGTCCGGATGTCTTAAAAGCAGTGACAGCTGAGGTGAGATATTTCTGTTGATTTAGAACTTTTTGAAGCCACCTCGTATACTCATTAGTGAGATTTTTAAGAATAACAACATGCTCTTGCATTTCTTTCACAATCTATTTTTTTATTTCTAACACTTCTTCAGCTAAGGAAGCTAAATGAGGTTGAATCTGAGATATAGAATTCTATGGGGTTTGAGGAACAACAGACTCCATAGTATTATAGGCACACTCTGATCTTGAATTTATCACTTTGTTCATATCTTCGATCATACTTCATTGAGTATTCACTTCATCACTAAGCAGTCTATTCTAAACTCTGACTTCCTAAATCTCATGAAGCATTTTGGATTTAATTTTCCAAATAAATGTTTCCAAAAATAGTGAGGCATCTCTTTCACTTAGATTTGTTATAGGAGCTGGTTAGGTATTCAAGAGTTTTTAAACTCCAGCCAAAAGGGTAGCTCTAAATTCTTTCAGATCATCTTTACTCACCAAGGATGGTTGTTCTAGTGAAGTTTTGGAGATAGGGATGCATATGGGCTCCAGTTCTTTTTTAGGGGCACGATTAGAGACAGATATCAATTGGAACATAGTGTAATGTTCAAGGCCTTTTACTAAGACTTCCTGGGAGCCATTCACATCATAAAATATGGGGACTCTATACCAATTTTCTACATGTCTTGGATCAATCGGGTTTGGTACTCCAAAAGATTCAAGATTCGGGGGTTTCTCCCCCTCTACAGTTGCATCCTTCTTAGGACTAAGAGGCATAATGGCTTGATCTAGTTCGAGAAATTCATCTCTTAGTTCCTCTCTCATTTCATTTCCATCCAACTGAAGAGATATCTCAAGCCTTTCCTCAGCCGAAGGAATGGCTTCCGGAACAAATTTTTACACTGGGAATTCCATGGTTGGTTTCTTGCATAACAGGTAATTCTACTTCTATAAGTTCTTCCGTGTCATTCTTTTCAGTTTCTTTGAGAACAGATTGTGTTTCAACTTTGGTTTGATCTTCAAGATTAACAACATCTTTATATGTAGGGACTTACTTTTCACTTACCACATGAGGGACATGGGTACTGTATTTCTTATCAAAAATAGTTTCCTTGGGAGGCACATCAGCCTCCTATTCTTCTTCTTCAAAATACTGAACAACTTCATCTGGTTCTAAACCTAGATCAGTAATATCTTTTGGCCTTGAAGGATGTTCCACTGGATTGAACTTTTAATAAATCCTATAATTGTCTTCCAGCCATGTTTTTTCCAATGATTCTAGTTGATTTTCATCCTCTTGATAATGACTTTTGAAAGGCATAATTCACAGTCCTAGATAACTTCATCATTAGGTCCAACCAAACCTTTGGCATAAAGCATAGTTGATAAAAGTCGATAATAAAATAGGGAGGTTGACTTGGATGTGGTTTTGATCAGCTCGCACATATGGTGCATGACATTCTTAAAAAGGTTGATCTTATGTCTATATTTCAAAAGATGAATCAAAAACACATCATGCTATTTCAATACATAAAAATAACCTTTTCTGGGGATAATCATGTTCTGTATAAAATTAAACAGAAGTCAACATTCTCCATATAGTTTAGCATTAATGACTCTCCTCTTGGTGCCATTTCTTATTAATCTTTTTAGAGAATCTTCCAAAATAATGAATTCACATGAAGGGGGAGGTCCTCTCAGATAGTCCTCACAGATGCATTCATGAGGTATCCTATGACATGCAGCCCATAAACTCAAAGATAATGAGCATTTCTGGCCATTAATCCATATTCTCACAACACAACCATCTTTAGAATCAAAGGAGAACTGAACATACTGATAAAATTGAGCCACAAGATTAGAGTAGATAGGTCTATATTTCTTTGAAAACCATTCTAACCAGCCTTATTATTTTAAGACATTCAAAACCAGATACTTACTTGATAGAAGCCACTCAAGGCATATCTCTTTCTCATGTACTATTACATGGTTCACTAGATTTGGATTTATAGGACCTTTGGGTTCCCGATAGGTGCGATCTTTGTCTTCCTTGAGCTACATTTCTCAAGAGTCAATGATGAGGGGAGTTTCATCCTGGGAATTCACCTTTGGTTTGAGAGATAGAATGGTTGAAGGATTCAAGAATGGTTAAAAATTGATTGAATAGAAGAAATATCGATTTATGGACAAGTGATACTTTCGTTATGTTATCATTTTGGAATAACAAATGTCACCAAAGTAAAAGAGCGGGAAAATATAATCATGAAATGACTAATTACTGTGAAACAGTTTTTAATTTGTAAATAAAAATCATAAAAAAAATTCTTTATGGTGAGACTATATCAGGTCTATACGGTGAGATAGTGAATGAATTTTACGGTGAGATAGTGACTGTTCCTTACAGTGAGACAGTGACTAGTCCTTATAGTGAGACAGTGACTGATCTTTACAGTGAGACAGTGACTGATCCTTACATTGAGACAGTGAATGTCAGACAGTAATCAAGAAATACTAACTGTGAGACCGTAAACATGAAACAGTACGATAAAAAATAGTAAGATATAAAATAGTAATACATTTAAATAATATTTATCATTCCTAATTCATGTATTACGTAGTCTATTATTTCAAAATTTAATGGTTTGGTAAATATATCGGCAAGATGATACTCAGTACAAATGAATTCCAAATTGATATAACCTTTTTGAAAATTATTTCTCAAAAAGTGATGTCGTACATCAATATGCTTTGTCCTGAATTGTGAAACATGATTTTTCGAGATATTAATATCACTTGTATTGTCAAAATTTATAGGTGCATGCCCAGATTGATACCCATAATATAGTAATGTGTGTTTCATCCACAAGATTTTTGCACAACAACTACCAGCAGCTATATATTCAATTTTTTTAGTAGATAATGAAACAAAATTTTGTTTCTTACTACACCATGATACGAGTGACTTTCTGCCTAAAAAGATATATGTTCCACAGGTGCTTTTCCTCTCTAACTTATAGCCACTGAAGTCACCATCAGAATAACAAACTAATTCAAATGATTGTACTCTAGGATAGAACAGTCCTAGATTGGGTGTATACTTGAGGTATTTGAAAATTCTCTTTACAACATTTAAATGATATTCCATAGTATTTTCAGGAAAACGAGCACATATACACACACTAAACATAATTTCAGGTCAACTAGAATATAAGTACAGTAAACTTCCCATCATTCCTCTGTAGGTGGTTTGATCAACAGATTTTCTATCTTTATCAAGATCGAACAAACAAGTGGTACTCAAGTGAGTGTCACTGCTTTTAGTTCTATCCAATACAAAACGTTTTAGAAGATCTCTAGTATATTTACATTGAGGTAAAATATTACCATCGTTATTTTGAAAGATTTGAAATCCGAGAAAAAAATTTAGTTCACCCATTAAACTCATTTGAAATTCATTTTTCATCATTTTAGAAAAATAAACACAGAAATAATTTCTCAAATATCCAAACATAATGTCATCTCCATAGATTTGAACAACTAAAAAATCATTATAATTTTTTTTATAAACAGGGTAGGATCAACCATTCCTTTTGTAAAACCTTTGGTAATACGGAAAGTACTCATCCTATCATACAAACCTCTTGGAGCTTGTTTTAAACCATATAAGGCTTTTGATAATTTAAAAATATGATTTTGAAAATGGGAGTTTTTAAAGCCAGGGGTTGTTCAACAAAGACATCCTCAGCTATATACCCATTTCAGAATGCACTCTCAACAGTCATTTGATATAGTTTGAAATTCAGATGTGCAGCATAAGCAAGCAGGATTATGATGGCGTTAAGTCTAGATACTAGCAAAAAGGTCTCCACATAGTCAATTCCTTCTTCTTGACTATTGCCTTGTGCAACCAATCTATCCTTGTTTCTAACTATGTTACCAGCTTCATCTATCTTATTTCTAAACACCCATTTAGTTCATATGGTGAATGTTTCCTTAAGTCTTTCAACAAGTTTCCAAAATTTGTTCCTTTCAAACATATTATGTTCTTCATGCATAGCCATCACCCAAAATTCGTCATTTATAGCTTCATTAATGTTTTTTGGTTCATGTTGTTACAGGAAGACTTGATGTTCAACCTAATTTCTAAGAGAAGATCTATTTTGAGTTCCTTTGAATCGGTCTCCTAAAACAGCATCTAAAGGATGGTTCTTAAGAGTTCTAAAATATATATATAAGGAGGGACTAGTGATATCATGTTCATAAACAGGTTTAGGTTCATTGTGACTTGAGTCTAAGGAATTTTATGAATTGGAAGATTTCACAGATTCATTCACAAAATGGTTTGAGGATTTTGAGTTAATGTTCAGATTTGATACATCATCCTCTAGGTACTCAAAAATTCTTTTAGGATCATGTGTATATGATTCATCAAATTTGACATGGAAAGATTCTTCCACACATTTAGTTCTTTTATTGAACACTCTATAGGATTTAATGTAAATAGAATATCCAAAAAAGATACCTTCATCACTCTTGGATGAAAATTTGTCAAGATTGTCCTTAGTATTAAGAATATAGACATTGAAACCAAAAACATTGAAGTAGTTATCCTTGGGTTTTAGATTTTTCCATAACTCATAAAGAGTCCTTTTAAGAATATTTATAATCAACTCTCTATTGATTATATAGCACACTGTATTGACAGGTTCAGCCCAAAAATAAATTTGTAGGTCATATTCATTCAGCATTATTCTAGAAATCTCTTGAAAGGTTCTATTTATTCATTCTAAAACTCCATTTTGTTGGGGTGTTCTAGGGGAATAGAAATTGTGAATATAATAATTTTGTGAGAAAAATGATTCACAATCTTGATTTTCAAACTCACGGCAATGATCACATCTTATGGTTTTAATTCTATGTCCACTATGATTTTCCACTGACTTGGCATATTTAGTAAACTAAGAGCAGGCTTCAATTTTGTGGGGCATAAATAAGGTCCAAGTATATCTAGAAAGGTCATCTATAAAAACCTAAACATAGTTCTTCGCATTTAAATTAGAAACTCTAGATGGTCCAAACAAACCCATGTGAACTAGTTCGAGAGGTTGAGAAGTTGACACATCTTTATTTGTTTTGAAGGAAATTTTGTGTTGTTTTCCCTTTTGAGAGAGATTGCACACTTTTTCATATGGAAACTCATGTTTGGGTAAGTATTTAACAAAGATTTTTCTAGTTAGTTTTCTAAGGGATTGAACATTACAATGTATTAGTCTCCTATTCTATAGCCAAGACTCTTTACGAAATACGCTTAATCATGAAGCATTTTGAGAAACTAAAGAATCTATGTTAACAAATTAAACAGTTTCATTTCTCAATGAAAAAAATAATAATTATTCTTTTGAATTAAAGACATTGAAAGCATAATTTTAAAATATAACATGAAATACATCATCACATAATTGTGAGATACTAGGATGATTTTATTTTAATCCATCAACAAATAATACTTTAGAAATTAAAACTGAGTTAGAGTTACTAATTTGGTCGAGGACAATAATATTTACTTTTCCATTGTCACCAAATGTGACATATCCTCCATATATTTTTATTAGGTTCTTGAAGCATTAGTATTCTCCTATCTTGTGTCTTGAACATCCACTGTCCAAGTACCATAAAATTTTACAGGAACTCTTTAAGTATCTTTCCTACAAAATGATTAATCAAATACATATTTTGGTACCCATACTTGTTTGGGTCTAGTAAAATTAGTAATGAGTGCTTTAGGGACCCATACTTGCATCATAGTTTTCCCAAAAGCATTAAGTAAATTATTTGAGAAGTAAACATTATTTGGTCCAGAAAAACATAAAACAATAGAAAGTGTATCATAAATTGAATTAGTTGATTTGTGTTCAAAACTGGGAGTAAAACAATATATCTTAGATTTAGAAACAAATTTTTTCTACCAATATTTATTTTTTCAGGTTGATAACCAATGTTAGTGTTATATTTAGGCGAAATTTGTTTTTCTATAATTTGATTAAGTGTATTTTTTCCATTGGTAAACTTTTCTAGGTCATTATTCAATTTCTCATTAGACATTTTTATTGCATTGTTATAATTAAGAAGTTGATCATTTTTCACTATTTTAGTTGTGAGTTCATATTTAATAGTCACAATAAGGGCATATTGTTTCTTCAATGATTTATATTTTTCTTTTAGTTCAATGAATTTTTCATCAAGCATGTTACAGTATTCAAACATTTCTTCATTAGTAATATTTTTAGAGTCACTCTCATCTCTAGAATAGTATGAATTATGCACAAGAGAGTCTAGTGTTACCTCAGATGTGTTTGTTATAAAACACATATTTTATTTTTTAGCATGTTCATCATGTGATGTTTCAGAGTCACTTGAACTATCCTCAGAAGCACTATAGGTTTCTTTAGTTTCATTTTTATACTTCATGTCCATGTACTCTTATATCTTTAGATAGTCAGCCTTGATATGTCCTTTGTGTTTACATTCATAGCAGATAATCTCATCAGTCTCGTCACATCTTTTCCAATCCTTCTTCAAGCTTCCTTTTTGGTCATATTTTCCCTTGAAGTTAGGCTTTAGAAAAAATTTCTTGTTCTTGTAAACTTTATTGAATCATCTGTATAATTGATCCATATCCTCATCACTGTCAGGTGATGATAGTTCACAAATGGAACTTTCTACACAAGCTTCCAATTTACCTTAATCTTGGTGGTTAGAGGTGGTGGTTTTGAATGAAACTGATTTTCTTTTTGGTTCATCCTTGTCTTCCTTGTTGACTTTCATCTCATATTCATATATTATTTGTTTCCAAATGAGTTATTTGATAGGTAGCTTGCTAATGTTTCATGATTCTATAATAGAGACATGCGGTTCCTCAAAATATGTTATGAAAACATCTAAGAATTCTCATGATCTGTTCCTTGGCAATGACTTCTCTTCTAAGAGAAATCATTATGATAACAATACCATTGAACCTAAGATACATTTTATAGATATGATCATTAGGTTTCATTTTAATGTTATCATATTTAATAGTATAAGTATTAAGTATAATTTCTTTTACACGAGATGTTCCATCTTTTGAGACAGACAGGGTATCCCAAATTTCATGGGAAGTTTTACATGAAGAGATTTTATTGAATTATTCTTCTCCAAAAGTGCAGTATAATGCATTTATAGCTTTGAAATTGTTATTTTTGGAAGTTTTTGCCGGTTCATCCCATGTGATTCTATCAGTAGTAGGAATTTTATATTGATCTATAATGGAAGACCAAATTTCAAAACCCATACGCTCTAAATGCATTTCCATTTTAATTTTATATTGAGCATGGTTGGTTCCATTAAATAATGGTGGAATGTTGCTTGTAGCACCTTCCAATATATTATCCATAATATAAAAATACTTTTAGAGAGATAGAAATTTATAATTAAAAGAAATTTATTTATCTTCAAAGTACAACTACAATCACAAGTGAATATGGTTAAACCAAGTGTTAATAAAACTCCCCTAATGCATAATGTTGGTTAGATTAGATTACTAAGGGGGTGAATTGAGTATCTATGAAAATTTATTAATAAAAAGTATTCATAAAAAGGTTCCCCCAAAATCCTAAATATAGCCCAGTTAATTAAGGTTAAATTTTTTAAGAGTTTGACTCTTTAAATAACTTCTTAAAAGTTTTATTAGCTCTCATAAATCTTAATGTTAGTTATTTATATTACTTTTGTAGCTATTATACTAACAAAATACAACTATAACTTCTTTCCAATATTAAAAATCCAAGTGAATTTTGTGATTTTTCAATTATACATTAAAGTAGTGGAATAAAGAAGAAAAAAATAATCAGCACAACGTAAATAAAAAAAGTGGTTCAGTATCAAGTCGAGACCTAATCCACTACACTTGGTGATCAAATTCCACCAAGAAGTTTATATAAATAAACATGATACACACCTTAGATTGGGGTTAAACAACAGCATATAGGACTGTCTAGGTCACACACGGACCTCTTCCACAGTTCATCGTGGTAACAAACAACAAGGCCACACAGGGACCTCTTCCACACTTATCAGTGGGTATATAAATATAAAAAGATGTGTGAGTAAGTTTATCTTGTATCATTTAGTTTTATCCAGGATACAGAATGTGTTATTATACAGACACACACACTGCTCGAAAGATAGTAAAATGATACACAATGGAGTAGAAATATTGAGATAAGTTTAGAAATTCTCTGAATGTTATTCTTTGCAGCTCTAGACTTCTAAGATGAGGCAGATAAATAAATCAAGTCCTCATATAGAAAACAGAGTGTCACAAGTCAGACAGATCTAGCTTGTGTTCTTCGTGATGTTTGACCGTGCGAAGATGTTCTCGATTCATGGATTCAGTTGAGATTCATGTGTTCTCCATCAGTACTGAGTTTTATGAGAAAATTCATTCTTTAATAATTATCTATGTGTATTTTTTTGTCGTGCTCACGACCACTAGATTTTTATCCTTTTTAGTATTGTGCCACACACTTAATATTTTTACTAGGCCACATTACTATTTTATCATATAGTGAATGTGTTTGAGCCGATACGGTGTATATATTCTGCACCTTTTACCTCATACTGTCAGATGACATGTCTACAATGAAATATTAATTATTTTAGTGTATTTAAAATCTATAAATATGATTGTTAGGGATTAAATTGAAAGATGGAAAAACATATTAAGAAATGGTGTCACAGTATGTCATGGAAATGGTGTCTCCTTCACATGGTGTCTGGATTGGCCGTGGTGTCTTCTGTTCACAGTGTCTCGATGTCACAGTGTCCTGTTAATGGTGTCTTGTTCACGGTGTCTTGTTCATGGTGTCTTGTTCACGAAGTCTTGTTCACAGTGTCTGCTTGTTCATGGTGTTTTCTTGTTCACGGTGTCTCTCACTTAGGAAAATATCTATATTTTAGCTTAAGTAGTGATATTTATGGAATGAATTAAACATAATCATTTTTCAGAGAAATCATTATAAATTGAATCAAATGTTAGTGTATAGTAACCAAACTGAGTGTATAACACTTAAGAGCTTTAGATAGATTTTACTAAACAACTATGCATTTGATGTGAGATAGATTACATAGAGTTAACATGGTTTATAGACTGAATATGATTTGTGGTCATTAAAACATGATTAATACATGAGGATTCCAACACACATGTTGTAAACATGTTATACTATTTTTACCTTTAAGTCTTTACATTTTACATTTTATATTTTAAACTAGTTAACTTGTTTGTAAATAGGTGATTTTTTGTTGTATTAAACATATAACATAAAGCATATAATTATATTTGGGTTTGATAGAACTGAATTTAAAATATATTTAATTCAATTAAATTTATAAATATTATAAAATTAAATTCTAAATTAAAATAGATAATTTATAAAAAACCATTTTAGAATAGAAAGTCATTTTAAAGACTATGGATTCATAATCATATTTTGTATTAATTACCAACTAAATTAGTGTTAAAATATGTATTTATGTGTTTTTACCAAATATAAGATTAAATTATTAATTTATTTATATTTAATTAAAGCTATATATATTTCATTGTATTAATAACAATACAATTTTAAAATAATTATTTCATTATTATCATGGTAATTTGTATTAATCCTAACAATCAAATTTTATTCATAAAAATGATATTGTAAATATTAAATATATTGACAATTATTATCTAAAATAAATGAATAACTTTATAAAATTAACTTTCTATGTATACAAAAATTAATATTAATGTTAGTGTATGTAACACACACAAAAAACCAATTTTTAATGATTATTTTTAAGAAAAACATTTATGATTGGGATATAATTATCAATACCACTAATTAAAATGAATTTAACAAAAATATTATAATTAAAATATTATTTAAATAATAATAAAATAATTCAAAATCTCCATTTCATCATGTTATAATTAATTAAACAATATTGTCAAATAAAATTCATTAAACACAAATTTAATCCTTAAAATGTTGAGTGTGGGTTTATAAATTCAAATGTGGATTATAAAATTATTTTTTCAACATTAGAATATAAAGTTTTATAGTTTAAAGGTTTCAAGGAATTTAAATGTATTCATATAAAAAAATAATTTCATAAAAGTGACGACATTAATTTGTAATTTAACTATTCACTAGAAAAGTGATTATTTTTTAAAAATAAAAAAAACTATCCTAAGATAAATTTTTTATGGGGAAATAAGAATGTAAATTTTTATTTAAAAAAATCAAATTAAAAATTATGAATTTGTATTTTTAATGGAAAATATATAATATAAATTAAATACCTTTTATTGAAAATAAAATTCTCAATATTAACTCATATTAATTATTTACCTTCTGAAGGAAATTAATATTAATTGTTTACCATATTTGTGTTTATTATATATCAATTACTTATTTATTCTTAATATTTTTTGGTTTTATACATTGGGTGTAGCATTTGGCACAAATTATGAAACATAGTATGCATTTTAAAGGATCCAAAATCTCAATTTGTTGCATTCTACCTGCTAGAAATAAATATCATCCTCACAATTTTAAATATTGTTTACAAAAGGAACAAGCTTTAAAATACATAAAAAGATAAAAATAATACTTCTACTAAGATATCCAAATTATTATCCTCGGAAATATTAGGAAATTAATTATCCTAAATATGGTTCTTAGGATTTCATAGGGAAACGCCTTTCAAAACATTATTTCATTGATATTGATTCAAATAAATAATAAAATAAAATGTTACATGATAATAACACAAAAATATATAGTATATGAGTATGAAATCTCAATTATAATTTTTCTTCTCTAATGAAAACTTCATACCAGCTTATGATACATTGATTTCAACTATGTCACACTTAGTTTATCATATATCTCTAATAGTTCTACATGTGTTAATTTAATTAGTTTTCTATCATAATTATAAAAATAATACCTCAATATAACTAAGAAATATTTCATTCAAAGTGGTTTATAAGGATCATATGATCAACTAACGAGTGTCACTCAAGAGAATCTAGGGAGGGGTGCAGTCATAGTCCCACTCATCATGCATCAAGGAGACAATCAATACAATGCCCAACCAACCATTTTTATGGTGATTACCGCTACGTTCTTTCATTCCACAGTTGCATCCACTTTTTAGTATCCATATAGGGAATAATTGTTTTAAAATACACATACTCAAGAATTTACTAATATTTCATGATATCATACTATACTTATACTCAAATCTAGTCTTTTCACAATGGTTCTCTATATTAATTTCCAAAAATTACTAAAATATTCCAGAAATTAACTAAAATCTGATTTAATACATTCTAAAGTGACCTAGAATTAACATAAAATTTATCATATATTAATATCATGATTTAAATAAAAAATCTCACAAATAGTTCAGTAAGATAAATACTAAAAAGTTTAGTGTCTTAAAGAATAGCTACAATACATATGAATTTACTAACCTGGTGATATTTCTCCATAATCATGATCCCCTATAATTGTTTCGTAAATATCTCCTGATACATTCATATTCATAACATAGGGATTAGAACCATAATAATTGGGTGTGCTAAAACACTCAGTAATGTAAAATACATATCAAAGAGGTTTAGATCATAAACATGAAAGAGGATACAAAAAGCATCCATAAATAAAATATAAAAATATAAAAATACCATGGATAAAAATAAAAAAAATTATGGAGAAATATAATATTATTATAATAACATTAAGCTAATATGAAGTAAATAAACTAGTTTAAAAAATATAAATACTCATATAACTTGGGAGCATGCTATAAAAGTGCAAAATACATTAAAACTAAGTCATAGACATGAAAAATTTTGATAACATGATAATATACTTGAAAAGGTATCACAATCATACACATATGATGTCTTATCCTTATAAACCTAGAAACTCTCGAACCTGTTCACACATAAAATTTTGAGTGGAGATTAACACCTTCACACTCACCATTTTTGAACCTAGACACTTGCTACCCAATTCACATGTAAAATTGTGAGTAGTTTTTAATGTCATCACAATAACTATTTTTGGAACCAAGAAATATTCAAACATGTTCACATGAAAAAAAGTGAGTTGACATTAACACTATCACACCCACTCTTTGTAAACCTATAATCTTTCTAACATATTCACACATAAAATTGCACGTACAATTTAATGTCTTCACACTCACCCTTTTTAAATCTAGATACTTTATAACCTATTCATATAACATTTCTACCTCATGAGATATAATCCATTATAAAATTCATTGAATGGATATATATAGGTCCCACCTATCTCATAATCTATACATTTGTGTTCCACTTGAAGATCATACATTCATGATACCATAAATAACCCATGAAAAAGAATGGATTTCCAAAAAAGCATTAAAAAAACCACCTAAAATGAAATTAAGAAATCATAGAATATAAAAATATCATTTTAGAAATGTAATAATATAATAATAACACATAAAATGTGATCAAAACATCACATAATGAAAAATAAGCATTAGAGGTTAAATATAAGTGAAAACAAAAAAGTTTCAAAAAACATCCTTGGAACATTAAATTGAAAATAAATTTCCAAAACAAATATCTAAATGGGAAGGGAATATGTTTGAAAATCATATTATATTTATTTATAAAAAAATCCCTTGAAAATATATAATGGATCAAAAAAGGAGACTTGAAAAAAATTTATAAACATTTACTTTTAAGAAAATATTTAATAATGTAATTGTAAAAAATATATAATGTTTTATATAAAATAAGTGAGAGTAGTTTGATAAATTCTAAATTTTAAAATAATATTTAATAATCTTACGTTATAAATATATAAATGTTATTAAAAAAATTATAGTGGATGATAAAAAATTTATTTTTAAATGATTGAGAAACCTTTTTGAATATTTTGAAATGACCTTGTTAAAAACCCACATCATTAAAAAGGATAAAAAGACATTTTATTTAAAATAAACAAAGAGAAATAAAAGGTATCATTATGGATAAAAAAAATTAGTTCCCACAAGGGTAATGGGATCATTGGATGGATGTAAAAGCATATATATGTAAGAAAAATCAATTAAATGTAACATGGATTATTTTAACAAAATGTATTTTAACGAAACAATAAAATCATCCAGGAAGAGGTCTTTGGTGTAAATCATTGTTTACCAAAAGAAATAAGATGGTAATACATATTTAAATCATAATATCTAGGAATATATCAAATGTGAATGATAATAGACAATGGATATTGATTATGTACTTAGGAAATGATTTGAGTCATGATAACCCCTTATGACTTTAGTAAATTTTATATAAAAAATCAACCGAAACATGAAAATCACATTGTAGTATAAGTAAAGTTCATAAAATAATTTATTAATAAAAAATAAATTATTATAAATTATATACATCATATAAATAATAAATTGGTCCATAACATTTGAAACACGTCATAATTATGAGAAATTGAGGTGAAACCCCATACAATTTGAGAAGTGACTGAAATTTTATGAACATACAGGACTGATAATGAGATAAACATATATGTCTCATCAAAATGTGTCATTCATGATGAAATAATTTATTTATGATGTATCTATACCACATCAATGAGAAATATGAGAAAAAAATGAAATCATGCCTCAAAGAAGGTGAACATGTGACAAAAAACTCTTACAGATTAAAAATGTTCAAATAAGAACCCCTTAAAATAATATGGGATCAAATTTGAAGAAAAAGTACCATGAATAAGAATAATAACTGGAATAAAATATTTTATTTTTTGTATAAAGCCCATTTAAGTGAAATTAGGGGCATAAAAGAACTTGTATGTCGAAGAAAGAAGTTTTGAGTTGAAATGCTTACCTTATTTACTTGCATAATTGATCACACTATAAATCTAATCAAAATAGCATGACTAACTAAATATCATATTTCATGACCATAATTTTAATCCTTATAGTAATTATTTTTCTTAGGTTCTTTAATTAGTTATATCATATTATGACCACCATGTGTTAAAAACATTAACGGTTTTGTGCACACTTAAAAATTTTGACCTCATTACCCATTGATCCCATTATTTATCATGCATTGTTTTTTAATTTTAGTTTTGAAATTAAATGTTTTTAATCATTTTACATAATTAAATAAAAAAATTAAAATTTGGGTGATTTTTAATTAAATAATTTCTTTGGAGAAAAATAGGTGGAAATACTAAATTTG
Organism: Viscum album; assembly: GCA_963277665.1. Lineage (NCBI taxonomy): Eukaryota > Viridiplantae > Streptophyta > Magnoliopsida > Santalales > Viscaceae > Viscum > Viscum album. The sequence goes on from OY728134.1 coordinate 121,110,803, forward strand.
TAAGTTTCAGGAAATCTTGGTAATGTTTTTATTTTCAATTTCACATGTTCTAAATTTTGTGTAAGAGTAAAAGTGTTTTACCTATATATAAGATGATTTAAGGGGATACATAAGGGTAATTCTAGTAATACGCAAGGGTCTCTCAAAATTTATTTAGGTTTCATAATGGAAACACAAGATCTATGTATGGGTAACCCTCTAATATTATGAGCTATGTAACGGTATCCCATGGATTTCATTATTTTCATATGGGTAAGTCCTCAATTGTTATGGTTATATAAATATAACCATTTATTTCAACCCTTGTAAAAATTTAATATTATTCTATATAATTGTTAACCTAGGATTTTCACTATTGTGTAGAGGTATGCATCATTGCATAAAGGTAATACTTCATTGTGTAAGGGTTTATTATATATTTCAAAGGCAACATAATGTTAAAATAGAGATACGTAAAGGTATGAGTAATCCATACTATAACGGTACATGAGGTTTTTAATGATCTATGTAGATGTACAAATGATTTATATATGATATTTAAGGGTAAAAAAGGTTGCATAGTTGTAAATCAATGTTAATATAGTTTATATAAGGATTACTTGTCCCAAACGTAAGGGTAACTTGGAATTCTCAAAATATGTGTAAGGGTTAATGCACCACCACTGATACACCATATGGATCACCATGGAAGATGAAAATAGAGTTAGGAGATACTGGATAATTCACACTATCCACAACATAGGACATCCTTGTGTCATTGAATCCACTGGAGGATATACTGATTAAGAATAAAAATGTGTCTTTATGGGATGTGTTGCTATATTGTGGACCAAGGTGATGAAGATGAAGCTACAACATTTGGTTTTAATTCCCCATAGATGTTCAAAAAATCGTAGGGGATAGGTTTTCAGGATGAAATAAAAGGGCTTTCCTAGAAAAACATTGGATACAATGTCGAAAATAACTACATTTCAATTCATATACATAGGTAAAATGACTACACAAGTTTTCCACATGTACTTTCATTTCAAAAATTCGGCAATGTGAATATGGTAAATTCTAGGATTCATTAAAATTCAATCACAACCACTTCATATAACCTCTTTACCTTCTCGAAATAACATCTAAGACACCTTATCCATTTCACATGTGAGCTAGGGTTTACAAATAAAGTAATTCCTAGGTCATAAATCCTTATACTATACACATGAGATCCAAGGATTTTGATGAGTCAGATGCTATATGTGAAGAATAATTTATCTCAAAGGGAGGATGATGTCTATTTAAATATTTATATTTCTTAGTTTGAATATAAGGAATTATGGGAATGTCAAATATATGATATCTCTCTCTCTTAAATAGAAGATTTTAAAGGCGTATCAACACTTGGAATAAAAAACATGAAACATTGACTGAATTTGAAGAGAAGAAAAGTTTAGGAATTTGAAAATAATATTTATAGATTAAAATACAATATCTTTAAGGGTTTGATACCTATAATTTCAGATTCCATTCTACCCGAATACGAATCTAGTTGTGATACTATTTAGTATTATACTATAGATGAATTTAAATTATTTATTCTTTAATTCATATGCTTATTCTAAATTTGTTTTTTCATTTGAATCCTTTACCCTCTATCTCTAACTATATCTTTATTACTCCATGATATCGTACACACTAAATATTGATTTATTTTCTTGATGTTTTTCCTTGGGGGAGGTTTTCATGGTGTTTCGAAATTCAAGAACTTAATTCTTGAATGTTTATATTCAATGTTTCATAAAGGAAATAAAAGTTCTTATGTTGGGTGTGTATATCATCCACTACTCTTTTGAGATCCTCTCAAACTATTCCTATTATTTATTTTACATTTATTCTCCCCATCCATTATAAAAAACTCTTCATATGATGGATTTTAGTATATATAAGATATGAAATGATAAATGATGGAGTCAGGTCGTGAAAGGTTACACACTCTCAATTAAGGTGTGTCATTAACCATGATTATTGAAGAAGGTGATTTTTTTATGTTCAAGAAAAGTATCCTATGAATGAAAATTGCAACACTCAATAAATGAAAGGACAATAATTCATGAATGAGATATGAAATTGAATTTAAACAACAATTATGTATAATGAAAGTACCTGAATAACAAACCCTATGACCAATACATATATTTTATTTATTCTTTTCATTATATTATCATTATATATGAATGTTTAGTTTCAGTCTTATAATCACATTCTATTTTGCAAATGTTTATTTATTTTTCATAAAATATAAAATGACAAAAAAATACAATAAGAGAATTGGAATTCGTGAGTAATCGACATTAAGGCACCTCAAGTGAGATAAACATGTCCAACCATTATGATTCACTTGGTAAAATATAATATATTTTATATATCCCTACGATCAGTGTGTCGAAACATGGTTCCATTACCAAGGATCAATGTATTATTTTTCTTAATGTCCCTTTTTCACACTATAAATAGTTCTCATTTATATTTAATAAAAAATATAAAAACATCCTTAATTTATTAAAATTAGAATAATATTGAATGGATTGATTTCTCATAGGTGAAAAATTATGTGGTTTACAACAATATAAAATACCAGCTATAATGGATTGAAGAAATTTGCAGAAGTTGAAGAACCAAATGGAAAAAAAATTGTAAGATTAAAAATCAATATGACCTGTGGCAGTGTATGAATAGGTTTTCCCACTTATTTTTCATTTTTAGGAACCCCAGGAGGTGATGTAAGATATGCTTAATGATCCATTACTCCTCTATGAAAAATTTATATAGGATATTAATGAAGAATACATTCCTTCTGATGTATCTACAAGAGATCAATAATAATTAGTTGACTACTAGAATGAAGATAAAGTGAAATAAGATTTTACCATCCTTATAAATATAAGAGCATCAACACATATGTACCCATACATATCCATGGAAGAGGAATAAAAGACTCATGTGGTGGAATTTTTAGTGAAGATGGATAAGCCTAATAATTAAACTAAATCTAGTGAAAATCATCTCCAAGAGAAGATTACCACAGAAAAAAATATTGAATCCAAACCAAACCAGATAGATTATATTATTAATAGCCAATTTTATCAAATTTTATTAAAACTAAATTGAGTATCACCCCAAATTATATTTTTTTTTAATTCATCCAAGTCTTATTTTTTCTTGGAGGAAGAAGATGAACTGTAAGATGCACCTGATGATGAATAATTAGATCTCCCCAAACATGTTGAACAATTATGGTAGGGTGTACATGATGAGATCCAAGTTTCCTTTACATATGAATCCAAGACAAAAGATCCTTACATTAAAGGTGAAGAATATCTTATTAATTCTTCCTGATTAAATTTTTTCCAAATAAAATTAAATTTTAGCTTTTCCTATATTTTTTCATTGATGAATCATAACCTCAGGATGAACTATATAGTAATGAAGAGTTTTTACAAGTTATGTCACGACCCACTCCCACCAAATATGCCCCTCCTGAGCTGGAAATAGTGAAAGAGAGATAATGACCCCCGAGTCCCGCCTCCAGTAGGCCCCTGAGTGGCGACTAGCACCAAGGGTATGAGTTTTAGAAAATATGGGAGGCATTACCCTTTTTATTATTTAATATCGGGAAATAAGATGAGTCAAACACCAAAAGAAAAAGGAACAAGTAAATGAAATTAAACCCAAAACCAAACTCATATGCATGTTTTATACAATACTGAAACAAAAGTACATGTACATTAAAAACTCCATAGTACAATACCAAAAAGAAGCAAAAACTTCAACCAACGAAACTCCAATGCCCAACTAACAAGGAAATTTTCTCAAGGTTTCATTTTATTATTTTATTTTGATTTCTTTCCCAGAACACCCAAATCATGTAAAAAATCGTGATGATTCTTGTACCTTTCCTAGGGTCTCTACCCCGCAATCAATGTAGTCTTACTTGGTCATTCGGTAAGCTCATAGTTCTTGTATCAGTTAACGGGGGGCCCAAAAATCATGTGTCCTAGCCGGTCTTCCCTGACCTAATTTACGCACCAAGGTCACCCAACACTGTCTCCCTACCACCCCATGCAATCATCACTTTTCCTAACTCCAGACTCCATCCTTCCTCTCAACCTCGCTTTGATACCATTCTGTCACGACCCACCTTCACCAAAAGAAGGGAAGGGATAACAGATTTTCAGGCCCTTCCTTCTTTAAGTTGAAGGAGAGATAATGACCCCTGAAACCCACCATCAATAGGTCCCGGAGTGGCGACCAGCACCAAGGGTATAGAATCTCACACAAAATGGAAGGCATTACCATTTTTATATTTATAAGATCGAGATATAAGATAGAAACCCCAACAATACCAAATATGAAAGTAAAGGTAAATCCAAAAATAACCCATTCCCATATGCATGTTAAATAGTAAATGATACAAGCCACAAAACTCCAAAGGTAAAGTACCAAGAAAAAGGAAAACGACAACAGCAGCTGCCCCGAGGTCCGAGCTAGTACGGCCCCACATGATCACTAAAGTCCTCCTAGAAACCTGAAAGAAGTTTTATATATGTAGGTTGAGTAAACAAGTACACTTAGTAGGTAGAACCAAAGACTCCCGTGCACAAGTGGAGTGGAATTCTAATTCTTTGTGAGAAAAGAAAAACCCAAAACACCTAGATAGGGAAACTATCCACCCAAGCATCACCAAGGCACACTCCCCAAGTAACGCAAGGCAAGTAAATTATAGTAATGGGACATCGATATTTGGGTACCCTACACCACTTCCCCACTGGTTATTGAAGACATCCTACGCATCGTACCAATCTTTCCATTCTCAGCACAGTCCCACTGCCAAACCCCTCCCGCACACACCTGGTCCATAACCTCACTGAAGTCCCACTGTCAAACCCTGCCTGTGATCACCTAGGCCAGAAAAACTTTTGCCATGCCCGAAGACACCTAGTCCTCATACCTAAGACACTTGGGAAACAACCTGCCCGGCAAACACCTGGGCTAACCACCACAACTACTCTGCCCAAAGATTCTTGGGCTAATAATGGACTTCAGGCCATCACAGCCTGCCCGAAGAGTCTTGGGCTATTCGGTAAAGGGAGCAGAAAAGGAGATAATAACCAACCACTCTTAGGAGTGTTTGGAAAAAACACCCTCCCTCATAAAATGGGGGTGTTTGGCACTATAGTTCTCAACATGGGTGGGGCATGAATAAAAACATAAAAGCTACAGATATATATATAGGTAAAAAAACACTCATCCCAACCTAGGGGGTCCAAAAACTAAGTACAACAACCTTGTGACTATTCATTCATAAAAGAAGCCACAACACTCGCGACCAAGTCACAACCCATTCCCAAACTAATTCCCCATTCAACCATTATTTTTTTCATGTTCAAGTGATCTAATTTAGGCGAATTCTTCACTACCAGGAAACTAACAGGCATAAACACGATCTGGGAAAAAGAGAAACAGCCAAACAACAATTTAAGCATTCACGCCCGGTTCTCTAGTAAAGTTACAACAACATGAAGTGGATTAGTGAGATCCCTAAAAGTACTGGAACCAAAGAAAACCCCGAGACACATCCCCATGTCCCCAAAAACAAGAACCAACTATTTCTAAACAATAGAGGATCCCACCCGAGTTCGTGTCACAGCAGAGCAACCACACAGCTTCACTCAAAACTAATAACAGTACCAAAACAGAGGATCCCATCCTCACCCACATCACCCCATATGAAATCAAACAGAACAACATTCCTACTTCCAAAACAGAGTAGGGAAACATCCAGGTTCAACACATCAGTCATTAGGTTCGTCTCTCTATTTGTTAACTGGGGCGATCACACAGGGACTCTTGTTTTACTGGATGTTCATTTAACCAGATGAGTTTAAGTGATTAACCAAATTCCATGTTATGTCATTTACTCGTCATAGAAGACATGGCTCATTAGTGCACAAGGAAAGACCACTAATGGCCATGATTTTCAGTGAGCATAGGCCCGCACAATTCACAACACATATCAACATAAAAGAGTACAGCAGAACAACGATCACACCCCCTTAATTATTTAAAGGTCCATTCATTATCCTCATTAAGTTTGGTTTCATCAATCCCCACAAGAAACAAAATCATACCCACCCCGCATGATACACATAAAGAAGATACGAAGGAAGAATCCCTACTTTATTGATCAAGGATCGATGTTTTTCTCCATGCACCAAGAACAGGGGAAAGAACGACTTGTAGGGGAGGAATTTTGTGGATTCCAAGGGGTGAAGAAAGCTCCAGTGGAGGTAAACCACAAGCCATGGGAAGAAGGGAATCCATGCGCACCAGGGGGAAGAACAAAGCTAGCCAAAAGTAAGAAGAGGAAAAGGAACTTCCTGTGCGATATATAGATAATATTCCATTGTTACTGGATATGGGAATTTTTAATGCCATGAAATTGGATCGTGGTTTCCCACGTGGTTCGGCAGTTACGCATGATGGAATTAAGTTTTTATTTAATATCCCCCATTGGGTAGGTTTCTCGAGATTTTAAGGAATTAATTATGGTCTTTAAATGGTCTTGAAAGGGGTATTAAATCTTATTTACATCAAGTGATACGTTTTGGGAGCAGAAAGGTCAGGAACTAGAAAAAGAACAAAGAAGAAACAGTGCCACCATCACAGTGTCACCCTCACGGTGCCACCTTCATGGTTCCACTGTCTTGGTGGAACCTTATTTTTGGAAAAGTAATGGCATGTATTCTGGATTTTGTGGGATCATGGGCATGACACTTTCCTATTGTAGTGTTTTCCAACAATAATAGATATCACTCTACCATTGGCATGGCTCTGTTAAAAGCCTTGTACGGGAGGGAAAGTCGCTCACCCGTGTGCTGGACAGAAGTTGTAGAAATAGGCGTTCTTGGACCGATGTTGGTGCAGAGAATGATAGAGAAGGTTCAGCTTATACGAGAGAGGATGAAGGAATCTTAGGACTGGCAGAAGTCATATGTCGATAATAGGAGGAGACCCTTGTAGTTCGAGGTCGGGGACCACATGTTCTTGAAGGTCTCCCCTTAGCGTGGGCAGCGGAGGTTCAGTAGGAGAAGTAAGTTTTCCCCTAGGTTCGTCGGACCCTTCGAGGTGTTGTAGCGGGCTGGTGAGGTGGCTTACCAGCTTGTGCTTCCACCACAGTTACAAAGGATGCACGACGTCTTCCATGTGTCCCAGCTCCAACGATATCTACATGATGATCCACACGTCCTTGACTGGGGAAATCTAGATATCGAAGAGGATGCAACATTTGTGGAGCGACCAGTGATGATCGAGGATCATGAGGAGAATGTGCTTCATGGAAAAACCACTCCTTTGGTTCGTGTGTTGTGGAGGCATGGTTGGCTTGAGGAGAGTACCTTGGAATGGGAAGCACAGATGCATGCCCAGTACCCAGAGTTGTTTTGAGCTTTGTGTTGTTCTGTTTGTACTTGTTTGTGATGGAACGCTTTACCTTGTTGGCTGTGAAAGATGTGGTTTTCCTTATTCTATGAATGTGTGTGAAAAGTCATGGCAATGGGGAAGGGAGGACCCGATCCCTAATCAAGACGCATTAAGGTGGATGCGGTTAAACCCGTGTGTGCGGGTCAGTGCCACCCCAAGCGAATAGTATCTTGACATGGAGGAAGAGACTCCCCAACCCATATGACTGGGCAGCTTGACCCTTGTATGTTTCCTGGTTTCTTGGGGGAGAAGAGTGGTATAATTGTAATTGTTTAGGTCTACTCCTGAGAGGTATCTTTTGAGGTGGTTGTTCAGACCCCCTCTCCTTCCTTCCAACCTAGTTTTAATTCTTGAGGGCAAGAATAGTTTGAGAGGTATCTGATGTAATGACCTGGACCCCCCCTGTCCATTACTTTTCGAAAAATAAGGTTCCACCAAGACATTGGAACTATGACGGTGGCACCGTGAGGGTGACACCGTAACGGTGGCACCATGTCCTCTTTGTTCTTTTTCCTATTCCCGACCTTTCAGCTCTCGCATCATATCTCTTGACATAAAGACGATTTAATACCCCTTTCAAGGCCATTTATATCCCATAATTAATTCCTAAAAATCCCAAGAAACATCCCTGATGGGGGATATTAAATAATAACTTAATGCCATCGTGCATAACTGCCAAACCACGTGGGAAAGAATGATCTGACTTTCAAGGAGTTCAAAATTATCATGTCCCGTAAAAATGGGATCTTATATATATATATATCGCATGTGAAGTTCTTTTTCCTATTCTTCCTTTTGGCCGGCTTTGTTCATCCCCCTGGTGTGCCTGGAGTCCCTTCTTCTCGGGGCTTGTGGTGCGCCTCTGCTGGAGCTTTCTGCACCCCTTGGAGTCCACGGAATTCCTCCCCTACAAGTCGCGCTTTCCCCAATTCTTCGCACGTGGAAAAAAACATCGATCTTTGATCAATAAAGTATGAATTTTCCTTCGTCTCTCCTTTTTGTCTATCATGCGTGGTGGGTATGATTTTGTTTCTATGGGGATTGATGAAACCAAACTTAATGAGGATAATGAATGGATCTTTAAATAATAAACGGGGTGTGATCGAAGTTCTATTGTACTCTTTTATGACGATATGTGTTGTGAATTGTGCGGGACTATGCTCATAGAAAATCATGTTTGTTGGTGGTCTTTACTTGCGCACTAATGAGCCATGTCTTCTGTGACGATTAAATGACATAAAATGGAATTTTTTTAATCAGTTAAACTCGGCTGGTTAAATGGACGTTCAGTAAAACAAGATTCCCTATGTGATCACCCTGGTTAGAAAACAGAGAGAAGAACATAATGAATGATGTGTTGAACCTGGATGTTTCCCTACTCTGTTTTAGTAGTAGGAGTGTTGTTCTATTTGATTTCCAATGGGGTGATGTGGGTGAGGATGGGATCCTCTGTTGTGTTATGGTTGTTGGTTGTGAGTGAAGCTTTGTGGTTTCTCTGCTGTGATACGAACTCGGGTTGGATTCTCTATTGTTGAGAAATCATTGGTTCCTAGTTTTGTGGACATGGGGATGTGTCTTGGGGTTTTCTTTGGTTTTAGTTCTTTGAGGGATATCACTAATTCCATTTTTTTGTTGTAACTTTACTAGAGAACTGGGTGTGAATTCTTAAATTGATGTTTGGTTGTTTATCTTTTTCATGGATCGTGTTTATGCCTGTTAGTTTCCCGGTAGTGCAGAATTCACCTAAATGGGATCACTTGAACATGAAAACAATAATTGTTGAATGGGGAATTAGTTTTGGAATGGGTTATGACTTGGTTGTGAGTTTTTTGGCTTCTTTTATGAATTAATAGTCACAAGGGTGTTGTGCTTAGGTTTTGTAACCCCTAGGTTGGGATGAGTGTTTGTTACCTATACATATATCTGTTCCTTTTATGTTTTTATTCACACCCCACCCAAGTTGAGAACTTTAGTGCCGAACACCCCCATTTCATGGGGGTGGGTGTTTTTTCCCAACACTCCTATGAGTGGCTGGAAATTAGCTCTTTTTCGCTCCCTTTCCCAAATAGCCCAAGACTCTTCAGGCAGGCTGTGATGGCTTGAAGTCCATTATTAGCCCAAGAATCATCAGGAAGGGTAGTTGTGGTGGTTGGCCCATGTGTTTTCAGGCAGGTTGTTTCCCAAGTGTCTTCAAGATGAGGCACAGTTTTCTTCTGGCGTGGCAGTAGTTGTTCTGGCCTAGGTGTCTGCGGGTGAGGTTTGACAGTGGGAATGCGGTGAGGTATCGGCCCACGTGTGTGCGGGGGGGTTTGGGAGTGGGACTGTGATGATAATAGAAGGATTGGTTTGATGCATAGGATGTATTCAATAACCAGTGGAGAAGTGGCGAGGGGTACCCAAATATTGATGTGCTATTACTATACTTTACTTTCCTTGCGTTATTTGGGGAGTGTGCCTTGGTGAGGCTTGGGTGGATAGTTTCTCTTGCTAGGTGTTTTGGGTTTTTCTTTTCTCACAGGTCATTAGAATGCCTCTCCACTTGTTCATAGAAGTCTTTGGTTTTCCCTACTGAGTGTATTTGTATGTTCACCCTACATATATAAAACTGCTTTCAGGGTTCCACAAGGACTTCAGAGATCGTACAGGTCCATACTAGCTCGGACCTTGGGGCAGTTGCTGTTATCGTTTTCCTTTTTCTTGGTACTTTACCTTTGGAGTTTTGTGGCTTGTATCATTTACTGTTGAACATGCATATGGGAATGGGCTATTTTTAGGTTTACCTTTACTTTCATCTTTGGTATTGTTTGGGTTTCTATCTTATCTCTCGATCCTATAAAAATAAAAAGGGTAATGTCTTCCATTTTGTGTGAGATTCTATATCCTTGGTGTTGGTCGCCACTCCGGGACCTATTGAAGGCTGGTTTTGGGGGTCATTATCTCTCCTTCAACTTAAATAAGGAAGTTCATGGAATTCTGTTGTCCCTTCCCTTCGTTTTGTGAAGGTGGTTCCGGATAAGTTACAACCAAAAAGGAGGAATACTCATTTTTTATAGTACCCTCACTGTGGAAGCAATATCTCAGTTCCAAAGGTGGATTTAAGTAATTTGTTTATGGATTACATAGAATAAAAGAATAATATTTTAAGGTTAGAAGGAAAAAAAGTATTTTTTGTTCAAATCAATATAATGAATCCCACCACCGGACATTGGATTACATTTGGTATTGATCTTCTAGAGGTAGTACAAATCCATGCCCTACTAGGAGGATAAAAAAACATATCATTATTTAATTTCAATTTCCTTATAAGAATTTAGATTTAAATTTCATTTTTTTTATTTAGTTTAGGATGTAGCCTATCTAAATATATCTTTTTTAGCTTACTTTGACATGGTCTTTATAATTTTATGAGTGAATTTATTTTATCAGTCTATGAAGATAGAACAAGGTATCCCCACTAAATAGAAAAAATTAATAAGACTAAATCTTTATTGGGAATTAGATATCATTATAAAAATCATTATCTTAAACTCCATATATATGTATTAAAATCATTTTGAATCCTAAAAATGAGATTTTCATGCCCGCCTCTAGACTCTCTACATTTCATGAATTATCTTAAGGACTTGTGTTTCTTAGGTTTCCCATAATTCTATTTTTTAAGTTTAAATTATTACGAAATTAAATGAGTAAGATGTTGAATTTAATGATTAATATAAAGCATATATATTCATTCAATGAATCCTGTATTTAAGAATTTGTTAATTCATGAAAATAAAATTTCCCTTCCATTTTTCATGCTTTGAATTTATCAAATTCATGTGATCTAATTTTATTTTATAATTCATGTTGTAGTTGAATGAAAAAAATAATTTTTCCAATTCCCGAGAGGACTTATTGAATGTTTATAGAATCCATGAATGTCCTTGTTATGAATGTACCACATTACCAGCCAATAGTTAGAATTATTATTCTACTCTTTTCATTTTCTTGATATTTTAATGTTTAAGTGTATGGTTAATGGAAGCCAATGTGGAAGGGATATACTACATTGTAAGGAATAAGTATGGGGAGATATTTTTTGGTATTGTAAAAGGCTCATGATTCACTCGACATACTTTTATTATTTTCCCATATTAGAAAATAAATAAAAATAAATAAAAATAATTAGAGAATTGGAGAATTAAATAATGGTTGTGACTTGAGAGAATCAAAAATCAAAATAATCAGACTGATGATTTAATCATATGGTGTTATGTTGGGGATTTGATATGTATTTAAAGCATATATTAAAAAATATATATTGAGATTTATTTTTAAAAATAAAGAATATATATATAGATAATTAAACCGGATGTAAATCTTTCCTTGTTAATACACTGTACATGACCTTAAATAGAGAATGGGAAGTGGTTGTAGTCACATTTTGAATGGGTGATTTTCATTACACTTTTCATTTGATATCATGCATTTTGATTTAGAGATAAAAATCATTTTTAACTATAATTTTTTTATATAAATCCCTTCCAACCATAAGCCTTGGTGTGATAAAAACCATGATTTTAATGGTCACATTATTTTATGTGATTTTTTCCTTTAGTAAGTGGATAAGGTAGATCCTTTACATGTTTAGGTAATGGATAATGTTCTCACAGTATGGACATAAATATACATTCATTTTTTCCTCGAATAATGAGATAAAGAATTTAAGTTGAGGTAGATCATGACTTGGTATGCTTAATAATAATTTATTATGAAATTTTAATATATGTAAGGATAAGATCCATCATTTTCCAATGAGAACATGTATAATAACTAGATTGATTATTCCATTGAAATGTGTGAAGTTAAATTGATATTTAATGTAGAAATTGAATATCTAGTTTAAAAATGATAATAATTTTTTATTTTGTCTATGAAATTTAGATTTTTATGACATGTTTTTACTCTTTGATTAATTGTTGAGAATCAACTCACAATGGACAGAATAGTTTACATATGTGGGAATTTTATTTCATTACATTTCATGAATTTTATTCCACATTTTAATTTTTTATTTTAATTTTTTTTAATAATTTTCCCCATGTAATTATTTTATTTTTTTAAAATATGGTTGATTTCATTTGAATAATTAATTTGTAGAAAAATATTTGAAATTGCTGAATTTGGACGTTTTATGACATTTTGGTAATGTTTTGTTAACTTTATGCATGGACTATATGATAATAAATGGTAAATTTTTTCTTCTTATATGCTAGAGTATTTAATGGGATACGTAAATGTACTACATGCACTGTGTAAGAGTCACTCAAAATTTATTCATGTTTTTTAATTATAAAACATGATTTATATAAGGGTACACTTTAATATCAAATTCTACATAAGGGTAACCCATGGATTTCACTGGTTTCATATGGGTAAGTGATTAATTATTGGGGCCATATAAAGAAACCAAAATATTTCCACCACTGCATAAAGGTGAGAGGAGGCTATGTAATGGTAAACCAGAGAATTCCACCATTGTTTAAAGGTATCCACATCTGTATAAAGGTAAGATGTCATTGTGTAAGGATAACCCATGAATTTCAAAAGCTATATAAAGGAAAGATAGATCTATGTAAAGGTAAGAGTAATACATAGAAAAAGGGTACCTTGATATTTTCATGAGCTATGTTAAAGTAGCATTGATCTACTGGATGATACATAATGGTAATACAAGTCTCCATAACTCAATGTTAATAAAGGATTTTTAATGGTTACCTGACCTAAATGTAAGGTAAAATTCAACTTCTAAAAATATGTGTAAGGTTCAATTAACTACCACACCAATACCATATGGATCACTATAGAAGCTGAAAGGGAAGATAATATCTACTAGTGAATTAAAACTAAAAACATTATAGGATATCCTTGCATAATGAAATCCACTAGAGGATAGGTCAATAGTGAAGTTGGTAGTTGAGATGTGGGAAGTGATTTTTCACCATCGACCATGGTGATGAATAAGAAGCAACACCATTGGGTTTTTAGCACCCTAGAGGTGTTGAAAATGGAAATTTTATGGATTTTATGATGAAATAAGAGGATATGGATGCAAAGATCATTTTCTACATTGTAGTAAATTTATATGTAGAAAATCATCTATGTATATTTTCTATATAAGAAAAATGGATTTTTGGATCATCAACATGAACTTTTATTTCACAAATTTAGATATATGAATATTTTAAATTCTACGATTCAATGAAATTAAATTAGGAGAACTTAATATAATTATAATATCTTCTCAAATAAATAGTTGAGATACCTCATCCCTTATATATGTGAGCTCATGTTTAAAAATAGAGTATATTTTGGGTCGAGGCAGCTCATTCTATGGACATGAACTCCTATGATGGTGATGTGTTATACTCCATGTAAGAGAAGGAATTTATCTAAAAATGAGGTATGAAGTTGAATTATACCATGATATATCCAAGGGTGATAACATGAAAATATGGACAATCCGAATTAATGAAATCTCTCTCTCTTCGACAACGGATCTTAAAAGGAGATCTTTCAATGTAATTAAAAAAGGAAAAAATTTCCAAATTTGAAGAGAAGAAATTTTCATATATTGGAAAAGAATATTTGGAGATTTCAATACCATACCATTAAGGGTTCAATTCATATAAATTCAGATTCCAAACTATTGTGATGGGGATCAGCTGCTCAACTAGGAATCTAGTATGGGATCTTGTTTAGTTTTCATATATAGCATAGTTTTATTTATTTATTCTCTAACTCATTTGAATATTCTAATGAATGTACTATTTTTTATTCAGATAACTCCCTCTCCCTATCTATCTATCTACATTTTTCTTGTATAGTGATCTCTTAGACTCTCAAGGTTGAGTGATTGACATGAGTCTTGGCCGTGGGGGAGCTTTTGAAGTGTTCTTCAATTCATGAATATAAATATTAAATGTTTTTGCTCTATTTATAGTAAGGGAAAGATAAAAACTTAATATGGGTGTGGATATCATCCCCCACTCTTTCAGGATCCTCTCAAACTCATTATATTATTTTATTTATATTCTTTACCTACCATCTCTTGGTAAAAACTCTTCATTTGATGGATTGAAATTTAATCAAGGGATAAACTGGTATATGTTGGATCTTGGTCTTATAAGGATCCACACTCTCGACTGAGGTGTGTAATTAACCTTGATTATTTGAGAAGTAGAATCTTAGTATGTCACAGAAGTATCATAGCTGTGAAAAAAATCATAATAAATAAATTAAAGGATGATAATTAAATAATGATTTATAATATTTAATTTAATCAAAAATAATGTACAATGAAGGTATCCAAGTAACTAAACCTAATACCAAGACCTTTATTTTCTAACTTTCATTCATTTTGTTTTTATTTCATTTTCATGTTTAGTTTTTTCATGCATTATAATTATCTTTTGTATTTTAGATTTTTTACAAAAAATATAAAATATAAAATAATTATAATAAATGAATTTGAATAGGTGATTAATTGACTATGAAGTTCCTCAAGTGAGACAACCCTGATCCGCCACTATGATGCACCTGAAAAAATATAGTAGCTTTTGTACAATCCTACGACAAGAGTTTTTTCATGACTGATCCCCCGGGGCCCATATCGTGACTATCCCATGCCCGCCTTCCATAGGCCAGGGGCTTGCGACTAGAACCAAAGGTATAATTCCCTAGAACTGGGAAGGCATTGCCTTTATAAATCATAAACACACACAACTAGAGTACAAGAAGAAACAAACTCTAAGTAAAAGAAGTATAACAAGTGTACTGAATGTAAAGGGGGGCCAGAATACAAGCCCAACTGTAAAGTGCAAGGAAAGGAGAAATGGGTACAACTAAAAAGAAAAACAGTTGGAAGGTGAAAGCAGATCCTAGATCATCCTCCGGTGTTCCTACCTGAAGGGTAGGTACAGATGGCCTCCACAGCACTCCACGTCCGTCGGACTCCATCGTGTACTGATACGTCGTAAGGTCCTCCTCCAGGCACCGTCCAGTCCTGGCGTTCTCGGCCTCCGTTAGCACTGTCCGTCGTCTGCATCCAACAAAAAGAGGTGCAGGAATATCCCATGTAGGGGTGAGTATAACGATACTTAGTAGGGACCCCGAGACCCTCAAAGTCTCACAAAAATCCAACATGGATAAACCAGAACGTATAATTTAAACGGACAACCATTACTTAGGTATATGCCCATACATATACCTAAGTTATCAAGTAACCCATCTCAATTGTGAGAAAACACAAAGGTCATTGACTCAGCTCAAACCATTATTTTCATTATCGAAACCATGGCTACTGGAGAACTCCTCTGTCGAGTACATTGGGCATGTTGTGACATCGAGGCGCTTCTTAGTAACCTTAGACTGCTGAGGTACTCCTCATGTCGAGTACCGTGAGTCTGTTGCCAACTACCAAGTGCTCTGTCCACTGTGGGTCTGCCGCCAAATACCGAGCACTCCCCCTAATAGCATATTGAGGTACTCCTCCTGTCAGTATAGTGGGTTTGCTGCTAACTACCAGTCACTCCATCCGCCATGGGTCTACCGCCAAATATTGAGAGCTCCCCACTGGGCTAGTCGAGTCACCCCGAGTCAAATCGGTCAAGCAGTCGTCTGGTCTGTCAGCTACTAGGTCTCCACACTCTGTCTACTCGTCACCAAAAGGATCCGCTCCACGAGCTACTGGTTGATACTCCAAGTGTCACAAAGTCTCACATAGAAGTATCTCAAAGTACAGCCACATCATAGGAGTCTCAACGCAATAGACGGCGCGTCAATCGGATGCATGGTCTGTGAGTTATTAGCATTTTAGTCTCGTGGGCCCGGTTGGATTCGTGTACGAACCTACCAGATCGTGACTCACCTATACCCCGAACTCCTGTGGGGTATACTAAAAGGGACTTCCATGCTTCAAGAATACCGGCGCCGATGATGGTTCGTCAAACAGATGTCCAGTGCCAAAGATATGTCCCAAGAAAGCAATGGGTCAGTAATGGGCCCTAGTCCATTCCAACCCGTTCAGACCAACTCGGCACAACCTAGTCTGGGCCAACCCAGTCTGGGTCGACCCGGTCAGACTCGTTGTGTCTGACCCAGCCCATTGGGTGGATAATACTTCTTGGTTTTGACCCGGTCCACAGGGCCCGGCCCAGCGGACCGCGAGGGCATTTCGGCCCTGTAGTCACCACGTAGGTGGCTCGGTGACTCGGCTCGGGAGACCGGGCAAGTTCGGCCAGCGACACCGTGGGGGATGCTACGGGTCGGCTCGGCAAGCCGGTGGTCGGGAGCCCAGCAGGCCGGATGGTCACCAGCAGGCCGCAGGTGCACTGGGAAGGGCGCGACAGGCCGCGAGGCTTGCCTCGGGGGTTCCTGGCAGGCCACCGGAGGCGCGCAGGGGTGTCGGGCAGGCTGCCGGCGGGGCGCGGGGGCGTCGGGCAGGCCACCAGCAGGGCGTGTGGGCGCCGAAAGCGCGCCGGCATGGCGCGGGGTTTCTGGGCAGCACACCGGTGGCGTCCGAGGGCACCAGGCAGCGCACTGGCGGGGTGCGGGGGCGCTGGGCAGCGGGTCGGCGGTGCACAAGGGCGCTGGGCAGCGGGTCAGTGGTGCACAAGGGCGCAGACGATGTCGGGCAGCGCGCTAGGGCATGGGAAGTGGACTGGTTCGCCACGGGGGTGGCGCGGTTCGTGGAGGTCACGGGTAGTGTGGCCCTTGTTCGCCGTCTTCATCACCGTCGCCTCTTTTCCAAGCCTTCATCATCGAATAAGAACAAACAAGGGGAGGTTCGGACTGTGTTCGTGAGGCCCGAGTCCTCCTCGTTACGGTGATATAAAATAGGTGATTTTCAAATAATATCTTTGTTCGATGAAGAACGAGGTTTATAAAAAAAATTACAAAAACAAAAAATTCCCTACCTTTGATCCACTGGTAGTTGATCATTGACGTCACGGAAGGATGGCCGACAATCTGTGGTAGACAATCACGTCCCACGTTGAAGGGGTCTAAGGAAGAAGGTTGGAGAAGAAGACTGTCGTCTGCGTTCTTCACGTTATTCACGTTATTCGTGTTCATCATTGGGAGAACGGTTCTTCATTGGGAGCTTTTTCCAGCAATCCCACCAGAAGAGAATGCCACCCCAAATAAAATAATAGTTTTCCTATTATTTTAAGTGTTGTCACATAATTCAAAAAGGAGAATTAAAATCATGGCTCCTCCAAATTAAATGAACGAATTTTTTTCATTAATTTGGAGGATTCCAAGAGGGTCTCCTTATTAAAACACAAGTGTTGGTGCAATTAATTTCACAGGGAGGTCAAAGGCTCTCCCTCATTAATGAGGGGGAGTGGATAGTATTCATCCTCCACCATCAATAGGGTTCGGGTGGTCCACACCCCTATCATTAATAGGGGGTTTTGCAACTCGGGTGGCCCCCACCTCAAATATCCTCCAAAGGGAGGTAATTCTAGGGTGGGCCCCACAACCATAACCTCTCAAGGGAGGTTAGGGTGTGGCGGTCCCACCACAAACCTCCAAGGGGATGTTTTAACCAACACATTCAACACATGGCAGCTTAAAAAAATAAAGTGTTGTACTTTATTTTTTAATTTTTTATAAAAAGCAAAGAACTAACTTTTATTCCCGACTCACTATCCTCGAAGTGATAGTCTTCTTAAGTGAAATTTGGAACTACGAGTTCAATGGTGCCTTCATATTTTAATTCTGAGCACTAGTTCCAAAGTTATAAAATCCCCCTTGTACGTTTACTGAACATACCCAAAAAAATCTTCAGAAATTGATTCCGGGCACACTGGGCCTCAGAATCAAGCACCATCAGAAACTGCGGACTTGTAAAATTCCCATGTATTAAAAAAATTCCACCGGAATTACAGGTATTTAAAGTATCCCCACCTCAGGTCTATACGTCCCCATAAGCTACAAATCGAACAAAGGGAAGAAATAGGGGTATTGTGCATGCAACTGAGCCTCTCACTCCCATGTGATCTCCTGGAGGTTCCTGTGCTTCCAGCGAATGCGCACTAGGGGTATCGACCATCCACGTAGGACCTGATCCTGTCAATCCTCAATCTCCAATGGACCCTCTGTGAATGTCGTCCCGTCATCGATATCCAGCTCCCCATGGTCGATGATGTGGGATTGGTAGTGCACGTATCTCCTCAGCTGAGATAAGTGGAAGGCGTCATGCAATCGGTGCAACTGAGGTGGAAGAGACAAGCTATAAGCCACCTCACCTACTCTGAAGAGGACATGGAAAGGTCCGATGAATCTCGTATATAGCTTGTCGCCTTGGCCAAATCTCCATAGACCTCATTGAGGTGAGACCCGTAAGAAGAAGTGGTCGCCATCCTCGAACTCCAGAGGTCTCCGTCTCCTGTCAGCATAAAACATTTGTCTGCTATGTGTAGTATTTATCTGCTCCTGGATGATTTGAACCTTCTCAGTGGTAGCTCATACCATCTCTGGTCCTACTAGTGCTGACTACCCTGGGTCTATCCAGCATAGTGGTGATCTGCAAGGTCGTTCGTACAAGGCCTCAAAAGGTTCCATACTGATGGTGGAGTGATAACTATTGTTGTAGGAAAACTCCGCCAAAGGTAGGTTATTATCCCAACTGTGACCGAATTCTAGGAAACATGCATGGATCATGTCCTCGAGGGTCTGGATGGTTCTCTCGGTCTGACCATCCGTCTGAGGATGGAAGGCGGTGGTCAAGCAAAGATGTGTCCTGAAATATTCCTGCAACCCCTTCCATAGCTGAGATGTAATCTATGCTTCACGGTCGGAGACAACAGAAGTAGGTACTCCATGTAACTACACAATCACATGCACATAGAGGCGTCACAATCTCTCTACTGAGCCCTGATCTCTGATCAGTAGGAAGTAGGCCGACTTGGTTAGTCGGTCAACAATCACCCAAATCGAGTCATGACCCCTGGATGTACGTGGAAGAACCATCATGAAGTCCATGGATATTCCATCTCACTTCCACTCTGTGACCTCTAAGGGCTGAACCAAGCCTGTGGGTACCTGGTTCTATGCCTTCACTTCTTGACAAGTGAGGCATCGTGAGACAAACTCTGCTACCACCTTCTTTATACCTGGCCACTAATGCTATCTTTGAAGGTCCCGGTTCATCTTCACCACACCTAGATGTACCGCTAGAGGGGAAGTGTGGAACTTCCTCAACACATCCTATTTAATTGCAACTAGTACCATAGTACATATTCTTAAGAGGATGGTGTGCTCCCCACCATCAGAAAATAAATTTGGTGTCTGCCCTGTGGATAACTGAGCACGTTGTGTCTCGCAGTCAGCATCCCCATGATGCGCCTCCCTAACTTGCTGAAGGAGAGGGGGAGTGACTGTAAGAGACTGTAGATATGATGCTCCATATCTATCCACAAAGGATATCTGAAAGGTATCCAACTTCTTTGTCGCCTCTCCTAACAGTTTTATACTAGTCCTACTGCTGAGCGCATCCGCAACAACGTTCCCCTTCCCAAGATTATTGACTATCTCAATGTCATAGTCCTGGAGGAACTCAAGCCATCGTCGTTGTCTCAGGTTCAGGTTCTTCTGAGAGAAGATATGCCTGAGACTCTTATAACCAGAGTTCATGTTAAAACGCTCGCCCATCCGATAGTGCTGCCACATATTCAAGGAGAAGACCACTTCTCCTAGCTCCAGGTCATGGGTAGCGTAGTTCTGCTCATGCTTTCTCAGCTGCTGAGAACCATATGCAATCACTGCTCACTCCAGCATTAGGACACGCCTGAGTCTGATCCCTGATGCATCGCTTTAGACTATGTACCCTACACCTTCCTCTAGAAGCCTCAGAATGGGGGCACTAGTCAGCCTCTGTCGTAGCTTTTGAAATCAATGATGGCATCTTTCCGACCACACGAAGGGTTATCCCTTCTTTTTCAAGGCTAAAATTGGTACTAAAACTATGGATAAGTTTGGGACGAACATCCGATAGTTTCCATCCAAGCCCGGGAATATCTGTACCTCTGTCACACTCCTGGGTGGCTCCCTTGAGCTGATCAAAGAGGTTTTCAATCCTCGAGAGTGGGTGTTTGTTCTTTACGGTCACCTGGTTCAAGTGACAGTAGTCAAAACAGATCCTTATTCTTCCATATGACTTCTTGAAGAATAGAATCAGAGCTTCCTAGGGACAAACACTGGGCCGGATGAATCCCTTTCCCTGCAAGTCCTCTAGTTGTTCTCGCAGATCACGAAGTTCAGTGGGAGCCATCCGATATGTTGGAGTAGATATCGATGTCGTCCAAGGGTACAGGCCAATGTATAAGTCCACCTTGATGTGAGGAGGTAGTCTTGGAACATCGTCAGGGAAAACATCAGTGTACTGGTCCACCACTACAGGATATATCGGTCTCTCCATATCAACTGCTCTGAGGGTAAGGCAAGCCAACTGGTGAGTGATTAGCTACACCCTCCTTCGAGTAAGTATTTCCTGTACTGCAAAGGTTCCCCTCTCTTCAGTGAAGTTGAACATGGTCCCATCCATGAAGACACATCGAACTTTGTGCCTAATATAGTCGATCGAAGCATGGACTGTAGATAACCAGTCCATACCCAAGATCACATCATAAGGCCTCGACGCCACTATGAGGAGATCCCAGCTGAAGCTCTCACCTCCTAGAGTAATCTCACACTGCGGGAACCAGTGCCTAATTTTCGAGTCTTCTCCCATAAGAGTCTCTAGCCATAAGGATTGAGCCAGTGGCTCCATCAGAATCTCTAAGATCTGAAAAAGGGAAGTGGAAATGAAAGAGTGACTGGCACCTATGTCTATAAGAACTGTATCAAAGGTGGAGTAGACACAGATCGTACCTCATATCATCTCTGGAGCTCCATGGTCATAGTCCTCACCTGCCTGAAGTTGAGCTCTCCCATATCCACCCACTCTCTATGGTCGGGGTGGACCTCCTAGTGGTGGTGGCGGTAGCACCTCGTATTGGCATCCACCTCCAGATGTATGTCCAACTCCTCTACCACATACTCCTTCGCACTGCGGACCGCCTCGATCGAACCTCTACCTTTACCTGGGAGGTCCCTCAACTTTATGATGATCATCAGAACAGCGGGTCTAATAGTCATGAGTTATGTGACCTAGACCACCGTAGGAGTAACACTGTTCTCTCCTGGAATGCCTGGCTCTGTCTCCACTCTTGGTGCCCCGCACAACCGATCCTGAGTAATGCAGTCGACCACCTGTGGGTATGGTCATCTTGGACCTCAGCATCATTTGTCTTCTGCCCGTTGCAGAAGACTCCGCTAGAAGTCGACTAGTGGTTGGTCTCGCTGCTTGAGATTTCTCATCAAGGAAACTCTCCACTCTGAGGGCTCTCTCCAAGACCCCCGTCTGCGTTGGGATGCTGTGGGAGATAAATGAAGCATTGATCTCGCGCCTGAGTCCCTGTTCAAAGGTCTGGGCCCTGAGGAAAAGGTCTCGTACCATATTAGTGGAGTAGCACGAGAGGTCGGTGAACCTCACTGAGTACTGATCCACAGTCATGCTACCCTGCTGTAGATGCAGTAGCTCTTGTATCTGAACCGCTCGAAGGGTGGCTGCTACAAACTCCACCCAGAACAGGCTCTCTAAGTCTGCCCATAGATGTGTCTCCTCGTCATGCATCCGGAGCATCCAGCTCCACCATCTGCCTACTGCTTCCTGAAGAAGGCTAGTAGCAAGGATCACCATGAATTAGGTTAGTGTTCCTACCAGTCTGAAGACTCTCACCACAGCATCCAGCCAATCCTCAGCCGCCTGTGGGTCCATCTCTCCCCGGAACATGGGTGGCCTCTGGTTCTGGAACTCGTGCAACGCGCTCAAGCAGTGTGCATTGTCTGCTGCTGGGGCTAGTGGCATCGGTGGCCCAACGGAAAGTAGTACCGCTGGTGCCACTTCTGGTGCCTCAACTAGAAGAGGGCCCTATACTGAGGCCTCATCGCTCGGAGGGCTGTTAGTGCGTACTACTATCGTAGCTCTCGCTGGTCATTCACGGGGAGGCATCCTAAAAGAAACAGATGCTACATGGTCAAAGAATATACCTGGTGAATTGACCAGGTTTGAGCTGACTTAAAGAAAAATTTTGAATACACACACACAATTAGTGTTTTCGTGTACTAAGTCGAAAATCAGAAGTCAGGGTCTTGGTGTATGGATACATCGGCCGCCCACACCAACACTGGACTCCCTAAACTAAAAACCACACTTAGCACCCTTAACAAGATTGCTTCACAAAAAGAAATATCAGAGTCCTATGTTCTGTGGTAGAACTGAGGTCCTCTGATACCAATTTTTCACGACCCGTCCACCGAGGCCCGTATTGTGACTACCCCATGCCCGCCTTCCATAGACCAGAGGCTGGCGACTAGCACCAATGGCATAATTTCCTAGAAATGGGAAGGAATTGACTTTATAAATCGTAAAAACACACAACCAGAGTACAAGAGAAAGAAAACTCTAAGTAAAAGCTGTATAAAAAGTCTACTAAAAGTAAATGGGGGCCAGAATACAAGCCCAACTGTAAAGTAAAAGTAAATAAAAAACATGTAAAACTAAAACGAAAAACAAATGGAAGGTGAAATCAGCTCCTGGATCGTCCTCCGGGGTTCCTACCTGAATGGTAGGTACAGATGGCCTCCACAGCACTCCACGTCTGTTGGACTCCACCGTGTACTGATACGTCGTAAGGTCCTCCTCTGGGTATCGTCCAATCCTGGCGCTCTCGGCCTCCGTCAGCGTTGTTTGTCGTCTACATCCAACACAACTAGGTGCATGCATAGCCCGTGCAGGGGTGAGTATAACAATAATCATTTGGGACCCTGAGACCCTCAAGGTCTCACAAAATACAACAAGGATAAACCGCAAAGTATTATTTCAACGGATAACAATTACTTAGTTATATTCCCATACATATACCTAAGTTATCAAGTAACCCATCTCAATCATGAGGAAAACACAAAGTCATTGACTTAGCTCAAACCGGGATTTTCATTATCAAAACCATGGCTACAGGAGAACTCCTACTCTGTCGACTACAGTGGGCATGTCACGACACTGAGGCACTTCTCACTAACCTTGGACTGCTAAGGTACTCCTCCTGTCGAGTACCTCGGGTTGGCTACCAACTACTAGGCGCTCCATCCGCTGTGGGTCTGCAGCCAAATACTGGGCGCTCCCCCTAATAGCCTACAGAGGTACTCCTCCTGTCGAGTACCGCAGGTTTGATGCCAACTACCTGGCACTCCGTCTTCCATGGGTCTGCCTCCAAATACCGGGTGCTCCCCACTGGGCTAGTTGAGTCTCTCTGAGTCAAATCGGTCAACCAGTCGTCAGGTCTGTCAGCTACTAGGTCTCTGCACTCTGTCTTCTCGTCACCGGAAGGGTTCCCTACACGAGCTAATGGTCGATAGTCCAAGTGAAATTATGTCTCATGTTGAATTATCTCAAAGTAACGCCACATCATAGGGGTCTCAACGCTACAGATGGCACATCAATCGGACGCCCGGTCTGTGAGTTATTAGCATTTTAGTCCTGGGGGACTGGTTGGATTCGTGTACGAACCAATCTGACCGTGACTCAACTATACCACAAACTCCAGTGGGGTATACCTAAAGGGACCAAAATGCTCCAAGATTACTGGCGCCAAGGATATGGCCAAATAATGTAATTGGTCAGTAATGGGCCCGGGTCCAGTCTGACCCGATCGGACCGACTCGGCCAAACCCAGTCTGGTCCGACCCGGTCTGGGTCAACACGGTCAGACTCGCTGGGTTGGACCCAGCCCATTGGGAGGTTCAACCTGCTAAGTTTTGACCCGGTTCGCTGGGCCCAACCCAGCGGACCGCGAGGGCGGTTTGGACCGGTAGGCGCCACGTATGCGGGTCGGTAACTCGGCCTAGGAGACCAGGCCTGTTCATCCAGCGACACTGTAACACCCCGAGATTTTATGAAAAATATTCTTTTTAATTTCATTAATGTCTTGTGTTGTATGATACACTAAAAGGAGCTTTATCAACATGCATCCTTGACTTGCCTTGCATTACACGCAATCGCGACCTTCCTCGATAGCGTGTGTAGTACGCAATACCGAGTTTCACTAAACAACGATATGCTATTAAAATATTATTAAAACTAGCCGTTAGGAATAGTAATAACCACCTTTTAAAATTTTAGAAATTTTATCTCTCAAAATGGATATCATTTTTGGATTCTGAGTATCGAATTTATCCTAAGGTGAAATTTTGGTACTTTTCGGATAACTTTCATATTCTGATGAATAGTGAAAATTACTAAATTTTAATCGAAATAATTAATAGTGATAAATTATTAATTTGAGTGGTTTTAAAGTATATTTAGAATATATTTTTACAATTTAATACAATGTTGTTCTTTGGATGTAATTTCACATTTAAACCAGTTATAAACAAGTGTCAATCTTTTGATAGTTATTATCTCTTAAAAACACACCATTTGTTTTGACAACGGGGATTAATTTTTAAATTAGTTAATGTAACTGATATGTTTTGAATTTGGTAAAATAGACATCATTGTTGAGTTCATAATATCAAATATTTCTTAGGCCTAATTTTTGGTATTTTTCTGGAAACTTTCATTTTTTGATGAATAGTGAAACCACTAAGTGGTAGTAAAAAATGAATTTTTAATAAAACTTAATTTTACCGCTTCTGTGAGGGGAATTTCAAAAATCCGAGAGACACGGTTGATTTCATTAAGTAAAATGTGGTTCAATGAGATGAAAATATTTTTTGGTGAATAGTAACTTTTTACTTTTTTTACCACGGTTAAAAGTAAATAGGGTAATTAAGGGTAAAAATGATATTATTATTACCTTAACACATGTCCTAATTCTATTGGATAAGTGTAATTCGACCAAAAACAACCTTAGGAATAAAATATGACCATTTAGGCCCACTTGGATTAGATTAGGACATTTATTATTATTTAATTCAAAGAAGAGTTAAAAGAGTTAAAATCAAAGTTTATTTACTAAAACATTTTTAATATAGGGTAATACATAAGATAAATTCAATTTTAAATATTAATTAAATAGATAATAATATTTAATACATAATGATATTTTATTTATAATTTTTATACATTAAATAAATTAATTTATTTATGACTCAATGATGATGTAGTAATTACCATAATAGTGAAAAATTATAATAATTGATATTATAAATACCCAAATAAATATAATTTGAGACTTTTTTATGAATTCCACTAATTTTATAGGTTAATATGACATGTTATTATTGATTTAATTAACTTTCTTCGAACTAATCATTCTTTTATGATTTTCACAAAAATCAATTACTAAATAGTGTCAAAATTAACATAAAATAGTTTTTTTAAACAATATTATATTATTAATTGTTATTTTATTCCTAAAAATCTAAGGTTTGGACAAATGACTTAGATAAGGATATATATTTTAATAATAAACAACTTGGGGTTCTTTTGGCTTGTTATAGTAAGTTTATTAACCTTATAGTGTAAGAAAAAAAGAAGACACGGTAAAAGTAAAATTATCTAACTTAAAGTTAAATATAAATGATAAGGTTAAAATAGGAACCTAAACTTGTCTAACTTCTATTGGATGAGAGTATTTAGACCCATCCCCACATTATCTTAGAAATAAATCAATTTTGAGCTATTTAAAACCGAATTTGGCTTTGTAATAAAATAATATTTTTAGTTATTCCAAAGGTGCTCCTCTCCTCCCTTATAAAAGGGCACCTCCTCCCTCTCTTCCTCACACAACTTTGAGCCTTAAAACTCGGCCAACCCCTGCCAAATTCTCTTCTCCACTTCCCTAGAAACATCCTAGAGGTTCTGGTCTTTCTCAAAGACCAATTTTAGTTCCCTAAAAGGAGATCTCAAAGAGGGGCTTCAAAGAAGAGGTAATGTCTGTTACCGATTCTTTCAACTTTATTTCTTCTTCCACTTCTTCTTCTTAGGTTGTTTCATTATGAAGTAATAACATCAGTATAACTCATATACTGATATATTATTATATGTATGAAACAATCCTATTTCACCATCTATCCATCCTACGGAAAACGAAATCACCGCGCGTGCGTACGTACGGAATACCGTCTCCACGCCGTGGTGAAATCTATTTTCCACCACCACCTTACATGGATGGGTATAATGGTGTAAATAATAACTATATATGATTATTTTAAAGTGATATTGATTCTAAAATAGTATAAATACACTCCAATACAGTCCCACAATCATGAGAACGATATCATCGCTCATGTGTACGTACGGACTACCGTCTCCACGACGCGATGAGATTCATTCTCCACTTTAACCATTCATGAATGATTATAAAGTACATATAATAAGTAATCATGAAATATATGACATAATAATGATACTGGATTTATGTGTATATATATGTATTTCATCTACTTAATTCCATTCAACTCAATAAGGAAACGAAAACAGCGTTCATGCGTACGTACGGCCTACCGTCTCCATGAACGGTGTATTTATTCCCATTTATTGATTTATTATATATATGTATATTATGAATATATATTATATATAAATCATGTTTTATATTCTGTAATTAAGTAATCATGATCTAAGTAATCATATGAATAATTACAAGTCAAAACACGGACGACAAATGAAACAATTTTACCCAAAACGCTCTTTAACATGGAATTTACAAAAGAACGGGTAATATAAAGTCATAAGTGAACCATATATGATATCATAACAATTATTATGATTCTTTAATAAGTAAACGACATTATTTAAACCATTATACAGGAGTTTCGGACACTTACGAAGCAAATCAGACCTATGGTAAGGGAAATATCACAATCTCATTTTTATCCGAGATTGCTTATACTTTAGTATTTACTGGGGTGTATTTTATCATCCACATCCATGTTTCCTCAATATGTAATATTATTTCCATCCACATACAATTGTTTAAAACCTATTTTACCCTTTGGGGAGTTTTTAGTAAAAGATATGAAAGGAATATTTTGTCATTTTTCGTACGAGGTACTTTTTTGACTTTTCCAACAAAAGTACGAGAAGAATGTTTTTTTAACTTATACGGAATGAATGGATTTTTAAAACAAAATTTTCAAGAATATTCCTTTACAAGTTTTCAAGTTTATTTTTTATCAACTTATTTTAGTCTAAAATTTTATGACATGTTAATAAAGGAAAAAAGTTTTTGAAGTAGAAAGGATATTTTCCTCAAGAATGGAGTTCAAGTGTTTTATCAAAATTATTTTCCATATAAGATAAAAAAGGGTTTTGTTTCTATCCCTATTATTACATGGATTTGATTATGTTGTGATGGAAATATTTTTTTTATGAATTCTTTTATCTTATATGAATTGTTTTATGATGCCATGATGTTTAAAGATTCCCATTTTTTTACATGGGTTATGCTATGATGTATGGTTTATGATTTTGTGGCACACATAAGAATGGTATCATTATGAGATGGGTGGGACCTATATCTCCCTCCAATGCATTGGGTAAAGATTTTATATCTCATGAGATAGACATGGTTGGAACGGCAGGTTAACCCGGTTCAGTAAAACAGGACTGAAATGAGGAGTGAACTCGGTTCAGAAATGGACTTTGTCCACTAAGATAGTCTTGGCAATGAGTCTTGACTAATAAGAAATGATTATCTATGATTATGTGTGTATGACACAAAGTTTCATGTTTTATGTTATGATTATTGGGATTACATTTCACTACTATGATTTATCCCATGTTATGATATTATGATCTCTTTTGCAGGTTTAGATTTCCAAAATGTTATGTTCTTATGAATATGATGTGATTTATTTTTCTTTTTGTTACCCTTACTGAGCATTTGAGCTCACCATTTTATGTTTTCTTTTCCCCAAGATATAAAGAAAGGTTTTAGGTAAGAAAAAAATGGAAGATATTTATGGGAGATGTTGAAGATCTTTCACCATGATTAGAAGATTACGTTCCGAGTTTCCAAAGACACTAAACTATTACGGTACTTGTGTGTGTATTTTTGTTATATAATAAGTATTCCGAAAAAGTAATGTAATGTCCTTGTACATCAGGCTTCAGGTCTCTACAGTTGGTATCAGAGGAAAGGTTTAGTCAACCTTTGGAAACTAGGATGCGAAAACGTTAGTGAGATCCCTAGAGATATTTCTAAGGTATGTCTAGGGATGCCCCTAAGGATAAGTATACGTATAGGATATAGTCCTAGAACTATGGTAACAATCTTAGAATTTAACCTAAGATGTTAGATATTGAAGTTACTCCCCCTTTATTATGATTTTTTCCTCTAACACTATTCTTTTTGGGTTTTAGAAAATGGCTGGAAACAAGATGATTCACGATAATGGAGGATATTATGGACAATGGAATGATATTCTTCATGAGAAACCAAATGAAATGGGATTTAGAAGTCCAACCATCATTATTATGCCGAATCAACAATCTCATAATATGATCAATAAACTCAAATTTGGTAAGTTTCCTGACTTGGCTAATAATAGAAAGATAGAGTTTCATGATGATCATAAAGGAAAGAAAGTTCAATTTCCCCTATGTAAATCATGTGGGAAGAGGCATTGAGGAGAATGTTTCAAGGGAACTGGAAGATGCTTTGGGTGTGGAAAGGGACACAAAGCCAGTAAGTGCAAAGGAAAAGGTTTATTTAACACTATGGATGTGGATAATGGTATTGCTATGACATCAACAATGGTTAAATGTTTTAAATGTGGAATGTATGGGCATTATTCAAACCAATTCCCTAAGGTAAAGTCTCATGAAGAGAATCAGTACGGCCGTATGAGTAGTATTTATGTTGATGATGATGAAGAGACTACAAATGATATGTGAGTTGAAAGAATTGTTGAAGCTCAGTCAATGGTTTAAGAAGGTAGTGGAATGATTACATGTTTATCAAGTGTAATGTTGTATAAGTAATCTCATGGTACTATGGAATAAAGAGACATCTAAGGATTGTTACACTATTGTCTTTCCTTGAGTTTTGAAAGTGTATGATTAATGGTACCAGTATCCATTAAATGATATTCAGATATTTTTGGAATATAGATGATATGCGCATAATGAAGGGATAAGGAGAAAATTAAATGTTTGATAGTATTCATGAGCTCATGACTGATATAAGGAGAAGGTTATGTAATGGATTGAGTATATAGAATTTTTGGATTTTGGTATGTGGAAAGAGTTAACTTTTAACAGCATTCATGTTTTCACTAAGGTTTAATGGGTATTCATTTCTCAAGAGAATACATGATTAAGGTATTCAAATTATTGGAATGTGACCAACAAGATATATGGGGGATAAATGATGGTATTCACATGCTTGGTTGATGACATTTCAAGTAATCATTTTCTTTATATTATGAGCTTGGACCGAAGTATTTTAGATAATACTAAAGATTGGAATGGATTGTGTTGGACATAAGTTATTATTGTTTAAGGATAGAACTTTTGATATTATATAGTTTTAGAAAAAAGGACAACCTGCAGGACGGGAGACAACCCATCGCATCGGACAAGGCCGTGGGAATCGAACCCAAAACCGAAGTGCAACTGGCCGTTATCGCCTACCACTAGCCTACAGGAAGTCCCTGTTTAGTATAAACTAGTTTTATTATATTAAGCAGTATGATATATGAATTATAAGTCCATTTGAGGAACCATATATCATTAATCTCACTATAGATGGACTTATGTATTTTTTGATAACTTTTCTAACCTTTTGTTTGAGATAGATGGAATGACCCATCATTCTATCACATGATCTGCTAACACATCATGAATGAAAAATTCAACTTCATTTCTTTAAGAGATGAAGTGGAAATTGTCCAAAGAACGACCAACGGTGAGACTATACCGAAATCATGAAAGTATTTCTTCTAATTCCGATTTCATCAAATTTAGGGAAACGATCTTGAAAACCAAAAATGTTGTCCTAGTGCTCTTATATCTGATTAATCAGATGGTACCTTAGATCGTCAAAAATTTATGGCTTTGTGATTTCTGGCTTTTCCATAGCCATGTTCTCTACCACTCTCCATCAGAACATGATGGTTAGATTTCTCTTCCATATCCATATTTTCACCTATGTGGAAACCCAGTGATTAGTTTATTTGGGTAACCATTATGTTTCATACTTTTGTTTTTAAAGATTGGTTTTGGTATTCTTTTTTATGATGTGGGTTTCTATTAAAGAAACTTTTGAATAGTAAACCATTTATAACCCCGACGAATTTCGAGGGCGAAATTCATTTTAAGGGGGGTAGAATGTAACACCCCGAGATTTTATGAAAAAATATTCTTTTTAATTTCATTAATGTCTTGTGTTGTACGCTACACCAAAAGGAGCTTGCTCAACACTCATCCTTGACTTTCCTTGCATTACACGCAATCACGACCTTCCTCGATAGCGTGTGTAGTACACAATACCGAGTTTCACTAAACAACGATATGCTATTAAAATATTATTAAAACTAGCCATTATGAATAGTAATAACCACCTTTTAAAATTTTAGAAATTTTATCTCTCAAAATGGACTTCATTTTTGGATTCGGAGTATCGAATTTAGCCTAAGGTGAAATTTTGGTACTTTTTGGATAACTTTCAAATTCTGATGAATAGTGAAAATTACTAAATTTTAATAGAAATAATTAATAGTGATAAATTATTAATTTGAGTGGTTTTAAAGTATATTTAGAATATATTTTTACAATTTAATACAATGTTGTTCATTGGATGTAATTTCACATTTAAACCAGTTATAAACAAGTGTCAATCTTTTGATAGTTATTATCTCATAAAAACACGCCATTTGTTTTGACAACGGGAATTAATTTTTAAATTAGTTAATGTAACTGATATGTTTTGAATTTGGTAAAAAAAACATCATTTTTGAGTTCATAATATCAAATATAGCTTAGGCCTAATTTTTGGTATTTTTCTGGAAACTTTCATTTTTTGATGAATAGTGAAACCACTAAGTGGTAGTAAAAAAAATGAATTTTTCATAAAAATTAATTTTACCGCCTCTGTGAGTGGAATTTCAAAAATCCGAGAGACACGGTTGATGTCAGTAAGTAAAATGTGGTTCAATGAGATGAAAATAATTTTTGGTGAATAGTAACTTTTTACTTTTTTACCATGGTTAAAAGTAAATAGGGTAATTAATGGTTAAAATGATATTATTATTACCCTAACACATGTCCTAATTCTATTGGATAAATTTAATTCGACCACAAACAACCTTAGGAATAAAATATGACCATTTAGGACCACTTGGATTAGATTAGGACATTTATTATTATTTAATTCAAAGAAGAGTTAAAAGAGTAAAAATCAAATTTTAATTACTAAAACATTTTTAATATGGGGTTATACATAAAATAAATTATATTGTAAATATTCATTAGAAAGATAATACGATTTACTACATAATTATATTTTATTTATAATTTTTAGACATTAAATAAATTAATTTATTTATGACACAATGATGATGCAGTAATTACCATAATAGTGAAAAATTATACTAATTCATATTATAAATACCCAAATAAATATAATTTGAGACTTTTTATGAATTACACTAATTTTATAGGTTAATATGACATGTTAGTATTGATTTAATTAACTTTTTTAGAACTAATCATTCTGTTATGATTTTCACAAAAATCAATTACTAAATAGTGTCAAAATTGACATAAAATAGTTTTTAAAACAAATATTATATTATTAATTGTTATTTTATTCCTAAAAATCTATGGTTCGGAAAAATGACTTATATAAGGTTATATATATTAATAATAAACAACTTGGGGTTCTTTTGTCTTTTTATAGTAAGTTTATTAACCTTATAGTGTAAGAAAACAAGAAGACACGGTAAAAGTAAAATTATCTAACTTAAAGTTAAATATAAATGATAAGGTTAAAATAGGAACCTAAACTTGTCTAAATTCTATTGGATGAGATTATTTCGACCCATACCCACCTTATCTATGAAATAAATCAATTTGGAGCTATTTAAAACCAAATTTGGCTTTATAATAAAATAATATTTTTAGTTATTCCAAAGGTGCCCCTCTCCTCCCTTATAAAATGGAACCTCCTCCCTATCTTCCTCACACAACATTGAGCCTTAAAACTCGGCCAACCCCTCAAATATTCTCTTCTCCACTTCCCTAGAAACATCCTAGAGGTTCTTGTCTTCCTAAATGACCAATTTTAGTGCCCTAAAAGGAGATCTCAAAGAGGCGCTTCAAAGAAGAGGTAATGTCTGTTACCGATTCTTTCAACTTTATTTCTTCTTCCACTTCTTCTTCTTAGGTTGTTTCATTATGAAGTAATAACATCAGTATCACTAATATACTGATATGTTATTATAAGTATGAAACAACCCTATTTCACCATCTATCCATCCTACGGAAAATGAAATCACCGCGCGTGGTTACGTACGGAATACTGTCTCCACGCCGTGGTGAAATCTATTTTCCACCACCACCTTACTTGGATGGGTATAATGGTGTAAATAATAACTATATATGATTATTTTAAAGTGATATTTATTCTGAAATAGTATACATACACTCCAATACATTCCCACGATCATGATAACGATATCATCGCTCATGCGTACGTACGGACTACCGTCTCCACGACGCGATGAGATTCATTCTCCACATTAACCATTCATGAATGATTATAAAGTACATATAATAAGTAATCATGAAATATATGACATAATAATGATATTGTATGTATGTGTATATATATGTATGTCATCTACTTAATTCCATTCAACTCAATAAGGAAACGAAAACAGCGTTCATGCGTACGTACGGCCTACCGTCTCCATGAACAGTGTATTTCTTTCCATTTACTGATTTATTATATATATGTATATTCTGAATATATATTATATATAAATCATGTTTTATATTCTGTAATTAAGTAATCATGATCTAAGTAATCATATGAATAATTACAAGTCAAAACACGGACGACAAATGATACAATTTTACCTAAAACGCTCTTTAACATGGAATTTACAAAAGAACGGGTAATATAAAGTCATAAGTGAACCATATATGATATCATAACAATGAGTATGATTATAGAATAAGTCAATGACATTATTTAAACCATTATACAGGAGGTTCGGACACTTACGAAGCAAATCGTACCTAAGGTAAGGGAAATATCACAATCTCATTTTTATCCGAGATTGCTTATACTTTGGTATTTATTGGGGTGTATTTTATCATCCACATCCATGTTTCCTCAATATGTAATATTATTTCCATCCACCTACAATTGTTTAAAACCTATTTTACCCTTTGGGGGGGTTTTATTAAAAGATATGAAAGGAATATTTTGTCGTTTTTCGTACGAGGTACTTTTTTGACTTTTCTGACAAAAGTACGAGAAGAATGTTTTTTTTTAACTTATACGGAATGAATGGATTTTTAAAACAAAATTTCCAAGAATATTCCTTTACAAGTTTTCATGTTTATTTTTTTATCAACTTCTTTTAGTTTAAAATTGTATGACATGTTATGAAAGGAAAAAAGTTTTTGAAGTAGAAAGGATATTTTCCTCAAGAATGGAGTTCAAGTGTTTTATCAAAATTATTTTCCATCTAAGATAATAAAGGGTTCTGTTTCTATCCCTATTATTATATGGATTTGATTATGTTGTGATGGAAATATTTTTTTTATGAATTCTTTTATCTTATATGAATTGTTTTATGATGCCACGATGTTTAAAGATTCCCATTTTTATTACATGGGTTATGCTATGATGTATAGTTTATGATTTTGTGGCACACATAAGAATTGTATCATTATGAGATGGGTGGGAATTATATCTCCCTCCAATGCATTGGGTAAAGATTTTATATCTCATGAGATAGACATGGCTAGAACGGCAGGTTAAACCAGTTCAGTAAAACAGGACTGAAACGAGGAGTGAACTCGGTTCAGAAATGGACTTTGTCCACTAAGATAGTCTTGGCAATGAGTATTGACTAATAAGAAATGATTCTCTATGATTATGTGTGTATGCCACAAAGTTTCATGTTTTATGTTATGATTATTGGGATTACATTTCACTACTATGATTTATCCCATGTTATGATATTATGATCTCTTTTGCAGGTTTAGATTTCCAAAATGTTATGTTCTTATGAATATGATGTGATTGATTTTTCTTTTGTTTACCCTTACTGAGCATTTGAGATCACCCTTTTATGTTTTCTTTTCCCCAGAATATAAAAT
Source organism: Viscum album (assembly GCA_963277665.1). Lineage (NCBI taxonomy): Eukaryota > Viridiplantae > Streptophyta > Magnoliopsida > Santalales > Viscaceae > Viscum > Viscum album. Next base: position 121,145,754 of record OY728134.1, read on the forward strand.
ATGGTTTTATGTAAGAAAAAAAAGGGAAGATCTTTATGGGAGATTTTAAAGATCTTTCACCATGATTAGAAGATTACGTTCCGAGTTTCCAAAGACACTAAACTATTACGGTCCTTGTGTGTGTGTTTTTGTTATGTAATAATTATTCCTCAAAATTAATGTAATGTCCTTGTGCGTCAGGCTTCGGGTCTCTACAGACATCGCGGGTGACGCCGTGGGTCAGCTCAAGAGGATGTTGGCTGGGAGTCCAGCAGATAGACCACATGGGGCGCAGGCAGGCCTTTCGGTCACCAGAAGGCCGTGGGTGCACCGGGTAGAGCGCGGTAGGCCACGGGGCTGGCCGCAGGGGTGCCGGGCATGGCGCCAGGGTGCCGGGAAGGCTGTCGGCAGTGGCCAGGCAGGCCTCCAGTGGGGAGCGGGGGCGCTGATCAGGCCATCGGCGGGGCGTGGGGGCACTGGGCAACGCGCTGGTGGGGCGCGGGGGCGCCGGTGCGTCGGGCTGCGCACCAGCAGAGCATAGGGGCGCCGGGCAGCGCGCCGGGTGGCCGCGGGGGTGCCGGGCAGCGCGCCGGTGGAGCGCGGGGGCACTGAGCAGTGCGTCGGTGGGGCGCGGGGGTGTTGGGCAGTGCACTGGCGGGGCTCCAGTGGAGTCGAGCTGCGCGATAGGGCACGGGAAGCGCACCGGTGCACCGTTGGGGAGACGCAGTTCGCGGATGTCACGGGTAGCGCAAACCTTGTTCGTCGTCTTTGTGGCTGTCGCCTCTTTGCCAAGTAGTCGTCATCAAAAAAGAACAAACATTGGGAGGGTCATTCCATGTTTGTGTGGCCCAATCCCTCCATGTTACGATGATAGAAAATTGGAAATTCTCATACCATATCTTTGTTCGACGAAGAACGAGGTTTATAAACAAATTTTTAAAAAACACAAAACTCACTACCTTTGATCTGCCGGTAGTCGATCGTTGACGTCATGGAAGGATGGCTAACAATCAATGGTATACAATCACATCCCAAGTCGAAGGGGTCCAAGGAAGAAGGTAAGAGAAGAAGAGCATCGCCAGCATTCTTCGCGTTCTTCGCGTTCTTCGTTTGGAGAAGGGTTCATCATTGGGAGCTTTCTCCAACAGTCCCACCTGAAGAGAATTCCAACCCAAATAAAATAATAGTTTTACAATTATTTTATGTGTTGTCATGTAATTTAAAAAGGAGAATTAAAATCCCAGCTCCTCTAAATTAAATGCACGAGTGTTGTTTCATTAATTTGGAAGATACCAAGAGGCTCTCCTTTTTCAAACACAAGCGTTGGCACAATTAATTTTGAAGGGAGGTCAAAGGCTCTCCCTAATTAATGAGGGAGATCAAAGAGGTTTCATCCTCCACCATCAATAGGGGTTGGGTGGATCCCACTTTATCATTAAAAGGGAGGTTTTGTGACTCGGGTGGTCCCCACCTCAAATATCCTCGCATGGGAGGTTATGCTTGGGTGGGCCCCACCACCATAACCTCTAATGGGAGGTTAGGGTGTGGCGGTCCTACCACCAACCTCCATGGGGAGGTTTTAACCAACACACTCAACACATGGAAGCTTATAAATAAAATAAAGTGTTGTACTTTATTTTATTATTTTTTATAAAAAGCCAAAAACTATCTTTTATTCCTGACTCATTGTCGTCGAAGTGAAAGTTTTCTTAAGCAAAAACCAGCGCTGCGAGTTCAACGGTGCCCTCAGATTTCAATTCCAAGCACTGGTTCAATTGTTATAAAATCATGCTCGTACATTTACTGAATGTACCCGAACATATCTTCAGAAATAGATTTTGGGCACACCGGGCCTCAGAATCAAGCACCGTCATAAACTACATACTCGTAAAATTTCCATGTATTAAAATAAAAATTCCATGGGAATTTTAGGTCATTACAAGTTTCACCCATCATATGATACCATGTTATTAATTTATATATAATTTAAAATTATGCAATATTTAATTTATATTGATTTAAAATGTATTTATTTAATTCTATATCTTTTTTTTGTTATTTGAATACAAAATTGATAACGACTTATTTTGTCAATTTTAAAAAATTAAATGTTGCTTTAATAATAATTTAAATAAATAACATAATATTTTTAAAAAATATAATAATCATATTTTTATAAATATATTTTAATAATTGAAATTTCTATAATGGCATAGTCATCTATAGTCTAATTTTTAATCGTGGTTCATATAGCTGGTTAAACAGAACCAAGCTTCGTCTCATTTTAACTCAGTCAGTGAGTATGATTGAGGAGGTGTTTCTTTCATCATAATATCATTAGAAATTAATAATAATGATATTATTTTTATTTTTAAATATTATGAGGCATATTTAATGTTGTTTCTATAATTTATGAAAATATAAATGAAAAAAGGAAAAATGTTTCATCGTGGAGGTGGTAATCCTCACATACACACGATTAGTGTTTGAGTTTCTCAATGAATAAGAGGGGATAAAGGGGGATAATAAATTGAAATTTAAGGATCATAATTATATTATATATATCATGTTTATTCATCATTAACATCATTTTCACTATCCATGAAAATTTGTAAAAAAACAAAAGATGTTGCTTCATGGTGAAAGTAGTCCGCACAACACATTAATGATGTTATTTTGTTTTTCTAGGTTGATAAAATTGAATAAATAAGGGTTATAGAACTAATATAAAAACATATCAGTTTAATAATGTTACAAAATTGATAATATTGTTATTATAACAATATTTTTTAAGAGTAATACTATGAATAAAATCTTAAGAGGAAATAACACTTATGTCGGAGACTTGATTTTCCATTGGAAGTTCCCTTAAAATTGAAGGGTTTAGACAAGATATGAGTAACTAGGGGAGTATTTTATGGAATAGGGTTTTATTTATTTTTAAAGTTTATATTTTAAAGGATAAATCCAAAGGATATGTTTATATTTTAAGGGTTTTAGTGGTATGATTTTATATGGGTATAAAAGTGGAATTTTTGAAAAAAATCATCATTTGTCAAAAATTCCATGACTCTATTCCATGGTAAATGGATGAAATGTTTCCAAATAATTTATTTTGGCATGTATTTGTGGATATAATGGAATTATTATGTGTTTACATACATTTTTTAAGCTATTTATATGGCTTCTACTATAATTTATTTACATTTAACCTTATAAATTTTAAACAAGGTAACTTGTTTTAGCTATGTAATTTTAGGTTTTATTAAACATATGAAATAACCAATATAAAAAATTTGAGTTTTTTGAAACTAAAATTAACATATTATTAATGAAATTAAATTTCTAAATTTAATAAATTAAACTATTAAATTAGAACATATAATTTGTAGAATAATTATTTCATTATAAAAAACATTTTGACCATTATAGATTCTTAATATTAATTAGTATTGAATACAAATTATATGCATGTTAATATATTAATTTATGTTTTTATATATAATATAATATTAAATATTTAATTTAACAAAATTTAATTTATTCTAAATATATTTATAGGTATTAATAAAAAAAATTAAATAATTGTTTCACCATTATCACAGTAATTAGTAATAATAAAAAAAATCTAAATTTTATATATTAAAATGAAATTATCCATATTAAATATTATTAAAATTATTATCTATATTATAATATGAACTTTATAAAAATAAATTTATATGTCTATGGAAACTAATTTTAACATTATTACGTCTAACACGCAAAAAGAATATTTTTCAAAATGTTTGATTATAATAAAAACCAATATATGATTATGATTGAATTGTCATTTCCATTGAATATAATGAATTTAAAATAATTATTATCATTCAAAAATTATTTATTTAATAATAAAATAATTCAAAAACTCAATTTAATCATGTTATATTTAATCAAACAAAAACATCAAAAAATAGTTTTCATTAAAACGCAACACAAATTTTTTAAATTTTGAGAATAGTTTTATAAATTAAAAATTCTGTTTTAAAAATATTTATTATCCTTTATAATTTATAATTATATATGATAAAAGTTTTAAAAAACATTCAATTTATTCATATAAAAAAATAATTTCATAAAAGAAGTGACATTAATCGATATTTCAATCATTTACCAGAAATACGATTATTTTAAAAAATCAAAAAAAATCCTCATAAGAATTTTTTTATTAATTAAAAAACAATAATTTCGCATTATCAAACATAAATTATTATATTTGTTAATTTATATTTTTAATCAAAAAAACATTATATAATGAAAATGACATTTATTGAAAATAACATTTTCAATATTAACTCATATTTGATTATTTACTCATTAAAGGTACTAACACTTTATAGTTTACCATATTGTTGTTTTTTATATATTTTGTTAATAATTCTTGACTAATATGTTTTGGTTTGTTTATTTTGGTTTTACTGTGTGACCCAAGTAATAGAACACCGTATGTATTTTAATGGAACTAAAATCTCGGGTTGTAACATACTACCCCTTAAATAAATTACATCCAGTAAATTTTAATTATCATTAAATACATACACAACTTAAGGGATACATGAAAATATTAAAACTTATCTTATACTAAGATATCCTATCCATTATCCTTGTTAATACTAGGAAATTATTTACCCCAAATTTTTTATATAGTATTTCTTAGGGATACACCTTTCATAGATTCATTTCATTGACCTTCATTCAACCAAATACTAAAACCTAAATATTATGTGATCATAAAAATAATAATAATAGTATATTAATGTGAAAGATCAATCCTAATATTTTTTCTATAACGACATGATCATTTTAATCTATAATACTTTCATTTAAACTATTTCATACTTGTTTAATCCTATAACACTCTTTTTTCTACCTAGGTTACTTTAATTTTTGTTCTTTCATAATATGAAACTTAATTCATCAATTTAACTTGAAAATCTATCCATCATATAATTTTATAACGAGTATATTATCAACCAATATGTATCCCCTAGGAGCGTCCCTAGAGATTTGTAGTATTAGGCCCATGCATTATGCATCATGTTGATGATCAAGTTAATCATCAACCAACCCTTTTAGGGGTGATTACCCCTACGTGAATTTGTTCCAATCCACATCCATTTTCCAATATCCATAAAAGTATGTATTTATTGGAAAACCACTTACTCATGAATTTACAAATATTTTAGGATATCATATTTACATATTTTCAGTTTTAGGGTTCTTTCTAGGGTACTCTAAATGAATATCCAACAATAAATAAAGATTATCCAAAATAACTAAACCATTTTCAAATATAAAATTAAGTAACTAACCCTTAATATTAAATAATATTACATTAATATCCTGACATAAACAATAAATCTCACCTATCGTCGCATAACCTAAAGACCATAAGGTTTACTATATTTGAGATTATCTGTATAAACATCTTAATTATATACACTTGAAAACATTTCTCTACAAGAATAAGATAATATAACCTTTATATACATATCACAAGATAAAATAATCTTAATAAAATTGGGATTAGATTCATACTAAATGGGTCAAATCAAATTCTTAGTAAAGGAAAATTCATATCATAAAGGATTAGATCATAAACATGAATGATAATGTGAAAAATATATAAATAACATAATAAAATCTCAAAATTTGATGAATAATAAGCATAAAACATTATGGGGAATAATAATATCATTATAAGTTAATTAATGAACCATAAAATAAATGAAATGGATTAAAGACAAATATAAATACTCATAAAAATGTGATAATGATATAAAACTAATAAATACATTAAAAATAAAGAATAATCACAAAATATTGGAATAACATGATATATAACGTGAAAAGGTGGAAGAATCATAAACATATGGTTTTTTATCATCATAAACCCATCTACTCAAAACCTAATCACTCATAAAATTATTTGTAAAGATTAACACCTTCACATTCACCCTTTTTTGAACCAAGAGAATTTCTAACATGTTCAAATGTAAAATTATTTTAAGATATTAACACTATCACACTAACCATTTGTGAAACTAGAGAATTTTAATTTTTCTATTCATAAAATTTGTAAAATCTATTAATTCCATAAAACTCACCCGTTTTGAAAATAGATAACTTCTAACCTATTCAGACATAAAATTATGAGTAGAGCTTAATTCCATCACACTCACCTTTCATGAACCAATAAACATAATAATATATTCATATAACATTTGTATCTCATCATATATAAAACATTACACAATGAATTTTAGGGAGATATAGGTCCAAACTATCTCATAATCTATAAATTTTTGTGCCACTTGAAGATTAAAAATTCCTAATCCCATTAATAACTCACAGAAATGAATGGTTTTCTTAGAAAATTCAAATACCTAACAAAAACAATCTTAATAAATAATATAATATTATAATTCTCATTTTTCTAATAAATAATATAATAATAACATATAAAGGGTCATCAAAACCTCAATTCAAGAAAAATAAACCTTGGAGGGTAACTACAAGTGAAAATAAAAATTTATTTTGTAAAACCATTTTATAATAATGAAGTAAAAATTACTTTGAAAAAAAATTATGAAGGGAAACATAAGAATTTTGAATATAATTTTATAAATACTTCCTAATAAAAATTCTTTTAAAATTCAATAAGGATTAAAATAGGATAAATACTTTGAAAAAAGTTTAATTTTATCATAATATTTAATAATATGAAATTAAACAAAAATATTGTTTTATAATAATGAAGTTAAAATAATTTTATGTGATTTAATTTAAAAAAATATCTAATAATAAAAACATGAAAAATGAATAAAATTTATTAAAATAAAATTTGGTTTAAATTATAAATAATAAATTTTCAATGGATGGAAAAACCCTTTTCCCATTTAAAATAAACCATCTTGAAAGCCAACAATGTTAAAAAATATAAAGAGTTTTTTTCTTTAAAATAAAATAAGGGGAATTAAATTGATAATTGGATAGTAAATATTTAGAGTTTCTACATCGTAAAGAAGAATAATTTTGGGAAGTAAAATCATTGATATGGAATGAAAAATCATTAAAAGTAATGAGAATTGTACTCAAGAAAATATATTTGAATGAAACAATAAAATCATCAAGGAAGAATAAATTGGAATGAAACATGATTTACATATAAAAAAGGCTTAAATACAACCTAAAATAATCACATGTTATAATAGATCAAATGTTAAAGATAATAGACAACGAAGAGTGACTATGACCTAAGGAAGAGACTTTAGTTACAAAAACCTCCTACAAAATTAGAAATTTTTGAATAAAAAGTCATTTTAAGCTTGAAAATAATATTGTTCTATAAATCCCATTCATAATGGAGTCTTACAAAATAAATTATTGTAATGTATATATACCAAAAATAATAATTAATTGGTGAATAACATTGAGAACATTTCTTGATAAGTATAAATTTAAATGAAAACCTTTATAATTTGAGAAGTGAATGGATTGAAAGAACATATAGAAGATAATGTGAAATAAAAAACTATATCAAATAAAAAACGGTAATTTATGAGGAAATAAATCATTTTTGAATTAGATATACCACATCAAAGTGAAATAGGTGAAAAACATGTAATCATTCCTCAATGAAGGTGAGCTTGAGAAAACAAACTCATACGACTCAAGAAATGTTCTAATAAAACCCACATAAATTAAAGAGGGATAGAGTTTGAAGTTAAAATTAAATGAATATTAATCATAAATGAAATTAAATATTTAATTGTTAGTATAAAAAATATATAAATTAAATCATATACATAAAAGGAAGTGTGTCTCATAAAAGGATTTTTTGTGATAGAACCCTTACATAGTTTCCATGCTTAGTAGATCACACTCTAACCTCTAATCAAAAAAAACATAACTAACATAGTGTTTTATTTCATAAAATTACTCATAACTATTAAAATTTTATATTCCTTATTATATTCTCTATGTTGTGTATATTAATATTTTATTGAGTATTATTTCTATTATGTGTTAATACCTTTAACTATTTTGTGTACGAATAATAATTTTTTAATGATTACCCATCATTTGATATGAAGTTAAGTATTGATATATAATTTTATATTATATAATATATAAATTATATTTACTTAATTTGTTCTATTTTCATTTCATATGGTTTTTTGTTACGTTATTTGAAAATCGTATTAATAACATCTTATTTCATTAATTTTAGAAAATGAAAATGATACTTTAATAATAGTCCATTTCTTAATATAATACTTATATAACCATATAATAATCATAATTTTATTAATATATTATAATAATATCAGTTTCTAAGTTCCCCTATTCATTTATAATCATATCTTAAATGATTTTTTATGTAGGTGATTAAACAGACCCAAACGTGATCAAACATTAACTAGATTGGAAAGCATAGTTAAGTAAGAAATTATTTTGAAATAATATCATTATAATAGAATAATAATGATATTTTCATATTTTTTGTTGATTTTTAAAATTATTTTACTATTTTTATATCATTTATGAAAATCTTAATGTAAATGGAGAAATATTTCATCATAGAGGCATTGATCTGCAAGTATGCATAATTAGTGTTCCTGTTTGTCAATGCATGAGAGGAGGTGAGGGTGGGTATTAAATTGAATTTTAGAGATCATAATTATATATATATATATAATATTTATTCATTATTACTACCATTATTACCATACACAAAAATTTGTAATTAAAAAAGGATGTTGCTTCATGGAGCAGGTAGTCCGTGCAATGCGCTAATAATGTTCCTTTATTTTATTTAAGTGGTTGAAAATGAATAAATAAGGGTTTTGAAAATATTATAAAAACATACTAGTATAATAATTATGATTAAATAATATTATTATTAGGGTGATAAAATATTTTTCATAGTATGATTGATAAGAAAAGTGTAAGAGGAGAAAACACCTACTTTGAAGTCAAGATTTTTTCCATCAAAGTTCCATTAAAATTGAAGGGATTAGGATAAATATGAGTGTATAGGGGATTTTTTTATTATTGTTATGGGGATAGTAATATTTCATATTTTCAAGGATTAATTCTAAGGATAGGTGTTACATTTGAAGGGTGGTAGTGGTGTCCTTTTATAAGGAGAGAAAAGAGAAACTTTTGGAAATAATCATCATTTTTTAATAATGCCATGACATTATTCTAATGTAAAGTGATCCAATGTTTTTAAATTGTTTTTTATATGGTTTATTTTGGTAGATAATGGTATAACCATGTGTTTCCCTAATTTTTATAAACATTCTATAGGGTTTTCCTAGGAAGTATTTATATTTTACGTTTTACATTTAAACTGGGTAACATGTTTTTAACTAAGTGATTTTATATTTTATTAAAAATATTTTTTAATCAATATATCAAAAATTTGATATGATGTAACTAAATTTTATATATTTTTAATAAAACCAAATATCAAATTATTATAAAATTAAATTTTAAATTAAATCTTATAATTTGTAGAAAAATGCTATTAGTAGAAAAAGAAGTTATGACCATTATAGATTCTTAATATTATTATGCATTGATTATAAATTAAATGAATTATAACATGTTAATGGATGCTATTATAAATTATATTAGATTTACTGTTTAAAGTATATAAATCTAATTTTTTTGATATAATTTTTTTTGTTTTAATAAAATAATAATTTTAAAATAATTGTTTCACCATTATCGTTGTAATTAGCATTAATCCTAACAATATACATTTAATAATTCTAAATTAATTGTAAAAATTAAATAGTATCAAAATTATTATATAAAATATATTAATCACTTTATCAAAATTATTTTTTACTTATATAAAAATTAATCATAAAATTAGCGCATGTTATACGCAAAAAAAACCTATATTATGAAAAAGTTTATTTTTACAAAAAATATTTATGTTTAGGTTATAATTATTAATACCATTTATTTAATTTAATTCAAAACAATTATTATCCTATAAATAATATTTATTTTTAATTTAATTCAATAAAAACATTATTTAATCATGTTTTAATTAAGTAATCAAAACAAAATAGATATCATTAAAAAGCTACATAAATTCTCTAAAAGATGAGCAGTGGTTTATAAATTCAATTTTTTTTTAAAATGATTCATTATAAATTATAATATATAATTAAATAGGAATTTTTTAAAAAAAATCAATATATTCATATAATAAATTAATTTCATAAAAGTGATATCCTTTGTTGAAATTTTATCTATTCAGCTAATAATTGATTATTTTAGAAAAATATCAAAAATTCAACCTAAACTAAATTTCTTGTGAGAAATTAAAAAATATATTTATCAAATTTAAATTATAAATTTTTTAAATTCTATATTTTTAAGGGAAATTATTTAATATAAATAAAATTTCATTAATTAAAAATAACCTTTTGAATATTAACTCTTATTATTTATTTAGCTTCTTAAGGAAATAAGTAATAATAGTTTAGAATCATAATGTTCATTATAGATTTATTAATAATGAATTATTAATATGTTATTGTTTTTTTACATTCGGTGTGGAGTGTGATATAAGTAATAGAGAATAGTATGTATTTTAAAGGATCTAAAATCTCATGTTGTTACAGACCATTACATTTGATACCAGACAACTATCACATGATTTTTATCTTAAAGAATAAAACACCAATAAAATAATAAAATAAATAAGATAATTCAACACTACCTAATATTCTATTCAAAAACAAATATCTCAGACCAAAAGGGATAAAAGAAACAAAAAGAATCAAAAATATTTTTATCTCATCTAAAAATCGAAACTCAATCATTCACTTTAATTATGATGTTAAAAAATATGGGTATTGAGCCTATACTTTTGAATCCATCCCTTATTTTAATTCATAAAAACCACCATTCCGCCATAAAACTCCCACTAATGGAATCAAACAAACTTGTAATACCTTCTCTTAATGACCATCAATCTCAACATTTTATTCGATTAATGTCAAATCCTCTTCTATGATAAACTCACCGTAATCAATGATCATGGATTCAAAATGAAGATATAGAGAAATTTTTAAAATGTATAAGATACTATAAATTTTATTTAGGGTGGATGTGTTAATCAACACTATATATTTTCAAATCACACCAACACAAAAAAATGTCTAATAAGTTATGGAGAAATCTGGTTATCTCTACTAAACTTCAACTTCTCATGACATGATGAAATCATCAAGAAATTATGATCACAAAATGTGAACATAAAAGGTCGCCTCCTTTAATCAATATAAGGCCTCATATAATCTTAATAAACCTCTTTGTGATCTAAATGAATTTAAAATTTCTTTGTCAAACTTCACACAAAATCTATTCTGATGATACCAATATCTCCAACCCATATCCAACATAATGTTGATATATATAGCCTACTATTAAAAACCTCAATTTCTGTGATTCCAATAGTATTTTGATTTTTTTATCATAATAAATCCCAACTAAAAAAATTATTCACACATGAACCTAAAAATTCAAGAACACATGCACATAACATGATTTCCATTTTTTGGATCATCCTTTTTATTTATCTATCCATATAACTACGATTTATTTTAAGACATATCTATGATCCAAAAGGATATTTAAACCCCTTCCACAATATCATTGTCACGTGACGATCTCAATTAATGATAATATTCCTAGAAACTCATGGAAGAATCACCACATCCTCCACTTATAGAAATATTAAATATTCCACTAGCGTAGATTTTTTATTCACTACGAAATAAAGCAACATTGTTAGCCAATACAAAATAACCCAAATGGTATAACGTCTTTATAGATATTGAGGAAAAACTTTCACATAAATCCACTTATATTTTATTCTACTTCCACTAAGGAATGTTTAAGGGGTAAAATGGTATTTCTATAACATGATGCTGAAATTTAATTAATTAACAACTAAGGAATTGAGATAAAAACCAAGATAATGATAACTTTAGAACTTTTCACCAAAATTTCATAATCAGGGAATGATATTTTTGTAACATACTAGGATTCCCAATGTATGTTGATCTATGAAACTCATGAAGGAAATCATATTGCGCCCATGATACAACAAACAACATCCATTAAAATTATAAATTCTATTTTACTTTCCTTATTCATCACTTAAGATCATTGACATGAATGGACCAATCTCTCCACACATCCACCTCATGATCAAATAGCTGAATGTTATCTACATACTAAAACAATGGATAATTCACTATCACCCAATGTAAATAAACAACACTACTAACTTTATACATATTTAGATGAAAAGCATCATGCTCGTCTATAATCAACTACTTATCTCTAGCCTAATGTGCACAGTCAAAATGTATCTTTTTAATCATCTAATCAACTACCACATTATAATTCCCTAAATAATATGAGGTCATGAACTCTTGGTCCTCTAATAACTCCACTTATCTTCCCTGATGCATATTAAAATCCCATTACAAGAAGATATGCCATATTATTATGTGATATATGAATAAAAAAACACACTTTAATATGGTAAAGCCACCATAGCTTCAAACCAAAAAGTACCACTATAATCATAATATGATTGGTGGAAAAAAACTATGTTAGTGTGGAAATAAATTTTGAGGCATATGCTATTTTATTAACTGATCTTTCATAAAAACACATACCAGAGTAAGATATGAATTATTGAAATAAACCTCAAACATATACCCTTCAATGAGAAAATAAGGTACATGAGGTCTAATCAGCTTCAACTTTACATTACTAAACACATTTTAACATTGATCCATTCATAAAAAATACAAATATATTATGGTCAAAGATATAAATAGATTCATAATCAAATAGAAATCATAAACAAACATATGGTAATAGTTTGTATGAATAAGGAAATAATATACCTCCACAAAATTCATGGGTTCTACCCCAAAAATATCTACTTAATTTTTTAGAAGTAACCTAGATAAGAAATATGAATACATGAAATGTTTAATAAAATGAACCAAACATAACAAAAAAATATAGTTGCATAGATTTAAAAATAATTTATTTTAAGAAAGGAACTTCAAAACAACCATAAAATACTCAATGATCTTCATATATATCCATAAAAACCTCATAATTCCTTTAATCATTACCATAATGAATAGGTCTTACAATTAATCAAATACTAATGTATCTAGTCTCATAAAGATTTATATGGTTTCCATGAATCATAAAGGTATCACCATTAATTTTAAGTGTCCATTGTGACACCTAAAAGTGGACTTATAAACCACATTTTTCATTACACTCATATTATGATATCCTAAACACATATCAATCTTCAAGAACATACTAGCTCCTTTAATCTAATGAAACAAGTGATCAATTCATGGGAGAGGATAATGATTGTTTATTACGAAATAGATTAGTTACCAATAATCCATGAAAATCTATAAACTACATTTTATTTATTTGAAACAACAATTGTGCCACTAAAGGTGAAACACTAATGTAAATGGAATCCTTCTACAATAAAAAAATAAAGATTAATTTGTATCTCTCACTAAAAAAAAGTTTTCATCTTATAAGGATACGTAAAAATAAAATAGATTATATGGTATATATCTATCCCAAACATTATCTATTATCAAGGGGTAGTGATACAATCTGTTTGGTAAAAAACACCAGGAAACTCTTCCAAAAATCATATAAACTATTTTATTTACACTTCCAAAAAACTCACTATTAATATAGATAGTTGTAATGAGATAACAAATAAATATTAGTAATTTTTTTGGTGGTCTTACACACCAAAATAAATCCCACATTAACTAAACACATCAGACATAATAATTATACCATAATAAAAAATAATGATATATTACACATAATACAACCTATTTATGTCAATTATAACAACATAAGATTGTATCCATGTTTCTCTATCGAGCACATCGAATTATTTTTTAATTTTAACTAGAATTTATATAATATATAATCTAACCTATTTCATCTAATGATGGATCCATATATGAAAAATAAATTATAAATAAGTTTTAAATTATGTAAAAGAGATTGTGTTTTAAAGAAATTTAGTATTCTTATTTATGAAATAATGTAGAATCAAGAAATTAATGTGTGGGAATTATAATTGTTCAATGAAAGTGTTACCATATTAATTAATTAACTTGATTCACATCCATCAATTCATTAAGGTACATGTATAATTTTTATTTACATAATTTTTTTTACTTATGAAATCATATTTTAAGTGATTTTTAATTTGGATGCCTCCTATTGTATGGTCGCAAATTCAATGTAATTCACTAATTACTAATGATGATTGATTAATTTTCCTCTAACATTCTAGATCACACTCCTCAAGGAAACACATGAGTAACTCAATGTGTATCCAAAATTATATATTTTTCTTCAAGTTTACATGAATTATATTATCGTTTTCATGGGAATTTTCATGCCTAATTTATCAATGGACACAATCCATAGAAACAATATTCTTGATATATATAATTAAATGAAGAACAGAGGAATGAATTGTTGTTTTATTGGGTACCCCAAATGTAAAGACCCGTAAATTTCAAGGAAATTTTTTTTTCTTAATTTTCTTTGGAATTTTACAAGAACGCAGTTTCTGACGGCACCTGATTCTGAGTCCCGGAGTGCCCGGAATCATTTTCCGAAGTTTGGCTCGGGTACGTTCAGTGAACGGACGAGCAGGTTTTTCTAACTTTTGAACCGGTGCCCGGAATCGAATTCTGAGGGCACCGATGAAATCGCAGCGCCGGTATTTTCTTAGAAACGCCTCTTCCGGAGTTGTGTTTGCTCGGGTGTGGTTTTTAATTTTTGGGCTTAAAGTTTAGAAATAAAATAATTTGTTCGACAAACTTTATTTTATTTCACTTAAGCCACTTGAAGCCACTTGAAATCCACTTAAACTGAGTTAAAACGGATAGGGTGCTATCCAGAAATATCCTACCCCCTTGGTAGGATATTTGTGAGGTGGGGCTCGCACGAGCCACGCCGTTTCTTTCCTCGAAGTAACGCACCCGCGAAAACCCGTCATTATGAAAGTCAACTAACGCGTTTTCTTAAATCCTGAACGCACCATTTAATTGGGCGGTTTATTTCGTGAATTAAATGGGCAGTTTCTTATGTTGAATTAATTCAACGAATTGATGGGTTGTTACTTACCCTTTTTCGTTTGTTGGCGTAATAATAAAATAAGACCAACAAGTCTTTTTGGAGGATTACTCGTTGAGAGGTTTTGTCAGAGCTCTTGAGCCTTCATCCTCCTTCGTGAAGAATGCGAAGAATGCGAAGAACGCGAAGAACGCCGGCCTCCAACGAAGAACGCCAAACCCGCAGAAGTCGACGACGCGATGTCGTATTCCACGACGCCGACATTCCCTTCCTGCAACGTTCTTCTGTGACGTCTCTTCCTCCGCAACGAAATCCTCGATCAGCTGTTTGAGGTAAGAGACTTCGGGATTCTCTTAAATCTACCTTGCGTTTTTTTTTTAACAAAACACGGATTTAATTTTATATAATTAAATTAAATATGTTTTTTCTTGGTCCGTTGAGTTCGCTGACTCAACGCAGGATTCCATGACGACGTGACGCCTTCCGCGACGACGCAACGATTCCCTCCTTCCACGACAAAAAAATCCACGAAGAACGTGCATACGACGACGACCACAAGGTAGGGATTTTTGTTTTGGAATTATCCCCCTTTTTGTATTTTTATTCCCGTGGACGTTCTTTAAAAATTAAAGAACCTGAATTATATGAACAATTTTAATCCATAAAAATTTTTTATTCATGTGTTGAATATTATTTTCTCCCGTTGTTTATATCTAACGCGGAGGGTGCGGGCCAAACGAACACGGCCCGACAACCCTCCTTCGTTTTTCGTGGTTGTGCGGATTTGACGGGCAATGACGGAACGTGCCGCAATAGAATTTTGATGATCCCGCAGTGAAGAACGGATCCCGGGTGGAACAACTGCGCAGACGGGAAGGAAAACGGACCACCGGAGCGACTCCGGTGGCCAGCGGAAGCCGGCGGCGGCGCTGGCGGCCGGAGGCGGCGGCGCCCCGGCGCGCCGCCGGAAGAACCGCCGCGGCGGCGGCGCCTGCTGACCCGCGGCCGCGCGGGTCAGATGCGCATAGGACGCGGCTTCAGTGTAACACCCCAAGCTTCTACGGTACGCTTCTCTTTGAATAATGGGATAGCGTGTGTTGTACGCAACACCAAGTTCTAACACACCATAACCAATCAAACTAGCCGTTATGAATAGTAATACCTACTTTTAGAAATTATATATATTTTATATTTTAAAATGGACTTCATTTATGGATTCGGAATATCGAATTTAGCCTAAGGTGAAATTTTGGTACTTTTCGGATAACTTTCATATTTTGATGAATAGTGAAAATTACTAAATTTTAATTAAAAACAACTTTTTTAATCAAAATAATTAAAAGTGATAAATTATGAATTTGAGTGGTTTTAAAGTATATTTAGAATATGTTTTTACCATTTAATATAATTTTGGTCATTGGACATAATTTTACAATTAAACCGAACATAAACAAGTGTCAACCTTTTGATAGTTAGTATCTCTTAAAAACACGCTTTTTGTTTTGACAGCGGGAATTAATTTTAAATTAATTTCTGCCACTTATGTGTTTTGAATTTAGAAAAATGGATTCCATATTTGGAATCAGGATTTACAAATTGTTTAAATAGGTAACTTTTATTTTTAGACATTTTGAATAATTACTGTGGTAAATATTTTATTTACCATGGTTAAGTGTAAATCTGGTAAATAAGGGTTAAAAAATAATATTATAATAATACTAAATTACCCTAAAACGTGTCTTAGCCTTATTTCTTGATACATCTTCGACCATAGAAATCTTTGGGTCGATTTGGGGACCCCACGGTACCACTTGTAGGTGATAGGGACACTTTATTTTAATTAAGTTAAAATGAATACAAAAATGACACAAGCATATATCTTTTAGAAAAATAATTATTACATAGGGTTATATATGTTGGATTTTAGATTATAAATATTCATTAGAAATATAAAAAGATTTCCTACATAATGATATTTTATTTATAATTTTTAGACATTAAATAATTTATTTTATTTATGACACAATGATGATGCAGTTATTACTAAAATAGTGAAAAATTAAATTAATTGATATTATAAATACCCAAATAAATATAATATGAAACTTTTAATGAATTAAACTAATTTTCTAGGATAATATGATATATTATTATTGATTTAATTTACTTTGTTCGAAGTAATCAATCTGTTATTAATTTCAAAAAAATCAACTATTTAATAGTGTCAAAATTTACATAAAAGAGTTCTAAAAACAAATATTATATTATTAATTGATATTAAATTCCTAAAAATATAAGGTTCGGCCAAGTGACTTATATCATGATAGGCTCATCATTAATGGACCACTTGTGGGTCTCTTGGATGTATATAGTAAGTTTATTAACCATATAATATAAAATACAAAGAGACATTGTAAAAGTGAAACTAATTAACTAAGAGTTAATACTTAAAGATAAGGTTAATATAATGACCCAAACCTGTCTAAATTCTATTGGTTGAGTTATTTTCGACCCATAACTACCTTAAAATTTAAATAATAAACTTTGGAGCCATTATAAACCGAATATGAATTTATTAAAAATTAATATTTCTAGCTTTTCCAAAGTTGCCCCTCACCCCTCTTATAAAAGGGCACTCCTCCTTCTCATTTCTTCACACCTTCAAAGCCTTTTGGTTCGTCCAAAATCTGCCCAAATACTCTCCCAACTTCCCTCAATACAACCTATAGGTCTTAGTTTGATCAGAAATCCAACCTAAGGAGCCCTTTTGATCAAATAAAAAGGAAGAACCCGAAGAAGAGGTAATGATTTCACCACCCTTTTCGAAGTTCATTTCTTCTTCCACTTCTTCTTCCTTTGTTGTTACCATTATAAAATAATAACTCCAGTATCATATATATACTGTGATGTTATTATAAATATGGTACAACCATATTCAGTATTTTATCCACCCTTTGAATAACATGTCACCATACTTGCGTACGTACGGCTTACCGTCTCCACGTCGTGGTGTAATTGTTATTCAATATAATATTATTTGGATGGTTATAATAATGATGTGTAACTCATGTAAATAATAAATATAACAAGTTAATGATTCTTTATATATGATATACCATCCATTTATATATTATTTTAATATCAAAATAATGATATTGTCGCTCGTGCGTACGTACGGACTACCGTCTCCACGAACGCGATGAGATTCATTCTCCATCGTATCCATTCAAGTATAATTATCATTTGATGATTTAAAAATGATTTTTAAGGACTTGATATCATTCTGTATATGAAAAATATACAACCTATCCATGAAAAACATGGATTATGTAACAAAACATATAAAAGGAAACGAGTAAGTTAACACCCGAAACAACGATAATTCAAAGATATCATTAACAAATCAATGTTAAAAGATCATATATGATTTCATATTAATATATATGATTCTTGTATAATTTAATAACAATTATTTCACCATTATACAGGAAGTTAACCTACCCCAACCAAGGAAAAGTACAAGGTAAGGGTTATTTCACAATCTCTTCATTATCCGAGGTTGTTTATACGTAATAATCTACTGGGATCTCGTTATCATCCACATCCATGTTTCTTCAAAATGTATTCCAAAACATTTTTATTATTTACAAGAATATGGATTAAAGTCATTTATACCCTTGTTTGAATTTTTATAAGAGGAATCTTTCCGTCGTTTTCAAAATAAGGACTTTTTTAGCCTTTTCGACAGAATTAAGGTAAGAATGTTTTTTTTAACTTATACGGCGGGTGCGGTTATTTTCCGCCGTTATAAAATCTTCAAAGCTTTCCTTACAAGCTTATAAGAATTTTTTCAAGAAAATGGTTTATTTTATATGGCTCATAAATTATTTCAAAAATCGAAAGAGATATTTCTCTAAAAAGTGTTTTGATTTCATCTATGTCAATATCCTTTTATGGATTTTACGCTTATTTGAAGTTGATTTATTATGATACAAAACTTCTATAATGTATTAAAGGTTTTATGATATGTTTGACTGTGGATGTGCTATTTTTATACCATTCATAGTTTATGGTGAAATTATTGACATTTCATATGCTAGTTTTAATACGAATGTTTGTGTTATGTTTAAACCTTTTCATATGGGAATGCATTGGACTTAATATGTGACGGGTGGAGCCCGCTATAGCTCCTCGATGCATCGGTAGGTCTCATGAGACAAACTAGTGTCATGGCACAAGGCCTTGGCAAAATCTTATTTGTAGTCTTGGCACGAGGCCTTGGCTATGTGGTTATGATAGTCTGGCATTATGCATTCCAACATTATGAAAGTGGTCATTGATATTGCATGTGATTATTCGATTAGTAGAATATATTTGTGAACAAGTAAATGGAATTATTTCATTTTACTTTTGTCATACTATGTTGAAGTTCAAGTTTAAAAGGCTTTTGTTTTAGTTATACATAGCCTTAAATTTTTATTCTTATTTATGAAAGTTTCCGGTATATTTTTATCCTTACTGGGCATTTGAGCTCACCCCTTTTCTATGTTTTATTTTTCCCAGGAAGTGAAAAAGTAAGTTATGAATAACCTGCAGGGATATTATGAGGGGATAATAGTGTGGTCTGTGGAGACATTATGTTGTTGTAGTAGTTTTTCATTTTAAGATGTAATGTAAAACTTATGAATATATCTAGTGTTTCCAAGGCTACTAAACCAATCGGTCTTTCGAGATTTGATCTTTCTTGTGATCAGGCCAATGTTATGTAATAATGCACCGACTCTGGGTAACTAGGGTCGGGGCATTACAGTTGGTATCAGAGGAAGTTTAGTACAAACCTTGGAAGCTATATTTAGATAAAATCTGATTAGAGCACGTAGACCTAAGATGAACTTTGAGGATTAGTATAGAAGGACTTCCTAGAATTTTGGTATTGTAGAGATTTTGTGAGTTTTCTGAGCAATACATCCCTGTCTGGATACGAGCTGGTAGAGGCGGCTCTGGCACAGATGTACCTAGGGGTAAAACCCGAAAACACCGCTTTGAGCTAGACTCGAACGGGAACTGGTGCACGACAACGGGCCTTGTTGCACTCTTGGTTACGACACTCTCGGGGGATATTCTTAGGATAACTCTCATTTTCTTTACAAATCATTTTGAAGGGTTTATGAGTATATAATTCCTCAAAGAAAACATTTTTATGATTATGGATTATATCCATAAATAGTTCAATTTTTGTTAAGTGTTTTATAAGTATGGGATTATGTATTTTGATTCATAAACTGATCTAGTTTATGCCATTGTTTATAAATGGCGCCTAGTGGAAGAAATGGAAACTGTATCAATGCACGCACTCCATGTAGGGATTGCCCTCCTGCTCAAGATAATTATAGTGGAGCTGGTGATGCAACTAGTGCCGATCAGCTAATCACCATACTGGGACAACTTACTCAGGTTATGAATAATAACCTTACCCGTATGGAGCACCCTGATCCACAGAGTGGAGGATCAATGTTAGATCGATTCATGAGGAAACAACCACCAACGTTCAATGGGAGTACAAATCCCTTAGTAGCTGAGCAATGGATAAATTCCCTAGAGAAAATATTTCAGGCTTTGGGGAGCAGTGAAAGGGAAAAAGTTATCATGGCAGTTTACTGCCTCACTAAAGATGCTGATCAATGGTGGTCATTAATTCAAAATATGAAGGAAGATGATGAAGTATCAAATATGGAATGGAGGGAGTTCAAAGATCTGTTTTTAGAAAAATATTTTCCTCACGACCATCGAGCAGATATGGAAAGGCAATTTCTGAGTCTGAGACAAAAGGAGGATGAGAATGTCACAAAGTATGAGGCTAACTTTACAAGGTTAGAAAGGTATGCTGGAGATTATATACCTAACCCAAGAAGTAAGATTGATCGTTTCTTTGATGGGTTAAAACCATTTCTTCGTCGAGCATTAGTATCACAATCCTTTTCTTCGTACGAAGACATTATCTCATGTGCTATCAAGACCGAAAAGAAATTCTCTAAGTCTTATGACTTTAAAGCAAAAAAAGAGAAGAAGAGACCTTCTGATCAATCTGGGAATGGAAATAAGGGGAATAAGGGAAAGGTTGAATATCCATCTTGTGGTAAATGCGGGAATAAACATCCTGGTACTTGCTTGAAGGGAATGGGAGTCTGTTACAAGTGTGGTGAAAAAGGCCACCAAGCTCGTGATTGCAAGGGGAAGAAGGAAGCTACCAACGTTCAGTGCTACAATTGCAGGGAGATGGGGCATTATGCAAATGCATGTCCTAAGCGTCAGGACAACTTACCTCAGAAAAGGCCAAGGGATCAAGGCCAGGCTTATGCTATCACTACTGCTGAGGTAGAAGCTCCAAAAGACGTGGTGGCCGGTAATTTAATGGTTTTCTCAAGTTTAGCAAATGCATTATTTGACTCTGGATCATCACATTGTTTCATATCTTCCCAGTTTGCTAAGAAAATTAGATATTTCCAATTTGATTTAATAAGGGAATTTCCAGTTAAAACTCCTAAGGGAAGTATCATTGCAACAAAGTTTTGTGAATCAGTCCCCATTAGAGCACATAAATGTTCTTTATCTGCTGATCTCGTCGTCATACCTATGATTGAGTTTGATATAATCCTCGGTATGGACTGGCTTTCGGACTATGATGCAAAGATTTATTGTAAGAAGAAAGATGTTACGATTCTTGATGATAATGATAAGGAACACCTTATCTTTAGAGCAGAATCGTCACCACCTAATTCTTATTTAGATCCACCCCCAGTAGCTCAACTTAATTCAATTATTCGGGAGGAAGAGAATGAAATAACTGTCGGTGAGGAAAGGAATGTTCAAATAGAGGATGTACCTGTTGTGAAAGAATTTGTAGATGTATTTCCGGAAGATTTACCTGGACATCCTCCAGAACGAGAAGTTGAGTTTTCCATTGATTTAATTCCTGGATCAAGGCCTATATCGAGGACCCCTTATAGAATGGCCACTGTAGAATTAGTTGAACTAAAGAAACAACTAGAGGAATTGAGTAATAAGGGATTTATTCGCCCTAGTGTTTCTCCATGGGGAGCCCCTGTTCTTTTTGTTAAAAAGAAATATGGATCTATGAGGTTATGTATCGACTACAGGGAGATCAATGCTATAACGATAAAGAACAAGTATCCCCTACCTCGTATTGATGATTTATTTGACCAACTACATGGAGCTCAATACTTTTCAAAGATTGACCTTCGATCTGGATACCATCAGTTGTGTGTGAAGAAGGAAGACATTCCGAAGACAGCATTTCGAACCAGGTACGGGCATTACGAGTTTACCGTAATGCCGTTTAGATTGACTAATGCACCCTCTGTATTCATGGATCTGATGAATAGAGTTTTCAAGGAGTATCTCAATGAATATTTGGTGTTATTTACTGATGATATCTTGGTATACTCCAAAACCAATGAAGATCATGAAAATCACTTGCGCATTATCTTGAAGACTCTG
Organism: Viscum album; assembly: GCA_963277665.1. Classification (NCBI taxonomy): domain Eukaryota; kingdom Viridiplantae; phylum Streptophyta; class Magnoliopsida; order Santalales; family Viscaceae; genus Viscum; species Viscum album. Next base: position 121,168,491 of record OY728134.1, read on the forward strand.
AGGAGGCATGAATTATATGGGAAGTTTAGCAAGTGTGAATTCTAGCTTCAGAAGATTTCTTTTCTTGGCCATATTGTCTCTAAAGATGGAATCTCTGTTGATCCTTCTAAGACCAAGGCAATCCAAGAATGGCCAGCACCTACGAGTATAACTGAGGTATGTAGTTTTATTGGTTTGGCAGGTTATTATCGACGTTTCGTCCAGAATTTTGCCCGATTGGCTAACCCATTAACGAAGCTCACACGTAAAGGGGTTAAATTTGTTTGGACAAAAGAGTGTGAAGAATGTTTTGAAGAACTGAAGAGAATATTATTCAATGCTCCTATATTGACTCTACCATCGGGGAATGATGGGTTCGTTATTTATAGTGATGCATCAAAGAAAGGACTTGGTTGTGTCCTTATGCAGAATGATAAGGTTATTTCCTATGCATCACGACAGTTGAAAATTCATGAACAAAACTATCCTACTCATGATCTCGAGTTAGCAGCTGTGATCTTTGCTTTGAAGATATGGAGGCACTACCTCTATGGTGAAAAATGTGAGATTTATACTGATCACAAGAGTTTGAAGTATATTTTATCACAAAAAGAACTCAACATGAGGCAAAGGAGATGGCTTGAATTACTCAAGGATTATGATTGCACGATACACTACCACCCGGGGAAAGCAAACAAGGTGGCAGATGCTTTGAGTAGAAAAGACCATGGAGTTTTGAACAATATGAGAATTGAAAGGGATCCAATTTTCATGGATCTAGTGAAGATAGACATGGGAATAACCAGGGAAGGTGAAACATCAATACTTTTTCAAATGGTTGCCAAACCATCTTTACTAGAATGGATTAAGAGTTCTCAGACCGATGATGAAGAATTTCAAAAGAAGATTAAAGATGTGAATGATGGGAGATTGAGAGACTTTGTGTATGAAGATGGAATTTTGAAATTCGGGAAGAGACTTTGTGTTCCCGATTTACCTGATCTAAAAAGGGAATTGTTGGATGATGCTCATAGTTCAAATTTCTCTATACACCCTGGGATCACGAAAATGTATAGAGATTTGAAGGAACATTTTTTGTCGGACAACATGAAGAGGGAGATTGCTGATTTTGTGTCAAGATGTATGGTTTGTCAACAAGTGAAAGCTGGAAGGCAACAACCTGGAGGAGTCATGCAACCTCTTCCCATACCAGAGTGGAAATGGGACAATATTACGATGGACTTTGTCATGGGGATACCAAAGACTCCTAGAAGGAATGATGAAATATGGTTTATTGTTGATCGTCTTACCAAGTCAGCACATTTTCTTGCTATAAGAGAAGATCTACCCCTGGAACGTCTAGCAAGACTATATATTAATGAAGTTGTGAGACTTCATGGAGTACCCCTATCGATTGTTTCTGATCGTGATCCCCGTTTTACTTCAAGATTTTGGAAAAGTATTCAGAAATCCCTGGATACTGAACTTCATTTAAGCACTTCTTACTACCCTCAGACAGATGGACAATTAGAACGGACTATTCAGACCTTAGAAGACATGTTGAGATCTTGCTCTCTTGACTTTCAGGGTATATGGGATCAATATTTACCACTGGTAGAATTTTCCTATAACAATAGCTTCCATTCGAGTATTCAGATGTCACTATATGAAGCGTTATACGGAAATAGATGTCGTACACCAACCTGTTGGGATGACGTTGGTGAAAGAAAACTTGTAGGCCCAGAACTGGTGGAGGAAACGGTGGAAAAGGTTAAGGTAATCCAAAATCACATCAAAGTAGCTCAAAGTAGGCAGAAGAGCTATGCCAATAATCGAATGAAGGATTTGGAATTTCAAGTCGGTGATCATGTTTTCCTGAAGGTATCTCCATGGAAGGGAGTCATACATTTTGGTAAGAAAGGTAAATTGAGTCCCAGGTACATCGGACCCTTCGAAGTTCTAGAACGAATTGGGGTTGTAGCTTACCGATTGGCAATGCCGCCAAGTCTCTCCAAAGTTCACGATGTGTTCCATGTATCTCTGTTGAGGAAATACATGCCTGACCCAACGCATGTACTCACCTATGAGGAATTAGAACTGGAACCTGATCTGTCTTATTGTGAAGAGTCTGTCAGGATTCTTGATACAAGAGAACAAGTACTGAGAAACCGGATGACGCGTCTGGTAAAAGTTTTGTGGAGAAACCATAAGATGGAAGAGGCAACGTGGGAACCTGAGGAACTTATGATGAAGAACCACCCGAGTCTTTTCATGCGGTAGTATTCTAGAAATTTGGAGGATGAAATTATTTGAAGGAGGGGAGAATGTAACACCCCAAACTTCTACGGTACGCTTCTCTTTGAATAATGGGATAGCGTGTGTTGTACTCAACACCGAGTTCTAACACACCATAACCAATCAAACTAGACGTTATGAATAGTAATACCTACTTTTCGAAATTATATATATATTATATTTTAAAATGGACTTCATTTCTGGATTCGGAATATCGAATTTAGCCTAAGGTGAAATTTTGGTACTTTTCGGATAACTTTCATATTTTGATGAATAGTGAAAATTACCAAATTTTAATTAAAAATAACTTTTTAATCAAAATAATTAATAGTGATAAATTATGAATTTGAGTGGTTTTAAAGTATATTTAGAATATATTTTTACCATTTAATATAATGCTGGTCATTGGACATAATTTTACAATTAAACCGAACATAAACAAGTGTCAATCTTTTGATAGTTAGTATCTCTTAAAAACACGCTTTTTGTTTTGACAGCGGGAATTAATTTTAAATTAATTTTTGCCACTTATGTGTTTTGAATTTAGAAAAATGGATTCCATATTTGGAATCAGGATTTACAAATTGTTTAAATAGGTAACTTTTATTTTTAGACATTTTGAATAATTACTGTGGTAAATATTTTATTTACCATGGTTAAGGGTAAATCTGGTAAATAAGGGTTAAAAAATAATATTATAATAATACTAAATTACCCTAAAACGTGTCTTAGCCTTATTTCATGATACATCTTCGACCATAGAAATCTTTGGGTCGATTTGGGGACCCCACGGTACCACTTGTAGGTGATAGGGACACTTTATTTTAATTAAGTTAAAATGAATACAAAAATGACACAAGCATATATCTTTTAGAAAAATAATTATTACATAAGGTTATATATGTTGGATTTTAGATTATAAATATTCATTAGAAATATAAAAAGATTTCCTACATAATGATATATTATTTATAATTTTTAGACATTAAATAATTTATTTTATTTATGACACAATGATGATGCAGTAATTACTAAAATAGTGAAAAATTAAATTAATTGATATTGTAAATACCCAAATAAATATAATATGAAACTTTTAATGAATTAAACTAATTTTCTAGGATAATATGATATATTATTATTGATTTAATTTACTTTGTTCGAAGTAATCAATCTGTTATTAATTTCAAAAAAATCAACTATTTAATAGTGTCAAAATTTACATAAAAGAGTTCTAAAAACAAATATTATATTATTAATTGATATTAAATTCCTAAAAATCTAAGGTTCGGCCAAGTGACTTATATCATGATAGGCTCATCATTAATGGACCACTTGTGGGTCTCTTGGATGTATATAGTAAGTTTATTAACCATATAATATAAAATACAAAGAGACATTGTAAAAGTGAAACTAATTAACTAAGAGTTAATACTTAAAGATAAGGTTAATATAATGACCCAAACCTGTCTAAATTCTATTGGTTGAGTTATTTTCGACCCATAACTACCTTAAAATTTAAATAATAAACTTTGGAGCCATTATAAACCGAATATGAATTTATTAAAAATTAATATTTCTAGCTTTTCCAAAGTTGCCCCTCACCCCTCTTATAAAAGGGCACTCCTCCTTCTCATTTCTTCACACCTTCAAAGCCTTTTGGTTCGTCCAAAATCTGCCCAAATACTCTCCCAACTTCCCTCAATACAACCTATAGGCCTTAGTTTGATCACAAAGCCAACCTAAGGAGCCCTTTTGATCAAATAAAAAGGAAGAACCCGAAGAAGAGGTAATGATTTCACCACCCTTTTCGAAGTTCATTTCTTCTTCCACTTCTTCTTCCTTTGTTGTTACCATTATAAAATAATAACTCCAGTATCATATATATACTGTGATGTTATTATAAATATGGTACAACCATATTCAGTATTTTATCCACCCTTTGAATAACATGTCACCATACGTGCGTACGTACGGCTTACCGTCTCCACGTCGTGGTGTAATTGTTATTCAATATAATATTATTTGGATGGTTATAATAATGATGTGTAACTCATGTAAATAATAAATATAACATGTTAATGATTCTTTATATATGATATACCATCCATTTATATATTATTTTAATATCAAAAGAATGATATTGTCGCTCGTGCGTACGTACGGACTACCGTCTCCACGAACGCGATTAGATTCATTCTCCATCGTATCCATTCAAGTATAATTATCATTTTATGATTTAAAAATGATGTTTAAGGACTTGATATAATTATTTATATGAAAAATATACAACCTATCCATGAAAAACATGGATTATGTAACAAAACATATAAAAGAAAACGAGTAAGTTAACACCCGAAACAACGATAATTCAAAGATATCATTAACAAATCAATGTTAAAAGATCATATATGATATCATATTAATATATATGATTATTGTATAATTTAAAAACAATTATTTCACCATTATACAGGAGGTTAACCTACCCCAACCAAGGAAAAGTACAAGGTAAGGTTTATTTCACAATCTCTTCATTATCCGAGGTTGTTTATACGTAATAATCTACTGGGATCTCGTTATCATCCACATCCATGTTTCTTCAAAATGTATTCCAAAACATTTTTATTATTTACAAGAATATGGATTAAAGTAATTTATACCCTTGTTTGACTTTTTATAAGAGGAATCTTTGCGTTGTTTTCAAAATAAGGACCTTTTTAACCTTTTCGACAGAATTAAGGTAAGAATGTTTTTTTTAACTTATACGGCGGGTGCGGTTATTTTCCGCCGTTATAAAATCTTCAAAGCTTTCCTTACAAGCTTATAAGAATATTTTCAAGAAAATTTTTTATTTTATATGGCTCTTAAATGATTTCAAAAATCGAAAGAGATATTTCTCTAAAAAGTGTTTTGATTTCATCTATGTCAACATCCTTTGATGGATTTTACGCTTATTTGAAGTTGATTTATTATGATACAAAACTTCTATAATGTATTGAAGGTTTTGTGATATGTTTGACTGTGTATGTGCTATTTTTATACCATTCATAGTTTATGGTGAAATTATTGACATTTCGTATGCTAGTTTTAATACGAATGTTTATGTTATGTTTAAACCTTTTCATATGGGAATGCATTGGACTTAATATGTGACGGGTGGTGCCCGCTATAGCTCCTCGATGCATCGGTAGGTCTCATGAGACAAACTAGTGTCTTGGCACAAGGCCTTGGAAAAATCTTATTTGTAGTCTTGGCACGAGGCCTTGGCTATGTGGTTATGATAGTCTGGCATTATGCATTCCAACATTATGAAAGTGGTTATTGATATTGCATGTGATTATTTGATTAGTAGAATATCCATGTGAACAAGTAAATGGAATTATTTCATTTTACTTTTTCCATACTATGTTGAAGTTCAAGTTTAAAAGGATTTTGTTTTAGTTATACATAGCCTTAAATGTTTGTTCTTATTTATGAAAGTTTCTGGTATATTTTTATCCTTACTGGGCATTTGAGCTCACCCCTTTTCTATGTTTTATTTTTCCCAGGAAGTGAAGAAGTAAGTTATGAATGACCTGCAGGGATATTATGAGGGGATAATAGTGTGGTCTGTGGAGACATTATGTTATTGTAGTAGTTTTTCATTTTAAGATGTAATGTAAAACTTATGAATATATCTAGTGCTTCCAAGGCTACTAAACCAATCGGTCTTTCGAGATTTGATCTTTCTTGTGATCAGGCCAATGTTATGTAATAATGCACCGACTCTGGGTAACTAGGGTCGGGGCGTTACAGTTGGTATCAGAGGAAGTTTAGTACAAACCTTGGAAGCTATATTTAGATAAACTCTGATTAGAGCACGTAGACCTAAGATGAACTTTGAGGATTAGTATAGAAGGACTTCCTAGAATTTTGGTATTGTAGAGATTTTGTGAGTTTTCTGAGCAATACATCCCTGTCTGGATACGAGCAGGTAGAGGCGGCTCTGGCACAGATGTACCTAGGGGTAAAACCCGAAAACACCGCTTTGAGCTAGACTCGAACGGGAACTGGTGCACGACAACGGGCCTTGTTGCACTCTTGGTTACGACACTCTCGGGGGATATTCTTAGGATAACTCTCATTTTCTTTACAAATCATTATGAAGGGTTTATGAGTATATACTTCCTTAAAGAAAACATTTTTATGATTATGGATTATATCCATAAATAGTTCAATTTATGTTAAGTGTTTTATAAGTATGGGATTATGTATTTTGATTCATAAACTGATCTAATTTATGCCATTGTTTAAAAATGGCGCCTAGTGGAAGAAATGGAAACCGTATCAATGCACGCACTCCATGTAGGGATTGCCCTCATGCTCAAGATAATTATAGTGGAGCTGGTGATGCAACTAGTGTCGATCATCTAATCACCATACTGGGACAACTTACTCAGGTTATGAATAATAACCTTACCCGTATGGAGCACCCTGATCTACAGCATGGAGGATCAATGTTATATCGATTCATGAGGAAACAACCACCAACGTTCAATGGGAGTAAAAATCCTTTAGTAGCTGAGCAATGGATAAATTCCCTAGAGAAAATATTTTAGGCTTTGGGGAGCAGTGAAAGGGAAAAAGTTATCATGGCAGTTTACCGCCTCACTGGAGATGCTGATCAATTGTGGTCATTAATTAAAAATATGAAGGAAGATGATGAAGTATCAAATATGGAATGGAGGGAGTTCAAAGATCTGTTTTTAGAAAAATACTTTCCTCACGACCATCGAGCAGATATGGAAATTCAATTTCTGAGTCTGAGACAAAAGGAGGATGATAATGTCACAAAGTATGAGGCTAACTTTACAAGGTTAGCAAGGTATGCTGGAGATTATATACGTAACCCAAGAAGTAAGATTGATCGTTTCTTTGATGGGTTAAAACCATTTCTTCGTCGAGCATTAGTCTCACAATCCTTTTCGTCGTACGAAGACATTGTCTCATGTTCTATCAAGACCGAAAAGGAATTCTCTAAGTCTTATGACTTTAAAGCAAAGCAAGAGAAGAAGAGACCTTCTGATCAATCTGGGAATGGAAATAAGGGGAAGAAGGGAAAGGTTGAATATCCATCTTGTGGTAAATGCGGGAAGAAACGTCTTGTTACTTGCTTGAAGGGAATGGGAGTCTGTTACAAGTGTGGTGAAAAAGGCCACCAAGCTCGTGATTGCAAGGGGAAGAAGGAAGCTACCAACGTTCAGTGCTACAATTACAGGGATATGGGGAATTATGCAAATGCATGTCCTAAGCGTCAGGAGAAATTACCTCAGAAAAGGCCAAGGGATCAAGGCCAGGATTATGCTATCACTACTGCTGAGGTAGAAGCTCCGAAAGACGTGGTGGCGGGTAATTTAATGGTTTCCTCAAGTTTAGAAAATACATTATTTGACTTTGGATCATCGCATTGTTTCATATCTTCCCAGTTTGCTAAGAAAATTAGATATTTCCAATTTGATTTAATAAGGGAATTTCTAGTTAAAACTCTTAAGGGAAGTATCATTGTAACAAAGTTTTGTGAATCAGTCCCCATTAGAGCACATAAATGTTCTTTATCTGCTGATCTCGTCGTCATACCTATGATTGAGTTTGATATAATCCTCGGTATGGACTGGCTTTCGGACTATGATGCAAAGATTTATTTTAAGAAGAAAGAGGTTACGATTCTTGATGATAATGATAAGGAACACCTTATCTTTAGAGCAGAATCGTCACCACCTAATTCTTATTTAGATCCACCCCCAGTAGCTCAACTTAATTCAATTATTCGGGAGGAAGAGAATGAAATAACTGTCGGTGAGGAAAGAAATGTTCAAATAGAGGATGTACCTGTTGTGAAAGAATTTGTAGATGTATTTCCGGAAGATTTACCTGGACATCCTCCAGAACGAGAAGTTGAGTTTTCCATTGATTTAATTCCTGGATCAAGGCCTATATCGAGGACCCCTTATAGAATGGCCACTGTAGAATTAGTTGAACTAAAGAAACAACTAGAGTAATTGAGTAATAAGGGATTTATTCTCCCTAGTGTTTCTCCATGGGGAGCCCCTGTTCTTTTTGTTAAAAAGAAAGATGGATCTATGAGGTTATGTATCGACTACAGGGAGATCAATGCTATAACGATAAATAACAAGTATCCCCTACCTCGTATTGATGATTTATTTGACCAACTACATGGATCTCAATACTTTTCAAAGATTGACCTTTGATATGGATACCATCAGTTGTGTGTGAAGAAGGAAGACATTCTGAAGACAGCATTTTGAACCAGGTACGGGCATTACGAGTTTACCGTAATGCCGTTTGGATTGACTAATGCACCCTCTGTATTCATGGATCTGATGAATAGAGTTTTCAAGGAGTATATCGATGAATTTGTGGTGGTATTTACTGATGATATCTTGGTATACTCCAAAACCTACGAAGAACATGAAAATCACTTGCGCATTATCTTGAAGACTCTGAGGAGGCATGAATTATATGGGAAGTTTAGAAAGTGTGAATTCTGGATTCAGAAGATTTCTATTCTTGGCCATATTGTCTCTAAAGATGGAATCTCTGTTGATCCTTCTAAGACCAAGGCAATCCAAGAATGGCCAGCACCTACGAGTATAACTGAAGTACGTAGTTTTATTGGTTTGGCAGGTTATTATCGACGTTTCGTCCAGAATTTTGCCCGATTGGCTAACCCATTAACGAAGCTCACACGTAAAGGGGTTAAATTTGTTTGGACAAAGGAGTGTGAAGAATGTTTTGAAGAACTGAAGATAAGATTATTCAATGCTCCTATATTGACTCTACCATCGGGGAATGATGGGTTCGTTATTTATAGTGATGCATCAAAGAAAGGACTTGGTTGTGTCCTTATGCAGAATGATAGAGTTATTGCCTATGCATCACGACAGTTGAAAATTCATGAACAAAACTATCCTACTCATGATCTCGAGTTAGCAGCTGTGATCTTTGCTTTGAAGATATGGAGGCACTACCTCTATGGTGAAAAATGTGAGATTTATACTGATCACAAGAGTTTGAAGTATATTTTATCACAAAAAGAACTCAACATGAGGCAAAGGAGATGGCTTGAATTACTCAAGGATTATGATTGCACGATACACTACCACCCAGGGAAAGAAAACAAGGTGGCAGATGCATTGAGTAGAAAAGACCATGGAGTTTTGAACAATATGAGAATTGAAAGGGATCCAATTTTCATGGATCTAGTGAAGATGGACATGGGAATAACCAGGGAAGGTGAAACATCAATACTTTTTCAAATGGTTGCCAAACCATCTTTACTAGAATGGATTAAGAGTTCTCAGACCGATGATGAAGAATTTCAAAAGAAGTTTAAAGATGTGAATGATGGGAGATTGAGAGACTTTGTGTATGAAGATGGAATTTTGAAATTCGGGAAGAGACTTTGTGTTCCTGATTTACCTGATCTAAAAAGGGAATTGTTGGATGATGCTCATAGTTCAAATTTCTCTATACACCCTGGGAGCACGAAAATGTATAGAGATTTGAAGGAACATTTTTTGTCGGACAACATGAAGAGGGAGATTGCTGATTTTGTGTCAAGATGTATGGTTTGTCAACAAGTGAAAGCTGGAAGGCAACAACCTGGAGGAGTCATGCAACCTCTTCCCATACCGGAGTGGAAATGGGACAATATTTCGATGGACTTTGTCATGGGGCTACCAAAGACTCCTAGAAGGAATGATGCAATATGGTTTATTGTTGATCGTCTTACCAAGTAAGCACATTTTCTTTCTATAAGAGAAGATCTACCCCTGGAACGTCTAGCAAGACTATATATTAATGAAGTTGTGAGACTTCATGGAGTACCCCTATCGATTGTTTCTGATTGTGATCCCCGTTTTACTTCAAGATTTTGGAAAAGTCTTCAGAAATACCTGGATACTGAACTTCATTTAAGCACTTCTTACTACCCTCAGACAGATGGACAATTAGAACGGACTATTCATACCTTAGGAGACATGTTGAGATCTTGCCCACTTGACTTTCAGGGTATATGGGATCAATATTTACCACTGGTAGAATTTTCCTATAACAATAGCTTCCATTCAAGTATTCAGATGGCACCATATGAAGCGTTATACGGAAAGAGATGTCGTACACCAACCTGTTGGGATGACGTTGGTGAAAGAAAACTTGTAGGCCCAGAACTGGTGGAGGAAACGGCGGAAAAGGTTAAGGTAATCCAAAATCACATCAAAGCAGCTCAAAGTAGGCCGAAGAGCTATGCCGATAATCGAAGGAAGGATTTGGAATTTCAAGTCGGTGATCATGTTTTCCTGAAGGTATCTCCATGGAAGGGAGTCATACATTTTGGTAAGAAAGGTAAATTGAGTCCCAGGTACATCGGACCCTTCGAAGTTCTAGAACGAATTTGGGTTGTAGCTTACCGATTGGCAATGCCGCCAAGTCTCTCCAAAGTTCACGATGTGTTCCACGTATCTCTGTTGAGGAAATACATGCCTGACCCAACGCATTTACTCACCTATGAGGAATTAGAACTGGAACCTGATCTGTCTTATTGTGAAGAGCCTGTCAGGATTCTTGATACAAGAGAACAAGTACTGAGAAACCGGACGACGCGTCTGGTAAAAGTTTTGTGGAGAAACCATAAGATGGAAGAGGCAACGTGGGAACCCGAGGAACTTATGATGAAGAACCACCCGAGTCTTTTCATGCGGTAGTATTCTAGAAATTTCGAGGATGAAATTATTTGAAGTAGAGGAGAATGTAACACCCCAAGCTTCTACGGTACGCTTCTCTTTGAATAATGGGATATCGTGTGTTGTACTCAACACCGAGTTCTAACACACCATAACCAATCAAACTAGCCGTTATGAATAGTAATACCTACTTTTAGAAATTATATATATATTATATTTTAAAATGGACTTCATTTCTGGATTCGGAATATCGAATTTAGCCTAAGGTGAAATTTTGGTACTTTTCGGATAACTTTCATATTTTGATGAATAGTGAAAATTACTAAATTTTAATTAAAAACAACTTTTTTAATCAAAATAATTAATAGTGATAAATTATGAATTTGAGTGGTTTTAAAGTATATTTAGAATATATTTTTACCATTTAATATAATGCTGGTCATTGGACATAATTTTACAATTAAACCGAACATAAACAAGTGTCAATCTTTTGATAGTTAGTATCTCTTAAAAACACGCTTTTTGTTTTGACAGCGGGAATTAATTTTAAATTAATTTCTGACACTTATGTGTTTTGAATTTAGAAAAATGGATTCTATATTTGGAATCAGGATTTAAAAATTGTTTAAATAGGTAACTTTTATTTTTAGACATTTTGAATAATTACTGTGGTAAATATTTTATTTACCATGGTTAAGGGTAAATCTGGTAAATAAGGGTTAAAAAAATATTATAATAATACTAAATTACCCTAAAACGTGTCCTAGCCTTATTTCTTGATACATATTAGACCATAGGAATCTTTGGGTCGATTTGGGGACCCCACGGTACCACTTGTAGGTGATAGGGACACTTTATTTTAATTAAGTTAAAATGAATACAAAAATGACAAAAGCATATATCTTTTAGAAAAACAATTATTACATAAGGTTATATATGTTGGATTTTAGATTATAAATATTCATTAGAAATATAAAAATATTTCCTACATAATGATATTTTATTTATAATTTTTAGACATTAAATAATTTATTTTATTTATGACACAATGATGATGCAGTAATTACTAAAATAGTGAAAAATTAAATTAATTGATATTATAAATACCCAAATAAATATAATATGAAACTTTTAATGAATTAAACTAATTTTCTAGGATAATATGATATATTAGTATTGATTTAATTTACTTTGTTCGAAGTAATCAATCTGTTATGAGTTTCAAAAAAATCAACTATTTAATAGTTTCAAAATTGACATAAAAGAGTTCTAAAAACAAATATTATATTATTAATTGATATTAAATTCCTAAAAATCTAAGGTTCGGCCAAGTGACTTATATCATGATAGTCTCATCATTAATGGACCACTTGTGGGTATCTTGGATGTATATAGTAAGTTTATTAACCATATAATATAAAATACAAAGAGACATTGTAAAAGTGAAACTAATTAACTAAGAGTTAATACTTAAAGATAAGGTTAATATAATGACCCAAACCTGTCTAAATTCTATTGGTTGAGTTTTTTTCGACCCATAACCACCTTAAAATTTAAATAATAAACTTTTTATCCATTATAAACCGAATATTAATTTATTATAAATTAATATTTCTAGCTTTTCCAAAGGTATCCCTCACCCCTCTTATAAAAGGGCACTCCTCCTCATTTCTTCACACCTTCAAAGCCTTTTGGTTCGGCCAAACTCTGCCCAAATACTCTCCCAACTTCCCTCAATACAACCTAGAGGCCTTAGTTTGATCAGAAAGCCAACCTAAAGAGCCCTTTTGATCAAATAAAAAGGAAGAACCCGAAGAAGAGGTAATGATTTCACCACCCTTTTCCAAGTTCATTTCTTCTTCCACTTCTTCTTCCTTTGTTGTTACCATTATAAAATAATAACTCCAGTATCATATATATACTGTGATGTTATTATAAATATGGTACAACCGTATTCAGTATTTTATCCACCCTTTGAATAACATGTCACCATACGTGCGTACGTACGGCTTACCGTCTCCACGTCGTGGTGTAATTGTTATTCAATATAATATTATTTGGATGGTTATAATAATGATGTGTAACTCATGTAAATAATAAATATAACATGTTAATGATTATTTATATATGATATACCATCCATTTATATATTATTTTAATATCAAAAGAATGATATTGTCGCTCGTGCATACGTACGGACTACCGTCTCCACGAACGCGATGAGATTCATTTTCCATCGTATCCATTCAAGTATAATTATCATTTTATGATTTAAAAATGATGTTTAAGGACTTTATATCATTATTTATATGAAAAATATACAACCTATCCATGAAAAACATGGATTATGTAACAAAACATATAAAAGAAAACGAGTAAGTTAACACCCGAAACAACGATAATTCAAAGATATCACTAACAAATCAATGTTAAAAGATCATATATGATATCATATTAATATATATGATTCTTGTATAATTTAATAACAATTATTTCACCATTATACAGGAGTTTAACCTACCCCAACCAAGGAAAAGTACAAGGTAAGGGTTATTTCACAATCTCTTCATTATCCGAGGTTGTTTATGCGTAATAATCTACTGGGATCTCGTTATCATCCACATCCATGTTTCTTCAAAATGTATTCCAAAACATTTTTATTATTTACAAGAATATGGATTAAAGTAATTTATACCCTTGTTTGACTTTTTATAAGAGGAATCTTTCCGTTGTTTTCAAAATAAGGACCTTTTTAACCTTTTCGACAGAATTAAGGTAAGAATGTTTTTTTTAACTTATACGGCGGGTGCGGTTATTTTCCGCCGTTATAAAATCTTCAAAGCTTTCCTTACAAGATTATAAGAATATTTTCAAGAAAATGTTTTATTTTATATGGCTCTTAAATTATTTCAAAAATCAAAAGAGATATTTCTCTAAAAAGTGTTTTGATTTCATCTATGTCAACATCCTTTGATGGATTTTACGCTTATTTGAAGTTGATTTATTATGATACAAAACTTCTATAATGTATTGAAGGTTTTGTGATATGTTTGACTGTGGATGTTCTATTTTTATACCATTCATAGTTTATGGTGAAATTATTGACATTTCTTATGCTAGTTTTAATACGGATGTTTATGTTATGTTTAAACCTTTCCATATGGGAATGCATTGGACTTAATATGTGACGGGTGGAGCCCGCTATAGCTCCTCGATGCATCGGTAGGTCTCATGAGACAAACTAGTGTCTTGGCACAAGGCCTTGGAAAAATCTTATTTGTAGTCTTGTCACGAGGCCTTGGCTATGTGGTTATGATAGTCTGGCATTATGCATTCCAACATTATGAAAGTGGTTATTGATGTTGCATGTGATTATTTGATTAGTAGAATATCCATGTGAACAAGTAAATGGAATTATTTCATTTTACTTTTGCCATACTATGTTGAAGTTCAAGTTTAAAAGGATTTTGTTTTGGTTATACATAGCCTTAAATGTTTATTCTTATTTATGAAAGTTTCCGGTATATTTTTATCCTTACTGGGCATTTGAGCTCACCCCTTTTCTATGTTTTATTTTTCCCAGGAAGTGAAGAAGTAAGTTATGAATGACCTGCAGGGATATTATGAGGGGATAATAGTGTGGTCTGTGGAGACATTATGTTATTGTAGTAGTTTTTCATTTTAAGATGTAATGTAAAACTTATGAATATATCTAGTGTTTCCAAGGCTACTAAACCAATCGGTCATTCGAGATTTGATCTTTCTTGTGATCAGGCCAATGTTATGTAATAATGCACCGACTCTGGGTAACTAGGGTCGGGGCGTTACAGTTGGTATCAGAGGAAGTTTAGTACAAACCTTGGAAGCTATATTTAGATAAACTCTTATTAGAGCACGTAGACCTAAGATGAACTTTGAGGATTAGTATAGAAGAACTTCCTAGAATTTTGGTATTGTAGAGATTTTGTGAGTTTTCCGAGCAATACATCCTTGTCTCGATACGAGCAGGTAGAGGCGGATCTGGCACAGATGTACCTAGGGGTAAAACCTGAAAACACCGCTTTGAGCTAGACTCGAACGGGAACTGGTGCACGACAACGGGCCTTGTTGCACTCTTGGTTACGACACTCTCGGGGGATATTCTTAGGATAACTCTCATTTTCTTTACAAATCATTATGAAGGGTTTATGAGTATATACTTCCTCAAAGAAAAAATTTTTATGATTATGGATTATATCCATAAATAGTTCAATTTATGTTAAGTGTTTTATAAGTATGGGATTATGTATTTTGATTCATAAACTGATCCAGTTTATGCCATTGTTTAGAAATGGCGCCTAGTGGAAGAAATGGAAACCGTATCAATGAACGCACTCCATGTAGGGATTTCCCTCATGCTCAAGATAATTATAGTGGAGCTGGTGATGCAACTAGTTTCGATCAGCTAATCACCATACTGGGACAACTTACTGAGGTTATGAATAATAACCTTACCCGTATGGAGCACCCTGATCCACAGCATGCAGGATCAATGTTATATCGATTCATGAGGTAAAAACCACCAATGTTCAATGGGAGTACAAATCCCTTAGTAGATGAGCAATGGATAAATTCCCTAGAGAAAACATTTTAGGCTTTGGGGAGCAGTGAAAGGGAAAAAGTTATCATGGCAGTTTACCACCTCACTGGAGATGCTGATCAATGGTGGTCATTAATTCAAAATATGAAGGAAGATGATGAAGTATCAAATATGGAATGGAGTGAGTTCAAAGATCTGTTTTTAGAAAAATACTTTCCTCACGACCATCGAGCAGATATGGAAAGGCAATTTCTGAGTCTGAGACAAAAGGAGGATGAGAATGTCACAAAGTATGAGGCTAACTTTACAAGGTTAGCAAGGTATGCTGGAGATTATATACGTAACCCAAGAAGTAAGATTGATCGTTTCTTTGATGGGTTAAAACCATTTCTTCGTCGAGCATTAGTCTCACAATCCTTTTCGCCGTACGAAGACATTGTCTCATGTGCTATCAAGACCGAAAAAGAATTCTCTAAGTCTTATGACTTTAAAGCAAAGTAAGAGAAGAAGAGACCTGCTGATCAATCTGGGAATGGAAATAAGGGGAAGAAGGGAAAGGTTGAATATCCATCTTGTGGTAAATGCGGGAAGAAACATCCTGTTACTTGCTTGAAGGGAATGGGAGTCTGTTACAAGTGTGGTGAAAAAGGCCACCAAGCTCGTGATTGCAAGGGGAAGAAGGAAGCTACCAACGTTCAGTGCTACAATTGCAGGGAGATGGGGAATTATGCAAATGCATGTCCTAAGCGTCAGGAGAAATTACCTCAGAAAAGGCCAAGGGATCAAGGCCAGGCTTATGTTATCACTACTGCTGAGGTAGAAGCTCCGAAAGACGTGGTGGCGGGTAATTTAATGGTTTCCTCAAGTTTAGCAAATACATTATTTGACTTTGGATCATCGCATTGTTTCATATCTTCCCAGTTTGCTACGAAAATTAGATATTGCCAATTTGATTTAATAAGGGAATTGCCAGTTAAAACTCCTAAGGGAAGTATCATTGTAACAAAGTTTTGTGAATCAGTCTCCATTAGAGCACATAAATGTTCTTTATCTGCTGATCTCGTCGTCATACCTATGATTGAGTTTGATATAATCCTCGGTATGGACTGGCTTTCGGACTATGATGAAAAGATTTATTTTAAGAAGAAAGAGGTTACGATACTTGATGATAATGATAAGGAACACCTTATCTTTAGAGCAGAATCGTCACCACCTAATTCTTATTTAGATCCACCCCCAGTAGCTCAACTTAATTCAATTATTCGGGAGGAAGAGAATGAAATAACTGTCGGTGAGGAAAGGAATGTTCAAATAGAGGATGTACCTATTGTGAAAGAATTTGTAGATGTATTTCCGGAAGATTTACCTGGACATCCTCCAGAACGAGAAGTTGAGTTTTCCATTGATTTAATTCCTGGATCAAGGCCTATATCGAGGACCCCTTATAGAATGGCCACTGTAGAATTAGTTTAACTAAAGAAACAACTAGAGGAATTGAGTAATAAGGGATTTATTCTCCCTAGTGTTTCTCCATGGGGAGCCCCTGTTCTTTTTGTTAAAAAGAAAGATGGATCTATGAGGTTATGTATCGACTACAGGGAGATCAATGCTATAACGATAAAGAACAAGTATCCCCTACCTCGTATTGATGATTTATTTGACCAACTACATGGAGCTCAATACTTTTCAAAGATTGACCTTTGATCTGGATACCATCAGTTGTGTGTGAAGAAGGAAGACATTCCGAAGACAGCATTTCGTACCAGGTACGGGCATTACGAGTTTACCGTAATGCCGTTTGGATTGACTAATGCACCCTCTGTATTCATGGATCTGATGAATAGAGTTTTCAAGGAGTATCTCGATGAATTTGTGGTGGTATTTACTGATGATATCTTGGTATACTCCAAAACCTACGAAGAACATGAAAATCACTTGCGCATTATCTTGAAGACTCTGAGGAGGCATGAATTATATGAGAAGTTTAGAAAGTGTGAATTCTGGCTTCAGAAGATTTCTTTTCTTGGCCATATTGTCTCTAAAGATGGAATCTCTGTTGATCCTTCTAAGACCAAGGCAATCCAAGAATGGCCAGCACCTACGAGTATAACTGAGGTACGTAGTTTTATTGGTTTGGCAGGTTATTATCGACGTTTCGTCCAGAATTTTGCCCGATTGGCTAACCCATTAACGAAGCTCACACGTAAAGGGGTTAAATTTGTTTGGACAAAAGAGTGTGAAGAATGTTTTGAAGAACTGAAGAGAAGATTAGTCAATGCTCCTATATTGACTCTACCATCGGGGAATGATGGGTTCGTTATTTATAGTGATGCATCAAAGAAAGGACTTGGTTGTGTCCTTATGCAGAATGGTAGAGTTATTGCCTATGCATCACGACAGTTGAAAATTCATGAACAAAACTATCCTACTCATGATCTCGAGTTAGCAGTTGTGATCTTTGATTTGAAGATATGGAGGCACTACCTCTATGGTGAAAAATGTGATATTTATACTGATCACAAGAGTTTGAAGTATATTTTATCACAAAAAGAACTCAACATGAGGCAAAGGAGATGGCTTGAATTACTCAAGGATTATGATTGCACGATACACTACCACCCGGGGAAAGCAAACAAGGTGGCAGATGCTTTGAGTAGAAAAGACCATGGAGTTTTGAACAATATGAGAATTGAAAGGGATCCAATTTTCATGGATCTAGTGAAGATGGACATGGGAATAACCAGGGAAGGTGAAACATCAATACTTTTTCAAATGGTTACCCAAACATCTTTACTAGAAAGAATTAAGAGTTCTCAGACCGATGATGAAGAATTTCAAAAGAAGATTAAAGCTGTGAATGATGGGGGATTGAGAGACTTTGTGTATGAAGATGGAATTTTGAAATTCGGGAAGAGACTTTGTGTTCCCGATTTACCTAATCTAAAAAGGGAATTGTTGGATGATGCTCATAGTTCAAATTTCTCTATACACCCTGGGAGCACAAAAATGTATAGATATTTGAAGGAACATTTTTGGTGGGACAACATGAAGAGGGAGATTGCTGATTTTGTGTCAAGATGTATGGTTTGTCAACAAGTGAAAGCTGGAAGGCAACAGCCTGGAGGAGTCATGTAAACTCTTCCCATACCGGAGTGGAAATGGAACAATATTACGATGGACTTTGTCATGGGGCTACCAAAGACTCCTAGAAGGAATGATGCAATATGGTTTATTGTTGATCGTCTTACCAAGTCATCACATTTTCTTGCTATAAGAGAAGATCTACCCCTGGAACGTCTAGCAAGACTATATATTAATGAAGTTGTGAGACTTCATGGAGTACCCGTATCGATTGTTTCTGATCGTGATCCTTGTTTTACTTCAAGATTTTGGAAAAGTCTTCAGAAATCCCTGGATACTGAACTTCATTTGAGCACTGCTTATGACCCTCAGACAGATGGACAATTAGAACGGACTATTTAGACCTTAGAAGACATGTTGAGATCTTGCTCACTTGACTTTCAGGGTATGTGGGATCAATATTTACCACTGGTAGAATTTTCCTATAACAATAGCTTCCATTCGAGTATTCAGATGGCACCATATGAAGCGTTATACGGAAAGAGATGTCGTACACCAACCTGTTGGGATGACGTTGGTGAAAGAAAATTTGTAGGCCCAGAACTGGTGGAGGAAACGGTGGAAAAGGTGAAGGTAATCCAAAATCACATCAAAGCAGCTCAAAGTAGGCAGAAGAGCTATGCCGATAATCAAAGGAAGGATTTGGAATTTCAAGTCGGTGATCATGTTTTCCTGAAGGTATCTCCATGGAAGGGAGTCATATGTTTTGGTAAGAAAGGTAAATTGAGTCCCAGGTACATCGGACCCTTCGAAGTTCTAGAACGAATTGGGGTTGTAGCTTACCGATTGGCAATGCCGCCAAGTCTCTCCAAAGTTCACGATGTGTTCCACGTATCTCTGTTGAGGAAATACATGCCTGACCTAACGCATGTACTCACCTATGAGGGATTAGAACTAGAACCTGATCCGTCTTATTGTGAAGAGCATGTCAGGATTCTTGATACAAGAGAACAAGTACTGAGAAACCGGACGACGCGTCTGGTAAAAGTTTTGTGGAGAAACCATAAGATGGAAGAGGCAACATGGGAACCCGAGGAACTTATGATGAAGAACCACCCGAGTCTTTTCATGCGGTAGTATTCTAGAAATTTCGAGGATGAAATTATTTGAAGGAGGGGAGAATGTAACACCCCAAGCTTCTACGGTACGCTTCTCTTTGAATAATGGGATAGCGTGTGTTGTACGCAACACCGAGTTCTAACACACCATAACCAATCAAACTAGCCGTTATGAATAGTAATACCTACTTTTTGAAATTATATATATTTTATATTTTAAAATGGACTTCATTTATGGATTCGGAATATCGAATTTA